>JAPQWV010000008.1:22511287-23877574 GCA_027422505.1 Craterostigma plantagineum | reverse complement strand
CCAAGGTGCGTGTCCGCGTCTCTCTTTTCAACAAATGTTCTTGAATGTCGATAATAATCGTAGTAGATTCGATTTGTTTGCCTTGTATTTCTGTCCTTTGTTAAGAAGATGGACAGATTCGATCTGTGTCCAGATTACGTCTTATCGATTGAGGTTACCGAATTATTGGATTGTAATTGAAATTGGTGTACGTAAATTGGTAGTTTGTCCCCCAACGATTTACTTGGCCTGCTTCGAAATTGGGACCCTTTCATTCGAATGGTAATTTTGAGGGAGACGTTGTTCGTGAAATTAAAGAAGCAAAAAACCCTTTTACTATCAATTATTGTTCGTGAAGCACTTATATTTAGTTTGTTGGTTTATTGAGGAGCTTCCTTCCAACGTTGCTAATCTTCTTTGAGTTTATCTCCCTCTCCCTCCCTCCCTCCCTCCCTCACTCCCTCTCCCTCTCTCTCTCTCTCTATCTCTCCCTCCCTCCCACCCTCCCTCCCACCCTCTCTCTCTCTCTCTCTCTCTCTCTCTCTCTCTCTCTCTCTCTCTCTTCGTTTGATTTGAAATTAATTATGCTTTCATTTTTATTTTATTTTTTATCCTTTACGTTGTTGGCTTGATGAAATTTTGGGTATGCTGAAATTCGATTTTGTCACTGGGTGGAGATTTTCGCACACGTATGGGTTTGTAGGTGGGATATTATGAAATAAAGTAATGCAGTTTTTAGATAATTAAATATCCATTTAAAGCCTATTTCGTTTACCTATTTAATTTAATGGGCTTGGGTCTATACCCAATTATTGAAACATATTAAATATTGGGTATGCACATACCCATTTATTTAATTGGGTTTGGGTATGGGTCGAGATGGGTATACCCATACCCTGCCCGTTGCCATCACTAGTAAGGATCGATCGACAATACTTTCCTCGTCTCACGCAAGCGGAATAACAGTAGCGTTCGAGAATAAGGTGCACGTTTTCACTCTAATATCACACCACCGATATTTAGACGAAGGAACCAACACACGACGGCTTACGGGATATCTCCCAACGCTTTTTCATCCAAGAACAAAATGCCTGTTATGCTTAATATCGTTAGTTGGACCTGTATTTATATGAATTCTGTCGCGAAAATACGGGATTACAACTCGACGAACACCTCGACGTTAGGCTCGACATAACAACACTACTTTCTCGTATTTTTCCTCACAAGCTACACGCATAGACATGGAAATTATCTCATTTTTTCCTCTACTCTCTTATGCTCCAAACCTTGTCCTTGATCACATATTTATAGCCATGAAACTCCTTCCTTGAGCGATGATGTGGCGCCATGCAGGGAGGGTTTAGGACACCTCATTTACATGCATAATTATGATTAAATGGGGGTCCAATGAGAAGCTTTGCTTAGCTTGATTAATGACTTGAGTGGAATCCACCTCTCCATGGTGAGAATTAGGGGTGGGCATTCGGGGTCGGGTTTCGGGTACCCGACCCGACCCGATCGGATTGAGAATTCGGGTTTAAATTGGATATCGGGTTTAAACCCGATATTTAGATTGTCTAGATCGGGTCGGGTTTCGGGTAGCAATATGTTACCCGAAAAACCCGATCGGGTACCCGACCAAAAAAAAAAAACAAATAAATCCAACTAATAAAATAAAAAGCTCAAACATAATACTAAGCCCAACTAATAAAAGAAAAAAATATAGTTATTTTTTAGACTTGTTTTTTCTTTTATGTTGTTGATTGTTTTCGTTGATGTTGATGGTGTTGAATTTATTTTATTATCGATGGTGTTTAAATTTTTTTAATGTTGATGGTGTTTAATTTATTTTATTGTTGAAGGAATTGAATTTAAGCTTATCTAAAGCTAAAAAAAATAAATAAATATATAAAAAAACTCGAACCCGACCGGGGTACAGTCGGACACATGGTGTTGATTTTTTTTGTTGGTATTGATGTGTTGAATTTATTTTTAGTTGATGGTGTTCGAATTATTTTTATTGTTGAAGGAATTGAATTAATATAACCTTACTTAAATTTTAAAAAATAAAAAATAAAAAAAAAAATTAAAAACCCAAACCCGAATTTGATCAGGTCGGGATCGGGTATCAAAATAACTACCCGAAAAAATCTGCTACCCGACCTGAAAAACCCGAACTCCGGAAAACCCGACCCGATCCCACCCCTAGTGAGAATCCTCCAAGTGAAAAAATACTGCAAGTGCTGTTTCGGGCCTGAGCCCGCATTGGCCGGCCCGTCCAGGTCTTCAGAGCCACTTCTTCGTGCGCGGGGCCGAGCTTTTACCCACTTCTTCGTGATAGAATGCTTATCAATTTTTTATAGACTTGATATTTTCATTATTATATTACCTGATTTCGAGAATCTAAACACAGTTCTTGCCTTTGACAATTGATGACTATAGTTTCCTTCTTGCCAATTGCTTCTCGTACATGATTTAAATAAAGATTGAATCTTGGAGGCCACGACGGTGCGCTGTCACAATTTTACTAAAGGAAACTCTAATCATGATAATTTTAATAATAATAGTAGTAGCAATCCAGAGTCTTCATTATTATATTGTAGAATAAAATAAGGGTTTTACTATTCACACCCCGTACATCCCCTATACCACTCTTTACACCTCAAACACTAGATTTTGTAATAATAATTTTAAATATTCACATGATTCAACAAAAATTATTTTAATAACTTATTTTTCATTAAATAATATTAATTACATGGACTATTAGAAAATTATTCATTAAGTCATTTTAACCAATGACACATTTAGAAATAACAAAATGCGCGTGGCCCGCGGGCCGACCCGCCCCTCCCTGCCACTAGTACTATCAAACGGGCCCGTGGTCCAGGGGCCTACCAAAGTGGCGGGGCGGGCTGCCATTTCTCAGGCCCGCCAAAGGGCGGGACTATGCGGGTAAACACGAGCGGGCCGCGGGCTTTGGCGGGGCAGGCCCGCCAAATATCATAAAATAGTTTTTTTAATTTAATATATAAATGAATTTTATAGGTCTTTTATAGTTTTTGAGATCCAATTTTTAATTTAATCAAATTTAATAACATAAAAAAAATTTATTTAAAGAATTTAAATTTGATTAGGAGTAATACAATTTCATTATTTTATTTTTGTTTTTCTATTCTTCTTTTTTTAATAATTTTTTCTGTTTTTATTTTTTATTCTTAGGACGGGTTGGGCCCACCAGGCCCGCTACCCGACAGTAGGGCGGGGCGGGCATTCATTTACCATGCCCGCCAGATGAAAAAACTTACCTTTTTTAATTGGCAAGTATTTATTTAATATTACTTTATATATTAATTGAACTATTAATATTAAACTCCGTTTTCTTTTCATATGGGGTATATAATTGGTAAATAATAATGTTCTACTCTACATATTAATTAGTGGGTGCAAATAGAAAAAATAGGGGTGCCAATAGAATTAAATAAAGGGTATATTTGAATTCAGGCCCCATTAAAGTTTGAAAATAAGTTTCGGACTGTCAGAAAAAATTATTATCTAAATGACCCAATTTCTGTAAAATTTAGAGATAAAGACCTAAAAAAAGTGTTATAAAATGAATATGAACTGGTATCGGATGATCGTTTTGTGGTACGGCAGAACAATGAAGTGGTACTGCAGAACAATGAAGTGGTACTGCAGAAATCGAGTCCTTAAAACTAATTTTTTTCTTGACAGGAGCTGAATCTTAAGTAAAAATATTGACGGGGCTGAAATGAAATTTCCCATAAAATAAATGTAATGGAAAATAGGGCTGGGGAAATATACCGAAATACCGATATACCGTCCTTATCGTATCGTAACGTATCGAAAATATCGGAAATTTTGGTATATCGAAGTTTTTGGTAAGGTATGATACCGTACCGAAAATTTTCGGTACGGTAATGGTATGAAAGTTTTAAAAATTAGGTATACCGAAATACCGAAATACTAAAATTTTAAATATTATATTTATATATATATATATTTACACACCTACATATATTATATTATTTCTAAAAATATCAAATGGATAAAAATATTATAAGGATCTTCACAAATTTATTTAGTCCATAAATTATTAACTATATCCAACCTTTTAAGATTATTGACGCCCACCATATTTTACTTATTATACCTAACTCAAGTTACGTTTAATTTTGGCCTTTTTAATGTTTTTTCTTCAGGATTTTGAAAGCGCGAAGATGCAACGCAATTACTTTTTCACTAATTTTTTTAATAACAGTTTCATTTTAATTAATCTCTATATAAAGTTGTATTTTGTGGTTATGTAAAGTTCTTTGTCTTACTAATGAGACTGACTAAAATATGTAAATTATTTAAGTTTATTTTATGAATTAAAAATCTTTTTTAGTTTGGAAATTTGGTATTAATAATCCATCTTATTAGGCCTAAGGAGTTTGAATTGACTAAAAATTCGAAAACAACGAATTAACGAGTTACGAGACACGCATGGTAAAAAACCCTCCGTGTGAATGGTATAGAAGGTATGATACCGATACCGTATCGAAATTTCGGTATGATACCGTATCGAAATTTAAGGTATACCGAAATTTTGGTATGGTATTGGTATGATTTTTTTCAATACCGAAATTTCGGTACGGTAAACGGTATCACGGTTTTGGTAAGGTATACCGTACCGAACAACCCCTAATGGAAAATCAACCACTGCCTAATTAATTGCTCTCATAGGTAGGGGTGATCGGTCGGTTCGGTTCGGTTCGGTTTTTTCAAATTTCGGTTCGGTTTTTCGGTTTTCGGTTTTACGTATGATTAATCCGATATCCGAACCGTTTTAGTTTGGTTCAGTTCGGTTTTTTATAATTCGGTTCGGTTTTTTCGGTTCGGTTTTTCGGTTAGGAATTTAATATCAACAAAAAAATATTATGAGCTGAAAAGACATAAAACAATTTATGGTTATTAAAAAAAAAGAAGATTTATGGAACGTGACATGTAGCAAAATAATTCAAAGGTCCGAAAAAACAACATAAAATAGAACAAAATATAACCAAAATTTAAAAACATTTACCTGAAGATACTATAAATTATTGGGGGAAAAAATAGTATTTGATTGGTGAGGAATACATTCACCTAAAAATGAAAAAAAGTATACCAATGAAATTATATTTAATGTGTTGTTTATGTTATGGGAGAAAAACAAATGATTTTTTTTCATATTTTTCTATTTGTAATGTAGTATGATAATTCAGTTCGGTTTTTCGGTTTTTTCGGTTTTACGTATGCTTAATCCGATATCCGAACCATTTTAATTTGGTTCGGTTCGGTTTTTTACAATTCGGTTCGGTTTTTTTCGGTTCCGGTCTTTTCAGTTCGGTTCTTTACGGTTCGGTCGGTTTTTTCGGTTTTCCGGTTAATTTGAACACAGCTACTCATAGGGATCCAAACCAAAATAGTAAAGAAAAATCAACTTTGATTTCATTATAGTTTATAGCATCAATTCCTTGGCTTCCACGAAAACCCCCTTCTTTATTAACAAATCGCCACTCACTCCTATCAAAAGCAGTTTCGCAATAAAACATCCAAAACCATCGATCACTCGAAACACCGAGAAACAAAAAAGAAAATGAGACGACAACCACTGCCACCGCCACCATACATCCTCCACTACGCCGACGGCGAAGGCGGCGATTCCGACGACGACGGCGTTAACGGCATCACCTCTCAGTTCCCTCTCATGGGATACACTGAAAACATGTCGGCCACCTTCATGTCCTCAGGCAACCCTTGTCTAGACTTCTTCTTCCACGTCGTCCCAGACGCGCCGCCGGAATCCGTAGAGAAATGGCTAGAACTTTCATGGAATCACAATCCTCTTACAACCCTCAAATTGATATGCAACCTAAGAGGCGTTAGAGGCACCGGCAAATCGGACAAGGAAAGCTTCTACACCTGCGCGCTTTGGCTCCACGACAACCACCCAAGGACGCTCGCCGGCAACCTCGGCGCCGTCGCCGAGTTCGGCTACTTTAAGGATCTTCCCGAGATTCTCTACAGGCTAATCGAAGGGCCCAATGTTAGAAAAGAGAGGAAAGAGGCGTGGAGGAGTGGTAGAAAGGGAAAGGGTAAATCTAGGAAGTCTTATTTTCTTGAAAAGAAAAGGCAAAAAGAAACAGAGGGCGGCGACGCCGATGCTAAGAGGTTGCTTAGGGCTAGAGTTCCGAGGGAGAAGAGGGTAGAGGCGAACATGGCCAAGGTGAAAGAGGAAATGGAGAAGGCTAGGAATTCGAGGAAGGAAAAGGCGATGCAAATGGAGAAAATGGCTGAAGAAAGGTACGATCTTGACGAAAATTACAGATTCTTGCACGATTCGGTGAGTGCCCTCTTCGCCGAGGTTTTGAGATCAGACATCGAAGCTCTTTCCTCGGGCGAGATGAAAAAGATCAGCCTCGCCTCCAAGTGGTGCCCGTCGATCGATTCCGCCATGTTCCCAAGAGAGTCTATTATGGGGCTCGAGGATGAAAATCAGTACTATAGTCGAGCGAAGAATAGGCTGAGGAAGGAAGTGTTGGTCCCTCTTCACCAAGCCCTAAAGCTGCCCGAGGTTTACATGAGCGCAAAGCAATGGTCATCGGTGGCTTACGAACGCGTCGCCTCGGTGGCTATGAGGAACTATACGGACATATTCTTACAAAGGGATAACAAGAGATTCAGGGACTACCTCGAAAAGGTGAACATGGGAGATGCTAAAATCTCGGCTGGCGCACTTCTCCCCCACGAAATAATCGAGAGGAACTCAAAGGGCAGCAGCGGGGCAGCCATAGTTTCGGAGCTACAATGGAACCGATTGGTAAACGACATGTTAGAGAAGGGAAAGCTCAGTAACTGCTTGGCTGTCTGCGATGTTTCGGGCAGTATGAGTGGAACTCCGATGGAGGTTTCTGTTGCCCTTGGCTTGCTCGTTTCTGAGCTCAGCGAAGAGCCATGGAAAGGGCATGTGATAACCTTCAGCGAAAATCCTCAGCTTCACTTGATAAAGCCTGGGAATCTGAAGTCGAAGACTGAGTTTGTAAGGCAAATGGATTGGGGAAGCAATACTGACTTTCAGAAGGTGTTCGATAGGATTCTCGAAGTTGCAGTTGGCGAGAAACTGAGCGATGAGCAGATGATAAAGAGGCTTTTTGTGTTCAGCGACATGGAGTTCGATGAAGCCTCGGCGGGCCCGTGGGAGACAGATTACATGATGATACAGAAGAAGTATCGGGAAAATGGGTACCAAAACGTGCCCGAGATTGTGTTTTGGAATCTGAGGGATTCTTCTGCTACGCCCGTCACTGCTACTGAGGAAGGCGTTGCTTTGGTTAGCGGGTTTTCGAAGAATTTGCTGACGGTGTTCTTGGAACGAGGCGGTGTAATAAAACCCGAGGATGTGGTCGACGAAGAGAATAATAACAATCAAGAATCATCAGCGGATGTGGTCGACGAAGAGAATAATAACAATCAAGAATCATCAGCGTTGTTGGCCAAGAATGATATGAACCCTGAAGCTACCATGGAAGCAGCTATATCGTCTGAGCTGTATCAGAAACTTGTGGTTTATGATTGATGATGAAATGTTAGATTGTCCATGTTTGTTGAACTTGTCGGAACGGATTTCACCTACTGAAGTCTTGAAATGAAGTTTTGGTTTTGATTGGCCGAGTTCATATGATGATCAATGCTTGCTACTTTTCATCGCGTTATAAAAATATTGGAACTTGAGTTAAACAAGAGGTCTTGAATTCTCACGATTGTCCATGACAAAGAAAATTAAGCGTCTAAGGTTAAGAAAGAAATTGGTAGGAAAATTCCGATAATTTAATTGCGAATAAAAGAGAAAGAAAGATAAATTGGAAAGTCAACAAAAGAATTTATGTGGCTCGATTAGAATGACATACGTCCACGAGACGAATGTGATATAACTTCTTTATTACGTGGAGATATTACACAGTTACACCTCGTAAGGAGGATATTGAAGATAGCAGCTATAGCAACTGTAGTAAAAATAAACAGATAAGCATTTCGACTTCGAATCTGTCCATCGACTAAGAATATAACTAGAGATGACTGAAGATCTGTGTTGCGGTGGTTTTCTCTTCTGCCTCATCTCATGCCTATTTATAGGGGAGCCACTATATGAATTTCTTATGTGAATATAAGCAAAAATTTAGCCGTCCCCTTTGACATATTAAATCGGCGTTTAACAAAGAAACCAAATGATTTTTTCTTCGTTTGCTTTATCCCACGTGAAGCTTTCTTTCTCCATTGAATTTATGAGCCGTATTGAATTTCCTTGTGAAGTTTTATATATTATTTTATCAAGGTCAATTAACAAATCTCCATATTGACCTTGATTCCGAAAACTCAATATTGAATGAGTCCTTACTCGTTGCAGAAATTGCAAGTCAGTACATTTTCACTGTTTTTTATATATAGGTACCTATTAGAATAAATTTTTTGCACATTTGTACCCGTCCCGCCGCAAGGTACGCCATATAACACATTTAGGTACCATAGAGAAACGTATTGTGGTACATAGTACAGAGAGAAATGGTGCATCATATAACACATTAAGTAGCGTATAGAAACGACATACGTACCATATAAACGCGTGACGTGGTACGTAATACACATATAAAAAGGTACGTCAAGACTGAAAAAATGGTACGCACAGAAGAACGAGTACTTATATAAATAATTTTCTGATATGGGTACTGACTTACAAATATTTTATATAATATTTTTCTGTAAATTCAACGCCAATTTATATGCCCTTTATTTTAAAAATTGTTATACTCAACTAGGGGTGGGATAGGGTCGGGTTTCGGGTTTTTCGGGTCGGGTACCCGAAAAAATCGGGTATTAAATTTCAAACCGAACCCGAATTGATCGAAGTTCGGGTACCCGCGGGTCGGGTCGGGTCTTTTGGTGATTTTTTAAATTCGAAAATTGGCAAATCAACACCCAAATTTGGCCACTCATTAATTTAGACATGTATAAATGGTTAATAAATAGTCAAAATCGTATTTTGAAACCTAAAAATTGAAAAAATATTAACAAAATTTAGAAAATAGAAAATTAGGGTTCATAGAATTTATACCTTTTTTGACGAATTTGGTAACTAAAGGACGGTTGGTGGCCGATGATGCTGTGGTCGGCTGGTTGATGGCGGCCGGTGGGTGGTGAACTGGTGAGATAGAGCCGAGTAGAGTGACGTTGACGTGAGGGAGGCGAGCTGCTTCTGTTCTCCTTTGATATCCTTCCTTCTGCCTTCACGTTCTTATTATTATTATTATTATTTTTTATTTAATTTGTTTATTGGGTTGGACTTCATAATTGGCCGATTCTAACTTCAACTTCTTATTATTTTTTTATTTAATTTGTTTATTGGGCTGGACTTCATATTGGGCCGAAGTTTAATAAAATGTTTTTGTTGGGCCGAATCGGGTACCCGATCGGGTATTTCGGGTAGCTCAAAACTACCCGAAACCCGACCCGATAACAGTGATCGGGTATCGAGTTAAACCCGATCAATACTCGATTTTTCTAAAGTTCGGGTAAAAACCCAATCGGGTCGGGTCGGGTACCCGAAACCCGAACCCGTTTGCCCGTCCCTATCTCAACATCCAAGCTGTCAACTCAATTGCTTATATCGATGAAGACAAAAATTAGGCATTTAGTCGGTATATACAATGGTCACAAATTGAATGTTAAATAAAAATAATAAACACATTGAAATTAGCAGTACGATGCTGACTAGCATAAACACCAACAATAATAGTGTATTTGTTTATGTCTTTAAGCAATTAAACTATCCAATATATCACCAAACGTGGTCGTGTAAAACCCACGATAGAACCTAACAAGTCTCACAAAACGACAAACTATATACGACATAAAACGAGCGTAGGTAGAGTCGGTCCAACAATAATTAAATATAAAGTTGGATACAACGATCAAGATCAACCAAACGATGAGATGACATTGTTTGCAATATCAAAGACATTTTCCACACAAGAAAAAGTCAAATCCAAAAAGACAAATAGCTGCGTCCTTGTCGATGCTTAGCTGTTTTCTTACCATCTAGTGACGTCTTGCAAGATTATTATATTATTAAAAATTAAAAGGGATTTTTGTGTTTTCTCTCTAAATTAACGTGTTTGAGATGTCAATTTAGGTTACTAATGGATATGAGAGGGCTACGGAGGTGTTAGCGTCGTTGAGAATCGATAAAAATCAAACAATTGAGAGATTTGCTCACGGTGCTCACAGTGGTTGCTCACGGTAGGTGGGCACCATAGCAAATCTCTATATAAATATGTATTGCTTGACAAGACTTGTAGAACCACTTAAAAGTTTGATTCCGTTATAACTATATTATATAATTTCAATATTTATTTACATAAGAAGAATATTTGAATAAAATTATGTATTCCTGTTAAGTTTATTTTGAGTTATCTACCTGTTTTGTTAAGGCTGAGCATGCGAGGTAACTTCTCTCCCAATTTGGTGTATCATTTTATGTATAATTTATAATTTAGTCATTTTATTTTTAATTGATTTTAATTAAATTCTTATAAATTATTTTAACTATGAAATTTTAACAAATAAAACTATATACTGGCACACGCATAGTGGAATTTTTCTGCCCAAATTAACCCCCTGACGTAATTGTTGTTGATGTGATTGTGTTGGTATGCCTCGAGTCGAAAGAAATTATTGGGGTGATCGAAACTGAATATATTCGATTACTACGGATATTTTTATTTTTTATTTAAAAAGGTATCTCAACACAATTACATCGTAATTATGTGATTGTGTTGGTATGTGTCGTGGAAAAAAAATCGAAAGAAATTATTGTGGTGATCGAAACTGAATTTTATATTTAATTTTTACTATAGCATGTATGTAAATTAAATTCAAATTATTAGTTGCTTAAACTTTTAAATGTGCCGTTTTGGTTCCTGAACTGCGAAACTGTTCTCTTTTGGTTCTTTTACCTGTTCTTTAGGTGAAAGGAACCAAAAGTAACAGGTTTCCAAAGTTCAGGAACTAAAACGGTACATTTAAAAGTTTGAACATCAACCGTAAGAATATGGTATAGTTCAAATACCATTTTTGTCATTTACTCTATATAATGTTTCTAATTTTTTGTTGTGAACTTATGATAGTTGCTGTCCGAAGTTGCGGTGGACCAATTTAGAAAAAGACAAGATAACTAATAAACCCCAATTTTCTTGTATTGTCACGCCCCAACAAGCAAGCAATGAACGTCACCCTCGTTGAACAGCAGATGGCCAAAATTAATAATTTATTTGTATATTGCTGAGTAGAGTCTAGAGATTCACATCTAATCTAACGCAGATGTGGTTCATTCTTAACAAGCAACTCCCTTTTCTCTGATTGCTTCTTTGTTTATTTCATACGGCTCTTTTTTATCATTACAAATCGTTGATTATCATTGTACTGTGGACTTACACAGTAAAGACACTTGATCATACGTTGATTAATTTAAAAATATGAATTTCTAAGTATTTTTCTAAAAATTTAAATAATAAAATATTTTCAGGTGTAGTTTAAATTTAAGTTATGTTATTTTTGTTCATGTACTTTACCTGTGATAGTAATATATAGAAGTATTATTTTTAGTCTAGAAAAGAGAGTTAATAAGTTGAACTAAAAATTAATGTAGACAATGACTTTACGAATTGGGTCAAAGCACTGTCACGATTGTATTTTCTTTTTTTCAAACTAACTGTATTTTTATGTTTTTTATGTTGTGAGTTGAGCATGCTCATACTGTAGTCTAAATTAATTAGCTCTAACATTATGTTGTCTTTTACTGAACAAAATGGAACCTATTTCAAGCAAAACTTCACATGACCGATCGAGTGAACTGCAAATGTTGGAGGTAGCGCTTTCATGGATCGATCCTCAATTTACCATAAATAAGCATTACAGTTTCCTTCCACAAAAGTAAGTATTTACTAACTAATCAAGTTAGTACAACCTTGGCCTTCAAGGCTTGCACAAAAACAAGAATCACCAACGCAAATTATACATACACTATTTCTTACATCGGATCATCACATCTCCACATATAGATTCACAGACCATACACCATGGATTTTCCCTAATCCATTCATGTATTACTAAATTAACAATACAGTAACAGGCTACCAGTAATAATCTATCAACAATAGTAACAAGAACAATATTTTTCCTACCCGACGGCATTCGGACAAGCAAATCTCGTGTAAGGGAGACTATCTTCCAACTGTGGAACAACATAAATAACGGTACGAAATCGATTAAATTTGCTGTAAGAAATGTCAAAGCTTTTCTTCACTACATGTATCATCAGGCCGAGTGGAGAAAGGTCCTAATCTCATCCATCAAACACTGAAAATGATCGTTGTTGGGCAAGAAATAGAATCCAATCGTAGCTTTTTCCAAGAAGAGCAACTTAACCTCTAAGCCCGCCCTTCGGAGCCCGCCTACGTACCTCAACTGCCAATCTTGAAGCAAATCTAAGCCCGCCACGACGGCCAAAGTCTTAGGGAAACCTACGAGCCCGTCGAGGCCCGTACTCCTCGGCCCGAATACGTTACACGCGGGGTGATCCCTATCTTCTCCCTCGGGCAAAAAAGCCCGCCAATACCAATCCCTATCTTGGATTTTGACAAAGTACTTTCCGTCAAGTCTTTGCTCAGATTCAGTTCTTTCTTGCCCACCAAACAAAGGATGGAGAAGGATATTGCCCAACACTTCTATGCCCTCTTGGGCTGCCCTAACTGCCACGTGGTGGGCTATGTTTCCGCCGGAGCTATCTCCGGCGAGGTACACGTGTACCTTTTTGGGATGGTGTGTATCACCACTGCGAAGCCACGGCCTCGACTGGGTCCATTTCAGGGCAGTCCAGCCGTCTTCGTACGCGCAGGGGTAGCGGTGCTCCGGCGAACGGTGGTAGTTCACCGACACGACGGCGGCGCCGCAGGTTTTGACTAGGCGGCGGCAGAAGGTGTCGTAGATGGCGCTGTTGGCCGAGGAGTGGACGAAGCTGCCGCCGTGGAAGAAGAGGATGACGGGGACGATTTCTTGGGAGCTTAGGGGGTTTTCGAGCTCGGTGATTCCACGCTGGGGAGGGCGGAGGACGGGGTCTTGGTCGTCGGCGGCGAGGTAGACGCGGTTGAGGAGGGTGGTGGCTCGGTCGACGACGGCGTCGAAGGAGTAGACGCCGTCGACTGGGTTGGCGTTGGCGGCGACTTTTCTGTCGAGGAACTCGTTGAGGTCGCGGTTGAAGGTGCCGTCCGGCCGGCGGAGCATGTTGTAGGCGAGCTTGAAGTTCGATATGAGTATCCATGTGTTGAGTGGAACAACCCTCTGCTCAAAAAGGCAAAAAGCTCTCATCTTTAAAGCTAAGATAAGAATCAAACTCTCCAACTTTTAAAGTACTCACTGAAATGAAAACTAAGAAGATTTGGGAACCCTTCTTCAAGAAGAGGAGAGCCCGTAATCTCAAACTTCAAATTGATTAAAAAAAGGGGTACCTTCGATTCGCTGGCATTTACTTCGTTACTTCCAGCCATGAACGAAGAAGGCTTGTAAAGATTTGCGAATCTTAGCTGTGATCCCTCTGAAAATTGGAATCTTTTTCTTCAGATAAGAATCACAAGCAAATACCTTTACTGTATATTTCCAACAGCTATATAGAAGAAAGAATTTAGAACAAAGAGAGAACTTTTTCTGTATCTTAATCTCAGACACAAGAACTGGGAAAGATCAAGTTAGGAGGACGACACGAACAGAACCAAGCAATTAACAGAGAGAGAGAGAGAGAGAGAGAGAGAGAGAGAGAGAGCAATTGCAGAGAAGGCGTGAAATGAAATTAAGATACAATAGTTGAAATAAATAAGTATGAAATGCGACGGGGGAAATTACCAAAACAGAAAGTAAATAGAGAAAGAAAGATGGTTAATGAGTCAAAGGCCCCCTGGAGAAAAGATTTTATAATAAAAACAAAATCACAATAAAAAAACGAGGGAGAGAGAGAGGCTGTGACTGTGAGACGAGGAGAGAGACGAAAGAGGGCGGCTGAAATAGAACTGTTTCGGTAGGTCCCCAGATATATTACTCCCTCCGATTTTATTTAGATGTCGTTTAAGTTTTTTTTGCTCATATTAAGAAATAGAATAAACTGTCCAATATACCCCTAATTAATTTTAATGAGAGTTAATATACTTATTGGAAGTTGTAATATTGCAAATCATAAAAAAGGGTAAAACTGGAAATATGATAAATATTTATATTGAAATCAGTAAAACGACATCTAATTAGAAACAAAATTAGAGAGCTAAAACGACATGTAAATAAAATCGGAGGGAGTATATAATTAGCTAGCATTATTAGTATTTACTATATTATAATTAACTCGTTTTAGAGCATCGATAAACCTAATCGCAAAACTCAAACGCATTCACAAATTCAAAATGCAGTAGTTCTTCTCCAACCGATAAACCCATTTTCAAACTCAAAGGACTATTTTTAAAATATTACTTCTAAACTAACTTTTACAAGTTTTCAATATTGCCCATATATTTTTTTAATTCAAAAAATATTAATATTTTAATATTGATAGTAAATTTTTTAATTTTAAAATCTTTCTAATTACTCTTTTTAATATATTTTTATATTCTTTTATTTTTGTAAGGATAGTTTAATTATTTAAACAAATAAAAAGACTTTAAATGAAATTACTAAATTTAAAATACATATTATGCGTTCAAACGCATCTATGCGTTTATTGGAGGGGAGGGAAAGACAAAACCCATTTTGGGATTGGTTTTGGATTCGGTTGGAGTGCTTTTAGGAGTTTTTTTGGATTATGCAGTATGGTTGGAGATGGTCTTATAAGTAGCGTATTTGCACCTCGTTCATACTTACCATCTATACTCTTTATTAAGGCTTGGGGCTTGAGATAAACCGTTTTGGTAATGTAAATTAATTTTAAAAATTAATATTAAATATAGGTAAAACCAGCCACATTTTTTTATTATATCAATTTTGCCCTTTATTTTTAGTTAATTATTATTTTACAATTAATATACATATCTATTCTACCTTATATAATTAAAGAAATGTAGGTATCCTCATATGGTGTCATGCATCCCATAATATTTAATTAAAAAAAATTCAAAAAAACAAGATAATAAACATGAAAAACTACTCACTATCACAATACGCACAATAAATAGTTATGTATTAATATAAAATAATTATAGATAGTTAACACCGTGCATTGCATGAGTAATAAAATAGTTATATTAAAAGCAGTTGTGGCTTCATGGCTTGCCACTTTGTTATGTGAATTTAGTCTTTTTGTTTAAAATAATATTAATAAAATAGAAAAAGCCACCCGGTATTTTTTGTCCTTTTCTTCAATAAATTACTACTTTATATTTAATTCATAAGTAATCAAAATATTCCTTTTGATATACTTATAAATAGGCATGGGTAATGGGCCGGATGGGCCGGTTCCGGGTCGGTTCCGGATGAATTTTCCGGGGACCGGACGGGAACCGTGTAATGGACCCACGGGCTGTAATGGATGGGCCGGTTTCGGTGCGGTTCGGCCCATTGTTTTTTATTTTATTTTATTTTCTTTATTTCTTTTCTGGACTTTAATTCCAATAAAAAAAATAAAAACAACAAAAAGTACAAAAAAGATACAAAAAAATAATACAAAGCATTACTTTTTTTGATCAAATATACAAAGCAGTACTTAGAAATTACAAAAAAAATTATATATAAAATAAAAATACAATTTATTCGACTTGACTATTAATTAAAACTATGTTCGAGGCATCTTCGTCTTCGCCGAACTTGAATAATGGAACTCGTCTGTGGCGTTCTCCCATCGGTTCATCGATTCGGCCAAAAACCAATCCTTCAATAATGTAAGTGATGCCGTCGAAAAATAACCTACCGCGCGAATTGGCTAACGAGCTTCTTCCCCCCTTTACTTCGCCGCGAATCTTGTCTGAAAACTTGAAAACAGGGTTATGGTGGGGGATCATTTGCCCTCTTGCCTAGGTCAAGAGGGTAGTTTCCATTTTTCAGGCGTAATATAGTAAGGGAAGTGATGTAAAAATGGTGTGAAGTGATAAAAATGCTTGAGTGAGTAATAAAAATAGCAGAGTAACGGTGTAGATAGCTGCCTACCTTAAGGACGTCTTGTGATATTTATAACGTACCTGACTTGGGCGGTTTCCGAACGGTTTTCGCCCACGTCCCGTGTTTTCCGGACTCGGGCAGACCTTTGTTTTTCCGTCTTCCCACAATCCCACGTTCTTCTGGACCGTTCGGCCCTCGGCGGTTTCTTCCCCACATTCTTTTAGTGGTGGTATGATAAGATCATGGCGGTTCCGTGCCGGTGAGGCCATGCTCGCTACGGGAGGTGTTTAATCTTGAGTTCGAGCTGTTTTCCCGAAGGACCGCGTTACATTTTTGGGGGTGCCTCGGGCATGTGTATCTTTGGGAAATCCACCCGAGGGTGCTTCGGGAGACGCACGGGACCTTGACTTCGAGGAGTTCCTGGGTGGCTCCGGGATATTTTGCTGTGGATCGTCCTCTATTGGGCTCGGGGTCTGTCGCTTTAATGGGCCCGAGCCCATGCTGAAGGCGTGGCTCCATACAAGGTGGTAACGTTAGTTGGGGGAGGGGGGGGGTCGGTTATTATGCCGCGGGTCGGTAAAATCCGAGGGTAACAGTAGTCCCCCATTTGAATAGTTCAAAAGAGTGTGGTGAATTTTGGACGTCTTTGTGGTCGCGAAAAAAAATCCGACTCGGTCGTATTCGTCGGCATTCTCACGGTCAGTTACGGGGACTTCTTCTGAGCGAATTTTCTCGCCGAGGCATGTCCTTTGCTTTTTCGAGGTTTAAAACCATTTCACCTTCCCTGCCACGTGTCATTTTTTCATTGGTCAGACTTGATGGGACGTCCGGGCGGGAGTTTTGGCGCCTCTTTCCAGTATCGATGCGGATCATCGCAGCCCGTTGATCTAATCGCGATCGAAGACCCAGCTCATCCTTATGGAGCCTATATATACCCCACATTTTCGTCCACTTGTCTTCTTTCACTTTCTCTCACTTCTCTCTCTCATCGAACGCTCTCGAGCTCCCGAGCCTTCCTGCCTTTCCATCCGAGCTTTTTAGGTTCTTGTAAGTCTTCCTTAGCTTTTTCCCTTCCTGAACCATGTCTTCCAACTCTAGGGATAGTTCTCGTGTTGCTTCGAGTAGCTTTGCCGGGGGTTCGGGTAGTTTGGGTAGTAGCGATAGTAGTAGTTCTTTTGATAGCGATAGCCATCATTCTTTAGAGGGTTCGGGTAGCCCTAGGGTTAGTGTAGGGGGTAGTCGAGGGTTAGTACGGGGACCCCCATGAGGACTCTCCGAGGGCCCCCTCGGCGGGTTTTGATGAAGTTTCCCCGAGGGCCCCCTCGGCGGGTTTTGATGAAGTTACCCGAGGGCTCCCTCGGTAGATTCTGAGGCCACCCCCCTCTATTAGCGTAGCTCATACTCACCCTGTTCGGGAGGAACCAACTCCTCCCTGTGAGGACGACTTTCCTGATCATAGGGCATTCCGTTGGGCTTTTAAGGCCTGGACCGGGAAGGTCGAATCCTTTCGGGCTGGCCGCAGAGGTACCCGATGGCATCAGATCAATCTACTTTCAAACCCTCTGATACTCCTAGGTTAGAAGCTCTTTCGGACATGCCTGTCGATTTTGAGGTTAGGATCCCTTCTCCCACAGAGTTTGCTAGTTCTCCCCCCGAGGGTTTCGGCACGTACTTCTTTTATCAGGTTGAGATGGGCCTTAGATTTCCAGTTCCCCGATTTCTCGTGGACGTCTGACTATGGGATTTCTCCCGCCCAGTTAGCCTCAAATTCCTTCAGTCTTCTTCTTTCTCTTGCTGTGATTTTGAGTCATTTCCGCTACACTTCTTCGGTTCCCATGATTTCTGCCTTCCTGAGGTTGAACAAAAAGGAATAGGGAAAATCCCCGATCCGTGCCCCCCAATCTCATCCAAGGCAATCCCTCCTCGCACAAAGGCTGGATGAGTAAATACTTTTACGTCAAGCATTCGACAGATAGTGCCGAGAGGGAATTGATCCCTTTTTCTTGGAACAACAATGTCTTTATCTCTCATCCTTCCTCCTGAACCCTCTGTTCGGGTGAAGCTTTCTTGGCCAAGGTGGGTGAAAGCCGCTACTTCACCCGCAAACTTCTTAAAGACAAACTCCTCTGCGCCCACGGATTTTTCTCCAAAGCCGTTCTCCTCACCGCCACCCTAGGTATACTAATAAGGAGTCCCGAAGCACTTTTATGTATTTTCTATCCTCCGAATGTTCCCTAATTTTTGTCCCTCCCTTGCAGCTCGACTCATGATGCTGGCCGAAATGCTTGCTATTGTCGATGAAGAGGACGAAGATCTTCCCGTCCCTAGTCCGCCTCGGTCTTCCCCGAGCACTCGCTCCAAGGGCAAAGGGAAAGCCCCTGCTTCTTCCTTGGGGATAAAAAAGTCCGTCCCGAAGAGAGCTGCTCCTTCACAGGGAGGGTCTTCAGCTAAAAAATCGAAGACCTCATCGGGCAAACCTGCTTCCTCACCCCTGAGGGCCACATTACCTTAGGTCGGGCTAACAACCTGATTTCTTTAATGAGCCCTCAAGCAAAGATTGTTGGGATTTCTTTCGGGAATTTGCAAATGAAGAGAACCGGAAGTATACTCGCGCTCTTTTCTATGCGGACCTCCGGAGTGTTCTCGTCGTCTCTCTCTGGCAGGTAAGGGCTTTCTCTTCTTGTTGTCCTGTGGCGTTCTTGATAAGTTGACCTTTCTTAACGTGTCTTCACAGAGTCTCTCCCTCGTCGCCGAGTCCTCGAAGCGCGTCTCCAAGAATTATTTGTATATTCCAAGAATTCGCTTCTCATAATGTGTATACAACTTTTTGAAATATAGAACACCGATGTTTCTCGTTATGGAGGGGGCAACTGCGCAAGACCTGCAACATAATTTAAATAATTTAATATGAATTTAATAATATTCAATTTAAAGATATTAATGAAAAAAACATACGACAAACCTGCTTGACAAAGTTATCAACTAAATGTCGTTGACAATAAGCATGATGGCTACAGGGGAAAACTCTTTTCATAGCTTTGATCAATCCTGGATGTTGATCTAAAAAAGGGTATATCTAGAGAATTCCATGATGAGCTGAGATGACAACACATTTTTGTAAGCATGGCAAAACCATTCCCAATTACAATCTTTCGCTGCATCACAAGTGCATATGGTAGCGTAAATGGATCATTGTATGCATCCTTCGTCACTGCTAACGGACATCCCTTGTACTTGTTCTTAATGTAGGTTCCGTCCAAAAACATCAATAGTCATCCTCGAACCTAAGACGTGCATGAATACATACAAAGAATCGTCGAAAACTATTTATTTTCGGATCTACTTCACATTCTACAAAATTCCCCGGATTTGCTGCTTTAACAGCATTGTAATACCATTGTAACTTATCATATGACCCACTATTAACCTATGAATATCATGCATTGGAAATTCTTTGACCGCCCGTACTTTATGATACTCGAGATACCCAGAATCACTTTGAATATACTTTATCATTGTACATGGACGGTATGATGGCTCTCTTCTTAACTTTTTCCTTCACCACATTGGCTATCCACGCCGAATCAACTTTAGGATGACCTCTACTCCGCAAATTTTCGTCCCCACATCAATGAATTAAGTTGCATTTTCATGTGGCAAACGACTTATCCATTTTATGCTTAGAGGCATATATTTTCTACTCACGACGCTCTTTGCTACACACCACTGAAATCTTTTTACTATCATTCTTCTTGTATGGAAATTATCGTCTTGTGGCAACAACATAAATTTTCTAACAAATTTTGAATTCAGTATTATCTTTAAATGTTTGACCTTCACGACGTACGCACCCACCCAAGAATCAATAGAATTGCCTAATGTACGAAGTTCAAGCAAGTCATTGGGATCAACCCTGACCATTATTAGAAAAAAATTTAAAGACGTGAAACCAAGATAATTGAGAATTAACCAAGTTGCTATATTTTAATTCCACATAACAATAAATAGAAAATAAAATACTTATGTGCATCTTCACATCATTTTTGCGTCAGTTTTCAAATTGATAATCTTCAGCTTCAAACAAATGTGGAGATCTATCATGTTCCGGACATCATCAGCTTTGCTCAAAGTTACTGCAATATTCTCGTGAGGTGCAACGTATAGCAATAGCATTGATTCCTAACTAATAGCATCACATTTTCGTGTAAACTCACGAAGATCTCATTGAGGTTTATGCTATTTGCAATTGATATCAAATAAAGGTCGTTGATATATCGACAACTTCCAATAATTGACCAACCTATGTTGTCAAGTCCCACTTCCATTAGTAGAATGACTACAAAAAATATGTGAATTGAGGTATTCAACAATGAAACACACAACTAATTTTATAATATATTCCATGTAAATCTCAAAAAATTTTCAAAACAAACTTCAGTAAAAATCTTTATCTCTGACATCTTACTCATCAAAAAACACCGGAGATACCAAAATAAATGGCATTTACGTGATGACAAATGAACAAATATGGGAAAACGTATATGTATTCCTTGTTGTCGTATTTTGGTGCTTGGAGGCAGCTAACGTGGTCAGAGGGGACAACTGAGAACCAAGAAGAACCGAATAATGAGATTTATGCAAAAAGAATTGGCTCTCATTGTCATGGGTTTGACCTGAATGAAATAGATGAAGGGTTTCTGGTTTCGTATGCATCTGTGAGTTATGTTCTTCAATTTATTTTGTTTTTACATAAGGGTAATAGTGTAGTCCAGCATATGTGTAACGACCCGTCCCATAACGGGCGTCACTGTAGCATTGGTCCCTACCGGGACCAGTGGGGTTGGGCCCACCACACTCCGACTGATAGTTTGGCCCCACTGTATCACCATTTAACCTTTCAGCGTGCATCGTGCACTCGCTCACAAGCACCCTGAGAAACTGCCCAGGGGGTCACCCATCCCTAGATTGTCCCAAGTCAAGCACGCTTACCTTCGGAGTTTCTATAGATGGACTCCCGAAAAAGTAGTTCGACCTTGGTGATATGAGTAGTACTATCAATTCTCTTATACGTTTCTTAGCCTGACACACCCATACATTGTCTGTCTCAGGATCCCCTCTCATTCGGGTGTGGGATCGATTCCTTCATGTACCCCTTCGCCTAGAAGTCTGCCAGGAGCCGCTCCTTGTCTGTGCACCTCTCTGGCACCGGCGATCACTCCCCGCCCTCTTCGGCCCCGGGCGTCACAATATGGGAGTTAAACTAATTCTTTGCCTAATGTCATTACCTACAAGCAAAATGGAAGTTAGGGACTAATTCCTATTTTTAAATTTCTAATCAGGTATTTTTTCCCTAAACTTTCTTTTTTGTAACTTATTTTTTCATTGATCTCCACCCATGAAAAATAAGATATCAATCTTGTAATAAGAGATAGGGATAAGACATCGCCTACACACCAGCTAACACCATTCGAATCTCAGAATTAATGTCGAGATAGCAATGAACAACTAACCTAGAGAAACATGGACAACTACTTATCAAGTACATAAGAAAATCTAATCAATGAGATGGAAAATGGAGTAAAGATGCCCATTAAAAATGTTTTGCGTCATTTCTTCAAGGGCGCATTTTGCATAACAATTTTGATGCGGAATGGAAAAAGAAAAATGTTACGATACAACCTTCAAAGCGTATATTATGAGTGTTAGATGCGCTAATTTAGCTTACACAAGATTATCTACCTACCACCCAAAAGGTAGTAAAAATTGAAAGACAAGTTAAGTGCATCTACAAGTTATGGCACACAAAAGAATAAGTTCAGCAATTGAGCAATGTAGTCGTCTGGCCTTGCAACCACGGGAATTACCAGATCATCAACATCAGTCTGATGATACGTTACCAAGAGAATTAACAAAGTTAATAATTCCACCTTATCAAGTTCAATAGAGGATATGTTAAGATGCAATAAACCTCAAACGCCAGAGTAAAAAATTCCTTCGTCGCTGAAATTTCTATTAATCTCGTATTGTTATTGCATCTTTTAATAAAGTTGTAATGTCCTTCCCATCACCTTCCCGGGGGTGTTTGTTTTGAGGTGATCCTCCAAAACATCACCGTGATCCTTCCATCGCTTCCTAATCACCGCGTTTGTTTAGCGTGGGTGATGAGTCATCACCGTTATGGAGGATCACCGAGGTGATCAAAACGGGGTGATATTCAGGCTTTTGGATCACCCCCAAAAAGCAGGATGATCCTCCATCACCGTGACGGGGTGATTTATTCAATATTTCTTTGGACAAAATTATCCCTTATCTTTTAATATTCATTCTTTATATACCCTTACTCCCATTTTAAATTACATAACCAACATATTTAAATCTTAAAAAATTTATATTTAATGCTTAAAAAATTAATGTTTTGTATGGTCATGCTTATTAATTAATGTTGGGCTTAGGCCCGGTTGTGCTTATTTTTAATTTATTCCACACTGCATAAGAGGCATCAGTAGAAAGTCATCTCTAAGAGGCATGGCCCTGACGATCTATCTGCATCGTTCTTTACGAGGAGGCTGTATTAAAATTTAAAGTCATCTCTAAATCGTAATTATGTTCGTGTTTTACTTGCTGGATTATATCTTATCGATTTTGTTTAGTCTCTGAAAAGTAATTGGTACACCACCTCTTTTCATCGTTTTCCGGAAAGTAAAACGTCAAACTTGCCAACCGAATAATATCACGTTGTGAAATAACCTTTGATGGCCTTGAATGGATAAAAAGGATTAGATAATAGATTTCTGGTCCACTCCTCAAAATTGGAAGCTACTATTTGTTTGTCGTTATACCATCTCTATCAATTTACATTACATATTTAGGTGCTTGCGACTTGTCAAAAAGGCAAACCAATTCCGACCGTCTTTTTATACAAGAAAATTATTTGCACGACTCGAATATTGTTTCTGTTAAATAGACGCCGAGGCAGCCGCAATTTCATCATTTGCATTACTCGCTTGGCTTAAGACTAGACCCGTCAATCCTTCGATTTTTAGGCCAAGTAATTATATATATATATATATATATATTAATTATTCATATACTAAATTAATTATTAATAAACACATAATTAATGGCATGTTTCTAATTTAAAATATAATTTTATTAAGTATTCATATACTAAATTAATTATTAATAAACACATAATTAATGGCATGTTTCTATTCAATTTTTAATAAATACAAAAATTTTTAGTAAATTAACATATTAAAATTAAAAAAATAATATTAAATTGACATGTACGAAATGGGGTCATGAATTATAGGCTAGGCAGCTTTGCTTTACTGACAAGTCCCTTTCCTTCTAGAAAACTAACTCAATAATTGCACGTTCTTCGCACCTTAAATTAATACATCTTCAACCGCGAACTACTAACACGGAGAAAACACATTATATATATAGAGAGAGAGAGAGATAGATTTTTTCAATGAAACAGGGACACGATGAATTATGTATTATATATACGCCACAGCAATTGCTAGTTCAACTCTTTTAATACCAAACATTAATCACCGTTCCTAAGCTTTATTGCATATTTGTTGATTGCAAAGCAGAAAATGAATGGGTCAGACAGAAGGATAATGTCTTTGGATTTATCTTCTTACATGTTATTTGAGGCGAGTGGAGACTCCGAGGCCGTCGATGATGTTGTTTTCGAATCAGATCCAACGGTGGTGGACGACGATGATGCTCAATCTTCAAGCCATGATGATGAGTATATGTATACATACGACTACATTTGGGATTGTGATATAGAATTAGAGGAGCTCAAACATAAGAAAGATGAGTATCACCGTGATTCTGAATTCGATGAAGGTGTTGTTGATCAGTTTGAGGAGTCTGTTGAAGATGAAGAAGAAGAAAAAGAAGAAATGATGAGTGAGGGGGAAAGAGATAGGTTGTTTTGGGAGGCTTGTTTGGCATCGTAATTCAAGAGGTATAGAGAATTATTCCATGAAATTTAGTTTATTTCTTTATTTTTTCCTGTACCCAGTTTGATTCCATTTTTGCTCAGTTTAATTGTCGGTTGTGCTGTAATGGATGGTCGAATGCTGGCCTTGATCAAGAATCATTTATTATCAATTGGGTATATATCTTATTTTATTTGTGAAAAAACGAATTGAAGATGGTTTGATACTTTGTGTTGATGAGAGTAGTAATTTACTAGAATGCCCTCATACTTTATTATGTCGCATAGCCCCACTTTTGTCATCCTGAACCTACCGCGTCGTCAACGCCACAACAATATCGTCGCCGAAGGATATGTAGAAACAATTTAATCCAGGGGCTTTTTCGTATCATGCTTTAGTTCAACTTTAAAATAGAGTTCCGACCGTGTCGGTATAAAACATAGCTTTAAGTACTTATTTAGACTTAAATTTAGAGAAAAGACCTAAAAGTCAATCCGATCAAAATACCCTTACAAAACATCGCAAAACTTTCTTTAGTTACCAACGTATAATATGTTGGTATTCTAGTAAAGTTAATTGTTAGTTTGTGCTATTGTTGTGGTAATATATGAATATTAAATGGCATCAATCGAACAAATTTTTTTCTATCACAACTTTTGTATATTATTTCATCCGCACGAGCACCCACATTGCATTATACTGTTAGGATCGGTTAACGTGTTTAGAGCGGGTTAATAAAAGCTTCGCCTCTTTTCTACTTTTTGGATCGGTAGAAGCGTTAAGTGATAGTCCATTTGAGCAACCGGTTGTTCTGTGCGGAATGCGTGATCAACCGATTAGTGAACTGATTCGTGTATGTGTGTGTGTATGTTGGACAGAGTGTTTGTTTCTGGAAATTTGGAGCTAACTCTCCTACGTCTCCCATCGTCCTCGCAAGTATCACTTGATCTTCAGTTATAGCAGCACAGTCCTGTAACCTACCTGCTAAGACCTACTTAGCTATTATAATGATTCACCAGACGTATCCACCTACTTTGACAGCTTTTTATTACATTCTGTGGGATTACAATCACTCTCTATTTTGTGAAGTGAACTTTCGAAGTCGTTGATAGGCTTGAAGATTTGCTCTTAAGAATGTTTGAATGTCAAAAGTTGTCTTCTCTTCTTGAGTCTTGGCTATTTATACTTGAGTCTTGAAAAAGTAGCCATTCTTCTAAGAAGACTTCGCTCAGAAACCGCATTAAATGCAATTTTCCAAAAATGGTCTGTTTTCTGCTTCTAAGCATCGGTTGGTCTGCAACGCGCTAGCACCGAAACAGCTAAAACTGATTGTATGTACTCTTTGTGCAGCCTTGAATAAAATGCTCTGCATTTGTCCTAAGAGCGTTTTAGCCTAAGACTTGTTTGAATTATATAGAATTTCAGTCATAGGTTTGGATCGATTTGTCATGTCTGAATATAAGTTTGTCCTTGATTGATTCTTGTCTCTCTAGACAAACCGATCTATTCTTGTTTGATGATAACCGAGTACTGCCTTGTCGGTTGGTCTCATCAGTCTGTTGTCCCGGCAGTTGTCTTCAGTAGCTCACACTGATGGTTGCGTTCGGTTCATTGGTTGCTTGGGGTTGATAGCTTCGGTAGGTCTTCAGTTGATCAAACCGATGGGTGAACTCGGTTTCGTATATTCGGTTGCTCTTTATCGGGTAGTCTTTTGTCAGTTTAAGTTTAGTCATTTTATTCACCAAAACTTGTAAGTTAATCAGAATATTTTAGATTCTTGATTCCTTAACATATACCAAGTTGATATGCCCTAGGGGTTTACTATAATATTTAAGTTAAGAAAGGAAAGATTTGTGATGAGTTTTTCAAAATGTTCACGCAAATTACAAAAAATATTAGGAATCATGTTTTTAGACGAAATTGAATATAATATATGTCTAAATATATTAGAGAGATGCATAACCTGAGCATTTCGTCGTGGCATTGTGTTCGCTCCATTGTTAGTCGTTCAAGGTTAATTGAATTAAAATGCCAGTGCACATAATTTTAGTGTAAATAGGTGTTCCTCAAAGTGGTATGAGTGATGAAATTATTATCCAGAAACAGTCAAAAGGTATTTCCTGTCAACCATGTGGTCAACATTCCGCCATAGAAGAACCAAAAAGAGATTAAGCGGTACCAGTTGTCGTTAAAAATTCGAATTTGAGGGTTTTAGCGGGATTTCTAAATTTGAGTGGATTTAAATATTCGAAAAGAAGAGTTATAGTAGTCAAAGTGTTCAATTACTACACCAAAAATATATTAATATTACCGCAGTTAACTTTTCTCTTTTATTTTGTTATTACAAAATCATTTACATGTATTCAACAAAACGATGAGAACTCCCCACAGAAGTTTGGTACTGTTTTAGTAAAGTTGTACCAGAAATGGTTTATTTGGTATAATTTTGAATTTTGAGTGTTCTGACGGAATTTCTAAATTTTACCGGAGTTTTGGCGGGACTTTATAAATTTCTAGTGTGTATCATGTGGTACCAGTAAGGGTTTAATTGTTAACAAAAGTGTATTATTTACAAATTGCTGTTTACGAGTTAGGATTTCTAGCTAGTTTTGAGGGGTGTAGGATTTAGGGTTTCAGGGTCATGATTAATGGTCTACGACATGAAAATTTGGGAATATGATTACGACTTATGCTTTATAGGATACAACATAAAAAAAAATTTGGGGTTCGGCGTTTAGAGTTTAGGGTTTAGGATTCAGGCCTTGGGTTTAGGGTTGAGTTTAATATTTAGGGTTTACAATTTCTAAAATGGTATTAATGATTTACTGTTGAGCTTGGAACATGTTACTGATGGAATTCATAATGCATTGAAAGAGATAACAATCTATGTTTTCGCAATAGATGACTATATGTTTACATGACCATTGATCTCAACATTTGACCATTTACTAGTGGAGCCATTAGTCCTATGAAACTGCTGGGACGAGTTAGGATTTTCTACGTCGGTGGTAAATTTTGGGATGGGTAGTGGTGGTGGTGATGAAGAACGGACTAGTGAAGGCGGCGGTTGGGACGAGTTACGAGTAGGGGTGTTCATCGGTCGGTTCGGTTCGGTTTTTTCAAATTTCGGTTCGGTTTTTCGGTTTTCGGTTTTACGTATGCTTAATCCGATATCCGAACCGTTTTAATTTGGTTCGGTTCGGTTTTTTATAATTCGGTTCGGTTTTTTCGGTTCGATTTTTCGGTTAGGAATTCAATATCAACAAAAAAATATATTATGAGCTGAAAATACAAAAAACAATTTATGGTTATTAAAAATCAAAGAAGATTTGTGGAACGTGACATGTAGCAAAATAATTCAAAGGTCCGAAAAAAAAAAACAACATGATAATGTAACAAATCTAACCAAAATATAAAAACATTCATACGAAGATACTATAAATTATTTGGGAGAAAAATAGTATTTGATTGGTGAGTAAAACATTCACCTAAAAATGGAAAAAAGTATACCAATGAAATTATATTTACTGTGTTGTTTACGTTATGGGAGAAAACAAATTATTTTTTATATTTTTTATTTTTAATGTAGTATGATAATTTCAGTTCGGTTTTTCGGTTTTTTCGATTTTACGTATGCGTAATCCGATATCCGAACCATTTTAATTTGGTTCGGTTCGGTTTTTTACAATTCGTTTCGGTTTTTTTCGATTCCGGTCTTTTCGGTTCGGTTCTTTACGGTTCGGTCGGTTTTTTTCGATTTTTGGTTAATTTGAACACCCCTAGTTACGAGGGTTTTCAAAGAAGAGAGAGTATTGAGCGTATGTGAGAGAGAGAGGGTATGCTATTGTATTTGCCGGATTCGTTTGTCTGTATTGGAGACTGAATAAAATTAATTGAATATCTTGTACTTATCTTACTAGTATATTAAGATGCTTCAAGTACTTTTTGGATCGATGACAAAATCCTCTATAATAGAGAGGGTAGGTGAATTAATTTCAATTAATGTCATTCAATTAACCTTAAATTGAATCAATTCCAAATATAATCTGTAAAGATAGAGAGATAAATCAGAGTGTTGATAAATATTCTACAAATAGTCAGCTCAACAAGATATATAACCAAGAAATCACTCTGTTTTAGACCTCTCATACATAATAAGCTATTCCATTGAAGTCCGATCTGCTGCTGTAAACGAAGAAAAATGCTCAGAACAGTGTTGAGGTTCTTCAGCTCTCTCTAATCTCTATCTATCTTCAACTAGTAACTATGTCAACTTATCGAATTTTCCTGGTAATTTCTGGCAATTTCCTCATAATGGGTTCTTTCTTTCTTTCTTTGTCGTAGCAGAAACTGCTCCAAGTTAGGATTTTCCATGTCTCAAAGCTCACCACACAGACACTTGTCTACCCAAACACAAAGGTAATAATAACCTCAACTAATAACATATGCTTTGCTTAAATTCCGTGGCTATGCAATGGAGTTAGCTTGCTTAAATTCGACTAACTCTATGCCACCCACACTTTGATCTTGACTTGGAGAGAGAGAGAGAGAGAGAGAGAGAGAGAGAGAGAGAGAGAGAGAGAGAGAGTTTGGTTTTGCTGGTTTTGTTTGAGGTTGAAAATTACTGTTAAGTCCGATTCGATTTGCAGGAAGCTCCAAAACAAAGTGGCCCTAATCACCGGCGCGGCGTCCGGCATCGGCAGAGCCACGGCGTCGAAATTCATAGCCAACGGCGCCAAAGTAGTCATCGCCGACATAAACACCGACCTCGGCCAAGAAACAGCCCAAAACCTCGGACCCAACGCCGCCTTCGTCCACTGCGACGTCTCTGATGAGTCCCAAGTATCCAACGCCGTCGACTTCGCCGTCTCCGAGCACGGCCGCCTTGACATAATGTACAACAACGCCGGAATCGCCTGCCAAACCCCTCGCAGCATAGTCGACCTCGACCTCGCCGCCTTCGACCGAGTCATGGCGGTCAACGCTAGGGGAGTCCTCGCCGGAATCAAGCACGCAACTAGGGTGATGGTCCCTACTGGCCGCGGCGGCGTGGTGCTGTGCACGGCGAGCGTGGTGGCGCTGGTCGGCGGACTGGCACAGCACACCTACTCCGTGTCCAAGAGCTGCGTGATTGGGATAGTGAGGTCGGCGGCGGCGGAGCTGTGTGGGTATGGGATTAGGGTTAACTGTATTTCTCCGATGGTGGTTCCGACGACGAATTTGGTGATGGATGAGCTGAGGAGGTACTTTCCCGGCGTCGATGAGGGAAGATTGGTAAAGATGATGAACGACCATAGCTTGTTGAAGGGAGCTGCTTGCGAGGAAGAAGACATAGCTAACGCGGCGCTTTATCTTTCTTCTGATGATGCCAAGTATGTCCATGGACATAACTTGGTGGTCGACGGTGGCTTTACTTCCATCAAGACTTTGAATCTCACTCTTCACCCATAAATGTTGTCAATTCTCATTACTTTTTATTATTATTATTATTATTATTATTATTATTATTATTATTATTATGATTACCTGATTCAGACAGAGACTTCTTTTATTTAAGCAATTATGGTGTCATAATGAGAGGACTTGATAGTTTGTAAGATATAATCTTACATGACAGGGCATTTCTTGATGAAAACAAATATTAAATAATCTGACTCTGCCGTAAATGTTGTCATATTATTACATTTCAAAATAGTCATTATTATTTTGTTAGGCTAAATTACATATAATACTCGTATTTTTTTAAAAAAAAAAAAAACTAAGCATCAAAACACTTATATTTATACATATCACTAAACACTCTCATGATTTATTTAACAATGCACTCCATTATTGGGAGTACGATCCTATAAGCTTAGCACATTATAATGGACTTTCATGCAATAAAAAAAAAAAGCAGGCATAAATAGCATAATGATAAAACTGATCCAGACATAGACTTTTAACTCTTATTTAAGCAATTATGCGTCATCATGAGAGGATAGTCTATAAAATAAATTATCTTACATGAGAGGGCATTCCTTGATGAACAGAAATAGTAAAAAAACAGCATATGGTCTATACCCTATCTCATACATAGATAGTTATTTATCGATGGTAAATAAGATTGGGTTTTTCAAGGCAAGGCGCGCAGTAAACCAATTTTCAGAGGAGGGCCTTTATGTCATTTGCTATGTTTTGGGCGTCCATGGAAGATCCAGGCAATCCTAGATGGGCCAACCCACAGCAGTAAAGCCCATTCTTTCCCTTCCAATGATTCGGATAATTAGGCTTTGGAAGCCCATTATCATTCAACAGATAGTCATCTCCCTGCAAAGTTAAAAATAAAATATTAAATAAATCATTCATAAGGATCCAACGTAATATATAATAATAAGCTCGAGCTCCACTGAGCCCTACTAAAATAAAAGAAGATATATCTATCTACACGTAATACTCAAATGTAAAAGATAATCATCTCCAGCCCCTCGTCAGAAAACTTTTATATCTAGGTACCAAACGGAATAAAGTTAGTTACACATAGGTATTCCTGCTTGGTTGAGAGTACAATTTTACCATTGTTTAGTGTCCTTTTTATATCATATCACGTGTTGTTGGTAACCTAAATATTTCATATGATATATCTATAAGAATGATGTACCTTTTTCCAATGTATTATGTACTAAATACGTTTCTCAATTTATTATATGACCAAGTGAGTACTTATGTGTAAAAATTTATTCTAATAGGCATCTAAAGTTTTTGACAAAAAATGGCTAATTTGATATTTCTTAATACATTTGAATATTTTAAGTGCAAACTTCCCAAAGAGAAAAGTAGAAAGTAATTAATTACCTCGAGCCAATTCTTTATGGGATTCTTGAAGCCAGTGGCGAAGACAATCGCATCAAATGGATACTCCTTTCCGTTTTCGAACACAACAGTGTCACTGCCCTTGATGCTGCTTATACAAGGCAACACCTATTTGCATTTTTATTACACAATCATCAATTAATTACCTTGAGAACAAAGTCAAAATTCTTGCATTTTGAAGAAATAATTAGACCTGAATTTCCCCTGATTTAATTTTGGCCATCGTCCCAACGTCGATGACAGGGTATTTTCCATACTTGACTTTGAGAGCGAATGGCCCACCTTCGGAAGGCCTTCGAATACCGTACTTACTCAGATCTCCGTACGAAATCCTTCCCATCAATGAGATTAGTGAGTCGACCCAACTATGAGGCAAGTACTTGAACAGCACCAGCCCTAAGCTAGCCATGTCCCTCGATATTACATGGATCTGTATATGTAACCAATTATATATGTACTTTATTGCACGACGTAAGAAATGCATTGCTTGAATTGAAAGCCACGCTTTGCTGCTTCCCTTAATCAATGAAAACGACGAAAGAAGTAACCGACTGGTCAAACTTTCTTCGTCATTACTCACGACCCACCATCGAAATTAATTCATTAAGCGACAAAACATGCAGGTGTGCATGCGTATGTAAAATAAAGCTAGCTAATTTAGGTGGCTTCAAGTCAAATGCATCTGACAGACACGTGTCCATTTGCATGCATGCAATAACCATACCCATGTTTCACCTAACACCAAATCCAGGTAAGAAGAGAAAACCCGATACTGTTTTTTCAAACGAAAAAAAAAAAGAAAATGGGAAGGAAATATCTATTTCTTACAGGGCTGCGAACGACGATGGAGGTTTTTGCACCATTTTCAGCAAGATCAAGAGCTATCTCCATCCCAGAGTTACCACAGCCAACGACCAAAACGCTCTTCCCACGAAATTCCTTACCGTTCTTAAACCTCGTAGAATGCAAAACCTCGCCCTGAAAACCCTCGAGCCCATCGATGTCCTTAGGCACGTAAGCGTCGCACGTCGAGCCAGTGGCTACCACCAAGAACCTCGGAGAAAACTCCTCGACGCCGGCGCCGCCGTTCCTCCTCGCCGTGACGGTCCACCTCCCCATGCTCCCATCGAAGCGCGCGTGCTCCACCCGCGCGTTGTACATGGGCTCGATTTCAAAGTGCTCCATGTAGTCGGAGAGATATTTTACGAGCTGGGATTTAGAGAGGTACGTTGGGTAGTTGGGTGGGATTGGCTTTAAGGGCAAATGGATGAACTGTTTAGCTAAGTGAAGGTGGACGCGGTCGTAGGCGTACTTCTGCCATAGGGAGGCGAAGCAGTCTTCGCGCTCAAGGATTGCGTAGGGAATTGATAGGTGACGTAAGCACGCCGCCGTGGCTAGGCCGGAGGGGCCGGCGCCGACGATGACGACGGAAGGTGGTGGTGCTGCTCCTTTTTTATGATGGGACATATTTTTTTTTGTTCTCTTTTCTGTTTGAGAAGTATTTTGCCAGTGGATCGTGTGGGAGGAGTTCGTGGGGTGCTTTGGGGGTTTAAATACTTGTGGCATGTTAGCTCGTCTTTCCTGTGATTATGGCGACATATATTTATTTTATGAAATATAGAAAAAAGGGAATTGATGAAATATATATATAGGATAGTTTAAGGATAGTTTGAGTATATGTACTATATAATATTGAAGAAGAAATGATGTATATAATATGAATAGGGTAGGCATTAGGAGTTCTAAAGGAGATGGAAAAATTACTATCCAAAATTAACTTCCCGATTTATACAAAAGAAACCTTATTCAAATGTAACATTTTTTTTTTAACCAGCGGGGGTTGGTCTAAGTGGTAAGCGGCTTGCTATCGCTTAAGCATGGTCACGGGGTCGAATCCTTGTGTATGCAGCAACCCCCTTTGGGAGCCTCACCTGCCATTACCAGGTACGCGACACGGGACGAACCGGATTAGTCGGGGCAACCCGGAACCGGTTAGGTATCCGAAAAAAAAAAATATAACTTTTTTTGGTTTTTTTTGTGTTTTGAAGCATACAAATATACTATTCTATTATATTAAGTATGAGTGACTACGATAAACCGTCAATTGGTCTGTATCTATTGACGAATTAGATTTTTCTACATATATAAAAAAAAATTAAAAAAGACTTATTAAACAACGTACTTTCCTTAACCTCATGATAACACAGAAATATAATTAATCGTTTTTAAGTGTGTGGTTACTTAGTTCTTGAAAGTGTTCAACAATGTCATTGGATTGGACTGAGAATTAAATTTCAAGGAAATTATTAATTCGATGGGTTTTAATGTATTATTTTAGGGACCATTAGGTGACTCGTGTTTCATTTCAGGGCCTCCTTAGGCGTAGTTTAAATTTTAATTAATAATATAGGGCTCATTTGGTACAAGTAATAGGAGGCCCCGAAATGAAATACTTATGATTCAAAAGTGGAACCAAACAAGCACATAAATAGGGCACATCGTAACAAAAGGCCACTACGTCGCTGCTGTTATGTGCGATGATTTTCCTTTGTTGACTTTCTAAGCATATTTTTATTTTTCTAGTTGAATTATTTAAGTATATCTTAATCTTTCATTAATAAAAATACAGAATTTTTAAATTAATCTTTAACTAATAAACTTTATTAATAAAATACACCCAAAAACTACCCATATAGATTTTATTTATTAATTAACTCTCCCGCCACGTAAATAACAGATCTAAAAGTAAAACTACTCTATATAATGCTATCGGGTAACCCGATCCATATTTAAGGTCTTGTCTTGCATACCGAATTAAGTATATATAGGATTCCACTAAACATATTACACACAGCATAATTTAACCCAAAATGCATGTAACTAGACTGTTTAGTGTTTAACATGTATAGGTTGTGTGTAGGGGAATACTTATCAATTTTTAATGAAGTTGGGTTATACCCAGTTAGATAGGTAAGACAAAACCGATAATTAAACAGCGTAATTCAATTTTAATTAATAAACTATTGACTTAGTGTTTGAAAATTATTAATTAAAGGTTAAGATATGCATAAAGGGGAGGCGCATTACTTCAATTGAGATAATGAAAAATGATTTCACTTTTTAGTTGAAATTTTAGGCGGTTCTCGAAAAAAGATAGCGAAAAAAATTATCCCTCATTGGTTGTCGGCTCTTCGCCACCTGGGGCTGTAGTATGTTCCAAGGGTTGGGCTGTTCGCCCATTAAAGCGGTACGTGAGCTAACTAAAAAGATTAAAGTGTGCTTAAAGGAAGCAATTGGTGTGCTTAAGTGTTTTCGATAGTTATTTATCTTTACGTGATCATATAATGATTTTAGGAGATCTTCGGATGTTGTAGTGTTTAGAAAACCCACATTTTCGAGTTTAACCCATGGTCATGTTTGTATATAGGGGTTTTATGATTTTCGAATACTTCTATTCTTGAAGGTTTCGAATTTTTCGGGTGTTTTGAAGTTTTAAAGTTCATCGTGTTCTTGAAAAAGGTCTTGGTTAATCTAAGGTTAGGAAATTTTCGAATGAAAAATATGTATTTCACTTAGTGTAATTTCGAATGATATTTTCGATATGTATTTTGGGATTTTCGAATGAATTTTCGAGTGAGAGTTCGAAAATAATCTTTACGGGCCGAAATTAATTTTCGCGGGCTGGAAATTTTCGAAACTAGTGAGAGAAAGGTGAATTTTCGCGGGCCGAGTGAATTTTCGAATGAGAAACAGATTTTCGGGCCAGAAACGATTCTCGCGGGCCAATTTATTTTCGCGGGCTGAGAGTTTGTGAGAGAGAGAGGGCTTTTCGTGGGCTTTTTGCAGGCCTGGAGTGATTTTCGAAACAGATATTTTCGAATGAGATTTTCGAAATAGTACCTTTCGAAAATAATTTTCGAAGTGTAAATTTTCGCAACAGTGCTTTTCGAAAATTATTTTCAAAACAGGGTAATTTCCTTAACAGGTCAAAGTCAATTTTTGAGACTTACTTATTTTCGAACCCATTATTTTCGAATCAAAACTTTTCGAAACTTGGCAAGTTTCGATACTCATAGTTCGAAAATGTTAACACTGACCCAACTTAGCTAGTACACTGACCTAATGTTTTGTTATTGCATGATAGTCCTCGGAAAATTATAGTGGCACTCGAAACAACTAGAGGATGTTGGTTTAGCCACAACATTTTCAATTTGATCAATAATCTCAATTATAGGCCCAATAACCTGTGGGCCAGATAAATATTTTGTAGCTGCAATAAGGTCCAATTTGATTTAGCATGTTGATTATAGGCCCAACTAGAATTAACGGCCTTTGTCAATTTGATTTAGCATGTTGAATTGGGCTGCAATATTTTAGGCCCAATCAACGTGAAGACCCCATTTGAGGGTCTAGTTTCTACAGTTGAGGGACAGATCTATACGCTATATTTCGTGAATGGACAAAGGGCGTTTTTAAATATTTTGCTAGTCGAGTTGGATTTTTTGTTTCCAACTCTGTTTTAGTTTTGGACCTTATTGCAATTTTCGAAAGTGGTCCTCTCCTACTATAACATGTTTGAACAGAGGCAATGATTTCTTTCGTGAAGTGGAGTTTTCATTCAATTTTATCGAAGCCCATTACCAGGCTAATAATTCTATAGCTTAAACAAAGTAAAAGCTCAACTTTAATAACGTAAGAGTTGTCAAAGCTTTCTTGATCTCTGAGTGTTATATCAAATGTTCTTCTATACACCAATAACAACTATATTGCATGTACGTAAGTTTTCCTTTTACACAAATCTTGCGTTCGATCCTTTGATTGTGTATTTATTCTCTGTAGTCTGTAGAACGAAAATGTAATAGTATAAACTATATTTGAATCATGTGACTCTGACCTGAATCTGAATGATGTTTACAACTAAGAAAGTAAATATTAGATTGAATGATGTTTTCGTAAGTCAAAATATCCTTTTTAGACTTTGTAATAAAGTTGGGTTGATGTCGGTCAGTTAGGCAGGGCAGGAGAGTGTCGCGTGCTGTCTAAATAGTAAAGCTTCTTATGCATTCCAATGCTTTTTGCTTACACATATTGACCAAATGTAACATGTGCTTGATATTTCTTTTAAATTTGATTTTATCATCAAAATTTGATGATAGGACACTTTGGTCCGAGGATATGGAGGTACCATAGTAGCTACTTCATAGCTCCCTTTGCCTTTATCTTGCTCTTACTTGCTCTGTGATTTTTTATTTTTTCCTGTGATATTTTTTTCTTTTTCTTCTTAGTCGTTTTTTTCCTGCGGAGTTATTTTTTTCTCATTGTGCCAATGTCATTTTCAAAGAAGACAAGCTTCAAGTCGAAATCGTAAGAAAATAAAGAATATCGTAGATATGCTTCAATATTCATTTCTTTATGAGGTGTTGGGCTTAGTTCGTACTTAGAAGGCTTTTTAATTCTTTTTATCAAACTTTTAATCTTGTTTTCGTTTAATCTTATTTTTCTTTTTGCATTTGTTCACTTATGATTTTGATGTGAGTTTTCTTTCGACCGGGTTGATTCAATGCTACTAGGTGAAGTATCAAGTATAGCTCGTCCGTCGTATATTTATCGTTATTAGTGAACCTATCATTTAAAAAAAAAATATTGATAACATTGCTAATATAAAATAGAATCATATGTAACAAATAAAAATAAATGTTAAATATAGACGCATTAATTAGACAATTGTTTTTTGAAAAAGCACTAGGGAAGTTTATTTGGATACATGCAGTTTATTTTTTGTAGAAAGAACTTCATAAAGCTCAAATGACAGAAAGTGATTTTGTATGAATCGATCAATATCACTTACCCGTATAGAGAGAGAATTCTTTTACAATATTATTCGACCAATTGACAATTTTTAAATACCTTAGGTAATCTATATAAGAATATAGATGATCATATATTTGTGATTTTATCATGATATAAATTGCTATTAAATATCCATCCCATCGCGTTTTATTTACTCGACCCGAATTTAGTTTCAGTCACGTTTATCGACTCGACCCCAATGTCTCCCCTGTGTTTCTTTATTGCATGCACGCCTTTAGACTTAGAAGGTGTTTGGAAACACTTTTGAAATGGACTTCAATCCCAAAGTTCATTTTGAGAAGTAAAATACGTTTGGTAAAAAATCTGAGATGGACTTTTAAAATAAGATACTTGTCTAAAAGTCAATTTGAGATAAGAAACTTTTAATCACTTTTTAGAATTACTTCCTGCCACTTTTTCAAAAATATGTTCTCACCGAACGCTACAATTTACATTTAAAAAACCTAAATCTAAAAAAAGTTCATTTATCAAATACACTTAGAATCCAAAAGTGGAACCAAACTAATTCTAAATGTGGCCAACTAACCAAGATTTGACTCTTCAAATCTGAGCAAATCGCCCTTCCAATCATGTGGGACCCAACTGAAAGTTAGAATAGAATTTCCTTCACTCAACCAATAAGGTATTGTCATTGGAAATGAAATATGATATCATAAAAAGGAAATAAATAACATAAATAAATAAAACTTGTACAAAACCAAACATGAAACTAGTACGGAAAGGGAACAGTCCTTAGCAAGCAAACAACAGTTGAGTATATTCTTGGACTAATTTGTAAATAATCAAAGTAGCATCCTTTCCCTATACGAAAAACTGATCTTGAATTAATATAATTCCATGGTGCACTGTGCGTTTGCTTCAGATATTAAAGCACGAAGTCATATCATATTTAGAGAAATGGATATACGACTTAATATTATAATCAAATCTATACGCAGGTGAACTTCCCAATGTTACAATTACCAACGTAATCATATCTGGAGAAATAAGTAAAAGTTGAACTTACGTGAAATCCATGTGAATAATAACATCGGACCATGAATAATGGGCAAAACCTCAATCGAAAACAATAACTACTGTGTACAATTAATAAAATAATTCAGCAGATTGGATGGCATTGAAGACGGCCAATATAAAAAAAACAATTAGCTTCATATCCAATGTTAACATTTATTGATTAAAACATCTTAGTTTCATATCCCTGAAGCGATATCATTCGAGGAGAGGAGAGATTCCCACAATCATATCCCCTCTACGTCTCAAAATTATTATGGCAGTTGATTTTAAAATCTTGTAATTGTAAATTTCCTTTTTATTTTTGATTCTTATTGTATATTCTACCAAATTATAAAATCATCCTTAGTACATGTAATATATATGACAGACATAAATAAACACATCCAATTTATTATTTATCGATCGAATTGATATCAATATTGATTTTTCGTGAATTCAGATTTATGGAACAGGAAATGGAACTCATAGAGTGAGACATAGGATTTCATACGTTCCCGGATAGCAATGTGTGGGCTTAATAATCTATTTGTTTTAGGTAACTAATAATTAGTATAATATCTCATTATTCAAAGCCTTACGTTCATAACAACTCAGAAGAGACGTAGCGTACTTACCCGAAATTCATGTAATGGCGATGAAAGTTTTTGCACGTAATTATAATTGAGAAATATTTAATTCTTAATCAGCCAATAAACTAAATATAATGTAAATTGTAAACATATTTCAAAGAATTTCGACTTTCGCTAAAAAACAATCAAATAATAAAAGGAGTAAAAAAAAAAAAAGAAAAAGCAGTAGCAGCTTCAGCTTTTTGGACAGAAAAGGGACAGGTGATGAGGCGCCATGCTAAAGGCAGTGCCAACCCATAATACCGTGTCCCATCTTAAATTGACCAAAATACCCTTCATCTAATCCAATCAAACATGCGTTGGATAGTCCAAGACGGTCAAGGGTGATTTCGTCATTAACTCGGTCAGATAATTAATAAGACTGTAGTGTAGTGACATTTTACGTCGTGTTCCGCTACTTGGGAAGGATCAGTTGATGCAGCAAACGTGGCTGGGGACACCTCATGTGTTTGCTACTTATATTATAAATTTTGATACGATTTTAATTTAATTCATCAACTTCATATTCTGAAGAGAGCTTAAATTGAAATTTTTATAACGATGCTATCAATAATTTGTAACAAGTATTCCTACAGTAACAATCGTGGAATGAGAAAGTAATTAATTTTAAAAGTAAAATAAAAAGTCATGAAGGGTCAATTTTGCGGAAATAGGTACTGCAGCTAATTTAACCCACGGCGCTGACGAATGACGATACGGGCTCATCTAACACACCCGTATCACATCAAAATTGAATTTCTTTTGCTGTACTTAGAATATGTAATTAATACTATAGTGTAATAATAATTATCATATACTATACCATCGTTCATCATGGTAATAGTAAGATTGACTACGTGGTCCCTCCGTGCAATCCCATCCAGCCGTGCATTTTCGAATCATGAGATTCTCTTACGCACATCAAACAATTATGAACAACTTTAATTAATTTTCAGAGTCAATGATCGAATATTAACCATTGAAATTTGAAGGAAAGCCTAATATAGTCATCATTCTCTATTATTTTTAAAGATATACGGTGTATGGTGCATAGAAAAAATCTGTCAAAAAGAAGAAATTGGAACTAATGGTTCGGATTGCGGAGTCAATGTATTTACGTGATCCATTTTAAGTTATTAGATTTAGTTCCAAGGTGGCACAGATTTGGTGGAGACTATCTTGTCATTTCAATCCAATTTCATAGTAGGGTATATTAGGTATATTGCCCTTTTAGTAAATTTTTCATTAGTTTACAGTAGGGGTGGTTCGATACGGTATACCATACCAAAACTGTGATACCGTATACCGTACCGAAATTTCGGTATCCAAAAAAATCATACCAATACCATACCAAAATTTCGGTATACCTTAAATTTCGATACGATATCATACCGAAATTTCGGTATGGTATCGGTATCATACCTTCTATACCATTCACACGAAGGGTTTTTTACCATGCATGTCTCGTAACTCGTTAATTCGTTGTTTTGGAATTTTTAATCAATTCAAACTCCTTAGGCCCCAATAAGATAGATTATTAATACCAAAATTTTCAAAATAAAAAGATTGTTTAACGTTAAATAATTTACATATTTTAGTTAGTCTCCTTAGTAAGACAAAAAACTTTACATAACCACAAAATACAACTTTATATACAATTAATTAGAACGAAGCGGCTATATTTAAAAAATTAGTGAAGATTAACAAAAAGTAATTGCATTGCATCTTCACGCTTTCAAAATCCTGAAAAAAAACATTAAAAAGGCAAAAATTAAACGTTACTTGAGTTACTAAGTAAAATATGGTGGGCCTAGTCTTAGAAAGTTGTGTATACGTTAATAATTTATGGGCTAAATAAGTTTATGAAGATCCTTAATTTTTCATTTTATATTTTTTGAAATAATATAATATATGCAGTGTGTATATATATATATAAAATATATTAAAAATTTTAGTATTTCGGTATTCGGTATAATCGGTATACCTAATTTTAAAAACTTTCATACCATTACCGTACCGAAAATTTTCGGTACGGTATCATACCTTACCAAAAACTTCGGTATACCAAAATTTTCGATATTTTCGATACGATTCGATACGATAAGGACGATATTTCGATATTTCGGTATTTTTCCCCAGCCCTAGTTTACAGGCCCCACATATGTTTTATGCTGATAGAAGGACCCAAGTTAGGTTTTATTTAGAGAAAATGACCTTATTGTCGCGAAAAGACCTATTTACTCGGGATAGATGAAAGAATTACGTCATTTTGCCATCATCTTTCTCCAAACGACGAAAGTAAAAAAAATTGAACCTGAAACTAGATATATGTCGATGTTTGCGAGTGGAAATGTTTTTGCGGCCCCAATCTTTGACGTGTATTACTAATCAAGATAAATTAGTGATGTCTCCAATAATATTGTGCTTCAAACAAGCTGAGATCCGTGAAAATGTCGACGTTTGTGACAGAATAAAATTTTTCTGTCCTCAATTTCGAATGGGTCTTACTAATCAAGACGGATTTTTTTATGTATTGGAGATTGAAACACTACGAATTAACTAGCTTGTCAGTTAACACAAACTGATAACTGAGTACCACTTAAGAGATCACCGATAACACAAACATGTCAACAAGTAACAAATAAGCACCACCGGATAACAAGACATTTCTCTCTAATAACAAGATCTAGAGCTGAAAGTTTGGGCCGCGGCCCATGGGCTAGCCCGGCCCGACCCGATAAATATCGGGTTTGGGCCTAAATTTCATCAGCCCGATAAATAATCGGGCCCATTGGCCCGGCCCATTAGGCCCGGCGGGCTAACGGGCCACGGGCCAAAAAACCCGACGGGCTGCGGGCCAAACCCGGCCCGTTAGTTGTATGTGTATTTTAAAAAATTTCTATATATAATGTTTATAAAATTCAATTATAATATTTATATAATTCAATTTGATATGTAAAAAATAATATTTTTGATAAATTTATGGGATATAAAATTTTTGTAACTATATATTGCAATATTGGGTATAATAACAGTATAAAATATAAGTATTTTGAAAAAAATAAAGATTTTGAAATAAAAAATTAAAAAAAGCTAAAAAATTAGGCCCGTTAGCCCGACGGGCTGGCCCGGCCCATGACATAATGGGTTTGGGCCGAAGAATATTAGGCCCATTAAATTTCGGGCCAGCCCGACCCGACCCGATAAAAATCGGGCAGCCCGCTATATCCGGGCCGGGCGGGCCGGCCCGCCCAATATTTCAGCCCTAACAAGATCAACGCACAAGCAGGGAGCTGCCATATGGATAGCCAACCACCGACGACATAGAACCAGCTAAAAGCCGTGAAAATGTCAACGTTTCTGACTGAATAAAGTTTTTTTGTCCTCAATTTTGGATGGATCTTACTAATCAAGGCGAATTTTTATGCATCGAAGATTGAAATATGAATTAACTAGCTTGCCAAGTAACACAAGCTGATAAATGAGTACCACTTAAGCGAACACTGATAACAGAAACATGTCAACAAGTAACAAACCATCGGATAACGAGACATTTGTCTCTAATAACAGATTCAGTGCCCAAGCAAAAAGCTGCGATATGGATCGACAACCGCCGACGACATTGAAAACCAGCTGAAATCCGTGAAAATGTCGACGTTTGTAATTGAGTAAAGGGTTTCCGTCCTCAATTTCGGATGGATCTTACTAATCAAGACAATTTTTTTTTTGTATCAAAGATTCAAACGTTTGCGAATTATCTAGCTTGCCATGTAACACAAACTACCACTTAAGAGAATACCAATAACAAAAACATGTCAACAAGTAACCAATAACCAACACCGGATAACGGACGTTTCTCTGTAAAAACAAATTCATCGCACAAGCAAGGGTTTGTGATATGGATCGACAACTGCCAACGACATAGAAAACGAACTGAAATTCGTGAAAATGTCGACGTTTGTGACTGAAGAAAGTTTTTTCGTCCCCAATTTCGGATGGGTCCTACTAATCTGGTAAATTTTGATGTATCGAATGCATTCGTGCTCCAGCCCCAATTCGAAAATTTCGTTCAGAAACTGAAAAATATCGACTTTAATTGCCAAACAAGGTCAAAATGGCTGAATTTGATCATACTTCCTAATACCAAATGTCAAATGCATGTTACTGAAGTTCATCATGGAATGGCGAATCATCTTGACGAGATCGAATATTGAAACGCCTGCTAATTAACTAGCTTGGCAGGTAACACAAACTGATAACCGAGTACCATTTAAGAGAACACCGACACAAACATGTCAACAAGTAACAAATAAGCAACAACGGATAACGAGACATTCTCTCTAATAACAAATTCAGCGCAAAAATGACACTTTCGACAAATAATTTAACACTCATTTTAGTCTAGATAACATCTTCTGCAGTCCGCGTAACATTTTTTACACTTTGGATAACACTCTCTGCAGCGATTTCAGTCTATCAAAAACCGTCGACGACATCCAAAAACACATGAAAACCACTGGAATCTCTATGTTGTGACCGAATAGGGTTAAATCTTTCTCAAGTTTGTTGAGGAATATGCCCTAGATGCCGTACGAGGACTGGGAGTACGAGGGCAATTTGGTAATTGTGTAATGTTTAGTTATGTAATTTGATTATCTATTAATGGAATGATTTTATTCAAAATTAATTTATTATTCGAGAAATAAATTAAAAGGCAAATTATTAATTAGTCTAAAGATTTACCTTGCAGTTTGGGTGAATAAGACAAATTAATAACATCCAAATATTGGTAGTTCAGTTACTGATTCTGTGGGGATAGAGAGGGGCACCAGTAAGCTGAGATACTGCAATATTAAAATTAGTCCAAGTCTAAGTCTCCAGTAGGGTAATTGGATCGACAAGTATGACTTGTTTGTCGATGGGTCCAATACGGTTGTGCCAACCGTTCACTTGGAAAGTGGGAGCCCGTGACAATAATACAAGATGAATAAGGGATTATCTGTATTTGGACACTGACTTGTAATCGAACGATCACACGCTTGGATTGTCCTTGATCGATCGATTGACTGTAGTAGTCTGCGTGAACCTTAGATCGAAAGGGTTAACTTGGGGTTGGTCTTCAGGTCTTGACTTGTCACTAGTTTGCTAGGCCCGTCTTGCCGGTGGCATGTGTCAACGACGAAATACGGTCTTGACTTTTCGATGCGATTGCCGGTTGAACCGCGGAGCGGGATTTACGTTCTCGATAAATTCGAGGTTAACGTCCTATAGCAAGTTTAATGTGCGAGAATTTATCCAAGTCTCTGGCCAGAGCATATAATTGACTCGCGATAGTCGTGGAGGACAGTTTAGGTTTTTTCACCGACATAAACGACATAGAGTCGAGTTCTGTATGTTTGACTATGCGCGACTTTCACTCGATCGAGACAAACGCAAAGGGTTTATACGTATGACAAAAATCTACAGTCGGTTCATGGATTATGATTTGATCAAATTCATACTCAACTTGGGATCTGTTCGGTACCACGAGGCTGACTAGGTGAATACCGAACTCCTAGATACCTCCTAGGCCGGTTGAGACGAAACAAGAGAGTCGGGCTTAAAATGGCAACCGACACAATGTCATTATCAGAGAGAGAGATAAGGTTAGGTCCCAGATTAAGACATTAGGGTTTGAGGCTTGGCCAAAACCCTAATCGGCCGAAAATACTAAGTTTGACAAGTGAGGGGTAAAACGCTCTTTTCACCTCACGAGATATTTTTGAAATAAAATATTGGATATTTAATATTTAGTATATGATTTAAATTAGATTTAAATCTTTATTATTGTTTTAGAAAAATAACATTATTTAATTTGGTAAAACCAAGACTTAGTAAAAGAGGAGGTGTGGGGATTTTTACAGTACAGTTGTTCGTTCTGACGTGTTCATTGTCTAAGCTTGCTCGTAAGTGGTTAAACGTTCTATCTCGTTGAACAGAGGTGAAGTTAAAACTGGAAGCTTCGTCGCTCTCTTGTTCTCTCTAGCGCGCTCTCCCTCTCTCTTTCTTTCTTTGTAATGTCTGAAAGCAAAAGTCGAATAAGTGGGGGCGTTGGCCAAGTCAATTTGTTTAAATGTTTGAAATATTTAGGTAGATATTTTATTTAAATGTTTGAAATATGGAGGTTGATGATAAATATATGGTCGTAGAGATAGGGAGTTAGTTGATGGATAGTTTGGGGTGCGAAGATTTAAAATTCTCCCTATATGAGACTAGAACAAAAAGGTCGTTGCAATAAACCGAGAAAAAAAAAAGAACACGAAAAATCATCCAACGAGTCAGATTAATCTGGAGACACGTGTTACCATCTGATCGATTCCGAATGCTAATCCCCTGAATTTCCATATAAAACCTCCCCAAATAACCAAAAGGCCACCCACAAACAGCCACACACATAGATAAAAATAAAAATAAAACAGAAGAAAATAAAATATACACGAAAGAAAAAAAAAGACCTTATCCCCTTCTCCACAGTCCACACACACACACAGAGAACACACACAAACACACACTCCAGATCCAAGAGCAACGATTTTACCCCTACAGAGAAATGGCCATCTCCTTCCCCGAAGAGGTGCTCGAGCACGTGCTCACCTTCCTCCAAGCTGACAAGGACCGCAACGTGGCGTCCCTCGTCTGCAAGACCTGGTACGAGATCGAGCGGTGGTCGCGGCGGCGCGTGTTCGTCGGAAACTGCTACGCGGCTTCGCCGGAGGTAGTGATCCGTAGATTTCCCGACGCTCGAGCTGTGGAGATCAAGGGGAAGCCCCACTTCGCCGACTTCAACCTCGTCCCCGAGGGTTGGGGCGGGTACGTCGGCCCATGGATCAGGGCCATGGCCGGCGCTTACCCTGGCCTTGAGGAGATTAGGCTGAAGAGGATGGTTGTTACCGACGAGGATTTGGAGCTGATTGGGAGCAGTTTTCGCAGGTTCAAGGTTTTGGTTCTGAATTCGTGCGATGGCTTCACTACTGAAGGGCTCGCCTCGATTGCTGCAAATTGCAGGTCAGAATGGAGATCTACTCTTCATCCCTCTGATTTTACCCTTTTTCTTATGGTGGAAGTAGCTGTCTTTATTTCTTTTGTTTTTTCCCCCATTTTTTAGAAGTAATTGGGTAAAATGAACACTCTCTCACACGCACACTCAGTCGGCATACAGATAGTCATTTGGCTGGAACTGATGTTGGTTGCAATGCTTGTTAATGCTATGCGGTCTGGATTTGCTATTATTTTGTCCATTTTTGCCTTTTTGGTGCTAAGGGTAGATGCAAGAGTGCTTTCGGAATGACTGTTTGATTTCTTCTATTGTGTAATAGGTAGAAACTCTTTGATATTATTGTAGTTTTTGTCGTTTTGTGGTATAAAGTCTATGTTTTGTATAGAAGGGATTTGATTTACAGAGTTGATTGAATTGTTTATGGCTGCCATGTACCGGTGTTATTGTTGCTTGTTTGGATTTATTAACTTGAGAAAAGATATGGTCGTTGGTCGTTATGCGATGTAATAAACTGAATCATAGATTTGTTGGATCTCTTTGGTTGCCATAAAATGTATCAAGTTTTCTTATTGGTCGCAGTTATTGCTTAAATTCCGATACCGACAATCTTATTGTATTGCCCTTTTGGCCATTTTTTAATTTTCTGTTGATTGGCTGACAATGTTGGCTTCTGCTTTATTTTCATTCGGTCGTAATGTAATTGTGACTAACCAACTTATCAACTATCATAAATAGAAAAAAATTGTTGCATATTCTTAATGCTCTGCTCGGTTTCACAATGCAGGAATCTTAGAGAGCTCAATCTGAAGGACAGCGACGTGGAAGACCTCAGCGGACGCTGGCTCAGCAATTTCCCAAGAAACTTCACCTCATTAGCCTCACTCAACATATCGTGCTTAACCTCCGAGCTCAACCTGTCCGCCTTGGAGAGCCTCGTCGCCCGCTGCCCCGACCTCAAAACCCTTCAACTGAACCGCGCTGTTCCCCTCGATAAGCTTCCTTCCCTACTCAGCCGCGCTCCCCAATTGGTCGAATTTGGGACGGGCACATACTCAGCCGAGATCACATCAGACACCTTCGCAAGCCTCTCAAAAGCCTTGTCCTCTTGTAAGAACCTCAATGGGCTCTCGGGATTTTGGGACGTGTCCTTAGATTACTTGCCCGCTATTTACCCCTCATGCCCCAAAATCACATCACTCAACCTAAGCTCTGCCACCATACAAAACCCCGACCTCACCAAGCTCGTCAGCCAATGCTTCAACTTACAGCGCCTATGGGTACGCTTATCTTACACTTCTTAGATATAACATCCATCGAACGACTAACTAATCGATCAAAGGTCATTTATATGCTATAAAGGTGCTGGACTACATCGAGGACGATGGCCTAGAAATCCTTGCCTCGTCGTGTAAGGAACTCCAAGAACTCAGAGTCTTCCCCTCGGACCCCTTCGCAGCAGAGGCAAACGTGTCCCTAACCGAACAAGGGCTCGTCTCAGTCTCCCGAGGCTGTCCTAAGCTGAGGTCCGTCCTATACTTCTGTCGCCAGATGTCGAACGATGCGCTGATATCCATCGCAAGAAACCGCCCCGAGCTGATCAAATTTCGCCTGTGCATCATCGACCCGCAAGTCCCCGACTACTTAACCCTCGAGCCATTAGACTTGGGATTTGGGGCGATCGTGCAAAACTGCAGATACCTCCGCCGACTTTCGATGGCGGGCCACCTCACGGATAGGGTTTTCGAGTACATAGGTAAGTACGCCAAGAAATTGGAGATGCTCTCCATAGCGTTTGCTGGGGAGAGCGACTTGGGCCTTCACTATGTGCTTTCGGGCTGCGATAGTCTGAGGAAGTTGGAGATTAGGGACTGTCCTTTTGGGGATAAGGCGCTTTTGGCCAACGCTGCGAAGCTCGAGACAATGCGATCCCTTTGGATGTCTTCGTGCTTGGTGAGCTTCGGGGCGTGTAAGGTTCTTGCGGAGAGGATGACGAGGGTTAATGTTGAGGTGATTGATGAGCGGGGCCCGCCCGAGTGGAGGCTGGATGGTAGCCCAGTGGAGAGGTTGTATGTTTATCGAAGCGTTTCTGGGCGGAGGAACGATATGCCCGAGTTTGTTTGGACAAAGGGTCGGATCGAAGCTGAATAGCAAATGAAGGGACTTGCTGGTGGAGGTATGTATGTGTGATCTTTAATGTGTTTGTTCATTTTAGTTTCCCCTTTTTTGGTTCGTTTTGAAGATTCTTGCTTCGTTGTGTGATTTTGCAGAGGTTAAGAAAGCCCAGAGATTGAAAGGAGGTTTTTCTGTTTTTCTTTTTTCATTTGGCTGAGTTTTTGGGAAGGAGGGATTATTGTTGTTGTTCTATTTTTCTTTCCTTTTTCGTAACTCTTGATGGAAAAAACTTGTTTCTGCAATATTATGGACCAATGTTTCTACACTATGTGCAGACTGATGCTAGATGTTGGCTGTAGGGTTTTCTTGACCTGTATTATTATTGCTCAGAAGGATTTTTTTTAAAACATTGTTGTGCAATAACCTCACGTTGGGGATATAATTAATTGTCTCTTACATTATTGATATGATGGATGGTTACGTTATTTCTTGCGAGTGTTTTGTCTATTTATAGACATCAAAATGGACTTTAATATGAGCACTCACATTCTGTAACGTACGTCTCCTGGAAAATGAGATAAAGGACAAATTGACTGATGGCAACGTATCACAGACACACCACGATTGTTAGGGAAACGAGGCCAGAGAAAAAAACTAAATAATTAGGAAAAAGTGAAGGCTGACCTCTGCTGCCTAGTGGGGTATGTTGGTAATTTACTTATAATGCATGTTTCAGTTTCATGATTTGTGAGTGGGCACAGATTTTATACTTTTCCTTACAACATCTTAGCAAATTAGTTGAATGTGATTGGCTGAGATTCTTTCTATTGTAATCCCATCTTTAATACCGCCCATTCAAAAGTCGTATACTTTCTCACACTCTATTCCATTTTCATAGTTGTAAATAGGGAGTTACTATTCACCGCCCCTCTTTACTTGTTACCGCCCCTAAAGGGATGGAAAAAGACCTTTTTGCCCTTATGATATTTAAATTAATTTAAAAAGAGAAAACAATAAAGATTTCTATTTAAAGTCCTTTTCCACACAACACTTTACAAATCATACATCAAAATCAAACTAAAAACAGAGAAAATACTGAAATCGCAATGGATCGCCGTCAGGGACATGGAAAGGGAAAGGGTCTGTTATCGCGACTGGTAAGCAAATTGTTGTAAAAATCAATAGTACGTAGATGAATTATCGAAACGGGTCGTAATTGTTTGAAAAAACGGCCGATCGAACGCGATTTCGGGTCGGATTTCGGCACCGACCGAAACACAATTTCGGTCGGCACAGTGCACGACCGAAACATAATTTCGGTCGTGCACTGGGACGACCGAAATCATGATTCGGTTGTGCCTATGCCGACCGAAATCATGTTTCGGTCGGGACAACAACGACCGAAATCATGTTTCGATCGTGCTAGTGCCTATATTTATGTCGCAATTTTTTTTTTTTTAAATATGTTTTTATTTGCAGACCAGGGGTGGGAAGTCACACGAGGACGCGAGGCGTTGACGCATCCGTTCGTAGAGAACGGGAGGAGAGGCGGCAGCGAGCGGCTGCTTCTCAGTCCGTACATGCGGATTACGATCCGCATGCGGATCATGGTGTGGAGGATGATGCAGCATCATTTTTTATGACATCCGACGACGATGTCGTATCGGCCTCCTCAGGTTATTTTCTTCTCCTCTATAAACTGACTTAAGATGTCGTGTATTAATTAACGATAAATAAGTTAAAATTTATTTTTGCATTATTCGTGAATAATGAAATAGGGAGCAAGCGCTCCAGGATCGTAGATGTCGATTCCTGGAGGGTGCAGGGGCCACAGCCCGGTGGTCCATATGATGACGAGGTGATCCCTAGTTATCTGGGGCACATCGCGCCCCGCATCTGGATGGGTGAGGAGGAGAGGCCCCTGCTAAAGTGCGAGCAGCAGGCGTTAGTACTTGGGAAGCTAAAGGATTGGTACTCCCATTTCCCGCCGGAGACGCAGAGCCAGATCGATGGCACGGGGCTTAGGCACCTCACAGATGACATGGTGGGTCACTTGGACCAGCCTCTTCTGTGCGCTTTTGTGGAGCGCTGGCATCCAGACACGAACACCTTCCACATGCCATTTGGGGAGATGACGATCATGCTCCACGACGTCGAGCACATCCTCGGATTACCGATCGAGGGCGCGACGGTGTCGGGCACCCCAGACGGAGCCGATGGGCAGATCGCGGCGAGGGAGATTATGGGCAATAGTTTGAAACCCTGTACAATATCGTGTGGAATGGAAATCCTGAGTTCCCAATATGTCGTTTCGAGCGGGACTCCTCCAATGCCTGCATGTCAACATAAAACAATTATTAGATAAGTATTTCGTTTGACACGTAATAATAATTAATTTACCTTTCTTATGCGATTCAGTTGGTTCTGAATCTGGTCGTGCACCTTCACCCACACGGTGTCAAGAGACCCAGTGGCCGAGTTCAGCCATTGCTTCAGCTCGTTGTGAGCACTCTCCACACGACATGTAGTGGTGTTCCCGAAATGAAGCACCTGGTTCGTCCAAGCTTTGGCGAACTTCTCCTTATGCACCAACCATGTCTGCTCAACGTACTTGACGATAGCGGAGTCGGCTACCCAACGCAGACGCATGTCAGTCACTGCCTGCTCGTACGCGTCTATCGTCGGAGCTTCCATGACTGCTTTCCAGGCCTTATGCGTGAAGTGAGCTGCTGTCTTTTTGTTCTTCCCCGTCGTCCAATAAACTTTGTTCTCCACGTCCTTATAGATATGCCACGTGCACAACATATGGTGAGAATCCGAAAATACTTCCTCTACGGGTCGAAGAAGGCCCAACTCACAATCAGTCACAATCGCCGAAGGGTAGACACCTGGCCCCAGAATATCCCGAAGGGACTGCAACACCCACTCATAACTTCTCTCCGTCTCGTCCTCCATAATGGCAAACCCACATAGGAAGTTCTGATTACAGGGAGTCATCCCTATACTCTCAACTAGAGGCATCTTGTACCTGTTGGTCTTGTACGTAGAATCGATCCCAATAAAGTACGGATACGTCCTCACCAGTGCAAGTGAGTCCGGGTGTGCGAGAAAAACATGCGTCAGCACATTAGTCTCGTCGTCTCCCAGGGCTTGAACATAATATCCGGCGTGTCTGGCCTGGTGCATCAACTGGCTCACCACGTCTCGGCCCTCAGAATAGTCTTTCTTCAAACGATCTCTGTAACTATATATGTGCCTGATCGTCGCGTTATCTTATGCGTGTCGAGCCCTCATCGCCGAGAGGATATGAGCTGGTTTCGCCTGCGCAGCAGTCATTTCCTCTACAACCTTCATTGCCTGGCGACTTAACCCACTAGTCTGGCGGTGTCCCTCGGGATACTGTATCAGGGGGTTATTGTGCGTGGATTTCTCAGGTGGGCCCGTACGAATGTACCATTCCCTAGTCATTGGATCCTCCTGAGCTATGACTAGAAAAGGACACCTGCACTTGTTCGACTTCGAAACCCTCTCCAATTCGTCCTCGTTGCCTCTATAACGTTCTCCGCGAGAACATCTAATGTGTTTTTTGTACCGCATTTCTTATGCGACGAAATAATTACCTCGAAACCCAGAGCAATAGCGACGCCTTTCGCCCAGTTAATTGCTTCCACGTCGGTCTCAAATCGACCTCCTACGCGAAAATGTTCACTGTAGTCTACCCGTCGCTGATCTCATCGTCTAAAAAAAATAATAATAATAATTACGGAGCCGAAATACAATTTCGGCTACTTTAGCACCGACCGAAATACGATTTCGGTCGGGACAGTTCCGACCGAAACACGATTTCAGTCGGGACAGTTCCGACCGAAACACGATTTCGGTCGGTTCAGTTCCGACCGAAAAATTTTTTCGGTCACCTCAAGGCCCGACCGAAATTATTTTCGGTCCGGCATCGAAGTGACAAAATAGTGATTCGGTCGGGACTTTTCCGGCCGAAATTATGTTTCGGTCGGGACTTTTTTGGATCGATTCCGAATCAAGTTCGATGATTCATCTATGTACGAACGAATTTTACGAGAATTTGCTTACCAGTCGTGCCAATAGACCCTTTTTCCTTTCGTCGATCCATTGCGATTTGAACATTTTTTTGTTTTGTTTGAGTCTGATTGAATGTTTGATTGCGATATGAAAATTGTTGTCTGGAAAAGGATTTTAAATAAAAAATTTTATTCAAAGGGCAAAATTGTCTTTTTTCAGCCTTTAGGGGGCGGTGACTAGGAAAAAGGGGGCGGTGAATAGCAATCCAGTTGTAAATAATATACATACCCCACCACTTCTGAACAGAAAATTATAATAATAATAGTCTTTTTATTTTCCTTAAGATCGATAAAATTTTTGGTTGATGGTGCTATATATATTTGGATTGAAGATAGATTTTGGTCCTAATTTGTGGTACAGAATGATTGTACAATACCATGCGTACGTAATTTGTGTATATAACCGAAGATACACTAGTTCATCATACATAAATAACAACAATAATAATAATAACAATAATAAAAAAATAATAACAATAATAATAATAATGTTTGGAGCCCTCTATCCTTTCAGACGTACTGAACGCAGGTAATGTAAATCAATTAAGTACTCGATCAGGGTGTGTTTGGTATGCGGAATTCATGCGAAAAAAAAACGTCATAGTACGACACACGACACATAACGAACAATGGTTCGATACGTACATGTTTTTCGTACCATACGGACTCGACGTACGTACCCAGAGACAGAATTGAGTGACAGATCCGCCATCTTATTTATTTATTTAATTATTTCAAGATTCTATTTTATACAATCAATTCATAAGCTAAGCAAAGCACCCTCAGCACTTCTCGGGGCCGTAATGCAACTTGTAACCCGTCATTTCGAACACAAAACGAGTATTCCCCTGCTGCAGCGCACCGATTGACGTTGTAGCGTCGTCGCGTCCCCGAAGGAACCCGAGACAGAAGAACGTCTTCCCATTCGCCTTACCCTCCAAGTAAGCATTCCGAGGCGCAAACACCATATCCTTGAGCACTTGTTGTCCGTCTTGCACGTGGAACGTGATGCTCGGTAGGGAAGTGATTCCCCTGAACCATGATATGTAGTGAAAGCAAAAATCAAGACCCAACTGCTTGTTCGCCGTCCTATATCTCGAGAAGTAGTCGTTCCTCAGCGTCGTTGTCAGCCTATCGTAAACCCTACCGGGTAGTATCCCCACGGACGCCCCCGAGTCTAGCAAGCACCCGCCCTTGTAATTCCTCGTCAGAGTAAACGTATGCGCTGGGAAGTTGAGCCTCCTGTTTGTTGGAAGTAAAAATATATAAAGTTAAAATACGACACAATCCCTAAATTTAAGTTTTTTAAGTGAAGTGGTCATTCAACATGACATTCGAGCCCAGGCCTAAGGGTCATAACTACGAATCCTCACACCCCACCCCAATAACGAAAATTGCACGTCTAAATTCAAATAAAAACCAAAGCAGCCTATACGTGAGAGGAGTGTAAATTTAAAATGTGAGATACCCCCTAAACATAGTAGTCGAGTCCAAACCTAGGGGCAAGAGTACGTATGAATCCTGACGACCACCCATTAAACGAAACTCCCACGTATTTGATTAATTAAGAAATAAATTAGCTTATACTCGAGGTACAAGTTGGAAAAAAAATATAAACTTAAACTACGATACTCTCCCTTCAAGCTTAAGCTTTAGGTTAAGCAATAATTTAACACCTGTTGTTGACGCTGATGTCCCTCAGATCCAAAAAGTACGCCGCCACCCCAGGCACCAGCGAAACGTTGTCGACCTCAACCCTCGATTCGCTGATATATCCGCCCCGAACCTCACGTAAGACCCCAAATTCTTCGCCGCATTCCACGGCGGCAAGCAGTACGAAAACCGCCCCTGCGTGACCGACCTCTTCTGATCGAGAATCGACCTTGGGCCCAACCCGAGCCCAAAATTTCCCACGATCATATTGTCCCTCGACGACTCCCTAAACCCCCGATTATCCGTCCCGTACCCGAACACAAAGTCGGTGACCGCCTCGACCCTATTCCGATCCGCGTAGAACGTTAAGGTCTCGCTCGCCAAATCACCCCTCGTCTGCGCCCCGTCGGCGTACGGTAGGAAATACGTGCAAACCCATTGGCGCACATCCCGGGGGTGCACAGGTGGTGGCCGTTGCACGGGAGGGGACGGTAGGTCCTCGACGTCCTTGCCGGGAATAGAGGCGGCTTTTGCTGAAAGCACGAGCCTCGGGTTCGGCACTCGTCGCACTGGAGCCACGTGGTGTCGCCTCCAGTGTCGAGGTGGAGGTAGTAGTTCATGTACGTGGGTCGGGATTGTGCGAACGTGCCTATCCCGACCTCCACGAAGTACATCTTCCCTTGGTTGCCTATCCTCGGACGGCTCGCTTTGATGTTTCCCTCGTAAGAGTTTGAGGAGTTGTTGTTGTTGCTTGTTGTATTGTAGGCTTCTGTTGTTAGGAGGACGTTGCGTATGATTCTCTCGGTTAGGCTGATTTTCCCGGGGTAGAATGGGGACGAGGAAGAGTCTCTATGGATGAGCTTTATGCTTAGCCCGGCGTGTTTTTGGACGTTGGCGGCGGAGGCAAGGAGGAAGAAGTGTAGAGGGAATGCGAGTAGATATAGAGTTAATAGGCTTGTGGTGGTGATGGTTATTCTTGCCATGGTTAGTTTTTTTTTTTTGAAGTACGTTTAGATATGATGGTGGAATGGAACGCTTGGGCATGGGGTTTTATGCTGTCTGCATGGGAGAAACTATGTCATGGTGAGTAAATGTTGTATACTAGTTTTGAAATGGGAGCATTATTAAAGATCGATGCAAATAAGTGAAGTCACTAATTTGGACTCATCTATCTATCTCGTCCTGGTTATATTGGCAGGAAGTTATTAAGAGGTCGAGATGAGGACGAAGATAAACATGTGGAGAATGAATGCAAATTAGTAATCTGATCACCGACAACCAAACAATACGTTACATGATTTGAACCGATGATTGAAAACCACGCTCCCTTGTAAAGTTGGACGTCTGTAAAAGGAACGCAAATGCTAATTCGAACTATAATGATTGTAGGGATCATATTTTTGAGATATTACTGCGAAACTGGGGAATGATAACAATGAAAACAAAGAAGAATATCATCTTTCTTTTGGTTCTTACTAAAGCTTTCGACTTTCCTCTGTGTGTTGACACTATATGTGAGCGAACATTGAGAGATTGGTTCTTAATGGCTCTTCATGACAAGAAGTATATAGCTAGTCTTCCTTAGCGAACCATTTTCGTGAAACGACCCTTTGGCCTTCTGCACGTACCTTCCTTGATCAACCTGATGTGCTTTTCGTTTGATAATCAAGTTGGCGATTAATTTTAGCGGCTGAGAGAATTGAAAATATAAAACAAATTCAGTGAAATAATGCTTGGACCTCATAATCTCATTTTTTGCCGTTGACTGTTTAAGATTACGATCAAATCTCAAATCATGCAAAATCAAGGCAAATCAGGAGAAGAAAATATGGGATATTCAGTCATTAATGTCCCAACGGCTATATTCCAAAACGGCTAGTTTTTTTATTATGTAGCCTATATATAGGATCTCTTGCACAAGAACATCAATTTAACAGAAGTACAATATAAAAGCATTCCGCAAAATTCAACATGGTATCAGAGCATGAGTAGGAAACTCTGACGAAATAAAAGAAGAAAAGAAGAAAAAAAACAACCGCCACCACCAGAAGCCATCGAGACTCCCAATCAAAACCAGAAACAACTTACCTCTTAACACACACCAAGCTTTTCGTTGGCAATGTTTTACTGTGCCGAATGTCAACCACGCAGACACACACGAATCTCGCCGCTCGAAAAATCCATTCAAGGATGTCACCTCAAGTGTGAACAAGACCATCACGTCAATAAAGGAAGTAGATCAACCTATATTCCTTTAATTGTATTTATGTGAAAAGAAAAGGAGAAAACATAAACTCATTTAATATTGTTTGACAAAGATCGATCGAGAAACATGTGCTCTCGGATATATGACACCGTGAATCACCTAAAATAAAAAGGCAATCGTACGATACATCGGAGTTAACCAAGTGCACTCTACGGAGGAGCCACCCAAGCGCACTCTACGGAGGAGCCACCCAAGCGCACTCTACGGAGGTGCCACCCAAAAATACAGATGGTAAATCCCTCGAACTACCAAAGCTATAGAGAGACATGGATACTGTATAAAAAGATAAACCACATATTGTGGTTACCACGTTGGAGAAAGGCGAGTCCCGACGAGAGTCTCAAGCTCCACAAATAAAGGGTCGATGTAGAAGTCACGATGACCACCATATATTTCCAAGTTTGACTTATCAAAATATTTCTCCTCTAAGCTATACCACAAACCCTCTAACAACTCTTATGAGTTTCTTTCAACCTTGTTGAGCCGCTCATCTTTGACCCAGCACCTTCCATGCAAGTGCTGTCTAACTCTTATGATCCCCCTACCAGATCAGCCGTCTCATCCGCTGCCAGCGAGCATCCTAACCCACAACCATCTACCATCCATGAACAGCGATCTGCACCTTGCAGCTCTGCCAACCATGCCGACTGTTCCGACGAATCTCTCACTCTACGAGCTCCTTCCACCATTTCCAGTCACCAAATGATTACGAGGTCCAAATCAGGAATCTCAAAGCCTCGAACGATTCTCAATCTCCCGGTTTCTTCTTCACCATACTCTCATACCCATTTCTCATGCCCAGGCCTTGCATGACCCTCATTGGACCGCCGTCATGCAATATGAGATAGATGCCCTTTACTCGAACAAAACTTGGGACCTTGTTGGTAGACCCTCCCATGCAAATATCGTCGGCTCTAAATGGATTTTCAAGCATAAATTTTGAGTAGATGGCTCTCTCGAACAATAAAAGGCGAGATTAGTCGCACAAGGCTACACCCAACAGCCCAGAATTGACTACGACGAGACTTTTAGTACTGTAGCCAAATCCGCCACCATCCGCACTGTCCTCTCTCTTTCCTTGTCTAGGTCCTGGCCCACTCATCAGTTCGATGTCAAGAATGTGTTCTTACATGGCAATCTTTCCGAGATAGTCTACATAAAAAAACCCCCTGGTTTTTCCAATCCTCGTTTCCCAAACCACGTTTGTCGTCTTAGAAAAGCATTATATGGCCTCAAACAAGCACCTCGCGCATGGCATCATCGATTTGCTACATACCTCACCACCCTTGGCTTTATATGCAGCAAAGCTGATCCCTCGTTCTTCATCTTTCATCATCGCGCTCACAATGCTTATCTTCTCGTATGTGTCGACGACATCATCCTCACTGCTTCTTCACCGATTTTTCTCACTAACATCATCGGACATTAATCATCTGAGTTTGCCATGACAGACCTCGGTCCTCTTCATTACTTTCTTGGCATATATGTCACTCGGACATCTTCAAGTCTATTCCTCAAGTCTATCTAGCACTTGAGGAAAACCTGTACCAGAATCCCTCCCTTAACAAAAGCCTTGCTGGGGCTCTTCAGTATCTCACATTTACTAGTCCCATATTGCTTATGCTATCCAGCAGGTGTGTCTTTTCATGCATGATCCCCGAGACCATCACATGACAGCGCTTAAGCGCTCGTTACCAACAGGGCACCATTACTCACGGTCTCACTCTTCGCCCTTCCTCTATGGACCACCTAGTTGCTAACACCAACGCAGACTGGGCCGGCTGTCCTGACACTCGGCGGTCAACTTCAGGATATTGCGTATTTCTTGGCGACAACCTCATCTCCTGGTCCTCCAAGCGACAATCAGTGGTTTCTCGATCAAGTGCGCTGGCTGAATATCGAGGTGTCGCTAATGCGGTCGCTGAAGCAACTTGGCTCCGCAACCTCATTATCAAGTTACGCACTCCGCTTACGAAAGCCACCATCGTCTTCTGTGACAACCTTAGTTCTGTCTATCTCTCGTCTAATCTGGTACAACACCAACGCACCAAACACATAGAACTTGATCTACATTTTGTCAGGGAGCGTGTTGCCCGAGGACAGATCCGTGTATTAATGTCTCCTCGTCACACCAGTTTGCCAATATCTTCACCAAGGGGCTACCTTTACCATTGTTCTCGAAATTTTGTACCAGCCTCAACACTCGAGGACCTCCAGTTTGGACTGAGCGAGGGTATTAGAGTTATTGTAAATAAATTAAGATTGATTCTCTCCTTGATTTTATCCTAAGCTTACTTTTAGCTTTCCATGTATTCATAGTCAGTTACTCAAACAATTATATATATATATAATATATATATTGTACTTGTGTAATGAAATTCGATATGGGGAACATTTCTTTCACCCGATAGTCCAATTGCTACACAAATAGTTAGTGGTGGTTCTTCCTTGTCTATTGCTACATATGCCAAATATTTGTTTGATGAGGAAGAGAAAGAGAGACGGAAAAAGTGATCATGTGAAGTCGGAATTGGATAAATATTTGAGCGAAGATATTGAGAACCCATATGATGGCTTTGATATACTTAAGTGGTGAAATTGAATTCTCATCGCTTTCTGGTGCTTTCTAAGGTGGCTCGAGATAGTTTGATCGTCCCGGTCTCTACAGTTGCGTCCGAGTCCACTTTTAGTACGGGTGGTCGTGTGCTTGACACTTTTCGGAGTTCGTTGTCGCCTAAAAAATTTAATAAAAAAATCCAAACCCTACCCAATTGGTACCCGATGGGTTTCGGGTACCCGACCATCGGGTACCCGCATATGATCGGGTCGGGATCGAGTATCAAAATAAATACCCAACACGAAAAACCTGACCCTAAAAATCCCGACCCGATCCCACCCCTAATAAGTACAACCAAATCCCAAACCAACCTACTTACCGACTCAGTCAAGTATCGAACCAGTCCAACCGACCTGCATCAGTCCTGACCAACTGAGCCGGTCCAGGTACAGACCGAATAGTTAGTACTAGTCCATACCGACTGATCGACCAGTCAGGTACCGAACCATCCAATCGAATAAGTCCAGCACCAGTTCTATCCGACCAGTCCCGACCGAACTAGTCAAGTCTTGGTTGACCGGCATTAACCAATAGTTGACCGACCCGCTTTTTTGCCGTGAGATCATATCTATATTGGTTTTCGAATCGAGCTCATCTACACACTTAACTACATATGTTGGTAACACAATAATAAGTTTTTGTGTTTATCAAAACTAGATTGCTAGATATTAACTTCAGTATTTTAAACTTGCATGGCTTATATACTATGATATCGAATTGCTATATATAAGATAATATATACATATGGATTTCAACTATATCCCCCAAACAATCAATCTATAAATGCATAAACTCTTCACATGTTAATGATTCAAAACACAAACACCATAACCTTGCATCCACGCAGTAAAACAATTCAACAATGGACAAATAAGATGATTACAAGTATAAGAAAATGATTTCTGATCTATTTGCTCTTCTTCCCTGGTTCTTCAAACATATGTTACATAGAAAATACACTCTCTTTTGCTTTTAATTTCACCGTGCTCCATATTATGGACACAAAGTGTGAGGATATGATAATCAATTCACCTTCGTTCTACAGAATAGTGCAACCACATGAGCCTTGTTTTTGTTTATTTGACTGACTTTTATCTGCCAAAACATAGACAAAAAAGCTCACACATCACAAATCCAATAATTAGAACACCTTAGCATATAAAAGGGGCTGCTTGAAGAAAGGTACCTGACTTCTTGGCAATAGGAGGCTGTATTACGACATGCATGGTAATAACAACGCCGGGAAGGTCAGCAATGTGTGCTATAGATTCGCCAAGTGTCTTCCCATTATCCAACACTTTTCCAGAATGTATCAATTTCATATCATTTACTGATTTTGGTACAACTGATTTATCTGTAGTAGAAGGGATGTATCAGCTAGAAGCTAGGGTAAGGAACAAAAACATATTATACAACAAACCCCACTCATTTCAAGATAAAAAGTTGACGTCTTAGGCTACAATTCGAAAAGGTCTACATCAAACTAGTAACGAGCATATCCACCTCGAGCCACAGAGAGAAAGAAAAACATACATACATGCATACATGAATGTAAATGCATGTCTATACGTATTTGTTTTAGTGTGTGTGTGTGTGTGTGTGTATATATATATATATAGAGAGAGAGAGAGAGAGAGAGAGATCAAAACCTAGAGGCCATTCAGAGAGGAGCTTTTGCTTCAGAGCAGCAACTGAAGTGGATGGAGCATATGTCCCATAGCCAATATCTGTCCCATCAAAGATTCTAAACTTAAGCTCAATGCCATCTTCTGCTTCAGCCATATAACCCTCCTCTGGTCTAATAAAGGAAACCTTATATGCAAAATACTACCGAGACAATGGATTCACCTGCCAACAAGTTTCCAGTCATATTAGAGATGATTCATTTAAAAAATTCTTAAGACCGAAAAATATTTCACGAGCCTTGGTCAATCTGCCAACAGCTTTACCGGAATGGGAGTGTAACAGCAACTGCACATTAGAATCACCGCCCAGTGACAATATGTACAACTTCAAATGATCTTAACAGTCTAACCCCATTACCGAGAGGCGAGAGCCATATATCATTGTCTCTGTTTTCACAAATAAATAATAAGGCCGCCCAAATCCTCCTATGACTACTAGGCTGGCACCCATCGACCAAGAACTTATTCCAAGTGTTATAACAATATGAACCAGGCAATAAAAGATTATCAAGAGCAATGAATTAAAAGCAATTTTCGGACAATCAATATCAGGAATCTCATGAGAAACAATAAGACCAAGCTTGGTTGCTGCAGCAAAGATTTAGCTTCTGAAACAACATCACACTCCTGCCGATAGCTATTTTAAAAAGCAAAACCCCTAACTATCTCAAAAATTTATAGAGATTATCAAATCGACGAGTCTAGGATCCATCGAATGATCTCGCAATTAATTCCAACGATCACGCCCTTCCGATTAATAAAAACTATCGACCTTAGATGGTTAAATAATCGTGAATAATAAATTGCACGAGATGAGAGAAATCAAAAATCAAGACAAACCCCACTATAATCATCTCGACAAAACGCCTAAATCTATACTACTGTACACACCATTCGACAGATCAGATGAAGAAAAAAAGTAGAATGCTCATGAGATATAGATTCCAATAAATAAATTTATTACCCGATTAAGGCACCGTATAACACAAGATCGTCAAGAATCTTTGATTCGACACCGTTTTGTGGCAATTGAAAGGTATTGCAAATACAGGAGAGGAAAAAAAGTGGTTTTTGTAATTGTTCTTGTTTGACGCTTAGAGCTGTGTTTGTTTGTTTATTAGCTCACAATTCATTTTCAAATATCTCCCTATTCTTGTTCAGTTAACTTTTTCGTTTTTTTAAACAGTCTGTTTTAATTTTAGAACTTGTTTTGCCCTTCTATTTAAGGCAAATCTGCACTTAAATACACATGAAATTATCCGATTATGTCGCTATATTTAAATATTATTGGTCCATAGTATTGAATTGCGTTGCATTTGCCAAAATTCACCAAGATCTATAATAAGAAAAATAACAAATTTCTTCCATATTATCAAGATTTTATTCCTATATGGAAAAATTAACAGATTTTGTGGCTTCTCATTTTCATGGACAAAGGGAGCAGCCTATACTATTCGTTATATATAAACCAGTCGCTAATTATATCGATTTTAATTTGATAATTGCTAAAATAAGTCGCCAACTTCACACATAAAAACAAATTTGAATATTCGATCAGCTTAACATATTTTTCATTCGTTTGGTAACAAATAGGATTATGTAATATTTCGACATATTTTCAGGTAGAGTCATTACATGGTGCATAGTCTCGCTTCGCATGCATTAAGATTATTACATCGTATTCCAATTTATTAGGGCTTGAGCTCTTCCAAGTTTATTTGTCCCATCCCAACCAATCTCTTATTATTATTATTATTATTATTATTATTATTATTATTATTATTATTATTATTATTATTATTATTATTATTTGACTTACGGATATATTAGTATTAATTGACTTACGGATATATTTCTAGTTACTTATCTCGATGAAAATATTATGAGCCAAAGAGTTTGTTCACATTAGCGGTAAGTTAAACTATGGACAGAGACTTTGTCTATTTTCTGGCCCCTATTTCTATCCTTTATTCATTTTACTTTGATTCCAACCTAAATTTAAAATACGAGTACTCAACCACCTTACTTTCCTTTTAATTATCGTCACGACCATCAACCGATTATCTTATAGAAATTTAAACAGTTGGAACGCCGCAATAATAGGCGATGATATTCTTCGATATTTTACCTTAGTCATAATCATTCAATTTAAATACGATAATTAAAATAAAATTGCTCACGCATGCAAGACTTAACAACACAACAATACATTTCTTCCATTACACATTATTCAATAATGCTAGATAGAGCTTTCAATTTTCATTGAAACAGTTAACCAACTAAACTAGCTAGTAAAGCAGCTATTAACCACATCTGCTACATACACATAAATAGCTACAACTACTAAAAATAATGATCCTAATTATCAAGCTCCTTCCCATGGGATCATATAAGTTAGATCTTAGTCTTGTCCAATTATTACGAAGCCTTAAGATTTCTGTGGAACAGCTTGATAAGGTTTAAGGAGTTGAACGAGCGATCCACTCAAGTGAAGAGACATGACTTCATTGGTCGACCCAACGAGCTTTCCGCCGATAAAAACAGCTGGAATGGGCCCGGAAAAGCCCGTTCTCTTAAGGGCCCGTTCGATCTCACTTCCCTCGGGATGTTGATCGAGTTCGTAAACACGTGGATTTACCCTAAGTTCGTTGAATAGGATTCGAACTGCGTAGCACAAGCAGCAGCTACTTTTGCTGAATATCAAGACTCCATTTTCTGAAGCAAGTTTTACTATCTTCTCCATTATTCGTTCCTTTTTATGCAAGTGATAATTTAGGATGGAAATGTGTTGTGATTTTAAAATTCTGTGTTTCAGCTGCTCTATATATATATATACGAAATGGGAGTGTGACCTGTTTGATTTCTTTTTCGTTCTTCCAAGAACGCTGAAAAGAAGATGGCTTTTCTCCATACAGCTTGGATGCTTAAAATAAAAGAAAAGGAAGAGGCTAAAGGCACTTTTTCACGAAAAAGATAACTACAATTTTTCTACTATCGCTAGTTTGAGAATCAAGATCATAGTATATATACTTGTCGAATAAGTTCTTACACTTATGAAACATTCTTTCTTGACCGTCCTCCTCTTATGATATGCAGAAATTCCATGTCAAATGATCCGTTTTCGAAATCCAAAGTTGAGACCATTAACGAGTTTTTTTCGTACATAATAATAATAATAATAATAGTAATACTAATATATAATAATAATAATAATAAAAAATAAAAATAATAACAATAATAATAATTAGGGAGTGACAGTCGAGCCACTCGAGCTGAAACGCGAGCTCGATGAGCCGGCTAGAGCTCGTTACGGGCTCGCGGATGAGCGGCTCGAGTCGTCGAGCTCGAGCTCACTTGTGGGTGCATGAAAGCTCGCAACTCGGCTAACGAGCTTGTTTGTTTTATTATTATTTTTATTTTATTTTTGTACTTTTTAATTTTTTTAAGAAAAAGTTAGAAGTCGGGTTCGACGATCTTCATTTTAAAATCCGAATTTCAAAATCCCAACGTTTGCCAATGGCTTTGGATTTGAAATTAAGATTTTGAAATTCATAATTTAAAGTCATCCGATTCCGTTCAAATACGCGAATCCAAACGCACTCTCATTGAATTCTTATCAAAATAATGCATAAAGATAACACTCTTGAACGGGGATGAATATGAGTATTAACTTTGAACATGGACTTCTGATTTTTGTGACCCATGGAGGAAATACATGTGTGCATGACCGGAAAACCACCATTATGGTATACATTTAACACCTCAAGTTATGAACCCATGCAACTGTTGACTTTTCAACGTAAGGTGGAGTGGAGGAAATCATTTTTCATTTTTTCTTCTAATGATGCTGATGATTGTGTTTTGGTTTTTTGTGTATGAGCTTGCCCATAAAAAGGCTTGCTCGATGAGTTGAAGAGCTCACTCCAAGATTGAGAGAAATAGAGAGAGCGAGTGAGGGAGAGGAAAAATGAGAGGACAAGAAAAAGAAAAAAAGGAAAATCTTGTCCGGGCGGATAAGGGTGAGAGTAGGTGTAGTTTTTACTAGGTAATTTTGAGTGGGTACAAAAACATTACCCGGGTTGGGTAAGGGGTCTCGAGTTTGGGTTTAAACACGAGCGTTATTTTGTACGGTGTAATATTCTCAAATATAGTAAAACAAGTGCTCTCCGTGGATGTAGGCGGTATTGGCCGAACCACGTAAAAATCTCAGTGTTCTCTCGGTGTCATTTCGGCTTTAATTAATATCCCGATAAATTGCCGCGGGGTCCAAATACAACTACCGCTGGCCCAGAATTAAATATTACCGCTCAACCCCAACAAGTGGTATCAGAGCCAAACCCTACTGGTATTCTGAGTATGCTCTGTGGTTGCAGCTGTGTCTGATCTTCCACATCAGAAAAGATATCAGAAGGGAACATCGATCGGGGGGATCCAGTGTCAGAGCGAGGTTCAACGAGGTGATGCCTTGTGCTGAAGAAATGATGGTACAAGATGGTTATCGTTGATGGTATGCTCGGTGTGGGCGGAGTTTGTGCGGCGGTGGAGTTTTGGCGATTTATGGCAATAGTGCTGTGAGGCAGGTCGCTAGCCTTTCCTGGGAATTATCTGGTCAGTACTATTTGGGTCGGGTTGTTGAATCTGTGCAACGATAATAGCGACAGATGACAGCAAAGTGCGACAATGTGCTGCGTGCTAGAGGTTTTACTCTGTGGCAGAGAAGAGTGAATGATACTCGTTGTCAAGGCTGGGGATATAAGCTTTGATGAGAGACGAGGAAAAGTCGGAGTAAATGACGGAAATTTTGGGGTCAAGATTTGTCGAAAGAGGAAGAAGTAAGGCCCATTTACTTCTTACCTCTCTTCCTGATTCGGATGATAATTTGGTCACAACCATCTGGTACGAGCCAGTGAAGGTAGTGGATGGTGGAGTCAACTCTTTTGGAGAGGAGGCGGCCAAATTATGGTGATAGTCGGGCGTTGGCTATACACGGAGAGAGTCGTAGAGGAAGGTGACACGCCAGGGGATTTGGAGACACCAGCAGGTCCAAATTCAGGTGCCGGAAAGGGCATGTGATGCTACAGTGTGGTGAGCCGGGACACGTAAGGAGAAATTGTCCGACTTGGAGGAAGAAGGACAAGCGGCTAGGAAAATTCCACAACGGAGGTAGCACACGGTTTATCTTAGAGACGTTCTCACAGTCTCTAATGATGGCGCCTAATCTCAGGAAGAAGAATATTTAATTCGGATTTGCTCCAAGAGAATATTTTGATGTGTTCCGAAAAATGCGAACGGTTTCTTTTTCGATCTCCATGGGCCGATGGATATTGTTGTGTTGTTCGATGTGTTGGAACGGAGAAATCAAAATGGTTGATGGAGCGGTACGCATTTTGGGTGGTGTGGCGTTGTCTCAAAGTTGCGTAGAACTTAATATTCTTGAGCCAGTCAGATTCCAGGGCTATGAGGTTTTCATAGCAGAGGGAGTCTGGAAAATCATACATGGCGGAAAAGGTCTTACCAGAGGGAGAAGAGTGCAAAGATTTGTATCGTCTGGATGTGAGTATGGTATATAATACTCAGACTTCAATGGGTTCACGAAAATCGCGAGTGTGCTATAAAGGCAGACGATGGTGAGAAGGAAATCCTGCTGGAGAAGGGGTTGCATCGAAGTCCCTTTCGGGAGTCGACGGGTATAGTCGGATGACAGCTACACATAGGATTGGCCACTAAGTGAATCAAGTGGTATAGGACCGGTAATTCTTGATTCAGATTATTTGTAGGTGCTACAAGAAAGGCCAATGGACGTTCGTGGTATTTACGAACGGGTTACTCTCATTCTCGGGTTCGCTGGAGTGCTCTCTGAAGACGCCGATGTTGTAAAGGGGGGGAGAATTGTTGACTTTTCAACGTAAGGTGGAGTGGAGGAAATCATTTTGCATTTTTTCTTCTAATGATGCATGCAATGACGATTGTGTTTTGGTTTTTTGTGCATGAGCTTGCCTATAAAAAGGCTTGCTCGATGAGTTGAAGAGCTCACCCCAAGATTGAGAGAAATAGAGAGAGTGAGTGAGGGAGAGGAAAAATGAGAGGAAAAAAGAAAAAGAAAAAAAAAAGGAAATCTTGTCCGGGCGGATAAGGGTGAGAGTGGGTGTAGTTTTTACTAGGTAATTTTGAGTGGGTACAAAAATATTACCGGGTTGGGTAAGGGGTCTCGAGTTTGGATTATCGTTATTTTGTACGGTGTAATATTCTCAAATATAGTTAAACAAGTGCTCTCCGTGGATGTAGGCGGTATTGGCCGAACCACGTAAAAATCTCGATGTTCTCTCGGTGTCATTTCGGCTTTAATTAATATCCCGATAAATTGTCGCAGGGTCCAAATACAACTACCGCTGGCCCAGAATTAAATATAACCGCTCAACCCCAACAGCAACAGCACAATTAATTTGCATTGACAGTTGACTCCTTTGAGTTAGTTAATCACTCTTAATATAAATACCTCATTTCTCTTACTCCCATGAATATAAGATTTTTGAAATAAGTTGGAAAACCCTTGGAAGATACGAGAGTACTTGAAATAATTCTCTAGAGTAGTGAATGATTCTTCATGCCGCAATCTTAATCTTACTTTGTCCATTTTAGAGATATGTCACAACAATCCAAAGCTATGGCAAACAAGATGGGTTTGGAAATTTGGATATTTTTCTCAACAACCATGATGAAATTCTCGGTTCACATTCATCGTGACACTATCAAATTCAAATTCAACCCGATGCCCGCACCATGGTGAAGCTCGAATCTCGAGGATCGAGGAATTCAATAGTGCATATTACAAGAAGTGGATTGGAGAGAGTGTTCTCCTTGCTCGACATGCATTGTGTGGCATGAGTGCTCAACAAATCGACTCACAGGAGAAAAGGTTCACGAATTGGAAGCAAGGAAATAATATCTGCAGGAATATATAATCTCTACATAACTCACTCTTTGATGTTCATGTTAATTAGACATACGCAAAAGTAATATGTGATTGCATGTTCGTAAATACATGGTCGAGCACTAAATCTAGTTGTTCAACTAAATGAAGGTCTCAAAGTAGAGAAGATCATTCTTTCAGAGGAATTTGTGGCTGAGTTTCTTGTCGAGACTCAATCATTGAACTATTATAAGCAATAGTTAAAGCAGTAAAACAAGAATATGCGTTTGAATATAATCACCGGATCAAATTCGTGTGTTTTCTAAGGCTTTCTTAGAAGTTCATCTGGGTGATTCCATTGTTAGACTTTTTCGGCATTACACGTGCTAATAGCAATGGTTTCAGAGGTAAGCATGGTTGCTTATCTCTAACAAAACAAATGGCTCGTGGATACTGGTGCAACAAAAGCACACTTGCGCAAATAAGGAAGCTGTTGGGCTTAGGCCCATTTGTGACTTTATCCCACATTGATTGGGATAAGTCATGTGGGGTGTTTCCCCTCCTATATAAGGAGGGTTATACCCTGAATTATATGTACACCAACACATTAGAAAGTTATTTGTGTTAACAATTGACTCTAGGAAAATTCCCTTTGGGTGAGAGTTTAAGTTAGGCGGTAGAATTACTTTGGGATTGTTGTTGTCGGGTTTTGGGTAGGGTTGCAAACGAATCGAACTTTTTTGCTTCGATTCGCGATTCGATTCGAAATTTTAAGATTCGAATTCGAATATTTAGAATACGAATCCAAATAAGAATATTTTTTTTTATTCGAGAAATATACGAATACGAATATGAAATCACAATATTCGATTCGAAAATTATTCGAATTATTCGATTAGAATAATATAACATAAAATTTAGTATAACTAATATATATTCACATATAATATATGATAACTCACTAAAACATTAAAAATAATATGTTATAATTCAATATATGTTTAAGTATAATTTATTATAATTCAATATATATTTTAAATATAATATTGTTTATAATTTATTAAATAAAAAATAAAAGATGACTTTGAATACAAATATTCGATATTTGATTCGAATATTCGAGAAAATATTCGAATTCGAATAAGAATCGATTTTATGATTCGATTTAATATTCGAGTATTCGTATTCGTATTCGATTGTCATCAGAATACGAATAGAATATTGCGATATTCGACTCGATTCGATTCGTTTGCAACCCTAGTTTTGGGTGTAGGCGAGCATAGAAGAATTGTGTGATTGTATTGTATTATTCACATAGTGGATTTTCTGCGGCCTTGTTGTCCGGGTGGTTTTTCCCTCTTCGTTAACAGAGGGTTTTGCACGTTAAATCTTTGTGTTGTTATTTTCTCTTTTTTATATTTCCGCGATGGATCTTGGGCGGAATTTCGGTACGGTCGAAATTCCCAACAGAAGCCTTACATGAGTGCAAAGAGACTCGAGTAGAAGTTCATTTGGGTGATTCTATCACTGCACCAAGTAGGGGCGAAGGTAAGGTGAAGTTCAATTTTTCTTCCGGGAAGATGATCTCTTTAAGAGAAGTACTTCATGTCCCGAGCATTGGAACGAATTTGATGTCCATTTTCTTTCTCACTTGATGAGGACGGGGTCAAATTCTCCTTCAAAAACAGAAGCTTATAATTCGTACTAAGAGTAATGTACTTATAGGAATGGGCAATAAGTCTAATACGTTCTCAATGTTGCTTTGAATAATGAGAATCCTTCTTCCGTGTATTTGTTTGACTCTTTAAACTTTGACATCCAAGATCATGGCATGTATATAATGGTTACATAAATAAGATGACGACTTTGGGAATCCTTGATAATGTTGAATTCAAGAAACAAAAAACTATAGAAGTTTGTGTAGAATTCAAAGTAATTAAGTGGGTATATCAGAATTGAGAGAATGACTCAATTACTTGAGTTAATTAATAGTGATATATGAGACATGCAGTTTGTGATTAGATGGAAACAAATATTATATCACAGTTGATGATTACTTTAGAAATTAAAAAGTTTATCTCCTTGAAAACAAGAAAAGCTCGTCACAAGTCTATTATATACAAAAATGAGGTAGAAAATCAAGTTGAGCTTAAGATTAAAATCTGATAGAGGTTGTCACTATTTTGCCTTATATGATTTTTGTAAAAATCATGGCATTATTCATGAGATAACACCTCATTCACAATCACATATATGACAGTAAATAAAATTCTCAAAAGAAATTATGAATGACATGATGATTGAGTCAAGTGTTCGTGAGAAGCAATTTAACTGCTTGTTTTTGCAAATAGAGCCGAAAAAATTGGATGGACTCTGTGAGTTATGGAACGGTTATGCACAATATTGAACAACAACGTGGTTATGCTTAGCACAATAATCGAGCCAGAGAAGAGGAAACTTGGACCAATAACTTATTGTTGGACGTTGATTGGTTATTCGCAGAATTCGTCGACTTATCGATTATCGTAGTAAAAAAAACAAAGAAGTTGCTAAAAACACAATTGTTGAATAAAAAATACAAAGTTATCTGAACATATATTTACATGGAACGAGATAAAGGAAAAACATGATGATGAGGAATTTTTAGATTATCCAAAATCCATTAGAGCATCTCCAACCGGACTGTAAAACCAAACAAAACTGACGAATTTTCTCCAATCGATACCAAAAACCAAACGCAAAATGGGATTTTTAATTTATCTCACATGAAAAAACGCATCTTTGCGTCTGTATCGGTCATGTGCGATCTAAGTTTTTAATTTGCTTTCAAGTCCCGACATTTCCTTTCTCTCGCACATCTGACACAAAAGCTGATTTGACTGAAGGATTGTGGTTGATTTGACTAAAGTAAGGTGTCTTCTTTTTCTAAATTAAGCCATTTAACTTGCTTTTTATATTTGCGTGATGTCTTGCATGATAAAACCTACATCGAATGATATTTTAGACTACTTCAAATATATTATAGTTATCATATTTTAATAAACATTAATTGATGCTTTTTATATATATAAATATATTTTTATTGTTAACTTTATTAATTTTTTAAATAAACCTAAAATAATATTTGTAGCATAATTGGTTTGTAAAATACGTGGGTAGTATTGAAATTTATAAAAATTAATGTGAAAGTGAATATTACAAAATAGACTATTGAGTTTGAGAATGAGTTGATCGGTTGGAGAAGAATTACAGCATTTTGAGTTTGAGAATGCGTTTGAGTTTGAGAATGCGTTTATCGGTTGGAGATGGTCTTAGAGAGGTTAGATTTGAGATGAAAAATTCCCTATAATTTGGTGGATACTCAGTGGTGGAGCCACATTAGACCATCTCCAACCGAGAAACGCATTCTTAAACTCAAACTCATTCCCAAACTCAAAATGCAGTAATTCTTCTCCAACCATTAAACGCATTCTCAAACTCAATTGAATATTCTCAAAATATTTACATCCACACTAATTTTATAACTTTTCAATGCTATCCACATATTTTATAACCCAAAAAATATTACAATATGATATTACATATAAATAAGATATAAAATATTAATACTAGTAATAAATAATCCTAATTGTTATTAAATAAGTATGCAATTTCCATGATTCTATTTTTATATAGAGGGAACATAATAATTAAAACTTTTTCTTCCTCCAAGAGAAAATTATTAATTTAAAGGGGCCTTTTTATAATACTTAAAAGATTTTGCGTTGGTGAGGAGTTGGAACGCATCTATGCGTTTAGAGGTGAGAGAAACTGCCCTAATCTCATTTTTGGTTTGCGTTTTGGTGTCCATTGGATTGATATTTGTGGTATGCGTTGGGTAATGGGTCTCGATTGGAGAAGCCCTAACCCCGGTGGGTCCATGGACCGCACTGAACTTTTTTTCTTTTATCATTTATTGAAAAGATTAATATAATATTTGATTTATTGAATATAGTAAAAAAAAGACCCCACTCAAATTGAATTTTTGGTTCGGTATTCCATTTCTAAATTTTTATAACTAAATTTTATTTCGATTCGATCCGGTATTTCTGTGTTCGCAATCGCAATCGCAATCGGTTAAGCAAACTTTGAACCCAAGACCTTAAAAAACTTTAATTGTAAAATGTAATTATTCAATTTTTGTTTTTTTTTACTAAAAATATTAATCTAAATAAAATGGTTTAAGTGGGACTTAAAACCAAGACAACTTTAAAATTAGAAGTCTCAACCACTACACCAAAAACAAATTATCAGTAAATTTATTAGCCCATATGTATATCAAAGAAACTTTTCTTATTTTTTATTTAATAATAAAGACCTGACCGGAACCGAACCGGATATTTGACTGGTCCGGGCGGTCCGGTCCGGTCTTAACAACCGTGGTGCTTGTACTTATTTTAGAAAAAATGGCCTTTTTATTTACTTAAGCGTAATTCAAATTTTAATTAATACCCACGACGCTGCGACCATTGGTCACGATTTGTCCTTGTTTATTAATTATTTTTTAAATGAACCTATTTTATTAATTTAAATTTACAATAGGCCTAAATAGTTAAAAAGGCCTTTGCTGGAACTGGAAGATTTATTTTATTCTTTTCTCTTCAAGTTTCTGTTGTAGTACTGTAGTATCCTTTGCTGGCTGATGAGTAAAAAACCAAGTGCTTCATCTTATCTAATAAAACGACTCAATACATTCCCACTTTAGAAAATGTCTCACATCACACCCCTCACTTAAGAGTAAATACACGAGAAAAATATTGTACGTAAAAGTGAGTTCTGGCCTCTGGGTATTGTTTATATAAATGGAAAACTTGTTCTTATTATCAGCGAAGGATTAGAATATCGGTGGCTTGTGAAGTATAGATGAGATTGTCACGAATCAATCCACGTAAATATTGGTGTGCTGCCATTCTATTTTCTGTTTTCAGAGATGAATACGAATCAATATTGTATTGTATGACATAATTCTCTTCATTCAATCAAAGTCAACAAAAATATGATATAATGACACTGTTTATTTCTTTATGAGTTAGATATTTGAATTTAAAGAAATAGGCTAAAGAGGAAATTCAACCCAAACTATCTTACTTGACTTATTACCATTAGGTTTCTTTGAATAATCAAGTTATTGTGAGCACATAATGAAGATTGGAATTCAATAATTGCTCTTTATTCCATCTTTAAGATTAAAAATCCCTTTATCGGGTATTATCCATCAGAACCTATGGGCTATCACTAAACGTCATCATTACTTGTGTTAGACTCCATAATATTTTGTCACGTACGTATGTCTTATCTTTCTAGATTAGCACTTGGATCTTTATTACCAACTTATCTAAAAATGGAAAAAAAAGGTATGATTTCTCACTGTTATAACCGACCAAGTTCATCCAATGTAATCAATACTGTTGTTTCAACCCCTCTTCTAAAATACATAAATACTTTCAACTTTTCCACGACAAAATAACCGACAGTTGGTGCCAAATAGACCCTTTATCATGGAAGATTAGATGATGATAAGGATGTCGACGTGTAAAAGAATAATGTTACATAGATCACTTTTTCTCTTCTTAAAGTATCGCATGCCAAATATATAGATATCTTTTATTTATTATCTCCACCATGTTATTTACGACTTTCTGACATTTGATATATAAATTACGTTGCTTCTGAAATGATTGTGTAGAAATTTGAGAAAAAAGAAAAAGAAAAAGACTCCCATTAGAACTTTAGGAAATCATTTAGCTATTTATATATTTGAGCGCTTGCGGAAATTATATAAAAAAAATATTATTTTGCTTAATCTCTAAGTTCTTTTTTACAAGAAAAGTCTCCTCCCACATGGCGTTTAGGATCTTATTTTGTCATACAATAGATAAATATATACGCGCAATATAATCATTGATTGCCCATTTATTAAAAAAAAAAAAAAAAAAAGAATCTAGCAAATCATAACATTCCACCGTCATTTCACCCCTTTCAAACGCATAAATAACCCTCACACAACTAATAAATAAACACACAACAAAATGGACAAAAGGCTGCAAAGGCTCGTCCAAGACAAACCAGTGGTAATATTCGGCAAAAGCACTTGCTGCATGTCACACACAATAAAATCCTTAATAAGAAGTTTCGGGGCGAACGTTAAGGTCTACGAGCTCGACGAGATTCCGGAAGGTTCTCAGCTTGAGAAGGCGCTCGTGTCGGCCTTAGGGAGGAGCGAGGGTTTTCCCGCGGTGTACGTCGGCCAAAAATTGGTCGGCGGCGCTGATGAGGTCATGAGCCTACACGTCAAGGGAGAGCTATTGATGTTGCTCAAGGAAGCCAAGGCCTTATGGATATGAATTATGATGATTAGCAATTTGTTATTATTTAATGTAATGATGATTAATTATATATTGGGCCGTTTTCTTAATTTTTGTGCCTCGTCCTGTAACAAAGTGCCCTAACACGATTTCATCCTTGAAGGTTAAAGTGATCATAAAAATATATTCTTATCAGTTCTATGTAGTATTGGACACCTAACAATTTGGCACTAATTTTTTTTTTTAATTTGGTGTAAGATATTTGGCCATAAGAATTAAACCCTAAAAATTAGGATCCTATGCGGTAGACCAGGATGCACGAGCCAACTCCAGCCCTTGTATATATGATGGTGTTTGGTGATATCCATGTCTTAATTGTTGAACTCGAGCGAGCATATGTGGTCGAAATATGGGTGGGCTGTCGGTTTTGGATTCGTTTACTAGAATCGAAACCATTATTTGGAATCTCTCAATTGTCCGTCCCATTTTCACCCAATGACGGAGGGATTTATAAATTGGGCGATTAGGATTCAGTCCCCCTTATAATTTGAAAATAGGTTTCAGTCCTATTAGAAAAAGTACAGTTTTAGGGAACAGTTTTTGAATTAACTTAGAGTAAATGACCTAAAATTCGTGACCAAAATACCCCTCTAAAAGAGTATTAAGAAGCGGTATCGAGCGCCCATGTTATTATCATATTGCAATCTATTGATATCACATAACAGGAAGTATACTACGCACAAAAATTGTGTTATTGTATGGCTAGTAAGTGGTACCAACAGAATAATATGTAGTTTCTGACATCCAAATATCTCATATATTCATACACATGAGCATCCGCTGAACCAAACCATGATGTGCCACGAGAGTTTATTTTGATATTACATCGTCAAATAAAAGATTTGCGATGGGTATACTTTCGATTTAATTGACGCAAATACGAAAAAAATAGTAAATTGATTCATGTTTTCAGCTAAAATTGTAGCTAATATGTATAAATTTGAGAGACTCATAGCTTGGATATTACGTCACGCCACCGTGTCGGATCCATCGTTCGTCGTTGAAGGTTAATGGAGCTGAAAATGAAATCGCTGGAATGGCATAAATAAATGTTTTGTTAATGTGGTACGGATTTCAAATCATTTGTCGTAGCGAAACAAATAATAGGTATCTCAAGTGAAACACGCAGAACTATTTTTTTTAAAGAAGGGGTATCGAAAAAGGTTTAAGTGTTACTTGTTGTCCTATATTTGGTATAGTTTTGAGTTTGAAGATTTTGGCCGGATTTCTAAATTTGAGTGAAATTTTAGACGGAATTTTAGAAATTATTTGGAAAAAAAATTAAGTGTTACTATACGCTATTATTTTGTTACTGAAAGGTCAACATAATTAAGTAGTCGGAAATATAAAGCTTAAATTGATGGAATATCCCGACTTTAATGACCGAATAAGGCAGATTCGCCACAATTTTATCATAGGTCTTATTAATCGATGGGGATTAGTGATGTTAATAATGGAATATTGAATAATTTTGGTGGCAAGCAAGGTTGAAAGGTATGCGATTGACACGCTTGTTGGGTAACACTTCCTTATTTCTGGGCAACACTTCCTTATTTCTGGGTGACACTTTTCTTGTAATTCATTTGTTGTAAATAACGCATTCTGTCATTCGAAAATCACCGACGACACCAAAAAATCGTTCAATCCGCTACCTTCTTCACGTTAGTGACCAAATAATGTTAAATCGACCTCAATTTCTCATGGGCCTTCATAATCAAAGCAAATTTTTGAAGTTTATAATGAAATGAAAATTCATAGATCTCGTTGAAAACGAGTAAAATATCGACTCTAATTGGTGAACAAGGTGACTCAATTTGATCGCATGTCTTAGTAATCGACAAGATGTATTAATCATTTGGATTTTTTTCTCGAAATTGAAACGTTTTCAAGGCAAATAAAATAACGCATGTATATATAAAAGAGAACACTTCATTAAGAATATTGGCTGAATCTTTCGCCGTTGAAGGTCAATCAAAGTAATCATGATTGAAACTGTTGAGGTTTATGCCCTAAATGTCGTACGAAGATTAGATTTACGAGGGCATTAGTGTAATATTAACGTGTTTAACTTTTGTAATTGGATTATTTGATAATGGAATTACTATATTATTGTCGATTTGAGTTTTGACAAATAATACCCAAAGACATATTATTACTTCGTCTAAATTAATTAACCTTGCAATCGGGTTAATAAGACGAATTAATAAAACCCCAAATTCAGTTACTGATTCTGTAGGGACACTAATGTGGGAGATCCTAGTGAATTCATTGATTTTTGGGTGTCGTCGATGGTTTTTTATCTATTCCTGTTAGTGTCTTGCCACCCAAGAAGTGTTATACAGAATGAATGAAGTGTTATACAGAATACACAAAGTGGTACCCGTCGAGTGTTTTATTAGAAATGCAGAATGCATAAATTGTTATTCAGAATGCACAAAGTGTTACCTAGCAGCGTTTTATTAGCAAATGCTTCAATCATAGGCCGCATCGAATTTCTTCGCGACTAACATCAATATTCTCGTTGATTATTAAGACCCACGATCAATTTCACCTTTTAGTCATTATAGTCCAGTTTCCCCGTATTTCAACGAGCTTTTCGAATTACTTTTAACACATTATTCCATTACAAACTTCGAAAATTTTCATTGAATATTGACTCCCATGAGAAATTATCATCGTTTTAACCTTATTCAGTTCTTAACGTCGAGATTGAGCCAACTAAAGCATAATTTTTTATCTTCGTTGAACGTAGTTTGTGTTTCAATCTTTTGGGAGAGATGATGGCAACATGTGTAATTTTTGCAATAACGAGGAGCAAATGAGTCTTTTAACCTAAAAGAGGTCCTCGCTCTCACTCAAAATGGATCATTATCTCTATTTTAAAACTTGTTGAGGCTCTAATTAAAATATGTTAATGGACCTGAAACTTAATTAGCTCTTTATAAATTGTAAATGATGTGGACTAAAATAGATGGGCCCGAGAAATTAATAAATAAAGGCCCAGTAGGCCCATTTTATTGGGCCTGAGGGGACCTCCGACAGACCTGGGGGAACTAACAACAGGAGCTGAAGGAACTAGGGACCTGAGGAACTACCTGACAGACGAACAAAGCTTCCCTGATACGCAACCAGTAAAAAGATCTTGTAGAAAGGGGGATCCAATGAAAAATGCCACGTGTCTGATGGAGAGAGGGCGGCACCCCTGCAAAAGCTGCGACCACTGTTCACTATAGAAAGCTATCTGCAAACTGTCAAAGGCTCTCTGACAGACGGCCTGTCATCCTGAGCATCACACGGTCCCAGAAGGTCTTATCACTAGGGATCTCGAGAGGGACCTCCAGGCAATATCCAACAGCTAGGACGTACCTTCATGTAATACCCAAGAGCCTTTTCTCCTATAAAAAGGGGACTTCGTCATTTTCACCATTCATTCTCCTTCCAACGCTTCTTAACACTTATAATATTCTCTCTCTACATTTTTTACGTCCCAGTAGCTATTTTATTAAGTGTTCTTGATATAAAGAAGAGAAAGTGAGCTGTTTGAGTGTGTAATCTTCAAAGTATAGTGAAAACAGTTCCCGAGCGCCCGTGGACGTAGGATCTACAAAGATCCGAACCACGTAACCCTTGTGTTATTTCGTTACGTCCCCTGCACGTCCCCAACATCCCAAACACATTCAAACAGGTCCCCCACGTCCCAAACACATCTCAACATGTCCCAGACAGGTCCCCAATGTCCCAAACAGGTCCCCAAACACGTACCGACTTCCCCAATACGTCCCAATACCACAAACACGTCCCCCACAAGTCCCAAACACGTCCCCTTCAATCTCTCTTTCAATAAGCACCTTACGCACATAGCTTTATCGACTCTCCGACTATATAAATTCCTTTACCCACACACTTATAAATTTCGTTGATTGGGTTTGCCTCATATCAGTAAAGTTAAAGCAAGCGTCGGGTCCAAAATTAGCTCTTTATAAATTGGAAAGTCAAAGTAAGCTTCGGGTAGAGATCCAGAATTAATCGAATAATGAGATGTAGAAAATTAAATTTATAAATTGGAGCACACAAAAATTAAATAAAATTAAAGTGTGCTTTTGGGATAAAAAAAAAGTATGAAATTTAGTATACAATCCTTAACGAGATCTTGAGCCACACAAAAAATAAAAAATCAATGTAATAAATAATAATCAAGAAGGAAAAGATAAAAGAAAAAAAAAAAAACAAACGAGGGGTGCTAAGCTAAGGTTATCAATTCGTCTCTCCTCCCTTCGTCTCAATTTCGAACCCCAAAAAATCACACCAACACACACATGGCTGCTGCTGCAACAACAACAGCATCGCCTTCTTCGTTCTCTCTTTCACTGAAACAACGCACAATCCTGACAGCCAAACAAGGCTTTCGCCGTGCCAACATCGTGTCTATGCAGCAGAAAGAATCTTCGACAAACCGCAGACAAAGAGCGCCGCCAGGTGTCGACACGAGGATTCATTGGGAGAACGACGACGACGGTTGGATAGGAGGAGGTAAGAACAACAACTCGTCGACCAAACAAGAACAAGCAGCAGCAGCAGTCAAGGACGAACAAGACTTGCTCAGAGACAAATTCTCAGACCTCCTCAACAGTTCGTCCGATTCTTATTACCAGTATGTTACATATGAAACAACCTCTCTTAAATAGTTTTTCGATCGATAAGATACTTGGGGAACACTATTTTTGGTCATTGGAGGGAGTATGAGCTTTTTCTGTCCCCAATGTTACCGTAGTCGCGGTCCTTCAATTTAATTTAATTGTTCTTTCGACGGAATTATGGGTCGAGCTAGTCCGAATTTACGAGTCTGGCCGTAATTTTGTCCTTCGGCCCACAAAAACCCATAATATTTATTTGTCGGCACTCCGTCCCAACCAACAATTAAATAAAGGGATCAAACAACAAAAAATCGATAAATTTGTGGGATGAAAGCAGCATCTTGGAATATGGGAGACAAAAAAAGCTCATACCCCGAATATTGGTGATTAAAAATGGAATTCACCCAGATACTTTTGACATACCTAGCAAATACATGTACTCTCATTACCTGGGAATAAATAAACTTTCAGGTTTTTGGGCATACCTGCGAACGCAGACATCGAAGAAATCAAAGGAGCGTACAGGAGATTATCGAAGGAATACCATCCCGACACGACCACGCTTCCCCTGAGAGCAGCGTCCGAAAAGTTCATGAAACTGAGGGAAATATACGACGTTCTAAGCGACGACGAGAGGCGTAGGTTCTACGACTGGACATTGGCTCAAGAAACTGCAAGCAAAGAAGCCGAGAAAATGAGGATGAAATTGAAAGATCCGTACATGCAAGATTTAGAGAACTGGGAATCGGTCCCCGACATGGTCGATCGCTTGGGAGGGAGGAATATGGAGCTTAACGATCAGGCAAAGCAAGCTTTGACTTTCGATATCCTCGTTGTGTTTTCTCCTTGTGCTGTATAGTATACGTTGTCTTCTTCAAGGAGACTTATTAGGTTAATTGAACATGGAGCTTCAGGAAAACATATAACAGACTCAGAATACTCTCATTGCTCACTCACAGTAGTATGGTATGGTAATCCAACATGGAGTAAATGTAGACTCAGAAACTCAAGAATAGATATTCGAAAGAAAGAACAAACGATCGACTGAGATATAATATATGGGTCTAGAGAATAAGACAAGGTTAAAATCAAGGAAGAGCTTACCTACTTGAACAAACTCATCTTAGATAGCGGTTAAGAAAAGGTGGTGTTGTCGATAAAATCTTTCAAGATAGGGCTGTTCTTCTCCGCGTATGAGTTCATTTTCCATTTCCGGTTGCACGATCGACGGTTGATTTTGCTTTAAAATACCTCCTCTGCGGTGAACTCGTGTTCTATTTATCCCCAAAGACTAAATTTAATGCCAAAGCAATCATGATTGATTATTGAGGGGACCATGCGCAGTGGATCTCGGCAGGGGACCCCCGCAATATGGAGGGGACACGCGCATTTGCTGCACAGCATGGGGGGTCCCCAGCTATATATAGCACGGTTCCCTGCGCCTACTGCAGCAGGGAATCCGCCATGCTGTGCAGCAGACGCATGAGACCTCGCACTACAAAAAACAGCAAAAATAGCGACTAAAACTACCGACTACAACATTGTAGTCGAAATTTACTGACTACAAACTGACATTACCGACTGAAAAATAGTCGCTACATTAATATATTTAGTCGGTAAAGACTTTCCGACTACGTACTCCGACTATAATTGTAGTCGCTAATATTGGGGGATATGCCGACTACGGAAATTTAACTTAACGACTAGTGGTTGTAGTCGGTACATCTCAGCCCTAAAATTCGCCTCAGGTCAGATCTGAACACAAAAAATCAACGGCCCCTCACATTCCCGCCCTAGCCGTGCCGCCCCACCCCTCCTAATGCCGCCCTGCCTTTCGCCGTGCTTCCCCACCCCTCGCAGCCACCACCGCATCCCTCTCAGCCGCCCCGCCCATCGCAGCCGCAACTGCCCCACCCCCTCGCAGCCGTCGCCTCCCTCTCAGCCGCCTACGTACCTATTACACTGCCTTTACCGACTAGGCTTATTCCGACCACGTTTTTGGACGAAAAATCAGTCGCTATTATCTCTATCGACTACAAACGTACACCTGCCGACTAATAATTGTAGTCGGTAGGAAGCTGTTTTTTTTGTAATGTCGGCATGGGACCCGCGCAATATAGCAGGGGACCCGCGCATCCACTGCACAGCATTGGCGGGGCCCTGCTATATAGCACGGAACTCCTGCTCAGGGGACCCGTGCTATGCAGCAAGGGACCCCTGCTTCTGTGGACAGCATGGTGGGGGTCCCCTGCTATATAGCACGAGTCCCCTGAGCATGACATTCGTACAATAAAGCAGGGGACACCTGCATTTTTTAATAAAGGAACCCTATAAAAGGACAAAAAATACCCTTAAATTGAAGGCTATTTTTAAAAAATGTAAAATCAAGAATGCTACTTTTTAATGTTGACCAGTTCAAAGCTATTTTTTAAAAAGACTCAACCCATGGTCTCATATTGGCTTTTTAGGGCCTATTAATAATTAAGCCTTTTAAGAAAAATAGAGTCGGCCCAAGCCCAATTAATAGAATTGCATTTAAGTGACAATTACGCCATTCGCGCTGGGTTTTTTTTGTTATTTAGGATTACTTTTGTGTGAAATAAAAAAAGAAGGGAGTGTAGGGTTTTTAATTTAAAAAAAGGGTTGGGTGTTTAAAAAAAAATCGAAGTGTTTGATTATGATTTTGATCCGCTCGACTGAATTTCATGTCGAAATGAGGTGTTAATCGATGGGTTCGTGATTATTAAACATATTAACCCCAAATCTGAGTGAATTTTGGTGTTTCTGAGCCTGAAATCGTCGTTTTCGAACAGAAATCGATTTATTCGAGTTTTTATTCGAGTTACTCGAATAAAATTCTGGTAGAAAAATATTATATTCGTGTGGAAAAAAAAATCGAAAATGAAAATCGAATTAATTATTTTATTTTCGAGTTTTTTTTACTCGAATATGTTACTCGAATTGAAAAATAATTATTCGAATTTTTTTTTACCCGAAAAAAGCCAATTTAAGTTGGGCGAATTAATTATTTTATTTTCGAGTTTTTTTTACTCGAATATGTTACTCGAATTGAAAAATAATTATTCGAATTTTTTTTACCCGAAAAAAGCCAATTTAAGTTGGGATATTTTGATAACTTTCGGTCCACTTCCCTTTGTTTAATAAAAATAGGGGACGCTCCCTGCTGTTTTTTTTTTTTTTTTGAAAGAGACGCTCCCTGCTGTTAAAATAGCCCATTCGCGCTTCGTTATCCGAAAAACTAAATTCTCTGCCACTCTCAGCTGAACACGAAGATGAACAGTCTAACGCCGAGCTTCACCTCACGATTCGCTTCACTGACCTCAAATTTACCGACACGATGCCGTTTGGAAGGTCGATATCTATATCCTATTCGCCATAGGAGGCCACTTCGGCTCGTGTGCATGGCGGTAACTAATTGCCCACACTTGAGAACTTTTGATGTAATTTGTATGGCTTCCTTTTGATTTTTTTTTTTTTGCGTGATTTCGTTCTGTCTCGGTTAAATATTCAGGAACCTTACATGATTGTTAAATTGGAGTCCGCGAAGAGGACGTGGAAGGAGTTATCGGTATGGCTTTGGTTTGCTTCGAAAACTGTAAATTGGTTGATTTTCCCCTTGGTAGGGTTTATATGCTATTTATTCTAGTTTCTCTTTGTTCGTTTTTTGTTAATCAGCGTAATCGAGCTGATTGGAACAAGTTTTTCATATCATGTTTGATTAGTGCATAAATATGGAAACAGGACAAATATACTATTATACGGATTAGACAATGTGGAATATGATAGTTTCGTAATTACAGTGCTCGACTTATGTTTAGATGACTGATTCTCAACAAAGGCTTAGATATCAGGGCTGAGAAGCTATATTTAACATCTTTATCACTCTCCTTGCTAAACGGTATTGGTTTTATTTCTCTTTTTTTCCTCGAGGATGGTGCGTAAAACAGCTTTTCCATAAACTGGTCTTGACGAGATTTCAAATACAGAGTCAATGGATCTCCCTGTGTAGGGTTTTGTCTTGCTGCATATATAATCTATTAGGAAGAGTGGGGGAGTAACTGATTATTATTTGCTTTTGCTAGGTGCTTGTTAACAATTGATTCTCAGTTCTTCTTCTTCTGTTCTGTCATATAGCTCTTGAAAAATGAATAAAATGAATTATAGGTTAAACTAGCTGATCCAGATGTTGTCTCGAATCCTAGTGAGTATCAGAAGTTGGCACAATCCTTGGCTGAACTTGATGAGGTACTTCTTTCTGCCAGTTATCTTCCTTATTGACCCTTTATGTTTTAATTTGTTTCTCTAGCTTATTCAATGCCCGTGTTTGAACTGGTAGGTCGTGTCAACATATAACAGTTTCAAGGATTGTGAGAAGCAGTTAGAAGAAACCAAAGGTTCTTTTTGTTTTCCATAACCTTTGGGTATTTGCAGTTGCAAAATGTTAGATCGGGCTCACTTATTTGTCTCTTACGTTACCAAACAGCCATGGCAAAAGAATCTGGTGAAGATGAAGACATGGTTGCAATGATAGCATCTGAAGTTGAAAGCTTAACGAAAGAAATGCAGGATCTTGAAGAGAAGCTAAAGGTACTTCGAGTCGAGTACAACATTCTCTAGTTCAATTTGGATCTTAGTGATTTCGTACTTGATGACTCGTGTAATTCCAAATTACTAGGTTTTGCTACTTCCAACGGATCCTCTTGATGCAAGAAACATAATGCTTGAAGGTTAGCATGTTCCTTTCTTATAGCCATTCCGTTGATAAGTATTAAAAAAATGCTCTACCGTTGTGCCTTCATTTAGGGTGTGTTTGGTTTATGGAATTTGGTGAGGAAAGGAAAAGAAAATGAGAAAGAAAATTAGTTTTTGTATAAAGAAACCGTCAAGGAAAAGAAAAGAAAAGAAAATATGGTTAAGTTTAGACCTAAAACTATGGAAAACCAATTTCCTCACCAAATGGTGAGGGAAGCGACGGAAAACTTACTAAAATCGTTTTCTCTCACATTTTCTTTTCCATGCCACTTTTTTCGAACCAAACACAGTGTTAAGAGAACATGATATCCATTAATATTTATATACATTACTCTATTGATGTACTGTGTTACGTAAGAACATTGAGCACCCTGGATAGAGTGTTTTTTTAATGTTATTGGAAGATATTGCATGTTAAATCAGTCCCGTCAAAAGAGTTTGATGTTAATGAAGTAAATCTCTGATGGATCTTTATTAGAGTGAAATTGGATATGTGTTTCAAGCTACTAACTGGTCCTGTAGTTTCCGATCTACTTAATATGTTAGTTATATGTCCTACTTTCTTGGTTTACAGTTAGGGCTGGTACTGGTGGAGATGAAGCTGGGCTTTGGGCTGGTGATCTTGTAGGTACATCTTTGGTTTTTGTTTTTCAATGCACAAAATTTCTCTGCAACATCAATCAGCACAAGTATACAAATCAAATGATACTAAGCTTTTGGCGTATTTCAGGTACGTATGTATCAGAAGTATTGTGAACGCAGTTCATGGAAGTTCACGCCTGTTTCAAGCTCTGAGGTAATATGGTGCTTGAATTATTGTCATATAAGTTTCTTGTGACCAGTTGTTTAGCGATATAATCCATTTAGGCTGAAAAGGGAGGATATAAGACTTATGTGATGGAGATAAAAGGGAAACGTGTTTATAGTAAATTAAAGTATGAGTCAGGCGTCCATCGAGTTCAACGTGTTCCCCGAACAGAAGCTCAAGGTCGTGTCCACACGTCGACAGCAACTGTTGCTATAATGCCAGAGGTAAGGACTTCTTATGATTACGTCATTCCTCATATATGATGCTGAATAATTGAGGCAATTACCCTCTTCTGTCAAATCACTGTATTATGCATCTGGAATATCTTTATTTCATATGATATGTTCTTGTATTCGTATAATATAGTTCTGATTTGACCCTGAGTTACATCGTCTGCAACACATGAATGAAGCCCCTGCTATTCATTAATTTTGATATCTCAAAAGTCAAAAAATAAGGAGCATTTCAGCTTCGATCAGCATATTTGTCACTGACTATAGCCTTGGCTTGTGCAACAATTCTGGGTCTCAGGCTGATGAAGTTGACGTAGAAATTGATCCAAAGGATATTGAGCTTACCACAGCAAGATCGGGTGGGGCTGGAGGTATGTGTAGCTGGCCTTTTTGGTTTGATCCTAAATCTCTTGTCGACATGCTGATCCTTTTCAGAAAGGTGTAACCTTTTTTCCTTTATTCTTCCTTTTTGCCCGCTCATGCATGAGGTTTGATGCAGGGCAAAATGTCAACAAGGTGGAGACAGCCGTTGACCTTTTCCACAAACCTACGGGCATAAGAATATTTTGTACAGAAGAAAGGACTCAACTTCGTAACAAATCTCTTGCTCTTCAGTTGTTGAGGGCAAAACTGTAAGCAGACATCATGTAGATATGCATTTATAAGTAGTTGGTTTAACAATTAGCGGGCAAAAATCCTTGTACGATTATTCCATTTAGTCTTGACAGCTCCTAAGCTTGTCATGCTACATAAGTATTCTTAAAAAGGTTAGAGAAAGAATAAAAAGGCATATGCTCCCCCCTTGGATACTAAACAAACACTCTGAAAGCATTCAGCTTTATTTATATAGACTCGAGAGTTAGAGATAGAACTTTCACTTGGTTGGCAGCTTGAATTGTTTTTCTTAAAGCGTAATCAGACATGAATAATAGCTTATTTAAGATGTGTTCAGATATGAGATGAAAGTACGAGAACAACAAGAGAAGCTAAGGAATCAGCGAAAGATACAGGTATGGTTCCACCTGTGAGACATTTTGACTATGGTTCTCTCACGGATTCCTTCATATTCTATATTGATATGGAGAGACGGCCAATTATTTAAACTGTTGCAGGTAGGTACTGGTGCTCGGGCAGAAAAGATTAGAACGTACAACTACAAGGTGATTTTGAATACTTCATCTCGGTTGATAGGGCTGATCTGCTTTTACTCTCATTCTTGCAACTAGTTTGATAATAGCATTTTGGTTCATCGTTGCTTGGCTTGCGTATGATATTCCACCAGGACAACAGAGTGACAGATCACAGACTTAAAATGAATTTTGAGCTAACGTCGTTCCTCGAAGGTGACATCGAGACAGCAGTTCAGGTAACTTGTTTAGTTGTTATTCTTTGTATATATATGTTGGACGGAAGTAAGTCTTAACAAGATATTGTTATGTTATATATCACACAGTCTTGTGCGTCGATGGAGCAGAAGGAATTACTTGAGGAGCTTGCAGAGTCTGTTGGATCATCATCCATGGCTTCTACTACTACCTAATATATGGTTCTATATTTACTTTGTTGATTCAATATATCCAAGGTTGTTTTGTAGCAGCAATCAGTGAGATAATTAACCAGTAGTAACGGCAATATGAGATAATATATATATATATATATATATATATATATATATATACTAGGGTTTTATTACAAATCATTGATGCTTCTTTATGAAACTACCTAGTAATTGCAACAAGTGCAGGAATTGATCATTCATTAGCAAAGCTATGCTGACATGCTCACCAGAGGGTGCTGATGAGAAACTGATCGCAGTCTCAGTGAGAACTTTGGCAAAATCTACTGAAAATTTAAAGGAAACCTAAACAAAGGGAGGAAGGTAAGGAGACTGAAATATGCAAATATTTTTATCTTATTACATTGTCATTCCCAACATAAAGTTGATGAACTTGATATCTCACATCAAACGAACAAAGAAGCCAAAAACAGTAATAACAAAACCACAATCAAATTCCATTACTTGTACTGATACAACTTGTACTTTAAATCAATATCCACTTTCCACCACTGATGAATCCCATGAAGCTCCTTGAAACCCTTATCAGGGGTGGAATTAATTGTCAGATACGCACTAGGGATCAGATGTGACGCATCAGAATCCTTACCTCGAAGGCCCGAAACAATACCCCCGAGAGAATGCTTTGTCGCTATTTTCGCAATCTTTCCCGCCCCAATTGACTCCATTTTCTCCCTGTGCTCAAAATACGCAATATACTCAGAACAAACAACGTCAGATTCGTTCACGAAAAGGTAAGGAATCCAAGAAGACAACGCAACAAAAGGATCATCGTTATTCTTGGAAGATCCATTCTTCACATTAGCAGCAGCTAAGGCCAAACCAGCCGTGACAGCACTCCCAGCCAACCTCAACCCTAGTTTGACTTTCTCATTCTTTATCTTCTCAATGGGCGGAGAGGCAAAAGGAGGACTAAAAAGATAGGATTCTATTCGCGTATTAGCATTCTTCACCATGTAACGCCCTAACAGCAAAGCTATGGAAGATCCCACTGAATGGCCTGCTAACCAAACGTTGTTGCTAAAACATCTTCCATTTGTTGCAATGACTTGCTGTAGTGATTCTAAGGCGATTCGAAAGCGTTGACTTTCTTGGAGATTGTTTACGAAGCAGTGGAGATTGATCTTGAAATCCTCGGCCCTCGTATTGGAGTTGTTGATTGTGCCTCTGAAGGCAACCACATACCGAGGAATAACGGGGTTAATATGGATTGGGTAGTTGTTGTGCTCATATATGGCGCCGAAGTAGGAAAGATCATGGTCGTCGACGAGTATTTTGTTAAGTTTGAAGTTTAAAAACTCCCACCATGGAGGAGCCAGCGATTGAGGGCCTTGTCTCTTTTCTTGACGATCTTTTTCGAGTACGTATACTCCTTGGATCAAGCTCGCTGCTACGGTAGTTCTGCAACGGGAATTACTCCTGCGAAGAGAAAAGGATAAATGGTAAGTAACATCTTGCGTTTTCTGTACTGAAGAATTGCGAAGAATTAGTGAGATTACCAATCGACGGAAGTGAGGAATGAGGGGCCTGAAAGGCTGAAGTTCTCTTTCTCGGTTGTCATTCTTATGATCCTTTGAATTTTGCCGAGGAAGTTTCTTGTTTCGTGGTATTTAAAGTATAGTTTGTGTATAATTATTATATATTATAAATACAGGCTGTCGTTGACTTTTAACTAATTAGGGTGACTTTGTGAGTTTCAGACCTCTGAAGGTCAACGATGGCATGTGGCACTTATATAATTATATAAGTTGTTATACGTATATATATATAATTTAGAAGCCGATCCAAGGCGCGGGAATTAATACCCATATTATTTTTGAAGAGTTGTCAAGGGAGAGTAGGATTTGTATTAAGCAAGCAAGTAAGTAAGCAAGTAAAAATCAAAGTTGTAATCAAGCGTAGTAATATAAAGCATCTTCCTCTTAACACTAGCCTTCGATATCAAGTTCCTCCCTTCCTATAAAGTTCTAATTTCCAACAAAGTGCTATCAGATCAATTCTATTCCCAACAGCAATATCCTAACCAATTAAGCACCACTAGGTCAAAACAAAACCAATGCTTATCCCGACGAACAACATCCTATTCGTTCAGAATTTCCCTCCCCAAACAACTTCAATGATGCTTCAAATGCTCTTCAGTCAGTCAGTGTCAAGGATTTAAGGAAGAAGTTCGAATGGTGGAAGCAAAGCCAGGAATTGCATTCGTCGAAAATACGAGAACGAGTTGCAGTCGACCATTGCTATATGCCACGAAAGTGATTTAAATTTTTTGAGATGTCCAACTTTCCTTCTTCGACGGTCATCATTTAGCAGGTTTTTGAGCTGCACCTTTGTAATCTTATTGCAGTTACTTCCTTCGTAGCAGGGTTTATGTTGGGTCCACAAATGTAATGATGTTTCTAGTAAGCCTAAATGATTTAATAATGCTGGACAAGTATCGGATACTTCAACATTCAAGCGAGTAAGAGCTTTTGCCCTCTGAACAGCTAAAGTATTACCAGGTAGAGCATTGGTCTTTCTTCATATTTGTTGTTTGCTGAATCTTTCATTTGAGAAAAGAAAATGCAATCTTTTACACACGAGCAGTGATCGCCGGCAATCCCAAACACGCAAGATTCAACCTTACAAAACATAAGAAATTGTTTTGCATTTGATAATATTAAGCTTCTTTCTGTTAAACTCTTTCCAGCTCGGTGTTGTGTCTATTGAGTTGTTCCTTCAACTTGGTCCTCCATTGCTGAATTAGTCGCTCGCTCTTTTTGATAAGCTCATCTTTAACTTTCAGCTCTTCTTCCATCTCAGCAATTTCCTGACAAAACAAATAACAACAATTTTCTTATAAAAAAAAAAGGAGCAAAGTTATTTTTCACAACCATAATATGCGAGTTTGCGACCTTCTTCAGGATTTCAACTCTTGTAGGTTGATAATCCTCTCGCTGCAAGCCAATGAAATACAGCTGAAGCTTTTCTGCAGCCTCCATAAAGTCTCTTGCATGCCTCTCAACATCAACTGTTAAGCATAAGATAGAGAAATTGTTGATCTTTCTTCAACAAAGACTAATGATTGATGGCCATATAGAAACTAAGATCATTACTGGGAATGGGGCTTAGGCAAAAATCCAAGTTTTCCCAAGAAATGATATGACACTACAATTCAGTTTCCCCACCAACTCACATAGCATTTACGAATCCAAACAGATCCCATCCGATAATCATACTTGATGCATTACACTTATCCTTATCATCTTTTTATTACCTATTTTCGCTCCTTTATTGAAGTACAGAAAGTAAAGAAGTACAAGCATGTTGTTACTCACTCTGATGAGAAGGATTGGGAGAACGATCAATAGCCTGGAGCTCTCTAGCAGGCAAGCACGGCAGTAATGCTGCCTCCATTGCCATCACGTAAGAGATCATATCTTCCTTCTGAGAGTCAGATGAAAGCGCCTGCTGATCGTTAGTCTCAGTCAGCTGCTGTTCTCTCTCAGCCATTGTTCAAATCTTTCGGAATTCTTGAATGGATTCACAAACAGCAACGCTGCATAGCTAACAAAAGCTTCACATAACTCGGAAAAATTATTTTTATGAAAGGACAAGGAACATTTATGTTCGATATGATTGGTTGGGGGCGATACAGTAAGCTAAAATTACGGCCCACATAGACATTTTAACAAACACATGGTCTGCGGCGTAACAGATTCTAATGAAACAGAAATCAGATGCCATGGATATAACAACACGATAAATAGGTGTAAAAACACAAAATACAGTCCCAAGTTAGGGGTTCTGAAAGCAACTAGTAGAAAACAAGCGGCGAAGTGGTGTCGAATACTGCAGAACGCGTGATAACTAACGGAAAGTTCGAATGTTCAGGCATGAATGTAGAAATTCTTACAAGATCTCCGAAGAAGAGGATGAGGAGAGAGATTAGAGATCGTGAGAGCAAGATTCTAGTTACTACGGAATAAACACGAGATTTTAGGGGAAATAAAGCGAAAGGTATCGATGACGATCACTAAAAAATTAGGGAATTACTATTTACCGCCCCCTTTTTCCTAGTTACCGCCCCCTAAAGGGCTAAAAAAGACGTTTATGCCCTTATGTTATTTAAATTAATTTTAAAAGGTAAAATATAATAAAAAGTAAGAATTTTCTTTAAAATCCTACACGACGCAACACTTTTCAAATCACACAACCAAATTAAACAAAAAAACAGAAAACTTTGCAAATCGTAATGGAGCGAGGACAAGGAAAGGGAAAGGGAAAGGGGGTCCTGTCACGATTGGTAAGAAAACTGTCGTAAGTTCATTCGTATGTAGATACATTGTCGAAAACGGATCGAATTAGGCTGAAAACGGGCGATCGGACGCGAAATAGGGCGAAAACGGCATGACCAAACCGAAATTTCGGTTGGCCCAGTCGCGACCAAAACGTGATTTCGGTCGGTCAAGACACGACCGAAATTAGATTTCGGTCGCAACAGGCTCGACCGAAATATGATTTCGGTCGTATCTTGAACGACCGAAATCGTCCGTCGGTCGCCGGGGTTCCGACCGAAATCTGATTTCGGTCGCCGGGGTTCCGACCGAAATGTGATTTCCGTCGGATCTGGCTCGACCGAAATCTGGTTTCGGTCGGTTCCTCGCCGACCGAAATTTGATTTCGGTCATGCCATTTTTTGGCCGAAATTATTTTTCGGTCGTTTTTTTTTTTTAAATTAATAAATATGTAATTGCAGGCCAAGGGTGGGAAGTCCCTACTTGGAGGGAGCAGCAGATCGGCCCCGTCGGAGGGATCTGGAGAGCGTCATACGAGGGCGCGCGGCGTTGATGCATCCGTTCGTAGGCAACGGGAGGAGGAGAGGCGGCAGCGAGCTCTTGATTCTCATTCCGTATATGCGGATTACGATCCGCATGCGGATGAGGAGGCGCCTGCGGATGAGGAGGTGCCCTATGATGCGGCATCGTTTGAGTCATCCGACGACGATGCGATACCGGTCTCAGCAGGTAATTCCATTCTCCTTTATAAACTGTATTGCGATGTAGTGTCTTAATATACGTAAAATAATAATATTTATTTTTGGGAAATTCTTAAAAAATAAAATAGGGAGCAAACGCTCCAGGATCGTAGATGACGATTCCTGGAGGGTGCAGGGGCCACAGCCAGGTGGTCCAGAAGACGGCGAGGTGATCCCTAGTTACTTGGGGCACATCGCGTCCCGCATCTGGATGGGTGAGGAGGATCGACCCCTGCTGAAGTGCGAGCAGCGTGCGTCAGTGCTTCGGTCGCTTAAGCAGTGGTACTGCCAATTCCCGCCGGAGACGCAGAGCGAGATCGATGGCACGGGGCTTCCACGAGTAACGATTTCTGAGTCTTGTAGCCAGCGCAGACGCATGTCATTCACTGCATTCTCATATTCGTCAACCGTCGGAGCTTCCACGACTGCTTTCCAGGACTTGTGCGTGAAGTGAGCTGCGGTCTTTTTGCTATTCCCCCCCAACCTATAAACTTTGTTCTCCACATCTTTATAAATATGCCACGTGCACAGCAGATGATGAGAATGGGGAAATACCATTTGTACCGGTCGAACAAGGCCCAACTCACGATCAGTCACAATCGCCGACGGGTGGACATCTGGCCCTGGAATATCCCTGATAGACTGCAACATCCACCGGTAACTGATCTCCGTCTCGTCCTCCATGACGGCAAACCCACACAGAAAGTTGTGATTACAGGGAGTCATTCCTTTAATCTCAACAAGAGGCATCTTATATCTATTGGTCTTGTACGTCGAGTCAATCCCAATAAAATAAGGATACGTCCTCAGCAGTGCGAGTGACTCCGGGTGTGCGAGAAAGACATGTGTCAGCATATTAGTCTCCTCGTCTCTTCTATATTCAACAAAATATCCGGACTCTGTCGCCTGGTGCATCAACTGGCTCACCACGTCTCGACCCTCAGAATATTGCTTCTTCAAACGATCTCTGTAATTATATATATGTCGGATCGTCGCGTTATCTACGCTGTGTCGAGCCCTCATCGCTGAGAGGATATGTGATGGTTTCGCTTGCGCAGCACTCATTTCCTCTACGACCTTCTTTGCCTGGCTGCTTAACCCACTCGTCTGGCGGTGTCCCTCGGGATAATGTATCAGAGGGTGATTGTGCGTGGATTTTTCAGGTGGGCCCGTACGAATGAACCATTCCTTAGTAGCTGGATCTTGCTGGGCTATGACTACAAACGGACACCTGCACTTGTTAGACTTCGACAGCCTCTCCAATTCATCCTCCTTGCCTCTATAACGTTCTCCGCGAGAACATCTAATCAATTTTTTTGTTCCTAATTTCTTGTGCGACGAAATTATCACCTCGAAACCAAGACCAATAGCGACGCCTTTCGCCCAGTTAATGGCTTCCACGTCGGTTGAAAATCGTCCTCCTTCGCGAAAATGCCGACTGTAGTTTATCCCGTCGCCCGTGGAATCCTCCGGGACACTCTCCAAGTCTGACCAAAAAAAAAAATTACAACCGAAATCAAATTTCGGTCCCCCTAAGAGGCGACCGAAACGAGATTTCGGCCACCTCTGTCGTGGCCGAAGACGGATCTCGGTCGCGACAGTCGTAGCCGAATCCAAATTTCGGCTACGACAGTCGCGGCCGAACTAGAATTTCGGTCACCCTCTTGGCGACCGAAATTGATTTTCGGTCATCACAAGGGTTGACCGAAATTGTTGTTCGGTCACCCCTTGTATTGACCGAAATTATGTTTCGGTCGGGCCAAACTTTTCGCTCGAATCCGACCGTTTTTCAAGAATTCACGTCTATAAAAACAAAATTTACGAGAATTTGATTACCATCCGTGCCAATAGACGCTTTCTTTTGACTTTTCCATTTCCCAAATAGACGATTCATTGCGATTTGAACGTTTTTTTTGTTTTGTTTGAGTCTGATTTGAATGTTTAATTGCTATATGAAAATTGTTGTCTGGAAAAGGACTTTAAATAGAAATTTAAATTCAAAAGGGCAAAATCGTCTTTTTTCAGCCCTTTAGGGGGCGGTGACTAGGAAAAAGGGGGCGGTGAATAGCAATTCAGAAGAATTATGGAGTGATTCATGTGTGTTTTTTTACAAAAATATCCTTCTCGTTTGTGCTGTGCCTGTAAGTAAATTGGTAAGGAAAAGAAAATTGAAGTGAAAACAACTTTCCCACCCTGCTCGTTTGGTTGACAGGTTTATATTTAGAAGTGTTTAAATAAGTAAGGGTTCATATAAAATAAATTAATGGGTATAAATAAAATGTGTGTTTGGTTAGTGGGTTTAAATAAACACATGTGAGGGGGTGTGTTTATCTAAACCTGTCCGCACGGGTTTAGAGTGGTTTTATATAAACCCATGATTTAGATAAACCTGCCAACCAAACACAGTAAGATATCATAAACCCAGCTTTAAAATACTTAAACCCTATAACCAAACAAGCACTAAGGCCTTCCTCAATGCAAGGTTGGCCTTCCTCAATGCAAGGTTTTTTTACGAGGTGTTGTCTTTATTGTCTTTATTGTTTTCTTGTCATCCGATAAAAAGATAATAAATAAAACTCGAACGTATCAAGCTAGTTACTAATTCTCATGGATGAGATAAGCGAGTATTTAATCTTGAACATTGAACAAGTAAGGTTACAATCAGGTTATGGAATTCCCAAGTTCATTGAAGACTTTAAAATGATTGTGCAATTAATTTACTTAGGGGATCTTGAGATTGATACAGATCGAAGTGAGCATAGCGTTGTTATGACCGAGCGAGTGGTGCGGACAAGACAATTAAACTGTATCGTGGAATGTGAAATGGCTTAACGCCGCGAGAGCCAATATTGGCTGAACAAGCAAGTGGCCATGGGTGTTAATACGCACGCCCGACCAATTCGAATGTTCGATTATGACTCACGGGTTAATTACGAATGATGGAAGTACGAGATAGGCGAAACCTAGGAAAAACCTGTTCGATGCCACGTACTTGTGCGGTTCGAAGTACCACCATTCTGCTATATAATAATGTTTGAGGTTTTATTCTTTTTTATTTTGTGTTGTGTGATGCTATCAATTGATACTATCAATAAGCATTTTTTTTTCGGGGTTATTCAATCATGTAATTTAGTAGGTATGGCTTAATATGGTCAAAGAACTTAGAGGGTAACATCCCACGGACAACAAATTCAAAATCAACTTAGGAACAATTCTCAAAGTTATTGTCTATACAGTGCACCACTAAATTTGCCAGAACCCTAAAATTATATGCTGAAACTCTTAAATTCGGGGCAAAATCATGGATTCGGGCGTATAATGTCCATAAACTTTTTGAAGTTATGGTATGATAATGTCAACCCCTATATCCTTATAATGCTACACCCACTAAATTAGGTGACAAAAAATATTTTTAGCTTTTTTTTTTGGGCAACTAGAGGAACCTTGAACTGGAGACTAGGTAACTTGACGGGTTAGCACACTAGCCTGCAAACCATACCCATCGAGCTGAACCACACTCATTCGAGAAACTAATGGTATAGAAAACCGATCATAAGACATCTCCCTCGTAATCCTTGAGGCCTAGCCTTGACCACTAAACCATGACCTGGTCGGTGTTATTAGGTATTGCACGTAGTTCGCTAAGATCGATTCCAACAAAAGATTAGACTGTCGCTCCACATGAGAATCAAGACAACATGAAGTAGGCTTTGTAGATGAGTTTGCCGAACCTTTCGACATGAAGTAAATACCAAAGCTAAATGCCGACGATGATTGAGGCTTGTTGATGAAAGCCAGTTGTTGCTCTCTAATCGTACTGATAAATGAAATTTACATCGTATTTTATACCCCGTAAAAGCGTAATATTGGTTGCTATTTATTTGAATATCCCTCGATATCATACGTACTACGTTTATATTTGATTTTGACAGATATTTTGAGAAAAAGTTACAACCGAGAATGCTCGAACCTGAGGAACCGTCGAACGAAATATCGGCCCAAAAACAATTGGGCCGAAGAATTAAAGTCAGCCCATCTGTTCCAAGCCCAATAAAGGCCAAGCCCATCTACATGTTATAATAGATACACACATACGCATCAAGTGGAAAAAAAAAGTCCTTCAGCGCAGCCATTGATTCAACACGCACGTTGCTTATTCAATGCGAAGATTTGAGAGAATCTGTTTGAAGACTTCAAAGATTTCAAGCCGTTATTCGAGCATCCAAACAAAGATTATTGTCTCCTCCATCATCTATAAATGAAGTGCTGGGCTGCGAAGGACGAGGGGAGATAGACGCATACACATCCCTCAAAGCTCACGTTCGAGGCCACCCGAAGTAATATTTGGCAGAGCGTTGAAACACGACCGCGTAGGAACCGAGCTCGCCGCTCTTGGTGCTGCTCGGGGCTGCAGTTTCATCATAGAGGAACGGGCGTAGCAAAGCAGTCACGAGCGAGGCAGCTCTGCGTGAATTGGAGTGAGCAGAGCAGTCGTGTGTTTTGAGGAACTGATTTCAGCGGCTGGGCTGCGAAGGGCGACGAGGTGCTGCTGTTTGGGCTGAGAGTAAGAGCCGTGAGCAGTACAAAAGAAGGGCAAGGAAAAGGTTGAAGTGGTTCGCCCACTATCTGCTCGACAAAATTCCTCAACGGAGGATTAACCCCGAAGGCGTAATTCAGGGAAGAAACTATATTTTTCTCTTTGTCATTTACGTTCTCCGTCGTGTTAATAATTCGTATGAGTAGCTAATCTCGTAGTATTTGAGATAAAGATGAACCCTAGCGATATCGTACGTGTTTAAAAGTATTATTGGTTTGGCTATTATTACGACTCGGTTACGAATTACGATATTATTTTGATTATGTCTATGTGGTCGAAATAATTGACGGGAAATCGTACGCTACGCTCGAGAGAGGGGCGACGATTAGACCACTCGTAAACGAGCGGAATAAACTCATCGCTAGAGATAGGTTGAACTACCCCGTCGGATTAGAGTCAAATCTAATAGCGGGATTCATCGTTATTTATTGCGGTCTGCGATTAAATAAGTTAGGGAAGCTTGCCCAGCTATTTAAGACGTAGATTAGTTGTTACGAGTCAAAGCGAGTAAGCGCAGTTTCGCCCAATCGTAGAAACTCGTATACATACCGTAGGAATCCTCACGGTCTAATAATTAGCTAAAATATATAGCAAGTTTGTCGTTCGATTGAGCTAGGGGGATTCGAAGTCTCAAATACTTTGCTTTCATCGTCCCAACCCCGTAGTCGTTATTTTATAATATTTTTATTTTTGTGTTTATTGTTTATTTAGATTATCGTTTATATTTCTATCAAACCAAAAATATTTACTAGAATATTTAAACGACGGTTTTCTAAAGTATATAGTTCCTTTGGGTTCGATACTCGAATACTTGCCATTTCTATACTATTTTCGATAGGTACACTTGCCTGTTGAGCGTAGGATAGTTTGCGATATTCGTTTTATTTTTATTACTCGATCCGCTCGATCAAGTTTTTGGCGCCGTTGCCGGGGAACTATTGATATTTGGAAAACTTTAGTTTATTATTCTAGCTATTATTATTATCATTATTATTTTTATTAGTATTATTATTGTTATCTTTCTTATTGTGTGTCAGTTATTATTATTATTAGTATTATTATCATTAGTATTATATTTACTTTACGAGTATTTTTATTATTACTCTTATTTTTATTCTTATTATTATTACTATTTATTGTTATAATTATTGTTATTAATATTGTGTTTGAGTTATTATTATTATTAATATTATTTACGAGTATTATTTTCTCTCTTATTCTAGGTAAATCGGAGGCAAAGTAATTGCTAGAAATGTATGACGTCACCGGCACAACCGCGTTCAATGATAAGTTCGACGTCCTACAACAACAAATTACAGCAAACGGCCTTCAGATGCAAAGCTTAATGAATGCAGCCTTACTGCATCTTACAATTGCCGTTAACCCAGTACAGTTGCAGCATGCCCCGATGATCCCTATAGCTTTTGGGCCTCCTCATCCATACCCTAGATATATCCCTCTATGCAGTACTTGCGGTGGAAGTCATGACGCAACTCAATGTCCATCCATTATATCGGTGGAGCAGGTCGACTATTTAGGATATTACGAAGGTCCGAGAAATTTCGCTCCCCAATTTCATCCGAACATGGCCTTCGAAAATTATCAACCAGCTCCTCTAGAATTTCAGAATCAAAGAGCAAATGGGTTCCAAGGCGGAAATTATGAGAATGATCCCGAGTGCCGGATGGATAAGCTTGCAGACAGGGTTGCCAAGTTGATGGATAAGCTCGATTATCGCTTGGATACTCAAGAAGCCCGACTACAAAATACCGAGTCCTCATTGAGAGCATTAGAGAAACAAGTCGGACAGATAGCTGAGACTCTTCAACAGTGCCCTCCCAGAACATTAGAAAGCAATATGGAGAAAAATCCGAAGGAGAACTGCCGTACTGTTTTAAGCGAGGAGGAGATCAATCAACCATTCGTGAGGTCATACCAACCAAAAATTCCCTTCCCGACAGCTTTAACACGGGGAATACCAAAAGATCCATTCGGAGAACACATGGCCAAGATAAGCGCCATGAAGAAAGCTGCAAAGAGGAATGCCATTGATGAACAAAAAGAGATACACGAAGAAGAGCAAGTAAAGGAAGTGGTAGAGAAGGTCGAAACGGATGAAGTTTATGTAGAGGATGAGCAACTCAGCGAGCAACAAGAAATTGCGACTAAGCTTCCTGTCAAGGCGTGTGAACCGGCGATTCCATACCCAACTAGCCGAACAAAGGACATGGTTGGTGGCAAGTTCTGTACGTTGCAAGTCACTAAGAAGAATGACATGGCTGTTAAGGGAAGTAAGGAGCATGATAAAGAAAGGCGCTCATTCGAGGGACCGCCATGTTTGGAGCTTAAGTAAACCGGTGGTCATATCGTTAATGAATGATGTCTAGCTAAAAGACATTAAAGAAAGCGCTACTTGGGAGGCACCCCAAGACTATCCAATGTTTCCTTTTATTTTCTTATGCGCATTTCTAGTTTTATGTTATTTTGTTTTTCGTATGATCGCAGGGAACTCAAAATCTCAAGTGTGGGGAGGAGCCGTACAAAGCATGCACGTCGGACTATTCAGGGAAGTTCGTTTATCATTTTTTCCTCTTCCTTGTGTTACATAATTGTTACGTTGAGGACAACGTAAATCTTAAGTGTGGGGAGGGAAATTTCTGCGAAATTGATGCGAACATCTTATATATGTGCATGACTTCATTTTTGCTATAAAATTTTCGAAAATTGGCGCGAATTTTTTTTGAAAATCATGTTTACTTTGATCAAAGGATGACTTTATGTTAGAAATCTTGTGAGTAATTAGGATACATATGCGAGCGACTTCTTTCTTACATGATGAACTTGGCGATACCTGATAGATTCGTACACATAACCCTATTTTTGTGAGATTTTTGAGCCTGAGAGCTTTTTGCTCATTTCTTCGGTTGTGTGAACATGCTTAAATTTATTTCTCTTCAGAACTTGCTTGTGTGTTACGTTTTGAAACTACTTGACGAGTGATTGCGTGAAAATGAGGAAGGCATTAGGAATTCAGTCCATAGCCAAAGTATCCAACCACGACTGGCCCCCGTAGTTAGCCACTTTGAGCCTGAGCCTTTTATTTGAGAAACCCCGGGAATTATAAATTGCTGACCTGAGAAGCTTTCAGATATCATATTACCCGATTAATAGAGAAAATGGAGGTTGAGTGCCAATGTCGACAAGTGTAGCTCGGCCGTTGTTCTAAAAAAAAAAATCTCCTTTAAATAATCTGTCGTTAAGAACTCCTCCATCGATAATCTTTCACCCGCAAAGGGACTGAGAGAAGAGGAGCTTAATGACACGAGAAGAGGAGCTTAGATACGTGGAAAAGATGTTAAGAACCCTTCCTTTGATAATCTCTCGTGCTAAAAAAAAAAAAAAAAAATTGGGAGAAGAAGGGCTTAGCCAATGCTGAAAAAAAAAAAAATCAAAGACGGCAAGAGCGAACCACGATGCATCCAGTGCGCTATCGAACAGTGGCACGACACCGACATTGACGACTTTGATATTGTCGATTGAAGTTTATTCTCCAACGTAGTCAGTTGAGCCCTACTATAACCCGAAAAAGACCTTCCGATTCACGCTTGATCATTAAAAGTGGTAGATTTACGAATCATTTGCAAGCTTATGGTAGAGATTAGATTAGTGCATGTCCCGAAAGAGTTCACAGACATTTTAACCTATACACTGAGTGATTTGAGTGAATCTTTGTGAGGTTCGGATTTCGACGGTATCACTAAAGAAAATCGTGTAGTTAGTCGTTGATTTCAAATATGCTTTCTGACTTTACTTCATTTCCTCCTACGTGATTTCGCTCTTGATTGATATGTTGCATGATTTTATCTTTTCATATGCCATTATTGTTTCTTTGCTTGAGGGCAAGCAAACGCTTAAGTGTGGAGAGATTTGATAAATGAAATTTACATCGTATTTTATACCCCGTAAAAGCGTAATATTGGTTGCTATTTATTTGAATATCCCTCGATATCATACGTACTACGTTTATATTTGATTTTGACAGATATTTTGAGAAAAAGTTACAACCGAGAATGCTCGAACCTGAGGAATCGTCGAACGAAATATCGGCCCAAAACAATTGGGCCGAAGAATTAAAGTCAGCCCATCTGTTCCAAGCCCAATAAAGGCCAAGCCCATCTACATGTTATAATAGATACACACATACGCATCAAGTGGAAAAAAAGGTCCTTCAGCGCAGCCATTGATTCAACACGCACGTTGCTTATTCAATGCGAAGATTTGAGAGAATCTGTTTGAAGACTTCAAAGATTTCAAGCCGTTATTCGAGCATCCAAACAAAGATTATTGTCTCCTCCATCATCTATAAATGAAGTGCTGGGCTGCGAAGGACGAGGGGAGATACACGCATACACATCCCTCAAAGCTCACGTTCGAGGCCACCCGAAGTAATATTTGGCAGAGCGTTGAAACACGACCGCGTAGGAACCGAGCTCGCCGCTCTTGGTGCTGCTCGGGGCTGCAGTTTCATCATAGAGGAACGGGCGTAGCAAAGCAGTCACGAGCGAGGCAGCTCTGCGTGAATTGGAGTGAGCAGAGCAGTCGTGTGTTTTGAGGAACTGATTTCAGCGGCTGGGCTGCGAAGGGCGACGAGGTGCTGCTGTTTGGGCTGAGAGTAAGAGCCGTGAGCAGTACAAAAGAAGGGCAAGGAAAAGGTTGAAGTGGTTCGCCCACTATCTGCTCGACAAAATTCCTCAACGGAGGATTAACCCCGAAGGCGTAATTCAGGGAAGAAACTATATTTTTCTCTTTGTCATTTACGTTCTCCGTCGTGTTAATAATTCGTATGAGTAGCTAATCTCGTAGTATTTGAGATAAAGATGAACCCTAGCGATATCGTACGTGTTTAAAAGTATTATTGGTTTGGCTATTATTACGACTCGGTTACGAATTACGATATTATTTTGATTATGTCTATGTGGTCGAAATAATTGACGGGAAATCGTACGCTACGCTCGAGAGAGGGGCGACGATTAGACCACTCGTAAACGAGCGGAATAAACTCATCGCTAGAGATAGGTTGAACTACCCCGTCGGATTAGAGTCAAATCTAATAGCGGGATTCATCGTTATTTATTGCGGTCTGCGATTAAATAAGTTAGGGAAGCTTGCCCAGCTATTTAAGACGTAGATTAGTTGTTACGAGTCAAAGCGAGTAAGCGCAGTTTCGCCCAATCGTAGAAACTCGTATACATACCGTAGGAATCCTCACGGTCTAATAATTAGCTAAAATATATAGCAAGTTTGTCGTTCGATTGAGCTAGGGGGATTCGAAGTCTCAAATACTTTGCTTTCATCGTCCCAACCCCGTAGTCGTTATTTTATAATATTTTTATTTTTGTGTTTATTGTTTATTTAGATTATCGTTTATATTTCTATCAAACCAAAAATATTTACTAGAATATTTAAACGACGGTTTTCTAAAGTATATAGTTCCTTTGGGTTCGATACTCGAATACTTGCCATTTCTATACTATTTTCGATAGGTACACTTGCCTGTTGAGCGTAGTATAGTTTGCGATATTCGTTTTATTTTTATTACTCGATCCGCTCGATCACGTACCTCGAAATCACGGGCAACACAAAGAACACAAAGAAATGTACTAATAATAAGATGCTCCTTTTCCTGTATCTGCTTCTATTATTATTCTGTTGAAGAAGATGAGACTTGTTGTTTATGGTCGCCGAAGATTCTTTGCCTGAAATCGGAGACCATCATGGGAAGGCCCTGGCGTAGAGGTATTTTGGGTTCCCAGCCAAGAAGCTCCTTCGCCTTTGAAATGTCGGGCTTTCTCTTGTGGGGATCATCCTCTGTGTTGGGCTTGAACTCTATCTTTGCATTAGGATCAATGGTGTCTTGAACCACCTAATATATGTGCATGCAAACCAACAAAAAATAAAAAAAACAGAAAAATCTAAGGTTTCTGCCGATCATAACTTAGTGTGAATTTGTTCATTCGTGTTTTTTTTTTTGTTCTTTATTACCTGAGCAAGTTCAAGCATTGTAAATTCGCCTGGGTTACCGAGATTGAAGGGTCCAACATGTTCGCCTTCCATTAACCGCATGAGGCCTTCAACCTTAGAAAGAGGAATGAAAATGTGAATCTTCTGTAACTAGTGAAATATGAGAAGCAAATTACAAATGAATAAGCAACAAAAATATTAGCCACTCACTAAATCAGAGACGAACTGAAAGCTTCGTGTCTGCTTTCCATCGCCATAAACAGTCAATGGCTCCTTCCTCAAAGCCTGAAAAAGTCGGTCGTTTGCCATATCACATCACATTCATAAAGTTCCAAAAAATGGAATAATGAATATGACTTGAGCTTTTCCATTCAGAAGCAATATATGTTTATTACCTGGGCAACGAAGTTGCTAACGACACGGCCATCATCAATGCACATGCGGGGACCATACGTGTTAAAGATCCTAGCAATCCTCACCTGTCACCATTTGTTTTTTCAACTTTCACATATAACCAATTTTGTTTTTACCTTTTCCTTTAAAAAAAAAACAACAAAAGGGACGTTGTTTTAGCCATCCCACCACATTATTCATCATCACCCCATTAAATAACTAGGAAATATGAGCTGTTGGCTGCTTTTCAAGCACATTACATGTGCAAAACTGAATCAACAGTAATGGGCTCATCTCCGTGTATTAGTTAATCAACATATATACAAACATAAATACAAGAGATTCTCTAATCATAAATAACGACAAAAAAAAAGTTAACGTACCTCAACATTAGCTCCCCTGTGATAATCCATCGTCAAAGTTTCGGCAGTCCTTTTACCCTCATCGTAGCAGCTTCGGACACCTTTCAATGTCGTGAAAACATAAACAATTTTTCTAAGTGAAGCTGTAGAAGACACAGACCCTTACGACTATCTCAACTCTTATGATGCCCCTCAGAAACTATAAAACAATCGAAATAGGGAATTTTCAATTCAAGGTTGGATTTTGTTAATGTGGAGGAACTGGATCCAATCAAGTAAAAGAATAGCCAACCCACTAAAAACATCACACGTGTCACCTGTTTGCTTAAAACATACATAATTAGCAACCAGCTATGAGCTGTCAAAAAACTACTAATTCAGAAAAGAAGAAAGAAATTCCAGGAAATTGTTGGTCACTGACCGATTGGGTTGACGTTTCCCCAGTAAGTCTCCACTTGTGGGTGCTGCAATGGATCGCCGTACACCTCGCTGGTGCTCGTCAGCAAAAAACGAGCACCAACCCTCTTCGCCAGCCCAAGCATGTTCAACGTGCCCACCACGTTTGTCTTGTGCACACATCAAGAATTTCATTAAGGAAAAACGCCAAGCAACGAATGATCTCCGTCGAGTAGTAGTAGATCGAAGAGGAAAAATTAGCGATAGAAATTTAAAAGTAAGAAAAGAGGATATAATCGTCTTGACTGGGTTGTGCTTGTAATGCACCGGCGACGCCGGGCAAGCGAGGTGGTAGATCTGATCAACCAGATGTCAAGCAACAGCGGCTCTACGACGTCGTGTCGTATCAGCTCAAACCTCGGATTCCCAAAATGGTGGACGAGGTTCTCCTTCCTCCCCGTGAAGAAATTATCGACCACGATCACGCTATCTCCCCTCTCAATCAATCGATCCACGAGGTGGCTTCCCACGAACCTGCCCCGCCTGTGACGACGATCCTCAGGCCCTTACGCTTCAGGCCGAGGGGTATTTTCCCGACGGAGCCGTAGCCGAATCCCGTCGACAGATGGCCGTTCTGAAACATAGATCGGTGCGATTGGGTCAGCTCCAGCTCGGACGCGACGGTGCCGTGCGAAGGAGACGCGCGATGCGGTGGCGCCTGGCGCATCGGAGTCGTCAGGGTGAAGAATACGGTGGCGACGGCAATGCCGACGAGGACGAAAAAGAGGCGCTGCTCGCCAAGGATATAGCGGATGGGTCGGGCGACGTGGAGCCACGGCTTCTCCCGCTTGGGCGCGTAAGGTGCAATGCCCGGGTTGGACGCGTCGTGGCCTCCACGGAAGATCAATTCTGAAGCCATATATGCTTTTGATTTTTCGTTCAATTTTCTAAACTCTCCGCCGCGCGAGGGTGGTGGTGCAAGGAATGAGAGTGGTGCTGCTTGGTGCGTGTTTGTGCGTGTTTATTAAGGGCCAATTTAACAGAATTTTTATTAAACCGAAGGGAGGGGACCGAAGATTACAAAAATACCTCAATTTAAAAGCCTTTATTCGAATAAAAAAAAAGGGCATTTCATTTCAGCACCATTATCATTTAGGATTCAGACCCTCTTGCCAAAAAATTTAGTTTTAAGGACTCATTTTCTGCAGTACCACTTCATTGCTCTGACATACCAGTATGTTGAAATTTTGTAACATAAAATCATAATCTGGTACCAGTTTATGATCATCCGATACCAGTTCATTTCTGTAGTACCACATTACTCTGACATACTACTATGTTAAAAGTTTGTAATACAAAATGATCATTCTTTACCAGTTTATATATCTTTCATACCACTTTTTTACACCACATAAAATGGGTCATTTAACCTAAAAAATTCTCAAACAGGACCTCAATTCGAAATCAAACCCTTAACGAGGCCTGATTTCGAATTGACCCTAAAAAAATTCGAATTAATTTTTTCTGATTCGAATTACCCAATTCCAGTTCGAATAATTCGAATAAAATTTGAAAAAAATATTTTTTTATTCGAATTTATTCGAATTACACAATTCTAGTTCGATTAACTCGAATAAAAATTCGAAGAAATAGTTTTTTGTTCAAAAACGTCGATTTCAGGCCCAAAACGTGAAAATTCACTCAGATTTAGCATTAATATGTTGAATAATCACGAACCCATCGAGTAACATCTCATTTCGACATTAAATTTCAGTCGAGCGGATCAAAATTTTATTTTGTTTTTTTCGATACCCAATCCCTTTTTTCAAATAAAATAACTAAGAATCCCTTTTTTTTAAAATTCATACAGAACTAATCATATTTAACAAAAAAAAAAGGCCCTTGACAGTATTTCTCCTTATTCTGAATCTTTGTTAATTGAAGAGAAGAACAAAGAGGAAAATGAAGAAAAGTCGTGCTGTAAATGCACCATAACACGTACCGGAATGTTCGGTGCACTTATACATTATATTTACAATCAAATAAATTCGGAGGAAACCACTGATCATTGTTATCATTTATTTACATATTTTACTATTATTATTATTATTCGGTGTTTCGCTTCGATCGAATGAATGAGATGAAAAAAAACCCCCAAAAGGCAAAATGTAGCAATCACCTGATACTGACACGTATTTTTATACTATCTATGTATCAACACCCCATCAAGAAACCCTAATCATCCCTCTACTTGCGTTCTTGTCTTGAAATAAGAAAAAATAAAATAGATCCCATTTTCGTTTGCAGACGACTTGATTGCTAGCTCGATATTGAAAATCTAAAAAGTAGAATTGGAAAATCAAGAATTGAACAGAAGAACTAACATCATCAAGAAAATCACCCCAAAAACCCTACGTATGGTGCAAGTGAATTGACATTTTTAACCCCGCCGGCCGTCATATGAAGAAGGAGGTTTGCTGCAGTCCAAACCCATGCTTCCCACGGAGGCAGCCAGGCCTCTTATGGTAATAAGCCACCTTCTTCGTCACCTTCGGCCAACCTCTCTTCCCTACTTTCCTCATTCGATCCTTAGCGACCCTACCCTTCGATCCCAAAGGCACCAATTCGTCGTCCACGTCATCGTCGTCGCCATCCTCCACCTCATCTCCTTCGCTAAACTCCTCGCCGTCGTCTTCTTTCAGATCGCCTCCCTGAAGAGTGAGAGGATGATTGAAACCGGAGAGGAGAGAGGCGGCGACGGAGGCGTAATCCTCCTCGTCATCTGCCTCTGCTGCCGCCGCCGCCGCAGTGTCCGCCTCCGAGTGTTCGTCTTCCTCTGCGTCTGACTCGGCGCCGTCGGCGACGCAGATGAAATCGTCGTCTAGAAGCGAGAATCCGGCGACGATTACCCAGTCGTCGTCGAGCGAAGGCGGAGATGGATATGGTGGTGAGTTACAGTCATCTGCCATTTCTTTTTTTTCGGATTTTACTGAAAGGAGAGAGATGGAAAATGGAAGACTGATTTTATAAGTGGCGATGGACACGTGGCGATTGTTATGGGTTGTTATAGTCTTTAAGCATTCTAGTTACCGCATTGCATGCCATGATTTAAACCAAGTGAACTCTCATCTCCTTCCTTATTGTTAGCGATTTCTGCTGGACAGTTTTGTCGAACATCTTAATTGTTCACTTTATTTAAACGAACATTGTGCGATGGAAGCTCACACAAGTTGGGCCCAAACTCCTTTTGGCCCAATTAAGATATTTGAAGAAAATGGGCCTTAATAGGCCTTCTATTTTGAGGACGTTGGGCCTTAATCGGTCTCATTTTTAGTAGTGTAGTGTGTCTCTAACATCACAAAGTTTTCATGTGTTAAGAAATCGTCCAAATATTATAATTTGTGATAGAATTAACAGAAACTGAGAAAGCGCTCTTTTTCTTTTCCTCAAAACTGAAGTTCAATTTATTTTTTGAGACATGGGAATGATGTTGATATGTTATAGTATTAAGTGCGTCTATTGCATAGTCCAATGGTAACAAATGTGAAGAAGAATGGAGAATTAAAAATACATGGCTATAACTTTCTAGTCCATACTTGTGGTGGCCAAGATATAGGAGAGTTAACCTATTTTGACCCATGCACATGCCATGAATATTATTATAATTCCTTACCTCCTCCGCCAATGGCAGTGGATTTCAAGACAATTGTACAGTGTATAAAATATCGTTTTCTCATAGAAGGTATGAGAAGATTTCATCCATATCATGCTATGTAGGTTTGAAAAAGAAACTTTTGTCATTTAGTACATTCATTCCTTCCGCGCCCACAAAATTGAATTTTATTAATGTTATTGTACTTTATGGCTTCCCAATAGTTATAATATTACAAACATATATATGAATGCCGACTTCATCAACTTCCTAAGCGACATAATTGAAAGTTTCATGGATAATGCAGAATATGGAAATTTTGCGAATTATTTTCTCATATAAATCTCCTAAAAGATCAAGGAGATCATTATTCGCAGGAAAAAAACAAAAACAAAATCGGACAGAAAATTTTCATTTATAGCTATATATATCTATGTACTTTACAGCTGTACTCTGCCGATATTCATACTTAATCGGCGAGCGGGGGCCTCCGTATTTATAAAACATTAAAAAGATCCTCTCCCTGTTTGCCGATTTAAAGTTCAACTAATTATTTTTGTCATAATATATACGAAGCGAACTTAATAGATCGCACTTCGATATTCTGCATTCAATCACACTTTGACTACTTGATTATCGTTCCATAAATACCAACAAGGTTCAGATTCAATTCAATCTAAACTTAAATCAATCTAGAGGAAAAAAAATCAATCCCAAAAGCACGTTTTACGTTAAATAGAAAACATGAAAAATGGGTACTAGTTAGTTAATACCCCCCGATAACAACTTTTCAAATATAGTTTCGGAAATATAACGTGTAAGCAAAAGTTGCTCGTGTACTTGTATTTAGTACAGCTCGTAATTAAACATTAAATATTTAGCACAAAAGTTGTATTTTGTCACTGCATCAGTTTTTTCAAGTCGGCAGAATCTTATCATCGCCTAACTACTAACCAGTCCCCAGTCTTTATTAAATAATAAAATCTTTCTATAACATGGCAATGCACATATTTGAACCCTTATTCAAATTTTAATATTCCCACTTGGAATAGCAGAAGTAACTATATTAGCTGGCCTATTGAAGTCGAGAATTCAATGTTCCTTCTTACTATCATCAGAAGACAAGTAATGCTGAAAGCTACCGCCTTTCTCTTTGCCCATGACATCTCTATATCTATCTATATCATGTCTAGCTAGGTAAAAGTCAAAAAATAGAAGATAAACTAATTTTTAGCATTTCCATGCTAAGATTCAATTGAAATGTGAAGATATTAATCTTATGTAACAACGGATATCGTTATTAGGACAAAATCTTCAGATCAAATTGGTTAGAATTTTCTCCCAAGTGTTGCCATGTGATCATAGTCCCCACCCTACCGTGGGAAATTACTACCAATACTACACAGCAACGCTAGAAGTAGAGACGCATAATGAAAAAGAACCCACGAAATTAATTTTCTAGGCTAGCTTAGCTGCAAATGATATTTAGTTATAAGAAAGTGTTAGGAACATTAATTGAAGGGATAAAAACTCTTTCATGTCCCATACAGATATGCCCCTCTCACAGTTATAGGCAGACAAAAGCAAAGATCGAAAGCTCGAGGATATAAAAGAGAATAATGGAAGAGCCAACTAGCTTACACAAACCTAGCAAGCAAGCAATCGACCTGTCTTTGTAGGCACACAATAAAGATCAACTTTAAATGAAATCAAACTGCATGGATCTTTTCTTTTTTACTAGAGCTCCCCTAAGGTTATGAAATACCAAAGCAACTTGTATTATTTTATTATTGGGGTTCTGAAGGTTGAGAAATAAATACCTAGATGCACTTCTCTTCCTCTCCTATACCCCATCACCCTATAAAAAGTTGCTCTCTTTCCTCATTCAATCTACTACAACCCAGTTACCTATATTACCTCGTTTTGTTTCTGACCATTAAGTTCATCCACTGTCCAACCCAACACATAATAGAATAGCACACGCAGGAGCAACCAAAACAAGAATGAAGATTCAATGCGATGTTTGTGGGAAAGAAGAAGCTACCATTTTCTGCACAGCAGATGAAGCTGCCCTTTGCCAGAACTGCGACAGCAGAGTCCATAGCGCCAATAAACTCGCGAGGAAACACCCTCGTTTCTCCCTTCTTTATCCTCAAGTCAACGAATGTCCTCTCTGCGACATTTGCCAGGTCAGTTGAGACGCATAGTTGCTCTTAGCTCTTGTCCATAAGATTAAGACAATGAAAAGACTTAATCAGTTATTACCTCTACCCTTCTTTTTGCAGGAGAGACGAGCATTATTGTTTTGCCAAGAAGACAGGGCATTACTGTGCAGAGACTGCGATGGCCCAATACATAAAGCCAACGAGCACACCAAGAAGCACAACAGGTTTTTCCTAACAGGGGTGAAGCTCGCGCCCGCGGAGATGAAGAAAGATTCAGCAGATAATAATACTCAGAGCAATTATTGCTCGGAATCATCTTCGAATCCTCTGAAAGATAATTCATTAAGCCAAATGGGGTCAGATACCGCAAGTAGCATATCGGAGTATTTGATGGAAACTTTACCAGGGTGGCATGTCGATGATTTTCTGGATCCTTCCTCCAGTTATAACCTCTGTAAGGTTTGCTGCAATCATTACAAAAGCCACCAAAAGCATTTATTGTATAATCATTATAGTACTGAGATTTTGAGGTTTTTCTGGCAGATAGATGATCATGTATCACCATGTACAAGCGAAGAAGGAAGCACTTACAATAATTCCTTTGCTCCGCAAATGTATTATTACAGTCAGATGTATGAGTAAGTTTCGTGATTCGCCACAAACCTATAAACGCATCGAGACGAAGGTTTTATTGGACAAACAGTCAAAACAGATTGTTTTTTTTTATTTATCCTCGTCCTATAATTTTTCCTTCGTCCTTCTCTTCGTTGCAATTAAAATCTTTTCTCTTAGATGCGATAAGCCACTCAATGCTGCTTCTAATTCAGCCTTAGATATCAATTCAAAATGTTAAATCAACCACAGATAAAGACGAGTGCATTTAAAACAAATCATACGAGATTCAAAATTCGTAACAGGTCACCAGGACTGCGTATCCACACGATGACTCCTGGTAAAAACTTAGAATCAGATCTAAAATTCAGCAGAAAGATTGCGGAATAGAGTGCATTATAGATTGATATCGACATTCACATCAAATGTTTAGAAACCATGAAGAAACTGTCATAAAGTACAAGGAAATGGAGTTGGTACCTGACAAGAGGTCGGAGATAAGCTCAAGGATGCCGTTTCAGTTTAGCGGCTGTAATCGCAGCAGCATCTTTGGTAGTAGGAAACTAGAAAGGGGTAAAAGCGAGGGAATTTGGAAAGACTGTTGGGCTTGGGCGTGCAAAGAAAATTGTTTTTAGTTTCTAATATGTTACGTAATAAATGAAAAGAAAACACAATCCGTTGTCGTCCAGCGGTTAGGATATCTGGCTTTCACCCAGGAGACCCGGGTTCGATTCCCGGCAACGGAAGCTTTTTATTATATTTTCATTCACTTTAAATTCATTAAATATCATTCGTTCGTAGCGTTTATATCATTTTCTTTTTCTGTATAAATCATAATAGCGTTATGTTACGCGCAAACTGTTGTTACAACTCCATCGAGAAAGTTTCACCTTGTTCAGTTTGAGAATGCCAAGCACAGCGATATGTATATATATAGAAGATAATGTTGCTGTTGATTACATACAATCTTTTTTTTTCCTTTTCAACTAACGAAAGAAAGAATGCAACCTGCCATTTTCGGAAATAAGCCCAAAGCAGGTCAAGAGATTTGAGAATGTGGACACACCTTTCACTGAAAGAAACGGATGAATCTACATAATCGCGGGTAAGATATTTGAACAACCGAGCAAACGTAGGAAAAAATATAACTGTGCTTACACTTTAGTATTAACGGATTTCCGTTGCTTGTTCAAGTAAAGGCAAAAATCCGGTCTACAATCTTCGATCGGCACAGTGGACACTCAGCGCATGCCATCGAACATGATTTACATACTGCAACGATGACCCCAACAACATAATTTCAGCACAATATATGTTTGTGGGCGGAGATAAAATAAATAAGAAAGAAGAAGCATCAATCAGAATGAAAATAAATAACTTACAGCAAAAATGACGACAGGGAAGAAGCATTGCAGCTGTAGGCGACTCAAAACATATCTTACATACATGCGAATTCGCGTCTCCATTCCCGGTGTACTTGAGTTCTTTCTCCTTCATCTCTTGCATCCGAGCCTGAAGACAAATACATGCAAGAAATTGTCACTTACAATCCTCTGACAAAAGGTTGTATTTTCCAAGACTAGAAACTCAATCAAAATCACATTAAACAAAATTTTAGATTACAAAGATAACAAAAGAAGGCGATCACGAGGGAGCAAAATGAATAGTTTTGCACTAAACCTCCTAAAAGTCTAGCTAGCAAATTAAATATGTACTATGTTATGTGAGAAACAACACAAAAGTTACCCACCTTTAAGCGGACGACAAGAGATTCTTCCTTGGGAACGGTAGGGCCAAGGCTCAAGTTTTCTTTAGCATCTGTACCACGGATAACAATATTCTCCTTCAAATCAGCATCATTGCCTTTCTGATGGATTATCATTTGGCCTACGTCATCGTCATTCCTGCCATTACATTTTGAATCTTGCAAACCATTGTTGGCAGCAGCCTCTTTCTTTAGCCGCGCGACGAGCACCCACATATTTGCCAAATCATTTTCCAAAGAGGCCTCTCTTTTCTTTGCCTCTTCAAACTTCTTTCTGTATTCGTCTTCCAAGATTTCCTTCTCAGCCAACGCGGCCTCAAGAATGGCTTCACGCTGTTTCCTCGCTTGCAATTCAATCTTCAGATTCTCGGGAGCCAAATCCCACGAGCTGAAGTCATCGCTTTTGGTTTGGGAAACATCACTTCTTACAGATAACCTGTTTCTGCTTCTAGACCTCTGAGCATCGCTGTGCTTTCGATGGATGTTTTTGGAGCTCGATTCATGAGCAGACTGCAACTCTTTTCCAACTTGGCATTCTGCAATGACAGCTTAGCGACTTCTCCAGCTAAGTTCTTTAGCTCGACAGCAGCAGCAGATGCAAGTTCTTTGGCATAAGATGCTTCCTCGGATAGTTTCTGGTTCTGTACATTTAATCCGCTGTTCTCCTCTAGGATTTGAACGCGTTCTATCTTTAGTTCCTCGTTCTCGATTTCCTGCAGAAAGTAGCAGCATCAGTTCACTCAAACTGAAGAAGTGAAATTCACAACTTTATGGTTGGTTGAATGACACAGGCAGCAGTGGCCGAGGGCTTTAAAAAAATAAGCTAAAAAAGATTAAGCGAAAGAAATACCGGTTAACATTGAAACTAAAACTTGAAAGCTAATCCTGAGTCATGTACTCAAATTTTGGAGTAGAAGGAGAAGACGGAAGATGCAGACAAATATTATTCATCATTTGAGCAGCACAATGCTGGCTTTATCAGAAAGAGATTGCACTGAACAATGAATGTTGCTTAGAATAGATAGTCATGATAACCCTACAGATAAGTTTCCATCATAATTAACAAAGCCAACTCTGCATGTTTGAGATATCAAAATTATGAAGGCCACAATTTTACAAGAGATGTTTACCAGTGACTGCACTTTCGCTCTAAACTCATCCGCCTTTTCATCTGACATATAACGTTCGGAAGAAGATGATATTTTTTCTCCAGATACTGAAACTAATTGCTTCTCGAGGTTGCTTACTTTTTCTTCCAATTCCGTGTTCTCAGCACACTGGTGATGAGATGGAGAAGAAAAAAGAAGAGATTAGGATTGTATCTAAGGTCCAAAAAATAGAAGAAATAGACACACTACAAGCAGTATGAGAGGGATAACCTTGTTTTGCAGCTGTTCTTGAAGAACACGGTTGTCTGCTGTTTTAATCTGCATATAAAGTAAGCTTTTGTAAACTCTCAGAGCATTGAATGTTACATCAAGAAATTGATACAGCACAATCTAGTATGAATAACTGATTATGATATTGCCAAACAATATGTAAAAAGAGGAAAGGACGACCTCGAGCTCGAACGCCTTCTCACTACATTGAGCCGTCAATTTCATGATTGTCTGTAACAAGACCAAAAAAACTCATTAGCCAACTATGTTACAAAAAAGGAGTTGCAGCTGCGCAACCACATCATTCTCAGTGAATGAGTACGACGGCAACCTGCTGCATTTCAACCATAGATGCATTAGCAACAGAAGCTTCAGCACTCTCAACTATCTGCCTCTCTAACACTCTCATTTGTTTTCTTTTTTCTAGGATTTCGCGCTCCAACTTCTCTATCTGTGTAGTGGAAAGGAACTATAATTACAACATTATCTAAAACCAGTTGTCAAGAGCATGATGCCAAGAAATAATTATGTTAACATGAGAAGAGAAAGCATGTTATCAACAAATGCACTACCTGATTCCTTGAGCTTTCAGGATCATTTTCAGATTGCTCTACAAAACGCTTCAAGGTACTGGTGCCAAATGCAATCTCTCCGGCAAGCATCTTCACTTGCTCAACAAGTAGGTCCATGTGGTCAGATATCGTTACCTCATCCTACGAAAAAGTTAGAGAGAAAGCTATGAGAAAAAAACTCTCAATCCAACACTGTAGGAGATAGAATTCCAGAGACGTCAAAACTAACTTCCAATGAGAGGTGAAATGAAGTTGGAATTAAAAAGAAAGAGTCGATACATACTATAGGCAGTTTTGGCGCACTGGAAGAACCACTTATAAGTTCACCCACATTAGTGGTTTCAGTTATAGTACTGCCAGCTTGTGATATATCATCATTCAAGTTGCTGGGTGATCTTCTATGTGCCAAATCATACGCATCTGATGCAATATTTAAAGCAGAGGGCGATGAATTTTTCGTGTTCTCGCCATCGAACTTCTGCCAGAGATTAGAACAGGAAACTTGTAAACGAAAACAGCACACATCAATTTTTCATCAAAATAAACTTAATGCATGAACACCTACTTGAAGGAAACTTAAGGCGGGATAATGTAAAACTGATCAATGCAAACAATGAAGAAATCTGACACCAAACGTATTAAAATATATCACAGATGGAAGTCATCGAAATTTTATCATTTTCATCAAATATTATATGGAAAGCAATACTCTGCCGCCAATTTTCTTGATATCAATTTGGATTAGATGAGATACAGCAATATGAAAACAAAATGTTTAGAACTTTTAAAATCCAAATAGAAAGATCAGTCACATATGCAATCAGCTTACATCGTCTTCTACAGAGGACATGCTCTTTTGACGCGAAGGTAGATAGCTAGGCATGTTATTTTTTGAGGAAACAAGTATCAGCTTTGTTAGTCGTTGAATTCTGCTCATTAAAGCAGCCTTAGCTTCTTCCTCTTCCTCCAATCTTGATTGCATCTTAACTTGTCCTTGTTCCAACTGCATACCAAACACGGAAGGCAGCAGTAAGCCAAGTCGTCCATGTAAATCATGCTACCATCAAAATAAGCCGAGAATACCTGTTGCCTTAACACAATTATTTCTTCATGGCTGACACCAGCAAGCATCCCCCTCCTCAGTTGATCGAGTTCCTCTTTGAGACAGGAAATCTCACGTTGATACTTCTTGATCAATGATTTTTCATCAATAATCTGAAAAACAAAAGATATAAGTATTGGGCAAAAATCACAAGACGAGTAAATTAGTGTGCTCCACAATTGAATCACCTTATTCCGTGAAGCATATATTTCAACACGCTTTGCCCTGCTGGCAAACTTTAAAGTATTATGAGTCTCTTCAGAGTTACTTGATGCTGGAGTCACTGTACATATAAGCTGAGGGATAAAGGCCGAAGAGATTAAAACCATTAGGAGATTATTAATACATTAAATTTACTAAAATCTACTCCAACTGTAAAATTTATCTAATTATTTTTTTAAAAAAAATGTAAAGCCATTAAATGAATGGTTTCAGTGCTGACCGAAACATGACCATGCCCACTTAGCGAAGACTGAAGAAGTCGGGTGAGCTTTGAATCACGATATGGAACATGAGATGCCTTCCCTTCACTAAGTTTTCCAATCACCTTCACATCATTCAAAACACAGATGGAAATCATTGGAAGAAAGACAGATGGAAGTCATGAGAAATTACGTTGCATATAGTTATTATTAATAATGCAAAAAAATCCGCTAGGGCTAGGTATGTATGGCACAACACAACAAGCTAGAGCAGGAGAGCAGCCAGAATACCTTACCAGTGAAAGTTAGAGATGTCTAAAAAAAATAAGCAATGACTTTATGACAACAAAAAATTAAACTTACAGTTCCAAGTGTAAGTAGACTTTTATTGATGTACGATCCTTCCTTCCTCCTTAATCCGGTTGTTTCGGTTTTTGAGCTTTCAGATCCCGCCAAGTCAATTAAATTCTAAATCAATAGGTTAAAAAAGGTAAAGAATTGTAGCACAGTTCGATGTCATAAAAAAACAATTCATTTCCAAGATGTAAAAACTATACACCTACCAACTGTGAGAATATAACGCCGTCAAAATCATCTCCATGAGCACTGCTTTCTATCATCTATGGAGAATAGATTATTGAAAAATTTAGGAATCAAGTGAAGATGAACTATGCATAATCAAAAAACAACATAAAACACTTTCGCTACAAATACGGCAATACCAAAAGGCTTGGGTAAGTTTTCCAGGATAATCGAATTTCAACAAGCACAAACTCAGACTGCAAGGGACTTACAGGAAATAAATTAGTAGTTGGTACCAAGACGAACTTACCAGTGTAAAGATGGTATGACTACGGCTGCTGAATAAATTAAAATTATTTGATCCAACGTGGCGATGCTCTGCATTACGTTCAACAGAAATAAAAAAATATGACACACTATGCCAGTTGAGTAAACTGACATTACGATATGTAGATAGAAATTATAGGAAATAACATAGCAATATTTTATCAAAGATTATGAATTTGAGTTATAGTTCAGTAATAAGGTGAAAGCGGTTAGAATACAATAAAAATAGCATTTAAAGAGAATATTGGGCACCTTCTCCAGAAGCAATAAATGAAAGAGCGTGTCCAGGGGACAACACAACTTCTTCCTTTATACCCTCAACATATGTTCCCTATGAGAAGATAGAAGAAATATGAAAAAATGCATGCCTTAATCAAAATATTCAAGTGCCACAAAACAGTAATTAGGTGAAGTAAAGCTGAAATTGCACAAAACATTGCAGCTGAGCGGGAAACAAATCAGGAAAGTGAAAGACCTGAGCATCTTCTCTAATACGCAAATTTTGTCCAGTTGGATCCAGCAAGTCATTAATGACCTGGTTAATAAGGGATAAAAAATAGAGAAGCAGGACCGGGATATTCAGATACGAGAACATACAAAAAGGCCAAGCAAACTGAAGCATCAGCAGATAAACTTTGATGTAAATGACAAATGAAGATCAAACCAACCTCGTTGTAGATCTCAAGATATGACACCCGGAGTAAGAATTCACGGCCAGGAGTCTGGAGAAAGAATAACTTTAGTTATAAATCCACTGAATGCTGCTAGTAACTTTCTCCACTGTATAGAAGAAGCATGCAATGTAGAGATAGAATACCATAAAGGACTATGGCATACTGGGTGCATTTGAAGAGCAAAACACACTGCACGAATATATGAATACCTAAATGCAACATACTTACATCTTGAATTATGCTGAAGACGTCCTTTATTGCCAAAGGTATGATGCCAGGAGAATTATGATCTCCCTGATAAGAACAGTTTTAGTAACAGTGAGATTCATCAGTATCAGCATTTTATTGCCATCAACATTCATAACTTACATGCATAGTGTGCGTCTTTCCACTACTGGTGACACCATAAGCAAACACAGTACCTGCATATTAATCAATGAAGTTGTAAAACCCAGAAATGACTGCGTTATTTGAACAGTTTTCCACAATTGAATTTACAATGATGACTGTATTCAAATGCCTACTAAATCAAATCAAAGTTACTGGCATGACAAATATTTTGTATCATCACAAGAGCAGTAACGGATGCTGGCTGCTGTTTCAAGATATTATCAGGCATACCATTAATGCCCTCCATTGCCGCCTTAACTACAGGTCGAGCAGAAACTTCATACACCTCTGTAGTACCAGTATTAGGGCCAAACACTCTATCTGTCATAGGAATGATGTCCATGAAGGTGTCAGTTGATGAACAATCATATTTGACAGTACTCGAAACCTAAACGATGAAAAACTACAACAAAACCAACACCGTGAAATGCAAAAGGACTCCAATTAATACATACTTATCCAACTCCTGCCGAATTAACAAAACATTTGATTATATCTCCACTCACAACTCAATAGAACAACCTTCATATCCACCATCTACACTTTAAATTCAGTACAGAAGCTACAGAAAAATCAACTAGACGATGATATCAGCCATCATCAGAAAAACATAAAACCCAAAATAAAATAAAATAAAAAAAGAATAGCAAAAAAGGTTCACCAAATGCATAGGCAATCATTGGATTGTACTCATTCCGAACTATCTTATCTTCATCTGGATACCAGGCGACCTCGTCACCTCTCTGCTGCTCTCTCTCGCTGCCAACACAACAAAATATAAATATTACCTCATTTTTCTCGCCAATAAAACCAACCCTAGCTTCAGCAGTCGAAACAAACTAATCGCAAAATTCAAATCAGATCTCAAGTACAACAGCTAAAGTCACTCACCTCAATGGCCTAAACCTAATCGTAACCGAAATGCTATCGCCCGATTTAGATTCGCTCTCCATTGGATCGGAGCTCATCTGCTCTTCCATCGAAGGATAGCTCACAGGCGTTCGGCTTTGACCGTAATCGGCAGCTCGTCCTCGGCTCGGCGTCATGGATCGAGAGCCGTAGAATGACCCCCCAGTGGAGGCGGAGTTCGAACGCGGCATCAATCGTGCGCCCGCGAACGACGACGACGTCGATGACGTGGACGAGTACGGACTCGAAGGCCTTCGGTGGCTGAACGGCGAACTACTTCTTCCTCTAGAAGACGAAGCCATTTATGGAAACAAAACAAAAAAACAAGGACTAAGCACACTCTGCCGCTACTTATTCAGCTCCGATTGCTTCGATTTTCAGCTTCCAGGAGTAATCGTCGAACAATGTGTCAGAAATCACATGCTTCGATTTTTCTTATGATTTGTTTGTTTTCCGAGAGAAGATTCATTGGAGGCGAGTGATGCTTCTTTAGCTCACAGTCACACACACATACACGTGGTAGTGGGTGTGAGAGTGGGTGGGGGTAGAAGGAGAAAAAGTAATGTTGCAGAAGTAATGTTTTTTGTTTCCTTGTTTGTTGATTTTTTTCATTTTTAATTATCTTTTTGTGGAAAAATAAAATCCTTGCGTAGCCTTAGTTTGGGCTCTTAATTAACTAAAATTAAATAGTGATTTTTTCTTATATTTTCGAAATAATTTGGGAGCGGAAAATGAAAAAATGAGCGGGAATATGTAAAAGAAATTAGGAACGACAAAAGCTGTGGGGGGCTTCACTTCATTCAACTGCAGCCAAATAACATTCGCTTTGGAGGAGAGTGAAGTTCACGCGCCGACATTCCCCGACACATTCCGACTATTGTTGATGGTGAGGGTGTGGCGGACAATGATAACGGAAACTACAGAATTGCCCCTCAGCAGATCTGAATATGCAGTGGGCCCCTCTAATAGTTATGTTCAATCTATATAATATAAAAGTAGGATAGTGACCTATTGTGACGACACGTGGCAACAAATTCCCTCCTAGGAAAATGTGAGGATGATTTTTTTTTGGTTAATGTATATGGCAGTGCATATAAACGTCTACGTTCTTCTGATTCATTGTACTCATTTAATAGTCAACTGAACAGTCTTGCAAAAAAAGCTGAACAGTCTAGGCCTTTTTTCCCACGGAACCTACCCACGCGATCAAACTACTCAACCTTCTGAAGACTTGGCACAATGATGCACAACCAGTTTCCTCTTTTTCGACTTGGCAACACAACGTTCTGAGCCAATCAGTTTCCTTTGCCCGCTGTAGAGATGAGGTGGATAACAGTCCCTTGGGTTACACAAACATCTTACGATGACGGATCGCGCCTCCAACCAGTTTCCTTTGCCCGCTGTGACACTGAAATCAGCTCAAGTGAAGCAAAAAACCTCCTCTTTTCATAAAAATGGACGATGATTTCGATTTCTCAGCTGGTAATAACATGAACGAATGGATTCCTACGATGATTTCGCTAACGAGGGTATCGCCAAATTGGATGACGACGCCGACATTCCTTTGGGAAGCCCATTCCTGAAAGTGGGAGGCGAGAAAGGAATTGGAAAGGATGGTCTGAAGAAGAAGCTGATCAAGGAAGGCGAAGTTTGGGAAAATCCAAATCGGGCGATGAAGTCGAAGGTAATATCATCAGACATTGTAATAATTTTCTTGGGGTTGGGCGAATTCTCAACGATTGTTGAATCTTTGTTGCAGTTCATTACGTGTGCAATTTGATTGATGGGACTCAGTTCGATTCCAGCTGTGATCGCGACGCTCCGTTCAGATTCAAGCTAGGCTGAGGTTCGTTTTCTTTTTTGGGGGGTTTAACAGCTTTCATTACGACGATTAAGAGACTGAACTATGCAACAACTTTGTTCGAATCCTCTCCTTCTATACGCATGAGATGTAATAAAAAGATGGGGAAGGCATAAAGACTATGAAGAAGGGAGAAATTGCCCTCTTCACCATACCTCCATCGGTAAAAAGATCGCTTCGTTGGTCCTTTTTCTGGGATTGTTAATGACTGGTATTGTTTTTTTTTTCCACCGATTCGAGTTATTTTAGCTGGTTTTATTGTAATTTTTTGTTGACAAATGTTGAAATGGTCAGTTGATTGATTGGTTGTTTTTCAAGTCAACGGTTGGATCATTGAAACATTATCTTCGTGTGAATGATTTGTTGTTTCTATATTGGTCGTTGTCTTGATTGTATCAGCGTCAAATTAACTATTGAATTTTCTTTGACCAAAGTATAATTTCTTTATCGATCTCTTTAGTCTTAAAGAAAAAGGGAAAGAATAATAGAGAGGGTGTGGGTTTAGGTTGTGCAATTGGGGGCTCAAGTGGTTCCGTGGCGGCCGACATCACTTGCACCGCTGTCGGCAAAGCCGAGGTGGAGCGATGGCGTTTTTCATGAGACCTACGCCCTCTGTCAAGGACTGGATACACATAGGTGAGAATCTTGTTATGTACGTTTTCTTCAACCATATGAAATGATAGGTGGAGCATCCTGTAACTGAGATGAAATCCTTGGTTGACCTAATTGAAGAGCAGATTCGTGTAGCTAAAGGAGATAAGCTTCTTTACACATATGTATTATTTCGATGGAATCGTTTTTCGTATATGAAAAATTGGTTGTACTCTGTGATGCTTTTTCGTGTTTAGGATGAAATAAAGCTGTACGGGCATTCAATTGAGTGTCGTATCAACGCAGAAAATGCTTTCACGAATTTCAGACCTGTGCCAGGTGATGTCTTCAGTTAGAGTTCTTAAATCATTACATATGAAATTGAATCAACTACGATTCGAAGAAATGATTTTTTTTTTCTAATAGGCCGATTTCTCAAGATGATTCCAACGTGAGCGATTTCTTCGTCTATAATACAGATTTGTGTTCATTATTTTCAGGCTTTGTTTGTTTTAGCATAAATCAATCAATTTTAAAAGCTTTAAGGTATCTCATGTGGAGGATGAATCTCAACAAGCTCCTTATCAAAAGCAGAAGGAAAAACTATTCAAGACTTGTACGAATATATCATCGTAAACCCTCGACATTTATAGATATTTATGGTTTGTTTGAGTTTACTAAATATTCATTAGTTCTGTGTTTTATGTGATTTGATTAATTTGAGGGGTATTATCAGGTTTGTGAGATGTGGAAATAAATGAGGTGAGATTGAAACGATGTTCTTTAATGCGTCGGCGCAGGTGCTGAAGAAGCAGGAGCATTTGGTTGGAAGGTGGGGTTTGGATAAAGGAGAAGAACCCGTTTCCATAGAAGCAAGTTATGTTTGCAACTTAATGTTGGTAGATTTTTCAAGTATAGTTAGCTTCTTCACTGCAATATCTTTTTTTTCTTTTTGTTTTCGAGTGTTGTGCAATATAAAAAAGTTAAGCTGAATGCAAACACAAATAAAGCATCTTTTTCGTAAGTTCCAACAATTGTCGTAATCGGAAGAAAAGCTTAACTGGTGGGTTTTCTAATAATTATTGCGTTATTCATTTATATTTTTGTGGTTAAAGATTGCGTCTTTTTTGTTCGGGATCATTGATTAATGAGCTGTCTGTTGCATTTCATACGGTAGTTTTGGCGGGTTTTTTTCCACTATAGAGTATTGATTTGGTTGAAGATATGGCGATAATAGCGTAGTTATTATTGCAGTGTCTGCATGAAGTTTTTAATGGGTTTTTCTATGTCGTTCTTTTCTTCTATTTATTTATCAGATATTTGTTTCTCAAGTACAGATGAAGTCAAGAAAATGGTGTTTTTTGTTGTTATTTCTTTGATTGCGTGGATAGAACTTGTAATTGTATTTTATTCCGAGAATTGCATCTTCTCAGACTAATCATCGTTATAATTTCAGTGGAGTTTTCTCTTTGCATTAATTTTTTCATATTAATCGCTGAAGCTGACCTGCGTATATGATCTTCCATCAAGACGTTTCTTTTGTTCATTCAAATGATCAATTTCATAGAGAAAAGAAGAGGAGTTGGGAAACATCGGGTCTTAAAAGAATTGCCTTGAAGTTAGTCAAAGGCGACCAAAATGCTCGAAACTGGTGGTGCAAGGTAGAAATCCATCATAATATGCGGAAGAAATGTTATTGTTTATGCGACAGGAATTATTTTCTTCGAAAGGGAACGAATTTGAAGTCCTACTGTAAGTTGGAGAAAGTGTGGGTAAGTGGCGTGGACACTGTTTTCAATTCTTTCTACTCGGAAAATATTCCAAGTTTTTTCTGCTCAACTTCACTTGCCTTTGGATTTGCCCACCTCAAAATCCATGATTAGGTAACAAGATGCTCGACTTTTTCTTTTTATTTTAAAAGAGTGTTGGGTATTTGTCATCTTGATGACTGAGGGCTATGTTAAAATTATGCATTCGCTTTTTTTTCAAGTGTGAAATATTACTTGTATATGAACCTGGGCGATTTCGATGTAATGCTGCTATAGTTGTATTTTTCTGTCAAATTACCTTCAGCTGCTCAAGCTTCTGAGAGAAGCAATCGCTTTTGTTTTGCGAGCTTTATTCGATTCGACTGATCGTTTGTTTGATTATGAGAAATCTCATTTCCAAGATTCGTCTGGTTTGCATACGAGTTAATCGGGCGCATACAGAGACTAAAGCAGAACATCGAGTTTACAGCTATCCGTGTCAAAGCTGTTCAGACCGGCCTCTAAGGCTTCAAGAACTATGAGAAAAATGTGAATTTTTCAGTAGAGGTAGTAAAGTCCCATTTTTCATACAAATCATTACTTTTTTGATCTCATTAACCTCATTGATGGTTTCCTTAGAAATTTGGGACGTGGGAGAAATCTGCGTTAAAAGATGGGGTTTTCAACGTTGTGTTGCTTTGTGCCGTCATCGAGATTGTGCGCTTTAAACAACAAAAATGGTAGGCGAGTGCTTAGGGGTACGTCAAAAGATATCGAAATACATTTTGTATGACTTCAATGATTCATTGGTGACCGTTTTTTTCAATCAAAAAACTACAATGTTTGAGTTGGATGGGAATGAAACCGATGGGTTTTAGGGCGTTGTTCGACCTCCTTATCTCTTAATGTGTTGTAATTTAGTTTCTTAGTTAGCTTCTGAACATGGGTGTTTTTAAGCTATTTGTCTTATGTTGATAACGTAAATGTTATCTTTATCTACTGGAAGATTGCTTTACATGTAGACACATATTTAATGATTTCGGATTCATATAGTCATACAAATTACGGTAGTCTTCCAAAATTGCAGTCGCACAAGTTAGCAGTCTTACATTTGTACGTAGCCTTACACTGAAGTAGTCTTCTGAAGTTCGCAGTCGTACACTCTTACAAATCACAGCAGCCATACGAAGTTTGCAGTTGTACACTCTTACAAGTTATAGCAGTCTTACAAAGTTCGCAGTCATACACTTACAAATTACTGCAGTCTTCCAAAATTGCCAAAGCGCAATTAAGCAGTCTTATAGTCCGCAGCCTTATACTGAAGCACTCCTAGGAAGTTTGCAGTCTTACAAATTGTTGCAACCTTCTTCAAGTGCAGTCACACAAATAAATAGCCTTACTGTTGTTTACAGTCTTACACTGAATCAGTCTTACGAAGTTTCACAACAAGATCAAAACAAACTTCTGCATTTCCATAAAATTTTGGTATCAGACTTTGATTTCATCTGCATCCTATGGATAACGCTGGTGTCTTATCTCATGAATGATAACATAAAATATTGAGTCTAAGAATGGTAAACTTTGCTCTGGAAGAGATTATGTGAAATGTAATGTTGCAACATAGTATGATGGAGCCAATACGAGAATTACCATTTATGTTATCTGAGACTAAACTTTTGAAAGTGATATGCATGATTTAGGAAAAGAGATTTAACGTTTCTCTTATGAGCATATTATGAGCATCAAAGAAGATGACGTAGAAGATAACGGGTTCACCAATATAGTATACCACAGTGTTTTCAACACCATCGACCAACATATCCTATTGTCGTTTATTATGAACACAATTTTATTTGATGAAAACATGTTTCACCGTATTTAGATTAAGGAGTTACTTTTCCGCTCTTAATTATGAATGGAATGATTGATGTATATAATTGAAAGAGATAATCCATCTTAATTGAATAATTGTTCAATTTTAACGTATAATATATAATTTGAATTTAAATTGATTTTAAAAGATTCGTCGTATGGATGTTTCGTAGATTATTGATGTTTCCCGGCTATAGATAATATAATATATAGTTTGAATTTATTGATCGAGGTGTTGTTTTTATATTATAATATATCTGTATATATATATATATATATATATATATATATATATTAGTTGCGAATTTATTGAATGCAATGGCTTATTATTTGAATTCGATTGCAATACTTTAGGGTAACCGTTTTGTTCTTTTGTAAGTATTGAATTGAAACTTGTGTTTGAATTATACGCTTATTTCTATGTGAGTGTTAACCAAAGTTCAAGATGAATAATACATGTTAACTGAATGGGTTTTGGAGCATATGATTTTAAATATTTAGCGAGCCCATTAGTCGATTCCCCATTCGTGGAGTTTATTTTGACAAGTATCTAACTCGGATTAGTGTGTGTAGTTTTGAAATATTGGAAACGTTGAAGACTGGTTACAACTTAAAGTAGAATAAAATCTCACAGACTTAATACAACAATAGAATACTGTTCCAGAAACATAAGACCGTGAGTATGTAAGACTGTTGCAATGGCTTTACAAACTGCAAGAATGTGTGGCCGAACGCACAACCATGACACTGCAGTCTGCAATGAAACCGCTTGACATTGTAAGACTGTAAGACTGCACAACTACTAATTAAACATTGTAAGACTGTACGATACACAGCTATCAGACGAGACTACTTAAACATTGTAAGACTGTAGAATGCAAGACTGTAGAATTTTTATTATCGTTTTTTAAAGAGCTAATGATAATCATGCATTAATTTTATATTACACGATAAAAAGAATGATGTGTGTGACAAAACATATGGTTGGGTCACATTCGGCTTCAACCCGTTTAATAAACGGGTTGAAAACTTCACCCTAACCTAACATGTTTACTTAAACGGGTTGAAATGTCAAACTCAAACCCAACCTGTTTTAACTCAAATCTAACCCACTAACCAGCCTACCCGTTTAAAATTAAAAAAAAAAAAGCAAGAAAAAATTAAATAAACAGAATTATAAATCCAATTAAACAATAACATAGAAACATTTGTTTTCCTCTAAAGATCAATATAATTAAGAAACAACTAAACTTCTAAATAACAAAAGTCGTTGACATCATAATTAAATATCAAGTTATTTCATAGTCACCGGGTATCAACCGAAGCCGGTGGTAGTTAAACCCGAACTTTCAAGCAAGCTATCTTCCATTTGGTCTTCCACCCTCATTTTCATGATACCTCAGCATAATTCATCGAGCATATGATCCATTTTTTCCTTTTCTTTTATTTATGTTAAGGATATTCTAATGATATATATTTTCGGGTTAAATGGGTTGTTTTCAGGTTGATTTCGGGTTGAAAATTCGAACCCTAACATGGCCCACTTAATATTTGATTTGGGTTCGAGTTTACCCATTTACTTAAACATGTCGAAAATTCTAACCCAAACCTGCATTTTCGGGTTCCATTCGTGTCGGTTCATATTGCACAAAACGTAACCCGTGCATCGCACGGGGGGCAAACTAGTAATGTTAAGTTTTAAATGATAAATCTGTAGTCCTACTCTTAACATGGTATGTATATAATGTCTACTCTATTAATTTGTTTCCAGCTATGGGCGTATGTACGATTAAGACTAAAGTTGTAGTATTAATTGTTGTTGCAAGAAAAGCTCTCCTCAACCACCTTACACCTAAAAGATGCATCTAAGTTTTCAAAAGTTTATTTTATGTAATAACCCGAAATATGGCATAAATCAAATATGCCGACAACTATAATTAATACATATATCGATTTGTCTTGAAACGATGATAAGATCGTTATGACATGTTAAAAACTCTAGATATATGGTTAATCGCTTTATAATACTACCTATCATTCTCAAGATGACATCTTTCTATGATTTGGACAGCTGCCTTCAACTCAATCATCAACAGATACAGTCGAAACGGCAGAGGAGTGTAAAACAAGAATATAGACATTTGCATTGCTTGAAAATCTAAGGAAAATGATGACGATTGTCACTTGCATCCCATCATTATATGTTTATATACTCACATACGCATAGCATAGATTCAATCATTGTAATAGTATGCATGTATTTTAAATAACAATCGTATCCGAGGGACACGCTATAACATTGAGCCGTCTTTCCCCTATTAAGACAACACAAATATCTGCCCATCTCCACACAAAGAATACACTTTTACATTCATAAATCACAACAGCAGCATAACTTAATCACTAGGAAGATGATCCTAAGATATAATAATTTCATTTTTTCTTCCCCGTAAATAATTTAGGGCGACGTCGAAAGAATTCTATATAGTCTTACACGGTTTTGAGCTTCCCCGGCTGGTGGCGTGACAGAATCCCGTCTGGTAAGGTGAGCCTCCTTAGAGCCACCAAGAAACGCGACTAGGCAAAGAAAATGAGACCACATATACAAATTATTACAAATCTAATGACGTTTAATATGAATGCAGCGACGACGCTGGGAAAGATAAAACTTACCCATTGGAATGCAACGAGCGTAAACCAACACCCTGGTAAACCATAGCCATTGCTGCTCAACAGCTTTAGGAAAGAAAAAGAACGATGATGTTTTTTATCAGTTACCGGTAAAAAACTTGTTTTGGTCAGCTGAAGTAACTGAACTAAAAAATACCAGCAGAACAACGGCGCCTAGAGAAAAGATGCCACTCATCGACATACTAATGAACTTCAAATCTCGTCCAGCCTGCATCTCGTTGGACGATATATATCAGATTGGACAACTTTGGTTGAACATGAAACAACTAAAAGTTTATCAAATGAGTTTTCAGAGCTTGGTCGTCACAACAAGTAAATGGTCATGTTAGAAACGTTCAAAGATAATAAAATTGGTGTACCCTTGCAGCAGAGGAGGTAACAGACTAATCATGTTCAGAACTACTTGTTAAGATCTGTGTTCCTAAACAATGGTACTGGATATATGTTACATCAGCTCATGAAATTATCATCCTAATGCAACTAACTGAAAAGGTAAATTAAAAGGGAAAAAAAAAAAGCACTCGATGGAGCCGACGTACCAATAATGTGCCCTCAAGGCTATGAGTGCTGGGCGTGATACACAGTGCGAGGAAGTAGGGAATCAGCACTTGATGCATCTGCATTATGAGTGGCATGTTGAAATGTAAATATATCCTTATGGACAGACAAATTTCGCACCTTTGACAATATTTCATTTTCATTTCATTCTATGATAATCACCAGCATCAATATCGTTATCTATGCCTGAGTAACAGATATGGCATCAATATCATCAACTTACCCCTTGTATAACCTCAGGATCTGGGGAGAATATTCTGGGGAGCAGCCGAGGTACAGATGTTCCAATAACTCCCAATATCAATCCACTGAGTGCGCCTATGATGACCAGTGATTTCAGTAAGGATCGTGCCTGTAGTTAGATTTTATAGAGAAAACAAGATATAAGAATTAGGTTTCAAATAAAAAAAATGGTGCTTAAGAACACTGAAAAAACAGCGCTATATTGGCTAATGATTAGCTGGATTCTACTAAAAGCTTGTGGAAATATTATCGAAATCAAAGAAACGCTTCTTACCTTCTCTAAGTTTCGGTTAGCTCCATATAGTAGCTCAGGCATAAAAGACTGTGCTGTTTGTGAAAGAGGTTCACCCCCATACGGTACACATGCAGTAAATTTGTATCATGACCTGCATAGGTGGTTCAGTTGTTAAGATGGCAAAATCCACTGTCAAAAGATTGGTCTAAAAGTTATGACACAAAGTAGCATACATCAGCGGCATGTAAAAAACCAAACCTGATGCGCAGCAACAGAACTCGTTCCCATAGATGTAGCAAAGTACACGAGTAGAGAGTAAAATGCAACCTGTAAAAAACTCGTGTCAAAAAAATTCCAAAAAGAATGCGATAACAGAAGAATTTTGGCTGTAAGTGAAATTCATTGTATAGTGATATAAGTTATCTTCTTCAACCTTGGACATCATTGTCACAAAAACTGGAGCTGCAAGCATAAATATCTGAAGAAGTTCATCAGGGGACGGGATAGAGATGGTAAAACCATTATATCCCTTGCTGTTCAAAGCTCCAACCATCATATATGCTGCAACAACCTAGGACAAACACCCCATAGAGATCAGATGGAGAAAATAATATATGGTTTATCAAAAAAGAATAGCTATCATCAGTTAATATATGGTATAATCACATCTGATCTTTACACAATTCCAAAATAATCTTCAAACCATACCTGAGATACCATGGTTGCCCAAGCTGCACCAGCAATACCATACCCAAGGAATCTGCATAACACTATGTCACCAACGCCATTTACAAGACTGGCAGCTGCCAAAGCCTTCAAAGGTCCCCATGAATCTTTCATTCCTAAGCTGCACAGAGAACACACAACGTGAGTGTAAGTTTATAATTTGAAGATCACAAAGTTGATTATATGGAAAATATTGGGTAAGACAGAGATGAAAGTTAGCAGCTAACCTTGCACTCTGCGCAACCCATCCGATTAGCACTGCAGGCCATGCCAAGCCTCGAATCTGGAAATATTATATTGTTAACAAAGCAATAGGGAAAAACTCAATTATAGATCAGGGAGAGATGAAGATGAAACCGCAAAGAATACTTTTAAGACTATACAGATTAAATCAAGTTCAAAGAGAGCAAATAATAGAACTGTATTGCAATGTAACTTTATTAAAACTATAAAACCAGTGCCACCATTAGCAACCAAAAGCCCATATATAAACTACTAATTAGAAGCACGGTTCAATAGAAACATTATCACAAACTATTGAAACGTCAATACACCAAGTAAATAGAGCTCCAGGGACAGAACCTGAACATATGTATTCGCAGCAGTTATGATTTCAGGATTGCTTGCCCCCGTGAAAGCTGAACATCAGTGGGAGGAAACTTATCAGTTCTGTATAAATTCATTAAAAAATCAACAAAAGGCGACACATATTGTTATAGTTATTTACCCTTCAATGCCCAAGGACCATAACACCTCGTGAAGAAAAGCATCAGAAAACCACAAGCCAACCCAAATAAATAACAAAATAGATATCTGATGCTGCACCTCATCTTTGTCCTGCACCACTTAATTGGAAATTTCACCGTAAAACAAACTTCGAGTTTCAAATTCTCATCACCACATTTCATAACAACGAGGTACAAAATCTGAATGAAAACTAGAAAAAACAAATTGACATGAACACTGTCCTTTTTAGGTCATAAAATTATGGGGCAAACCATGATTCCAACTCACAGAATGAGGTCATTGTCACATCAACATTTGTAATAACTTAACAAACTACACAAAGCAATTGTCAACAAATGAAGCAAACACATCTGAAGCAGGACATTTTCGTAATCGATAAACATAAACTTCCAAAACAATCAGCGGACCTGTCTAGCAAGAGCAGTGGCAACCAAATTCGAGGTTGCTATGGAAAGAAACATAAACACGTAGCTTGTGTTATCACAAAACACTGTCCCTGGACCTGCCAAAAATCTCACAAAGCCAAATCGAGGAGAATCAACAAGCAGAACAAAAGCAACATAACACATTAACAACCGAAGAAAAAAATTACGGAGATGGAAATGAACAAAAAAAAAAACCTAAAGCAGCAAGCTCGACAGAACTGCCTTGCCCAACAACAGCAGTATCAATCAAACTCATCAAGGACCGCAAATCCAAAGCCCAACAGCTGGTCCAGAAAACTTCGCAATTTCAACCATTTGAGCCCACAAATTCTCACCATCAGCTAACTTCTCTTCGTTGCGAATACGATTTTCCTCCGGCACAACTAATTTCTCCTCTTTTTCTTCTTCAATCGACAAATTCTCCTCAACATTGACAATTTCATCGCTTGAAGAAAGGCAGTTGGAGATTACTACCCGATTGGTCTTGAAATTCAATACTGTAAGGTTGGTTCTCGGAGCGATGAAAGCAAAATTTCGATTGTATTTGGCGCCAAGCGTTTGAAGATTACAACGGAGATCTTGCTTGTACAGAGCCTTGAGGTTGAGCGCCATGGTTAAATTTTAGTTCTTATGTTACTTTTTCGCGAATGTCTTGAGAGAGAGAGAGAGAGAGACTGAGAAGCGCCAATTAGCTTAAACGGATATATATACGTGTGGCGGACGGGTGATGAAGATCGAATCGAAGACATGAAAAGTGCCAGCTGGATGCCCCTCCCTTTTTGTAATAACAGAGGAAAACCTACAAAAGCTTCCGTGTTTGATAAATGGAGTGGAATATATTAATATTTATTTTATTTTTCGTTCCAATTACTCTATGGCCAGTAATTTATTACCGTATTCTTCCGCTCTTCCTCTATCATATATCATCCTAATTTTATTTTTTTTGCTTTAATGATATTTGTATTATTTACGTAGCATTGCTGATGAACATCGAAGACACGTGGTACATTATATTGAAATAATATAACATGTGAGAATAATTGCTAGAGACAGACTGATGTAAGAAAGATCCAAAATAGGACACAATCTTCACCACGAAATATGGGTGGAGAAATATAAAAAAGAAAAATTGTAAGAAAAAATAAAATAAATAACTAATAAAAAAAATACGAATCCAAGATGTATCCAAACACGGTCTTATCAAGCTGGCGCTTCCTTGCCAAAATTTTGTATAAAACCATCGAAGCCACAATTCACGTTGCTCCAATTAATCAGGTATGAGCCGAGTCTGACGTAAATTCGTCCTCGCATTGCTTTGTAGCCAACAGAGGCAACGACGTTCATAATTGCAAAATAAAAAGTAAGGAATCGCTGTCATGATGTGTGATGCCAATAGGTGTACGGATTTTACTCACCGATGGGTTGATTTTGTGATTTGTTGATTTCACCAGGAGAAGAAATGGGAGTTTTTCGTGCGATACTGAAGCATTCCGACGATTTATATCCGATGGTGAAGCTGAAGTTAGCGGCGAGGAATGCTGAGAAGTAGATCCCCGTGGAGCCGCACTGGGGATTCTGTTACACGATGCTGCACAAGGTTTCTAGAAGTTTTGGCCTCGTTATTCAGCAACTCGATAGCGATCTTCGCGATGCTGTGAGTTTACTTGGTGGCTTTTTTGGTGATGTTATTCGAGTTATTGTTACGTTGCGGAATTTTGAAAGTTTTGGCACAATTTCGTGGAGTCAATAGACATTTTGTAATTGTTTTCGTACAATTTTGGACTGTGTATCGCACTTCTCATGTAAGTACATGCTCGGTCTTGAATGCAGGTGTGTATTTTCTATCTGGTTCTTCGAGCACTGGACATTGTTGGCAAGCTCGTATTACTGAATTCTTTTGCTCATTGTTTCATTCCCTACTACAAAAAAGCATGGATTACTTTCAGCTGTGGATGACACAATTTTATTCCACTTTCTTTTTGTTGGCAGAGGATGACACAAGTATATCAACAAAGGTTAAAGTACCCATTATGATGGCATTCCGCCGCCACATATATAATCGTGAATGGCATTTTTCATGTGAGTTTCTACTGATAATACCTACCTATTTTTATTTTATTGTTAGTCGCTCTTGTAATTAGTTACATTCATATTGCGGTGAGGCCTCATTCATTTTGGATCATAGATTTTAATTGCTCCCACTGCTGCTTGATGGTAGTTCATCCATATACATTCCTCCTTGAATTAAGTATAATTCTTGGAAAGTCATCTAATATGCATATGTAGGACCTAGGTCAGTCCCACTCCCAGTTATATCTTATAGTATTTAACCTCATAGGTGGAACAAAGGAGTACAAAGTTCTTATTGATTAATTACATCATGTTTCCACGGCTTTTCTGGAGCTTGGGCCAGGGTATCTTTTGATTAGCAATAATTTCTTTTGTTTTCTCATATCTGAATTTGAAGTACTTAAACTTTCGATATGTCCATGCATGTTCTACAGTACACAGTCGTGCGCTGATTCAAGACATAGTCATTGTAATGTACTGTGTTCAGAACTTTTACTTCCTTTTTGCAGTTATCAGGAGGCAATTGAGGATATTACCATGAGAATGGGTGCAGGAATGGCAAAATTTATCTGCAAATAGGTAATGCAGAAATATGAATGTCCAAGACAATATGAAGACAGAAGATTGTTTAAGTGATTTTCTTTGGTTTTGCATAAAATTTATAATATTCAAACATGTTGTTCTCTTTTTTGTAGCAACAATGTTACATCCATCACTCGTCTATTCTTTTATATCCTGATAGACATGAAATATGACCTAGGGCCCATAGCTTTGAAGCTGTGGTGAATAACTTCTTTGCATCATCAGGTAGTAACAGTTGGAGATTATGATGAATATTGCCACTATGTTGCTGGACTTGTCGGGTTGGGGCTGTCGAAGTTGTTCCATGCTTTTGGAAAGGAAGATTTGACGTCTGATACTCTCTCCAACACCATGGGTTTATTCCTTCAGTAATGAATCTGATACGGACCAAAGTAGATGAGCCATAAAATAAAAAGATAAGAAAAGGCCCAGTAGGCCCATTAGAAAATATTTATACTTAGTAAATAATGATAAATAATAGAGATAGGGACCTCCGAAAGACTTTAGGGACCTCCAAGACGCTTTGGAGAGCTAACAACAGGAAATAAGGGTTTTTAGGACCTCCGGGGACCTCCGATAGGTAGGTGACGACTCCCAAGAAGAGGCTTCTTCAATACGCTACAAGGGGACTCTATAAAGCTGCAGGACGTAGGGATGGCAACGGGCCGGGCCTAGACCCGGACCCGCTTGTACCCGACCCTAATGGGCCGGGTATTTTCAAAATAAACGGGTTATGGGCCAGGTAATGGAATTTAATTCCTCTACCCGGCCGGGTCTGGGTCGGTCGCGGGTTTAGTGGAACCCGACCCAGGACCCGACCCGGGACCCGACCCGAAATATTATTAATTTAAGTTTTATATATAATTTATACATCTAATTAGGGTTTTAGTTTAGTTGGTTCACTTCTACAGATCTTCACTTCACGAGCGTGGCCGCATCCCACACCACCAGTCACCACACCACCGGCGACCACCTAGGCTACCACCGGCGACCACCTGCGACCACCACCTGGGACCAGCCACCACCTGCGACCACCATACCGCCAGCGAACAGCACCTGCGACGAGCACCAGCTGCGACTGCGACGAGACACCACCTGCGGCCACCACCTTTCGAGCACCAACGACGAGGGCGACCACCTAGGCTACCACCGGCGACCACCTGCGACCACCACCTGGGACCAGCCACCACCTGCGACCACCATACCGCCAGCGAACAGCACCTGCGACGAGCACCAGCTGCGACTGCGACGAGACACCACCTGCGGCCACCACCTTCGAGCAGCAACGACGAGCACCACCACCTGCGACGAGCCACCACCCGCGACCACCACCTGGGCAAAAAAATTGTTTGAAAAGGTATAATTAGGCGGGTCTGGCGGGTAAGGCGGGTCTTACCCGGTTATAGCGGGTCTCGGGCCGGGGCGGGTCCGGGCTTCTTTGAGCCGGGTCTGGCGGGTAACGGGTCTAACAAAAAATAAATGGGTCGGGTCCCGGGTCCTGCTAGACCCGGCCCAGACCCGGCCCGTTGCCATCCCTAGCAGGACGTGACTAATGGCTGTGACTGCTGCAAAAAGGACCTCTGACAGAACTGCAAAAGCTACACGTTGTCCCAGAAGGTCAAGTCGCCAGGGAGCTCGGGTTAAACCTTCAGGCAATATCCAGGAGTTAGGGACGTACCTTCAGGCAATATCCAAGAACCTTCTATATAAAGGGGACTTCACCATTTTCACGAGGCCATGATCATTCCAACACATTATAAAACTTAAGACAATTCTCTCTCTACACCAAACACAGCCTTTTGACGTCCCCTTAGCTATTTTGTTAAGTGTTCTAGAGATGAATGTGAGAGAGCGAGTAGTTTGAGTGTGTAAATCTTCAAAGTATAGTGAAAGAGAGTTCTCGAGCGCCCGTGGACGTAGAATCCGCAAGGATTCGAACCACGTACATCATGTGTCATCTTATTTACGTCCCCTATACGTCTCAAGCAGGTCCCCCGCGTCCCAAACACGTTCAAATACGTTCCAAGCAGGTCCCCCATGTCCCAAACACGTCCCTTCCAATTCCTTTACAAATAAGCATCTTACGCACGTAACTTTATCGATTCTCCGGCTATATAAATTTCTTTACCCACACGTATAAATTTCGTTGATTGGGATAGCCCCATATCAGAATCCATCTGCAGCATTTTGTTTATCTCATTCAAACAGATCTCCACAAGTTGACTCCACCATTGTATTGTTACTTTTGAAAAATCCAGAAAACAAATATTATCATAGATTATCCGGAGGATATCAATGAGATGCCAAAATCACGTATGTTCTGGCCTCGTGAAATATGGAGTAAATATGTTGACAAACTTGAGGTATGTTTAACGTCTCAATAACGCAGAAGGTATGAAATATAATGCGATGCAAGAGAAAATCATCCCTTTTTTGATATGTTACTTTCTCAGGACTTCAAATACGAAGAGAACTCAGCCAAGGCAGTGCAGTGCCTGAATGACATGGCCACAAATGCTTTAACGCATGTAGAATATTACCTGATATACATGTCTGATTTGCAGGATCGGGCAATATTTCGTTTCTGTGCAATCTCACATGTGAAGGGAATCGTCTATGTTCCATATATAAAACGATGTTCCGAATATCTCATAAATTTGTGGTACATAATCAGAAGGTTAGCTGAATTTCTTTTTGTTTATTACCAGATAATGGCCATTGGGACGTTGGCTTTGTGTTACAACAACATTGAAGTCTTTAAAGGGGTTGTGAAAATGAGACGCGGTAAGATATTCTAACCTTCATCATTGCTTGATGAAGGTATAGTAATTTGTTTATCTCCCCTCGGTTTTGGTTTACCTTCATAGGCGTTCTTGCTATTTCAATATCAAGGAGTCTTTGTTGTGTTTTCTCATTATCACACCTAGGTCTCACTGCCAAAGTTATCGACCGAACTAATACAATGGCTGATGTCTATGGAGCTTTTATGATTTTTCTTGCATGTTGAAATCCAAGGTATGATGCTGTTAGGATCGGTTTACGTGTTTAGAGGGGGGTGAATAAACGCTTGACTCTTTTTCGATTTGTCTGTGCAGTGACTGGTATTCAATCAATAACCGGTCAGTATAAGTGCGGAAAATGATACTGAACGATTGTGACCGATATGAAATGTAGTGCGTGTGTGTGTGAGACCGAATAGTTTATGGAAATTCGGAGTTAAAATCTCCTACGTCTCCCCTTCTTCCTCGCAAGGAAGGTTCACTAGATCTTCAGTTATACAATCTTTAGTACAACCTACCCAGCTGATAACAGCTCTAATCTAGTGAATCACTTGGGCAGTCGTTATAATAATCCACCTACTTCAACAACTTTTTACAGTCCGTTGGAGAACAAAGAACATAAACTAAGAACAGTTATGTCTTTAGACTTCACTCTTTTCTTATCGCTCTTTCAATGTTTGATCGATGATCGCTTAAAGAATATGGGATTGCAAAGTTGTAGATTCGTGAAGTCCCGTTGTCTTCACCTTGGACTCCTTCTTTTATACTCGAGGTTTGAAATTCAAAACGTTGTGAGATAAACTCTTCACTCTGAATAATGCATTAATTGATTTTCCCAAAATGGGTATGTCCGGTTTGTGCTGCAGTTTATCCTGTCACTTTGCTTTAATCCTTGTTTGTGTTAGTTGACCTCTGCTTCACTCTATTCTTGCAGCTTTGCATTGAATGTCTGAAATTTTCTTTTTGTCTCAATGCGCTCTTGTTTCGAGTATTCCATTTGTATCGTGCCTGGTTCAACACATTCTGATGTTCTGTTTGAAGGTCTCGCCTGTGACCGGTTTCCTTAGTCGGTATGCTATATAATTCTTCGTGCTTAGTCAAGACCGGTCACATAAATGCAATGTTTCTCCTTAGTGTGAAATCTCCGGTTTCTTGTCTTTAATCGGTTATGTCAACACCAAAACTATTAATCCGAATATTTAGATTCGTATTACTAGCAGATGCTGATGTTAGCTATAACCATCTACATACTGTTAGCTTATGATGAAAAATAAAAAATTCCAAATCCGCCAAAGTCCAAGACTTTTGCAACCGATCCAGGAACAACAGCACATAGACTATCCTTCTAGAAAATAATTGGGTTCAGGTTTAGAATATGCAATTGCTGCCGAGTGATAGCTCGAAATTCGTACGCATAGAATCAATCTTGAATGCGTGCAGGGAGTCGGGAACCTTACCAACAAGTTAGTTAAGCATTCTAAGCAATCCATCTCTCTCTCTCTCTCTCTCTCTCTCTCTCTCTCTCTCTCTCTCTCTCACACACACACCACACACTTTTCCCCAGCTATGAAGCAAGCAAGATTTTCGTCGGATCATGTAATATTGCAAATGATGCATCCATTTGTCAGTATAGAACTCGACAGTTCTAACCGTTTCGTTTCTCTCCCTCAGGAAATCTTACATTATCCCGAGCAAGTCTCAATACAACCCAACCATGGTTAATAAATCGTAAAACAATCTATCTATTTTCCATGCCTCTCTATTGAATGCTGAATAATGTTACTTTTTTTTGGATGCAACCGTAACAGGTTATTATCATCATCGTCGTACTCGCTATTCTTCTATCTTACTTGTCGGCTAGTCGGCCCCTCAAATTATAGAGTAAGTTTATATATCCTTGTATTCTTTCCATTACATTACTTTGGTTGTGAATCATATGAATGATCTTTAAACATCTTTCATTACCGCCGAAGGATGCAATGTATAGCCGTCGTAAAACTGTGATGCTTGACTGCAACGCATTGGAAGGTATAGCTAATCAATCAACTGTAGTAATAATTAGCAACCTAATGAGAATATTTGTGTACTATCACTATCAAGTTTGGGGCAAAAACCTAAAATGGTCCCCAATGTTTACCATGTGGACCAATTTAGTCTCTGATGTTTCGCGAGGACCAATTTAGTCCTCGATATTATCGATTTTGAACCAAATTGGTTCCCGCGGTTAAATAGCCGTTAATTTGGATGGAAGTTGACACGTGTCGACATGTGATTGGTTAGGCTTAAAAAATCATAAATTAAACTCCAAATAAGGAACAAAAATTCAATAACAGAGTAAAAAATTCAAAAAAAAAAGAGAAAATTACTAATAAATTAAATAAATAAATAATAAAAAATAAAATTTTGAAATAATAAAATAAAATCAAATAAAAAGAAAGAGAGAATGAAAATATATTAAAATATAACGATAGAAAAAAATACAAAAAAGGTTAAAATTTAAAAAAAAAAAAAGAGAAAAGAAAAAACTAATAAATTAAAACAAAAAATAAAAATAGAATTAAATTAAATTGCAAATAAATTTAATTCAACTAAAAATAAAATGATAATAAAAATGTATTAAAATAGAGATTAAATACAAAATTAAAATAACTTAAGTAAAAATAAACAAAAAGAGAGAGAGAGAGAGAGAGAGAGAGAGAGAGAGAGAAAGTGTTAAATCTAAAAAAATAATAAACAAGAAAATTAAAAAATATTTGTTTATTAAAAACTAAAAATAAGTGAAAAAATATAATATGATAAAAATGTCAAAGAAATTTTGAGGAGAATTCTCGATCTCGTCTCTGTCCAGTTAACGGGGATGCAATCGTCCCAGTATATTTGTTAAAAAAAATTGAGAATTTGGACGATTATGTCCTCATTAACTTGGCAGGGACGGTCTTCGTAAAACTTTTAGAGGCATTTTTATCCTTAATTTTGTTTTTCCTTTTTATTTGGTTTTTAATAAATAAATATATTTTTTCTTTTTTACTTTTTTTTTAAATCTTAAATTTTTATTTATCATTTTTTATTTTAATCCGCTCTCCCTATTTATTTTTTATTTTAATCCGCTCTCCCTATTTACTTTTTATTTTTATCTTGTAGTTTTTTCTTTGTTTAATTTTATCATTTTTAATATATTTTCATTCTCTCTTTCTTTTTATTTGATTTTAATTTATTATTGTAAATTTTAGTTTTTATTATTATTTATTTTTTATTTTAGATGAATTTTTACTCTATTTTTTTGAATTTTTTCCCCTTTTTTTGGATTTCCCCCCCTTTTTGCAGTTCAATTTATGATTTTTTAAGTCTGAGCAATCGCATGTCGACACGTGTCAACTTCCATCCGAATTAACGATTATTTAACGGGGGGGGACCAATTTGGTTCAAATTCGATAACACCGGGGACTAAATTGGTCCTCGTGAAACATCGGGAACTAAATTGGTCCAGAGGGTAAACATTGGGGACCATTTTAGGTTTTTGCCGGTACTTAAAAGTGTAGAACTTAAACGGATCTAATATAGTCCTATTTTATAGTAATTAATAATCTTCTATTACCACTACCACAAGTCATATGACTAATTGGTGGATCCCAATCCAACCACTTATGTTCCCACCAGCAATAATATCTGTCAGTGTAATCAGGCAGATTCTCACTTTATGTTAATAAAATTAGTTATCCTAATTTTTACTATACGATGACATACGTATATGATGGAATTCAGTAATATGGCACGCTTCATGTTAGGACACCCAATCCCATACTGATGCTGCATCAGTCTTGAGAGGCCGATAAATGACTATTTTACCATACCTCTATCAATAACTCGCATGATTACTTAATTTTTAAAGGGGACTTTTCATTTCAGACCTCATCAGAAGTTTCATTTAGGATTCAGATCCTGTTTTTAAGGATCCGATTTTTGCAGTACCACTTCATTGTGAAATAACAGTATGTTGAAATTTTGTAACACAAAACGATCATCAGGTAACAGTTAATGATCATCCGATACCATTTCATTTCTGCCACTTCATTTTTCCGAAATAATAATATATTGAAAGTTTGTAACACGAAACGATTATTATATACCAGTTCATATAACTTTTATACCACTTTTTAAGTTAGATCCATATCTCTAAATTTTATAAAAATTTGGTCCTTTAAACTAAGGGGGTGTTTGTTTTGGGGTGATCGATCCTCTCGTTTACCACTTATCATTGTGTTTGTTTAGTCTAGGTGATGACTCATCATCGAAATGATGGATCACCTAGGTGATGGAAATGGGGTGATATTTCATATTTCAGATCACCCCAAAAAACCTAAGTGATCCAACATCACGGTGATGAGGTGATCTATCTAACTTTTTATGGACACGAATACCCCTCATATTTTAACATTATTACTTTATATGCCATTATAAATATAATTACATGATTAACATAATTAAATCTTAAAAATATTTCAGTTATTTAAAAATATTAAAACTTATATTAAAAAAAGTACAAATATAAATAATGCTTATAAATTAAATGTATATTTTACTATATTAATGGTTATCACATAAAATATTACCTTAAAAAAATTTAACACATTATTTAAGTCATATGTATAGGGTCAAATATGACATTTATACAACGTCACCCTACACATCACAGTGATTAAACAAACAGAATACTTTAATATCACATTGATCTGCAAAATGAAATATCACCTTAAAACAAACACACTGATGACATATCACGTTGATCCACATTCCGGTGATACCCACATCACCGTGATGTGCGTATCACCGTAATGTTGGATCACCCGAAACAAATACCCCTAAAAAAGTTTTTTCTGAAATGAATCTTAAATTAAACTTTTGACGGGGATCAATTCAAATATATCCTTTTTTTTAAATTATTGCTACTGCGTGTCACTTTCTTCGTAAGTTTCCACGCCATGACAGGCACCGCACCTACTCTACCTAACTTCGGGCGAGGGCGATTTTGATTTTTTAAAAGTTTTGAACTATGCAAGTAAAGATGAAAAATAATATTAATGAATTGATAGATGATGGATCACTAGGGTTTTGGATACTTGCTGGTTATAGCTGCCGAATGCCAACCCATTGTCGTATTATTCCACACAGTCAACAGTAATTTCGTGGCCACATTGAAAAAACCCTCACATAAAATAAAAAATCGATTACTACGAAGACTCGCTTAATTAGAAAAACGATTTGATATTTTAACTCAAAACGCACTTATTACCTAAATAAAAATAAAATGCATTGGTAGATTCTTATTTTTATCTTTGCCTTGATTCTTATCCTTTTCGTTTTCTGGCTCTACGCGTATATTGTGTATGAAACTTAACCTAATGACACAAGCCGAATACAGGGTCGTCTTTACATATACGCGGTTAAGCAAATAGCTCAATTACAGCTTTCATTATTCTCGATTATTCACTATTTATCCGTATGTTGACTTCCTTTCTCCACGTAATACGACGCCGTCAAGGAAAAATCCCACGGTTTTCTCTAGTCCACATTCCATGTAATGTAATAAAAAGGAATAGTCAGCGTAATATTAATATTATTTGCATTTGATTGTTTCTTTTGAGAATTTCCACCCACTCGTCAAAAATATCGTTATTTGCTGTACGTTGATTGTTCAAACGTTACTGCCCACCATCATAATGGATGTTATAACGCCTACTTGTACTCTCCCACCAAGAGCCTCCATCCCTAATTCATTACACAGCTTTTTCTAATATTAGCACAAAACCCCATTTTTAATTCACCTTTCGCCTCCTCGTGCCTTTAATATACTTTCGTCTTTTGGCCTTTTTATCCTTGAAATTTTCATGGAGCGTATTATTGAGGCGAGAGCGTTGAAGTCGAGTTTCTTGTCGCAAATGTCTACGGCGAAGACGAGCTACTCCTCCTTCTCCTCCTCCCACGAAACTCTGTACGACGACGTTTGGTCTTTTGGCGGCGGCGGCGGCGTCGTGTGCTGCGATGATTTTCCGGTAGAAGACTTGCTTAACCTCGACTTCAACGAAAAGGATTTCGAGGGTGGCTGTTTCTTCGCCGATGGAGCAGGCGGCGATGACCTGGCGGCGAAGGGAGGGAAAATCTCTTCATCCTCGTCGTGTTCGACTTTCTCCTCCGGCGTCGAGGATGCTTTGTCCGTCGGAGAATTGGCTGTCCCGGTACTTATTTTCTTTTGCTATATTTAACCATAAACAACATTATTATTTAATCTTTTTATTATTCTAAATATACATATATTTAATTTACGTTCTTATCCTTTCCTTAGTGTGACGACTTGGACAACTTAGAGTGGCTATCCCAATTCGTCGACGACTCCACCACATCAAACAACCTATCAACATTACTCTACCCCATTAACCAAAGCTACCCAAATAAACCGGCCGGTTCAAATACACCCAACCGCCGGTCTCCCACCAAACAACCCAAACCGCCGGTTCTTCCCACCTTGAAGGTCCCACGCAAGCCACGAAACAGACGGTCAAGATCTCCCGGCCAGCTCTGGTCACTTCAATCTCAACCGTCCATCAAATTCACGTCATCATCGTCATCTCTTTCATCATCCACGGCTCCATCGGTCCTCTATTATTCCCACTCTCAAACGGGCCGTCGTCTTCTTCGGAGGATTATCACGGCCCTCCCACCAAGAAATACAAGAGGAGATCCGAGGCCCGGCCCGTTTCGCCCGCGGGCCGTAGGTGCACTCACTGCCAAGTTCAAAAGACTCCTCAATGGCGAACGGGTCCGTCGGGCCCGAAGACTCTGTGCAATGCTTGCGGGGTCCGCTACAAGTCGGGCCGGTTATTTCCCGAGTACTTGCCGGCTTGTAGCCCTTTGTTTTCCCGAGAGGCTCATTCGAATTGTCATAGGAAGGTTTTGGAGCTGCGTAGGAAGAAGGAGATGGGCAGGTCGCCCGCCGAACCCGTTTTGGGTCCCGCAATTCGGAGTTGTTAGACTGTTTAGCGTTTAGGGTTTATGGAAGATTCGATCGTGGTTAGTTAGTTTTGCTAGTATATGATTAGGGTTTTTTAGTTTATTGCATGTTCTTCGGGATAGGGTTTACTAAGGATAATTTGATTTTTCATGTTTGGAGACTTATATGATATAACATTATGATGCCCATTAAATGGCTTGATGCAAGTCTTGGTGCTTTTTGACAAGCATGTCACGCTTGCATCCATGTTGTTTCGTTGAATTCCCATTCTGCCCCTAATAAGTTCAAATGGCCCATTACAATCATTTAGGTGGGTTTCGGGCCCACATCAGTTGTGTGGTTTGCGTACCTTCGAAGTATCAAATTTCTATACTATAATTGCATGGTTGCTTGAAGTGTACGGATTTCATTACAAAAGAATATAAATTACATAATGCAATGATACTTACATCGACAAGCCAAGCTTACATAGAGAAACCAATGAAAGAGTTGGAACCTCTAAGGGTCAAGATATATTGTAATTTGATTGGTTGATGACGATATGCCAATTTGAATCAGACACGTGGGAGACACGAAAAAATGTTTAGTTTTGAATGGCTGGTGACTATGAGTAACAATTTTGTAGTGCTTGTAATAATGATAAGAAAGCTATTTAAGTAATATAGCGAGCCTATCTTTTTTCATTGTAAGATTAAGTGGGCATTGCCTATGTAGTTATTGGTGGAGTGTAGAGTCGCACTAAAGCATGCCATGTGAGACACGGTTAGTCATTATTACATTATGTGCAATAATTCATTTTATCAAACATAAAAAAATACTTTTAATTTTGATTCTACTGTAGTAAAACTCTTTCGAGTGAAGTTCTTGAATTGCTTTTTCCCCCTAAAAAGAGGAAATGGGAAAAGAGTAGCAAGTATAGAGAGACCATTGTGCTGTATTTGGGCTTGTCGCGATATCCATTAATTAATTGTACTATATCCAAAATGCAAAGTGTTAATATTTTTACAATTGAAAAATTTAGGGATAGATTTGCAATTATTATTGAAAAGGTGAACTAAAAAAGAAAATCGATCCTTGCTTTGGGGTAGGCGCGTACCTTAGGGGCTTGGCTTAATTTCGCGGAATAAAAAAATCATCCTCACCCTTCACAGAAGCGAGGATCCTTCTGTTCGTCGTGTACTAATCCTCGGCTAGGGACGTCCATTTGTAGCTAAAGCCCGAGAAATTAGCTTATCCTTGTGTCGCAGCAGGTGATTTGTCTCGTTCCTTTAAATCGACTTATCTGGTATTGTATAACATCATAGATCTTATGTGGTTTTGTGTATTTTTTTTCGTGATGTGGTTAGTAGTGAAAATCGTTAGTTGGTGAAGTTGAAGCATTGTTGAGCTAGGATAGGTGATTTACTGTATGGATTTGTGTTCGCTCAGGATGTTATGCGTAATAGGCTTCCGAGCTACCAGTTAGGGTTTCCATATCGATTCGAAGTGAACTCTCTAACTGGTTAGTCTTTGGAGTCGGTACTATTTGATGAGAATTTCATGGGTGTTGGATGTGGTTTATGTATGGTGGTACTTGTTTATTGGGAAAATTGGGTGAAGGATCTCGTGTTCAGATCATGGAGTGTGAATGTGTGGGATTTATTGGTGTGGATGTGTGGTTGTGGTGGACAGGGAGGAGGCAGCAGCTGTGGTGGTGGTGGTGCCGTGGTGGTGAAATTTGGTGCGTAGGTGTTGGTTGGTTATAGAGAGTATTGTAGAATGAGCTTCAGAGGGAGGAGCCGTAGCAGGAGCAGGAGCCCAGTGGACCGTAAAATGCGTACTGAACGCTATTCTTATCGCGATGCCCCTTATAGACGTGATTCAAGAAGGGGTTTCAGGTGATCTGGTGCTTTCTCATCGTTTTGTTTGTGAATTATCTTCTGTATAATCTATGGTTTGTGTGGAAGGAAGGAGCGGATGCAGAATGGGATTGGCAGCGAAGTATCACTCGTTCTAATTCTTTGTCAACATGGTCTTATTTTTTATTCTGTAGATATTTAAGAGGCGTGCAAATTTTCTTAGTTCCTTCTATGGAGTTGGCTGGTCACCAAAGTAATAGACATAATAATTGAATGGGAATGCCTTCTGAGTTTTTTCTTGATAGAAGTGTTTCTAATAGTGGCCATGTTTTGGACTATTGTGCTCATTAACTTTGTCATTGTCATGATTTAGCAGCCAGAACAGTCTGTGCAAAAACTGCAAGAGGCCTGGCCATTTCGCTAGAGAATGCCCCAATGTGGCCATCTGTCACAATTGTGGTCTTCCAGGGTAAGTATCTTGCATAAGTCATGGCGATTAGATTGGATATTTATAATCATGTGCTAATAATGAATATCTCATTTTCCTTTAGCAACTTAACCAAGGCCGCTGACTGATCGTAATGATTAATATCTTCTTACATAACGTTAATTACCCTGCCCTTCCTTGCGTGCTAAAGGAATGTAATTGATCTTTGGATCTTTGACCATGTTTTGTCTGAAGTTTTCTCATTTTTTTTCTGCAGTTTTCTCATATCTAGACAATATAATTCTATTTCACTTTATAAACAATCAGGCACATAGCTTCAGAATGCACCACAAAATCCCTATGCTGGAACTGCCGAGAACCAGGCCACATGGCTGGAAACTGTCCCAACGAGGGCATATGCCACTCGTGCGGCAAAGCAGGCCACCGTGCCCGAGACTGCACCACTCCTCAACTCCCGCCCGGCGATCTGAGGCTGTGCAACAACTGCTTCAAGCAAGGCCACATTGCGGCGGACTGCACGAACGACAAGGCGTGTAAGAATTGCAGGAAAACAGGCCACCTCGCCCGCGATTGTCAGAGCGACCCAGTCTGCAACTTGTGCAACATAGTGGGGCACCTTGCTAGGGAATGCCCAAAGGCCAATGCAATAGAACAGAGGGGAGGCGGTGGTGGTCGTGGTGGTGGGTTCCATAGGGACGTTGTGTGTCGAAATTGCCAGCAAGTTGGGCATATGAGTAGGGATTGCGTTGAGGCGATGATTTGCCATAACTGTGGAGGGAGAGGACACATGGCTTACGAATGCCCATCTGCTCGATTTGGGGAGCGTTACCCCAGAAGGTACTAACTTGTGCCTTCTTTCTTTTCTGGAGTTGTTTTGGGTTTTCTTGTGGGTTCTATTTTGTTGTGTATCTTTGATATTTTCTTGGAGGACATTCTGCTGTTATTTGCCTTGTGGTAGTGTGGTGTTGTTTGACTACTGTTTTCTGTATCTTTGAACTTTGGTTCCCTTTTCTTAGTTGCCACTTAATCTGTTTGAACTGCCCTCGTCTACTCTACCAGTCTGTCTTAAACTCAGTTTCAATGCTTATTATTAACCATGGTGTGGGGGGACACGCCAATAGGAATTAGAAGTTTTGGTATGCTATTTATTGTTTAATTTATGTCTTGGTATAAAGTCGCTTGAACGTGATATAAATGGCGCTTTGTTCGTGTTGCTTTCTTTTCTATCTTCTGTCAGACATACTATTTTTACACAGCCTTTGACAGTAACTGAAAAGTATGGGCGGTTACTGCTGCTATAAGATTCTTAACCCACTTGACGAGAAAGAAATCATGTTCGTCGGTCACAATCGAATCGTGGAACTTGTAATTGAAGATAAGTATTACCGAGCCATTCTTCTATAGTAATTTCTGTTTGCTTGGTGAAAAGGCAAAGCAGTGGCTGACAAATGGCTCGGTTCTTACATCGATCCACTAGATTTTTTACTTTTTAAGAGTCAAGATTGACCCAATTGAGCTCGCAAGGTCTTTCTCGTTGATTTATCGTTGAACTTGCATGGTAATCTTCACTAGTTTTACAAAATAAATAAATCTATATTCCATTACAATTAATCATATGCATCCGAAGAAATTAGTACTTTTCCCCGTGAATATGATGGACGTGAAGATAGCCAGCATTGACTGTTGATTCACATGCTTGTTTGTTGTACGCTTATTAGTAAGAAAAAAACAAGGAACATTGCCCGTGAAAATCGTGATTGAATGAAATATTAACGTATAAACATACTTGTTTCTTAAGGGAACCATTTTTCTAAATCTTGGATCTTGGAAACAGTTATTCACCTCTCCCAAATTAAATAGCTACACAACTGACATGAAATAAATAAAAAATACTTGAAATTTAAATCAACAACAACAAAAAAGGGACCTACAAAAGGAGAGAAAAGAAAAAGAGAGAAGGTAACCACAGTGCAATCAATTAAGGGGCATGTGAAACTCAACTGACACTCTGCGTCGGCGCCAATTAGCCCTTCATATTACCCTTTTTTTTCCTATTCGCCCAACCTTAACCAACCACTCTTCTTCTTCTTCTTTCCCTTCGCCGTTTTTAGTTCTTCGACGACAGTTATTAACAGTTAAATCGACCCTTCACTTTCCTCCAACTGTTCTTACCATAAAAGAAAAGAAAAACCCCAACTCTTCAACACTCTACATTACACTCACTCTCCCACAGCTGAAGAAAAGGGAGAAGAAGAATGGCAAAACACCTCGAAAAAACACTCACATTTTTAGCGCTCTTCTTTCTCGCCCATTTCCCACGGCCGTCGCTTTCCTACCACGACTACGCCGACGCCCTGACGAAATCCATCCTCTTCTTCGAGGGCCAGCGCTCGGGTTACCTCCCCGCCGACCAGAGGCTGACGTGGCGCGGAAACTCCGGCCTCGGAGATGGCTGGACGGCGGGCGCCGACCTCACCGGGGGCTACTACGACGCAGGTGACAACGTCAAGTTCAACTTCCCCATGGCCTTCACCGCCACGATGCTGGCATGGAGCGTGGTCGAGTTCGGCGACTGTATGCCGCCGGCGGAGATGACGAACGCCCTGGCGGCGGTCAGGTGGGCCACCGATTATCTGCTCAAGACCGTCTCTCAGGTGCCCGACCGCATATTCGTTCAGGTAATAATTAGATGTCAGTTCCTCTTTTCCAAGTCAAGAGTTTTCGGATATAAAAATTGCATAGTCGACGTTCTTCGTAAAACAAATATTGATTGATCTTTCTTTCCCATGAATATGATCCTATAATTAACCGAAAAGTCGTTATCTTTGTCTAATTAAGGCCCCATTATGTAGTTAGCGTCTTATTAATCAATCACAAGTCGATTAACCACGGAAAAATTGACCAGCTTATGGACTATTTTGCCTATCACCAATTAATTTTAGGACGTAATTCTCTCCAAGCTTACCTAATCAAATTTCCTATTTTTGGGGGCTAATTTTGCTTAGTCCCTATGAAGAATTTTAGAAAGTAATTTTTTTTAATTTTAATTTTTTTCTAAGGTTGGTGATCCAATAAGTGACCATAACTGCTGGGAAAGGCCCGAGGACATGGACACGGCCCGAACCGTCTATGTAGTGGAAGCTCCGAGCACGGCGTCTGACGTGGCGGCAGAGACCGCCGCGGCGTTGGCAGCCTCGTCCATTGCGTTCAGGTCGTCCGATCCCGGGTATTCCGAGACTCTGCTTTGGACTTCCGTTAGGGTTTTTGAGTTTGCAGATAGTTATCGAGGGGCTTATAGCGATAACCCTAGTGTTAGGGATGGGGTGTGCCCTTTTTACTGCGATTTCGACGGTTATCAGGTAATAATAACTCGCTCGGCCGACGGTGTATTTTATGAAAAATGTTTGTCGTTGTAGTAAAAATGTATGATGTTCGTGTGTTTGTATAGGATGAATTGTTGTGGGGAGCGGCGTGGCTGAGGAGGGCGTCGGGGGACGACTCCTACCTCGATTACTTGCAGAACAACGGCAAGACGCTGGGCGCCGACGATAATGTTAACGAGTTCGGTTGGGACAACAAGCATGCGGGCCTAAACGTCCTCGTCTCCAAGGTTAGTTAATTGTCTTGAGTTCATTTTTTTACGCGTGAAAAAGTTTCGGTTTTTTTCAAGGAGTAACTAAAATCTTTTTAGTTCACAAAAATTTCACTTTTTTGGCCTCTAGCACAATTTTTTTTGTTGTGTGTGTAATTTTTTCGGCCATTTATCATATACTAGTATGTTTTGCACTCAAATACGTGTGCATGTTAGACTGTTTTATTTTAATTTTAATTATCTTTTAAAATAAAACACCAATTGTATGTATGACAGTTTATAGTAAGCCACGGGGCTTAATTTAATATAGTATAGATAGTCCCATAACATTATATAATGAATTTCGTTAATTCCCTCCAAAAAAAAAATAAATTTCATTAACCTTCTTGTGGAAGCAATCGTATTTTCCTTCACGAGAGAAAAAAAATTGGTGTCAGGAAAAAATTACGAAAAAGGGTCGTGCATGTTCGTTCTCAACACGGACAAGTTAGATGACGAAAAAAAAACGACCTTCATGAACTTTATATGACTATTTTTTTAAACGAACAAGTAGGATTAAAAAAATCGAATTTCGTAAAAGTTATAAACTCCATATTTTTTATAACGGTTTTTAACTTTTTCTTTTCTATTAGGAGGTGTTAGAGGGTAGTAGCAACTACGCCCTCCAATCCTACCGAACCTCCGCGGAAAGCTTCATGTGCGCACTAATTCCCGAGTCATCCTCCCACGCAGCAGTCGTGGGCTACACTCCCGGCGGCTTAATCTACCGCCCGGGCGGAAGCAACCTCCAACACGCAACCTCCATCTCCTTCCTCCTCCTCGCCTACGCAAACTACCTCGAAAAATCGTCCCAGTCCCTAACCTGCCCCTCGTTCTCCGTGGGCCCGTCGGCCCTCCGAGTCCTGGCTCGAGCCCAGGCTAACTACGTACTAGGAGAGAATCCCAAAGGGATGTCCTACATGGTAGGTTACAGCGGCTCGTACCCTTTGAGGATACATCACCGCGGCTCGTCGGTGCCCTCGATCGCGGACCACCCTCGAGCCGTAGGGTGCAAGGAGGGCTCGGTTTATTTTAACAGTAGCGGGCCCAACCGAACGTTTTGGTCGGGGCGGTGGTAGGTGGGCCCGGGGAAGACGACGAGTATGAGGACGATAGGGTCGATTTTCGGAAGTCGGAGCCGACGACTTACATTAATGCGCCGTTTGTCGGCGTTCTTGCGTACTTTTCGGCGAATCCCAATTGAGAGAGAAAATGTTGTGTAATAAAGTGAGGAGTTTAGTTGTGAGGACAAAAGGAAGTAAGTCTCTCGTCTTGCCGGAAAATCAAGAAGGTAGAGGCTGATTGATAGGATATTATAAAATCATTGTTGACGTTGCTCTTGCGATTGTGGTTACCGATTTAGTAAGATTACTAGGGGTGAGCAAAAATATCCGAAAACCGGATTCCGATCCGATATCCGATTTTCAAAACCCGGAAAAACGGATATCCGATTTAAAAAACCGAATCGGATATCCGATCCGATTTGTTTTAAAATAAACCGGATCGGATACGGATAGTGGTTTGTCTAAAATCCGGATATCCGGTATCCGGTTTTATATTTTAAAAAATTAAAAAATAGAAAAAACTAGTCCAAAAAGAAAAATAAAGGTCCAAAAAGGAAAAAAATCATCAAGTAGAATATTTAAATTTATATTATTTTATATTGTAAAAAACTTTGTTAGAGAATCGAGATAAAAAAAATATAAAAACATCGAGATGCAAGTTAAAAAATTAATGTGAATTTGTGGTATTGTGTTTATTATTTATTATGTAATTTTGATCATAAATTCACATATTGTGTAAATTATTATGTGTAGAAATTCTTATATTAAAAAATATATTTTTTATTATGATAAGAAATAAAAAATATGATTTTGAAAAGAAAATAATAAAAAAATATAAGAAAAATAAATTTAAAAACCGGATGCGGATATCCGGTATAAATATCCGAATAAACCGGATATCCGATTTTCGGATATCCGATTAAAACCAGAGCGGATACGGATACCATTTTTTTATATCCGAAAATCTGGATATCCGAATTTCGGATATCCGATTTTGCTCACCCCTAAAGATTACAATATACTCATTGGGCCAATGCCAATGCAATTTAGTTTATTTTCTAGTTATATAGAAATAAACTTTTCCATCGCCTTAGTGAAGTTGGTTACTGGTTAGCATACTCGAATCGTAACCGAGATACATGGTTCGAATACCTGGAATTTGTTAGATTTTAATTAAAAATCTTTATTGTTTTGTTTATTAGTTTATTTTTATTTTATTTTATTTTAAGTAAGGGACATCGTGTTTCTCTTGTCTTAGGGGGTTCTCTTTTCTAGGATCGTTCGTCAGAACCTCAAAATACGGATAGGTTTCCTCTTCTAGGATCGTTCTTCAGGCTCTTAAAAGTATCGATTTATCGGCAAGGTAAGCTATTTTTGTGCTCTTCCATTTGCGTTTTCTTGTCGCGATTTACTTTTACCCGCTATTTCAGCTCCGTCGGTCCTCGTTAATGTACGTCGATTGAATTGAAGTCTCTTCCCTATGTTGCGCATCTGCTTGAATGCATCTTTCGATTTTGTTGTTCGTAGTTGAAAGTTTCCCGCTGTATGAATTGTGAATGTATTATATCGACCGTGATTCTTGGTAACGGAGTACGAATGCTAGCAAGAGAGGTAGTTGATGCAAAAATTAGGGGTTAATCATAATACATTTCAGCTACTTAAAGTGTATGAAACTTGCATATGTTTGCCTAGATATTAAGAGTTTTCTCGATTTAGTTTAAATTTTCTCATAGGTTTAATTAAACATGGTACATAAGTGTTTGGCCTGGTTCAAAGGCTGTCCCCGTTAGAAGTTTGAATCGTTTCATGAATTCCTTTTGTTGAGTACTGTGTTTGAGGCATTTAGCTTTTAATTATTTGTAGTCTGTGTTAGTTGTTGTGATTAGGATTTAGTGCCTTACTTCATCATATCAGTGCGCATACAGAAATGCTTTCACCTGAAGATGTTGCCTGGGCAGATTCATGTCTAGCCGGCGACTCGTTAGAAAATGGATGGGGTTCACTTCAAGATGCACTATTAGAAGCTCTAAGTGCTCAACCTACCCCATCTGTGTCTGAGAAAAACAACTCTTACGAAGACATCACTATGATGTTCTCATCTTCAAATGAGGGGACAGTTCAAACTGATTATCTCAATGAAACGAGCACAAATTCTCAGGGTAGCAGTACAACAGATCAAACAGCCGGCAACGACGAATCGAATGAAGAAAACCCTGACGATTTCTGGTCAAAGCATAAAGCCAGCGATGTCTTTCTTCCTACGTACAATGAGGATTTGAAAGACCTCGGCTTGTCTGATCCTAATGAGACGGACTTTCTCTTTCAAGCTGTCGAAGCTGAGCAAACAGCTTCAGATATATTCAAGATCTGGGATTTGAACTTATCGCCAATCGAAGAGAATGATCTGTTCAAACAAATGGATAAAGCCGTTGCAGCAGAGAGCTCTTCGGAACCAATGGGCTCTGTTTCTAACAGCACTGAAGCGATGAATGAGTTGAAGGATCTTTCGGTCGATGGTCTCATTTCTGGGATTTCCGACCTCTCATTGCATCCAAGTTAAGGCTCGTTCTTTCGCCATATGTTTTCCGTTACGTCGAATAATCGCATTTTGTTCTAGTTTAGGACCTTATGTTATCTGGCACAGAGGCGATGGTGATTTTTCTTTCTTCTGTTTTTGTTGCATCTTATTGCACATAGATTCATTCTGCAATGTGAACTTTGGTCCCATCAAGTTGATTGAGGAACATAAACGACATGGTCTCAAAATCATGGGGTTAAATAATGACCGTTAAACCTTAAACCAAACCCCCCCAAAAAAAGATCATTGCATAACAAAACTGCAGCCTCAAGTATTTCTCTGGAGATGAGAACTCTTCCCTATTTACACCAACAAAAAAATCTAAGCAAGATGGACAAAAATCATCAAAGGACACGTGGCGGCTCGTCATAGGCCGGCGAAGGACAGCCTCTAATTGCACATCTCTTTATCATCAGTACACATACGAACGGAGGAACTCAAGTATTATATATACATACAACTGTGTTGCATGGCGATGATATGTGTGTGGAGTCAGTGAGAGTGAGATAAGACCCTTTCCATAGAGCTTCTTTCTCCTTCCTTATCACTTTTGCAACACACACACAAAAAGAGAAACAGAGCAAATGGCTTCAGCATCTTTCCTCAAGTCATGCCCTGTGCTAGACAAGTCCGAGTTCGTCAAGGGCGGCCAAACCCTCTTCAGACAACCTTTGGCCGCCGTCAGACCCAACCCAGCCGCCGTCCCAGCTCCACTCTCCGTCCGTGCCTCAGCCTACGCCGACGAGCTCGTCAAAACGGCGGTATGTGCTTCGTAAATGAACAGTCTTTACAGCTTATACGTTATGGGAAACCCACCCAAAGGACGAAGAAATTGTAACTGAAGAAAGAAACTGATGTTCTGTATTAACTGCTGCAGAAAACCATTGCGTCGCCTGGGCGTGGAATCCTCGCCATGGACGAGTCGAACGCCACCTGCGGCAAGCGCCTTGACTCTATAGGGCTTGAGAACACCGAGGCCAACCGCCAGGCCTACAGAACCCTCCTCATCACCGCCCCCGGCCTGGGCCAGTACATCTCCGGCGCCATTTTGTTCGAGGAAACCCTGTACCAATCCACCACCGACGGAAAGAAAATGGTGGACGTCCTCGCCGAGCAGAACATAGTGCCTGGAATCAAAGTCGACAAGGTAATAATAATAAGAAAAACGAGTTTTAGTTGGTACTGTACACATCTCTAATCTATCGATCGATCACTTAATTAGGGTTTGGTCCCACTCGCCGGCTCGAACGGCGAGTCGTGGTGCCAAGGCCTCGACGGCCTTGCTTCTCGCTCCGCCGCCTACTATCAGCAAGGCGCTCGCTTCGCCAAATGGTAATTTAGTTAATCGCTCGGTTGATTGATGGATTCACTTTAACAGCAAAAGGGTTATTCTTCGCCTAACTCAATGACCTCCTCGATTCATTAGGCGTACCGTTGTTAGCATTCCCAATGGTCCCTCCGCCTTGGCCGTGAAGGAAGCTGCTTGGGGCTTGGCTCGCTACGCCGCCATTTCTCAGGTGTATATATACATATATATATACACACACGTATATTGGGATCTCCTTCATTCTTCTTCTTCTTCTTCTTCTTCTTCTTACCACAACTTTACATGGGAATGGTGAAATTAGGACAATGGGTTGGTCCCAATCGTCGAGCCTGAGATATTGTTGGACGGCGAGCATGGAATCGATCGGACATTCGAGGTTGCCCAAAAGGTATGGGCGGAGGTTTTCTTCTACTTGGCTGAGAACAACGTTGCCTTCGAAGGTATACTCCTTAAGCCCAGCATGGTCACGCCCGGCGCCGAGTGCAAGGACAGGGCCACGCCTGAGCAAGTCGCCGACTACACCCTCAACCTCCTCCGCCGCAGAATTCCACCTTCCGTCCCAGGAATCATGGTATATATTTACGTATATACATATATGTGTGTGAATGGGTTTTAGATTCAATTTCCAGTTGACAAAGAAAACTCTATTTTTGGGCAGTTCTTGTCTGGTGGGCAATCTGAGGTTGAGGCAACCTTGAACTTGAATGCGATGAACCAAGCTCCAAACCCATGGCACGTGTCGTTTTCTTACGCTAGGGCTCTTCAGAACACTTGCCTTAAGACGTGGGGCGGCCGGCCTGAGAATGTTAAGGCGGCCCAAGACGCCTTGCTCGTCAGAGCCAAGGCCAACTCTTTGGCTCAGCTTGGTAAGTACACTGGCGAGGGAGAATCCGAGGAAGCCAAGGAAGGAATGTTCGTCAAGGACTACAGCTACTAATTCATTTTACTGTGTCGTCGATTATATCTTTCGTGAAAAAGAAGCAAGAAAATGGGCGTTGTTGTGCCGTTGATGACGATGATGATACAATATTTATCCAAGATTTTTTTTGCTTGTTTTCTTTCTTCGTAATCTGTGTATGCTATTGCTGCTTAATTGTGTTGAATAATGAAGATTTGAAATAGAAAGATGAAGCCTCCTTCTCATTCTCCTCATCTTCTTTCTCCTCCTCCTCATCTCCTTCTTCTCCATCTTCTCATCCTCCTCCCCCTTTTCATCCTCTTTATCATTCTCCTCCTCCTCATCCTCCCATCTCTTCTCCTCCTCATCCCCCCTCCTCCTACTTATCCTCCTCCTCCTACTCCTCGTTCTTTTCCTTCTTCTCCTCCTCCTTCTCCTCATCCCCTTCTCCTCTTCCTCATCCTTCTCCTCCTTCTCCTCTCCTCTTTCTCATTCTTGTCATCCTCCTTCTCTTTCTTCACCTCCCCTCCTCCTCCTCCCTCTCATCCCCTTCTCATTCTTCGTCCCCTCCACCTTCTCCCTCTCTTCCTCCTCATTCTTCTTCTCCTCCTCCTCATTCTCCTCCTCCTCCTCCTCATCCCCCCTCCTCCTCCTTCGCTTTTTTCTTCTCCTCCTCCTTCACTTTCTTCTTCTCCTTCTCATCCTCCTCTTTCTTCCCTTCCTCCTCATTCTCATCCTCCCCCTCCTTCTCCTTCAGTTTCTTCTCATTATCCTTCTCATCCTCCTTCGCCTCATTCTCCTCCTCCTCCCATTCTCCTCCTCCTTCTCCTCCCCCTCCTCCTTCTCCCTCCCCTCATTCTCCTCCTTCTCATCCTCCTCCTTTTCTCCTTCCCCACCTTCTCCTCCTCCTTCGGCCCCTCCTTCTCATCCTCCACTTCCTCATTCTCCTTCTCATCCTCCTTTTTTCTTCTTCTCATCATCCTCCTCATCCTCTTTTTCCTTCTTCTCCTCCTCATCCTCCTTCTCCTACTCCTCCACCACCACCACCTCCTCCTTCTTCTCATCTTCCTCCTCATTCTCCTTCTCCTCCTTCTCATTCTTCCCCTCCTTCTCCTTCTCCTCCTTTTCCTCCTCCTTCTCAACCTCCTCCTCCTCTTTTTTCTCCTCTTCCTCCTCATCCTTCTCCTCCTCCTCATCATCATGGCTCCTCCTTCTCCGTCGTCCCATCCTCATCATTCTCCTCCTCCTCATCATGCTGCTCCTCGTTCTTCCCATCCTCCTCCTCCTCCCCATTCTCCTCCACCTTCTTCTCCTCCTCCACCTTCTCCTTTTCCTCCTCCTCTCCTCCACCTTCTCCTTCTCCTCCTCCTCCACATCCTTCTCCCCCTCCTCCTCCTCATTCTCCTCATTTTATAATATATATAATATCTTTCTCCCTTCATCTATATCTAAATTTGTTACATAAATAGCAACGATGTTTAGTGATAAGTAACATTTATACATATGAACTCTTAGTAACATAACGGAGAGTTATGAAACAGATAGAGTGTTGTGTGTTGAGTTACTTCAGAGATTACGAAGGAAAGTAAAATGGTGGTAGTAAATAATACGGAATGTGTTGGAGTTTGTGTGTGGTCTATATAATGAACCAATCAATGGCTGCTCGAAACGTGTCTCAAATCTTTTTTGTCAATATCGTCATATTATCGAGTGAGAAGAATGGAATGGATAATACCTTAGTGGCATGTTTGGTTATAAGTAGGGGTGGTTCGGTACGGTATACCGTACCAAAACTGTGATACCGTATACCATACCGAAATTTCGGTATCCAAAAAAATCATACCAATACCATACCAAAATTTCGGTATACCTTAAATTTCGATACGGTATCATACCGAAATTTCGGTATGGTATCGGTATCATACCTTCTATACCATTCACACGGAGGATTTTTTACCATGCATGTCTCGTAACTCGTTAATTCGTTGTTTTGGAATTTTTAATCAATTCAAACTCCTTAGGCCCCCAATAAGATAGATTATTAATACCAAATTTTTCAAAATAAAAAGATTTTTAACCTTAAATAATTTACATATTTTAACCAGTATCCTTAGTAAGACAAAAACTTTACATAACCACAAAATACAACTTTATATACAGATTAATTAGAACGAAGCAGCTATATTTAAAAAATTAGTGAAGATTAATGAAAAGTAATTACATTGCATCTTCACACTTTCAAAATCCTGAAAAAAAAAACATTAAAAATGCAAAAATTAAACGTTACTTGAGTTACATAAGTAAAATATGGTGGGCCTAATCTAGAAAGTTGTGTATAAGTTAATAATTTATGGGCTGAATAAGTTTATGAAGATCCTTAATTTTTCATTTTATATTTTTTGAAATAATATAATATATGTAGGTGTATATATATATAATTAGTATTTCGGTATTCGGTATAATCGGTATACCTAATTTTAAAAACTTTCATACCATTACCGTACCGAAAATTTTCGGTACGGTATCATACCTTACCAAAAACTTCGGTATACCAAAATTTTCGATATTTTCGATACGATTCGATATGATAAGGACGGTATGTCGGTATTTCGGTATTTTTCCCCAGCCCTAGTTATAAGTGTCATATAAAAGCCCATGATAAATTATTTAGAGCAAGCCCAGTATAATTTATCTGAGCCTAATAACATCGTTTATTTATTTCGGGCATGTCGGGCTAAATGGTTTATTTCGGGCTGCAATTCAAATACCAAACAATATTAGTTAATATTAATAATATTATATGGGCTTATGGGGATAGCAAACGGGCCCTAGATATATAAACTATTTATTGTGTAAAGTTACCTAAAGTATACTGCATATTCCCACACACAAAAAGAAGGTCGAATGCAAACAAGGTAACTTTTTCAATCGTAAAAAATCTACTGCAAATTGGCACACACAAAAAGAAGGTCGAATGCAAACAAGATAACCTTTTTAACCGCATGCACGAAGAATAAGAAGGAAAATTGATGTATATTTTTTCATCACGCAAAAATGAGTTCAAATTAGTGGGTCGGGGACCAAATGTGTCCCCTCGACGGTATACTAGCGACACATAATAAATACATGCTATGTTGTTTTACATATGATTAATTTTACATGCATGCATCTTGTGCGTTCATAGCAACAAAAAGCTTGAGTCCTTACGTTGAAAGGAAGTGATGTGGAATATCTTTTTATGATGTCCCACCAAAGTTCTTTCTCTTCAATTATTCCTAGATAATTAAAAAACCTATATAATTAAAAAAAAAAAAAAGAACTCTCCTATAGCGACTGAGAAGCGTTAGCAACAAAAAGCGAGCCCAAATTGATTTTATTTGATTGGCCCATTAAGAGCCCAAACTGAAGGTAGTCCATTACTCACTGCTTCCACACAGAGAGATGCAGTGGGTAATTCCAAGCTTCGATTTTTCTCCTCTTTTCGAGCATGGCGTTCGCCAGAGCTCGGATCACGGCTTTAAATTCTCGGTAATTTCTTTCTCTGCGTGTTTTTATGGGCTTGAAAACGGGGTTCGGGGCAATTCATGTCCGCTATGAACTGAAAAATTTGTACTTTTTGATAACTTGGTTATCGATGTTATCATAGCGAGACTTGCAATTGATTATTTTTTTGATAGATAGTAATTATACAATGGGAGCTGGAGTGTCTCCAGTCAGGTCTTTTTTGTTGGCTTATGATTATTTTCAGCTTGCTCGTGTGTAAATGTGGGTAATTACTGATGTTGTCTGCTATTTAATGGACCGTTCCTATTGCGTTTGATTCAAATAACCAAATATGCGTGTGAAGTTTGATTGGAAGAAATAAGAATATAGTTCGTAGGGCCTTTTATATCTATGATGGGTCTTATGTCTTACTTAGGGGTTATCTTCGAAGTTTTGGGTATCTATTAAGAAGCAGTTTTCCCGATGCTTATTCAATGGAAGCTAAGCTGCCTTCATGCTTTTTTTGGAATGGGAATCAGAGGAAAGTTCACGCTTTTCGCCACTTTGCGTCTGCCTCGGTGAATTCTATGTTCATCGAGGGATTATGTCCAGTCGGACATCGCCTTACAGTGCATAGGGGGTATGCCAAAGATGCAATGAATGCATCTGTTGAGCTGAATACGGATTCAGATGTTATCAGGTTTAGAATTGGCAATGAATGCGGTAAGAAGAAATCTTTAAAGAAGACGATTAAAGCTGCAAGACAGGCAAGAATCTCTAGAAAAGCGAAGCTCAACGAACTGAGATTCTATCGGTTGAAAGCAAAGAAGAAAATGAAATCTCCAAATCCCGAAGTTCGAATGAGGTACAAGCTTGAAAAGGTGGGTGAAATGCCCTTGTGGAAATTTGAACCTAACCCTCCTATTCCTTTCGGATATCCTTACGTTGATCACCATGTCCTATGTATGCACTATGATCATTGCAGGCAAAAAGAAAAGAGGCTTCGTTGATTGAAAAGCTGAGGAAATACGAGATGCCTAAAGCACCCCCTGAAACGTATGATCCCGAGATATTGACAGAAGAGGAAAAGTTTTATCTGAAGCGTACGGGTGAGAAGAAGAAACATTATGTCCCAGTGGGAAGACGAGGAGTGTTTGGTGGTGTTGTGCTTAATATGCATCTTCATTGGAAAAAGCACGAAACAGTTAAAGTTGTCTGCAAACCTTGTAAACCTGGACAAATTCACGTATATGCTGAGGAGCTTGCTAGGCTGAGCAAAGGCATTATCATCGACATAATGCCAAATAATATAATCATTTTCTATCGTGGAAAGAATTATGTCCAGCCAGACGTCATGTCACCTCCTGAAACTTTATCCAAAGCAAAGGTAGTAACACCCTCTTTTCTTGGTTAACCTCATAAGATATTTGATGATCATAGATTGCCTGTTTGAGTGTTCAGCTTTGACATGGCTTGTCTGAATACTCTAGTTTCTATAAAATTCGATTGATGTTTCGCGGCCATTTTAATATTCTGTGAATGTTCGACTCTACGTATAGCATGCGGTGCCACACGTCCTCATTTCTTTTTTTCCCTATCAGTTACTTTTTTCCGTTATTTCAACTCATGCAGTCATTTATACATCGCTGGATACATCGCACTGTGCATCCACATAAATAAATTTTCCTTATTGTCATTTTAAGCGTTTGTTTTTACTGTAGGCTCTGGAGAAGTATCGATATGAACAATCCTTAGATCATACAAGTCAGTTCATTGAGAAGTTGGAGAGCGAACTAGAAGAATATCATGAACATCTTGCCCGGTTTAGGAAAGAAAAGTTAGTCATTGGCAAGCTCCAAGAGAGAACAACAGAGTTAAATCCTTCACAAGAGAGTTCCAATAGATGAAAGTTGCTATCTTTTGTAGAATTTTCTGAGTAAGTGGATTCAAATCTGAAGCACACCGCTCTACTTATATTTCTTAGACATCGTCTTGTTTTTCATGCCCGTTTCAGATGTCATAATGCAGGTATCAAGATCAAAGGATAGAACTTTCATCCCCGTGCCCTTGACACGAAAGATGGCTTTTCGCCACTCATCCCCCAACCCAATCTCTGAGGCCTTCTTAAATAAGGTATGTAGGATTGTCGTGAAATACTTTACTGTAATATGAGCACACATTAATGCAAATTAAAAATTTTTTGAACTACATCTTATCCAACTACATAGCATGAAATCCTATTTCCACCCACACTAATGAGCTCCACATGTTATTTGGATCCTTATTAGCCCGCATTCAGAAAGACATTGAAAGTGTCTCAGATGTTCTCAGTTTTCTGTGATAAAACAGTAAATTAAAATGGTAAAGAACGACTACCTCGGTATCTGACTCCAAATACATGTGCATCCATGCCTTCTACTTACGTTACATCACTTCAGTTGGCAGTTCTTACAGTCTCTATTTAAGAGTCGGACACAGACATGGGCCTTGCATTTACAATTTCATACTCCACTTGCCAATTTTTTCTACTTTTTTTTTGGGTAAAATATTGTGCTGCTCTGCTCAGAGACATAAGAAGACAAGGGTCCGTTTGAAGTCTTACCTTACCCTTTTAAGACAAGACTTCTCTACTCAATGGAGATCTTGACAATACAGTGCTGTTTCTGACGTATTAGGGAAGAGCCCCGAGACAAAACTTCAGAAGCTTGATTGTGCTGACTTTTGATTTCATTACATTATAAGATGGTTGATTTGATTGATTGATTGATTGGATTTAGAAATAGTATATGATGGGCATCTTTTTATTCATTGTTTTTTGTTCTCGTGGTGTTTATTTAGTTAAAGTGGAACTTTTTCAATATTTTCTTCCCACTTTAATGTTCTTCAGAAAAAAAAAATGCTATATATCTGCTGTTATTTCACTTCTGCTAAGGTCAACAGTTCAAAGATTGCATTATATACTCCCACTTTTTTTTTTTAATTATATTCGATTTCTTGATATATTTTGATATATGTGTATCGTTCACGCATCCTAATTTCTGCCCATTACAACTATCCCATTCCCATCAAACAAAACCTACTTAATTTCCCGTTAATCTATATTTATTACAAGAGACATCAATTGCATCGAATACGTCTTTTTAGAACTGCAAGTATATGTTGTAGTAAAGGAGGAGAGAATTAGGAATATTTCCCAAAGACATATTACTTCGCCAGAGTAAACCTGTAAAGCTAACCTCTTCAGTTTCCATGTCTAAAACCTGTCTGCATCTCAAAAGCTGTTAGATACCCTACAACCTACGCATGCTACTGTTTCTTGACCTGAAACAGTCTACCCGAAAAAAAAAACCCCATAAAAAGGCACAAATCTCTTTGCAGTTACGGCGTTCGTCATCTTCATTTCGCATACAACTTTCCCCTGAAACTACATACGATGAGCGACAAAGAAACCCCCCCAAAGTCAACTTTGAACGTCGCCCATGGTGATAGGACCAAGAAGAAGAAGAAGAAGAGAGGCGGCGCTAAGAGGAAGATGAATCTTGAGCAGACGGCGGCGTACAAGTCTGTCAGCGAATGGGTTTTCTTAGAGAAGCAATCAAACAGTTGCAGCAGTAATGTTTCTTCGGCCAATTTCGTGGATCCATTCCTTGACGGTTTTGGGGTTCAATGGTATCAGCCAAAGGAGAAGCTCGTCTTTGAGTTTCACTGCCACACGACTTGCAGCGATGGGTACTTATCTCCTTCGAAGCTTGTCGAAAGAGCACATCACAATGGGGTGAGCTTGCTTCAAATGATTATTCCTTTAATTGCCTGTCATCTTCCTTCCTTTTTTTTCCTGAGAGGAGACGAGGGTCCTTATTATTGTGCCTTTTTTTCTCATTCTTGGCGTGTCTATTTCATGTGATGTTGGATTGAGAATGGACGGCGGTGATGTAATACGTACGAAAGATTTGATTTTTATATCTACTTTGATCAGAGCAGGTGAAAGTACTGGCCTTGACTGATCATGATACAATGTCTGGCGTCCCTGAAGCCATGGAAGCTGCTCGAAGATTCGGTATGAAGATCATCCCAGGCGTAGAAATCAGTACAATCTTCTACTCAAGGTTCAAAATCTCCCCTTTTGCTATTCATATGAACATTCTTGACTGGGTTTTTTCTATCTGTTACAACTGCGCGAAATCTTACTCATTTTTTGCCATGTCTAAACCTTACAAGAAGGAACTCGGGCGTAGAAGAGCCAGTCCATATCTTAGCATACTATAGTAGTTGTGGGCCATCCAAATCAGCAGAATTAGAAGAGTTCTTGGGGAGCATCAGAGAAGGGCGGTTTCTTCGTGCGAAGAACATCGTATCGAAGCTCAACGAACTAAAGTTGCCCATCAAATGGGAGAAAGTGACGAAGATTGCGGGAAAAGACGTTGCTCCAGGGAGGCTCCACATAGCTCGGGCCATGCTTGAAGCTGGCCATGTTGAGAATCTCAGACAAGCTTTCGCTCGCTATCTTTATGACGGCGGACCAGCTTATGCAACGTAATAATACTATATGTACCGTGTTTTCTGAAGGATGTTTGAATTAGTAATTGAAATGATTGATCTTTCTTTTTGAAGGGGAAGTGAGCCCATTGCTGAGGATGCAGTTGAATTTATACGCTCGACGGGCGGAGTTGCAGTTTTGGCACATCCATGGGCGTTGAAAAACCCGACTGCTGTCATAAGACGGCTCAAAGAAGTAGGCCTTCATGGCTTAGAGGCTTACAGAAGCGATGGTAAACTTACAGAAATACCTGAACATAGCAAGGCGATGTGTGATGATTTTGAGTTATGAGCATTTGTGGAAGCAATTTTCATCTTTTTATTTGCAGAATACTGTGATTTGGCTGATAAGTACGAGCTACTGAAGCTCGGAGGGTCTGATTATCATGGTAAAGGAGGGCAACATGAGTCCGACGTGGGAACTACAAGTTTGCCAATTTCGATGGTTAACGAATTCCTTAAATTGGCGCGACCTATATGGTGTGGGGCCATTCAGGACATACTTGGGAATTACATGAACGATCCTTCGGACGCCAACTTGCAAAGTATCATGAGATTTCGAAAGTTCAAGTGTTCGAAAACTAATAGTTGTAAGGAACTGATTGAGCAGTGTTTATCTTCGTGTCTATCGAAAGACGAAAGAGAAAGCGCCGAGTTTGAGATCATTAGGTCGAAGCTTTCGCAGGTTACGATCATGTGAGGAGAGCAGTTGATGGTATCAGATGGATGCATATATGGTTCCTTGCTTATGTATCGAAAGTGACAAGAAAATTTCTTCTTTCCTTTTCTCATATCCACCAAGTCACAAAATAAAGCCAATTCTTTCATTCCATTCCATTCATCTGTTCTGAGAGAAATATGATATCCAGCAAAGCAATTACAGAGGTAACAAACATGGAATGATTGACAAAGGATCAATGTGGAACTGCACTAAAATGTCTCATTTTGATGTTGCAAAGAGTCGGGGACAAAACCACTACTCAAATAGTCGAATAAAAACGATGTGCTCAGTTGTACGGAAAGCTTTAAGCCCAATGAGTGGGCAGCAAAACCACAACTCAAGTGGTGGTGATATACCTTAGCTATTCTTCTCTTTCTTCGTCCTCCCACTGATAAGTTATAGAAGGCCTCACCTGAGTTTGCCTAGCTGTACTTTCTTTTTTAATGCTCTCTGACCATGATATACAAAGGAGTCCACTATACCTGCCACTGTGAACACACCTGCCGTAGAAAGGTGAAACCCTTGTGAGACAATTTCGTCGAAAGTAGTTGTTTGTCTTTTTTAATTTAACGATGCGTTAAAGAATAAGTAAAGTACCTCCCACAATGGCACAGATATGAGTCAGGAAGTGTAAGAACGATGAGTGCTGCTCTGCGAACGTTACCTGCAACAAGCAAATCATGAAATGCATGGTATAATATAAAGCTCATCGTGTAAAGCCAATTCTAAAATACTAAACAATATATCACGAAATCAAATCTTGTATTTCAGCAGATGAAACTCGTGCAATATAAATATATTTCAAAAGTATATAAGAAATTATGTTAGGAGAACTTTGAGGTTGATATGTAATAAAATTATGGCAAAGAAACACCAACCTTTATAGGAGAAAGGTCGTAGAAGAAGAAAACTCCAGGGGGCGATCTGAAATGGTCCTCTTCGGAACTTTTGTAGTGTTCGGTCACCGAGAACTGCACAAGCAGTTGTGCCGTAATGTATGAAACACGACAACAGAGTGCTTATTCAAAATTCTATCTTGACCTATATTACCTGATTAGATTGAATCGTATGACCTCTAACATTGGTATATATAGTTGGAACGACCTGCAAAAGTACATAATAAGCCTTAAGAAGAATAAAAATGGAAAAGATTGGAATTAAGTATGGCATGTTTTAGAAAGGAATGTTAGAACTCAAAATGCCTTGCATGTAGAAATACCATAAATTAAGAAACTTGTAGATGAGAAGTAATGAGACTAACCTTGAGAAAATATTGATATACTCCATTTGGCATCTTTTGCACCCACTGCACCCTGATTATCATAGTAAGGAACGTCAAGACTTGCAATTTAATAGCATAACTAATTGAAATCACAATCCTACCCAAACACGCATCCTAAGGGATTCCAAACAGAGCCTTAGTTAAAAGAAAACTTACCCATCTAATGGATTTATAATGCCAGGAATGGGATCACCAAATGATAATTTGTTAATCTTGTGGCTTATCTGCATGGCATGATAAATCAAGGCTTATTGCATTATCAATCAAAACGAAAAGAAGGGAATGACGTGCAACAAAATGACGATTGATCAGTTAAAGGTCAAAACATAGTATCACCGGCAATAGCTGTCGAATTCTTACATTATAACTTTCTGTCTGTAAAGCTAGTAACTCTATAAGGTTAGCACCCTGTTGAAGGAAGCTTTTACCCGGTGCGAAATGGAAATTCCCAGCCACTTTATTAACTTCCAGCGACCCGTGTATATTACATCCTTCACCTTCTTCCTCTTTTACTTTTTGAACAAAACCTTCTCTTTTGCACTAAGGGACATATACGCGGAACAAAACGTTTCCATTTGAGAAACATTTGCAATAAAAAACGCATACATGCACACAATAAAATTTACACGTCCCCCATCATCCCTAATCATCAATAGGCATTGTCATATATATCAGAGAGAAACTTTATTGAGAAAAAAAGCAACCAAATAGAAAATTAAAAGGTTACACATATTCTAAATTACTCGCATTTCACCTTTCACATCTAGGCCTGCTGGTTAACCACTTTAACTTTTGAAAACATGTTCACTAGATTTTAATTAATACAATAATAAAATCATAAGGCATTAAGAAGCAGCACAGAACTAGCTTTCTCTTTCAAAAACTATAAGATTGATAATTTAAGCTGAATATCACAGAATGGTGGAAACCTGATCGATCAAATCTGGATTAGTAACACCCCAGCCCTTCTTTCGATACGCTTCACGAACCTCTTCACATGAGTTGCAACATTCCTCATCGGACTGCCAGAGAAAATTAAGAAATATATAGATCAATATGTTGTCAGATTGATTATTAGGAAACAGACAGAAAACCAAAAAGTTATCAGTAAACAATTGATACGTCTATACTATATAGAGATTAAGATACAACGACCCACTTTTAAAGACAAGAGAAGAGATGACATTTTCACCGAGAATGATTAAACTCTGATCAAGGAAAACAACACCAACATAAGAAAACTTGGCACTTGAACATCGCAACAAAAATATGAATAGAGATACCGTTTCGGCTCCATAACATGAACCACAATACGTCTCATTGTGCTCAAGTCTTCCACCATGCCTCTGCAAAGGCCTTTCAATCTGTAATACAAATGCAAATCAGTCTCAATAAATCATATAATAGGTAGATAGGTAGCTAGATAGATAAATAGAGAGACACACAGATATATATATATATATATACAGAGAGAGAGAGAGAGAGAGAGAGAGAGAGAGAGAGAAGAAGAAGAAGAACTAATTTACTAACCTTAGGAGCACCAATTCCATCTTGTCTTGTTTCTATCACATTACCATGGGAATCAATTCTCTTCTTGAAGATATCATGCCTCTGCAAGTTTAGTGATGTATATATGACACACATCAAAGGGTCTTCTTGTAGAATATGAGAAAAAGAAACATAACCAAATACAAATGATGATGTACTACACGATTGCTCAGACAATGAAAAATAAATTGAAAAAAATCAGATGCATCACGTACTATGTCAAGGTGTCGCTCCCCGCTGATATCCATGGTATCAATGCTCAACAGTGTACACGGAATGGCAGGAAAAGTGACATCAAACTGCAATCAACAGTAGATTTACTGATATTAAAAGATCTAAAGTGTTAACTGATTTGATTTTCAATCTACATTTCAAAAGACAAAGTATGAGTATACAACAGAACGCAACCCTTTCCAAGGGTAAGACTTGATTAAATACAATATCTAAATCTACTCAGCTCCCAAAGTAAGAGAACTAAAACACAACAGCGTCTATTGGTATAACAGCGAGGTGAAGATTTTTGAAATATTGATCAGCCAAATGAGAGCTCAGTCATCATACGTTGATATGTAATTTTCCTCCTCTTGACGTGTCTACGAGGAGCTTTGTTTCAGTAACGGTATGAAGGTACAGTCCTGCAAGCAAAGAAACAGTTAAAAAGTAAATTTCCCAGATATCACACATACAAAACAAACCTCAACAAACAATTATCTTTACTGCCTGAAAAGAAAAGGATTAATACTAAAGTAACCACTAGATCACAAACACAACCCGCAAAACAATCCTTCAAATAGCTGCTGATGCAAGAAAAAACGAATCAAAAGAGTCGGAAAATACTTACTGAACTCAGAAATGAAAAGCAAAGCAATGACAATAGACGACACGAGCGTGATAACACCACCAGAGAGCGAACGGCTGTAGAAATCTTCATTAACTTTAGGATACGCGTCCAAATTTCGCAATTTACCAAACACTCTATCCATGACAGTAATTATATCTCAATCCCCAAAACCTTCTCCCCTCTTCGTCGTCGATGTGTTTACACTTGGCACGATTGTCGATCCCACGAGCCCTTCAACACAACAAACATTAATCTCCCTCAAACGAAAAATCCTTTGACTACCTAACCTCTACCAAATCTATCGCCGAATAATTTCGCGGGAACGAAGATTAAATTGACGGTCTGAGCCGGCAACTGAAAACGAGCTTAATGAAAGGGTTTGACTGACTGCGAACGGAAAGATGTTCTTGTTCCTGATTTATCCTCGGCGTTATATCCAATTTCTTAATTAATTTTTAATATAAATTAAAAATTACGATGATTGACGGAGGTTATAAATGTAATTACCACTAATGATTCTCAATCGCATCGCAAGCCCAGCCCAGCCCACCATAGATAGATCCACGTTGTTACTGTGATTGAAGACGAGATTTTTCTTACTGCGAAGTATCGAATCGAAGAAGATGAGCTTAGCTCTATTGGAAGGCTACTCCTCAGCCGAAGAAGAAGAAGACGTCGTCAATGAACACGGACAGTTCTCATCCGACGAAGACGAGCGAAACGGCGTAGTCTCGAAGAAGGCGAATTCGTACAAACCCTTGTCGGATCCCAATCCGCCGTCCTCATCGTCGTTGCCGTCCGTCTTCGAAGCGTTTTCTGAAGTAAATTACCAATTATCTTCGTTGTAGTTAGAAATTTCTGTTTTTTTTCTTCATGTTTTGAATCAATTTTCGTATTTTGTTCGGGGGATATGGAGATTTCAGGGCCGCCAAAGTTTCTGAACAACAGCGTTCAAGAGGACGCAAAGAGAGAGGAGCAAGCGCACGGTGGAAAGAGAAATCGTAGAGATAGGAAAGATTTGCCTGCAGGTATATCTTGCTATTGCCCCCTTTTTCTTCCTTTCTTGAGCTGTTGCAATATTCCAATCCCTTCCTCTGGAAATTGTATCAGTGAGTGAGCTACAACTTGACTTGTCTTGGGACGGGATTTGGATCGAAGACAAGCAATTCTTTCGCTATGAATATATTACCTTGTAAAGATTTTCTCATAGGGTTTGAGGTTCACTAATCCTTACATACTATGTTGCCATTGAATCGACAGGTGCTGTAATGGAGTCCAAGGCTCAGTTAGTGGGCATCCATGAAAGAGTTCGAAGTGATATAGGAAACAGTGCGTCTCAAGGGGGCGGGACGAACAATAGCACTGCCCAAGGTGGAAAGCGTGTCTCTACTGCTGGAAATCCAAATGCAGAAGATGCAGCTGATCTTTTGAGGTTTGTCTTCTAATTCTTACTTCAATCTCAATATAATTTCCCCACCAATAGAACTAATAAGACTGTATGTTTGTTATGTACCAGGATTTGTTTGAAGTGTGGTGTCCCAAAGACTTTCTCTAATGTAAAAGGAATGGTGTGCCCCGTGTGCAACGATCGACCTCCATTGGACTCCGATAAAGAGCTTTCCAAGAAGAAGGGATCAGTAATCAAGGAGAAGGAGAAGAATAAGAGGATGAAGGGCCAATCATCGCACGCCACGTGGAAGAGCGAAACGGAGATGCAGCTACGCCAGCAGTTTGATTAGTAAGAGAATGTTCTTTCTTTATCATCGTCAATCTCTCTACTTCGTTAGGCATTGTAACGTTTATAGTTTATTGTACTCTCTTAAGACGCATCAGTTATATGAAAACCATGTTGTGTATGCCCATCTTTACCAGTAAATTTACTTGGAGGTTTGATGGAATGTATTGTATATGCGAAACACTCATTCATATAACGGAGAAGATATAACTTAGTAATCAACACATTTAGCGGAGGAAAAGAAACGCTTTAGTAGTAACTCAAACCACCATGGATCGGCCTATGTGAGCTTTATGACATTCGATATACAGAAGACAACATAATCACAAACTTCGTAGGAGATGCTCCAACCATAGCTTAGCTCCTTTTCTTCTGCTGAAAGTAGCACCTCATTTAACACATTTTACAATATAAGATCAGCCAATTTCTCCCTTTGCCATTTCTTTGCGTAGTAGTACCAAGTTCTCCGCCTTCATACCCGGGCATGCCATGGACCCCTGAACATACGACACTTTTTGGGTTAAATGACCGTTGAAATGCTAGAAATTATGAATGAGTGTCAAATGCTTACAGTGGAAGGCAAATTTGAAGGCGATTGTTCAATTGGAGGTGCCCTGTGAAATAGTAAGTGCGCGACGGAACGATCTATTGGATTTGTTTGCGTCTCCATGTCTATAAAACTAGTCACCAAAAAATAAAAAGATATGGTCAGAGATGCTTGAATTCTTGCATTGTTTGGAGCAGTAAGAGACGAAGAAGTTAGAGTTGCATACTTGCTTGCATCTTCTGCCATGAGTGCTCCGTTTCCTTCCATTTCGTCACCATTGCTACATAAGCTTGCTTGGTTATGCCTATGTTCCGCGCTCCGCGCCAGACGGTATAAGCTGTCCCTAATGCACAACTTTGTCTTCAGATCCAACTAGTCCAAGAAAAAAATTGCGTAGTTAGTTCGAACATTTAGAAGCGCCCATCAGCAAACGAAGAGGAAGGCAATCCACACCACATTCTATAACTTGAAAACATATATATATATATATATATATACAGATTCAACGGTTTAATAATGGTATAACTGGTGGTCACCAGCCACAGCTAGTTTTAGAGCTATGTTGAAAGAATCTTCAGATTTAGCAAAAGCTAGGGACACTGATACATTGCATGAGATGTATGAAACCTTTATAATAACGAGCAACCAATACCTGTTCCATAACGAGCTGAAGCTGCCGAAAACTAGCAGCTTCCATAGAATTGTCATCCGTCCTGGAACTCTTAACTGGACTTTCTTGTAGATTTGAGGAACCAAATTCGGCCGGGATAGTCTTGGAGGAACCAATATTCTTTTTGCAAAGTAGTTTACTGGGTAAACCAGCAGCGCCTATTGGTGAGAGAGATGCTAATTCGTCAGTCTCAGATTTCATAGCAGATGTTGGCTGGTTAGTTAATTTCGGACCAGGTAAACTATTGCTGCCCAAATGCCTGTAAGTGAATGGATTCTGTGTATAACCATAGGAAACTGGACTGAGGGCCTGATGCTGTCGCATAACCCCAGATGAGAAATCCAGATGAGAGGTAGCTTTAGGTGGAACTTGTGTTGTTTCGTTGGATAAATTACTCGAATAACTGAAGCTGCCATTGGCAGGGTGATCTCCTTTTCTTTTCCCCCCTGAATGCTGTTGCAGCTTAGACTGGTTTCTGTTATTGATCATCTGCCAAAATGAACGAAGGTTAACATACCATACTGTTATCAGGTAGCAACATGCCTTGGTAAAAATTAGAACACAACACAACTCAATTTTGTCAAGCATCTTATTATCAACAATCAGGTCAACTCTTTGGTGAAAACAGAAATGTTCCCAACATAAATGAATCAGAATGGACGTTCTTACTTGGCCTTTAGCAGTAAAACCATCTTTTCCATTAGCCAAAGTAGTTCCATTGACAAAAGATAAGTAAGACTGGGATTTATCTGAGCTCCAAATGTCATCACTGAACGAATTGGATGCACTATTCATAGCAGGATCATTAATTTCTACACTTTTGGAGTCGTTGTTTCCCAACAATGTAAACCTAGAATCAGATTCCATTTCATCCTTAAACTCTCCAACATCATCTGCTGACGAAAGCCAGTTAAACCCATCGTCTTTGCTTCCCTCAAGTCCAAATGTTGAATCACAACTCCTGAAAAAATTAAAATCATAAGAAAAAGTGATATGATAAAAACGCAAGCAAAGAAGAAAGCGTCAATTTTTTTAATTACCTAAACATCTTATCAACGTCTTCAAAGTTTCCTATTTCAGGCCAGTCATAATACAAGAGGTCACCAGAGTCTCTGGCACCGGCATTCTCAAAAAAAGCAAGATTATTCTCTGCATGAGTTGCATCAGCAAGAGGATAACTGAATGAGTTGTTATCAGCCGTAGCTGTCTTGTCATCAAAATTCATGCAGAATCCATTCTTACTAGGGTCTGTATCATTGGTTTTGAAGGCATGACTCGAGGACAAATCTCCTGAAGCAACACATGACGCTCCTTGAGTGGAGTCTCCATCCATTGAAGAGGAAGATATACCCTTGTCCAACATTTTACTTCCTTCACTTAAAGATTGAAATTCTCCGTTTTCACTAGTATGGTAAACATATCCTCCGTCAGCAGAACTTTCTTGAATGTTAATGAAGTCACTACTTCATGTCTTTGTTTTGTATCAGCTAGACCAGAAATACCACCAGTTTTTCCAGGATGTGGAACTATGTGATCATCACTTGGGCAAATATCATCCCAAGCTATGTCTTCAAACTGTAGCAGCAGTTACACAATTTTAGCTGTATTAACTGCATAGGATACTTCCATGAAATGAGTAACAGGCACCAACATACAGAAATTACATTGGAGCACTTATAACAAAAAACAAAACAAGCCATTCGACAAATAACAGACCATTTCTTCCACTCATAACAAAGGAACTTGAGCTTTAAATTAAGGAAATCAAAAAATCTTTTCACTACGCCACGTGCCTAAATCAAAGAAAACCACAGCAAAGGGAAACGACCTTACCTCATACATGCACAAATCTGACATCACTTGCAACTCTCAACCCCCACTCAAACTACATGAACTTTGCTTCATACTCAAACTCTTCCTTCGCCTATGTTTCGTTAAACCAACCTGAAAAAGGAACAAACTAATAAGGCAAAGACAAGACTTATCCATTTGCTAAACGAACAACGAACCAATATGGAATTCCAATGGTCACATATGATCATGCATAAGTTCGCGAACGAGTAAAATAGCTTCCGAATAGATAAAGCAAGAACATAAAAATTGCCACTTGTTCATCAAAATAATGCTAAAACATACAACTTCATTTCATTTCAGGTACGAAGACAGAAGATCTAAACACAAAGAGAAACAATCACCTCAACTCGTGTATTTTCACCACAAAATAAAATTGCAAGATCTATAACCTCTAAGTTTTCATCTTTCCATCTCGATCATTTCAACAGTAAAAGAACCAAAACCAAAAAAAAAGCTAAAAATCGCCGGAGAACTCACCAGAAGTTGATATAAATCCCACAAACTTCACTTGTAGCGAACCTGCTAGCTCAAAAACAGACGAAACCAGCTCACAAAACCCTATCTCTGATCGATCCTTCGTGCGGTGAAATCTCGGAGCTTCTAGAGAGAGGTAAAAGCTTTCTTTAATAAATTTATTATTATTTTTTTCTCCGCTGTGGTCGATGATTAGTTTATTATTTCCCAGGAAATAAATAAATAAATAGGTGTTGCTTAGTGATCGACACGTGGCAATGAGATCAACTTCAATGCGGTCTAAGCGATCCCAACTCGTGGAGGAGAGCGAGGGCCGTGATACGATCACTTTCCGCGATCTCATTGGTCCACGTGTCGAACGATTACGCGCCACTCACTATTGGGCTTTTATTTGGGCCTAATTAATTGACCGACGTAGTTTAACTTAACATCAGTTAGATGTTTAAACTACAAAATACCAAAATTTACAAATCAATCTTTTCTCTTTCGATAGTACAAAAATGGTATATGATGTAAAGGTAAGACATACAGAAATCATAGAATATTTTTTTTTTTCTCTAATGGATAGAGTATAATTACCATAGAAAGTTGATACACAAACTTATTGACGTGGTCCATTTTTTTTTAGGAAAAAGAACAGTAACTTTGACAAAGAAGAAGGAATAATGAAAGTAAAATTTTGTTTCTTACGTAGTGATTGATATGCTTGTTCAAAGCATCCTTTTGATAATTATCAAAAAGTAAGAAACAAGTTGCATAGCAAAACTAGCAAGTTGCAACGCAAGTAGGAGAATTGACATTTGACAGCACAACCTTTTTCTTCTCACATGAGATTCGTTAGAAACGTCCCATCAATAATTAATACAACGTTGTAATGCATCAAAATATAAATTATTCAAAATCCTCAATTCCATTTTAAACATATAAGTTTTCTTCAAATTTTCCTCACAAGAAAGCCATGACAATCAAGAATTCAATAGAAAGGAAGAGAAGAGGACAACATAACAAATGAACATATTTATTTACTAGCTAAGCATAGCAGAACAGCTAACAACTCCTCTTAGTTCTTAGCAAATCACATATTGCTGACGACAACACTCTTCAAGAACATAAACAAAACAGCTCAGTTCACTGCCGGCATGTAATAACCAGCTCCAGCGTCGTCTAACAACAACAACAACAACAACAAAATCAAAACTTATTCGATTTTACCAGAAAACTCAGAAAGACCATTGATTGCACATCACAAATCTACTTCCTCAGAAGCCTTTTCGAGAAGATCCCCTTCGAATATGGACTATTTCTAGTCCTCTCCCTGCAAGCTTCGATCTTGTCCACCAGTGAATTGTGAATTGCCCCCTAAGATCAAGAAAAAAAAATGCAGCTTTATCGATTCTTATTACCGAAAAATCACGACAAAAGGGCGTGACATACTTACCTCGGAGAATTTGAGGGCTGTCCGTATAACGTAATTGGCAAGTGGGTCTTGAAGCAACTGCTCAAAGTAGCTAACTTCGAGCAATTCTTGGACGATTGAAGACTTAATATTATCATCGCACAAATGAAGGCACTTCTCTACAACATGGCTGCCAAACTTGTCCCTTGAGAGGTCGACGTAGTTGCCAAGAAACTGAGACGTGATCGTTGCTGTTGCAGATGGGATCTTCATGTCCAAAACGTACTGAACCGCATAGTTTCTGCTCGAAAAATGTTTAGCATAGGCGTAAGAGAATTTGGTGGGAAACAGGGGATGAGAAAGGTAAGAATGTTAGAAGCTAAGAGGTTTGTTTAATACATACCCAAATGCATCTCGGGCGAGATGAAGGGCGTTTGTCGCCAGCTTGGCGATCAGCGATTCCTTAAGTTCGCCAGTGGAGTGAGCGATGCATTGCTGAAGAACGCAGCAGCCGTGCTGGTGAGTGGCGATGTCTACACAGTACTTTGCAGAGGCGACGAAGATGAACTGCAATTGATGGACATCATCGATATAAGATTGATTACATCCCCCGCGAAGTGAGTGTTGAAATAAGAACGTTAGTAGAGCGGGAAAAATGAAGCAAATTAGCATTTCCCAGCTGCTGCAGAATCTACTTCTGCGCATTCTGTCGTGGAACTTACAGGTAAAATATCAGATGTAAAACTGTAATAACGATGGGAATTGATCGATCTTTCTTATTACATAATAGCACACACTGACAACTTTCACAACCTAAACAAAGATAGCTTGGTAATGAAATACGCAATGGTTGGTTAATTCACAAGAAAATATACACGTAGCGTACTTACCTTACTGTCCTCATTGGAGAAGCATTCTAAGCACTTCAGAACTACATGGTTGCCGTTCAAGTCCTTGACGAGGAGAAGAAATCCAGGTTCTAGAGCTGAAACGACTACCTTAATTTGCTGCTTCGACTTTAGGGTCTCGATAAGCTTCTGCACCACTCGAGTACTGATACAAAGGGGAAAAGGAAAAGGGTGAAAAAGTGGTCGATGAAAGCCACCAATACAGATTAAGACATACCCATGAGTGTCCAAAGATATGGTAACAAGTTGTCCAGGCTTCTCAGTTGCTCTAAGTACAACACGCATTCTCTGCTCTTCATTGCATACATCCAACAGCTTTTGCATGAGGTAATTCCCAAATGGGTTGATCATCAGTTCGACCACTTCGTTGATTATCTCGTTGAATATCAAATCAACCTCCTTTCCTTCGTCTAACTTCCCCTGTAAGAATCTGCCTCCGTGTTGATCCTTCGCCAAGCGGCATATGTGCTCGCGGGCCCCCTCAAGGGGGAGATTCTTCGACGAAAAGTACAAAGGGGTATACATCTTTGGACTCTTGCAACTTTCTTGAGTCGAAGAGAGGTTAAGGCGACCATCGTCGTTACTACGCAGCTTACGTCCTTGAATCTTGTCATAACCCCTCGAATGAGTTTCTCCTCTGTTCTTCCCATTTTCAGTCCCATAACCTCTGATGTTAAAACCCTCCTCCCCAGCGAACGTCTCGTGGTTCTGCTGCTGAGGTACTTTGACACACCGAGGCACTCTTAGCCTACTGTTAGGCATCGTAGGCTTGTAAGTAAGGGACTTCTCATCGTTGTAATAAGATCTCGTCTGAACCATGTGAGGCAGATGATAGCTGGGATTGGTATCGAGAAGATTATCCATCCCATTCTGCGAAACATATATTAAACCATCACCACCACCCATAGGCCTATCAGACCCATACGATACATATCCCATGGATAAAATGTTGCTGGGCATCTCATAAGTCCCATGAAATTGAGGGCTCGAAACAGAGTTCGCTGGCTTGTGCTGAGGTGTCGATCTGTCCGAGAAACATATGGTAAGGTTTCTCAGGCCATCTTGCATCCCAAGAAATGCTGAGCCAATCTCCCTGTCATAACTCAGAGGTTCTGAAAAGCAGCTTCTATATCTATCAGATGACTCATCAAGATTCGTTCGAAAAGCCCTTTTCGAATATGGATCGAATTGAGTAATGCCCTCTTGCCTATCAGCAGTGGACATTCTGCTAAAATCCCCAGCCAAATTGAATGCATCCATTAAATTGGCACCATTTCTGTAATTCGAAGGGTAGTTCTTCAGCTCCTGAAAGTGAGGTGGTGTTGGAGATCCAATAGCAGCGAGTGAAAGCCCATTGCCAGAAAGGAAACTTGTCCAAGATTCATCGTATGGAGATGAAGACGATGATGATGGGTATGCATATCTATGGCTCAACATCTTATCCCCAAACACACTACTACCATCGACATAACCATGGCCGTAATGACAGAGACCATTCATACTTTGAACATAGCTATGATTCCCAGCCTTATTACTACTCATCTTCTGATGCTGATAGCGATGAAGCATCATGTCGGAAATCGCTGGGGAATGAAGGTTCAGTGATGACGTCACCTGAGGGATCTCATTCAGTAGCTTCTCAAACTCATCGTCGGTCTTCATTTTAGCTTAACACAACACTATCGTCAATCTCTAACCCCTCTTTAACGTTAGTTAAACAACAAAGCACAACAGTGACAGAAATAAAAGAAAATCGACGGAATGGAAGAAACACGAAAAAGAACCCAATAAACAAACGAAAAAATACAACAAATCAATCACCGGCGGCGGCAGTAACCTAAGACGCCACCCACATCACGCCGTCGCAGGTTACCGATTTGAACAACCTTGGCTGATCTGAGAAGACGAAGAACACGTGTCATTTTAACGGGAAAAGCTGATTTTATGTTATTTAAGAGAAAGATCTTTCGCGCTTTTTCTTTACTCATATACAGCTTTTGCTTCGATGATTTAGCTCATATCTGGGTTTTGGGTTTTTTCCAAGTAAAAAGAGTTTGGTGAAGCATGCAAGGGATGAAAGAACATCCATACATAATTATAATATAGAGGTTTTCGAAATGGCTGTACTGTGTGTATGTATATGTGCGTATATATAATCGCAGAGACAAAAAACAGTCGTACACTCTCCCGCCATTAAAGCTTGAGAAAAGCAACGAACTCGCCGCACTCCATGTCTCTCTCTCTCTCTCTCTCTCTCTCTCTCTGTGTGTGTGTACGGCGGAGAAAAAGGAGGAAAATATACCGACGCAGCAGATTATGTTGCAGGGGAGACAGTTTCATCCAACGTTGTACGTTAAAATAAAATAAAGGTAATATCAAATGTTTTTTTTAATATCACTTAACGATAACGTAACGCCGAATCATTTTGACTTCATTTCTTCCCTATAATATTTGAGGAAAGATTAAATAAAAATAATGCTCGGTCTCAGCTTTGAACACATCTCATCTCAACAAACAAACAATCGGATAATGTACCGCTTCCAATGTTTAAGGATTAATCTTCAATCTTATTACCAAAAGACTCTCGCTATTCCTTTTTATCAATCCTCATTAATAAAAGAAATCATAATATAAAATACATCGAATTCTTTTTACTAATAGAATGATTTGGATAATTACTTTTAGCTATCAATTTCCTAATTATAGCACTAACTACTAGACTGTTTCACAAGTTACCCAATAAAATAGGTTAATTAGGTTTAATTATAATATCCATGGACCATTATGGGTCACGATCTAAGTTCATTAGGGGTTTGACAGATCATATATTACCCCATAAATGGATTGGTGAGAGATTTGTACCGTGTGAAAAAAACCATGCATATGATATGATCGTGTCTCCAATATTTAAATATATAATTATTTACGTAAATAGATGTCTATTTTAATTTCTATTTTAGGATGTAAATAGTGGTTGAAGGCGAGAAAGTGGGACTGCCATTATTACAATTGAGCATCCTATTCCATTAGTAAGGCTTTCAAGACATGCTACTTTGTAGGGTCTATGTTTTACTACTACGTATATCAGATTATCATCCTTTTTTATTTTATTATATTTCATTTTTTTCCATATTTAGTAGTGTTGAACGCGATGGTACATTGGCAACTCGGCGCAAAACTGCTATTGTTGATTTTCTTTTTTGTGTTATGCATAAGAAAACTAAATTATTTTATGTTGAGATCTCAGAAATCTGAATTATAGAACTATTGCGTTTTATATAAATTATTGAATGGAAAAAGAACAAAATCAGATGCATTTATGTGGAGTGTCGACGTTGATGCTATTTGGAGTATGGATTCACAGATGATTTGTGTAGGATGTGTTTTGCTGGTAACGGAAATTGAAGAACAAGTCATTGCTTAAGAAAGATCTCTCCCACGCAAAGTGCCTAGTTACAATTTACATCTATGATTTTTCTTTTCAAATTAACTAAATAGAACGAGAAAATAAATATTTGAAAAAGAAAATGTTACAAATGGTTTGGGCTATTAAGTCTAGTTTCGGAATGTATTGGCCCACTTTCTTAGGCCTTCTATGTTATGTATTGATAGAGTTTGTTTGATAGTTGTGAAAGATGACTCGGTTGACTCAACTTATATTGTAGTAGGCTTTTTAATTTTTGGGAAATTCCCACTGGTACCCTCGAGGTTTTGAATTTTCCTGTTGGTATCCAAAGTTTCTTTCGATTCCCTTTGGTACCCTCGAGGTTTCGACTTTTTCCCATTGGTACTCAAAACTGGATTTAAAATACTTAAAATAATCAGAAATTCAAAAATAAAATACTTTTTATTAAAAAAATAATTTTAATTATAAAAAATAGTATATAGTTGGGAAAAATTATATAAATATTTTTAAAAATATTTTCCGAAATATTTAAAATAATCATAATTCAGAAATAAAATATTTTTAATTATAAAAAATAGTATATAACTAAAAAAATGCAAAAAATCTAAAATTAAATATGCGAAAAATAAAAAAATCAACAGAACAAACACGACCCAAAGAACTCATAAAACAAGAATGAAAAGAACAACGAAACACCAAAAAAAAAAGGAGAAAAAAAGACACCAGAAACTTATAAACTAAATATGCAATGGTTCCTCCCCCATCCTCACCAAGCGGTGAAGAGGGATGGGGGAGATGAGCTTGTTACTTGAATCTGGATCTCCTAGGTAAAGAAATTTCTGAAATGGCCGGTTGGTTGTTTTTTGCGGAGAGTGGCGGCGCTTGGCTTGGCTAGTTAAAATTAAAATTCAACTATTTTCGATTATGTTTTTAGATTTTTGCATATAGTGTTATTTTTTATAATTATTTTATTTGCATATTTAATTTTAGATTTTTTGCATATTAATATTTTAGTTTATATACTATTAAAATTATTTTTAATAAAAAATATTTTATTTTTGAATTTACGTTTATTTTAAATATTTCGGAAAATATTTTTAAAAATATTTATATAATTTTTCCAAACTATATACTACTTTTTATAATTAAAATTATATTTTTAATAAAAAATATTTTATTTTTAAATTTCTGATTATTTTAAGTATTTTAAATCCAGTTTTGGGTACCAACGGAAAAACTCGAAACCTCGAGGGTACCAGTGGGAATTTACATTAATTTTTCTTGGTTAAATTAATACTTATTATTTTCTTTTGCTCGTTGATTTTTCCTTTTATATTTGTATTTCATAGCCCTAGTAGACATTTATTGGGATGTTTGACCATATTCAGAGAGCCTACATAGATTAGGCTTATTTTCTTTTAAGTTGGGGCATTTTCATTTCAGGCCCCTACAAACATAAGTATAATTTAGGGTTCAGACCCTCTTCGGAAAATATTTAGTTTTAAGGATCCATTTTATGCAGTACCACTTTATTGCTCTTACATACCAGTATGATGAAATTCTGTACCACAAAAACCATAATCCGGCACCAGTTTATGATCATCTGATACCAGTTTATTTTCTGCAGTACCACTTTATTGCTTTGACATACCAGTATGTTGAAAATTTGTAACACAAAACAATCATTCTATACCAGTTCATATATTTTTCATACCACTTTTTTACACCACATAAAATGGGTCCTTTAACATAAAAAATTCTTAAACATGGCCTGAATTCGAAATCAAACCCTTAAAGAGGCCTGATTTCGAACTGACCCTTTCAGTGAGAGATGTCATTTCGGAAAACAAAAAATAAAAGAAAAAATAAATTGGAACTTACGCACAACAGAAGTCGTCGTTAACACAGCAAACACTTGAATAAAAAAATTAGTTATTTATTATAAACCAATAAATGTTTGGTAAACGTTAATTCAAGACTGGCGACGGATATCCATAAGACAAAACGGATTCAATCACAGTTAAAACCTGAATCAGCAGAGGCTGAGCTGAGGCAGCGGAAACCTTACGCGGCGAGAATACTTTGTACGGCGCGGAGTTCATCTCGGCTGAGAAGAAATGTGTGAGCGATCTTAGATACGCATATACCGGCGACACACGCGCGTCGATGACGACGGAGGATGGATCCGAGAGATCGAACGGCGGGGGTTTACCATCGATGGACTCTGTAGAGTCGCGCTGGGTGTATCAAGACGACGATGCTGCCTCCGAGATCGAGGAGGACGGACGAAGCCATGGATGTGAAGATTTTTCCGACGAAGAGGAGAATGCCGAGCAGAGGCTGATTCGCACGGGTCCGAGGGTCGATTCGTTCGACGTCGAGGCACTTGAAGTTCCTGGAGCTCAGAGGAACGACTTTGAGGTGAGAATTTCTAGGTTAATTTCATCTGGAGTTGTGAAGGGTTGATCCTACGATTTGAGTTTGCACTTGCTTACTGAAATTGGTTGATGTTTCATTAGAGTTTAGTTCCTTGCAACTAGTAAGTTCTTCTCACAAGCTCCGCTGAGTTTTGTTATAGGTACATGATAGAGATCAATATTCATAGATTTTATGGGTGATTGCAGGATATAAGTTGTGGCAGGAGAATCATACTGGCCTTTCAGACATTAGGGGTCGTTTTTGGTGATGTTGGTACTAGTCCGTTGTATACATTCAGCGTTATCTTCAGTAAAGCACCTGCAAAGAGCGATGAAGATGTTCTTGGTGCACTGTCCCTGGTCTTGTACACTTTAATATTTATTCCGCTGATCAAATATGCCCTCATCGTGTTTTGGGCAAACGACGAAGGCGAAGGTCTTTCTCCTGTTTAGCTTTCGTGTTGGATCCCCTTATATTGTCCTACTTGGACAAAGTAAACCTTCTCGATTTCCAATTCCTGCAGGTGGTACATTTGCTTTATACTCCTTGATTTGTAGACATGCCAAAGTCAGTCTTCTGCCCAATCAACTCCCATCAGATGCTCGTATTTCTAGTTTCAGACTTAAGGTGCCTTCTGCAGAACTCGAAAGGTCACTGAAAATAAAGGAAAGACTCGAAACATCTCTGACTCTGAAAAGGATACTTCTGGTGCTGGTTCTGGTTGGTACGTCCATGGTGATAGCTGATGGTGTCGTCACTCCAGCAATGTCAGGTGCGTTTTAGCAGAAAGGAATTTGGTGCTTTGGTATCCCAGGAAGTGTTAATATATCACATGGTTTAATAATTTTGTATATTTATTCGGCTCGACAAGTTTTTAACAAATTCAGTATGTTGATGCAGTTATATCTGCTGTTGATGGCTTAAAAGTTGGAGTTCCTGGTTTAGTGCAAGGTGCTGGATTTTATCCTACTGCTATAGTATCACTTTGGTTCTCTGACTCTAAAACTGTGTCTGTTAGTGTTAGATAGATGTTGGTATACCATAGTCTTTTTGATTGGGTGTTCAAAATTCTGCCCTATTTTCTGTAAGTATCTCTTGTTATCCTTTAATGCTGGTTATTGAGTGTTTCGCTGTTTTAAACTGCAGATCATGTAGTAATGATATCGGTCGCATGCCTCATAATTTTGTTCAGCGTACAGAAGTATGGGACAAGCAAAGTGGGGCTTGTGGTTGGTCCTGCCTTGTTCATATGGTTTTGTTCTCTTGGGGCCATTGGTATATACAATCTCATGAAGTATGATACTACTGTTCTCCGGGCATTTAATCCAATTCATATATATTATTTCTTCAAGCGAAACTCAACCAAGGCTTGGTCATCCCTGGGAGGTTGCATTCTATGCGCAACAGGTAATTCTGCTCACAATCTTGTATCCGTTCTCATTCCGTTCCTGATTGTATCTTTTATATGCACAACTGTATTGATATATGTAAGACTTATTAGATGGAATCGCTGTAGACTGATATACAAGGTCATAGATGGACCAGCAGATTGCTTATACTGATGAGTAATTGATCTTTCAAGAATTGAAAAAGGAATGGGGATTTAAAAGTCTTAAAAGAGAAAAAAGTTTGACTCTAGGAATTGCCATGAAGCTGATGCAGAGTGATGGATGGGTGTGTGATTTCTCTAAGAATGAAGAAAACCTTCTGTAATCTTTAATAACTTACCGATTTTTTTTGTTCGAGAATTGAACTGTCTCATCTTTGAAAGTAGGTTGGCTAATATCTGTTAATTTCTTGAATAATCCTGTAATAATTTCCCAGAAACTTATCTTGTAGTTAATTTCTGATGATCAGTTACATACGTCAGGTTCGGAAGCAATGTTCGCAGATCTTTCCTATTTTTCTGTTAGATCAGTCCAGGTTAGTGCACACGCCACTTTTCTTCAAAAATTATGTTGATATAATATCCCGATGTAACCCCGTGGGTCTTACCAAAGGCTTACAATTGGCTGTGGCAGTTTACATTTGTGTTTCTTGTGCTGCCTTGCCTCCTATTGGGCTACCTGGGTCAAGCTGCTTATCTAATGGAGAACCATGCAGATACCACACAAGCGTTCTTCTCTTCGGTGCCAAGTAAAATTTTCTGTTGTTGTATGGTGAATTTATTCTTAATATTAAATTAGCAAGTTGATAACATCCCCCTCTATGTGATGATGAATTTCATGAAAAAGTTACGTTCCATATTCAATTCAAACCTGGATTTGATCGACTTTCTTGCTGCTGCGTGCAACTAATATGAAACATTTCTACGTTACGCCTCTTTAGTATTATACTATCTATCTGCTGCAGGTGGAGCTTTCTGGCCTGTCTTTATCATAGCTAATATTGCTGCACTGATTGCTAGTAGGACCATGACAACCGCAACTTTCGCTTGCATCAAACAATCCACCGCACTCGGTTGCTTCCCTCGTCTCAAGATAATACACACCTCAAAAAAATTCATGGGGCAAATCTATATTCCGGTTATGAATTGGTTTCTACTGGCTCTAACGCTGATATTGGTCTGCAGTATCTCTAGTATTTACGAGATTGGAAATGCGTATGGTAATTCCTTAATTCATTTAATGAAGTTTCAATTTTTCCAATGTTCGCCTAACAATCCTCAAAAAGATGCATATGGATAACCTGATTCGATTTTAAATTCACAATAACTTTTGCAACTAAATTATCTGGGCATCAACCCTGTTTGTACTTTGGAGCTTGTAAGTACACTCTGATTTAGATATTTCATTTTTACAGGTATTGCTGAACTTGGTGTCATGATGATGGGTACAATATTAGTAACTCTCGTGATGCTTCTCATATGGCAAACGAACATCCTTATTGTCATGAGTTTTGTCATTATTTTCTTGGGATTGGAGTTGGTTTTCTTTTCGTCCGTCTTATGGAGTGTGGGGGATGGGAGTTGGATCATACTAGTATTTGCAGTTGTCATATTTTTAATTATGTACATATGGAACTATGGGAGCAAACTGAAGTATGAAACTGAAGTGAAGCAAAAGATGTCGATAGATTTATTGAGGGACCTTGGTCCTGAGTTAGGAACTACTAGAGCTCCTGGTATAGGCTTGCTTTACAACGAGCTGGCTAAGGGAGTGCCAGCTATATTCGGTCATTTTCTCACCACTCTTCCCGCTTTGCATTCCATGATCATATTTGTATGTATAAAATATGTCCCGGTCCCGGTTGTGCCTCAAGGCGAAAGGTTTCTGTTTAGGCGAGTCTGCCCCAAAAATTACCACATATTTCGTTGTGTCGCCAGGTATTTTTCTTTTGCACTTGTCCTCCATGTTCTTTTCTCTGATGCTTTATATAATTTCCCTCGAACTTAATCTCGAGTACTTTACTTCATCTAAGTCGTTTAATTGCGAGAGATTACAGAATGGCTTCGTGAATGTCCATGGTGCAATTTGATTATGATTGGTGCATATTTAGGATCATTTCTTGTTTTTGATATGCAATGGAACAGGTATGGTTACAAGGACGTCCGAAAAGAACACTACCAAACATTCGAGCAACTGCTGATCGAGAGCCTCGAGAAGTTCATACGCAGGGAAGCTCAGGAAAAGTTATTGGAGAGCGACGAAGACGATGACTCATATTCGGACGGAGACATATCTTCCCAGGAACATTCCATACCTTCAAACGGGAGCTTATACACGCTTAATGCCCCTCTGTTGTCGGCGTATAGGGACACTACGAACAACAATTCCATCACACCAGACGAGGAAGGAGAGCTCGACCCTGCTGCTACTGCCCCGATTGCTGTGGACGTTGGGAAGGAACTTGCGTTCTTACACAGGGCAAAGGAGTCTGGCGTTGTGTATCTCCTCGGCCACGGCGAGATTCGGGCGAGGAAAGATTCTTGGTTCTTTAAGAAGCTTGTCATAAACTACTTCTACGCTTTCCTGAGGAAGAACTGTCGTAGAGGAACTGCAAATCTGAGCGTCCCACACTCGCATCTGATACAGGTCGGCATGACTTATATGGTCTGAATAACAGCAACGGCAAAGCTTCGGTACTTGCTTTAAGATCCATCCTTCCCAAAACATCAGGTTTTTTGTATTTTACTTTATTTTTCCTGTTTGGAGGAGATTTTGTTACAGACATGAATGTAAATAGCTTTAGTTGTTTGGCCGTAAGGGTTACTACTTAAAACATTGTCTGTGTAAGCGTTACATCTCAAATACAACCCACCAAAATGGATAAGTACGTACATTCAATCAAGTTATAGAGTGGGACGACGATTATGTTATAGTTCATATTAACGAATATATTATACTGATGTTTCTGAGTCAATAAGCCTCATCTAGCAGCTGTGTAGCCATGCTGCAACCTCTCGTTTTCTTTCCCAGCATCTGAAGGTGCTGCTTCGATGTATTGTGCTGTATTTAAGATGTCTTTTTCGATTGGTTTGCACTTTAGTCTGAGAAGCAATGAGTTGGACATTACGCCGATAGAACTCAAGCCCATGAGTGCGCCCGCGATGGAAGGCGAAAGCATGGTTCCAGTCACGGGCAGCAACGAGCCAGCAGCTACGGGTATTCCGACCTGTAAACAAGTAAAATAAACAATCGATCATCATAGCAGATAATTGCAATGAAACTTTAGACATTAGGCTAGCTTTAGTGAACCTTCGCAGTCATGTGTAATGCAAACATTTTCCTACTCATGCAAATCCTATATGTTGCTTAAGTTAGGTGCAACGATACATTCATGTAATGTACAAATCAATTTCTTTTTCTTCGAGTTGGTGAAAACAAGGAATAGAAAAAAGGGTTGCGATAGTAAATGGGAGGGTGACAGAACAGAACGATACGTACAATATTGTATGCAAATGCCCACCAAAGATTTTGCTTCACAGTCTTCATGGTAAGACGACTCAGCTCCAGTGCGTCCAGTAACTCCATAACAGATGTCAAACAGAAATGAAGCGGTTTAATAAGAACCCACCAAATAGAGAGCGAGCATTTCCGAGAGAGAGAGAGAGAGAGAGAGAGAGAGAGAGAGAGAGAGAGAGTTTTTCTAAGCAAAGAATAGGTTTGTTGTACTGTGAATTGATTGATACCTGGGACAGTCTGTTCTGCATCAGGACGATAGAAGACACCTCACTAGCAGCCCCGACGCCACCACCAATGGCAACTCCTACATGCGATGAAGCCAAGGCAGCTGCATCATTGATGCCATCACCAACCATAGCTACGGTATTCTTATCCTCCATAAGTTTCCCGATAAAGTTCTTCTTTTCGTCTGGTTTCACCCCATAAAAAACCTGCAAAATCAAAACAATTTGGTTATTACGCCTATATTGCCTCTTATATGAATGCACGTTGCAAGCATGCTTGCCTCACCCTTTCTTTTGGGATACCAACAGCTGATGCAACATATTCAGCTGCGCCTCTTTTGTCCCCAGAAAGGAGATAAGACTTAATTCCTTGACGAGTCAACGAATCAATCACAAGCTTTGCATCTTCTCGGATTTGATCTTCAACATAAATGACGCCAGCAAGGACACCGTCTACACCCACGTAAACAACTGATTGATTTTTGAATTCTTCGGCCTCCTGGAACGGGCTATTGCCAACTATGCCGTGCCTGAAAAGAGGACCGAAACTTGATATTGATATCATGTGAAAACGATGCTTAATAAACAAACCGTATATTTCTTCAGAATAAAAATATCATCACAGTATGGTTCCTCGAAATGATACCTAACAAGTACATAGAATTAAAATATCATCACACCGTTACACGATATGTATCGGTATCAGCAGCATAATTACCTTTGAACCCACTCCAAAGTACCAACGGCTACTTTTCTCTTATCGATGGTTGCCACAGCACCAGATCCAGGTTCCTCAGTAAATGTTGCTTCATCCACCTAAAATTACAGCACATGAGAATGCCAGAAGGATTAATAATAACATAATCAGATCAGATAAGATCAACGATATAACTAACCTTTACATTTGGACACTTCGCAGCCTTTGCAGCCTCTACGATTGCCTTTCCAATTGGATGGATCGTACTTGATTCAACTGCAGAAGCTAATTTGAGAACTTCCGCTTCAGACCAATTATGCGTAGTAGTCTCGTTCAATCTGGATAACAGTAAGTCGCGTTAAACTTGAAAACAGAAACAGAACTATTTGAACGGAGGAATACATATAACAGCTTGAAAAAGGAGTCACACAGACTCCACAACCATGCCCTCATATCGTCACATGTAGTTGAAATCCAATCATTATTTTTACCCATGAAGCTTTTATAATCTTTCACATTTTCAATGATATCGAGAGCCAATGTGAATAAACTACTAACATCTACGAGCTTAAGCGACATGGATTATAATCATCAAAGTGCAAAATAATGTACTGAACTGTGGGTTTGCATCCGCTTGGTTGGATTGGGTCACAACTCTAGTCACTGTAGGTTTACCAATCGTCAATGTCCCTGTTTTATCAAATACAACGGTATCCACAGAGGAAAATTTTTCCAAGACACTTCCACCCCGTAAAAGCAGTCCTCTTCTGGCACCAAGTGAAGTTCCTACCTGAATGTTACTGATTAATAGTTAGCTTGAGGTAAACTATTGTCAATGTTCAGATTAGTCTCATATAGGAAAAGTATATGAAACTGAAACCAATAAGTTCAGGGTGGAACCCTCAAACTTAACATCGTATCAAAGTGGCTTGAATACGTGAATTATCACTCATATGCAACACAAAGTCACCCGATTGGATGCATCCACATGTTTGTCTTTAATCATGTATACGTGACGATGTGTGTTGTAAAGTGTTAAACCCACATCGGGAAAAAGCATCAACCGATTTGAAAGCTACTCTACCTGAAACCAATTGGTTTTAAGAAACTTCAAATAACAATAAACCATGCATATTTCACATCTAATCAAAACCTACGAACTTACCAGCACAGCTGTAGGCGTAGCTAAACCAAGTGCACAAGGACATGCGACAACCTGAAGTAGGAAAAAGCGAAGGTTACTCAAATAGGCCTAGTCATGGATATAAGGAACATGTTTCAAGAATCAGAAGAAAAAATGTAAAGATCAACGACAGTGAGAAGAAATTATAAGTCAAAGCAAATTTGCAAACCGATTTAACTACTTTTAACCTTTACTGATATGTGCTTGACCAAGATGGTAATTCTGAAAATATTGCTCACTGAAATTTCATTAAAGGCATGATCAGTTAGTGAAGTAGCAGATATTACCAAGACACTACATGAGAGTTGCAATGCCAATGACATGGAACTTCCTTGATGAAGAGCTGCGGGTAGAATTTGCGAGCTAAAACGATTCCAGAACATAAACGTGGCAGCAGAGAGTGCCATTACCCCATAAGTGAAGTGCCCAGCTACCTTCAAGAAAATATCTTGGTTAATTACTGAAACAGATTCCAAATGGAAAGTAAAATGTACCGGCTACCCAAATGGTAGGGAACTTATCTAAGCAAAATCATGGGTTAGCAAAGAGATAGGATAAAGGTTTAAGGTAACTACCGAACTATATCACCTTTTTGTTCAACAGCAAAAGTTTCATTCAGCAACATGACATAAATATCAGAGTCAAGGTTCTAAACAAAGTCGAGAATGGACCTTGTCAGCCAATCGTTGAACGGGAGCATCTCTAGTCTGTGCTTCTTCGACTAGCCGAACAATATCCCCAATTGCTGTCTCTCCACCTGGTCTGCGCACCTCCACAACCATCCTTCCATCTAAGTTAATGCTTCCAGCTGCAACGTCAGCCTATTAACAAAAAACCCACTTAGGCATATATCTAGGAAAGCAAAAATATCTTCTGGAAAGAAAAATTATGACAACAAAGTTATGACGGGTGCCAGCCTTTACCCAGTATTGAATAATCCCCCTGGTAATTTAGTCACAGATTGAATTACAAGTATTGAATTACATATATCTTCCTATTGAGTTGCAAGTATTTAATAAAATGAAAAAAGTATGACGGCATCATCACCCCGGGTAATTTAGTCACAGGAAGAGGTTCCCCTGTAAAACTTGACTCGTCGACGCTGCTTCTGCCAGATGTGACGACTCCATCAGCTGGAATACGATCCTACAACACGACACCATCCATCAGAAGACAAAGGCTGAAAGGATGTCAGCATTTAAGTAACCTATATCATCGTTAGCAGCACAAAAACACTTGACGACGAATATCTAAGAATTATCAAAATGTAAGAATAATCAAGTTCAATGCATATCCAGAATTTAAACAAAGGGTGACAAAGAGAGGGGTATGTATGTGATGCTTACACCAGGCAGTACAACAATTTCATCTCCAATCACGAGACTGTTAGAAGGTACTTCTACAGTTGAGCTCGATTCTTCAATATCACCAGTTATCATGAGCCGGGCTTTAGATGGCAAAAGATTAAGAAGGCCAGTCATGTCACTGGTTGCTTTTATCTTTGCCCTTTGCTCGAGGTTTCTCCCAAGTAAGACGAACGCTATCAGCATTACCGGTTCCTCAAAGAATGTTGTCCATCCCTATGTGTAAACGATGATTCATTCAATCGAATGCAGCTTGCATGTTCATAATTTATCCATACATCACTGTGTTTTCCGGCAGAAAGACAAAACCAAACATACGTGTTTAAGTAACAAAATTTACCAGCCTGGGCCAAAAGGCTGCCACAGAACTGACAGCAAAGGACGATAGAGCCCCTAGTCCAACTAAAGTATTCATATTAGGGGCTCCTTTGAGAAGGCTTTTTAGGCCATCCGTGATAAGGCGACGACCAGGGCCGAGTAATGTGAAAAGAGACAAGGACATGTGAAATCCTGTAGAGTGCAATGCGTGGAGCCATGCAGCTTTAGCTCCGAAGAAATGGGAGAGATGGCCAACGACACACACAGCACAGAGAGCCCAAGATACGACAAGCCCACGACCTGTTCAGCACAAACATTCTTTCATATGTTTTCATGTATTAAAAGCCTTAAAGATTAATTATCTTATTCTCACTGGAAACATAGTAATAACATAGTCAAGAGAGAATTACCACTTTCTTTTAACTGTGCCTGCTTGTCACTTATCTTCTTCTCAAACCTCTCATAGATGTTAACCCTTCTCAAATCTGCCAACAAATAGGTGTGCTTAGAGATTGCACGTAAACTCCGCGAACAATAATGGCGATTTTACAATAAACATTATCTTATAACCACAATGTATATTTGTTTGTTCTTGCTGACCGGAAAATTCACTAGCACGGAGCAACCACTTAATCACAATAGAACAACTTAGATCATTTGTTATCAATTGCTGTTTAACTCTGTCATCATTTAAGCGATTACAAAAAGTGCAACTCTGCTTCAAATGTGAAAACAGAAATGAAAACGAAAATACACAAGTACAAGGTCATTCACTGCTCATCTAGCAACTACAATCTACCCCGCCCCAGAAACTACTTGGTCCTAGCAGAAGCTACATAATAGAACTTTCATATAAAGCCAGTCAAATTCAATCGGAAACTGTTATATTAGAAAATCTGCAGTTATTAGCCTGTCTTCGGTGCACCAAACCACTAGTAGCCCAATGATAGACCTAAAATAAAGGAATTATGTCATTAGACATACTATGGATTATAAGTCTCCTCTTTGGAAAGAAATAGGGAGAAGTCAATGGAAAAACACCATTTAAGATGCTAAAAGAGATAGGACGTACCATGAATGAGAATGGTACTTTTGTTACAAGAATCCATTGCAACCTATGACTGAATAATTCCATCAATAGTTCCCCTGATCTGCCAATTTCCCATGCAATCCATCCATAAGTTTAGGTGAAGGGAGAAATGTGATATGGCTTTGTCAAATTGCAACTTAAAAGACAACCTGACTGACTAAAAACAGGAAAGGTATCTGCCATTTTTTCATAATGAATACGAGCGACTAGATGCGCGTGAAACTTATTGTTAATTTTTCGCACAGTAGAAATGATGAGCTAGAGTGATGGACGAACATCATATGCAAGGATTCTTGTAATATATGACCATTCTCTCATAGACAGATCTCAAGGATACAACTCCGGTATCTATCGAACACTATGAGCACAGGTGAAAAAGACCTCCCTTCAAAGACCAACATCTTGTAAGAACTAATGAACCCTATTAAAGTTTGATGGCCCTAAGCGATTAAAGTAACACCAATATCCTCACAGGAGTTAGGCAGCGGAAAGTCAACTACTTGTGTATTTTGTAAAACTAAACACGTTAATCCTCATGAAAATCCACATAACAAACATTAAATCAATGAATAATAATCACAAGACATGAAGTTGCAAATTGAACAACAAAATCATAAAAAATGTGAAATAAACGCTAGGGCTAACAGAGGGCTGACCTCTAAGATTAGACTTGAAACCACATGTTGTCAAATGCTTCGCAAGAGCCTCTCCGACATCCTTCCTCCAGTTGGGAGAAGCTTTGGCTTCAGATACAGGCCACACAATTGCTGTCTCAGTCGCGAGATTTACACTAGCTGAAGAAACCTGTGGCTGCAATAAGTACATGGAATTTCAAGTTAATTAAAACCGATCTCTGAGTAATACTATCCCGAGACATTACAGTTCAGGGGAAAACTGTCAAGACTAGGAAGACCTCTAAATTCAGAGGAAAGAAAAGGGGATAGAGAGACATAGAGAGGAGCACAATATGAGATCCACAGTGCAAATAAACTTTGGCAGCGAACTAAATGCACTTACTTGACTCTCTAAAATTCTCTTGACGCTCGCAGCACATCCCCCACATGTCATGCCCTGCAAAGACAGTGAAAACCGAAGATATTTCAACTTGATAAAAGCTCGTAAAATCGACTGAACATATGATCAATCAAACATTTTCACTAAGCTCGACAAAACTTAGAGACAAGCCCGAACTACTACACTGCGTCACTTGAACCAAAAACTCACCCCAACATCAAGGATGATAACATCAGAGCCCAACGCACCAGCGCCATCGTCGACCACCACGCCGGCCTTCTCATCTCCGCCACCAGCCTCACCACCACCACCACCTCCTCCGCTCTCTCCGACGTTGCCACCACTTCCTCCGCCGCCACCTCCAGAAACCGAATAGAGTGCTCTAAACTGCAATCCTCCGTGGCGCGGGCCCGCCTGACCGAGCAAACTCCTCGGCTCGGCGCGTGCGGCGAGCTGAATGAGGTGGCGAGCGTTGGACAAGCGCCGGTGTAAGACGTGAGCTCTGAGAAGGGTAGAATGGGAATTAACTGACCTGGTCAGGGATAGAATGGACATTGTGGATGAGGTAGGTGAGAGGAGTGTAGACTCCATTGGTTTTCCTTCAATTGCATAGGGCAAAAAAAAGCGATGGGCATTTAAAAGCGTGTAGGTTGTGGGCACACGCTAATTTAATGACCCATGCACGTGCTGGTTTTATCTTTCCACGACTCTTTAAGTTATTTAATTTATTAAATAGGAGTATACTGAAAACAATTCTTTTAATATTGATCAATGTGTAATAAATAAATTTACGGGGAATTTACAGAAAAGTACCTAATTATATAAAAAGTTGCAAGTCAATACCCTGTCAGTATTTTGTTATATGTAGGTACCTATTAAAATAAATTTTTTGCACATTGGTACCCGTCACGCCCAAGGTACGTCATATAACATATTTAGGTACCATAGAGAAACGTATTGTGGTACATAATACAGTGAGAAATGATATATTATATAACACATTAAGATGGCGTATAGAGACGATATAGGTACCATATAAACGCGTGACGTGGTACGTAATACACATATAAAAATGTACGTCAAGACTGGAAAATGGTAGACACAATCAAACAGGTACTTATATAAAAAATTTCTGACATGAGTACTGACTTGCAAATTTTTTATATCAATGGATACTTTTCTGTAGATTCACCTAAATTTACTCGATTAAGCTTATTTTAATCAATAACTATTTATAGTCTACGCTTTCTAGAAGCAACAGCCATAGCAAAGTTCACTATCTTCATAGGTTGCCCTTTATTCACACTATTTGACTTGTATAAAGGATCACGTGAAATCAATTAATAATAGAATAATGAATACCTACTTACTTCTTTCGATTATATAGCAATGGACTAATAGTAAGTACACATTAGCCATCGACCCAATCCCCAACATTGGTAGGTGAACCTAAGCGTCGTCGTCCTCCATTTAGCAAATGCACATCATAGTATGAATCAATATTTTGCTTTTTGATGAATTTTACAAGCATTTATATAACTATGTTGCATGGATATTTGACTTTCAGGGTAGTTGTGACGACGCTGTTTTGAGGTTTATTCTTCGGGCTTCACAATAATATATCCCTATTATATATACATATATTCTGATATAACATAAAGGTGGTGCCAGAAAGAAAAAAAAGGTATGAAAAGAGAGAAGAAATCTTATCAAGTAGCTTCTTTACATAAAGGAACTTTGTTCGAAAAGCATATAATATAGATCATGATACAACATTAGAATTCTACTGCTCAAGATGCAAATTGCAAGGACGAATATTGTAACAGTATCCTTACATATTATTACAAGCTAAAGGGCTTTGAGTGGATGTCGAACTTGTGCGAGGACGACAGCTGTGGCTCCTGAGATAGATGCGGCTCGTCGTCATCGTCGTTGTCCAAGCCCGCGATTTTCCGTCCCAAACCGATCCTTTTCTTCATCGATATGAGCAGACGCCCGTAAGTTATCCTCGGCTCTTGCTCGAGCGTTTTTAGAAAGCTATAAGTTAGGGCGCCGACTGGCACGCCCGTAAAAGCCTGCAATAGACAGACACTTTGTACTGGTCGTTAGTACAGAGGGATTATTTATCTGTCTGTCCTCCTATCACCAATTGATTTTAGGATAAAGCCGTTAATTTTTTTAACAATTAGTTACCGACCGTCGTATCTCCAGAGTTCTGATGGTCGTCGCACGCGCTGATAGAGACGGCGTACCCTCCGCTGGTGCCTCGGTACGGACCGCCTCGGGAAATCCGATGATCCTCCCACTTGTAATACCCTTCCCTTCGTTGAGTAAGAAAATAAACGTAAAAAAAGGGAATAACCAAAAGGGCAGAATATAACCCGATCGAGTCGAGTATAACCAAACTCAATTACATTTTTGACACGTGGAATTTTTCATGACGTGTCGAAAATCTAACAGATTGATTGGTATACCAACAGAGTGAGTAGTCACAAGTTGACCACGTGTCAACTTAGAGTGGAACTGGGTTATACCTCAAGTGGAAGTGGGTGGGTAAGACAAAACCGATCAAACGATTGGTCAATTAGCTCGAAAAAATTCCGGACCTGTTGATTCTGCATACGTTCGGAAGGTCTAGGAAGGTTCCGCTGAAGCAAGTGTCTATGATGGCGTGGAGCGTGGCTCCTCTCGGCAATGGCCTGACGACGGTGGCGTTGATCTCGTCGTCGAGTATCTTCCCGTGGCTTTTGTAGTCGAGGGGCACTAAGGCCTCGTCGTAGCCGTCGTGCTCGTCCCCGTCGCGGTCTCGGACCTGCGAGCCGTGGCCCGAGTAGTGGAACACCAATGAGTCTCCTGGCTGGCAGTCATGCACCAGCCATCGGAGCGCGCTCGTGATGTTCTTCCTCGTCGGGATGCGGTCGTAGTCCCGTTCGTCCTCTACGCATCAATTTTTTCGACGTGATTGCGTTTGTTTGAAAATGTTTTTCTTTCCACATACGATGTTAGCTGATTCGAATCCTTGCGACCACTCGTCAAAATATATAAATAGTTATCCCAGCAGTGTCTGTTGACTACTTCAACCAAAATCTTAAGCTCGAAGAGTGTGTACTATGTTTTAATTATACATACATACATACATCTTATTTCCAACTCGCTCTCAAACGTTTTGGCTGATTTTATATCTTATTTAGCAGTATGCAAACGTGTAATTTCTTAAAGAAGTCGTGCGAGCATTCATACTCAGAACTCTTAGGCCTAACTTCCGATACCATGTTAAAAACGACCCCCCTTCACCTAAACGGTTGAGCTTGAAGGGGACTGACTGCCTTATATTTGGTTTTATGTACTTTTCCAACAAGACGTACACATATTCAAATAATAATTACCCGTGAGCACGACGATGGACCCGCTCGGTAAACCGCACCTCTCGACCAAGTGCTTCTTCATGAAGTACACGTCGTTGGCGCTGCCTTGGAGGCTCTGTTGGTGTCCCCTGTAGTTGATGCCGCAGAGGACGGCCCGTTTGTGTCCGTAAACACGAGGAGGAGGAGGAGGAATGTACGGCCGATCATACGCATGGCCGCCGTAACCATTCGTTATTGCACGGTGACACGCTGTGCAGTACGGCGGGGGCGCCTGAGATGGCGCCCCGCAACGCATGCAGTGGGTCGGCCGAGCTGCTGCCATTTTTCTTTTGCTGCGGTTGCTTTTTTGTTGCTTCTTCTCTAAGTGAGGTGAGAGGGTGGATTTATATAGCAAAAAAAAAAGTGATATTCGTAGTTGGAGAAGATAGAAGATTCTTTATTCGAAATCGATGGACTTATTAGGTCCATTGAAGGTGGAGGTGAGAATAAGCATCGTTTATAGTAAGTATTATTATCATGCTAAAGACTGATGATGATGATGATTTGAAATTTTGACCATCGACTTGGTGGAGTTGGGGGAGCATATGTGCCGCCGTCCGGCGCGTTCTCATAACGTGGAATAGAAAGGCAAATTATTATTGCAGAAGCAGAACCATATCGCCTATAAAATCAATGATTTGTTATTGCCAAATTTAATTTCGAGTTTGTCTTTTAAAAATAAAAACATATAATATTCCGACCTGCCGGATTCGAACCAGCGACCTAAGGATATCAGCTCAACACTACAGTCCTCCGCTCTACCAACTGAGCTAAGGTCGGATGCTTAGTTCTTTATACTAACCAGTTTTATAGAACACATTAACTAATATTATTGCCAAGCTCGAATGCAAAGTCGAAGTCAAAGACGGATTCATACAATATTACAATACAAATGCGCATTATGGGCCGGGTTTTATTTCATCGGAAAACATTTTTCTTAAATTTATTGAAGTAAATATTGAATGTTTTAAGAAAAGGCTATAAAGTTGCTGTTGATCAAGTTTTGAGACAATATATAATACCCGACATCCCAAGCTTGCTTCTTGCTGATTCATTTTGGACTTTTTACTAAACCCATAATATGACACTAATATTTTTTCGCACACTCTATGCGTGTGCATATAATTTAATATTTTATGTTGCTATTAATCTTAGATTTATTATTTATTATCGAATTGATAAAATATATTTATAACTATATAAAAGAAAAATAATGTTTAGGGGTATAAGTATAATAAATAAAAAAATATAAAAGTGGCATGAAAATTCAAAAGAAATTAAATAAAAAATAGAGGACTAAATTGCAAATAAATATGACGGACCAAATATGACAGTTTATAGCCACCACTCATTTATATACCACTCACCCTTTATATAATAGGACAGATGGCCTATATTGTTCGAATGGGCATACAGAGTTAGACGGAAAAAAGCACATGGTTGTTGATAAGCAAACTTGCATTATTCAAAACTGAGGCATACATTACATGCTCGTCTCATGATTATGGCAAATTTCATTTTAAGAAGAAAAACTACCGAGCGACAACAATCCATAGCATATAGTAAAAAGAAAAGCAGCATTTAACTCAGGCACAAAATACTATGTTCGTTTTTGGCACATACACTGTTGGTTCAGTTGCGCTTTATTTCATTCTTCCTCGCCATTCTATGGTGAAAAATCAAGCTGCAACCTTCTTGGCCGTAACAGAATTGATGATCGTAGCAAATTCAGGACCCTACATCACACAAAGTTTTGAAAATCGCCGTTCAATGGGAGAAGGACATGGTTTTCTTGAAAAATATAGTAAAGTACGACATAAAACATTTAGGAATAAAACTATTAACACCTTCAGGGAAGCACCGCCCACGAGGAATCCATCTATATCTTCTTTCTTAGCAAGATCGGTGGAGTTGGCTCCATTCACCGAACCTGAGTGAATTCAAAGATTATAAAGCTAGTTGAGTTCAGTTCAGAACTTATGGTAATTTAATCAAGAATTGGTTTTTGTGCCATTTAGAAAAGAAAGCAATTGCATACCTCCATAGATAATACGCGTTTTAGAAGCAACTTCTGCAGACACATTCTTACTCAGCCAATCCCTAAGAGCTGCATGAACTTCTTGGGCCTGCTCTGGCGTGGCCACTTTACCCGTTCCAATAGCCCAGACAGGTTCATATGCGACCACAATGTTATCCCAGCTTGGGACGGCATCTGATCGTGAAAAACAATCGATTTTAACAAAAAGTATTCACTAAGTCTTTTAATATTGTTCTAAACAGAGAGAGAAATGAAACTTGCCAGCATAAGCCTTCATCTGCTGGAAACATACATCGAAAGTCTTTCCAGCTTCTCTTTCCTCCAGCAACTCGCCAATGCAGGCTATGACCCCTAAACCTTGGCTCAAGGCATAAGCAGCCTTCTTCCCAATGAACTACATGAGAGAGAGAGAGAGAGAGAGAGAGAGAGAGAGAGAGAGAGAGAGAGCTTTGTCACGTTTTGAAAATCTTTTTCTCGCTATGCGCACAACTTTGTTATGCACTTGCAATTTGGGTTAGAAAAGTTTGATATCACCTGGTCATCTTCCCCGATAACGTGTCTCCTCTCGGAATGTCCCAGAACAACCCACTTGCATCCAATGTCACTCAGTTGTTCCACACTAACGTATATACAGCATAAAGTTAGTGCATAGAAGCAAAACAATTACTGCATTTATAATTAGCACGATGCTGTGTTTAGCATCAACATCTGAATTCTGAGCTTGAATAACAGGGAACAATCCAACATAAAAAATTAAATGATTTTGTAATTTTTGGAAGTTACATAAAAATGGTATTCTTTGGTCCTTTTTGAGTGGAGACAACTCACCTGATTTCTCCAGTAAATGCACCGCCTTTACCAATCCAACAATTCTGAGCAGCTATCTCTATCCGCTCAGTTAACGAGTTCTTTACTTGATCTATGTACACAAATGGAGGTGCTACAACCACATCTGTACTAATTGAAGAAACATAAGCGATTAGCTATCACGGGGATAACAACGACATAGACACTCAGATATTAGAGAAAACATCATCGATCAAACGATACAGCATAAGCTATGCAAAGTGAGAAACTCACCAACGTCAGATTCCAAAGTTGCACTGTTTAAGTCAGAGACAAGCTTGCTGATTGAGTCCTTAGTCCCATTCTAAATAGATTTGGAGAGGCAATTGAAGACAGTAATCAGAAACCAGGAGTACCAGATATGAATAAGATATATTTTGCCAACGAGTCTAAAAGAATATCTCTTCCGCTAGTCAGCATCCTATATCAAGAACTTCCAAGTAACAAAGTCGAAGGAAAGTTGAGAAATGCATGAATAAATAGTGTACTTACACATTTCCAATTTCCACCAACGAAGAACTGCAAGCAAAAAGAAGTTGCAAGGATAAGAATTCGATTACGAAACACTCAAAACAAATTGAAGAAACGCCATATCACCTTTCCAGAGCCAGCCATGGCGACGACGCCGCGACAGCCTCTGCTCGACGGTGCGAGGCGGACGTGCGATCCAACGTTGTCAAGAAACAACTGAGTCGTGTTCGAAATCGAGCTGTCGAGCTTGAGAACAGACTTTCGGAGGCCGGAGAACTGCGACACGGCGGCGAGCGAGGTGGAGACCGCAGCCATTTGATGTTATCTCGAGTGGTGGATAGGCGAAAAATCTGCGTAGCTGTAGCTGTAGCTGTAGGGGATATGCGTAGCAGTAGTATTATCGCTCTCTATCTGGAATCTAGGGATTGGATCCACTGGAGATTGAATTTGTGGTAATTGCTTTCTGTCTTCACTCTTCACCTACCCCACAAGTTCACGCGCGTGATGGCGCGTAAGTTTAATATTTTAGAATATCTTTTATTAAGACCATCTCTATCTTTTCCGCCATTTTTGTTAATCTCTCTCTCTCTCTCTCAAGTAAGCAAAGAGGGGAAGATGACAGTTCGGGTTTTATTGATCCTCTCTCTAGTGCTCTTCTCTTCTTCAACTCTTCAAGGTAATAAACCTAATGTTATTTCTGTTGCATCTAACTGTTTTCCCTTTTTCTCTGAAAGAGGAACAATTAGATCTAATATTTCAATCTTAGCTGATTGTTGACTCGTTTGCTTATGCATTCTCATTGGCATTGGTTTTTCCCCATTTTTTTTCCTGTTAGCTGGGTTTTTCTGGACACATTGAAGGTGCCCTTGATTCTTGAATCGGATCAACAAAATCGAATCTTTTCTACTGAATACTGTTTCATTATTCTTTGATAGTTGCAAGAAGTGAGCCTGACCCTGATGCAGAAGTTGAATCAGTTGAGGAAGTAGGGATTGTTGGGGATGATGTCGAAGATTTTGTTGGAGGTAGCTTTGAACCCGCCCCAGGCATCGAAACAGTTTGTGTTTTCCCGAAGAATCCCTCAAAACGTTAGTTTGTTTGCCTTAGACTCTGTTTCTCCTTCTCCTTGATCTTGAGAGAATTAGAAATCTGAAAGATGCTATGTTCGTTTCTATGGTTTAATTCTTTCTATTTCAAACTTTTTGCCTCACATTCGATCGCCTTATTCGCAGTTATAGTCGCTGGGGAAGAAAGTGAACTCCTCGTCGGAATAAAAAACGAAGGTAACTTCGATGATATTACATTTTGCTTTAACACTTCGTTTCGCTGCTTGCCAATAAGAATAGATCTTTCTGCACTGTATTTTTGTCAATTTTCTATGTGCAAATATGTTAAATCTTTATTACTGCTATCCGACCTCTCATTCTTGTTCACAGGGGATTCAAACATTAATGTCATTGCTATTCAGGCTAGTGTGCATCTTCCATATGATCACCGCTACTTGATTCAGAATATCTCTGCCCAGGTACAAGTGATATTCGTCTGAGTGTTGGTTTTTGACCCGTAACTTTCCTGGTTCTTAGACATTCATTTGGATATGTTTTGTGTAGGCTTTTAACAATGCATCAGTCCCCACATCTGCTCAAGCTACTTTCCCTTACATATTTGGAGTAAGCAAGTTCTTACAGGTAAAAATTTTAATAATCAAGACACAAGGACTGTGCTATCCAAAGTTCCTTCCTACTGTATGGTTTTTGATCCCTTTATCATATTCCGTTAAATATACACAGTCTGGGGCATATGATCTCGTTGGCACTATTGTCTATGAGATCGATCAACACCCATACCAAAGCACCTTCTACAATGGAACAATCGAAGTTGCAGAGGCTGGCGGCCCTCTAAGCGTCGAGTCAGTTTTCTTGTTTTTCCTTGGATTAGCCCTTGTTGGCCTTCTCGGGTTTTGGATACGCAATCAAATCCAACATTTCTCCAAGGTGATTGATTTCTTTACACATTTTTTTTTCATTATTAGGTAGTCAGTCTTACGTCGTACTGTTGAGCTTGTTTTGTTGCCTTTCTCAAAGTCCCCTATTTTTCGATGACTAGAAAACTAAGAGGGAGACACCAAAGGTTGAAGTTGGAACTGGGACGACCGATGCTTCCATGGATGAATGGTTAAAGGTTAGTCTTTTTTCTGCAGTATCTATGGAATTAACAAAATGTTTGTTTTTTCTTTTCCAATCACGCCAATGATTAATTATTCCGAAAAAAAGGCTTATGATACATGCTTCTTCCCCATTTCTCCAGGGAACTGCATACACCCAATCCCAGGCCATCAAATCTAAGAAAAAGAAGTAGATTCAATTCAAACAGAGGCCAACGTAGAATGAGGGTAAGTTATGTTCTTGAAGATATTTGAAATCTTTAAACGGTAGCAACTTCTCAAGAACCAACAAGACAGTTTTGTTAGACACCCTTCGTTAGTTATTGAAGGAAGCTTTATTATTTATTGTCTTTGACACTCACTGTCAAAAGTCTTCAGGAACTTGGAGACATATATGTATGTTATGTTACTCTAAGTTAAATACCAAGCAATGTTTATAACTCTCTTTTGGGTAAGTCGTGTATCATAACCAAGTAAATTTCGAGGGTTAAGGCAATAGAATGCAACAACATACTCGTAGTAGTATGCAATTCATACAAAATAATGCAACGTTATTACACGTGGAATCGTATGATTAACGGTCTAAAATTGCAAAAAAGCGAAGACAAAGACTGTCAAATGGCACCACACCTCATTGTTGGCGGTGGTCGAAAGTCCAAATCTAGCGCGCGAGAATAGTCCAAAAATGGAGACAGAGCAAAGCAATCAGATAACAAAAAGTTAAAAGCAAAAGCAGCTCACTCCCACACACAACACACAAACTCGTCCGTCGCTCACTCACTCACTCACTGCCCCACCAACCCATTTCGCCATGGACGACCAAGCTGCGGTGCAACAGTGGAAACTTTACGAGGCCTACAACGACCTCCACGCTCTTGCTCAGGAGTTCTCGACGCCGTTCGACGCGCCGGCGGTGCTCGTCGTGGGTCACCAGACAGAAGGCAAGAGCGTCCTCGTCGAAGCTCTGATGGGCTTTCAGTTCAACCACGTCGGCGGCGGGACTAAGACGCGCCGGCCCATTACCCTTCACATGAGGTTCAACCCAGAATGTGACGCCCCTCTGTGTCATTTGCTGTCTGATGATTCTGACCCTTCCATTCCTCTTCAGAAGACTCTTGAAGAAATTCAGGTTTTTTATTTTTCTATTTTCTATCGTGTACTACTTTTCGTTTGATAAATTCCCTCGTTTTGCTCTTAAGTTTTTTCCTTGAGCTTGTGTAGTCGTAATTGCTCCTCGTTAGTCTTATGATGTGTTTATGCGGGTCATAAGTGGCTTTGAATTTGATTGTATGGCCATCGTTGAAGCCATTCCCTCAGATTCTGTGTGGTCCACGAAATAGTCTTGAATGGTGTTTATTACAAAATGCAAGACAATTGACAGATTTAAAAGATTCGGGCCAATGCAGTTGTTGTAATGGGTGATGAAACTTGCACAAATTCTTAATGGAGCTTTTGATTGTGTCTCGTGATTAGTCAATCAGGCCATTCAACGATGAACATTGATGCAGGCATATATCGAAGCTGAGAACATGAGGCTGGAGAAGGAACCTTATCAGTTTTCTTCGAAAGAAATAATAATCCGGTTAGAATACAAGTATTGTCCAAATCTTACCATTATAGACACCCCTGGACTTATTGCTCCAGCCCCTGCAAGAAAAAACCGCTCGTTGCAGGTAAATTCCCTAGGGCCATGAAACTATGTTGTTTTTCCTCATTCGTACTTACAAGATTCACGTTGAGTGTTGTTCATGGCGCAGGCTCAAGCCCGTGCCGTGGAGTCTTTGGTGCGTGCTAAAATGCAGCATAAAGAGTTCATCATATTGTGCCTCGAAGACTGCAGTGATTGGAGCAATGCCACAACTCGGAGGGTAGTGATGCAAGTATGTTTTCCTTTGTCCTAGTGCTATGACATGCAAGAATCACTTGTTCGTGGCTCTTTTAATCATCTCCACACGTGCAAATTGTTATTCTAGTTAATCATATTGCGATTTACAGATCGACCCTGAACTTTCGAGGACTGTAGTCGTGTCAACAAAACTTGATACCAAAATCCCTCAGTTTGCCCGAGCTTCAGACGTGGAAGTTTTTCTTTCGCCACCTTCGAGCACTCTCGACGGCTTCATGCTAGGCGATTCGCCTTTTTTCACGTCTGTTCCTTCTGGTCGGGTTGGTTCTGGGCCCGAATCTGTCTATAAATCTAATGACGAATTCAAACTGGTAAAAAGAATGGCTACTTATTATGACTGTTGACAGAGTCGCAAAGCTAATGTATAAACTGTGACTTATCTTGAAGCTAAGACAATATTTTTACTTTGTGATGTATTAATATACAAATGGCTTCTTATTAATGGAATCTTCATATGGCACTATGAATTATGAATTATGATATGCATTTGTGGAATGATTGCTCAGGCTGTAGCTCTTAGGGAGACTGAAGATATAAAAGCCCTCGAGGAAAAGTTGGGTAGATCTCTGTCAAAGCAGGAAAGGAGCAGAATAGGAGTTAGCAGCCTTAAGTTATTCCTTGAAGAGTTGCTGAATAAAAGGTGCCACTTACATGATGCTTTGTTGAATTAGTATTTTTCACATAAGGTTGATTGATAGTTTTCTGATATCCGTTGTACGATTCTCAAACCAAGGTACATGGAGAGTGTGCCAATGATTATTCCACTCCTCGAAAAAGAATATCGAAGCTCAACGAGGAAGCTGAACGAGATAAATCAAGAACTCAGGTTTCAGAAATCAATCTTTCATAATGTCGTTTGATGGCTACTTTATGAGTCTTTTTTGCTCAAAACCAGCTTGCGATTTCAATGGACACATATTGAACATTTTCTCCTGTCTACGTTTCTGTCTTTTGTTTAGTATCCTGCCTTTGATGCTTTCTCTATCTTTGATCTTCTCAGTGCTTTTGATGAAGTAAAGCTAAAAGAGAAGGGAAGGGTTTTCCAAGATCTCTTCTTGACTAAGGTTGGAAAAAAAAAACGTGCTCCTACTCATACATATATTGACTGTATAACTCTTCTGCCCTCAACATCATAACATAAATGGTATTTTATTACGTTGACCATCCATTTCTTTCACTTGTCTTGCTAAACTTGATCAACGTTGTCCAGCTATCGCTTCTGTTGAAGGGGACAGTGGTTGCACCTCCAGAAAAATTTGGTATGATTACACCAAACAATTTCATAATTTGCTATGATTTAGCTCTGCTAAGCTTTAGAACTGTTTATTGGAGCTCAATTTTGTAATTGATGTTACCAAAGCGGGGTATATTATCCCTTTATAGTTGAAGATTTACTTATTTATTGCAGGCGAAACTTTACATGATGAAAGGATCAATGGAGGTATATTTAGTAGTCCCGATGGTCTTCAATACCCCCAGAAGTTGATACCCGTAAGCTTATTGCTGAACTTATACACTTTGCAAAATATAACGAGTCATTAACTGCTATGGTTTTCTTACAAGAATGCTGGAATGCGTCTCTACGGAGGAGCTCAGTACCATCGTGCTATGGCTGAATTCCGCTTTGTTGTTGGGGGAATCAAATGTCCTCCTATTACCCGCGAAGAAATCGTGAATGCATGTGGAGTTGAAGATATTCATGATGGGACAAACTATTCGAGGTGTCTCAAAAATTGGCGTTTGGATAATCTCAGTGCTTCAATGTTCTGAAGTTACCCTGTCTTAACGGTCTTTGCCGTTCCTTACAATTTTTGTTTTGTTTTGTGTTTGAAATTTAGGACTGCTTGTGTAATTGCTGTTGCCAAGGCTCGTGACACTTTCGAGCCTTTCCTTCGTCAGGTGACATAGCATAGACTAATCGGTTTTTTCTTTTGTTTATGATGAATTGAAATTGAAATCTTCTTTTTTTTTTTTCAATTTTCGTAGACTATCGACTTCCTTTTATATGAATTAGTTTTTTTCTGGGTACCAGTTAGGTGGAAGGCTTCTGCATATCCTTAAGAGATTGCTTCCAATTTCTGTTTATCTTCTCCAGGTAAGGTGCTTTGAGTCATCAAAGTTATACTTCGAAAAGATTCAACTTTCAAGATTCTTATTTTGATGATGACTACTTATATATCCACTGACAAATTTTCCAACAGAAAGATGGCGAATATCTTAGCGGGCATGAAATCTTTCTGAATCGTGTTTCCTCTGCCTTCAACAACTTTGCAGAATCGACTGAAAGATCATGCCATGAAAAGTCAGTCGAACTTTCTCCTTGTCACAAGAACCATATAGATGGCTATAAACTATTTAAAAGCTCTTCTAATATTCAAAGGATAAGATAAGATACACTGCGAATGTAACCTTAAGAAACATTCTTCCATTGGATATTCAGCATTATCGAATATCTTTCTTTGGTGTATGTATATACTTGCAGGTGTATGGAAGATCTGATGAGCACAACTCGTTATGTTTCATGGTCTCTCCACAATAAGGTGGGCAAAACCTTATCGCTTCTTCTGTCGGGAAATAGTTATGACCTTCGTTTTCTTAGACAACGAGGCAATCGATCTCATTTCATGTCCTAAAATGATAAGTTTTCCTCGTCTCATTGCAGAATAGGGCTGGACTACGTCAGTTCTTGGACTCTTTCGGAGGAACTGAACAGTCAATCGCCGGCGTAAATTCTTCCAATCTTTCTCAGGACACTACAACAGCCAATGATAAGCAAGAGATTAAGCCAAAAACAGACATTAAACTAAACATCTTATCCTCATCAAATGATGCAAATGCCAGCGCTACAACAACAGAGACAAGGCTGGCCGACCTTTTGGACAGTACACTATGGAACAGAAGACTCGCCCCTTCATCTGAAAGAATAGTCTATGCTTTGGTGCAGCAAATATTCCATGGAATTCGAGAATATTTCCTAGCATCCACCGAACTGAAGGCTTGTGTCCATACATCACTGCTCATCTTTTTTTTTTATCTATTTTCGACCTCTTTGTGATATTCTGTTTCTGCAGTTTAACTGTTTTCTTCTGATGCCCATCGTGGATAAGTTGCCCGAGCTTTTACGCGAAGACTTGGAATCTTCGTTTAAAGACGTTGATAATGTATTCGACGTCACAGCAATGAGACATTCCTTGGGGCAGAGGAAAAGAGAAACTGAAATTGAGCTTAAAAGGGTAACTTATTTTTCACCCCATTTCTTTGTTTAGTGGTCAATTATCTGCATGTCATCTTTTCTTAGTTCTTGGTTGATTTTGCCTCTGTCATATGCAGATACAAAGGCTTAAAGAGAAGTTCAGACAAGTTCATGAGCAGATTGCAGCGCAAATTTAGGCATGTTGAGATTTTTCATGGTAGTTGTTGGCTTTTTTTTGAACCGTATGTTTCTGATTTAATTTAAATTTCAGTGAGATTCGTCGTGTAAGAATCTAATTTTGAGAAAGTTTAGAGGGAAAAAAAGGGTTCGAGAAAAGGCGATGATTAGCTGAAATTGCAATAGTATGCTTAGTCAAAGTGATGAAAGATAAATTTCATTACCACTAAAGTTAAAAGTGACATTCACATTGAATTCAATTACGGCTCAAGTCGGCATGCGTGTCATATAGGATAAGTTCATACCCAAATCTTATTCATTACACTATTGATTCTTTTTTAATCTGCATTGTACAAAGAGAAGTCAAATAAAAGGTTGATGTAACTCATATATAAATCGGATATGCATATTAACATCATTAGGTTATTATAATATAAGCATTGTTCCTTCTACTATTGGAACATGCCTAATTGTTAGGAGCAAAGCAAATCATTTTCTGGATATATCTTAACGTAGCTTCATTTTGTCGATTCCTTAAAAGAAGTTTGTCAGGTAAGCTTTCCTTCTAATCCGCATATCTTCGTCTCTTGTAATAATTTATTCTTATTCCAAGTAACGACATATGTTATGTAGATATAGATATACAAATAGATCGGAAATTTCATTTTAAAGTATGAACCCAATGATTTGACCATATTAATCATGATATATAATTGTTTTGAGGGCACTCTCCCACTAAGATCAAGAAAGCCCCACAACTCTCATCTCATATGTTGATGATATAAGCATGAAGTGTGATGATGACCAAATTAAAAACAAACTTCATCAACGAGAAATGTCTTATACATATATATATATATATATATATATATATATATATACACATATACGTACACTGTTATGACATGAGTTCCCTCAAAATCTAACATGCCCCGTTTACTTCAAAACTTTCCAACGTTAGCCGCCTTGGAGTGGAAATGCAGCAGCACACCATCCACTATATACCTTTTTCTAATTTTAAGATATATTTATATATATCCTATATACACATTTAAAAGAAATTTTTTATAGATGGATAGGTATTATCTTTTTCTGATAAACACGCACACAGCCCCTTTCTTTTCCTTACATGTCAACCCTTTTATCTCCCTATATATACTTGGTCAGTTGTTCTTGGCTCTTTCATCCCACGCAAACATCATACGTATATTATAGTTTTTACCATAATTCAAGAATATATAAAATTCATCGTGGTGTTGATTATTTTAATTTTGGGTTCATGGGCGATCATAAAAATATAAACTTGCCGCCGGGTTTTCGATTTTATCCCACCGACGAAGAATTAATCGTCCATTTTCTCCAACGCAAGGCTACGATTCTACCTTGCCATCCAAATATAATCCCAGATCTTGATCTTTATCCCTACGATCCTTGGGACTTGGATGGTAATATATAATACTATCATCTGTACTGTAGTATAATATAATTTTTTTTTTTAACAAATATTCATGTATTCTTACACGATTATGTAGGTAAAGCAATGTCCGAAGGTAAAAAATGGTACTTCTACAGCAGGAGAACTAAGAATAAGATCACCGAAAGTGGATACTGGGAAAAAGTAGGTGTTGAAGAGCCAATATATTCTTCAAGCAGTGGCAAAAAGATAGGCGTGAAGAAGCTTTGTACGTTTTATATCGGTGAGCCCTCTCAAGGAGTTAAGACCAATTGGATCATGCAAGAATATCGACTGATATCAAGTTCGAGCTCTAACTCATCTAGAAAAAGAAATTCGAACGTACGAAAAAAAGTGATATATATTTACAGGTTTATTTTTTACATGCATGGTTTTCGTCGATGCGTATTTAATCTTTCTTTCTTTTTTTTTTTTTTTTTTTCTCGTTTGTGTAGGATTACAGTAAATGGGTCGTTTGTCGAGTGTATGAGCAAAGCAGTGACGATGCTGATGAAGATGATCGTAGACAAGAACTTTCATGCCTTGATGAAGTTTTCTTGTCAATGGACGATCTTGATGATGGCATTAGTTTTCCAAATCAGTTCGGACCATGATGTGATTTAAATACTTACATTATATGTTAGTTCTTGTCCATGCAATCATTTTCACGTGGAATTGCTGTAATAAAAATTACAAGAAAGTACAACCGCAAGACGAAGCAAAAACTAGTTTAGTGTCTTCCCTACACATTGTTGCTTCAAAGCTATGGTACACTCATGATGATATATATTTATCATGTTTTGTTTATTTCTATCATTGGAGGATTCTCACGTGCAGGGATTATATATTTGGCGAGAAGAAAGATGGGCTAAGTGGGGCATATTTAGACTTCCAAATTTTCTTGGTTTTTGCTTTCGCTTTTCACATATGATGGCTATTCGGACATTGTCGTTTAGAAAAATAAAAAAGGATTCTTGTATTTTCTTGGTTGCTTGCAGAAGCATTGAGTCATTTATGATGCAAGAAAGTGTTGACAACAAAACATTACAGTATCAAAAGGCTAATAAAACATATCGATAAAAACACAGTATTAATCACACACCCTTAAAGCAAATGGAAGAACTTACTATCCATAACTATCGGCCAAAAGCATCACATGTTGAAGTCAAAAGAACCTTTCTAAAGAAAACACGAGTGAAGAAGTTGCTTTCAATTGCAATCATCTTTTAGCAGCAACTTGAATTGTCTGAGTCAACTCAAGCTGGCAAGTAAATTACTTATTACAGCGCTCCTTAATTCTAGCAAAAAGGCACTTTTAACCGCTCTTAGTTTATAATTATTACAGCATACCAAAATATTATTTAATAAATAAGTGCAGAATCACGCATGAAAGAGCGCCATTTTGATACTTCGCTTCCACACCTTCCCCTAAGCTAATGCTCTTCAAAGTTCCACCGATCTATAGCTAAGCTAGACATACTCGATTGAATAAGTTTACATTTCTTATCTTCTCCTAATGTGTCAGTTAAAAAGGGGTTCTAACGTGAAATTACAATATTACCACCAAAGGGTCTCTCTTGGTTGGACCATGGTGTCTATTGTCCATGGCTTCTACGTGAAGCAAATTGATGAATGCCATGTATTTGGGTCAAAAGCAAAAAGCTCGAAATTACAAGTCAAGACATGGTATTATTCTATTGCAACAATAAATACAAAGAGAAGCCATTCATGAGTATTAATCTCGTTTCGAAGTGGAGATGCCACTACCACCATGCAACTTGTTTGGCTCATATGGGCAAGTGACAAAAAAGAAGGCTCAACCTAATTAATTGCTGGGTCCCTTAATTTTATCTGAACAAAACATTTTTTGTCGTTTGCTTCATAATACGATGTAGTCAAAGTCATAATCTTAAACCAAGCATTGATTTTCAAGAACGACGCTTCGAAAGAGAGGGCACAGTGCTCTTAAGCCACGCCCAATAATTGATCAACTGATTGAACACACACTTTCAGCCAAGTATTATGGTAGTTTCAATCATTCGACTCAAACTAAGTGAGCTTTCGTTTTAGCAGCCCAATTTAGATCCACCCATTCAAGATGATGAAAATGCAGAGATATTATTATTACCATCAAGCAAAGCATAAAAAAAAAAGTTGTACGGACACAAAGCAAATTAGTCAAAAACAAGTTACATAATCAAAATTCACTCGAGAATTCTTACTTATTGTTCCGATAGACGAAGCATCGGCTCTCATGATTCAACGTAGCCCAACACAAACTTACTTAGCAAAAGCGACATCGGTTGGTGGTAAAGAAGATTATGTATGCCTGATTTTCTGAAACAGCAGTGGCAGAATCTGGCACTAACATTCTGCTATTTCAGATAGGAAAATATTTTCGTTGCAACCTGCATTTAACACATTGGTTACGGAAATAAATAAGCGAAGATACTTCACGCCACATCTCCATATGGAATGTGGAAAACGCATGCTTACACATTTGTCCACGCATTGCCAGTAATCGAAGTATTGCCCGGTGCAATGCTTATGCCCAGATTCGTCGCCTTCAATTCTCTTGACACATGCCTGGCAGTGGCAGAAATCGAGCAAAATTTATACACACTAAAAGCAATGTCAATTCACAAACAAAACAAACAAGAAACCAATTTTAGCTGCTGAAATTTTTGAAACAATATCAGAGTAGAAACTGAAAACTGTTCTACAAAGCTATGCCACCTGAAGTGAGGCACAAGGAAGCCAAGAAAAATAAGAAGAACATAGCAGGCAAAACATCTCAAAGAATAACCTGGTACTCCTTTAAAGGCCTGGTACACGGGGCCTTGCATCGATCTTCAACTTCCTTCTTCGGGTCTACGGGCTCCTCGTCAGACCTGAATTAAAAAGATATAATTTTTCACCAGGTCAGCTCAAACAAAAATATCAATTCAATTACCGTGCAATTGATCGATGCATCAGCAAAATGCAAAAAGATACTCATCATTCGATCAAGAAAAGCAAATAACAAAGGAGACATATATTTGAGTCATCAAGTCCACTACACTAACGATTCACCACTAAAGTTTCCCTATGACCACGAACTACAGAAGCTGAATAGATCATTTTGTAAAGAAACAATCCGTGCAAAAACTAAGGTAGACAAGAAAGAGCACAAAGGCTGTATAGACTACAGATACTTACATAGTCAGATACAAAACAATCACGAAGCAACCTGCGAAATTAAGCGCACAAACAAAAGTCAATCAAGCTGCGGAAAATGGATTTTCTCGTCAGAACGTAAACTCAAACAATAGATTGCAAATCCAAAATGCACCGAAACATCAACAAGCTGAAAGATTTACCGACCTGTCAGAGGCAGCTGAGATTGAGAGATTAGCGACTTGCAAAGCTGCGAAGAAGGATCGAGGAGGATTATTTTGACCATCGAAGCAAAAACAATTGGGCTTTCGTCAAAGCCCAATTTAGAAAATTATGAAAAAAATCCACGGCCCAAAACGTTGGACTTCTAGCCCACACTATCACCCTTTTATTAAAAATATATTTTATTTTATGTGCAAGAAAGTTTCGGCAATTCAACCAAAATTCAATAATAATAATATTAATAATAATAATAATAATAATAATAATAATAATAATAATAATAATAACTTCGTTATCTTGAATATTTTGGAGGATGAGGATAATGCTAAAGACGGGACATGGTTAGTTAAACGAATTTTCCATGAATTAATGAAGATCTCGAATAATTGCTAATTAATTGAAGGCATGCAATAATAGACGAGCATGTATTTTGATTGTTTTTTGCGTGGCTATGGATAACATGTAGCCCATGCAATTAAATGCGTGCCCAAATAGCACCTAACTCGTTTGTGGGTCACTGTTCATTTACGGAATGTGTCATTTCACGGCCGACATTACTAACAAATTAAACACCAAAAATGAAGAGAAAATAATTATTTAATGGCCAATATTTCTTCAATAGTATGTTGATTGATACATACGTCTTAATTAATTAATTGAAGGATAAGAAAAAACCCGTGTGCATGTCCGATTAGGACGTGCCAAGCAACGAAGGCTCAGCTGTCTCATACCAAATAATTTTTTTAAAAAAATAAAAGAATAAATGAACTCATTATTATTATATATGTAATACAGCATAAGGCTGTAAATAGGATTATTGTTTTTCAAACTAGATTCATTTTTGCGACTAAAATTAGTATCTTGTACGTGATCGGAAAAAGACAGCTGGGAGAGAAAAACCCTGTAATAAAAGTTGCAACTTGTCTTTATTTTTAACCTTTTTCTTACTTTGATTTTTATTATTTTTTTAATCTCCAACTCTTATTCCACCAAAAAGTTCATACAGCTTAGCTTTGTCTTCTTTGCTGTAGTGAGTAGTAAGTCGCTCGTTTCCTTGTTCAGTACATTTCTTATTACAGTCTTACTCTCCAAGTTTGATTTCGAGGGTCAAAATCAAATCCAATTTCACTATAAAAAAGCACACTCAGCCCATAAATGTACAAATCTTTTCTTGGCAATCAAATCCCATCTCTCTTAATTCTTACATGGGTCTAAAAAAGTCACCATTTTTCTGAAGCTAGATCTGTTCTCCATGTCTGAAGACTACTGATGAGCTTGCTCAAGAAACAAACAGGGTATTGTTTATGAGCCGAATCTCAGAAAGCTTCAAGCTTATATTTCAATGGCGATTGTCCTTTTTACTCTATTGTAATGAAAAATATTCAGATTCTTTGTCGAAGGGCTGTGGCATTTCGATCTGGGATTTTCGAGACCAACTGATTCATATATAGTTTTCAACGATCATAAGTGAAGAAAGAAAGAAAGAGAGAAAAAATGGCTTCTTCAGAAGGATACGGTTTTCGCATGCCCTTCGTCTCCTTCCGCCGGCCAATTCCGACCGTCAAGAACTACCTCTTCGACCATTCCGACCTGGCCCACCACGGCGGTGGCGGCGGCGGACCACCGTCGAACCTCGACTCGTTCCAAAGGCTCGTCTCAGCCCATCTCCGAGATCTCTCCCTCGCCAAGTCCGACGACTTCCTCTCCATTTCTTGGCTGCGGCGGCTCTTAGACTCGCTCACCAAATGCCTCGAAGAGTTCACCGCCCTCCTAACGGAGAACAAGCTCCTCCTCTCCAAACCGCCGGCGGACAAGCTCGCCGCCGACCTATTCGACCGCTCCATCAAAGCCATGGACATACTCAACGCCACGCACGCTCCAAAATGGCCCGATTTTCCACACCTAAAGCAGCTAGCATTTTCTGAGAAGCAAACGCCCGTATGTCGTCGGGTGCACTTCGGGCAGATTGGTGCCATTGGGGGTCTCCCCTGATTCGGGTTAAACTGCCGAGGTAGTCCGGGTTTATTCTGAAAATTAGGCCTTGGACCCTTTGAGACAAATTGCTTCTTTTGGCTTCCTCCACTCCACTGTGGCCCTTGTACGAACTTCCGTTTTGCTTCTTGGGCTCGAATGATTCTGATTTCTGCTTGTGTAGGACCCCGGTCCCCGCAAACTAGGTCGACCAATAAATTTTGTCTATGACTTACGTGATTTTGTGTTAATTACGTGTATGTGATATGTTAATATGAATTCATGAATTTCATGCTCGTAATTTAGTGGGAATTACGTGCTAATAATAACGTGCTTACGACGATCCCTAAATTTATGTAAGGGATTTTTAGGCACTATTAAGGAAGGAAGAAGACTTAATAACAATTATATGAGAAAGTGGGCTAGAATTCTATTTGGACCATGAACTTACTATGATAAGAATTATCAAGTGGGCTAAAGTAGAATTAGGCCCAAATTTGCAAGAAGCCCAATTAGGAGACAAAGCCCCCATTTCAAGGAAAACCCATGCCTTACCTAATAAAATAATACTTAGTCAAACAAACTCAAGAACTCGACAACACACCCAAAAGAAAACCCACGAAGCAAAGACGAAAGGAAAGAAAGGAGAAGGAGAAGAAGCCGAGCCAAGTTTGGACCAAGAAGCTCGAGAAATTCGAAGTTAGTAAGTTAAACACCCTCCTTAAGCTCTTAAATTCCTTACTTTAGAGGTAGTTGAAGAGCATTAATGGCATTAAAGGCATACGGTTGGGGAAAAACACGAGAAACCCTAAAAAGCCGAACTTAGGGTAGCAATAAGGGTTTAGGTAGGTGCGAATGTGAAGTTAAGTAGCTTAGTATGGGATTGAGAGCTTGAAATTCTAGGAAGAACAAGCTGCGAGGCGAATTTGGGGGATGATGAACGCTGAAGATGATGAAAATGGCGAAACAAATATAAATGTCGAGTGCTTAAGAAGTCGACATAGCATATCGACAAGTGTTAAATGTCGAGGTTCATGCAAAATGCATGCCGACATTTTCTAATCCAAATGTCGAATATAATGTCGAACTGTTAGGCTAGATGTCGACGTGATATATATATATATATATCGAGATTTTCATTGTATAAAATGTCGAGGCAGGATAGTAAAATGTCGAGTCCTTGCATTCGAACGAAATGTCGGAACCACTTAGGAAAATGTCGAAGCATATGATAAATGTCGAGACTCACTTATAAGACATATCGAGATCTTAAGTCATGTAAGATGTCGAGGCCATTGTCTAGCAAAATGTCGAGTCACTCTATAAGGATAAATGTCGAAATGTCATAAAAGATGTCGAGTAACATAACGGGAATTATTAAATGTCGAGATTCATGTTGGAATGCTTGTCGACATTTTCTGTCCCAATTGTCGAAGCATAATGTCGGGATGTTAGAGTGAATATCGAATGATAAAACGCCGAGTAAAATGTCGAAAGGCTATGGTAAAAATGTCGAGACCTTGCCAACAATGTCGAGGCCCTTAATTGAGTTAAAAGTCGAATCATTCTATAAGGAATAAAAATGTCGAGCTAGAGAATAATGTCGAGTTCATGCATAAAATGTCGGGTCGAATATAAACTGTCAAGGTGAATTTCATGTCGACATTTTATGTTTCAAAATGGCGAGATAAAAGTCGAATGGAATTGAACGGAAAATGTCGACACAGATGCAAGGTAAAATGTCGAGATGTTACGATAGAACGTCGAGACCTTATAACCGAATAAAATGTCGAGAGCTAACAAAAATGTCGAGGTCTATGTTGGACTCATATCGACATTTCCTGTTTGAAATGTCGAGACAAAATGTTGAGTAACATAACGAGATTTTCTTTATAAGGTCGAGGTTTAATTTAACCAACCACTCGAAACCTATTTTAACCCATGATACCCATTTAGGGCTTGAAGATTAGCATTCTTAGACCATTAAATAAAATAGTACACTGACAATAATATTTCGTGCCTAAGGTCGGGACTTAGGAACATTTACGGGTCCGGTGACTGCTAATCTACGGACTCCAGGTGAGTAGGAATTTCAACTACGATACGTAACTTACCTGCGTCCGATAATGTGAATCTACGTGCTCGTGTATATTACGTGGAAAATGCATGTTACGAAAAGATTATTTTATAAGCATGATAAGCATGATTTGCATATTCACATGAGCATGACATGAGCACTTGCATGCATAAGTAGTAAGTATGACACGAGGTAAGAGCGTGCGTAAGATCGCCTGTGTGCGATGTATACTCGCCGATATTGGCGTTTGTGTCGACTCAATGAAGAGTCACGGCTACCCCTATGCAGCCATGGCAAAAGAAGCCATAAGAGCCTGTATAAGAGGCTGGGGGAATACCCCGTATGCGGGAGATGCAACCTGGAGGATGCGGCCCGGGGCACGCACTGAGTAAGGGAAGATTCCTTCGGGTGACCTTCTAGTGCGTAAAACACTAACCGGGAGGGAAGATTCCTTCGGGTGACCTCCACGGTTAGTGGCCTCGGTGTTGGCTACCAGTGAGAAGCGTCCGCGTGGAGGCCGCACTGAGTAAGGGAAGATTCCTTCGGGTGACCTTCTAGTGTGAGAACCTCCACACATGAGATCTCTAGGATATGGCGCATAGTGGGAAAGAAAGCCGAGGGCCCATATGAAGTAAGAGTATGAGAAAAATGAGTACGAGTCAGAAAAGAACGAGAAAATGAGAAAGAGAGTATGAGCATTAGAAAACGACGACGTGGATTGTCGATCGTTAGGACACGTGCATTCATGCATAATTTCTGCTTACTGAGCCTCGGTGGCTCATTTTTATGTTACGTATTGTAGGTACCGACGATCACGGTACGTGATCCGTCTTTTATGCGAGGCCGACCTTTTGAAGCTTTCCGGCTGCTTTTGAGGTGGGAGTGTGTGTATGGATGACGACCTGTGAAGGCCGGGCGCATAGGGAGCTTTTTGCTGCACACGTACATACGCACACACTTGTATTTTGTCTGGACACGGCTACGAGGAATTGTAGAACGAATATTCTTTTGACATGTATATAAAACTTCCGCATGCACATTTTAAAATGAAAAATTTATTCGCATTTTTACGTATACGCACCATAACAAAGCATTAACACTTAGAATTAGAACGGAATACGAGGGCGGGACGACGGGTCCTGACAGAGTGGTATCAGAGCTTCGGTCACAGGTCCTGCAGACTGTCCATACACACACACTCAAAAGCGCGGAAGCGGCCTTGCTCGTAAGTACTATGTTATGTGAATTACTTGTGTGGTTTGATTTATTGGCCTTAGGAATTGTCAGGATAGGTGAAAATGGTAAGAATTAGGGGAGAAGGAAGTAGGGAGTCGGATCAAGGTAGGAACCCTAATAACCCTACCGACAGTCGGGATGCTACCATCCTGCAACTAACAGAACTGGTCCGGCAACAATCGGCCCAAATCCAACAACTGATCCAACAGCAAAACGCTGGTGGACAATCAGCCAACCTACCTCCCCCACCGGAGCGAATTGAGATGATTGGGGAGAGATTCAGGAAGCTTAATCCTCCGTTGTTCGAGGATGCTGTGGACCCCACCTCCGCCGAGGATTGGCTGAGAATGCTGGAGAACATGTTCCAGCACAGTCGCACACCCGAGGCGGAGAAAGTCATGTGCGCTGCCTACCTGCTGAGGGGGAGCGCAGGACACTGGTGGGACACCGTCTCAGCCATCGAAAACCCACTAACGATGAGCTGGGACCGGTTTAAGGAAATCTTTCGAGGGAAGTACTACACCGCCCCGGTCAGAGCCCAAAGGATGAATGAGTTCATCAACCTCCGCCAAGGAGCAATGACAGTGGCGGAGTACATCAGGAAGTTCGAGCAGCTTTCAAGGTTCGCTGCTCATATGGTCAGCACGGACGCGCTCAAGATCGAGCGGTTCATGGAAGGGCTGAAGCCCGAGTTATATCGGGATGTAAGTATGGCGGGAGTACAAGGGGCCACATATGCACAAGTGGCTGAGAGAGCGCTTGTGGCGGAGCAGGCAGAATCTAGAATTGCTCGCGCCCAGGAAGCAAAGCGCAAGTTCGTGCAAGGGCCACAAGGGAGCGGAAGTAACCCAAAGCGACAGTTCATTCCCAAAGGTGGAAAGCCAAACTTCCAGAGTCGACCCGGACCACCCCCACAGTTCAGGCCCAATCAGGGTAGACCCCAGTTGGATCTACCTGTTTGCCCGAAGTGCGCACGGAGACACCCGGGAGCCTGCAACTCCCAGAATGCCGTCTGCTTCAAATGTGGCAAGACGGGCCATTACTTAAGGGCATGTCCGGAAGGTGGATCCGGAAGCCAAGTTAGGAACCAGATAGAACCACCAAGGGTACCGGCCAGGGTCTACACGATAACCTCCGAGGAAGCGGAAAATAACCCGGCTGTAGTAACAGGTACCCTCCCCATCTACCAAACCCCCACATGCATCCTAGTCGACTCGGGGGCGACTCATTCATTTGCATCCGTTAAGTATGTCACAAGAGTAGGAGTCACGCCTCGCCGAGCTGAATGCGAGTTTAGGGTCACGGTTCCGAACGGGGATCCCACCCAAACTAATCAAGTTTTACGGGATTGCCCAATAGTAATCGGGGATAGGGAACTACCCATAGACCTTATAATTATCCCTATGAATGATTATGAGGTGATTCTTGGAATGGATTGGCTATCGAAGTACGGAGCCGTCATAGACTGCCACCGTAAAATAGTCACGCTCAACATGGACGGAAGTGAACCCCTTAAGTTCGTAGGAAATAGCAAGGGGGTTATGATCTCTAGGATATCAGCGTTGAAAGCCCAACGACTGATCAGATCAGGATGCGAGGCCTATCTGGTATTCGCTATCAATTCGGAAGAGAACGCCTCCCCGAAACTCGAGGAAGTACCAATAGTTAAGGACTTCCCCGACGTATTTCCCGAAGAGTTACCGGGACTACCGCCCGAACGGGAAATAGAGTTCGTTATAGATCTGGTGGAGCGGCACCAGTATCTAAGACCCCCTATCGGCTAGCACCGACGGAGATGAAGGAGTTAAAGGACCAACTCGACGAACTCATGCAGAAGGAGTTCATACAGCCGAGTTTCTCTCCTTGGGGAGCGCCGGTGCTATTCGTGAAGAAGAAAGACGGATCCATGAGATTATGCATAGATTATAGGGAGTTGAATAAGTTGACGATCAAGAACAAGTACCCACTCCCTAGGATAGACGATCTATTCGATCAACTGCAAAGTGCAACAGTTTTCTCCAAGATCGACTTAAGATCGGGCTACCATCAACTGAGGATCCGGAAGGAGGATGTCCCGAAGACGGCCTTTAGTACCCGTTATGGCCACTACGAGTTTCTGGTGATGCCATTCGGGCTAACTAATGCGCCCGCAGCTTTCATGGATTTAATGAACCGGGTGTTCAAGCCATACTTAGATAGGTTTGTCATCGTCTTCATTGATGACATCCTAATCTACTCGAAGACGAAGGAGGAGCATGAAGAACACCTGAGAACGGTTCTAGGAATACTACGGGAGAAGCAACTATACGCCAAGTTCAAGAAGTGCGAATTCTGGCTTGACCAAGTCGCCTTCTTGGGACATATAGTATCAGGAGAGGGGATCTCTGTAGATCCAAAGAAGATAGAAGCTATTAGTAATTGGCCCAGGCCGACGAACGTAACGGAAATCCGCAGTTTCCTCGGTCTGGCAGGATACTATAGGGAGTTCATAAAGGACTTCTCGAAGATAGCATCGACACTGACGAGGTTGACCAGGAAGAATACGCCGTTTCAGTGGACCGCAGAATGTGAAAGGAGTTTCCAAGAGCTGAAGGAACGGCTTACGACAGCCCCAGTTCTCACAATACCTTCGGGAACCGGAGGGTTTACGGTGTATAGTGATGCGTCGAAGAACGGATTAGGGTGCGTACTAATGCAGAACGGGAACGTAGTAGCATACGCTTCCCGCCAACTGAAAGAGTACGAGAAGAATTACCCGACGCACGACCTAGAACTGGCGGCAGTGGTCTTTGCTCTCAAGATCTGGAGGCATTACCTCTATGGAGAGCGGTGTGAAATATACACGGACCACAAGAGCCTCAAGTACTTCTTTACGCAAAAGGAGCTGAATATGAGGCAGAGGAGGTGGTTAGAGTTAGTCAAGGATTACGACTGCGTAATCAACTACCACCCAGGCAAGGCGAACGTAGTAGCCGATGCCTTAAGCCGAAAAGCAGTCAGTGCAGAACTGCAACTGCTGGAGGTAGAAGTCGTAAGGTTAGGCGAAGTTGAGGCGCAACTAGCGGCCTTAACTTTGCAACCAACGTTGCTGGAGCAAATTAAGACAGCGCTAGGAGCAGACGAGTTGTACGCGAAAATTAAGGAGGCACAGCCGGAACAACCAACTGGAGACCTCACGATACGGGAAGACGGACGACTATACTTCAAGAACCGGTTGTACGTGCCAGACGACGCCGAACTACGACGGCTAATAATGACCGAAGCACATGCTACGGCATACTCGGTACACCCAGGAGCAACGAAGATGTACAGAGGCTTAAAGGAGAACTACTGGTGGCCAGGCATGAAGAAGAACATCGCAACTTTCGTGAGTCAGTGCCTGACGTGCCAGCAGATAAAAGCCGAACACCAAAGACCGGCGGGAACCCTACAACCGTTACCCGTTCCGGAATGGAAATGGGATAACATTACCATGGATTTCGTAGTAGGACTTCCGAGGAACACGAAGGGGCACGACGCGATTTGGGTGATTGTCGACAGACTCACTAAGTCCGCCCACTTCTTACCTATTAGCACGACATTTTCCATGGAACGGTACGCGGAGCTCTATATTCAAGAAATAGTGCGACTGCACGGCGTTCCATCCTCAATAGTCTCGGATCGCGACTCCAGATTTCTTTCGAAATTCTGGACGAGCTTGCAAAAGGCAATGGGAACGAAGCTATCTTTTAGCACCGCCTACCATCCGCAGACTGACGGTCAATCCGAACGGACGATACAGACGTTGGAGGACATGCTGCGAGCATGCGTACTCGATTTCAAAGGAAATTGGAGTAGGTACCTCCCACTAATCGAGTTCTCGTACAACAATAGCTACCACGTCACCATTGGGATGGCCCCGTACGAAGCGCTATATGGGCGTAGGTGCAGATCCCCAGTACATTGGGACGAGGTAGGTGAACGAGCAATGTTAGGCCCGGACATCGTACGAGAAATGACGGAAGCTATTACCACCATACGAGAAAGAATGCAAACGGCACAGAGCCGACAGAAAAGCTACGCGGATCGAAGACGTCGACCGTTAGAATTTGAAGAGGGAGATATAGTGTTTGTTAAAGTATCGCCAATGAAAGGCGTGAAAAGGTTTGGCAAGAAAGGGAAGCTAAGTCCTAGGTACATAGGGCCGTTTAGGATACTGAAGAGAGTAGGCGAGGTAGCATACCAGCTGGAGCTACCTGCGTCATTATCGCAAGTGCATGACGTATTCCACGTCTCAACACTGCGAAAATACATAGCTGACCCAGACCACGTGCTAGGAAACGAGTCCCTACATCAACAATTGAAGCCGGATCTAAGTTACGAAGAAATTCCGGTGGAAATATTGATGTACGAGACTAAAAGACTTAGGAACAAAGACATTCCTTTAGTGAAAGTGTTGTGGCGAAACCAGTCCACGGAAGAAGCCACATGGGAACGGGAGGACGAAATGCGAATTCGTTACCCCGAATTGTTTCACACGGACTGATTTCGGGGGCGAAATCCTCCTTAAGGGGGGAGGATGTAGGACCCCGGTCCCCGCAAACTAGGTCGACCAATAAAATTTGTCTATGACTTACGTGATTTTGTGTTAATTACGTGTATGTGATATGTTAATATGAATTCATGAATTTCATGCTCGTAATTTAGTGGGAATTACGTGCTAATAATAACGTGCTTACGACGATCCCTAAATTTATGTAAGGGATTTTTAGGCACTATTAAGGAAGGAAGAAGACTTAATAACAATTATATGAGAAAGTGGGCTAGAATTCTATTTGGACCATGAACTTACTATGATAAGAATTATCAAGTGGGCTAAAGTAGAATTAGGCCCAAATTTGCAAGAAGCCCAATTAGGAGACAAAGCCCCCATTTCAAGGAAAACCCATGCCTTACCTAATAAAAATAATACTTAGTCAAACAAACTCAAGAACTCGACAACACACCCAAAAGAAAACCCACGAAGCAAAGACGAAAGGAAAGAAAGGAGAAGGAGAAGAAGCCGAGCCAAGTTTGGACCAAGAAGCTCGAGAAATTCGAAGTTAGTAAGTTAAACACCCTCCTTAAGCTCTTAAATTCCTTACTTTAGAGGTAGTTGAAGAGCATTAATGGCATTAAAGGCATACGGTTGGGGAAAACACGAGAAACCCTAAAAAGCCGAACTTAGGGTAGCAATAAGGGTTTAGGTAGGTGCGAATGTGAAGTTAAGTAGCTTAGTATGGGATTGAGAGCTTGAAATTCTAGGAAGAACAAGCTGCGAGGCGAATTTGGGGGATGATGAACGCTGAAGATGATGAAAATGGCGAAACAAATATAAATGTCGAGTGCTTAAGAAGTCGACATAGCATATCGACAAGTGTTAAATGTCGAGGTTCATGCAAAATGCATGCCGACATTTTCTAATCCAAATGTCGAATATAATGTCGAACTGTTAGGCTAGATGTCGACGTGATATATATATATATCGAGATTTTCATTGTATAAAATGTCGAGGCAGGATAGTAAAATGTCGAGTCCTTGCATTCGAACGAAATGTCGGAACCACTTAGGAAAATGTCGAAGCATATGATAAATGTCGAGACTCACTTATAAGACATATCGAGATCTTAAGTCATGTAAGATGTCGAGGCCATTGTCTAGCAAAATGTCGAGTCACTCTATAAGGATAAATGTCGAAATGTCATAAAAGATGTCGAGTAACATAACGGGAATTATTAAATGTCGAGATTCATGTTGGAATGCTTGTCGACATTTTCTGTCCCAATTGTCGAAGCATAATGTCGGGATGTTAGAGTGAATATCGAATGATAAAACGCCGAGTAAAATGTCGAAAGGCTATGGTAAAAATGTCGAGACCTTGCCAACAATGTCGAGGCCCTTAATTGAGTTAAAAGTCGAATCATTCTATAAGGAATAAAAATGTCGAGCTAGAGAATAATGTCGAGTTCATGCATAAAATGTCGGGTCGAATATAAACTGTCAAGGTGAATTTCATGTCGACATTTTATGTTTCAAAATGGCGAGATAAAAGTCGAATGGAATTGAACGGAAAATGTCGACACAGATGCAAGGTAAAATGTCGAGATGTTACGATAGAACGTCGAGACCTTATAACCGAATAAAATGTCGAGAGCTAACAAAAATGTCGAGGTCTATGTTGGACTCATATCGACATTTCCTGTTTGAAATGTCGAGACAAAATGTTGAGTAACATAACGAGATTTTCTTTATAAGGTCGAGGTTTAATTTAACCAACCACTCGAAACCTATTTTAACCCATGATACCCATTTAGGGCTTGAAGATTAGCATTCTTAGACCATTAAATAAAATAGTACACTGACAATAATATTTCGTGCCTAAGGTCGGGACTTAGGAACATTTACGGGTCCGGTGACTGCTAATCTACGGACTCCAGGTGAGTAGGAATTTCAACTACGATACGTAACTTACCTGCGTCCGATAATGTGAATCTACGTGCTCGTGTATATTACGTGGAAAATGCATGTTACGAAAAGATTATTTTATAAGCATGATAAGCATGATTTGCATATTCACATGAGCATGACATGAGCACTTGCATGCATAAGTAGTAAGTATGACACGAGGTAAGAGCGTGCGTAAGATCGCCTGTGTGCGATGTATACTCGCCGATATTGGCATTTGTGTCGACTCAATGAAGAGTCACGGCTACCCCTATGCAGCCATGGCAAAAGAAGCCATAAGAGCCTGTATAAGAGGCTGGGGGAATACCCCGTATGCGGGAGATGCAACCTGGAGGATGCGGCCCGGGGCACGCACTGAGTAAGGAAAGATTCCTTCGGGTGACCTTCTAGTGCGTAAAACACTAACCGGGAGGGAAGATTCCTTCGGGTGACCTCCACGGTTAGTGGCCTCGGTGTTGGCTACCAGTGAGAAGCGTCCGCGTGGAGGCCGCACTGAGTAAGGGAAGATTCCTTCGGGTGACCTTCTAGTGTGAGAACCTCCACACATGAGATCTCTAGGATATGGCGCATAGTGGGAAAGAAAGCCGAGGGCCCATATGAAGTAAGAGTATGAGAAAAATGAGTACGAGTCAGAAAAGAACGAGAAAATGAGAAAGAGAGTATGAGCATTAGAAAACGACGACGTGGATTGTCGATCGTTAGGACACGTGCATTCATGCATAATTTCTGCTTACTGAGCCTCGGTGGCTCATTTTTATGTTACGTATTGTAGGTACCGACGATCACGGTACGTGATCCGTCTTTTATGCGAGGCCGACCTTTTGAAGCTTTCCGGCTGCTTTTGAGGTGGGAGTGTGTGTATGGATGACGACCTGTGAAGGCCGGGCGCATAGGGAGCTTTTTGCTGCACACGTACATACGCACACACTTGTATTTTGTCTGGACACGGCTACGAGGAATTGTAGAACGAATATTCTTTTGACATGTATATAAAACTTCCGCATGCACATTTTAAAATGAAAAATTTATTCGCATTTTTACGTATACGCACCATAACAAAGCATTAACACTTAGAATTAGAACGGAATACGAGGGCGGGACGACGGGTCCTGACAGCTTGCTCAGCCACTAAAGCTCGTTCAGCAACTTGGGCATACGTAGCTCCTTGAAGCCCAGCCATATTTACGTCTCGGTAGAGTTCCGGCTTCAGGCCTTCCAAAAAGCGTTCAACTTTCAATGTATCCGTGCTCACCATATGAGCTGCAAACCTGGACAGCTGTTCAAATTTCCGGATATACTCAGCCACTGTCATCGGGCCCTGGCGTAGGTTAATGAACTCGTTCATTCGTTGGGCCCGTACTGGGGCGGTGAAGTACTTACTCCTGAATAGTTCTTTAAAACGATCCCAACTCATTATAAGAGGGTCTTCAATGGCTAAGATTGTGTCCCACCAGTGACCTGCACTCCCTCGCAACAGGAATGCAGCGCATAGGACCTTCTCTTCTTCAGGAATTCTACTATACTGGAACATGCTCTCTAATGTCCTTAGCCAGTCTTCAGCCGAAGTTGGGTCAATCGCATCTTCGAAAGTTGGAGGATTTAGCTTCCGAAATCTTTCTCCTACTATCTCTATTCTTTCGGCTTGAGAAAGCCCACTGCTTTGCTGTCCGCCAGTGTTCTGCTGCTGAATTAATTCTTGAATCTGGGCGGACTGCTGACGTACTAATTCGGTAAGCTGGATAATCGCCGTGTCGCGATTATCAGTTGGTATTTCGGGTTCCTTGCCCCGATTGGAACTCCCACTGCTATCACCTCTTGTTCTACCCATTCTTATTTACCCTGATAGTCCCTACGGCCAATAAATTATGCAACACAAACAAGAATTTACAGTAATAGAAACTTACTAGCAAGGCCGCTTCCGTACTTTGAGTGTGCGTACATGAACAGTCTACAGAAACTTCAACCGAAGCTCTGATACCACCTGTGGCGCCCCGCCATCTACTTACCATTTCTAATGCTAACTTACGTGGCTAAAGTCAGTTTAAAATAAATAATATGCGAAAACGTGGGTAAAATTTTTTCCTTTTATATAAAGGAATTCGTTCTGTACAAGCCAAAATATCGCTCCCAACCTATTTACATAAGATGGTTTCGTAATTCCAACAAAAGAAACCCTATCTCCTGCCCCACGGGTCGCATTCATGTACACACCACCCTCAAAAGTCACTGGAAGCTTCAAAAGATAGCCTTGCCGTCATAAGCGATCACATACCGTGGTCGCGCGTACCTACAACACATAAAACATGGGATGAGCTATAAAGCTCAGTAAGTAGGAATAATGCATGCCGTGCACGTGTCTCATTTGTAAAGACATCCGCGCCAAATGCATTCAGACCCTACTAGGATCAAACTAAATCTCATATCTCTCAGGGCCCTCGACTGACTTACTATGCACCATTTTCAGAGCTCAATTCCAATAAGGATAATGGTCCAGCAATCCACAAAGGGTGACGAACCATAAAATACCAGTCACGCATTTCGGCCCAATTCGCACTGGGATGCATGACGGCCCGCCATTCGGCCCAATGGGTACTTGCTATTCCGCGGACGCTCACGCTGGTAGCCCACTTCGGGGTCGTCAACACCAGAGATACCCTCGGTGTCGCTACCACCCTCGAATCGCCTCCTCCAGGTCGCACCTACCGCAATTCAGGGCATTCTGCCCAAATAATAAAAATATATCCGACGACGTACCGGGTCGTCATGGTGTCATAGAAGCAGTCCTGACTCAACTGTGAGTCGACATCAGATGCCTATATCGGCAAATATCCATCGCTTTCAAGCGACATTATATCATGCATACTCTCATCTCACAATTCTCGTGCATGCCGTGTATGCATGTGTTCATGCTCATGTAAACAATACTGAAATGCAGGCTATATTATCATATATAGCAAATAATTCACATAATCTCATATAAGCAGATAGCCACGTAATTCATGTTAGTACAAACAATTTATGTGTTGTAGTTGAAATTCCCACTTACCTGGTATCCTTAGCTATTTAATTTATCGTACGGTAAGTCGCTAACCTTCAAACCCTAAATATAGAAACACATAAAATTAGGGTTTGTTAGTCTAATTTTAATTTCATGAAATTGGCTTAATTTAAAAATCCTAGTTTCGACTCCTAAAATTTCGAAACCCTAAAATTTAGAATCTTAACTTAAACAGAGAAATACTATTAATATAAATCTCGATATATGACATTTATGGATTTCGATATGAATTATGATTCGATACTGAAATTACGTAAAACTTTAAAATGAATATTCAACATTGTAACTAAAATGTCGAGTTGTGTATTAGCCTTTTACACAGAAAAGTCGAGATGTATTATATCTAAGATTTCGATATTTAAACTACACAAGATCTCGATATTCGACTTTTGTGTCATTATCTATCAAGATGTCGATATTAAGAAGATAAATGTCGATATCTTCCTTGTGGACATAAAGCCATATGACATGATTTCGATATCTTCCTTGTGGACAATCTCGACATTTTCAAAACAGACTTCGATATTATATATATATATATATCGACAATTAAACTATGCAATAAAATCTCGATATAACTTGCACTACACTTGAGTTTAGTTTAGACATAAATATCGACATGTTTCAATGATACATCTCGACATTTAATTCAACCATGACTTCGATATTTTCTATTCTTATCCTTTTTCTACATCCTAAGCACGAAAGTTTACACAGAAAAGTCGAGATGTATGTTATAGTATAAACAAAGATTTCGATGGAAAGCATACAATGATTTCGATATTTATATGATATTATAAGTTAAATGTCGATATTTGTTATTTCGACATTATAACTAGTTCGACATTCTTGTCTAGGTTTCGATATCATTCCTCTTAAGCATTTCGATATTACACTCAAACATGTCGACATTTCAAGCAAAAATGTCGAGATGTTATAAAGATGTCGATATAACCTTGAAGACACAGTTCGACATTTTTAATCCTTCCAGACTCGATTTCTTTCTCTTGCAGCTAACAAAATTCGACATCTACTTAACAGAAAACCTGTTGCTTGACATCTAAACTTCGATCAAAACCCTAGAATTAATACTAACCTAATTTCAAGAAAACTGCCTTGAGAACTATTTTAAATCGATTCCTTACTCCTAAAATAAAGAGTGTAAAACTGATCTATAAACAAATAAATAGAATTATACCTTCTATAGTGAATTCTCGGTAGTAATCTAGTTGCTTTCCTCCCTTTTGCTTTCGTTGATGTAGTTTCCTTCCTTAGGTTTTATTACCAGGCGAAATTTATACTGTTAAGGATCTTTTGTTTGCTTAAGTTTTGTACATCGAAAGGTTCTTGATAGGTTTTGAAGCTTATCAACTAACGTGCTTGATAATACATAAAGCAACGTGACTTTGCTTCTCTTTTAAGTCATTAACATTTATCTCATATAATTGGGCTTTGGACTATGGATTAATAGGCCCAAATTGAATTCTAATCATTATTTTCATTAATATTTGAAAATTAAATCTTATACCTTAATTTCTTTTACTAGCTATTTTCTAAGTCCCAACACTATAACTATTCTAAATCTTGGTTTTTGAAAACCTCTCCATACCCAAGTTAGTGTACCTATTTTAATATTAAAATCGTTTACTCTCTGACCAAGGGTTCAAGCATTACAAAACCCTAGATTTAAAATCTTCTACGTTAGCATGCCATGTACCAGAAATTCTAAAATAATTAACTATCCTAAATTCAAAGTCTACTTTCCTAATTTATTCATGTCATGTTAGCATTTATAATGAAATCATATAAGCACACAAATAATAATAAACGTGTCTCATGCAGTCACATAAGCCATATAATATGTATGCATATTTACTGGCCGGCTTACTTACGGGACTCGGGTATTACAACTAATTTTATCCCCTTTCCTTATTTAGCAAAAAATCTATCACAAACAATCAATATAATATTAAAAATTCTTAAAAGACGTGTCAAAATATACACTTTTTTACCTTTTCATTGTACTATATTATTATAATAATGCCACCTTAATATCCGTATATATGTGATAAAGATAACTGAACGGAGGGAGTATTTAATAACAAACTGGGCCTTATAAAAATGGGCCCATTTAACCATGCAAATGGACAGAAAGGCCCAATTAAATTCAGGCAATTTATCTTGAGCCAATATGAAGTAATAATAACATATTGAGTAGAAAATGCAGCCACGAATAGAATAATGAGCAACTCCACTCCAGAGTCCACCAATGGTTGCAATTTCCTGGTTTATCATTTTCAAAATAAATAAACAATTTTTATATGAAGTACCATTCATACGACTGCTACGAAATTAAAAAAGGTAAAAATAAAAAAACATATATCGAGGAAAATAGAAAACCCTTTGGAAGCCCAGATGGAATCAACAGCCTTCACGAAGCAAGAAATCGACGCTGCTTTGCAGCTGATTCAATTCAGTGGGAGTTCTGTGGATGAATCCGAGGTTTCTTTCGAGAATTTTCGCAGGAAAGAAAAAGAAAAAGAATTTACAGTAAATATCTCTCGAGGAGAAAGCAGCGTGGAGGAGGCGCAATCGTCGACCTCAGCGATCAATTTGGTGCAGAAGTTTGTGGATGAAGATGAAGACGATGATCAGATTTTGCCCAGAAATTTTACAAAGTTTGGTTCGATTGCTGAAATTCACACGTCGACTGAGCCTTTGATCAAGAACAAGAAGAAGACCAGTCGTGGTAAGAAAATGACAAATCTTTGAATCATGTATATACACATACATACAACACCCATATTGTATGTGTATTTTTCATTAATCTTCAATTTCAGAATTAGGGTATGCGAGCTTGCATCCAAATGATCAATTCTCAGTGTGTAATAAAATGTAAATAAGTTTGATTCTATCTTGGCTATATGTTATACTAATATTCAGTTGCACATTAGCTGTGTGTATGTGTGTGTTATACAAACATTCGATGGTTTTACACACATGTCATCGTCGTTGCAGACGGTCTGTGTAGTATATATAAACGTTTTGGGGTTTTGTGTTTTTCCATATATCATTCTTGTTAAATATTATTGTGTTATTAGTTCGCTAAAACAGTCTTAATGCAAGGAAATATCGAGGCAAAATGATAGATAACGGTTTGAGCATCATCATCAAGTATATATATTCGTGTCACGAAAGACTATACGATATCGTAGTAATCCTATATAGGCTCGAAGATGCTTATAAGTAATAGCTATAACTCAACACAATTTTTGTCAGTTTATCTGCGATCGAGCTTTTAAATATTATATGGTTGTTCGTTAAGACGCGAAGTTCTTGCCCGTACCTTTACAATGATTATCTATACGAAGGACGTCAAAAATGAAGATGATGATCAACGAACAAGAGAAATAATGGTTATAATAATATTGGTACGAGGGTTTGATTAAATATTGCAAAATTTTGCTAGTAATTCTTGTATATCGCTTTGTCATGCTAATGCCTGCATGCATGTCTTCAGACAAGATTGAACTAGAGCATTCTGTTCATCGATATAAACATAAATATCCCCATGAAAGATGAATGATTTCTTACCATATATCGTAGTTGAGCAGAAAAAAGAAAAAAAATCAAATAGAAACTGTCCAATCCAAATTGAACCACATGGGCCGAACATTATGTAAATCATATACACACACAACAGCCCTTGGTAACATTAATTATTTATTCGTTCCTTTGTTTTCAGGGAATAATAATACATAATATGATCACAATAAAAGTAGAAACTCCGCCTTCATAACAAGAGTCTAAAGTTAAGATGATCTCTTATATCTCTATTGTCTATCAGCAACTCTTTTTCAAACCATATCAGTTTGTGTCGTACGCCTTGCAGCATATGAAAGAATAATGCATTTGAATTTATATACTGCAGAGAAAAGGGGGGGAAATGAAAAAAAGAAAAAGAAAAACTTGGAGAGAAAACTTAAATTTTACATGCTATTGCCTTTTACTCAGATCCCTGTAGAAAGCATCGTCTACAGTGAGACCGCCCTCTTCGTTGTTTTCATCCCAGCCCAAAGATCGAAGGAATTCAGCCTCTTCTTCCTCCGAGATTATCATATCAGGGCTGGGATTTGCCTTTCCTCCAACATCACTTTTAACACAGTTATCGCCACTACAGGTCAGTTCAGCTTCATCCACAGAAACATTGTCCTCGCTTAGGATTGTACTGTCTGTAGCCTTGCTAGAATCATTAGTTGGTGCAGCTTTAATTTCCACAACCTTATCAGACAGAGTTTCCTAAGATGAATCAGAAAGAGAAGACGAGTAGTTTCCCATTGATTGTTTTCTCACTGAGTTGATGGAATCATTTCGACCTTGGGCTTGCGAGGCTGGTTTTTTCTCAAGAAGGTTCAATGCAGGTTTGAGCTCAGGGACTGAATGAACTACTTGATGAGACCTTAGGAGAGGCAGAAGAAGCAATCACAGAAGTTACTGCTTTGCCTCCACTTTTAGGACTCGTGTTGTCCTTCGAAACACTGGTCTTCTCTCGCCCTTGAATTAGAACATGAAGCTTGCCCGAAGAATTCAACACCTGGATAAAAAATTCAATATTGATTAGCAACCGTTCGAAGTTGTTCAATTTAGCATCAATGACACGTTCAAGTACAAGAATATCAGTGGTGAGTGATGACTATTCCTAAGAATCAGAACGTCCATGACATGACACACCAAGATTTCCAGCACAAAATCATCGAAATTTGTTCGACTTTAATCAGCTATAGATGAACTCTTACCAAACTTTTTGGCAATGATGGTGTTACTGGAATCAATGCTTAGATTGTTTGATGGCCAGTTCTTCAAGCCTCTGAGTTCCAACAGATACCTACAAATAACAACTTTGAAAATCAGCTTTCACATATCGATTTATCTTCCAACTTGAGGATGACAGGACATACCTGAGCAGGAGTCTGAGCACGACTAGGGCCCAAAAACACAGCTTCGGCCATGTTTAGTCCCAAATCCATGGATTTCGCACGAGGTGAAGAGTTAAGCAGCTGAGACGATGTAGCACATCGGTTGCTTTCAGCTAAAGCAGGAATCTCAGCCAAAGGTGACATCAATTTCTCGCCACCGATTGAGGTACCGACAGGAAATTTCTGAAGCGCCGAGCCTAGGCCAGGCAATGGCGCTCGTCCAATCTCGGAAGCAACTGTTTTGCATCGGTTCCCAATGAGGGAAAATCTCTTTCGAAAATGTGCTTTTTCACCCCAGCAATGGAACTCCCATTTGCATTACACGAGCCATTAGTAACTTTCTTGGGCCATATCTCCCCACGTTTTCCCCAAATCGTCGCCTGAGGGTGTTGTAACCCATCCGTGTCAAATTTACTTATTAGGGTGTCTCCTAAGGGCTCTTGAATATCGCAAAGACGCCGATCACTGAGAGTCAGAAACGAATTTTTCTTTCTCTCGAGGATCGTGTGTATCCTTTTCCCTGTCCCTGTGCCTGTGATTCCTACCAAAACTACCATGAGACCTTAATCTACCACATCCATTACCACCGCTACCGCGCCGAAAATATGAAGAGGTGGTTCCCTCTAACTCTAAGATGGATGATTGTCCAGGAGCGGTAACAATACTATTCACAAATGTCTTGTTCCTCGAAAAACTCAAAGTAGAGCAATTATCTAAAAAGCATAAAAATGAAACAGGTTAGATTGCACTTGTACAACAAATCACTCTCTAGGTTCACCTAATGATAACACGACTACCGGAATGTGACATAGAGCCACCGCCCGGCGAGTTTCCAGCATTTCTCAACCATCCTGGGATTAATGTGGGTTCAGCTCTTTCCATAATTAGCACTTAACATCATCAGATATGGTAAGAAGTCCTAGTGGAATACCTAAATGCGATGCGCCACATGGTTAACGACCATGCACACAAACTAGAATCAGCACCCTCCCTTTGCAAAATCTCAGCTTCTCCTATAGGTATTCATTCTTACCTGTCAGTCTCTGTACAATTTATCCCAACTCGTTCTACCCAATCTTACATCGCCGGCTCGATTTAGAAGAAACACTAATGAAGACGTCAATGCTCATGCAAATAAAAGGCAGTAGCACCCTCATATACAATTTAACATTCAATTTCCACTGAACAACGACCAAATTGAAATCATAAACAACGAGCAACTAAAAAATTCTGCATCTCTGATAGCTCAAATCAACAGACAGTTGAGCCCTATGCCCCCAAAACTGAAGTTAAACAAAAAATTCGCACTACGTAACATCATCACCACGAAGAAACCATAAACAGCCCACAAGCATCAGTTTCTGAAAATCCAGCACATAGAATCAACACCTAGAAAGCTGTCGCTGCCTCGGTGTCTGAAAATCTTATGCTACTCTAATTTTCTAAAAGAAAAAAACAGCGCCACCCTCTATTTCAAAGCTAGGCTAGGAAAATTATATGTGTGCAGTTATATAGACGTTCGTTTAATTCTGACCGAAATTATATGTGAAAATATGAGTAAAAATTAGATTAGCGCGAAGAGAAAATGACCAAACTGTACGCTTACTGTTACTACCCTGTAGCTGCACTGCATCGACTATAATCACTAATCAGATCTCCAAATATAGTTTACCCAATTTTTAATATCGTAATCGAATTTATAAATATATTAATAACATAATCTTCATCTGTCGGGGCAATACAACACAAATGTCGTGAGCAGATAAGTAAAATAGTGCCGGCGACTCCTCTCACGCACAAAGCACGCGCGTACTGGACACTCGCTCTCACCGAATATGTACACGCTCTTCAACTGAAGGTGGAACTTCACTTTGCGATCTCAAAATTTCGCGTAAAAAGCTCAAGTTATCGTCTTACGATTCTCTTTGGATTAAATTTCCTCATTTTGTTTATCTTCGCCGTCGTCGGAGCAAATCAACCATCCGCCCCGGTATGTATGCTATCGACGATTACCTTTTATTGAAGTTTACTACTTACGGATTATCGAGTGAGATTTCACTCTAGTGTGCCTTTTATCGCTGTTTCAAGAAATGTGTTTTTTTTGGGGGGTCATGAAATTAAAAAGGGAATTACTATTTACCGCCCCCTTTTACTTGTTACCGCCCCCTAAAGGGCTGGAAAAAGACGATTTTGCCCTTATGCTATTTAAATTAATTTAAAAAGAGAAAATTATAATAAACAATAAAAATATCTATTTAAAGCTCTGTCCAGACAACACTTTTCAAATTACATATCGAAAATCAGACAAAAACAAAAAAATACTGAAATCGCAATGGATCGCCGACAGGGACAAGGAAAGGGAAAGGGCCTATTTTCACGACTGGTAAGCAAATTAACGTAAAACATTGTTCGAATTTCAACTCGACCGAAAGAAAAAAAAAATTCGACCGAAATAAAATTTCGGTCATTGCAGTACTGACCGAAACATAATTTCGGTCTGTACTATAACGACCGAAAATTGATTTCGGTCAGTACAGTATCGACCGAAATCATGTTCCGGTCGGTACAGTAGCGACCGAAATCAATTTTCGGTCGTTACAGTACTGACCGAAATCAATTTTCGGTCGAATTTTTTTTTTAATTTTTATTTTGATTATTTATTCATATTATTTATTTGGATTATTTATTGGATTATTTATTTGTATATTTTATTTGGATTATTTATTTGTATTATTTATTTTGATTATTTATTTGTATATTTTATTTGGATTATTTATTTTTATATTTTATTTGGATTATTTATATTATTTATTTGGATTATTTATTTTTATATTTTATTTTGATTATTTTTTTAAAAAAAATCTTTTAATTACAGACCAAGGGTGGAAAGACCTACCCGGAGGAAGCAGTAGACCCCCTCCGTTGGAGGAGAGGCGGCAGCGAGCAGCTGCTTCGCAGTCCGTATATGCGGATTACGATCCGCATGCGGATCATGGTGTGCCGGATGATGGAGCATCGTTTGAGTCATCCGGCGACGATCTGCCACCGGCCTCCTCAGGTAATTCCATTCTCCTCTATAAACTGACATGCGATGTCGTGTCTTAAAATACGTAAAAGAAATTAAATTTATTTTTGCGTTATTCGTGAAAAATGAAATAGGGAGCAAGCGCTCCAGGGTCACAGATGACGATTCGTGGAGGGTGCAGGGGCCACAGCCCGATGGTCCATATGATGACGAGGTGATCCGTAGTTATCTGGGGCACATCGCGCCCCGCATCTGGACGGGTGAGGAGGAGAGACCCCTGCTGAAGTGCGAGCAGCGGGCGTTAGTGCTTGGGAAGCTGAAGAATTGGTACTCCAAGTTCCCGCAGGAGACGCAGAGCCAGATCGATGGCACGGGGCTTGCGCACCTCACGGATGCTATGATGGGTCAGTTGGACCAGCCTCTACTCAGCGCTTTTGTGGAGCGCTGGCATCCAGACACGAACACCTTCCACATGCCGTGGGGGAGATGACGATCATGCTCCACGACGTCGAGCAGATCCTGCGTATCCCGATCGACGGGACGACGGTATCGGGACACCAGATGCCGGCGACCAGAAGATGGCGGCGAGGGAGATTATGGGCATCTCCGCGGACGCGCTCAGGGAGGGTTGGAGAGGCGGTGGGCTTCTGATTAACGACGTGATGCAGCAGATGTTGGAGAGGCGGCCGGCGGGGTTGCAGGCCATCGCTTGGTTGTGGATTCTGCTGGGGTCGACGCTGTTCGTCGACAAGAGCGGGAGCCGGGTGAAGCCGGACATCATGCACGAGTTCTACCGGTCGTTGCCCTCTGCCAGTGGTTACTCGTGGGGTTCGGCCGTTCTCGCTTACCTCTGCCAGGGCGGATGCGAGGGGATTAGCTGGGTGCCTCTCGTTACTGCAGGCGTGTATCTACGAGTACTTTCCATACTTCCGCCCACACCGTCTCCCCCATCATGTGGAGCCTGGCGAGGCACGATCACGCATGTGGTCTGTATGTCAGCCAGAGCGGACGGTCCACCGCTTGATTGCTATCCGCCGTCAGATAGATGTCATGTCTGCAAGCGAGGTATCTTAATAATTTAAGTCTATATTTTCGTGGGATGATATACAATTTTTTAAATGTTTTCAGGTTGCTTGGCTGTCGTACGGTCCCGATCCAATGTCGCAGCAGCTGAGGACGATTTTCATGGGATGGGTTATATATCGCGACATCGTTGAGCCCTACTCGCCCTCGAGAGTGTTGCGCCAGTTGGGGTACGTGCAGGTCATCCCGCCGCCGATGAATCCGCCCCGGAAGGCGGTCATGCCAGCAGACCCGACGAGGTATAAGGTGCATCATTCTGTCGATGCAGCAGAACATGCTTGGCGTCAGTTCCCGTACGCCTCCATCCTCAACCTCTCGTACCTCAATCGTGCCACCGCGGAGTACATTGGTGAACCGTTGGAGGGTACATGGACTGGTATGAGATGCATTCTCATCCTCGCCTGCTTTCGACGGAGCAGGGATCCTCATCGGCATGCATACCCCCGCGCAGCCACGCCGACTACGTACGTAATTAAATCTTATGTCGATTTTTTTTATATTTATATGTGTAATCGTACGTATTATTGCTATGTACAGTGGTACAGCACGATGTACAGCTTGAGTTCGGACATGCTAGCCAGTCTGCATCGTGGTGAAACGACGCGTACGGACGAGTTCCAAGACAGGCTGAATGACATCAACGACCGGTGGCGCCAGGCCCTTTGACGCTGTTGCTATTGTTTTTTTTATCTTTTATTGTATCGGACGGATTTTATATATGTTTTCAATATTTGTTTGCATATTTATTCCGTTTCGAATATAAATATACAAATAAATAATTCAAATAAATAATCCAAATAAATAATCCAAATAAATAATACAAATAAAATATACAAATAAATAATCCAAATAAATAATCCAAATAAATAATCCAATAAATAATCCAAATAAATAATATAAATAAATAATCCAAATAAATAATACAAATAAATAATCCAAATAAATAATAAAAATAAATAATCCAAATAAAATATACAAATAAATTCCAAATAAATAATACAAATAAATAATCCAAATAAAATATAAAAATAAATAATCCAAATAAAATATACAAATAAATAATCCAAATAAATAATACAAATAAATAATCCAAATAAAATATAAAAATAAATAATCCAAATAAAATATACAAATAAATAATCCAAATAAAATATACAAATAAATAATCCAAATAAATAATCCAAATAAATAATATAAATAAATAATCAAAATAAAAAATTAAAAAAAAAAATTCGACCGAAATCAATTTTCGGTCGTTACAGTACTGACCGAAATATAATTTCGGTCAGTACTGTAACGACCGAAACATGATTTCGGTCGATAATGTACTGACTGAAATCAATTTTCGGTCGTTATAGTACAGACCGAAATTATGTTTCGGTCAGTACTGCAATGACCGAAATTTTATTTAGGTCGAATTTTTTTTTCTTTCGGTCGAGTTGAAATTCGAACAATGTTTTACGTTAATTTGGCTTACCAGTCGTGAAAATAGGCTCTTTCCCTTTCCTTGTCCCTGTCGGCGATCCATTGCGATTTCAGTATTTTTTTTGTTTTTGTCTGATTTTCGATATGTGATTTGAAAAGTGTTGTCTGGACAGAGCTTTAAATAGATATTTTTATTGTTTATTATAATTTTCTCTTTTTAAATTAATTTAAATATCATAAGGGCAAAATCGTCTTTTTCCAGCCCTTTAGGGGGCGGTGAATAGCAATCGAGAATTAAAAACTACTTTATTTCCCGTCTGTAATGGATAAAATCACGTCTGAGCTTGTGGACATGGAAGTTACTGTAAAGGACCTGTTTGTCACGTCCCTTGATTCTTGGCTTGTGGCGCGTTTTTATTTATATGTCCATTGGCCTCAAAATTACACCTTCATCAAATTATACTGCTCAAAATCCGAATATTCTGCTCTGATATTCTTCAACTGGGTCCAGATTTTAATCTCTGGGTTTTCTTGAGTAACGAGGTTCTTTTTTTTCCCTTTTTTTCTGATTTTTTTTGCATTGTGAAATTATCTACATTCCTTCCTTCAAATGCTAACTTGTAATAATAGCATGTGAAGTTAGAGAAATTGAAGTTCTCCGACAGAGTGATTCATGATCTGCTGTCTCTTCACTATTGTTTTGGTGGGTTGTCGTTCTTGAAAGTTCCGAGTTCTTAGGTAGGAATCTAAGATAGCTTTGATTCTTCATTTCTTGTCTGGCCGACAAACTCAGTTGTGAAATTCTTAATTCTGGTTCTTCACTTGATGTTCGAAAAAATTCAATCTTTTTTCTGGAGTTTAGAGATGGTTCTTGATCAAATCTATGCTTGAACTTACTTATCATCCCACTACAGATATAGACCTTCTTCACGGATCAACATGGCTAAAGGCACGAGGAGAAGAAGGCGTGGGATATCTTCAAGGCAATGCAGGCCAACTCCATACCCTTCAACACCACAATATCAAGAACCCATGAAGAAAAAAGACTGGCTAGACGCCACTTGCTCGGTGTGCATGGAATGTCCCCACAACGCCGTGCTCCTCCTATGCTCCTCCCACGAAAAGGGCTGCCGCCCATACATGTGCGGCACAAGTTTCCGACACTCAAACTGCTTAAACCAGTTCGAAAGCAAAGCCTCTTCTTTCGGGCTCGCCGAGCCCGCCTGCCCTCTCTGTAGGGGACGAGTGAAGGGATGGACGGTGGTTGAGCCCGCCTGGGAACACCTCAACGGCAAGAAGAGGAGCTGCGGCCAAGAAAACTGCTCTTTTTCCGGGAATTTCAAGGAGCTGAGGAGGCACGTGAGGGCCCACCACCATCGGGCCGGGCCGAGGGAGATGGACCCTGGGTTGGAGGAAGAGTGGAGGAGGTTTGAAGGGGAGAGAGAGAGAGGAGATGTTATGAGTGCGATTAGGTCGTCGATGCCTGGGTCGGTGGTCGTCGGCGATTATGTGATCGGCGGCGGCGGTGGTAGTGGGGTGGAGTTTGTCAACGGAGATTTGATTTATGTGTTTCTGTTTCTGCAAGCGTTTGGCTATGCGGTTGGTGAGGGAGAAAGATGAAGAAGAGATTTTTATAGGTCTCTTAGTCTTACTTTACGTTACGGTAAAGCAGCACATCCGTAGTTCTCTCTTTAATTTTATTTTGTACATTTCGTTGATATAAGAGTTAATTCAAGTTCAGGCCCTGTTAACATGTTTCAATTTGGGTTCAGACCCCATTTCAATGAGCTTTAGTATTAAGGATCAACTTTTCGAAAAATTCAGCGGTCGGGCCCTAAAATGATGCGAAAAGACATATTTAACCCTAACATATGCCAAAATTACGCTGGATACCTAAATGATTCGATAACAAGTTTTCAGATAATTATAACAGTTTTGCACTGAAAAAAACAGTAACCTTCATTTGGATAACAAACAGTCTTGTATTGAGTACCATATGGTGTCTATTTAATAACAAATTGTGTCGCAGAAGTAACACATTATTCGAAAATAATACCGCTTCCTGCAACATCATTTGTTACTATGTTATTGCAGGAAGCAGTATTATTTTTGAATGTTGTGTTACTTCTGCGACATCATTTGTTACTAAATAGACACCATATGGTACTCAATATAAGACTATTTGTTATCCATATGAAAGGAAGTATTTTTTTCAGCGCATAACTGTCATATGGTAATCATTAGCGTTTTGATTGCCCGTGATCCTCCTATTTTGAACCCTGAGAAGGGTTCAATGAACCCTTCTTGAACCCTCCACCCGACCATCCCCCCTGTTTTCCTAGACAGAAAATTCATCATTATAGGGAGCAATGCTCGTATAATAGATTACCAATTTTCAACGTGTAATAAAATTGAAACACTAATGATTCGATCTTTTATAGGAGAATACTAATGGTCGTCGCGCGGGGTTTAGGGTTTAGGTTTACGGTTTAGGGTGTAATACCACATGATGGAAAACAGAGTAACTTTTATTGTTTATTTAGTAACAAATATTGTACTTTTAGTACCACTTTAGATATCTAAGTAACGCTTCGCTTTTACGTAGTAAAAAACAGTTCGATGCCAAAATTATCGAATTAAAAAAATTCGAATTAATTAGAATTAATTTTTTTAATTTGAATAAAAAATGTTCGAATAAAAAAATATTTAATCGAATTTTCAATTCGAATTTTTGTTACTCGAAAATACTATTTTTCTATCCGAATGTTATCCGAATAACTCAATTCGAGCTCGAATAATTCGAATAAACCGTTTTCTGTTCGAAAACGTAATACCACATCAATACTTATGAAAAACACAACAAGGTGTTAACAATCGACTGTGCTCGATCAGTGTGAAAAATGGGGTTCAATAGTCCGATGTAATAAATATGTCTGTTAGTAACATTTTACTGTCGATAAGTAACGTCTTATGACGTTAAAGTAACACTTACGGTTTTTACGGCAACAAATCAGTATAATTGTGTAACGTAAAACTGACGTCAAATACCAATTCGAAATCACTTTATCAAGGGTAATTTCGTCAAAACATAGTTTTGGGTCCTTTTCACTTAATTTTTCAACAACAATGTCCTTAAAACTAAATTCTGACAGGGCCTGATTACTAATTTAAAATTCTGACAGGGCCTGACATAAAATTTCCCCTTGATGTAAATGCTGTGTGAAGAACTGTCATCTGTCTCTCTTAACAGTTAACGATGATTAGGTGTAATAGCATCTCCAACCGATAAACTCAATGGCAAATTGAAACTCATTCTCAAATGCAAAATGCAGTAATTATTCTCCAACCGATAAACATATTTTCAAACTCAAATGACTATTTTTGAAATATTACTTCTAGACCAGCTTTTACAATTTTTCAATACTGCTCACATATTTTATAACTTAAAAAAATATTTTAATAACAATATTAAACTAAATAACTCAAAAAATTTTGGTAAGTTTTATAATTCTATAAAACGTTACAATTACTTTTTTTTTATATATATTTTAATATGTTTTTTATAAGGATACTCTAATTACTAAAAAAAATAAAAGGACATTAAATGAAATTACTAAATATAGAACGCATTTATGCACTCAATTGCATCTATGCCTTTAGTTGAGGAGAGAGAAAGTACAAACCCATTTTTGAACCGGTTTTTGGATTCGGTTAGAGTGTTTTAGAATATTATTTTGGGTTTTGCTGATAGGTTGATGGTCTTAGTTAGCATTAATTAATGGCGTCTTCTATGGCGACCAAACAAGTCACTATATAGTAACTTGTATTTGTATTTCTTCAAGGTTTATGTTTTTGTGTGATGATTAGCTACTAATAATGCTCAACACTCGATAATGATGGAATATCATGGCTGATATTACATACATCTGTGTACATATTCAAGTGGTGGTTCATGGAATCCAATGCTTATAAAATAGTCAGAGTAATGGATAGTATAAAAAGTGCGCCATACATGCATTTTGATTAACAATAGAAATACAAACAGTAACTTATTGACTTTCACAGACTGCCCTATTAATTAACCACGAGATTTCCTTTTCGTATTATTTAAAATTTAAAGAATATATATCTTTATTGCATTTTTTTTTTTCATATCCTTCATCAAACTAAAAGAACATAACCCTAAATATGATAATTCTAATAGAACATGAATGAAACGTTTTTTGTTTCTTTTCTGTAGTCTGAACCTTTTTGCTTCTAATAGAATTACAATAAATTGATTTAAGGATATAAAATATGTCCAATATATATGTATGTATATATATATATATATATATATATATATATATGCATGCGCACCTTGATCATTCTCAGTTTGTGCCTAGGATCATCCGCAGAAAACCCTAAACAGATATAAAAAACGGTTGATTTTTTTTACTTCTTTTGGTGTTTCTCGGAGAGAAATTCACAGGGCTCATTTAGCAGCCTATCCACCTCCAACTTGATTTAATTTATATATATATACAAAACACACGCACACATCCTCACAATTCATAGTATTATTAATAAATAATAAATGGGAGGTGGACAGAATGCCAAAACAGCTCTGCAATAAATTCCTTCTGAGAAACCCTAAAGAATACGTCAACCATGGAGAGAGAGAGAGAGAGAGAGAGAGAGAGAGAGAGAGAGAGAGAGAGAGAGAGAGAGAGAGAGAGAGTTGCAATATCAAGACTCGGAGGTTTGAAGGTAAAAGGTCTTTGATACATGGGTTGAGGTTGACTAATATATACTCAAGTTTATTAGTTCATACAATACAAGCAACTATAGATGAAACTGACTGACATGTTAGTGACGCATTTGTGAAGTCAAAATCTTCAACTAGAAGAGAATTTCCTCATTACATACGTTTAACTATTTTTCACCAAGGATGAACTATTTTTATAATTATTAAAAAATAAAGGGACGTATATCGTGGGCTGACTTTTGTAATTTTGTTTTTTTTCTTTTTATATAGGAAGAGGCGTGCATTAGCTAGCGTGCATGGTGTCTGTACGATTAGTGGCGTTTTACCTTTCCTTTCTTTTGTTTTTTACTTTTCTTTGATTTCATTGATATCATTTCTTTTTACATGTTAAACAACCAATTCAGACAAACGAATCATCATTTAGCTTTTTCTCACTTTTTGTACGCCGTTGTGCGACCAACAACCCGCTTTTATCCTTTCAACAAAAGCGTTGAATTGAAACCTTTTAAACAAAGGTATACAGATACGTATGTCATGAATGATTATAAATAAAATGAGAAGACTCTTTACAAGTTAACAGCTATATTTCAAGTGCTCTTTTTGATTTAAGACTTGCTGCTGTAAGAGAGGAGTTGCATTACGCTCTTGTCTTGCACTTGCTACAATTTCCATTCTTTTTTTGGGATAATATTATTCACGATTGATCTCATATATTATTTTCTATAGTCAATATAAACGACTCTACTACAGCCAAATACTCTTTGTCCTCCTTGCAGTTGTAATAGAAAGAAAACTCACATTATACACTTACCATTCTCTCTTACACCTGCAAAGAAGAAAGCAGCCTTGGCTTCTTATAGTTATTGCAAGGGATTTAATACCTCCACGAAGATGGATACAACCCTTTCATCTGCAACTCCATCGAATGTCCAAATGAAGGAAGTCGAGCGCATTTTCGACCTTGACCTTTGAGTTGTAGCTTTACGATCCCAGAAAACTTTTTCCAGCCCAATGAAAAACCGTGTTTTCCTCTCTATCCTAGCAGAACATCAGCAAAAAATGATGGGCATTATATAGCATATGTCTACTAGAAGTTAGGATAAGATACTGTAACCACTACGCTCTAAGATTCTGCTAATAACTTCAGCTGACTATTCAACAAGGTATAATCCAAAATGCCATTGAAAATGAAACAGTAGACTAGATTGGGCTTACAACTTTGATCAAAGAGTTATCCATGCATGCAAATTCCTACAGGAATAAGATGTTGAAGACGACAAAAGCATGTCGAAGAGAGGCGAAACTTAACACATTCTCACCTGGAGTAGGTGCAATAGGCTGCGCTGTAGATTCCACCGGCGACCCATAACAAGGTGTTAAATTATGGGACTTGCGGTCAGAACTCCGCGAAGAACAAGGACCTGGTGAGCGAATCGAGCCACAATGTGAACTACCATGAGCTACTGAAGGCTGGGGAGGATTAGAAACAGGGGCAAAAGAATGATGGGGCATTTTCCTTGGATACGACTGTACTATGGGAGGTTGGGTATCATGGATTCGCCCGAGAATTGGTGAATGGGCTGGGGATGGAGAAGATGATGGTGGTGGTGCTTGAAGGGGGTGGTTTAAAACTGAAGAAAGGCTGACTTGCTTTACATTTCCGAAGACGGAATGATCTAGGCCAAGGTTTTTATTAGGTGGAGACATGGTAATGATCTGAGCAAGCTGTCTCAATCTCTCGGGCATTGGCAGTCCTACATCAGTCGCAACTGAGGCTTCGATCAAAACTGGTGGAGTCGTTGTTGAGCCATTCTTGTTTCTTGCCCGAATGTAGATCACCTACATTAGATATATAGATAGAGAAGCGATGAGGGTGATCAGATACATATACCTCTCAAAAAGGCCATCTTAATTTGATATAAGAATGAGATCAAGATGGGAAAAATGAGTCTGTGCTAAGACATATCCGCTTAAAATGCCTTCATTGACAGCACTTGCTCAAGTTTTCGAGTCAATTGAAAACGATCACAAGGTTAAGCAATGATTCCAGAGTAAAACAGGCAGATGTCTCATGAACATGGCTACATCCCAAATCTCAGGAAGGAAATCGACATACCTCACTGGGAATTAACTGCAATCCCCATTTCAGCTGTTCCTTAAACTCGGAAAGATTTTGAGTTATCTCATAAATCGAGCTATTGAGAACGAACGTGAAAAGGGGCTCCACGATCAAAGCAACTCGTTCAGGTACTATGCTGATCCCACCGGGAAATCTTGATATTTCAAACGAAGAGGGCTGTCCGAAGATTGAAGAGGTTAATGCCAAACTGTTCTGTTGAAGAAACAGATCTATTAAAGTTGACTTCAAGATGCTCAAGGATACTGAGGTCGCTGTACTATCGACTGAATTGGGAATGAAACCGATGACCACTTTTGTCGTCTTGTTAGGTAAGCATATACGTTGCATGGACAAAACAGCGACCTGCAAGAAGAAGAAAAGGGAAACAAACATCTTTGTAGTAACTAGTTTGTCCTTGTTAAAAATATAGACGAGTATTATAAAGTTCGAACGAAGCAGACCTTCAGTGAAGGAACACCTATCTCATCATTCACATCATATTCAAGTTTCGGAATGTAAGGTAATAGGCTGGAAACAGGTCTCTGCAGGTTGAAATTTACTTGAACTATGGCTGCAATAAAGAACATGAACAGATTAATCATGAAGAATTGATTTCTTTTTTCTTTTTCGAAAAAAAAGGAAGTTGAAAGATCAAGCAACATCATCACATGCATATAAACCAAAGAAACAAGGCCAAGAAAAAGAAGAGTACTATTGGACAGCTTCCCAAATCCCAAGCAAACACAAAAATTGGATTATATGGATAAAACGCAGAATCAGGCACCAATGAAGCCTCTAATTTTCACAAACATAACATCAATCAACTAAAAATTATGTAAGTTAGTTTAAAAAATGATGAAATCAGGGGAATGATTATACCTCGAAGCTTGATCGAATCTTCGGCATCAAACCCAGGCTCCCCATATCCGAGGTGCACTGCGCCAAAGAACGCGGACAAGGAAACAGCAAAGCTAAGCACCAAAAAGACACAGCATTTAATACTGAAGAGCCTCCGAACAACCGCTGAACACCTCTCGCAGAAGATCCTTCTAGAAGCGCCGCCACCACCTCCTCCGCCGCGCGCGCCTGGCAGTTGCTGACTGGCGGGAGATTTGCCCATTTCAAACACAGCATCGGCTCCGTGATTATTCTCCGAGTGTACGCTTCGGAAATTCTTCGAATTCCTATTGGGGTGTGTTTGTTGAGAGCTGAGACAGCTGAGCTTGAGAGTGGCTGGGGACAGGTTTCCCGGCGAACAAATGCTTCCTTATATACGGCGTAAATTTTCGCACTTGCAAGAATATGCACTGTTTCTTCTAGGGAAATAACACATACTGCTCTTTAACGTATTTTTCTTTACAAACCGGTCCCATATTTTGGTGAGGACGTTTATAATATTTAATAATTCAAAATTTTCGTCTGGAATGGTTTGTGTTTTATTTTATCTCGTAAAATTTTCGGATTCCTGATTATATATGAAATAGCATAATAGATAGAAGGATATAATTGCGGTGGTAGATGTTTTATTTGCACGAATTGTGCTGTCATTGACAACATTTAAAACTTGAGTGCTGCCAGTGTAATTTGGAAAAGCTTAATGGGATATAATTGTTAGTAAAAATGAAAGGTGTAATTACGTTCCAGGCTCCAAAAAATGTTTTAAAATAGGTTTTATATCATATCAGAAAAAACTGTTGTTTAAAGGACCAAATTTTTATAAGATTTAGAGATAATGACCTAAACTTACGCAAGTGTTATAAAGTGTATATGAACTGGTATCAAATGATCGTTTTGTGTTATTTCAGAACAATGAAGTGGTAATGCAGAACAATGAAGTGGTACTGGAGAAATTGAGTCCTTAAAACTATGAATTTTCTGACAAGGACCTGAAACCTAAATGAAACTTATGAGGAGGCCTGAATTGTAAAAGCCCCAACATGTAATAGTTTGGCAACCCAACGTTGTACACAAGCAAAGTGAAAAGGGGAGTGTAGATAGAAAGAATATAATAGTGCATCTTGAAATATGAGATTAGACGAAGGGTGACAAAGTGTGACATTTGTCACAATTTCAAATACAAAATGCGCCTAAATGTATGCGTCGCACTCATAATTTGAATTTCAATCCTTCTTGGAGATTACTCGATGTTCTTTGACGCATATATATTAAATAACTATGTTGCTTTATCACACACGTATACATAAAATATTCATTATCAAATAGATTAACCCAAAGTGGGTCTTACTTATCGGTAATTCTTTCAAACTTCCTAATTGACGAGTTCACCAATCTCGAACATTAACGTAGCGTTGATTTTAGTGGACGAAAAGCCAAGTGAATTCAAATCCTAACACATAGATGAGCCATGAGAGTAATATGATTGATTAAAAATATATAAAAAAAAAACATAACTTTGAAAACGAAGGATAAAGCATAAGAATCTATTGAAATTAATTGTGCGTTTATCAAGTACTTAACCTTCTTTTCAACTCAAACATAAAAAACATAACCACCTTTGCTTTAATAAAGACAAAAAAACAACAGAGAATGAGAATATATTCAAGGAGGCGAAAGTTTCCAAAGTTTTCTCAGCACAGCTAAAAGAAAATTTTAACTTCATCAAACCTTACATGAGCTTTTTCTTCTGGAAATACTGCTTCAAGTAGAATATCTGGGCAACTGAAACAAGAATGCAGAGGCCCAAGGACATGATGCTGTACCAAGCCACGCGAGAATTCGTTGTTTCGCTCACAGTTCGCATCTCTGCTTCTCTACATGACGGAATTTTGCAGGAGAAATAACAAAATTAGATCACACAAAACGAAAAGCTTCATGAAATTATGGAGATGTCATCATATATGGTTCGTCATGCTTACCGATAGTGTACCTCACGGTATCAGATAAGCAACGGAACATAACTAGTCCTAACATTATCTCAGTCACTCGAGTATATTTAGTTGATAATCGAAAAAATGAATTTGAACAAGGTGCAATAATTAGGGACCAAAAAATGATGGCATCCAACAGCTGAGGTAAAACATGAAGTAGATGAACAAAATACCTGCTCTTAAGATACAACAGATTTTCATGAATGGCCTCAACCGCTCCTTCAAGCTTTGTTAGCTCAAGCTCAATTCCCTGATAGAAGGAAAAAACGAGTTAAACCAAACCTGCTCAAGACATAGTTTTGAATAACACTCGATTGTGAGACTACACAAATAGCATATTTTTTTTCCCGGAGTATAGCGAGACGCCTTAACGGATAAATAAAAGCTCGTGGACATGTATACAACTCAAACTAAATATTCTGCATCCTCGGGAAAATGAAATGGAAATAAAATGAAATTGCAATATCACATGAAGGATTCACCTCAATTTTCTCCTTTCTTGCAACCGAATCCCAATCTTTCGCAGCAATACCTGTCTTCCAGTCGATATTAACACTTATCTCCCCACTTCTTGGTTTATGGCCATCGACCCAGAAACAAGCCAGATAATTTCCACCCTCGGTAGTAGTAAATGCAAATTGACCGTGTGTGACGTTTTCTGCATGATGTAAATTGTTTCCATATGGAGAAGTTACCTGAAATATAACAACAGATTCAGATTAATGGCTAAACCTGAATCAAAAGTGTGGCTTGTCTTATCAAACTCCAAAGTAAGACTTCATGTTGAGGATAACGTTCAGGTTACGATTTAAATGTTAATACCCTACTGCCAAGACAAGATACAACCGACCAGCATACACCATGTGAGGAACACATTTATGAATGTTCCCCATAAAAGAAAATTCCCTTTCTCTTCCTGGAAAAGTCTTACCTTTCACAGCATTGGCAATCTAGTGCTCTAACGATTTTACTGCAATACCATATATAACTTGTATTTAAGGAACACTACACTGCTTCAATTGTGTGAAGACAACTAAATATTCATCTCCCTAATTAAGCTCACATAAAATTTCGCTGTTCCTCAAATCTTCTCCACAAAACACAATCTCATGCATGCAATTACTTTACATCGAGAAGATCCCATATAAATTCAAGAAATAAACAGCAGAGCTGAACTGTAAGAACATGAATCTGGATTAAACCGGCAACATTAGATCGCAAAACAGCCGCAAAAGGAAACGAGTATAAACATCCATCTAAATTCAGCTCTACTGACCAGAAATCTAGCGCCGCGACAGCTCAACCAACTCAATAAGCAACAACACAGAGACACACACGCGAATGTAAAATCAATCATTTGCACGATTGTCCTGATTCTGCCTAGACACAGAAGCTAACCTTGGCAGATATTGTGGGAGTCGGGTGCGCATGGTCGCCGGATATAACAACATAATCAGCCAAAACGACGACGTTGCTCTGAATTTCCTCGGAAACGCACTTCGTTCCACTCGAAGGCAGATTCAACCATATGGCCGCGCTACTGTTCAGCAGGCACGCGATAACCATCAGCGTCGCCAGGCGCACGTTAGCCACCATCCCCATCTTCCGATCTTTCGTCTGATTTTTCAATCAGATTCTTCAATTGTGTCAAAAACAATTGATCTCAGGTGTGTAGCTGCTATACCAATCTCCATAGTCCATGGCAAGACAAAACCGAAGGTGCTCTGTCGGGTCGGGTTGTACTACGGGTTTGTGGGCCTGGGTATGGGCCAGAATAGTCCAATGGGCTTCTTAATAACCCAGTTTGTATTCTTTCCGACATAATGTATTTTCTAAAATACCCCTAACCCACCCATACGTCCACGTACTGGGCGGACACTTGATATCATTAACTCATGATGGCGATGAGAGTGGGCCCTACTTCTGACAATGTCTTACATTCGTCGATGAAGTCTTTGTCTCCTTCTACCTTAGCAACTCGCATACAAAGAAAAAGGTCTATTAAATCCAGATTCACGTGCACCGTCGGATGGATCGAATCCGGACCGTCGATTTACGTGATGTCTTTGACTGATTTTGCCTCGCTCTGACACGCCGCGGCGCGCGTGATGACTCGCCCGAAAGGTATGGGCTTTCAACTAGAGTTGTCAATATGGGCCAAGCCCGTCGGGTTGGCCCGCCCCGCTGTTAATAACTAGTGGGCTGGGTTGATAGGTTTAAGGCCCGTTTAAAGGCGGGTCTACTCGGGCCAGCCCGTTTCGGTTGCGGGCTGACGCGGGCTGGGGCGGGTTGGGGCGGGTTTGGCCCGCTAAATTTAATAATTTTTAAAATAAAAAAATATATTAGTATTAAGAGTAATAATATTGTCATGACCTTGTCTCAGCTGCACCATGTCCGAGACGGCGTAGGTGAAGTTGGGCGTGTGGACAGTAGGAAGATCGATGCTTGTCTGAAGAAGAAGACTATGAATAGAGAAGATGGGCTAAATGTTTGGTATGGGCTGAACCGCAAGGGAGTGGGCTAAATCGCAGATGGGCCAAAAGAATTACTTATGGGCCATATCTTTATTTCAATTTATCATGGGACTATATGTTAAAGCCCAATATCTAAAATACTATAAAATGCACTGTCGATTATGAGAATTAAGCAAGAATTAACCCTAACTTCTATCTTCTTCATCACGTAAATCTATTCTTCTTCAAGTCTCCATCTCTTCTTCAATGTCTTCTAATTCTTCTACCCAATATCTTCTTCAATCTCCCTCAATCTCTTAATCATATTCTGAAAATACACCAAAAATAGTACAAGTATTAATACTACACATCCATCAAACTATCGATCACAATCTGCAGAATATAGATCAATACACGACAATTGGTATCAGAGCTGATGAACCTTGGCCATGGATGAACACTTGCACTTCGAGGATCGTTGCGAAGAACACAAGACGCTAGAGCAGCTCGTTGCTCAATCCACAGCCAATCTCCATGAGGTGAGGTCCAAGACGTCGACGAGCAATTTTGGGAGCTCTACCTTTACAACCTATACAGCGCCCCCCAATACCAGTCATCATATGCAAACACCGACCCTTGACATAACCACTGTCAGACCACACACGCCTCCTAATAAACATAGCCCCAGCACAAGTGATTTTCCCAAATTTGATGGGTCAAATCCTAGAGAGTGGATGCTCAAGTGCGAGGGATGTTTCAAGATATTGCCAAACCTTCCAGACTCGCAGAAGATTGTACTAGCTATAGCATATTTCGAGGGGAGGGCATCGACTTGGTATCAGAATATGAGTATGACTAATAGTCGAATTCAATTTAGTTGGGAGCAATTCCTAAGCATTGTGTCGGCTAGGTTTGAGGACCTTAGGAATGCTAAGGCCTTTAGGGAACTCGAAGCCCTCAATCAGGTCGGTTCGTACTCGGATTATGTCAACGAATTCGAGGGCATAATATGGGACATACCTATGGGCGATGAACCTGATCTCTTCGAAGACTATTTCACTTCTCGATTTGTTAAAGGTCTTAACAATGAGATGCGAGGTATCCTATCGATGATGCAACCTAGGAGCTTATATGACGCTATGGAACTTGGCCGAAAGCTTGTAGGAACTCTCGATATTATTGCTAAAGAAAGGGAAACCTTATTGGAGAATTATGATTCTTACTTGCTCCCAAATGAGGCTAAAAATCAGACCTACCATCCTTGCAAGTTTGAAGAGCTTTCTAGCATCGAAGAAACCAAACCTGAAGGTGGTATAACAGTAAAAGAAGGGCTGTTTTATGTCACTACTATCAAAGGGAGGATTCAACAAACTGCTGATTGTAACAATAGTTTACGAGGGGATTGGGAGAGTGTTTGCACATCAGTCAGATTCGAATATGAGTGCGTGATTCTCACCTTGAAATTGGGAGGTAGGAAAGTTAAAATGAAGGCGCTAACCACAGAGGCTTGGAGTAGGACGACTACAGAACTAGGTGTTCGTAAAGTGGAAGGAGCTTACCTGATTATACCACCTAGCATAGATGAAGAGCAACCTCCAGCCTTGGAGCTTCAATTCGAGTCTGCAGAAGTAGGAGGAACCAAAGGGCTGTTTTCTCTACGAGATGAGCACCACATTACCCTCAACCCAGACATCACCTCAAAACAGTTAGCCTTGTACAAGACCTGTCAGGCAAGTAAAACTGCGAATGAGAAAGTAACTAAGGAGATGATACACAGAGCTTATAAAAGGCTAAAGAGGCTATTCTATTGGTCCAAGATAAAGGCTACAGTTGCATATTCAATGGGGGAACATTTGCCAGTCAAACTCGACTATGAACTCACGACTTTCTCCTTGAGGTGGTACGGAAGAAAGGTTAAAATGAAGGCTCCAACTCCTGCGGCTAAATGCAACATGGTCGATGAAACAAGATCGTACAAGTTGAACCAAGAAGCAGATGCTAAGAAAGTAGACGAAGCCAACAAACACATGCCAAACCATGCTGAAGCTGTGACGAAGAAATCATTTATGACCAGTAATCAAGCGAGGGTTACAATGGGAGGAAGTGGTGATGAACGAGAAAGGTCTGACCTTTTACAGCTATTGAGAAAAATCGTAACCCTAACCCAACCAAGAACGAAAATTTATGTCAATCAAATGAGACAAGAGAGGCATTTCGAGTTTGGTCTTGCAGCATACCAACCTAACCGTCCTCCCAAAGCAGAAATAAACCCTGAGTTTTATTTGCTCGTCAAAACATGGTTGAGTCTGAAGGTTGCCTCGTCCCGTCTTCTACCTGAAACGAACGAGAAAGGAAAAATTAGTGCCAACGCCTCTGAAATCGTGGGTAAAGGAACGATTTTTCGAAGGGGAGCAGCTGTTCCTCATGTGCGACTGCCGTGGACGAAGGAGGGCCGCGAAAACACCACATGGAAAGGCGAGCAGCAACTGGGAATTAAGCTTCTAGGCCATGATCCTTGGGGACAAGGATCCATTCGACGAGGGGGTATTGTCATGACCTTGTCTCAGCTGCACCATGTCCGAGACGGCGTAGGTGAAGTTGGGCGTGTGGACAGTAGGAAGATCGATGCTTGTCTGAAGAAGAAGACTATGAATAGAGAAGATGGGCTAAATGTTTGGTATGGGCTGAACCGCAAGGGAGTGGGCTAAATCGCAGATGGGCCAAAAGAATTACTTATGGGCCATATCTTTATTTCAATTTATCATGGGACTATATGTTAAAGCCCAATATCTAAAATACTATAAAATGCACTGTCGATTATGAGAATTAAGCAAGAATTAACCCTAACTTCTATCTTCTTCATCACGTAAATCTATTCTTCTTCAAGTCTCCATCTCTTCTTCAATGTCTTCTAATTCTTCTACCCAATATCTTCTTCAATCTCCCTCAATCTCTTAATCATATTCTGAAAATACACCAAAAATAGTACAAGTATTAATACTACACATCCATCAAACTATCGATCACAATCTGCAGAATATAGATCAATACACGACAATTGGTATCAGAGCTGATGAACCTTGGCCATGGATGAACACTTGCACTTCGAGGATCGTTGCGAAGAACACAAGACGCTAGAGCAGCTCGTTGCTCAATCCACAGCCAATCTCCATGAGGTGAGGTCCAAGACGTCGACGAGCAATTTGGGAGCTCTACCTTTACAACCTATACAGCGCCCCCCAATACCAGTCATCATATGCAAACACCGACCCTTGACATAACCACTGTCAGACCACACACGCCTCCTAATAAACATAGCCCCAGCACAAGTGATTTCCCAAATTTGATGGGTCAAATCCTAGAGAGTGGATGCTCAAGTGCGAGGGATGTTTCAAGATATTGCCAAACCTTCCAGACTCGCAGAAGATTGTACTAGCTATAGCATATTTCGAGGGGAGGGCATCGACTTGGTATCAGAATATGAGTATGACTAATAGTCGAATTCAATTTAGTTGGGAGCAATTCCTAAGCATTGTGTCGGCTAGGTTTGAGGACCTTAGGAATGCTAAGGCCTTTAGGGAACTCGAAGCCCTCAATCAGGTCGGTTCGTACTCGGATTATGTCAACGAATTCGAGGGCATAATATGGGACATACCTATGGGCGATGAACCTGATCTCTTCGAAGACTATTTCACTTCTCGATTTGTTAAAGGTCTTAACAATGAGATGCGAGGTATCCTATCGATGATGCAACCTAGGAGCTTATATGACGCTATGGAACTTGGCCGAAAGCTTGTAGGAACTCTCGATATTATTGCTAAAGAAAGGGAAACCTTATTGGAGAATTATGATTCTTACTTGCTCCCAAATGAGGCTAAAAATCAGACCTACCATCCTTGCAAGTTTGAAGAGCTTTCTAGCATCGAAGAAACCAAACCTGAAGGTGGTATAACAGTAAAAGAAGGGCTGTTTTATGTCACTACTATCAAAGGGAGGATTCAACAAACTGCTGATTGTAACAATAGTTACGAGGGGATTGGGAGAGTGTTTGCACATCAGTCAGATTCGAATATGAGTGCGTGATTCTCACCTTGAAATTGGGAGGTAGGAAAGTTAAAATGAAGGCGCTAACCACAGAGGCTTGGAGTAGGACGACTACAGAACTAGGTGTTCGTAAAGTGGAAGGAGCTTACCTGATTATACCACCTAGCATAGATGAAGAGCAACCTCCAGCCTTGGAGCTTCAATTCGAGTCTGCAGAAGTAGGAGGAACCAAAGGGCTGTTTTCTCTACGAGATGAGCACCACATTACCCTCAACCCAGACATCACCTCAAAACAGTTAGCCTTGTACAAGACCTGTCAGGCAAGTAAAACTGCGAATGAGAAAGTAACTAAGGAGATGATACACAGAGCTTATAAAAGGCTAAAGAGGCTATTCTATTGGTCCAAGATAAAGGCTACAGTTGCATATTCAATGGGGGAACATTTGCCAGTCAAACTCGACTATGAACTCACGACTTTCTCCTTGAGGTGGTACGGAAGAAAGGTTAAAATGAAGGCTCCAACTCCTGCGGCTAAATGCAACATGGTCGATGAAACAAGATCGTACAAGTTGAACCAAGAAGCAGATGCTAAGAAAGTAGACGAAGCCAACAAACACATGCCAAACCATGCTGAAGCTGTGACGAAGAAATCATTTATGACCAGTAATCAAGCGAGGGTTACAATGGGAGGAAGTGGTGATGAACGAGAAAGGTCTGACCTTTTACAGCTATTGAGAAAAATCGTAACCCTAACCCAACCAAGAACGAAAATTTATGTCAATCAAATGAGACAAGAGAGGCATTTCGAGTTTGGTCTTGCAGCATACCAACCTAACCGTCCTCCCAAAGCAGAAATAAACCCTGAGTTTTATTTGCTCGTCAAAACATGGTTGAGTCTGAAGGTTGCCTCGTCCCGTCTTCTACCTGAAACGAACGAGAAAGGAAAAATTAGTGCCAACGCCTCTGAAATCGTGGGTAAAGGAACGATTTTTCGAAGGGGAGCAGCTGTTCCTCATGTGCGACTGCCGTGGACGAAGGAGGGCCGCGAAAACACCACATGGAAAGGCGAGCAGCAACTGGGAATTAAGCTTCTAGGCCATGATCCTTGGGGACAAGGATCCATTCGACGAGGGGGTATTGTCATGACCTTGTCTCAGCTGCACCATGTCCGAGACGGCGTAGGTGAAGTTGGGCGTGTGGACAGTAGGAAGATCGATGCTTGTCTGAAGAAGAAGACTATGAATAGAGAAGATGGGCTAAATGTTTGGTATGGGCTGAACCGCAAGGGAGTGGGCTAAATCGCAGATGGGCCAAAAGAATTACTTATGGGCCATATCTTTATTTCAATTTATCATGGGACTATATGTTAAAGCCCAATATCTAAAATACTATAAAATGCACTGTCGATTATGAGAATTAAGCAAGAATTAACCCTAACTTCTATCTTCTTCATCATGTAAATCTATTCTTCTTCAAGTCTCCATCTCTTCTTCAATGTCTTCTAATTCTTCTACCCAATATCTTCTTCAATCTCCCTCAATCTCTTAATCATATTCTGAAAATACACCAAAAATAGTACAAGTATTAATACTACACATCCATCAAACTATCGATCACAATCTGCAGAATATAGATCAATACACGACAATTGGTATCAGAGCTGATGAACCTTGGCCATGGATGAACACTTGCACTTCGAGGATCGTTGCGAAGAACACAAGACGCTAGAGCAGCTCGTTGCTCAATCCACAGCCAATCTCCATGAGGTGAGGTCCAAGACGTCGACGAGCAATTTTGGGAGCTCTACCTTTACAACCTATACAGCGCCCCCCCAATACCAGTCATCATATGCAAACACCGACCCTTGACATAACCACTGTCAGACCACACACGCCTCCTAATAAACATAGCCCCAGCACAAGTGATTTTCCCAAATTTGATGGGTCAAATCCTAGAGAGTGGATGCTCAAGTGCGAGGGATGTTTCAAGATATTGCCAAACCTTCCAGACTCGCAGAAGATTGTACTAGCTATAGCATATTTCGAGGGGAGGGCATCGACTTGGTATCAGAATATGAGTATGACTAATAGTCGAATTCAATTTAGTTGGGAGCAATTCCTAAGCATTGTGTCGGCTAGGTTTGAGGACCTTAGGAATGCTAAGGCCTTTAGGGAACTCGAAGCCCTCAATCAGGTCGGTTCGTACTCGGATTATGTCAACGAATTCGAGGGCATAATATGGGACATACCTATGGGCGATGAACCTGATCTCTTCGAAGACTATTTCACTTCTCGATTTGTTAAAGGTCTTAACAATGAGATGCGAGGTATCCTATCGATGATGCAACCTAGGAGCTTATATGACGCTATGGAACTTGGCCGAAAGCTTGTAGGAACTCTCGATATTATTGCTAAAGAAAGGGAAACCTTATTGGAGAATTATGATTCTTACTTGCTCCCAAATGAGGCTAAAAATCAGACCTACCATCCTTGCAAGTTTGAAGAGCTTTCTAGCATCGAAGAAACCAAACCTGAAGGTGGTATAACAGTAAAAGAAGGGCTGTTTTATGTCACTACTATCAAAGGGAGGATTCAACAAACTGCTGATTGTAACAATAGTTTACGAGGGGATTGGGAGAGTGTTTGCACATCAGTCAGATTCGAATATGAGTGCGTGATTCTCACCTTGAAATTGGGAGGTAGGAAAGTTAAAATGAAGGCGCTAACCACAGAGGCTTGGAGTAGGACGACTACAGAACTAGGTGTTCGTAAAGTGGAAGGAGCTTACCTGATTATACCACCTAGCATAGATGAAGAGCAACCTCCAGCCTTGGAGCTTCAATTCGAGTCTGCAGAAGTAGGAGGAACCAAAGGGCTGTTTTCTCTACGAGATGAGCACCACATTACCCTCAACCCAGACATCACCTCAAAACAGTTAGCCTTGTACAAGACCTGTCAGGCAAGTAAACTGCGAATGAGAAAGTAACTAAGGAGATGATACACAGAGCTTATAAAAGGCTAAAGAGGCTATTCTATTGGTCCAAGATAAAGGCTACAGTTGCATATTCAATGGGGGAACATTTGCCAGTCAAACTCGACTATGAACTCACGACTTTCTCCTTGAGGTGGTACGGAAGAAAGGTTAAAATGAAGGCTCCAACTCCTGCGGCTAAATGCAACATGGTCGATGAAACAAGATCGTACAAGTTGAACCAAGAAGCAGATGCTAAGAAAGTAGACGAAGCCAACAAACACATGCCAAACCATGCTGAAGCTGTGACGAAGAAATCATTTATGACCAGTAATCAAGCGAGGGTTACAATGGGAGGAAGTGGTGATGAACGAGAAAGGTCTGACCTTTTACAGCTATTGAGAAAAATCGTAACCCTAACCCAACCAAGAACGAAATTTATGTCAATCAAATGAGACAAGAGAGGCATTTCGAGTTTGGTCTTGCAGCATACCAACCTAACCGTCCTCCCAAAGCAGAAATAAACCCTGAGTTTTATTTGCTCGTCAAAACATGGTTGAGTCTGAAGGTTGCCTCGTCCCGTCTTCTACCTGAAACGAACGAGAAAGGAAAAATTAGTGCCAACGCCTCTGAAATCGTGGGTAAAGGAACGATTTTTCGAAGGGGAGCAGCTGTTCCTCATGTGCGACTGCCGTGGACGAAGGAGGGCCGCGAAAACACCACATGGAAAGGCGAGCAGCAACTGGGAATTAAGCTTCTAGGCCATGATCCTTGGGGACAAGGATCCATTCGACGAGGGGGTATTGTCATGACCTTGTCTCAGCTGCACCATGTCCGAGACGGCGTAGGTGAAGTTGGGCGTGTGGACAGTAGGAAGATCGATGCTTGTCTGAAGAAGAAGACTATGAATAGAGAAGATGGGCTAAATGTTTGGTATGGGCTGAACCGCAAGGGAGTGGGCTAAATCGCAGATGGGCCAAAAGAATTACTTATGGGCCATATCTTTATTTCAATTTATCATGGGACTATATGTTAAAGCCCAATATCTAAAATACTATAAAATGCACTGTCGATTATGAGATTAAGCAAGAATTAACCCTAACTTCTATCTTCTTCATCACGTAAATCTATTCTTCTTCAAGTCTCCATCTCTTCTTCAATGTCTTCTAATTCTTCTACCCAATATCTTCTTCAATCTCCCTCAATCTCTTAATCATATTCTGAAAATACACCAAAAATAGTACAATATCAGTATTAATACTACACATCCATCAAATTATCGATCACAATCTGCAGAATATAGATCAATACACGACAAATATATGTTATTTTAAGTAATGGTTAATAATTCTCATCCCAAACCCTAATAACGGCGACAGCCCATAGCCGATTGCATCAAAGAAAATAGCAAGCTAGAAATTATCTACTTCAGAGGTGAACGTCGATTGCCTACATCTCACACAGGTGAGGATTTGTTCTAGATATGTAAATGTTAATCCGACTAAGCTTTGTAGTTGTTTTATCCTGATATTAGACAACTGTTTTGCTCGCTATAGTATAGGCTATTGCCTGATCCGATTAGATCCTACCTTAAAACATATGTTGATATTGCTCTTGTGATGATATTCGACGGTCTTTTTGCTGTAGTGATTATTTATTTGTTATCCAACGCAATATATTAAGCCATTTATATTTTCCCTTTTCTTTTTTTTTTTCAGGATCTTTATGGATTCATCTTCATTAAATCAGAGTCAACATAAATGAGAATGCAGAGGTGGAAGTTACTACAGACTCCCAAAGCTCGGGGAAGAAGCGCAAAGAATATTCAGACGTATGGAATTATTTTACAAAGAATAGAATCGGAAAAGACGGTGTACAAAGGGCACAATGCAAAGGTTGCAAAACAGAGTATAGGGTCGGAGGAAAACAATACGGGACATCTTCTATGAAGCGCCACCTTGAAAAATGTGCAATGGTGAAGTTTCACGACATCGGTCAAATGGTTGTTGATCATGAAGGAAAGGTAAGGTCTAGAAAAATAGACCAAAAATTGCGCGTGATTTGTTAGCTGCTGCAGTTGTAAGGCATGATTTGCCATTTTCATTTGTTGAATATGATGGGATTAGAGCTTGGGCCAAGTACATAAATCCTGATGTTGGTTGCATTTCTAGAAATACATTAGTTTCGAATATTTCAAAAATATATATTCGAGAGAAGCAGAAACTCAAGCATGCTTTGGGTAGCATTCAGAGTAGGATATGTTTAACGTCAGATGTTTGGACGGGATGCACTACTGAGGGTTATATTTGCTTGACTGGTCATTTTGTTGATGAAAATTGGAAATTAAACAGCAAAATTCTTAGTTTTGCTCACATGCCTCCGCCTCATTCGGGAGTTGAATTGGCTGCGAAGTTGTATGACTTTCTAAAGGAATGGGGAATCGAGAAAAAGGTATTCTCTTTGACATTGGATAATGCATCTAACAATGATAGTATGCAAGATATTTTGAAAGAACTGCTCTCTTTTAATAATAGCTTGTTGTGTGATGGTGAGTTTTTTCATATTCGATGTTCCGCACATATATTGAATCTTATTGTTCAAGAAGGTTTGAAAGTGGCTAGCGTAGCATTGCACAAGATTAGAGAATCAGTGAAGTATGTGAGAGGGTCTGAGAGTAGGCTCAAGAAATTCGATGAATGTGTGACAACGGTTGGGGGTATTGATACGAGTATTAGTTTGCGGTTAGATGTACCTACTCGTTGGAATTCAACTTATTTGATGTTGGATAGCGCCATCAAATACAAGAAGGCTTTTGCGTCTCTTCAATTGAATGACAGAAGCTATAAGTATTGTCCTACAAGTGATGAATGGTTAAGAGGTGAGAAAATATGCGAGTTCCTTGAGCCATTTTATGATACTACCAACTTGATTTCTGGTTCTTCTTATCCTACATCAAATATATACTTCATGCAAGTTTGGAAAATTGAAGTTCTGTTAAAGGAAACTTATTGAACGAAGATGTCGTAATTAGTGATATGTGCACGAGGATGAAAGATAAGTTCGATAAGTATTGGACTCAGTATAGTACGATACTCGCGTTTGGGGCTGTTCTTGACCCTCGAACAAAGCTTTAATGTTGAGGTATTTTTAAGTATGTTTTGACTTTTGAAGAACGTATTTTGATCCGAATTATTCCAGAGTGTCCGTTATTTATTTAAATACTGGTTCAGATTTGAAGTTTGGTGGGTTGCCCCGCTAGCCCGCCACCCGCCACGAGGCGGGACGGGCTACTGATTTAGTAGCCCGTTACGTTGGCGGGCTGGCCCGCCCCGCCCCGCTTAATGGCGGGTTGAGGCGGGTTGGGGCGGGTTGGGGCGGGCCGACCCGTTTGACATCTCTACTTTCAACTCTGTTGAGGCACTGGATGAATTACACGCGCTTGGGGTGAGAGTGAGATGGCTATTTTCGGGTTAAATGGGTTGTATCCCGGGTCACGGTGACGCTGACAAAACTTTGTTTTTGTGTATTTATTGTATTTTTTCGCAGTTTTCTGAGGTGCTTCCTCTTTATTTTTTTTATGTCCTGTTGATTTTTGGACGAAGAAGTTGGACAAAAACAACAATGTATAATCGACAGCTCCGAATATGGCCTTTTGAAATCTCAGAAAGGTTCTTAAAGTCCCTTGTTAGAGCAACAAAAATCATGATTTAATTTCGTTATACACTCTTTTGAATTCTGATGTTTATTATTTTCCATCTCCAAGAATTGTTGTCTTACGTCACTTGGATTGTGTTTGTTTTTATTATCAAAATCTTGATTCTCAACTGAAAACATTATTACTTCAAAAACCCTACTAAAACACTACTGGTCGTGGACGTGTATCCTTTGTCTTGTTCGAGATACTGTAATAAATGCATGCATTTTTATCGGAATTTGCAAAGTGTCCTATACACATCGCAGATGTTTATTGTCTTATACGTGGATTATTTGCAAGTATCAATAATTAGAGAGTCGATTTTTATCACAACCCTAGTTTCTCATCATCTTCAAAAGATGATAAAGTGGTCGTTCACATCTTCTTGAACTGGGCAAGTTAATAAATGAGCGTACCATAAATATATTTAATAGGGAGGGAGAGCGTCTTCTACTCGTGAAGTTGGACCACGCTTTCATAGAAACCCTCAACTCTCACGCCTATATATTAACAATTTAACATGCGCTGGCCTTCTAGGGTTTTTATCGCAGCCCCCATTACACCTCTTTATATCCCCTCATAAGTATACAATATGTACATTTATATATATATATATATATATATGAGCGTTTTTAATAAGAGAGCTTTCTACGATTTTCAAGGAACTTATAGAGATGAGAGGGTTTGTGGGGGATATTGGCTGGCTCGATGCAATTATATAGCTTATTATCTCACGAATTTGTATATATGATGATTAATTAAAGGCATCGGACCAGGCTTCATTCCTCTCTATAACCTTCTTTCGTCCAACTTGTAAGAATATTTGTAGATTAATATATACATATATATGTGTGTGTATATATATATATATTTATTTTCTTCTTCAAATCTATGAATTTTCAGTTTATAGAGTTTTTCTTGGCGTACCCCAGATTTCAGCTGTAACCTGCTGGCCATGGTCATGGTCATCATAGAGACGTGTGCAAGCGGAGATTATATATATCATAAAGATCAATGATTGGCTAGTGTTTAATCTCAAATTAATTATGCACCTGAAATAATTTGATTTAAACCGAGTGATATCGAATCATGAATTTCTGTGTATGTTCAAGCAGAGCCTATATAATACGTACTGTTCCTGGGTTTTCAGACAAGGAAGTAAATGATCGTAGACATAGATACGAGATAGGGCTGTGTAAGTAATGTTTTCTTCGTAGAGTTATAAAAACTATTGAGCGCAAGCCAATTTGTTTTCTTTTTAGCCACTTTATGTTGACTTATTCTTTTTATGTACACTTACAAGACCATATAATCTCTCTCGCCTTTTCGTTTCACTCATTTTATTGTACTTTCTCCACTCTATTTTCTTCATCGATACAAGGGCTCGTCTGATACGTGTGTATGGGTGTGTATGGGATGTGTATGAATAAATTGTGTCGCGTTTGATATCTTTGTATATCTATACATGCCTTGTATGGCTATACACGTCTATTACAATGTTTTTAGTTATAGGCCTTATATATCCATACCCACCCCTAAGGTGGTTATGGAGTGTGTATCACTAATCCATACACACCTATACACATCTCAAACACATACATCAAACACAATTTATATCATTACACAAATAATTAATACACACATATCAAACATGTTAAAACACAACATCAACAAAATCCTTGTATAGCTATACACAAATAATTTATACCCATGTAATCTCTAAACACCGATATCAAACGAGCCCAAAGCAAGCCATACAAACACGACAGGTGCTGAAAATATACTTTGACTTTGAATGTTTTCGGCCCAATAGTCAAACGCGGCCCATTATGAAGCCCAATAATATATCCGCTCAAGCCCAATCAAATTGGTTTCTTTTCATGGTCTTCACTCGCTTGCTCCCGCGTGCAACAACGCGCCATCACTCTCAGCTCAACCTCAGCATTCTCAAACTTTGATTTTCCACACCATCCTTTTTCTCTGTCGCGTGTTCGAGGTAAGCTCCTCCTTTTGAGTTTGAACACCATTCGTTGTCTTTAAACTCGGATTCATTAATCTTTGTAGCTGTAATTTTAGAAAATGATGATTTCTTGCTGCAAGAGATTGGATGTTTTCGATAATTTGTTTCTCGAATCGAACTGTATATACTTGAAAATAACAACAATGGGTGGATCGAAGAGCAAGTATAACTTGCTTTCGCTTTTCTTGAATAGGAAATTCAGAATCACCTGTTAAATACATTCCTCTGAATCCGAAAAAACATTCGATTTTTTACATCAAGATATGTCCGTATATGAACTACTACTACTACATGGCTGTTTGAGGCTGAACGTGTCTGAAGAACAATAATCAACAACATTCTTCTTCTTCTTCCCCTTCTTCCTTTTCTTCTAAAATCCTAACTACTTCTGCGCGTTGCTCATCTGTCAATTGACTGGGAAACTCGACGAGGAACTTGAGTCGAAGATCACCTCTCTTACCCTCTTCATGCTTGGAGTTGGGCATGCCCTGCCCAGGTATGATCATTTCAAATCCAGGATATATTATGTCGTCTATCGATAAATTTATATTCCCTCCTCCTAGCAGAGGAACAGGGACAATGCACCCTGTTAGAGCCTGAGCTAAAGGGACTTCAACTCCAAGCTGTAAATCGTCGCCTTCTCTTTTGAACATGGGATGCCTTTTCTCGTCGATGATGAAGATTATATCAGCTGGTAACATTCCCGGCCTTTCGTCTCCTTTCCCTTCGAAGGTAATCTTAGTCCCCTTTTTCCATCCTGGCTTTATTCTGATCATTAGTATCTCTTCTTCTTGAGCAAACAGCCTGCAATTATGTAGAACAAATCAAATATCTCAAGAAATTTTCCCTTTTTTATATATATATATATTACGAAGTAATACCCATTCACTGAGATGACCTCCCTCGTGACCTTGATCTTCTTGACACATCCAACGCAAAGATCTTCGAGGGTGCATTCGAGTTTTTTCTCAATGGGCTTTGGTTTCCTCCTAACCGCTGATTGAGAAAAGAAAATAGGAGTCGTGCTTCTTCTGCTTGGCGCTTTCGAGAGAAAGGTTGGGTCGTTTGTCGTTGAGGTACCGCCGTTCGATGCAGGCGAGAATGGAGGAGGATTTGTGCTTCTACGACTTGTACTTCTCGAGAAGGTAGGGCTGTGCAAAGGGCTTATGATGCTCGTTGTTCGCGAGAGGAGTTTAGGGCTGGAAATGTTAAGCTCTTTCTCTAATTTATGGTCCCTTCTGAGGTACGATGATGACTTTTTCTTGCTAAGTGTTTTTGGCTCGTTGTCTTCTACGCTTGAGGCATACATTTCTTCTCTCTTCTTGCTGGTAAGCGCCTGAAGGAAAAAAAAAGATAAACGTTGTATGTATATATATATTCATTATTCGAGAAAATTCGGGGTACCCTATAAGCTTCGTTGATGGATCTGAACTTGGCTTCGGCCTCGGCTTTGTTTGATGGATTTCTATCAGGGTGACATTTCATGACGAGGGATTTGTATGATTTGCAGATGTCTGAGAGAGATGCAGATTTTGGGATGCCTAAGACGCTGTAAGAATGTGATGATGTCTTTGAACAATCTTCCATGACATGAAGATGAATGGATGATTCAGAGAGATGATGGAAAAACAAAAAAACAATGGCTGAAAGAGAATGGAGGAGGGAAAAAAGGTTAGTTGAAAAAAATCTATCTTTTTTTTTTTATGAATGTGATGAAAAAATGGGATCTTTTTTTTTTGTCCAAGTTGTAAGCTATTTATTTGGGAGTTTTTGTGGAAATCATTTTGCTTACATTGCTTTTATAGAAAAAGAGACAGAAAAATAAAATAAACTTGGGACGTTAGTTTGTAATGCAATTCATTATTGAATACTATGATTCTAAATCGCAATTTTCAATTACAATAGAATGCATGGCTTATAATGGATGCAACGTAGCCTCAAGAAATCATAAAGTTTCGGACATTAAATGCAAGTGTAGTGCTTGGCTCATTACAACTTCACGTTGGCTGGTGAAAATTCCTTAGTAGGTTTGTTACTTCCATGAAAAACTTATCATTCTTCGATGGGATAGGATGGGATTTTCGATTGAAAGCCAGTAAGTTATATAGTATATGTATGTATGTATATATATATATATATATATATATATATATATGCAACTTGCAACAATATATTCCGTTTTATTACATCATGGGGTCTAATCCCTTGATCAAATGTTTTTCCTGTACTAAATTGCTTTGTCGTAACATGGCTACTTCTGTTCTGTGTGCATTTTTAAATGGTAGGCAAGAATTATCTTCATGACTAAGGCACGCGTATTAAAAACAATGGAAGTCAAAATGATATGCTAATGGAAACTACGTATTACATGACGATATGTAACGTTGTAGTTTGACTTGTGATAAAAACTTGGTAGGGTTCTCAAAGAACTCTTCGTCGTGCATGAATATATTGGCAACAACAAATCTCAGTAGTCATAAGAATCATATCGCATTTAACGAGAAAGAACTATGGAAAGCAAAATCTTCCATACCCCACACAACATAGAGAAGAAGAAGAAAATCATAGTAAAAGCACTTCATGTAAGACATTGTTTTTTAGGATGCCCACACTCTTACTTATCTTTCTGCACACTAATTTGTTTTACTATTTTTTTTTTTCTTATGCTTTGATTCTTTTTCATTTGGGTTTCAACTATAGTCCCACATAATAAAAATAATACAAAAGATTAAAATAAATAGCATATGGATGGACCTTGAGCCTAGATCACCCCTCAAGGGTAGAGGGCAAGGTTGATTATTATGTATTAATATTTATTTTTTCTGAAGTTGATTATTATATTAATCCAGCCCTTTTAGAGAGAATTGATTGTGATTTCTTCTTGTACGTGACCAAATCATCTTTTTTTTTTTTAATGTTTAAAGACCCGAGAAAAAGGTTAAAAAACATTCTTGAAATGGGTTTTTGGTGAGGATGCTGCAGAAGAAAGCAGCATTTGCATTAAAGTAATAAATGGAAATCTATATCCAAAGAACCTAATCATTCCCTTCCCTAAAATAACCAAACTAGGGTTAAAATAATAAAAGCTTAAAGAGATTACATATTCCTAAAGAAGGTAAGAAGCACTCAATTCTATCAGCAAATAAAACTTGAACAAAGCGAAGAAGAAGAAGAAGAAGAAGAATCTCTTTCAAACTATAGTCAAACTTTTGCAGCCTGGAATAAAGAGCCAGAAAGCATTGTATGCATTTTCTTACATTATCGCACAAACACACTCAAAAGGAGAGAATAAACAATAAATTAATAAGTTATTAAGATTGTATCAAGATTATAGTCATCTTTCTTTCACAAGTATGAAAATCGAACTATATGCGCAAATAGGTTTTATTACGGCTTGATCTTCAAATTGAACCACCCAATGTAAATCATACGTCACGCATGATGCCATATTTGAAGTTTAACACTTACAAGTTAGAACTTCACATGTTGTCTTAATTAATTATATCCCTCTCTCTCTCTCTCTCACTCACTTTCTTTCTCTTTCAATTTTAATTATATATATATATCAAATGGCAGATTCTCAATCATCCTCTCCACTCCAAAGAAGACACAACATAATTGCTCCCAACAAACATATCCCTTTTTCCCTATTAGAAATATACCTTCTTGAAAATACAATCACACTCTGCAATCTCAAACTTGAAATAATATACTGCTCGCTTTAGTTCTGCTCCTTCTTTCACACATAAAAACACACACAGAGACGAACATCCCATATAGTCTTCTCCTAACACGAAAAAAGAAAAGGAAAAGAAAAAATATCTCACATGATGAATCATTCTTCATCGTCAGCTACAACTGTGAATGGCTTCTACAGCTTCCTCAAGCGCGAACTAGACAGCATCGATCACCTCTTCGCAACTCAGAACTTCATGTCCTTAAAGTTCCTCCAGCGAGTGCTTTCCTCTATGCGTTCTTTCCATTCCCAGCTAACCCTTTTGGTCCAAAATCTAAACCTGCCCATCGGAGAAAAATGGCTCGACGAATACATGGACGAAAGCTCCAGGCTTTGGGAGGCTTGCCATGTAATAAAGTTGGGAGCTTCATCGATCGAAAGCTTCTTATCTTCGTCATCATCCGCAGCCAACGTATCATCTTTGCTCGACGATAATCGCCACGCTTCAAACGCTCAAATGTCCCGCCAAGTTAGTAGCTTTATTTGAAAATAACTGTGTTCTTCCATGAATCTGCTTATGAATGTTTATACACACTTGTTATGACAGGTTATTCGAACGATTGGTCGGTGCCAGAGAGAACTGATGGCATTACTACACGAAAATAGGATCATAGCAGAAACAAGAATGCAAAACCTATCACTGAGATTCGACGATCACATGGTTATGTCCGAATCGAAGTTCAACAAGTACTATGGTTTCAGAGGGGTGTTGTACGCAGTGAGGAACGTTAGTACGCTGTTTCTGGCGATTCTAACAAGTGGGCTCGTCTACTTCTGGCCCGACACGAGCTTTTGCCTGCAAGGAATTTACCAAGGGATTAATAACAGTTCGGTTTTTGGGTCGGGTTATATGCTAGCAACGGCTACGCTGCAGCAAAGGATTGCTAACATGGTAAGCCATGGGGAAATTGAAGAAGGGATTTTGCTCCATGAGCTTCAGAGCTTCAAGTTTTCGATGAACGAAGTGAAGGTGGAGGTTGAGAATGGTATTGTGCATGGAATAGAAGCTGATGATCATGTTCGTGGAAAGATTGAGAATTTGAAGGTTTGTTTTGGAGTTTTGCAATGTGGGGTTGAAGGAATCATTGGGCAGCTTGATGATTTCTTTGATGAGATAGTTGAAGGAAGGAAGAAGCTTTTGGACATGTGTTCTCATAGGTAGGGAAAGAAAGAATCGTATAAGGAAATGAAAAGAAAAAGGTGAATTTGATCGAATGCAGAAAATCATTTTGTGCCATTATTTCATTGCGTTGTCGTCTCTCATTTTGTCTTCTTACATTTGTGTTTAAGCTTCGAGGTAAAAAGAAGGAGAAAAGAGAGAGGGTCGTTTTGAGTTAATATTATCTGTGCGGTAAGAAAAATTGTATGGAGTTTATGTTCTCTCTTTAATTGCTTTGAGTAGAAGTATTCCAAGAGGATACATTAATGTTAGAATGAGGTTCTCTTGCTTTGGCCTTTGAAGAAAAGATAAATTTTTACTAAATTTATTAATAATGGTGGAAACATGAAGAATATGCAATCATGGCTTCGACAGAAAGCACAATTTACTGCATATTTTATCATCTGCCAATTCACACACACACACACATATATATATATATATAAATATAATAGTTGATCGTCTTGATATGATGCAGCTACCAAAGGCTGTAATAACTTCATACACTTAGCTGTGGATGATATGTTGCTTTTGAGAAATTAAAGATGGTATTTGTGTTAAACGAAATTAATTAGCCATCTTGCTTGACCTTTGAAAATTAAGAGAACAAATCCTATTTGCTATCATCTATGACTCATCGATTATTAGAGCACAAGGAATGGATTTTGTTGACTTTAACCTTGGAAAATGGAAATTGCACACGCTTGTGGACAAGGGAAGGATCGAACTTTTGACATAGAGTGATCTGATTTTTGATAAAGTCTAAGACATGTCTGCTCGTTGTCAGCACTTTATCTGTACTACATGTTTGTTGTTTTCTCAAGTATTAAGCACTATATATAGTGCATGTAATTCATCATATCAGATGAAGTAAAAGTTAGAAACATATTCGATACTCCATAACAACCTCACACTAATATTTCAGCAGTAAATAGCACGACTGCATCTTATTCCGCAAGATCAGTTCTGCAAAGTAAAATTATCCAACAATTTTGGTATCAGAGCCACGATGACGTCAATACCGTCGTTATTCCAATATTCTCCGAGTCAAGTGCCGATCTTCGAAGGGGAGCACTATGATTATTGGAGTAGCCAAATGCAAACCTTCTTTATCTCGTTGGATCTTTGGGAAGTGATCGACAACGAAGAACCAACCAAGACGAGAGCGAGTCCGACGAAGAAGATGAGGTTGAAACCTCCAAAACCACCAAAACCACCAAAGAAGACGACGCTGAAACCATCAAAGCACAAAAGGAGTTGAATAAGAAGGATGCCATGGTGCTACGATACATTCAACAAGGCGTTGGAAGATCCATTTTTCCTCGTATCTTTGGTGTTAAAAAGGCGAAAGATGCGTGGAATATTTTGAAGCAAGAGTTTCAAGGAACTAAAAAAACAATCACCTTGAAGCTACAATCTCTATGGCGAGATTTGACAATCTCAAGATGGACGAAAGAGAGACCGTTCGTGATTTCTCTTCTCGGACAACGGAGATCGTAACCAAATCAAAAGTTGTGGCGACAAGATCTCAGACAAAAGAGTCGTGGAGAAGGTGTTGCGGTGTCTTCCTCCAAAGTTTGACCATGTGGCTGCCGCCATTGAGGAGTCGAAGGACTTATCCAAGATGACCATATACGAATTGACGGGGTCGCTTCTTGCGCATGAGCAAAGAATCAATCGGTCGATCAATCAATCAACCGAACTCGCTTTCCAATCCAAACAAGTGAGCCGAAAGGAGTACTCCAAGGGCCGCCAAAATCAGAAGAATAAAAATTGGAAAGGAAAGCCATCTCAAAAATCCGGCGAACAATCTTCCAAGTGTATCATCTGCAAGAAGACGAACCATGAATCTGCTACTTCAGATGCAAAAGATGCAAAATTCCAAATCATTCGCAAAAGGATTGTTGGCATCAAAAATCTGAAGAAAAAGAAGACGCAAAGTTCTCCGAGCAGCCGAGCGAAGAAACCCTCTTCTACTCAAGTAACGGTGGCGAATCAAAGAGTATGTGGTATTTAGACAGCGGGTGCAGCAACCACATGACAAGGCAACCGTGATTTTTTTATTGATCTAAACTCGAGAGTCACTTCTCAAATCATTCTCGGGGACGGATCTCAAAGAAGCGCTGAAGGAAAAGGAACAATCGCAGTTCAAACGAAGAACGGAGAAAGGAAGCTCATTTCGGACGTGCTTTACGTGCCGAATCTATCTCACAACCTTCTCAGCGTTGGCCAACTTATTCAGAAGGATTTCTCGGTGCACTTTGATAATGGGAAATGCCAAATTGTCGAGAAGAAGAAAAACATGGTCATCGCAAACATCGAAATGAAGAATAAAATATTTCCCCTTGTGATGCCGCTCAACCACAATCATGCGCTTAAGGCGGAAAATTCAGATTTGTCACGATTATGGCACTTACGGTATGGTCATTTAAATGAGGAGGCGCTTCATCTTTTGAAGGCAAAAACATGGTTATAGGACTTCCTAATATTCACAAGTCGAGCCATGTGTGTGAAGGTTGCGTCTACGGGAAAATGCACAAGCTTCCCTTTCCGAAGACTTCTTGGCGAGCCAAAGCACCGTTGGAGCTAATTCACTCGGATATATGTGGTCCGATGCAAACGCCCACACCGGGAAACAAGAGGTACTTTATTCTCTTCATCGACGATTATACGCGGATGATATGGATTTATTTTCTCGGTCAAAGTCGGAGGCGTTTTCTACCTTCCTCCGGTTCAAGGCACTTGTCGAAAGACAAAGTGGTCTTCTTATAAAGGCGCTAAGGACAGATCGAGGAGGAGAATATCTCTACAATCCGTTCTTGGAATATTGTAAAGAAAATGGAATTAAAAGACAACTCACGGTGAGTCGAACGCCACAACAAAATGGTGTCGCCGAAAGAAAAAACCGAACAATTGTTGAAATGGCTAGGAGCATGTTGAAAGGGAAAGGCGTTCCAAACCAATATTGGGCCGAAGCAGTCTACTCGGCTGCCCATATTCTCAACCGATCACCTACGAAAGCTGTCCAAGATAAACCTCCGTATGAGGCGTGGTACGACCAAAAGCCGAGAGTCGATCATCTTCGAGTCTTCGGCAGTGTGGCTTTCGCTCATATTCCTTCTCAAGGTCACGGGAAATTCGACGAGAAAGGTCAGAAGCTTCTCTTTATCGGCTACAGTGATGAGTCCAAAGGATATCGTCTATTGGACCCAACAACAAATAAAATCATATTGTCGCGAGATGTTATTTTGATGAAAATGCAGTTTGGGACTGGAAAGTAAAACCGGTGGATCAAATAACTTATCTTAATCCATCATCATCTCAAACTTCTCCGGCGGATCAGAATGTCGAGGAAAACTCGACTTCCCCTTCAAGTCAAGAAGACAACGACGACGACGAAAGCCCTCCACGGAAAACACGCTCGATTCAAGAACTTTACAAAAACACTGAAGTGATGCTATTTTCCAGCGAGCCTCAAACATTTGAAGAAGCATCGAGAGAAGAATGCTGGACAAAAGCGATGGACGAGGAATTCTCTACCATCGAAAAGAACAAAACATGGGAGCTCGTCGACCTACCGAAAGGAAATAAAACCATTGGGTTGAAATGGATCTACAAGATCAAGTATAACGAGAAAGGCGCAATCCAAAAATATAAAGCTCGGCTCGTTGCTAAAGGCTACTCTCAAAAGCATGGAGTCGACTTCACCGAAACATTTGCGCCCGTGGCCCGGATTGAGACTATTCGAACAGTTCTTGCCTTAGCCGCCCAACACGAGGTAACTGTTTATCAACTTGATGTAAAATCAGCATTTCTAAATGGTGAAATCAAGGAGGAGGTATTTGTCGAGCAACCCGAAGGATATAAAGTGGAAGGCCACGAAGCGAAGGTCTATCGATTGAAAAAGGCTCTATATGGGTTAAAACAAGCGCCACGCGCTTGGAATAGCAAAATAAATGGCTATTTTATTGAATTAGGTTTCAAACGAAGCCCAAGCGAATCATCACTTTATGTGAAAAACTCAGGTGATGACTTTCTAGTTATTTGCCTTTATGTTGATGACTTGATTTATTTTGGGACTAATCAAACCATGGTGAATGAATTCAAGAAGAACATGATGAAGAATTTTGAAATGACGGACTTAGGAAAAATGCAATATTTTCTTGGGATTCAAGTGAAGCAAAGGCCGGGAAGAATTTTTCTATCTCAAGAAAAATACATCGACGATCTTCTCAAGAAATTCCGCATGAGCGACTGCAAGCCACTGTCAACCCCGATGCCTCTAAACGAGAAACTTCAAATTCATGATGATGCTGAAAAGGCTGATGAGAATCTTTATCGGAAGTTGATCGGTTCGTTGCTCTATCTCAACACTAGACCGGACATCACCTATTCGGTTAGTCTCTTATCTCGTTTCATGAACGAACCAAGTAAAATTCATTTCGTTGCCGCAAAACGTATATTGAGGTACTTAAAAGGGACCAAAACTCTTGGCATCGAATTTAAAAAGGAAGAAAATTTTCATCTCGTCGGTTATAGCGATAGTGATTGGGCCGGTTCGGTGGATGATCGAAAAAGTACTTCCGGCTATATTTTCTGTCTTGGTTCAAACATAATATCATGGAGCTCAAGAAAGCAAAAATCAGTTGTGTTATCTTCTTCGGAGGCCGAATATATTGCTGCTACTGAAGCCGCTTGTGAAGCAGTTTGGCTTAGAAGAATTTTGAACGATTTAAAGTTTGAGCAGAAGGAACCAACCACGATCCATTGTGATAATATGTCAGCGATTGCAATGACGAAGAATCCCGTGTTTCATGCAAGAAGCAAGCACATTGAGCTTCGTCATCATTTCATTCGAGAGTTGGTGACTCGAGGGGAAATTCGCATGGAATTCGTCAATACAAATGACCAACCAGCGGACATGCTAACCAAGGCGATAACAACCGAGAAGTTCGAGAAGTTTAAGAATCAAGTCAAGATTGCAAATTAAGAGGGGGTGTTAAACGAAATTAATTAGCCATCTTGCTTGACCTTTGAAATTAAGAGAACAAATCCTATTTGCTATCATCTATGACTCATCGATTATTAGAGCACAAGGAATGGATTTTGTTGACTTTAACCTTGGAAAATGGAAATTGCACACGCTTGTGGACAAGGGAAGGATCGAACTTTTGACATAGAGTGATCTGATTTTTGATAAAGTCTAAGACATGTCTGCTCGTTGTCAGCACTTTATCTGTACTACATGTTTGTTGTTTTCTCAAGTATTAAGCACTATATATAGTGCATGTAATTCATCATATCAGATGAAGTAAAAGTTAGAAACATATTCGATACTCCATAACAACCTCACACTAATATTTCAGCAGTAAATAGCACGACTGCATCTTATTCCGCAAGATCAGTTCTGCAAAGTAAAATTATCCAACAATTTGCTCACAGAGAACTAAAGTTGATAGAAAAATGGCTATTCCATGTTTCCTCTTTGCATGACAATCTCATGCTGCAGAGAAAAAATGGCAGATTCTTTGCAAGTGAAAATAAAGAAAAAGTATACACACACACACACACTAATACACACACAATGAGACCTTTATACACAGCATAAACTGAGTCAGCCTTATACGGTTCTATTCTACAGAACACTTTTTTTTTTCTTACAGCCATCAGAGGTTTAATCAATTTCTCATCTGATCTTACACCTAAATCTAACTTTAATAAGCACAAGCTCATCATGCAAAGTTCGAGGGCTGCTAGAGAAATTTGAGAAAAAAAGGCAAAGTGAAAAGATACTTCAATTTTTTTGCAGGTACTAAGAAGGAAAAGATTTGGTGTGGCCTGTGACAGCAATAGTACAGTGTTTGTTCATTGATTCCATTCATTGATTATTATTACTATCATATGTTTGATTCCACAGCAGCACAAAAAAACGAATCGTGATATACTTTGAGATTTGACAGCAGAAGTTGTTATCAATCTGCTAAAAGGAAGCACTAAAGAGGAAGTTGGAAAATGACTGACAGCATTATAATAAACACAACGGAGCAGCAGCACACTCATCTTAATAAGCATCTTTATCATTAATAGATAGACCCCATAGATTTAATAATAATCATAGTAATTGATTCCTAGCTCGATGCTTTTTCGTACATGTAAGAACGTACATCCAAGGGGGAGAAAGAAATACTCGCTATTTTTATTTGAAGTTTCTATCTATTTTTATGAAAAAAAATCAAGAAAAGAGCATTCGTTTTCTTTTTTTTTTTTTTGTATCGTGTGAAGACATCTTCCACAATTTGTAATATCTCCCAAGTTGTGATAGTAAACGTTAGTAATTATTCGACGTGTGAAAAAAAATGTGAAGTGAAAGTGGGAGAAGGACCATAAAAGCGAGTGGGAAACTACTTGGTTTTTTACTCTTTTTTCCTCTCTTCTTTTCGAAACAAAATAAGGAAAATTCAAGAAAAAAGCAGATTTCTACTTCTTTTCATTGATGAAGCTTTTGTCTGATCCTATGTTTTCCTTTTGGTTTCGATTAATTATTTGAAAGCTATGAAAACGGGTACTTCTTTTACCCTACGAAGAAAGAGTAAAGTGTTACTTATCATCCATCTCAAGCAATGAATATCTCAATTAGAATATGATATGCGGCTGTCTACTAATGGAATGTGATACCTATTTGGTATATAAAAAAATTTTATATCAAACTCAAAACAATTTTTCTCTGGTTGAAATGTATGAAGTTCGAGTCAATTTATCATTCATATACAAGTCTCATAATTCCCAAAATCCAACAACATATTCCTTTTTAAGCAGCTAAAAGCTATCTAATTGGCTCTCCTTTCTTATAATTTCAGGAAATGATGATTTCCTCCGCAGGCGTTGGCTGTGGCCATTAACATCATGTGGAGAAAAAGGAAACATCACTAAAAGCCTCAAATTCTAATTAAGCATCTTGTCAAATACTCGAGTACACTTTTAATTATAAACTAATGGAAATCTTGACATACCAATCAATACCTTTTTTCTTTTCGTCAAAGAATTGACTCATCCTTGAATAATCATATTACCATTGGGAAGCGAGCCCAACACCAAAAAAAAAAAGAATAGTGCATTGAAGAATCATTTTTCCAAAAAAAAAAAAAAAACATTAGGTACATCATCATTCATAAACCTAAGAATTATTCTTAAAGAAAATAACGAGAACAGATCAACTACGAACCCGTGTTTCGTGTAGCCGACCATGATGAAGGCAAAACACTTCCACCAATATTTTGTTGGGCTGCGTTTACCTCTACGTCGAATAGATCATCACTAAAGTCTATGCCATAGAATTGATCTTCAAGAACGGTTGCTGTCTCAGAAATTTCATGCTGTTTCTTCACCAGTCTTTTCTTGGTTCGACCAGTGCTATCGGTGAAATCGTCGTCGATATTCTCTTTTCTCTTCTTTGAGTCACTGCTATCGTTGCTACCACTGCTAGTTTTGTCTTTGTTGCAGTGATCTCTTATGGTTGCTTCAATGGTTTCAAGGACTCTATCCCCATATTTGGTTATTTTTCCCCTGAAAATGATGTATAAGATTGTAGTTGTATAGACAAAAAAAAAAAAAAAAAAAACTGGAACATATTCATGGTGTGAGCTTGAGTTGTAACTTACTTGCCAATACCATTGATCTCTAGAAGTTCGTCTTTACTGCGTGGTATTCTCTTACTGATCTGCTGCAAAGTAGCATTTCTATAACACGGAGAGAAAAAGGAAGCAAGTGAAGTTAGCTATTCAGCTGCGATCGTTCCATATTTCAACAAACTAAATTCATCGATGTTTTGGAGAGTAATACCCGAAAATATGATATGCCATCACGCCTTCGCCACCTTCCTTGACAAGAATAGTTCTTAGCAGCCGAAGAGCAGTATATAATTTTGCTGAAAGATTCTGCAACGAATATGAAAAAGACGAAGGGCAATGTTTTAAGACATAGGTTCAGTTATAAGGGAAACAAGTTTTTTAACAAGTCATAATTCTACCAAGTCCGCTTTAGATTGAGGTTCGGCTGGAGAATCCATTGGCGGAGGAGGAGGATTTTGTTTTTCTGACATCATCGAGCCTTTTGCTGGAGTGGCTTCTGATCGGTTTAATTTAGATGCTTTTGAAGAACAGGGGAATCTGAACGGAAAAAATGCCGTTAGTGTAATAACCTAAGTTAAAATCTGAAGACTTCATTATAGACAAATCTAAAACAGATGATTAATCAAACACACAGCAAACTAATTAACTTTAAAGTATCTGATCTAGTTATTGGATGTCAACCCAGTTATATATGATGGAACATAATATGGTAAAGCAACACTAGGAAGAATAATTGGCTAAAGCTTTGGAACCAGGACCTTCGGCTGATACTTGATCAAAATGTAACATTTAACCATGCAGAAGAAAAACTAAACCATACTGCACCGATGAGAAAAAAGAGCCTAAATCCAGCATTTTATCACCTTAGTTTAATTGTCTGGCCAGCAAAAACAAGATTATATGCCTTTGATCCATTCACCTGCAGATAATGTGGGCAACATGAAACTTGAGAAATAGTCTGTCAATAAGACATAATAGTGCGGAAGAATCATACACTTTGAACATGCACAAGCACGTCATACCTTCATTATGGAAGATATTGATCCGTATACATCACTCTTCTTCACATCCTCAACAAGAACATCTTCAGTCACAAGATGGCAGAGAATACGAGATGCTTCGCCTTTCGCCAGATGTTTTCCAGCTCCATGCAAGCTCAAGGTCTCATGCCGATGTTTCTTGACCTAATTTATTGGAGAAAAGGCATTCTGAAAAAATTCCCTTAGATATAAAAGAAACAGATCACCAAAGTACTTGGAGAAATCAGAACTTACAAACTGGCTCAAGGAACCTCTGTAGACCTCCAACAGATGTGAAGCTGGGAACTTCTGTCCCGTCATCTTAACCAATTCAATCTGTTCAAAATATTCTAAGGTCTTTCTGGACTCAAATGGAAAAATAACATAATATGTCCAATAATGGATCTGAAAGAAATGCCTAAATATACAAGACTTGTTCCAGAGAAAGAACAGGTCGCTCCAAGATTCAATAGAATATGAATGCTGACCAGCTGTTTCGCTGTCTCAGTTACATCTCTCTCCACGTAGCTTTGATTTTTAGAACAGTTATCACAAGTTTTGTGACAGCTCAGATAATCAAACTTCTCTCCAAAATGAATCAACTGTAGGAAACGCCTACAGTCCACATCATTTTCGGAGTAGCTAACCTGGATATTATTTATAAAGTTATTATAGATATAAAATGATTAGCTGGAAGAAAACAAGAGAGAAATATACCATCCTGAGAAGATTTTCAGTGTTCGTTTCCAATAACCTCCCTGAAGGAACATTACATGCACGATTATATCCGGATCCAAATGGGGTTTGCTCAAAGACTCCTTGACTAATCATATGCTTTACACGGATCTGCATTGGAACATAAGCAACAAAGAACTTAAGAGGGCTACTCAGAGAGAGAGAGAGAGAGAGAGAGAGAGAGTAGCTCTTTTCTTTCCAACTCACATAGTCACTGTAGCTATAGTATAACACGCAAGATGAAGGTTGACCATCCCTACCGGCACGACCACATTCCTACGTTCCGCAAGAAAATAATAATCCATATTAGTCGGATCATAGATTAAGCAAAGAGAAAGCTTAAATGAATGAGGTTTTGTCATAAACACCTGATGGTAGCCCTCAATGGATTTTGGAAGAGAATGGTGAATGACAAACCGCACATCAGGTTTGTTAATACCTACAAAACAACTTAAGTCAGCAAACACCATTCAGTAAGGGCTCCTAAGGCAGAAAATATGAGCAAAGAGAGGATACCCATCCCAAATGCCACTGTTGCACATATTATATTGATCTCATCCTTGCTCCACTGTCTCTGGATTAATGCACGTTGGGAAGACTCCATGCTACCATGGTAAAAGGCTGCTTTGTGTCCATAATCCTGAAAAAATTCAGGATGATGCGCAGAAATCAAGGAGAATTGATAGTTGGAAATACCACTTTTAAAAAGGTACCGTAACTGCAAGAAACAAATTATTATGTGCTTATTTATCCTGCTGGAATTATTCTACTCTAAATTGCACCCAAACAAACATGCCATAACCTTGTCTTGAATGGTTTATGAAATTCACATAACAAGATTAGCCAGATAGACAATAAGAGTGAAAATGTAAATAAAAAAACGAGGCATCATTTTCACTCACTTGTTAGCATTGAACAACTTGTCATTTGATGAGTTACAAGCCTCACAGATTTTAAAGTTTCGTGTAGGACAAAGATACAATACAAGAAAAAAGAGGCAAAAAATCACGTAGAATCTTTTCAAAATCACCAAGTCAGTAGAAAATCAGATGACAAACCTGTAACTTTTCAGCAACCTTTTCACAATCCATTCTTGAAAGACAATAAATGATTCCACATTCATCATAATGATTATCTTTGATGAATTTATCAATACCCTCAATGCACTTCTTTGTCTTTGGAACAACAGAGTATCTGTAACAGCAGATCATAAGAGATTGTTTGGGAGAAACATAAACCTTTGCTCAGCACTTACCTCAAGTTCGGGCGATTAAAACTTTGTCGGAAAACAATGCAGTTTACCAGGCCAAGAGCTTGCACAACATCTTCCTTCACACTGACGGTAGCAGTAGCTGTTAAGGCTAGAACAGGTACAGATGGAAACTTCTGTTTCAAGATACCAAGACCCTGTACAGCGACGACAGCCAGTAATTATGAAGTTAATGAATCCTAATATTTTACATGGAACAATAACAGATTCAACAGTTCACAAATGTCCTACGAACAATAAATGCCCAACTTTTTGTTCTCAATAAGATAAAGCGGATTCATAGGCACATCATGTCAGACAGAATAACCAAACGTCAAGTAACAATTGAGCCAAAATTCTTAAAGATTTAAAGACACAAAACCTGATAATCTGGCCTGAAATCATGTCCCCATTGACTAACACAGTGAGCTTCATCAATCACAATCCGGGAAAGATAAGAACGAGCATGAAGACTCTCCAGCTGACGAAGCAGAACATCACTCCTGTAGAAGTGAGCCGAAAAATAAGCCATTTATATTTGTATCGGAAAGTCAAAGGCAAATCGTGTCTTCAAAAATTCTTTGGAATAAAACTAAAAATGTATTTTGTATAAAGATGTGCAAGAAAATAATTAGTATTTCTACAGACAAGCTACTTCAGTTCCACCAACTTTCTAAAAGAATCTCGCATAACTCGAGTTAAATTCCCCTTTCTTCTGACTAATAGGTTAACTGCCAAGACCATTACTCACTTGGCAACTTTCTCCGGGGTAACATACAGCAGCTTATATTTACAATAATCTGAACTAAGCTCCCTAAAAATTTCCTGCTGCTCGCTCCAATCCATGTTGGCACTTAAGTAAGCAGCAGGTATATTTGCCTGGTCAAATACAGATACAGTAAGCATGTCAAGCTGAATATTCACCCAGGGTTTGCGTTAATCAAAATTTAAATTAATTGCCAAAAGAATACCTGCAGCAAGTGCATTATTTGGTCTTGGATGAGTGACACAAGCGGAGAAATGACTAATGTTATCCCGGGACTTACGAGAGCAGGGAGCTACAAGAAAACATTTATTTAAGTCTGATGCAACTAACCACATCTGCTGACTAGAGTAGAACTGCAGATCGTCACTAATAGCAAGCAAGTCTTACTAGAGTGAGGAAAGGGTGAGAAACAAGAAAATCAAATATTCAATATCTAATCTACATCATTAACCATGAAGCATTTGCAAACGAGATAAATATAAAAATGTTATTGACCTGATACGTCAGGCTCTTGCCACCTCCAGTTGGCATCAGCACAAATACATCACATCCACTCAAAGTCGCATTAATCACTTCTCTTTGATTTGGCCGGAAGGAATGGTTTCCAAATACCTTCTTGTTTTCCACCTGAAGTATGACAGATGTACAAAAGATTAGCATGTGGGATGGAATACGCACTCCGAGACAATGTTGTATACCTCTAGATTCTTGGTCCAAGGAAAATCTCGGCGGCTCCACCTTTGGTCAGTTGAACCATCAATGTACTTAACCTCAGAGTACTTTGGAACAAATGGTTCTCTTTCCACAGGCGCAGTTGTAAACCCAAAACCATCCGTTGAGTAAAAGGAAGCTGGCGACGAGACAGATCTGCCAAAACCTTGTGGTTTATTGTCTGTTCCAAACTGCGAAAGCCTCGTCGGATCAATCCTGAAAGACGGGGTTGGAGGAATCGCAAATTGAGCAGGCATCGGTGTTGCAGGGAATGCTGAAAAACAAGAAGGTTCTCTTTCCACATTGGCGGTTCTTGTTTGAAGATAGTTATCAAGCTGTTGAATTTGTTTCTTCAGCTGTTGCCTAACAATAACAAGAACCATAATATTTTCATTTACAAGATTGATTAATAAGGAAACTGAGAAGTGAATTGGAGATAGGGTGGGGAGAATGGAAAATATTTTTAAGTAACAAACTATTGTTATAACCATGTTAAAAGTATTTCCATATAAACATAATGGTGCAATAAGCAAACCTCTCTTTACGAAGGCTCTCTACTTTTTCTGAGTTCATCTCATCAACATTGTCGATAAGATCATTGGATATGGCAATTAAAGTGTCCTTCATAACTTGGAGATGACTGGGAGCTTCAGGGCATAGCCCAAGCTACAAGGACATTATGACTGCAAGGTAAGAACTCTGCAGCATATGACGACGTTCTCAGAAGGAATGGCGAGATACTACCTTACAATTATGGCTGCAAACCATGCATAATTCCGGAGGCAAATGTGTTTCTTCGCTGGAAAATTTTTCTTTATTTGTAAGAGGAGTAAACGGTGGAAGTTTAGAGATTGATGGTTGAGGTGTTGACTGATAATGATCCAACACTATTTGATCCACATCAATATTCTGATGAAAAGAAAGTTAACCATTCATCAAACATTATGACGTAGAGCATGGTGAAAGGGAAATATAACCATACATGTTAATGAAATGTAACTGCTAAAGCATATTATTCACAATGCAAACAATTAGTGAACTATGTTAAACTTTCTCAACATAGTAAGATTCTGCAGAAAAGCAATGATGTAGCTGCTGAAACCAGAAATTACCGAATTTCAAGTTACTGTAGAAAGTTACCTCAAGAATGCCATCATCATCAGTAAAATTAGAGCTAGAGACGCTGGGTACACTTGCTTGTACAGTAGATTCAAAGGGAACGTTATTATCAGTATGCCTTTGGATTCTATCAATGGTTGCAAACTGTGATCCCTTATGGTCCGTGAATTGTCTGCAAATATCTTGCTCCTCCAATTTGCGTTGCGGAATAGACATCTTTGAATCGGGCATTTGGGTTGTTTTACTTGAGCCCCGGCACGTGAATGAACTGACATCTTTGGATAACAGAGGAGTTTTTCCAGGTTGTATGTAACTCCTGGAAGACAAGTGAAGATGTGAAAGACGCTGCCAAGCCTGCCAAGATTTTAACAATGTTAAATGGAGTGAATTGAATGAAAAGAAACGCAGTTCAGCTAAATGAGGTTCAAGTTGGATCTTTGCAGACAAGTTAATACCTCGGCATAGTGTACAAGAAACAATATGACATGATATATTTCAGATGATATTTCAAACGGAATGGGAAAAATGTGAAAGGAAGTTTTATAAAGGACCAAGGACAATAACTTGTATTTGGAAAGAAAGGACACAATATGAATGTAAAATCAACAAGATATATAGAGGGGAGCTGATTATAAAGCACAAAAGCCAAAACTAAGATAATGAAGAGTTGAGAAAGAGATAAACAGAAGAAACAAGAAAGAATTATCTGTATGTTCGTCACAAAAGCTTCACCTTGTCAAGTTGAGTGTTGTGCATCCTAACATCCTGAACTTGGCAAACCACGTGCCTGGAAAGAGAAGAGAGAGGGAAAAGAGAAGCATTCTAGATCATAAATCACAGGCAATAACTGTACATTCATATTATTTTGAAGAGGCAAAAATGGTACTCAAGAAGATTAGTAAATCCCATTTAGAGTGCACAAGAACATATCTCTGGTTACTGGAGAAATTGACAGTATAACAACATTATTCTTTAGCAAATGTTAGTTCGGATGTTGGAGACATGATCGTAGAAGGGACTTCACACTCGTATCAGAATGACGACAAAGTATCAACAGGATAAAACAAGATTGGTTTCCATACTGAAGGTGCAGAAGCCACTATGAAAAATATTCTTTCAAGAAGGAAAAAGGAAAAAAAATATTTTTTGTTAACCTTGCACCCATTGTTTCCCCTTGATGCTTTTGTGTTGACAATGAGAAAAGGAAGTTCGCGCTCAAGAATTTCCCTTGACATGTAAAATTATTGTGCGCAATAGCATGCTGTGACCAATTCTCTTTCTGTATCCGGTTGCTGCACTTCAAATCGCCATTTTGGGTTGCACTCCTTCAGTAAGAAAATAAACCATGGATCATACGGTGCTCAAAGAAAATTAAAGTAGAAAAAGGAAAGACATTTGAGATCATGCGTGTCAATGCTTGCCTTGTTTGCATTTCCTTCATCAATTACAAGCATGTTGCTTCAGATTCTTTGAAATATTCACATCCACAGAAACTGCAAGTCATTGATCTGCGTACAAGCTGTAGAATGAGAAGTTAAGAAGTAAAAGGCCACCTAATATAAAAATCCAACATCTACGACACTGAGCACCGGAGCTAAAAGGCACACCAGGCCAGGCAGGTATTTACCAGATAAATTATATGTAACAACTGATCAAAATCGTACACAAAGAAGATGATATTATGAAACTGGCCGAAGAAGTAACACGAAAACAATCCATAGCCTCTCACCAGGAAACATCGCCTCCGTAACAATATCTAACCCTAAATTGCGTCAAAAGCATCAACAGAAAGCATAATTAGAGAAATTGATGCATACCGCATGAGATGGATCCTCGATAGACAGCGAATTCTCCTATGGTTATGCTTCAGTGGATGATAGAGAAACAAACTTTTAATCAATTGTCAATATGCTTCTGAGTTCTCTGCTTATGCCCAGAATGGAATTCATTTGAAGTCGAAGCGGGCTTTGTAATGGCGGGATGATGCAATGCAACAAATTGAATGCATTTATTTTCGGGCAATGGGCTTCTAATTATGAGCCGCTTGTTGGGCCCGGCCCAGGCCGTGCTTTCGAATTGATTTTGGTTAAAATAAATTAATAAAATCATAAAAAAGGAGAGGATCTTTTCATTTCAAGCCAAATAAAAAAATCAGACACATGACTAAATCTTGAAATAATATAAAAATGCGCTGTTAAAATATAAAAGTCGCAAAAATGTCTAGTTTCGGCCAGCCGAGCACACATATCGCAGTGATTTATAATTTCGTATCAAACGAGATAACACGTTACGGGTGTTTGTTTGGAGTGATCCTGATATTCACATCACTGGCGTAGTGTGAGTATCACCCGGAATGAAGATTAAGGTGATATGTCATCAATGTGTTTGTTTGATGTGATATTTCATTTTGCGTATCAATGTGAAATTAAAATATTGTGTTACGGTGATCTCTGGGGTGATATTGCATAAATACATATTTAACCCTATGTAAGTATCAAGATAAAAGGATTAATATGCATATTTTGAGATAATACTTTATGTAATTATGATTAATATTTTGATATTTAGTTTAAATATTTTAAATTATAATTTTTTATATAATTATTCAATATAATTATTTTGTGAAATTATTAAATATTTAAAGATTTAAATAATATAGTATATAATTAAGAATATAATTAAGGATATATAAGGGAGAAATATTAAATACTAGTGTAATATTGTCTGAAAAATAATTAGAAAAGATCACGATGTAAGATCACTTAGTTTTTTTTGGGGTGATCCAAAAATTGAATACCATCCGTTTTCATCGTCCAGCGATCCATCATCATGGTGATAACTGATCACATAGGTTAAACAAACAAAGTGATGAGAAGGTGAAAAGGTAGGTACACCGTAATGTTTGGAGGATCATCCCAAAACAAACGTGTTTGATTCGGAGGACTAATTTTTTTTACTTTATTAGAAGTGCAGAAATAACTAGTTGGACGAAATAATGATTGTTTCGAGTGATTGATCTTAGGCTTCTGTTCGTTTCTTGAACTCAGTGGATGCAAGAAATATAAACGTGACAGAACAACATGGAGAAAGAACTATGTCATAAATATTATGTTGTTAACAGACATGCATAAACTTTGTCGTCATGACGACATTAAAACAAAGGATTATAATAAGGTTGAATTAAATTAAGCAGACAATTATAATTTATTGCATTTGAAAAAACACCTGCAGGAATATTTATCCTTTTGTGGACCGTCGTCGTACTTCACACATTCAACGTGGTCGTACAAATAAGCAGTGAAATATCTGCAAACGATAATGCATGGAGATAAATCTGAAGGCTTGCATGGATTTCCCAGATCTGATTTGCAGATCTTCCCATTACAACCTACGCGGCGCACATATGTTTAGTTTAGTTAGTAGGGAGAAAAGAACTAAAGACGAAAATAAAGAAGCAAAAGTCGTCATTATTAGGAGCGAATTGAGATCAGAGTTAAGTACAGTACCTGAGAGGAGAGCAAAGCTAATGAGAGCAGCAAGCAAGGCTTGGAGTATTTTGTTTGCCATTTCAGCCATTTCTTGTTATTTCTAGCTATTCGTTTCAATTGGGGTTTTCTCTTAATAGATATATTATATATATACATAGATAAGATAACAAAGAAAAAGAGCCTGCTTTATATTATTGTATATATATTATTACTGCAATCAGTATCTTGATAATTAATGGATATATATGAACCAAAAGAAAAAAAAAATGCGTGGCCGTGTGTGGTTTCTGAATTCAATTTGGCTATAATATTTATCCTCTAAAATATAATGATAGTCATGGAATTGCCTGACCAGTCTCAGAACAAGATCAAACCTTTTTTTTTATTTTAAGAACACTTTATATATTAGTTAATATGCATTTGTTTATATGTGGATTTGTTTATTGGCCGAGTCGTCATGGGTCAGTGCTATATTGAGGTCAGTTTCCAGTAAAGGGACGAGAAAATCTCATCGCAGAATTAATCATATTCATATTCCACCAAGACACATAATTATTATGGAACATAGATAATGGAAAATATTATATGGGTGGGTTCAAGCATTAATATTCGGACCATTTAGGGCATTTGTAAAAGCACCTACAGTAATAGTAATCAACTCTATCCTTCTTCACACACTCAGAGTGATCGTATAAATCTCTAGCGTAATGTTTGCATGCAGTGTTGCATGGCGATTGAACTTCATCAGGCGTGCATATATCTCCCGATAAATCAATGACGTTGCACACATTACCAACACATCCTATAATACGGCACAGAAAATAAACTCAAATGTTTGAATTATATATATTATGATAAAAAGAAAATTAGGACGATTTTTTTTTAATTAATAATGACTCAAATGTTCTAATATATACGTACCTGAGATTATAGCAAAGCCGATGAGGGCAACGAGTAAAGCTTGGATCAGTGTTTTCTTTGCCATTACAACGTTTTCTTGATATCTCTAATTCGACTTCTACCTTGATGCATATATATATAATATATATATATATATATGTATGTATATATGTGTGAGTGGAGCCTGATTTATTAAATGAAAATTCCTTTGCGAATGAATGGCGATTGATCTTCTTTATTTAACGTGGCAATGATACTTATCGAAACTCAAATGATGAGTCAAACCACACACGGCCACACATTTTCTTATATTTCATCAAATTTAATTCTAAATAATATTCTGGTCTAATATATGAAGCTATAAATTTTGTGAATAATATTGAAAATTTACAAAAGTTTGTGTGTAAAGAGATCATGAGAATGAGTTTAATGGTTGAAGGAAAATTATTCATTTTGAGTTTGAGAATTAATTTATGAGTTGGAGATATATAATAATATATTTACATATACTAAAAAATAACGAATAAGACAACTAATCCCACAACAAAGTCAACCCTTTCTAACACGATACATTGGTTACAATTTACAACCTTCGACTTTCTTGCAAGAAATCGACACAATAGAGAAAGAAGAGTTGTATCAGTCTCTTTCAGTAATAGGGTATCCAATCCCATGCCTTTTGCTAGGAAAAGTCACAAAAAGCAAACTAGCCATCACTCCAATCCCAATAGGAACAATATCCAAGATTTCTTCAACCTCACGCGCCGGCGAGGGATACAAACACGCCACCACGTTCTTATCCCTCAAAGCCACCGAAGCAAAAACGAGCACCGACAAGAAAGCGTGGACGAAATCCAAGAATCCCAACTTATACTTTACCAACTCGGAAACATCCACGGCCGACGGCGACGAGCCGCCGTCGAATAGCCAAAGCCCCTTGAAGGTGGCGAACCCGTAAGAAACTTGGCCGTCCGAGGTTCTAACGCTGTCCGTGAAAGAAGCTAGGAAGCAAGAAAGGGCTAAGACGAGGAGTAAAATGGAGGTCAGCGGCCGAGTCGCGGCGTCGCACGCGCCGTTGTTGGTGAATATTGGTACGAGGAGTTGGAATGACAGTAATGTCCCCGTGGGGAGGAAGTTCGCTAGATGGGCCGTGCTTTCTAGGGCTTGGGTGAGGGCGTTTTGGGAATTTCGCTGAGGACGGCGGAGCGGAGGTGGGTCGTCGGAAAGGGTTGTGGCGGGTGGCGGTTGTGGTGCTTGGTCGGATATCGATGATGACGACGGTGGTCTTTGTCTTAGAGACATGGTGGCTCTGTTATTTATTGGGTGTGTTATTTTTTATATCGAGGGTTTGCCTTGTTAGAAGACGATTTATAATAGATTAAAGCGTCGACTTTCGTAGACCATTTTTCATGTTTGCACGCAAAGATGGCCTTTCTTTTTGTTGTTAATAAGATAATAAACAGATGGATCACGGAAACATTGGATATATAATTTTATTACCTAGCAAACGTCATGGCGTGGAACATGCCGAAGGTTTGCTTCTTGTTGCTAACTATCATTTTTCGTATAAAACAATTAAAACAGAGTAGCTACAAAAACAAGACTAATATCGCAATCAAGACCCCATTTTTATGTTGTAATGAGAGAGTTCAACAAGCAAGCCCCAAACTTTAAATTTCATTACAATATACATGATTGTAGCACCATTTTCCTGAACCTTAAAGTCACAAGAAAGCTAGAGGCATAAGCAATAGAGTGCAGTTTATGTCCGTAAAAATCACATCTTTCGCCTCCCAAATATCTAAAGATCAGCAAACGCACAGACACTATATTTACACAAGGCCTCAATATTCCATAGAACAACAATCAGATTAGTAATGAGAGCATGAGCAATACACAGAAAAAAACAGTTATCTAGTTCTTGGAAAAGATGCTCACAGCCCACCTTCGATGATCAGAGCTTGGGATGGGAGTGAGATTCGATCCATAGCTCAGTTTGGAGTTTTAAACGAGAAATGAATACTGTGCTTTTACGAATGAGATTGGGCTTTGATTCAGGTTACAGCTTATGGGCTATTATTATCTCTTTTGAGATCTTTTGATTTCCGAGTGAATTTACTAAATTATTATTAGAAGAAGAATCACTCATTCCTCTTTAAGGTACCCGCCTACATAATAACATAGTATTATTATTATTTTTTAACATAAATAGGTAGATCGTGAAAGGATTATGTTAGGAATATATTATTGTGTTTAATTAAATTATTTTATCTTAATCTTGTAGTTTATTCTAATTTAGGACCTAATTGTAAATATACCCAACTTGTGGGTATATTAGTTAACTTGGGCCCAATAGCCCATTAGGGCTTATGTATAAATACCCTAAACGATACATCGTTTAGGGTTGCTGATTCATTAATAGAGTTGACGACTTTTCTGAAGAACACGTGCGCTCTCGTTCCAACTCTGCAATTCGTCCATCGGTATTACTTCGTTATTGCTTCCGTAATTCATCATATCAGGTAATACTAATCCTTTGAATCAGTACAAGGTTGGATAAAATCGGCCTAACAAGTGGTATCAGAGCCGAATTCGTGGATCAAACTCATCGAGGCTTTATCGACTTTATTCGCTCGTTGAAATCACTCGCTCGTTCCATCTTCTCTCGTCGGAGTTCATCGAGATCTGTGCTAATTATTCGTTGTTCCTATCTGATTCTTGAAATTCTAACGATCGATTCTTATTCAATTTCTCAGATTATTCGTGGCTTATTCTATTGATCGAATTCTTCGTATCAGCCGAAGAACAGGTTTTCTGCCGAAGAACAGATGTTTTCTGGAAAAACTTCTCGAGATTTTTTTTGAACGAATTTGCTCATCTCGACATTTATCTCGACATTGTGCTCGAAACCTCTCTTCCCATTGATCTCGACATCAGCCTCGACATTTTACTAAGTTAAAAGGGTCTCGACATTTTTCCCGAAATCAGCCTTAATTTCTCGACATTTGAAGTCTTTTGAAGTTCTCGACATTCTTCACTAGTTTTCGACATTGTCCCCTATTTCGACATCCTGCATACATCTCGACTTTCTCTTATAAATCGACATTGTTTGGGCCATTTACTTTTCACTCAGTTTTCGACATTTTATATGTGCCTTAAGAAAGCCCAATTCGATCTCGACATCTTATAACATCTCTCGACATTTTCCTCACGACATTCAAACCTCGACATCCTCCTCTCGACATTTCATTCCTTTGAATTCCTCGACATTTTGACTTCTCAACATCTAAGTTCTCGAAATCAAGTTCTCGTTATTTAAATCTAAGGTCTCAAATCCAGAACATATCTCTCGACATTCTCCTTTTACATCCCTCGACATTTTCTTAAATATTTAAGAAACTCGACATCCTCTTCTCAAGGTTAAAGATCTCGACATTTTCTTGAAGCCATTGGGAAGATAGTGACGGGTTTTCTTGTCATACCCATAACCAATGTTGGGCATCAAGGTAGATCCTTTGAACTTTCGCCTGACCTGAGAGTCGATGCCCTTGGGCCTGCGCCAGATTGGCTTCACAGAGACAAATCGATCGCTCTAAGGCCTCTTAAATTTCTTGACCTGCTTTTTGATAATCTTCTTGTCCAACAGAGGCACAACCATTGATACTAAAATCGAAATTCGTACTACGGTTTTTCGTGTTTCAGAACACTTCGATTCCCTTCGAGAAATTTATCACTGCTAATTATAGTTTCGACAATCACAGTTTTCTTAATAAAAATAAATAAAAATAAAAATAAAATAATTAATAAAATATATATTATATATATAAATATCTATCTTTTTAGTATTATTAATTAATCAACTAATTAAATTAAATTCTGTGATTGTTTCATTTTTCATCTATCTTTCTAACTTTGTTTGATTCGACTAAGATTTAGCTGATCAACACGATTAAGATCCATATCCAACCAAAATAATTCTAGAACTGAACTTTCAATATCCACTTTCAATATGTCATATATGTCGTATCATTGGGAACAGAAAGTGAACAAACAAGCTAAAGAAATTGAGGAATTAGAAGCTCGCTTAGCGAATAATCATAAATGTCTCCTTGCCAGCTTAAGTGAAAAAGCGCATCTCAATTGCGAGCTTGAAGCAACGCAAATGAGAGTCGATGATCGTGATAAAGAAATAGAAAGAATGAAAGCGAAAATTAGTGAGTTAACTACTACTTTGAAAAAGAGCGAAGACGAGAGACTCACTAAGACTTGTCAATATAATGTCATGTATAGCGAGCGTAGCGAGTTATACGTTAAAATTAGGAGTTTGGAGGACATTCTAACAAAAAAAGGGCAAGCGGATCAAAATTCCTCTAAGAACCTAGCGTCAAACGGGGAAAGTAATTTACATTCGAACAAACTTGCTTCTTGTTGGGAAATTCCAGAGATTGCTAATAAAATTTCCAAATTAAACGCAACTTTGGAATCAGAAACAGTAGGTTTTCAAGCAGCAAAACAAAAACAGTCGGGTGTCGTACTCATGGCAGAACAGGAACCATGGCTCAAGGATACCTCTGAGAGTGAGGAAGAAAATCTGACACTCATGGCAAATGTCGAAGCTGACACTGAAGATGAGGCGCACAACACTGCAGCCACTCCCACAACTGACTCATCTTCAGAAACTGAGGTACACGATTCTTACTCTGATCTACATTTAGAGATTTCAGTTCTTCAAGATAGACTAACATCTATGTCTAGTGAAAACCAATCATTAAGAAAACTAGAAACTAGGTTAGCGAACAATGAAAAGGTCTTGCGAACCGAACTAGTAGAAAAGGCTAAGTTAAACTCGTTTCTAGAACAAGCTCATGATACATCCCTCAGACATGAGACTAGGATAAGAGATCTAGAAGAAAAACTTTCCGAAAAGGAAAATGATTTCAAGAAGAGTGAGCAAGAGCGTAATTGCATATCCCAAAAATATGAATTCTTATCCAAGGAACGAAATCGTCTATATTCCAAATAAAGAAACTTGATGATCTCCTAACAAAAAGAGGACAAACAGATAGAACGATTTTTCTAAACAAGCCTAGAGACATAGAATTTTATGATCCCGTGAAGGATTAGGCTTTGTTCCAGGTTCCGTACAAACAGTCAAGAAACCCCTACCTCTTTACGATATTAGTTTCCTAGGCTTACAAATACCTAGTCTTATGCCCTTCACTAGTCTTATTGACAACTTAGAAGAGAAAAAGAGAAATAAGGAAGGCTGGGCTGAAATACCCATCGACTACGACGAACTGAATAAGAGCTCAAGAACTAAGGAACCTTATCCGGCGGATGACTACTTATCCCTATATCCACCCTCCTCAGAAGAAGTGGACGTCCAGAGACCGTGTACATCTCGTCCATATATTCCTCCATTTATCAAAGAAATGAAAGAAATTAGTATCTGTCACTCGACTTTTGAACAAGAAAAGATTGCCTCTCAAGTGGAAAAAGACGTACTCCTGACAATCATCTCTTCACTCGAGAAGCAAATCAACAACCCCATAGGTCTCTTCACACAATGTCACGTAGCTACGCCTAATGTGGATGCATCATCTCACAAGGAGATTAAAGGGAAAGAAAAAGTCAAAAGACATGAGCTGCTATTTGAAAACTTCGCATCCCCTTCAAATCATTACTATTACTGCGATGATGCACTTGCCTTAAATTCCCGTTTTCGTTTAGCAACCGCAACCTCAAACAAGGACGACTCACGCTTCTTTACCAAGTCAAGCTCGCAAACCCAAATGGAGAGGAAACAAACCAAAGACAAGACAGACTTCCTGACTGAACTATCACGCCTGCAAGCCATCAACACATTACAAGCAAAGGAACACCAAAATCAAATTGAAATCTTCAAGTTCGAAAAAGAGAAACTACTAAATGAAATCTTCCTCCTAAGAAACCTCAACGATCATTCATCTGAAGTTGGTTCTTCTTCGACTTATGATTTAACTCCTAATAATGTGTCAAATTTAGCTACAGGCAAGAAACTAACCAAGAAGACGAAGACGATGGACGGGGTCAGGAAATCAAAATCTAAACCCTCTCCTACCAAGGCTTTCTACTCTACAAACTATGCTTATGATGAACATAACTTCATTTCATCGAAGACTATTAAGCACTGTGATGTTTCCCGTTTTAGTAAATCTAATATTTATAAGATGCATCATTCTTCTACTCGACAGCCATCATCTCATGCAAGCCACGTCTCGAACACTCCCGTATTCAATCGATTGGTGCATAAGAACTCAACAGGGTATAGTCCTAATGTTAAGCAAATTTGGATGCCCAAGCAAAAACATCACCCCGCATCCCCTCAACACCCAAAACAAGGATTGAAGCTATGGATTCCTAAATCACAAATTAAATTGAATAGGGCTTTAAAGGATGACTTAGGATCAATATCTGAACCTAATGTGCTTAACTCGTTTTCTGCTAACAAGGGAGGACCCATCCAAAAATGGGTACCAAAGGCCCGATAACATTTTGCAGATATTCCAGCATGAGTAGGTACAAAGAGAGCTGCTCCACACCCATGACTGGTATGCGACGAGGGCAGCCAACATCCCAGCGTGTATGGCATCTCAGGTTGCTCCACAGACACGACTGGTTAGCGATGCGAGCAACCAAACGTAGGTAAATTCTATATATGCATTCCATAGTTAAACTTTTGGCATGCATATCGAAATGAAAAGATTATATACCTACTTTGAAACTAAATGGTACATTATAGTTATGCATGCTTCAAAAAGACTTTAAATTCCAAATTTTCGCATGCATACATGAGTTGAAATGCATTAAATACCATGTTATAGCCACATTTTATTATGCATGCATCTTAACGAATTTCCGAGCTTAAATTTTCTGTATGCATATGAGCTGCAGCGCAAAATTCATATTCTAACTTAGAGCGATAAAAACGTACATTCTAATGCATTTTAAAGAACAATATTCTTTATTTTGCATCTGCTTTGAAAATAAATAAATACGTTCACGCTTAATTAATTGGGAGAGAACTTATATGTTTGAACGTGCATGCATTGAGGGGGAGTATCACTCCATATTTATGAGGGGAGCTATTTTTAAAGAGAAACAACTCTTATATTTGTCTTAAGTGGAGCAATAATTAATTTTTGAGGGGGAGCGAACAACAACTCTTATATTTGTCTTAGTGGAACAATAATTAATTTTTGAGGGGGAGGAATAAAATATACTCTCGAACGAAAATTTTACGAATATGCATCTTTCGAGGGGGAGTTATTCAGTTTTAAGAAGCATGATTTGAGGGGGAGGAATAAAATATATATATATATATATATATATATCTATATCTAATATATAAATAATATAATATATAGATACTATTATATTATTATTAAGATAATACATATATATTTATATATATATATAAAAAAAAAAACGTGCAAAAAAAAAAGAGGCAAAAAAAAAAAAAAAAGGCCTCATCCTCTCTAATCTTACTTCAAAAGAATTCCACTGTCTTCCAAAGATATATTTGAAGGACGAATCTCAAGCCTACAAGAGTTCAAGAATTCCAAAAGGCGTGACAACCGTACACTATCACGAAGATGATCTCAACCGACCTGCTCCAACTCGCTGATCAAGCAGCACTCACCAAATTGACGGATGCATGGATTGTAAGTTCCCACGGTTCAGTCAGACCAAACTGAACCTAACCCCGGAACGTAGCCGAGTGTTAGTGACGATTCAAGTTCATAAAAGCCATATTGGATATTCTTGACAAGACCGAAGAGCGGAAGATACACAAATCCCTTACCTCACACAACATTCGGACCATCTCACATAGGTGCAGGAGCTGATTTCTATCAGCTCCCGGGTAGAAGTCGCCTCATCTGGTCCAAAGGCGCATGCACAACCGAGCCTTACCCACTCATCGATCTCCCAACAGACCGATGTTTCAATAAATCACGGGGAGCCGCGTAATCTATCACTGCTTCACTTGGAAGCAGGAGATATTGAATTAAGTGGTAGTCAGCCCCACACCACTGAATTTTATTGAACACATCGAGTCTAGTGTGTCCTCACCATCCAAATATTTTTATATCTTTTTAGGACACATACATTTTTTTCTTATCTGGACTTTGTGACCAGATCAGAACTTTCGTAGACATGTCCTACTGCGACATGCTTCGATGATCGGAAGGAAGTCCTGCCGTTGCAACATCAACAACAACGGTTTCAGGCCGTCACCTATGAGCTATGCTCCTAGACTGATGCTAACGGAACGCCTATGTGGCCCCGGTTTATAAAGTCCTGTTATCACAGGCCACGTCTCAGAGTTTAACTCTGAAGTCGTGTCGACGGACTGCCTTTGTGGCTCTGTCAGGTTATTACCCAACCTGAGCACCTACTATTTCCGCCGCACGTACCACTCTGAAGACGGGCTCTCATGCAATTGATGGAAAAATCTGAAGGAGCCCAAGCACATTTTTTGGAAAACGCAACTCCATCATCTTGTCCCGATGACACGATCTTCTTGCCAAAGACGATGTCCCATTTTGACCTATCGCATGACGATCTCCCTAGCTCGATCTTCATGAGGGGGAGGAGTACTAAAGCAAAATGGGAGCAGCACCACGACGAAAGTCCAATATAGATCAGAAAATGCCAAATCTCAAGCGTCGTCAAGAATCAAACGAAGACCACAGAGTCCAACGATTGAAGTTGTCGCCTCATGTACGACTCTTCGATTTTAAAGAAACACCCCAATCAAAACACAAGGTTGAACAAACGTAGGGGAGTTGAGCTACAATTGAACGGAGAGATCGGACTCAAATGACAAGATACGACCAACAACTTCAGCATGGACTTCAAGATCAAAGCTGCCGACTCGTGTACAACTTTTCGAATTTAAAGAAAACTCCCTTCCCAACACAAGGTTGAACAAATGTAGGGGGAGTCGCGACTATCGAAGGGAGAGCTGGAACACAAGAAGAGAAGATCAGAACACGGTGAGCTTGGAACTCCTAAAGAAGAGGTCACAAGACAAGATAAAGGAGGAGGTGAACGAAGAAGAACATGCATGCAAATGCTTTCGCGTACACAACTCAGATACGTGTTCGTTGAGGACTCAGGATGATTACAAGACGAAGATAACCAGCGCTGAATTGCAAATTAAACACAAGGGGGAGATTGTTAGGAATATATTATTGTGTTTAATTAAATTATTTTATCTTAATCTTGTAGTTTATTCTAATTTAGGACCTAATTGTAAATATACCCACTTGTGGGTATATTAGTTAACTTGGGCTCAATAGCCCATTAGGGCTTATGTATAAATACCCTAAACGATACATCATTTAGGGTTGCTGATTCATTAATAGAGTTGACGACTTTTCTGAAGAACACGTGCGCTCTCGTTCCAACTCTGCAATTCGTCCATCGGTATTACTTCGTTATTGCTTCCGTAATTCATCATATCAGGTAATACTAATCCTTTGAATCAGTACAAGGTTGGATAAAATCGGCCTAACAGATTATTACCTCAGAGCAGGACCACTTTGGTTGGCAATGTATTAAAGATCGATATTTAATAAGTTAAGCAAGAACATATATAATGAATGATTGTACTTGTAAATATTCTGTCACGCATCAGTCTCAATGAATTTTTTTTTTTTGAGGGATGAAGTAGATGTTTGTTTAATCACTATTTCATCAATTCATAAACACGTGACATGGGACTTTGCTAGGACCACTAATCCACTTACTACATACTACATCTTAATTAACTTCGTCGTACAATAATTGTGCTTTTTTTTTTTTTGCTATTTAACTTTTAATTAGCCTTGATTGATTTTTTTTTTTTTGGTGTGTAGAACACGAACAAAAAGTAAATGACCTTCACATGGGACTTTTCCAAAAAAGAAATGTCCTTCGACTAAGGATAAAGCAAAGAAATACGTAAAAAAAAAAAAGTAAATGAATATGTGGTTCGCCTCGCCAGCAAAAAAGCTAATTTCTTCACATTCTATCGTAGTCTTGGAAAATGTGATTGTCTCACTTTAACTCTCACTTTCATGCAACTGATTCAGAGTTTCTATATGCTAAACTTTGAAAATCTATTCGGGATTATCCAAAAAACCATTACGTTAGTTAAAGCTTTATAAAATATTTATGAAGATACATATTTCAATTATGAACATGAATGTTGGATACAATATAGAGATGACCACATATATTTCCGTTAATTAGGACAACAACTTCACACACAGTAGATTGATTGATTTACATGCTAGAAAAGTGAAAGCTATTATTAGCTTTGCTTCGGTTGGAGAGACTTCACGAGATAAAGATAGATCAAAAGAAGATATAAAAAATAAAAGAGGAAAAACCATGATTCAGTTTTGATACTTCTTTTTCAAAATTTGTTTCATTCTTAATTCTTGTCATGGGATGGGACCCTAATCTTTAAGAATTGTCTCATTACTCATATCCGAGAAAAATATTACATATTCTTTTATATTGAGATGACTCCAATAAATAAAGCCATTGCAGGGTTATGTTATGTCAAGATCATAAGTGAGGTGTATCGCTGTCTTGAAGTAAATGTTCGTGTATTATATAGCTTTTCCTTGAACAATTGTGGTGGTGTTAAGTTTTATTATACTTAATACAAGTTGTGATAATACATGATAACAGATATATTATGATTTTAATAAAATTTCGTATTTATAAGTTGTTCTAACACCTGGATTTCAAGTGATTTCCTTTAACTTGGTTACATGTTTTTCATCTTTCATTTTAACACACACACTATCTAGTGCACATGGGGTGATTAGGTAAAAAAGGAACATTGATCACAAATTTCAAAGACATGGTGATTGCCTTGTTGAAAAAGATGTTTAGCCCCATTTGAAGAAAAAGAAAAAGGTTCCATCAATCTCTCTCTTAAACCTATTAAATAAAATAAATAGGGGTAATGGAGAATCACTTATTCTATTTAAAATTGAAATCCAATAATGGTTCTTCCATTTCCATATTTGCAAGATTTCATTTTTATTTATTTGAAAATATTTAAGTCTGTATTGCACGGCATTTTTTTCCTGCAAAGCTATAATGATATTTTACTAAAATTAAAATCAAATATGGCTAGGTCAACATCACCACCTTTTATTTTTTCGATCGAACTATCACTATTACATCTTACACCTCACCATGCAAAACTCTATTTTATAAAATCATTTTCTTGAGTTGCATTATTATTTCTGGTCAGGTGCTGCGCCATAGCTCTAGCTCTACTGTAAGAGATTTCCAACATTTATTCTCATTTTTATGCTTCTTGAACATACACTAAATACGTTATAATGAAAATTAAACAAGACACATGCTTATTTATTTAACAAAAAGTAAATCAAATAAAATTAATAAAAATCGTACAAAACGTTGTCACCTTCGCCTGACAGTGACAGCAAAGGCCCATAGCCAAAGATTGCCTTAGATCTGCTTCTCCGAGACAAGTTACATTACTGATTAAGTTAGGCATCTAATACTAAATATTATATTATAAAATAGAAACATTAAAACTGTAACAACTGGGATTTATCTAGAAAACCATATCGCTTTAAATTGTAAAAGAAAAGATGGGCTCAGCTCCCATATAAGCAAAGAGCGTAAATGCTTCATTGCTTTAGTGTTTTCTTGTCTTGTTCTCTTCGCGACAAAGAATCTTCAACGGTGGCTCTCTCCTTCTTCTTCTTTATTCTCCTTCTGGTAATTTACCTTACATTCTCAAATCTGCTCATCAAATTTCTTGCATTGTGTTTTAAATTGTCGCGTTATAATAATGTTTGCCTTAAACACAAAGGTTGTAAATGGCCGACCGACTTGATTATTGCAGCTTCTTTCATGATTATTGCAGGCATCAAAATTCCATGATTAGGGTTTTATTAGTCGATCATAAACGACCCTCTTGTACACAGGTCATAATTTTCAAGAACTGAAACAGACATGAGTGAGATTAGTAGTAGTACAGGTGGACGAGGAAAGGCTTGGAATGTTTATAGCATTAGCAGCAGTTCTTCAAATCCAAGTTCTTCTTCTGACAATAATAAGGTGGACAATAATAATGCTTCATGGAAGAGCTTCGACTCTTCGATGAACGCCATTTCCTTCGGATTCGTGGCGACGGCCATACTCATATCCATGTTTCTCATCATGGCTTTGTTCGAACATCTTTTCCGGCCAAACGCCTCGCCGTCCGGCGACGACGAGGAAAGAAGCAACAGTAACAACAATAACGTCTCGGAATCAAGACATCATATTATATTGCAGAAATTGGCAAATCAAGAAACGGTATATATATATATATATATATATATATATATATATATATATAATAGCTTTATTTACTCCTTCACTTTATTTTGGAATATATATGTGATAATCAGTTTATTTATTTTGTTGGTGACAGTTGCGACGAACTAGTGAGGAATCATCGGAGTTCTCAGTGGTGATGCCTGGGGACAAATATCCAACCTTCATAGCTCAGCCAGCCCCATTATTGTTACCATCTTCTTGTCCGAGGGAAGGAGTACATTGGCCTTCTCATCATGAAACATAGCCCCATTTTGATCCATTATTACTATTTTCGTATCCACTAATAGAGTGTGTAATAGTTGTTTTTACTATGTTACTTAATTTGTTAAAGAGTTTTTAGAGAATCTTCATTACAATTATGCATGATTTATTTTTTCACGTAGTTATCTTTCTACTCAAATATGGGTAAGAAGACATCAACGCGTGGCTTTAGGGACCTTTTATTTTTATTAGCCCAACCCGGCGGCCCATGATGGATGATGAATCCATCAAATTATTATGTAGTGATTTTGATTAAAAGTTAAAGCAATATGAAATATCCCAAAAAATAAAAATTAATGGTAAAATTTGCTATATTGATAGTAAAATTGAACATTAATCAAGAGCCGCTGTGAAAACATGACGACCCAAAATAATGAAGAGCTATCAATGGAAAAATGAAAGCACTCCATCGCCACACCTGAATCCATATTAATGGCAGGAGATGCGTTTGAAGGAGAGAGAAATTGGTGCAAACCTATTTTGGGTATGCGTATGGGTGTCTATTGGAAAAAAATTTGGTATTTGAGTTGGAAAATGGGAGTCCATTGTAGATGGTACATTGGAGTCATCAATAGTAATTTCAAGTATTAAGTTATTATTAATTTTTCATTAATATATGATTCAACGCAACCCATTTACCTAGTTTCACTATATATTAATTAATTTATATTTAAGTTAAATATACACTTTTACCATTTCAAAATTAGTAACATATGAAAATTAATAATATGTTAATTTTTTAGAAACCTTCTTATAAACCATATTAACCCACACAAAAAGATGTAAATAAAAAAAATCCAGATTCATATCATATTTACTAAAGTCCATTTTTAGTCTTATGTAATAGTTAAAAGTGATACTGTTGTGTAAATGAATAAAATTTAGTGTAATATACACATAAATACCTACTTGAATAAAACTTACAAATCAATATCTATGTCAGAAATTTTTACAGATAGGTACCCAACTTACTGTTTGTACTAGTTTATGTGTAAAGACCGTACCTTGCTATGTGCATAGCATACCATGTCACGCCTTTATACGGTACCCTATACGGTTTCTATATGGTACCTAAATGTGCTAATATGGCATGCCATTTTCTAAACGTATTACGTACCACAATACGTTGCTACAGGGTACCTAAATGTGCTAATACGGCGTACCTGCGGCGGGATCGGGTACCTGTTTGCAAAAAATTTATTCTGTTAGGTACCTACATATAAAAAATGCTGACATGTACTAAATTACAAGTTTTTTTTTGCAGATGGGGTATTTATGTGTAAAGACTAAAATTTAACTAATAGTTACTATCCCTCAAAATATTACAAATAAATACTCCATCTGTTACTCAATACATGTCGTTTAAGGATATTACACGTATATTAAGAAAAAAAGTAAAATCTCCATTATACTCTTAATTAATTATGTTATCTAATTTAATTTAACAATTTTTATTAAAGATAAGGGGTAAAATTGGAAATAAGAATATTGTTTATCTTGAAAACTGTAAAACTACGTGTATTTAGAAAAATAAATAAATTCTAAAAACAACATGTACTAAGGAACATAGAGTATAGTAAATAAGAGTAATTAGGCATAATAAATAACATTCAAGAGTAGTTATGTTAAGATTAAAATGAGCGGCCATTTGGGTCTTGAAAACTGAAATTTTCACTTTTTGTAATAAGTTTAGGTGGCGTGGCAGCAGATAATCATTCATCCAAAAACCTTGGGAAAATGGGTAGATACAGAATTTTAATGTAAGAAAAAGGTTGACCTCTTTTAATTAATTAATTGACTCCGCCGCCTACTTAAAACCATCGCGCGGTTCATTTCCCAATCAAACTCTCTCTCTCTCTCTCTCTCTCTCTCCTGAAGGCGTATATCTCTCAGTCTCACTTCAACTCGCACTCTGCCGTCGTTCCGAAGCCGAAACGACATGGCGAAAACTTCGAAGAATCGAAAGGCAAGTAGAGTATTCGAGGAAGTCACTCCGAAGGTAAGTTATCGACTTTTGATTTGGAATTCTAGCTTAGATTTGCTGATTACGGATGTGGGTTTTGAGCTGGATTCGACTTCGTGGGGGGATTATGCTTTGTCAAATCGACGATTTGGGTCCTTTTAGTGGATTATCTTGGGACGAGATAGAATTGATTGATTTGGTCGGCGTTGATTGACTCCGCCACCATTCATTCATTTAAGTTCGTTGTTTGATGTGTCCAAAATCTGTTCAATTCTTTCGTTCATGGTCGAAATCGGAGTTGAACTCATTCATGTTGGTCGAACTTTTTATTTATTAGTTGAATTCGACCATAAACACGAATGTAAGTTTGCAACCATCTGAGCAGGCTGGTACGGAGACTTCCCCTCCAGTGTCTATTGAGAAGCCTCATCCGAATCCCCAGCGCCGTGCTCGGACTGCAGATATTGATGGTTTACGAACACAAATTGCTACTGGTTTTTCGGAGATTATGAAAAAGCTTCGGTCAGTGCAGGAGGAGATTCGGGTAGTGCGTGAGGAGGTTAAACTAGTGCGGTCAGAAGTGGGTATGTATTGATTTTATTGTGTTATTGACATAATTGTTATGAATCTATGTGATCATTGTTGTTTAAATCAGGGAGTGTCATAACGATGAAGAAGACTCTAGGAGACAATCCGATGGCTGAGGCGACAGACCCGAATGAGGAGAATGGAAAATCAGAAGTGGGTATGTATCTAGTTTTTGGTTGTGTTGTTATTATGAGGTGATATAATCGTTGTGATTTGAAATAATTGTTGCTGTTGAGAAGAGACTGTCAAAATGAGGGAGGGAACATTAGGTGACAACCTGATGGCAGATGCGACAGATTTTCACGAAGAGAGGAAAGAAACGAAATTTGGTATGCATTGAGTTTTATTATTTCTTCGTGTTGGTTTTAGGAATTGACATTGTCATGAATTTATATAGTTGTTGTTGAAACAGAAACCGTCATCACTGGGAAGGAGGAGAGGTCAGGAGACAACCTGACAGCGAAGGTGACAGATCGCAAGGAGAGAAAAGAATCAAAAATGGGTATTTAAATATTTGTCAAATGGTTATTGTCAAATGATACATTTGTTTTGAATTGGTATAAATGTTATTGTTTGTGGAGGACGAATTTTGGTTTCCTATGATTCTCATAGTCTCGTTTGTTTATGCGGTTAAAAGATACGTATTAATTAAGATACACCCAGTTCAATAAATTTGAGAAAGTTAATTAACAACTTATGACTCAATGCGCTTTTCATGGAATTGAATAGCTATAGACTCGCTCTCTTTGAGCTTTGATCTGATCTCCCATTTATGTTGATTTGTAATGAATCTAAGAAACATTGTATGGGATGCAGGCATGGAGAGAAAACCCAGGAAAAAGGTTGCAACAAGAACGGAAAAAGTTGCAGAAGATTGGTGTTTTATTTGCAAAGATGGCGGTAAACTCTTGATTTGCGACGACAAGTATGTTCTTTCTTTTTGGCTCTTTCCACCACTATGAAAATAGTTGTGGGTGCTGCCATGCATTATAAATGAATGGGCTACAAAAATCAGAGCTTTGACCGAAAATAAATGTTACTTTACCTGTGTCTGTTGTTTAATTGTCTGTCTATAATTTTTTGCTAATGCAATGTTGAATTATGTTTCTTGTTCTTAACAAAGGAGTCACTTCTTTTACTATCTCTCTGATTTTGATGATCTGATGACTTTTTTAGTGGCTAGATGGGAAATACCATTGTAAATAGCAATGCTGGTTGGAAAGCTAACGGTTGAGGAAGACCATATTTTAATACCGGTTTAGCATTTAATATAGTGAGATGTTCATGATTTACGTAGCAATCAAACTCTTCATAGTAGCGACTAGCGAGGGATTTGGAGGATTTTAACTGCATTTGTTTGCTAGTATATCGACATATGATGGCCTATGAATGTGAGTTTATGGGTCTAACACTATATTTGAATCCTTTCCGGACGATCTAACTACCATTTTCGATAACTTTGCTCATATGGGAATCACAAAAGACTCGATTAATGCTGTCAACTTGCTGTCATGAATAATGACCAATCTTATATAAATTCGTTATTCTGTTATTTCGTGACCAGGAAATGTTCAAAGACGTACCACCGCAAGTGTATGGAGGCGCAAGATACCACCTTACGTAATGAAGACCATTGGCGTTGTGGTAAGTTGACATTTATAAATTCCCCTTTACTATGTGCTGCACGTTTTAAGTACTTTTTCCTGTAAGTTGTCATTTATATTCTACAACAACCTTCATTGCGGTTGTATACTTGATCAAACATTTATAATCTCTTTTGTCGCATTACAACCATCAAAGTACATACTATTACGCAATTCCTGAAGATACACATTTTTTATTGCAGCTTGGCATTACTGCATGTGTTGCGAGAAATCAGCGGACTTTCATTGCTACACATGTCCAAAAGCTGTATGCCGCTGCTGTCTACCTATGGCAGCTTTTATGCTTGTTAAGAAGCAATATGGATTATGTGATGAATGTCTGAAACTCGCACGTCTTATAGAAGAAAACAAGAAGTATGATTCCGATGGGGTATGATTAATTACATTAGAGTGATAAGGTTAATTGGTGTTCATTTGAGCATGTTGTGTTTCTTACTTATTGATTCCTCGATCTTCAATTTGAATTTCTCAATACTTGTGCATCCACATCATAGTAGTCAATGGAATGGTGCACTATGGCGAATGGTGAGCATGGTGAGAGCCCATTGCCATTTATCAAAAATTGCGCAGGGCTTCACCGTGTCAAAACGGTCGTTGCGCGTTACAAAGCATGGTGTACGTTAGGAAGTTTAATCAATGCCAATTGACATTGCATTGATAGTTTAGTTTGCGCTGGGTTGGGTTACAGAACGGTAGGCTTGGAGGTTAATATCGCTTTATATATGTTAATATGGGTCGGGTCACAGAATTGTTGGGTTAGAGATGAATATGCATGCATCTTCTATATTTTGACTTTGATATTGTCAAACATGTGCCGTGCTTCAATACTGTGCCCTCCGTTCCATGCGACATGGCTCCAGCGAACCTTTGCGCAATAACGCGCTATCCACCTGTAACTACACTATGATCCGAAGTGTGGTTTTGTATGCTTTTATTGACTTATACTTCAAGGTCAATCGAAATGCACTAGTTCTTTTTATCTTTATGCATGTTTGAACCATACTAGATTTGGCGAAACATGGCATTACACTTCACTTTACATCTATCTTAACTTACCTTTGGATGATGCCTTCTTTTGTCATTCTTTCATCAAGAAACGAGAATCTTACATCATAATTGTTTATTATTTCAGGATCCCGTGGATTTTACAAATCGAGAAACAAGGGATGGGTTATTCATGGAATACTACATGATCATTAAGGATCAAGAAGGATTCGATTTGAGTGATCTAAGAGGTGAAGGGAATCCTAAGAAGAACAATTTAGAAGAATCTGAACAAAATAAAGCTAGAAAGGAGATGCCTGACGGTGATTCCTTGGAGAACAGGCATAGAGGCAAGAAACGTCGCGAAAAAAGTAAATTCGTGGCAAAAAAATATAAAAGACTGGAGTTCAGCTGGGCCTCAGAGCCTCTTATCGGGTTCCTTGCTAGTATAGGTAAAACTGGTAAGGAAGAATTATCTCGGCGTGAAGTTGGCTTGATCATAAATGACTACATTAATGAAAATAAGCTTCTGGATCCCGACGAAAAGACTGTCATATTGTGTGATGAAAGGCTTCATGCTCTCTTTAGGGAAAGAACTTTGAGAAAACATGAGGTGTCTTACTATCTAGAGGCACACTTTGCTGGGAATATTGATGAAGATGAGTTGACTGATGTTACAAACAAGAGGCAAAAGGTAACTGTGGAGGAAGGTCCCGAGGAGAATGAGCGAGTAGTTACTCTGCCAGACAGTTGTTTTGCAGCCATTGTAGTTGAAAACATGAAGCTTGTGTACTTAAAAAGAATGTGGCTTGATGAGCTACTTAATTCGCCTGAGTCGTTCAAAGAGAAGGTTATGGGATCTTTTGTTCGAATCAAGTCGAATTCAAACGACTCTACCAAAAAGAATTCTCACCGGCTGCTACAAGTCACGGGTACTTACTAATGATGATTCCTTAAATTTTGTTTAACAGAAGAAATGTCAATGATTAACTAAAGACGTGCTCGTATTGTTTTCTCTGATACATACAGGTGTTAAATATGCGACAGATGGTGAAATCAGTTCAGAAACGATCCTATTACTGTCAGATAAGCCTGGAGAATTGCCTATAAAGCAACTCGCAGATGGTGACAATACGATGGTAGTCAAGTTCTAACTCAAGATTTGACTCCTTAGATTGTTTTAGTTCTAATGAATATCTCTGTTTCAGGAAGAGTGTGAAGAGCTGAGATTGAAAATGCTAGCTGGTGACCTCAAAAGGCCTACAGTGGTAAACACCGCCACTAAACTACTTCAATCAGCGTCATGGATATAGTACATTTTTATATATCTGAGAGATGATTTTGTCTAGTTCCCATTATTAAGTGTATTCATTCTGCGCAAACGATAGACTCAAAAGTATCTCTTTGCAGGAGGAGCTTCAGAAGAAGGCCAATCTGCTCCACGAGGATATAACCCGATTTGTATGTTTGTGTTTACTCATTCAATCTATTGCTGGTTTTATTACACTTAAATGGAATCCCATGTTTGAACCTTCAATTTCAGTTCTCCATTTGAAATATGCTTCTTGTTGATTATACATGTGCAGAAAATCAGTAGAGAGCTGCGTTTACTGAAAAACCTTATCGAGCATGCGAATGAGAAAGGATGGAGAAACAGATATCCTTTATTTACATGCTTGACTTTCTCACATTCTATTCTTTTCATTACAATGGCTGTAAGCATGAGATTTGATCATTCTTGTTTGGCCTTAACATATACTTTGTTGTCCACGCTTTTTGGGTACTTTGATAGGAGAAAAATATTGCAATCTCCATCAGAAGTGGCAAAGATGATCGAAGCTCTCCCCACCGTGATTCCCGAGCTCGAGTCTACCAATGAAGATAACATCACAGCCGACTCTAAAAGCAATGATGGCCCGAAATTAGTCCAGGAAAACTGTCTTTGTTAGCTGCGGTTCTAATCTCTATAGTTGCTTCTAACTTGGGTTTTGTTGTACTTTTAAACGCTACCCACCTACAATGGTGTGGTGACTCTCAATTTTAATTTTATCCATGCACATGATCATATATTGACAATTTTCCTTTTAGCAGACATTTGACTTCATAATTCGCAGCAGATTCTAGTCACTTTCGCATTGCCGAGAGTATATTCAACTTTGTATAAATTAACAGATGTTGAATTAAACAACAGGAATTAGTTGCATATTCTTAATTAGGCACCTGAGAATTATTGTATGTACTCTGTTTTACCTCTAAAAACAAAGTTGGCCCTTTATTTTTGACCATTCGAATTCAACATTACATTAGGCTATACAATGTGCCAAATCTGACTCCCTCGTGACACATGAAGCTCATATATATATATATATATATATATATATATATATATATATATATTTTTTTACTTGCGACGATTCCGACAAATCTCTATACTACAGCTCTGTCTGAAGTTGAACTTGATCGTGTGTTTGGTGGAGCAAATATGTTGACGCTTTCGTTGGGGACTTCTTTCTCTGTTTCTACGTTTCATTCTTTACCATCTTCTCTGTTCTTGACACCCACAGTCAGAGTTCTTCCCCTGTCATCGGATTATTCGACCCATCTAAACAGTTGTTGTATTACTACCAGAAAAATCAAGTCTTGGAACAGCCCAATATGTTCTTCTTCAAAAATCGCTTGCTCTGCGGAAGTAACATTGCAGGTACGAGCTTGTAGATTGAATTGATGCATATCTTTATGTGATTTTAGAACTAATTTAGCCGCGTAGTTCTTGATTGACATTGATTGTTTCTGATTTGATAGGCCTCAGAAGATGTGGTGGTCAAAGAGAAAAGTGTCTCTGTTATTCTCCTTGCAGGTGGGAAAGGCAAAAGAATGGGGGTAATTCAAATCTCTTCTCATTGAAAGTGTTGTATGTTCTTCTATTTGCGAAAACAACAGTACTGTTATGTGCTTCACTGGAAAAGTTTCACCTTTGGAATTTGGGATTACAAACTGTAATCATAATTTTTAGCAAAATCGAAATGATGGCATTGACAATTGAGACTTAGATGTTCGATGGATTCTGTGCTTTGAGACACCTTACCTTATGCGTAAATTCTTGGGCTCTTTCCCATTCGACGTTTTCTGGCAAAATCATTATCCATTTTATGTAAGTTTTATGCCCTTCGCAGGCTAACATGCCAAAGCAGTATCTTCCACTTCTTGGCCAGCCAATTGCGCTATACAGGTGAGTGATGCAACAACTGAATGTAATAATTTATATGGTTCAAATCACATTATGAACTATCTTGCAGTTTCTACACTTTCTCAAAGATGCCCGAAGTCAAGGAAATCGTCGTAGTCTGCGATCCTTCTTATCAAGACATTTTCGAAGGTCAGCACATTTTACATGCATTAAAGAGTATCATTCGAGTGAAAATCGCACGTAAAAATTACGAAAAAAAAAAAAAACGTCTTCTTTTAGATTCCAAGGGGAACATAAAAGTGGATCTTAAGTTTGCATTGCCCGGCAAGGAGAGACAAGATTCCGTGTACAGTGGATTAGAGGTACACCATGCCTATCACTCCTCTTTGTGTATGGATCATTAGTTCGTTTCTCTCTTTCTACATCACTCCCTAACAGTTTTATTTTGTTATTTTTTCTTCTTCTATCTATATCAGGCGACTGATTCAAACTCTGAACTAGTCTGTATCCACGATTCTGCAAGGCCTCTTGTTTTGATGGAAGACGTATCAAAGGTTTGCTTGTCGAAGGTCTCATATTAAGACGCGATATATCTCAGTAACTAATAGTTTTTCTGCAACGTTGGGTTAGGTTCTTAAGGATGGTTGGCGTATTGGAGCAGCTGTGCTCGGCGTTCCTTCTAAAGCAACAATCAAAGTGGTAATAAAAAGCAAATTAAATGAAGGAGCTTTGCACTTGTCAAATATAAACGCATGGCTGTTCATAGAGCAACTCAGAATTTTGAAGTCTTTCGTGTGGAATGTAACTTTTTGTCTGCATTCTATGTCTGTATTTTCAGGCATACAGCGATTCTTTTGTGGTTAAAACCCTGGATAGACGAACCCTCTGGGAAATGCAAACCCCACAGGTAATTTTTATTACTAAAATCTTGTTTAAACATATCTCAATGTTTTTGGAAGACAATTTTTTCTCTATTTTTGAGGTCTCATATGATCTCGAACTATCACGTGCAGGTTATCAAACCCGACTTGCTCAAGAAAGGGTTCGAACTTGTTAATAGGTGAGTTCTTCCCATTCAAGAAAAGCCAAGAACAAGCATGAATAACAGTGAAGGAGAACACTTTTTCAAATTTCCCATTTTCGGCTTCTCTTGCAGTCTATGTTAAGTAACGAGATTGATTTCTTTACGTCGTTTTCCTTTTCCATAATGTTCTGGCAATAATTTTTTTTTTACAGGGAAGGGCTCGAAGTTACAGACGATGTTTCGATTGTAGAGTACCTTAAACATCCAGTCTACATTACTGAAGGCTCTTACACTAACATTAAGGTAACCTTCCTTTAAAACTGTCTAAATAACTCAATTTCAATTAATCTTTCTGTGGAACAAAGAAGCTCAAAATCATGCATGAAAATCGCAGGTTACAACACCAGATGATTTATTACTTGCCGAGAGGATCTTACACAACTATGAAAATTCCTAAAGAGTCGACTTTTCATAGCTGCTATGCTACTTGTCCATGAGGGAGGATTCTTTTTGCCTTGATAAACGGTTTTGTGATTTCTTTTTTTTTTTTGGAAGAGCTTGACCCAATCTTTTGCTGTCGGTGCAAACATATATGAAACCTAAAAAAGTTGTAATAACTTGATGTAAGATAAAAAGTAAGGGGTATTTTCATTTCAGCTCCCTCATAAGTATCATTTAGGATTCAGATCCTCTTTGCAAAAAATTTAGTTTTAAGAACCCATTTTCTGCAGTACCACTTCATTGCTCTGACATATCAGTATGTTGAAATTTTCTCACACAAAACAATAATCCGGTACCAGTTTATGATCATTTGATACCAGTTCATTTTCTGCAGTACCACTTCATTGCTCTAACATACCAATATGTTTAAAGTTTGTAACACAAAAGTATCATCTATACCAGTTCATTTATCTTTCATACCACTTTTTTACACCACACCAAATGGGTCCTTTAACCTAAAAAATTCTAAAACAGGGCTTGAATTCGAAATCAAACCCTTAATAGGCCTTATTTCCAATTGACCCTAAAAATAATCTTATAGCATTTTTAGACATTTCGCTTCATATTTTTTATTTCAATAATGCAACGTGGCATTGGTAATAATATGTTCTGCTCGTGAAAAGCGAGTCCAAACATATAGTTTTGTCTCGGAGCGGTCTTCTGAAAGTCAACGATCTTTCTGTAACTATTCAATCACGACAACATCGACATCTATTCTCATGCATAACAGTGTTTGATTTGTAATTGTGGGGGTAGTAGAGAGATGAATATATTCTTTTTTATTTTTTGATTTTTTTATTTTGTATGCGTATATATTAATATATACCTTACATGAATAGAAATCAATGGGCTATCTTGGGTTCATCTTCGTGTTTTGTTGCGGTAACCAAAGAAAGAAAAGAAAAAGAAATCGAATGATGATTTGATATGATCTATGCCCGTATTAGTATAAGAACTAAAATCACTATTATGACTTAATTAACAAAAGATCCATTCCAATTCATTCCAAAATGCATAAATGTGAAACTGGAAAGATCATTAGGGAAGCACCATGCCTCTATATATATGTACGTTAGCGTGCACTTTACTTTTCTTTTCTTTAACAAAGACACCCCACAAACCCTAAATAAGTAATAAAATCGTTATGTTATTACCGCCTGTCATGACTACACATATAAGTGTTTAACCAACAAAAGTATAGATACGAATAAACTCAAGGAAATATATCTCATAACATTATAGCCTTAGGCCATTCTATAACCTGTCACATATATGTGCTAAAACATGCCCATTATATCTCCATATCACTTAAAATGATTGTTATAATCTTTGCTCGACTCAGACACCTCATTCCAATCCCACAATCTATCAGAAAAATTCCTGGCGATCGAACCCAAAGCGCCCAAGTTCTGCTGCTGATGTGGCAGTCCCTCATTGGTCGGCGGGGGCTGCAAATTGCTTGAGAAATTATCAGGAGAAAGAAGAGTGTGCATATTCCCATGGCTGATCAGTGCAGGAGGATTTTGTTGGGGGTAGCAGTTTATATTCACTATCTTATGGAGGTCGTCGATTCCATGAGGAGATGAGCTCGGGAAATTATTACCTTGTTGGCCCATCATAGGACTTATGGTGTAAGAAGACTGATGATGAGAAAGGGCTAGTGATGTGCCTATATTATCTTTGCTGGCGCTTGGGCTTGTTCTTTGGGTTATTTTGGCCATTTTTTTCGGCGGTTGCTGCGAAGAAGATACGTCGATTTTCGGGTTTGTGGGCTCGACTTGTTTTTGCAGACATTGAGGTTTTCTTGAAGAAGAAGATGATGATGATGGAGCTGTAATAATAATGGAGTGATCGTCTGCTACTCCTGGCCTTTTGTAGACTCGGCAAAGAGAGATTTCAGCCTGAAATTAGACCAATGAATTTGAAATGCGTGAAATCAAATAAATGAAATAATAACGTGGATATGGGAAAAATGAAGAGATTTTGAAATCAAATCAGTTAATTGATGTGATTCATCCATTCATACTATAGGTGTGATCTTTTGAAGAGAAGCATTTAAGGATACACACATTACATGTCTGTAAAAAACAAAAGAACAAAGTCTGACATTAATCTCAGGTGTCAGTCACTTTGCTGTTTCTCTGGAATAATGCACATACCGTTAGATTTCTTTTCCTTCTGTCATATTTTCAACCAGATTCTATGAAGAAGCTACCAATAACATTTTTTAAAACAAAAAAATAAACAACATACTCCATTAATGAAAACCAAAAAAAAAAATCATACCTTTTCCATTGATTTAGTTTCATGCTGGGGCAACCTATACTCATTCATAATCCAACTCGTTCTAATTCCCTTTGGAGCCTTCCCCGAGTAGAAAACTAGGGTTTTCTTGAGCCCAATTGATCGAAGGCTCTCACTTCTAATCATTCTATCAGCGCCCGTCGCCTTCCAATACCCCGACTTTGTAACACGGTTAGGCCTATCACCGTTCCTATACTTTCGATCCCTTGGGACGTAAAAGTACCACTCTTTCTCTCCAATAGCAGCCAAAGCTATAATTATTACAACATTCGCAGAGTTAATAAATCGTAGAGGTTTGTAATAACAGATTGAGTAAAGGTGGGATTTTTATCTATTTATTACCTGGAAGTTCCCAAGGGTCGTAGCGATAGAGGTCGAGGAAAGTGATGAGCTCAACGTTGAAGCGCTTGCCTTCGACTTTACGGCGTAGATAGAACTCGACGAGCTCTTCTTCGGTGGGATGGAATCGAAATCCAGGCATGACCATGTCTTGATGGTGCTCGTCTTCTTCTTGCTTGTTTTTGTTGTTAAAATCACCTTCTTGATTATTGTTATTGCTATTCATACTTGCTGCAATGGCCATAAAACTATGGGAGAAAAAAACCCTTTTTTTTATTACATCCACTGCTTGTCTTGTATATATCAAGGGGATTCAATATTTACAATATATTAATATCGAAAGAGCTGCTTCTATTTGACTATTGTAAAGTGGGGGAGATGTATGTGTGAGCGATGGATAGAGATTGTGATCAGAGAGAAGTTAAGACGAAAGGCAATTGTGAGAGAGAAGGAGGGGAGTCGTCGTCCTTGCTATTGGCCATTTTTCTTGAATTTATTTGTAAAATTGATTTAGTAAGAGAGTGATATTTGTAGATGAAATTAATTATTTAAAAGGGCCAACAGTTTTATTTTAAAAAAAGAGTGAAGATGATGAATTAAGATGAGAAAGTGACATCAGAAATAGAGGACGGAACAGAGTGGCCAAGATTCATTTTCTCTCATATGTGCGGTGGGTTTTTGGAGCCATGTTGATTTCTACCATAAGTCTTTTTTTTGCTTTCTAGAATTATTGGCTGTTTTGGCAAAAGAAAATTCCTTTTTTTTTTGTTTCTTAAAATGTGTATGTGTATGATTATCCAGCTGTTTATGTATATATGTGAGTAGGAGTTATGCAAGGACTTCAATTTTGAAGACTTTCGTAGGTTATAAACTTCAATTTATTACAAAATTAATATATATTTGAAGTTTTAGAGAAAAATAATTTAGTAACTGTTGTGTTGTATTTTGTGTCCATTAGGTGATTGATCACCGGCAAAACTCGATTTATTTTTTAATTAGTAAAAGAAAGTCTTTAATTTCATTATTTGTAGATTATTAATGGCCTATATTGACAAAAATGCTGCTAATGTTCAAATGAGGGAATGGGAAAGATTCTACTTTATAGCATGTACATTTATTTCCCATAAATAGTTTTCTTTTTTAATTAAAATTATAATAGATGTAACTTAGTAGCCGGAAAATAATTTATTGGAAGCTCTTTATGCAAATTAATTACCTTGCGAGGTACTTGGTTGAGCTAAAACTTATTAAAGTAATAAAAAGAAAAAGAACAAATCCACACAAGTCTAATAATGCTTAATCAAGTAAAACCATAAATACTCGAATTGGATAATTAATAATTGCGGCTTGTGCTCTATTTCATCATTTAATTAAAGATATTCAGTATTTCAATGATATTTTTTCTTTCTTTATATTTACTAAATATTTGCACAGTAAATAAAAAATTTTAAACTATTCATTGAATAACATGAAATTTATTGATTATAATTGGATATAGTTATTGAATAACCAGAAATTTATTAATTATTTATAATTGTACTTATTTTATAATATCTATTTACAACTTAGTGTAATTAACATATTAATTTGACACTTTTTATCTTGTCTAGTCGATTATAAAATAAAATATACGTCTGAGTAATATCGGTCTTTCATCTCGCGTGATAGGTTTCATTTAGACTCATAGATCAATATTATTATTATTATTAGCTTAATAAAACTCAAGATCTCTTAATTTAATTGCGAAATATTATTATTTATTTGTGGGGCTTGAGGATTGAGCGAAGCTAGTGGGCGGTGCCATCGTATGGGCTAACGCATGCTAATTGGAATATAAATATCTCCCCTTACTCTCTATATACGTCCTGCACACCCTAACGTGTGTGCAAAAAAATATATTTAATGTTTTTGTTGAATTGAGCTTTGTAACTGCTCTTAGTGGGTGGTTATTTTAAGTAATTCCCTTTAATTAAAGTAGTGGGTGGTTATTTTAAGTAATTCCATTTAATTAAGTATTTATATAGACCAAATTAAGTCTAAATAAAAGCAGTTTAACCAAGGCCCTCTCTCTTAATAAAAGAGAATAGATACTAGTACATTCAACATATCCAATGTATGTGCAAATATATTTTAAATTTTGAATATTTTATATTATTAATTAACTTATTTAATAAGTAAATTTTTAAAGTAATGATAAAAATTGTAATAAACTATGGATAAAATGGTAAAAACACTTGGCAGACCAATTGACAGTTTTTAGACTCCCTGACTATTTATATATAAGAGTCTAGATAGATATATATGATTATTTTATTTATATTAATGTGTGAGTTTGATCAAAATAGTCAAGAGAAGCCCGTGACCACACTCTCAAACTATGACAATAACAAGTGATTCTTCGATTTTGTTTTTATTTGCTTTCTCAAATCTTTTTTTAAGATACCAATATATATCACGATCACGCCTCGATACCTATTTATTAGGGATATGGTCTAGACTCTAGGCTATTTTATTTTTCTTATAATATTGCAGAACATTCATTTTTATTACGTAAAAGAGTAACACGAGTTCAACTATATCAAAGAAAAATCTCCAATAATTAACTTTTCAAATCCTAGTAATAAATATAATCGCGACTACCTTAAGTCCTTTTGTTAGAATTTGAGACAACTTTGATGTGCTAGATGTGCTTAAATTGATAAGATAATAGAAAGGAGTTCTCGAAAGATCTATCTAAAGATCAACTAATTGTCGAAATCGAGTGCTATTATGATGTCAATTTCATATTTTATATACCGTCTTAATCTTCATTAGTACTATCTGCACACTCTAGCGTATGCTTAAAATATAATAGTTTTAATTTTAGTTTTAAAATTTATAATTTATGTTTAGTAGATAAAATATAATTTTTATATATATAAAAGGAAAATAATGATTAGGGGTATAAGTATAATAACTAAAAATTGAGGGATTAAATGTGATTATTATTTAATTAATGAAATTAGAAATAGAGGTTAAATTGTAAATATTTTACAGACCAAATTAGCAGTTAATAGTCACTCCTCACACTTAATATAATACTAGTATGTCCTGCACACCCTAACGTGTGTGCAAAAAAATATATTTAATGTTTTTGCTGAATTGAACTTTGTAACTGCTGTTAGTGGGTGGTTATTTTAAGTAATTCCCTTTAATTAAAGTTAGTGGTGGTTATTTTAAGTAATTCCCTTTAATTAAGTATTTATACAGACCAAATTAAGTCTAAATAAAAGCAGTTTAACCAAGGTCCTCTCTCTTAATAAAAGAGAATAGATATATTGTATAGATAACGTATGCATAAGAATATAATTAATTTAGAAATCAAAATTGAGATTCTTCCAGATTTTTTTTAGGTGGCAGTGCAACCAATCATCGTTACATCTTGTGAAATCTTCGGCGAGTTTGCTGGAAAAAAGCTAAACCTTGTCCCACTATGAGAAAGAAATGCATGAGAACGGTAGTTATAATTATCACATATATATAATTATATAATACATACATCTATGTAACATCGCTCTACATCACATGTTCTTGCAATAATCAAACAAAAGTATTCCTCATACATACATGTGTAAGTGTCCGTACCGTGTCGCCATTTCCTAAATACGAGGGGTCAGTTAATATGAAAATAATAAAATGACATCGGACAATATTAAGGACCTTAAATATCAATTTATATAAAAACTGACCAATTCAAAACCCTAATGGCAGTGACTATACGCAAACTATCTTACACGCAAGAACGAAATGCATGATATTTCAACGAAAGTGACAAAGCTCAAATTCAATATGCACTCAATTTGCACGACTATGCGAATAAATTATAAGTTAAGTTGTAAATATGACAATGATCTGCTACTTCTAAAACAGTCAATTTCTCCTACCCGAAACCGATCAGATTTGGATCAAAATATAATAAGTTCAAATAGAAAATTTTTATTTCGTTCTTGAAAGAATATGATAGAGATTGGACTATGATCACGAGCTAATGTTGCATAGTAATATTCGACTTTATAGTATACTAGGAGAGCGTAGAATAATACAAGTATTTCGACGCCTACAACGTAATTAAATAATGTTAGACTTAATTAAAATAATATACATTTATTATTATGATATTTTGAAGAAAAGATTCGTGATTGACAACGTGAGAGGAGGTTTTGTGGACAAATCATGATCGATTTAAGTGCCGACTTAATAAATAATCGAAGCAACAAGCCGGTGTGATTGTATTCAAGTGTCAAATCATTTTCACCTTCAATATATAAAAATATCTAATCGGTATATTATCTTCATTTACAATGGCGATTTCTACACATATATACTGAAAAGTATCTTAGAGGTTTTGAGATCCGTGCATTTTTTATAATCAAATACATGAAGAGAAGTCTATTTCAACTTGTAATACAAGCAAAATACGAAAACCAACTTTACTATTTAATGGAAATGTACGGATCCTCTCACAATGTCCAAGATTTTTTTGAAACGCTGTTAGGTCGTGAATTCTTCTTCTTTTGTCCTGAACTGAATATATGTTGTATGTGTGTGTGTAATATATATATATATATATATATATATATATATAGAAATGTTATTGTGCTCACCTTGCGTGAGCACCATTCGTTGGCACCTGTTGTGTGGTATTTCTTTGTGCCACGTCAACCCCTGACGGGTTCACTAATTCCATGTTTAGGTTATAGATCAATAAAGAATCCCATTGTATGCTGATTTGGCGCGTTGATGTGGTTGGTGCTCACGAAGGTGCTCCCGCAAGGTGAGCACCATAACATTACTATATATATATATATATTATATATATATATATTAGAACTCGTTGAAAAATTAGTTGAGCAAATCGTTGTAAGAGTGTCAGTTACCTAGCCAATAAACTGAGTTATGTGGTTCCAGTGAACTGTTGTTGACTTGCGCTAGTTGCGCCATGCGTGTAACCCAATATTTATTTTAAAATCCCACTAATACTTTTAAGAAAATAAATTTATTTAGCATAACTGAAAATTCGATCTTTGTTGTGGAGATACCGTTGAGATCACCTATTCCACTCCGTATTCCAACGAACGAAAATCGTTACACCTCCCCCCGTCAAGTGTTAAAACATCTGTAAACATCATTACACCTATGAATTTCATTACAACAAGTGTTTAAACAAAAAAACATTCCACTCTTTGTATTCCACTCCGTATTCCAACGAACGAAAATCGTTACACCTCCCCCCGTCAAGTGTTAAAACACCCGTAAACATCATTACACCTATGAATTTCACTACATATGGAAAAAAAAAGAACGAGACTGCTACCAACATCACCGATTTGATTTAATTCGTTGTGTAGATCATTTATTATATTGAACCCCTCAGCATTACTGATTGGTACGCTACTCTCATTAATGGAGCCATACATTGTAAAACAATTTGGTAGTTTCTTCTTTTAATATTCATACATCGATCATACTAATTTAAATGGAATATATATATATACTGAACATAGAGTTTGGGAGTATATGCACCAACACCACCGTTTCAAATTTATTGCCCATTATCCTATTCATTATTACAACATTCATTCATTTGACTCTCAGACTGACAAACATTTAATAAATGATTGTTGACCCGCCAGACATCAATTAAATGACTGTTCGTTCTTTAGCTTGAAAATAATTATTATTTATATATCTTGCAGACTATGTTAATTTCGTGATATTCTCCATAAATATATCCTTCTGCACCAGACATGTGATGAAAAAGGCTATTGGGTTTGGGCTTAGACCGAATGGTTATGTATGGACTTCATAATTGGGCCATTTTCAACGAATTAGTTTATATTTCATGGAGGAATATTTTCATAGAAAAAGAACCAAATACTAACTATACAACTTGGGGGCTAAGGTGATGGGATCGAATCTCACCTCCCCAAATTCTTAAGTAGTCCCCATGGGATTTATTCCATGACTATCGTGTTGGGTAAATTTGGGGCGTGTTTACCTAGCCCCTGGAGATCTAGTCCCATCCCCGGAATGTGCGGCGTAAAGCCCATAGCTGGTTGAGTGGGGATACTCCAGGGTTGTCAAAAAAAAAAGAAAAATATCTCGTTGGTGGTTATATAGAGCAGGTTCGTTTTTCTATTTTTATTTTTTTCTGACATTTCGAACATTCGACTAAGTTTACTTTAAAGGGTATAATACGTTTTAGGTCCCGTTTAGGTTTTTAAATCGGATTCAGGCCCTGGCAGTATAAAATTTAGTTTTAAGGATCCGATTTCTGCAGTACCACTTCATTGTTCTGCAGTACCATACTGCAGAACAATGAAGTGGTACTGCATAACAATGAAGTGGTACTGAAGAACAATGAAGTGGCACTGCAGAAATCAGATCGTTAAAACTAATTTTTTTCCTGACAGGGGCCTGAATGAGAATTGCCCCTACTTTAAAGCCAATCAATACACCAACACCATCACTCACATCAGCTATGAGAAAATCCCATCGTGTGGACTAGAGCTGTCAAACGGGCTGGCGGGGGGGGCCGGCCCGTTACCCGCCAAAGCCCGCCAACTGGCGGGGCGGGCGCGGGTAAGCCCGCCTTCTGGCGGGCCTGAGAAAGGGAGGCCCGCCCCGCCCCTTGGGCGGGCCGCGGGCCTGGCGGGCTTAGCCCGCCAAAAATTAAAAAAAAAATAGAAAGAGAAAAAAATTTAAAAAAAGGGGAAAACAATTTTAAAAAAAGATTTTTATTTGGAAAGTATTTGTAATTTAATCATAACTATATAATAATAATTTATTTATTTTATTAAACTAAACTAAACTTAATTCCAATTAAAATTATAATTACAAAATATAAAAAATCTATATAAGTTATTTATAGATATATTAAATAATATAAAAAAATTAATTTTTTATTTGGGCGGGCCTTCCCGCGGCCCGCCAGGCCCGCCCCGCGCGGGCTTACCCGCCCAGGCCCGCCTTCAGACGGGCCTAAAATTTTGCAGCCCGCCCCGCCACTTTGGCGGGGCGGGGCGGGCCGGCCCGCGGGCTTTGGGCTTTTTTGACAGCTCTAGTGTGGACTAATTTGTGTTGATCTATCTGTCATGTTTAAAATTTAGGGGCAATTTGATGTCAGGCCCCAACATAAGTGTAATTTAGTTTTCAGGCCCGTCAGATTACTATCATATGTATATATATCATGAAATTAATTATGCAAATGCATGAGTTTATCACAATGCGTAAAATGATATAGGGTTGGGGTTTAGGTTCCTGACAGTACTGCAAACAATGAAGCAGTACTGCATAACAATGAAGTGGTACTGCAGAACAATGAAGTGGTACTGCAGAACAACGAAGTGGTACTGCAGAATTCGGGTCCTTAAACTAAAAATTTTCTGACAGGGGCTGAATCCGATTTTAAAACTGAAATGGGGCCTGAATCATAATTAATACTAAAATTTACACAAGGATAGGCTTTTAGGTAAAGCAACTGAAGAAAGTGTTTTATGCCCGATAGTTTGAGGAGCCCAATATTCAGAAATAGCATTACATGACTAAAATTTAATTAGTGAAAAAATCCAAATTAACTCGACCTAATAATTTAAGTTTAATATGTTTCCACTATTTGAAGTGATTACGGTAAAACTTAGTAGTAATGTAAGCTCAGATCAATAAATACTTTGTTTAAAAAGAAAGATAGGCCCCAAGATTAATAAAAAAATCACCCATAGGGAAGTAGTTTAAACTTGAATCTCCATGGATGCACGAGAATTTGTTAGATACTAGTGGACAACATTTATTTCAAAAACTAAAACAAGAATATTATACTTACAAAAAAAGTAAACACTCCTATTAAAACACTAAATTACACTAAATAATATGTTGACCAATAATGTGTTGTTGCTTCCGCAGAAAGAAGTTTTTAAAATTTTCATACAAAACTAGTTGAGAAACATCCACGATGCCAAGATCAAATGGGTTAACTATTTTTCTTATCGAAAATGAATGTGGTGAAAAGATTCAATGTGATAACTTTATATTTGCATTTCTAATTTTGAAATTCCACCAAAAAACTTCTTATTTATTCATTTCTAATTTTGCATTCTATAAACATTAAGTGCTATAGCTTCTGGTCCCAGTTGTGTTGCATTGTCACGTAAAAAATTTGTCAATAAGCAATATTTTATTTTTTTTAATAAGAACACATTTTTAAAAATTGTTTTAACCCCCATATTACGATGAACCACCCCTTCTCTAAAAACAAACACAGTTTCAACAAAACCAACGGCGACCTTTGTGTATATTCGTGCATGGCCATTAGTTCTTTAGCATGTTAAATGTGATAATGATGCATATCAACCAAATATTTTTTGCATGAGATAAGGGATAAATACCATATCTATTCATATCATAAGTTTCAAACATTTATAGTACTATGTAATGTTTATCAACGACTAAACGGCGTATATGTCCCCACGATCAAAATTTGAACATTTTTATTAGTATTCTTACAGTTTTGGATATGACTAAACATGCATGTAGTCTATGTCCAATGTAAATCGTCATGTCACGCTCTTCATTCATAGTATTACAAAAAGATAGAATAATAAGAGAACGTTCTGTGGTTTGGATAAGTAACGGACGAGTGATAATCCCATAATATATATCCATAGCCACACAAATTTTTTTTTTTGGTATACATAGCCACACAAATTAACATCATGGCATTCGTTTTCTTACATAAATGCTAGCAGTTGTATTGAAAATATTGATTTTGCAGGCCCAATAATTCAGTTTTATTACATGATATTATGTATTTCTTTGGACGAGTTGGAATCGTTCGTCGCCTATCAAATTAATTGCAGACAGTTATTCATGTTTATGGGCGGATTGGACTAGGAAAGGATCAATTACCTAAAAATCAAATTGAATTAATTGTGATTGGTGCTACAGTTGAGAAAACAATAAATAATAATTAAAAAAAAGTCCATGACCCACACAACATCTTTCATGCGAAGGCATTACATACAATGGAGTTAGTCCTTGTCTCCGAAGTAGATTATTCTCATCACAGAGGATAATAGATATAAAAATATAATGAATAAATAAATAATATTGAAATTCATGATGAGACAAAATTCGAGTGAAGCATTTACCACTGTTATTACTCTTTTACCCCTGAAAAATCACTGCACAGTACACTATATATAGTGAAGTGAGAGTGGCAACTAAATCTCAGCACAGTGCTCATAATAGCAGCAGAAAACACTTTCAAATTTCTTCTCTAACGCTCAAACATGGATCACAAAACAAGCAATGAAAGGCTTCTAACATGGAGTGACAACGTAACAACATATGATCCTAAAAAGAAACCTTTTTTAATCACATTACTGATCAAATGTTTCCTCAAGGTGGCGATGTGGTCGATATTCGTTGCATGGGTTGTTCTTATTTTTCTATTTCCGACACATTACGTTACTAAGAAGTACTTCGAAGGTGTTGCTGCCTCAGGAGAAGGGAGCGTATTTGGAAGCAAAGCTTTCACTTTCTTGATCTTCAGTGCTCCCATTCTCCTCATTGCAGTTCTTGGCGCTGCATATATGGCTCTTTCAGGGGAAGAAGACGATGAACAAATTCGAGGGTACGCTTCCTTATCCTTTTTATTACACGGCTGAGATCGTTATTTAAGCTTCTTTAATGTAGGAAACAGAGTCCAAGATACCCTCGCTTTCGTCTGTGGACTTTCCCAGTTCTTGTAGATGGGCCATTTGGGGTTGTTTCAGCTGCAGAAATAATTGGGATTGTGTTATTTTCTATGTATGTGGTATGGGCTTTTTATTCTTCAACAATGCACAACCTTGAAATCGCTCCTTTGTTTCATCTTCCTCCCAGAGAACAGAGGTATTATATGCTAATGCTATTATGCCTGCATGATTACTGTAGAAATGATTGCTTAGAAGATACTAAGTTATAGTAACTGTATATGCAATGAATTTACACATTTTTCTCACCAATATGTTGTAAGTAACAAAGGATCTTTCTTCAGCATCTTGTTGCTGGAGCTCACAGGTCTACGCCTGGGAATGATTGGAATCTTCTGCCTTGCTTTCCTGTTCTTGCCAATTTCTCGAGGATCGATTCTTCTTCGCCTCATAGACATACCCTTTGAGCATGCAACAAAGTACCATGTCTGGCTTGGACATCTAACCATGGCCATCTTTACCCTCCACGGCCTCGTCTATGTAATAGGATGGTCCATGGACGGCCAACTCATCGAAAAAGTAAGCCTTTCAAACAAAATTTCTGATTCTTTTACCATTTCTCTTTTGGTGGGATAGCTAAAGATAGTCTCCCAATGTTGTTTGATCCTTTCGTGTGCAGCTTTCCCACTGGGAAAACATGGGCATTGCCAACCTGCCAGGTGTCGTAAGCCTATTGGCCGGCCTCCTCATGTGGGCCACATCACTGCCCAGCGTTCGAAGGCGAAATTTCGAGCTGTTCTTCTACGCTCATCAGCTTTACATAGTCTTCGTAGTGTTCTTGGTTTTGCACGTCGGAGATTTCATCTTCTGCTACGCCGCCGGCGGGATATTCCTCTTCATGCTCGATCGTTTTCTCAGATTCTTTCAGTCGAGAAAAAGTGTCGACGTACTCTGCGCAAGGAGCTTCCCCTGTGGAACTGTAGAGTTAGTCCTTTCAAAACCAGCGAGTAAGGCTCTTCTCAACTGATCTTTTCGAACGCTGTGTAATATGCTTTTCGATGGAAATTCATACCGATATATATCTGCAGATTTGCACTACAATGCCCTTGGATGGATCTTTCTTCAAATCCGCGAACTATCTTTGCTTCAGTGGCACCCTTTCAGCGTTTCTTCGAGCCCATTAGATGGGAAGCATCACATGGCGATCCTGATCAAGGTTCTTGGAGGATGGACAGAGAAGCTCGAGAAGCGAATATCGAAGATTTCTAACATGGAGCCCGAGAAGCAGTGTTCTTACAAGCTAACAGCTTCAGTCGAAGGCCCTTATGGCCACGAATCGCCATACCATTTAACGTAAGTCATATGATCGATTCAAATCTGCAGTTGAATGATTTTGTTATCTCATGCTGATTATATCTTTTGAGGTTCAGATATGAGAACCTCATATTAGTCGCGGGTGGAATAGGGATTTCGCCTTTCTTGGCTATCTTGAGCGACGTTCTTCGGCGAATAAAGGAAGGCAAGCCTTGCCTTCCCAGGAATATACTTATAATCTGGGCTGTTAAGACATCAGATGAGCTTCCACTCCTTCGTACGATAGACATGGAGTCTATCTGTCCGAATTTCTCTGATTCTCTGAACCTCGAAATACAGACATACGTCACTCGACAGTCAGAACCCTCTTTGGTAAGCAAGATTCCATCGTTCTTTCTTTCTATCCCGGGCAAGTTTTCTTTATTCGAATTTTCGACTCAAATATGAAACTTTTTGTGCTTGAAAACTTTAGGAAGAGGGCAAACCTACCGAGCCCATAAACTCAGTCGCCTTCTCAGGCTCAGAAAATCATGGAAAAATGTCAGCCTTGGCTGGAACTGGGAACGTAATATGGTCTGGGATTTATGTAATAACATCGATCGTTGGTTTGGTTATTACAGCTGCTTTGATGGACGTACTCTATGTAAATCCTTACAAGGTTGAGTATTGGTGGTATAAGGGGCTTTTGCTCATCGCATGCATGGCTGCAAGCGTTGTCCTTTTCGGGGGAGCTGTGATAGGGTTTTGGCATTTCTGGGAAAAGAAAAAATGTGCTCGAGAAGCTGAAGAAGCAAGCGAGGATCATCAGACTATTCGACAGAAAAAAGAGCGAAGAACCTTTGCTTAATAGTTCGGCCCAAGAACAACAATACATGCACATCGTTCGATATGGGAAGAGGCCGAACTTCAAAGGTAGTTAAAGCTCTGTTTTTTTATTTTTTTTGTTGCTTAGCCTAGGAAAAAATGATAACTTTATCAGCATTTTCCCCCTTTCTTTCTGCAGGGATATTTGAATCCGCGTCGGTTGAATGGGGAAATGTTGACATAGGTGTAATAATTTGTGGGCCTTCGAGTCTTCAGACAAGTGTTGCTAGAGAGTGCAGAGCACAGAATCTTACGAGATTAGCGCATAAAGCAGTGTTTCATTTCAACAGCCACAGTTTTGATCTGTGAGCTGCTCTGCTTTTATGAATTCCTAGTTCAGGATGGGAATAGAAATCTGAACTTAATTATATGCATATATATATATATATATATATATATATTGGCTTATGGAAGATGATGTACAAATATAATAACCTCTGATTTCTGGTGTAAGGTTGAAGAAACACTACCTACAATGTAATGTAATGCATGTTCTCTACGATGATATATGATCAATGTTTGGGCAAGAAAGTTCGATCTCACTTGTATTGAATTCTTCTCTGTTCACGAATACTTCGGGATTCTGGCGATCAGCCCAGATAGGTCGCTCTTCATTAGTAGCAGCGCCGATGATGAGCTTGTTCATACTTCCATTGCCATCTTCTGAAGGTCTCTTGGCCCATGATAATATCATGTCTCGATGGTGCTCGTTGAAGATGGTGCTCTTAAACATGGTTCCCATCTGCGAGAATTTCACGATTAATTTGAGGATACTAAAGCATGTTGTTAATACACGACGTCGTATGCTATAATACCTGTGAAACTAAAGCATACAGAGGTAGAGTGCTGTAGCTGCAAAGGACTTGAACGATGATCCTGGGAAAAAAACAAAGGTTGATTATAATAAGCGTTTATAATGTTAGAAACCAAAACTCAAATCCCAAGGAGATCTGTAAATACCCGATAACGAGCCTTGGGATGACGAAGCTCAAACCCTCCATGATGCAAGATTTGAATCCATACGTTGTCTGAATCAAAATTAGTAGGAAAAGGGACGCTGATTAACACGATGTGTCCTTCGAGCATTGTCAAGAAAATTATTATAAGCTCACCCAAATCCAAAAGAAGAAGGCGATCTCAAACGAGTTTTGGAATAGAATGAAGTGAATCAAGTAAAGAATGAGGGCAGGTCGATGGAACCAAAAGAGCTCGTCAGAAGGCCTAATCGTCGTTCCTTCATCTTCTGCCACTTCTTGAGCTAATTCGGTGATTATGTGCTCGAGTTTTGCACCAATGATCAGCAATAGCTGAAGATATAACACAAGTCAGAGGCAACACAACTAATTCATATATAAATTACTTGATGCATACTCACTATTAATGGCAAAAACGAAAGCCAAAAGTACGCATGCCATCCTGCCATATTTCGGGCCTGAGTTAGTCCTTGGCCTAAAGGATAAATCATTTTTTATATACAATGCAACAGATTATTGCATGATTTACCAGCCATGTTGACGAGCAAGAAGATCACAACAAATAGCCATAAGTACCAGCTGTGCAGAATAAGGGGCAGTCATCACGTTAATGTCAGCTATAACGATTTTAGGTGAAGTTAAAATTATGCAAGTTCACCTTATTACCTTATTCCTATGATTTTCCTGAAATCATGTTCAAGTGTCCTCATCATATACCTGTGAAAATCGTAATCTGGGTTTGCAGGGCAATGTTTCTGCATAAGAAAAAAGGACACATTCTAGTTATAAGTTTATTACGCGACAAACTAAACAAACAAGCGAGCTCCTATGTTCATGCAAATGTTAAACAGTTTTCGGGGAAGACTTTACTGCTATAAATCCCGAACGCAGTGCTATGTAGTCAGACCTAGTCACCGAGCCGTAAAATTGTTTGAAGAAGGCGGCCTATGCAAATGTTATCAGAAATATCAGTTGACGATTCTGTAAAAGAACGATCATAACTTAAGGGTATTAATTACTGACCATCCAGCTAACTACTGCATATTTTCTCCAGTAATTTCCTGCCCTTTCCATGAACTCCTTTATGTGAGTACGAGGAATATGAACTGCGTTGTTTGAGAATGAATGGTAACTAAAAAAACTAAAAATTCAAGCAATAAACCAGGTTACAAGCATCATAAACGGTGATAGTATAATCTTACCTCTGTGATGTCTCCGTACTTCATTCCTAATCGATCTCTCCCAGTGTCCCCATTCCTTTATCTGTAAGCAAGCATTATTATTACATATATATGTGAATGTGTCTTTATATGGCACAAAATGTAAGGTTCTTGCAAAACTTACTTTAATGCCACCAAGAACCATAGTCGAAGCACAGAAGATCACATAAACAACAGCTAGAACGAATATGAATATGTGAAGCTGATGCAATGCTTCTAACGATAGAAATGGGACGTGTCCCTGCACAAGCAACACAACAACATAAGAAAAGTCGAAACAATATCTTCGATAACTTTTTTCCAGCAACTTTAAGAACTGAAATTTCATTATCACCTCCGAACATTGCTGGCGAACCCCTTCCGCAAAAAGCCTCCTTCCAAAGACGAAATGAGCAGCAGTTTTATTATGTTCGACGTTAGGCATTGTGCATGGTAGCATGACGTTGGCGATCTTACTAGGGATGCACATTTTGCTAATCAGTCCTTGGAACGCCGTCAACAAAAGGGAGATGAATCCAAGAAGCATCAGCTCTGAGAATTTAATCAGTAGTTATGAGTAATTTAGCTATATACGATATGATCGACCAAACCAAAGAAAGTCATTCTAATCAGAGGAATACTAACCATCCTTCAACTTTTGCAGTGCATCAAGCAATGCTTTCTGATTCTTGTGCTTGAAGCACTGATAAAAACGAGCAACATAAGCATTCCATTGCGAAAAAACACATAACCGTAAATTGATATACCTTTCCGAGGTTACGAAGCGTACGCTCTCCAAGAAGTGAAATCGAGACAATGACAAAACAGACAGAAGCCACAACCCATGTCGGCGTATACTCGAAAGATCGCACCGATTCTCCACCTGACATTAGCGTTTGCGTTGGCGTGGCGAATATCAAGAAACAATGTAGTATGATACTTTCATTGGATTTATAGCATAGAAGAAGATACAAAACTGAGGAGACAGTAAGAAACAATGGCGAACTTGAGGAAAAGAATACGTCGAGTGAAGAAAAGGTTAAGGAAGAAAGATACCTTGCGGCTTGGGCGAAGTAAAGAACAATGACTGACACAGTAAAGTACCATACAATACGACCATCGATCAAGCAAACAAAAAATTGCGTAGCTCATCGATCCACTGTTTATTTCTTAGGGCCGACTCCGTCCACCTCCTTGGTCCCCGCCGGGAACGCCTTCGCCGGAGCATTTTCCGGCAGCTGAGGCAAAACGTTGGCCGTGATGATGAACCCTGCGTTGCGCTTTCCGGCCAGCACGAAGACCGTCTCGGTGGCCCGGCGGGTTGGTGTGCGGCGGATTCAGTTCAGCTCACGGCTCACGCTGTGCGTAGGTGGTAGGCTATGAACCCGTGACTAAAACCCGACCCGACCCGACGTGTTGTTTGTCGGGCTAGGCCCGCGAAGAGGTCTTCCGCCAAGAATATTGATGGCCCAAAACGTCTTTATCGTTATTATATATAAAAAATCATAATTAAATACAACAATTAGAAAACAAGAATAAAAATTGAACAATTGAGGACATTCGATTTAATTAGCATCTTCGAGGACATTCACTACTACTTAACTAATAATACAGCTGTGATTTTTTGTCGAAATCATCATCCAATGACATCATTACACATTTATATATTATATCAATCTTTCAGTAGCGATGGAGAGAGATTGACGTTGAACTGATAACAGAATTAATCAATTAGTAATAATTGTAGTCCCTTTGCCATTGAGTTATGAGGCAGCTGAATTTAGAACCACAATATATAATAATATGTATATATATTTGAAAAAGGTGTGAAATGGTCTTTTTAATTAAAAATAAGAACCCAATAAATTAATTATTTGAATTTGAACCATCACGGACTATGAAGTTGATACATTAAATTCTCTCGTCAACAACTGTTGACTCTTGTGTGAGTACTGATTCTATTTTATTTTATTTTGTTTTCTCGCAATGAATTCTATAATTCCACCGCTAGTGATTCTTAATTTAACGGACAGGATAGGACTTATCTGCACCGAATCTTGTAATAAATTAGGATCTCAAACTAATTATGAGGTAAAGCAATTAATTATTAAATCATGTGATCGAACAAATTTACTTTGGTCCCTTTTATGTCATTTAAACAGAATATATTGATTGCACGAAAAGGGTCCATTCCTTCCTATAAATGCAATTGACAATTAAACCACCACTATTTCCACTACACCATTTTTGGACTACCAACACCAAGCAAGCTCCATCCACTTTTTTTTTTTTCATTTTCTTTATATATTCTGTATTTTATAAGTCACGCTTATATTTATAAAGCCTTTATATGCTGCCTGAGAACCTTTTAAAAGAATGAACTAATTATTTATGTAAAAAATGATAGACTAAAGCAATACATTGTATTCCTTTAGTTGCTTCAAGACATGCGCCATAATAATCTTTGATACACTCAAAACAAACCTGCCGCTGTTGTGAACATCCTTTTCGCAGATCTCAATCAAAGATCCAAAAAAAAAAAATTAAAAATTTTAATATTACACTTACACTAGCCTCAGAAATTCTTGATTGGCATTCTTTAATCAGGAAATAGTGTTGCACTTCGCCGTTTCGTTATTCTTAACCCATTCTTTCAAAGCTTCCCTTTGATTGGGGGGAGCAAACTGCAGAAACACTCACTATGGAGATATTTAAGATACTTTGGTTTTTTATTATTGCTGCCGTGTTTCTGATGAAATGGGGCGCTGAAAGTTTGGATTTTGACGATATTTTTAGTGGTAACGTGACACAAAATGCATCGTATTTGGAGAAAATGTCATATATTGAGTCGGTGTATGGCGTTTCAGCTGCTTCTGTTTCTCCAAATGCTTTAATGGTGGGACTGACTCTTGTTCAAGGAGCTGGTTCTAGAGGAGCTGGTAATAAATCTTTCCTCTATTTACGCTTTTGGGTTCGAATTTCGTTTGTCTGAAGGCAAAAAGTTCATCTGATTACCTATTCTTCGGAAGAACAACGAACTGATTAGAAGTGTTTGAAAAAAAAGTTCTCCGTTCTTTTCAGAAGGCACCTTTTGAGTACCTTTTTGCTGCACTCCGAGTTGAAGTTCACACTTCTAAAGATGACCTTTTAGCTGACATGTGGAGTGTTAGTTCAGACAATAGTTATTACAAAATCAGCTGACGAAACAGTTCAATTAGCCTCCAACGACTGATATAAACAAGCAGATACTTACACTTTCCAATTCTTGATTCAACTTTCCTCTGTTTCTTCTCTGTGTGTGTGTGTTTGCAGTGTGTTTGGACGGGTCATTTCCCGGGTATCACCTGCACCGCGGGTTCGGGTCAGGGTCGAACAGTTGGCTCGTTCAGTTAGAGGTTCGTCGCCCTACTTACACAAACCGTTCAACGTCGAAGATGCTCTGTTTTTAATCTAATTTTTCTCCTCATTTTTCGGGTACTTTGATTCAGGGAGGAGGTTGGTGCAATTCAATTCGAAACTGCGTATATCGTAAAAGGACTCATAGAGGGTCTTCAAATTATTTCGAGAAGTACATTCCATTTACGGGGATACTTAGCAACAATGCTCGGGAAAATCCAGGTACCCTTCTCTTCTTACAGAAAATCGATAAATGTAATAAAGCTCATGGAGTTATTGATCTTTTCCTTCTTAAAACTTTTGCAGATTTTTATAACTGGAACAGAGTGAAGATGCGCTATTGCGACGGCGCTTCGTTTGCGGGCGACAGTGAGAATAAGGTTCGAAATTTTATTTCAAATTTATTTCGTACTCAAAATTTTTTTCTCAGTTTATCGTGTAACAAGAGTCATATAGGCCGCAGGTTTGCAATTCAGAGGGCAGCGCATATTCGAAGCCGCAATTCAAGATCTCATGTCGAAAGGGATGCGCTATGCTAATCAAGTAACTGAAAAAAAAAAAAAACAATCTTTTTTATTTTTCGTCAAGAATTTAATCTGCGAATTCATTAATTTATGATTTCGCTTCTTCAGGCGCTTCTCTCGGGCTGCTCCGCCGGCGGCTTAGCTTCGATATTGCACTGCGACGAATTTCGTTATTTATTCCCGGGAAATGTCAGAGTGAAGTGCCTAGCTGATGCTGGACTCTTTATGGACATGTAGTATTTTTCTAAACTTTGCAAAAAAAAAAAAATTGTCGGTTTATATTCGCTGGCCTTTTCGTCTGATTCTGAACGCTTTATTTAACGCTATATGTATTTGAATTTCTGTAGAGCTGATGTCTCTGGCGGGCGCACAATAAGGAATTTCTTCGCCGGCGTCGTTAGCTTACAGGTACTACTTAATTCATTCATCTGTTTCCGATCAAATTATATCGTCCGCTGCGTATATTTTAGTTTATTCAATTGAAAATTCTCGATAAAATTCTCGATAGGGCGTTGGAAGAAATCTTCCTAGAACTTGCACCGGGCGCCTCGATCCAACTTCTGTAAAATTTCCCGCGCTCGATCTTAATGTTTCTTTTTTAATAGATCGTAAATGCCAAAAAGAACTCTGCTTGAATTTCTGAATCTTTCATTTGATTTACGCTGCAGTGCTTCTTCCCTCAGAACTTGATTTCGAGCATAAAGACGCCTCTGTTTATCCTCAACGCAGCGTACGATGCATGGCAGGTTCGGCTCGTTCGCCTTTTTTTCTTTTTTCTCAGAACAAGAACGACAAAATATTATGACATCGACGCATTTTTTTCTTTCTTTCTTTCTTCCTTTCAATCATTCAAGGTTCAGGAAAGCGTTGCTCCTCCGATCGCTGATCCTCGTGGAAACTGGCGTGCGTGTAAGAAAAACGTCGATCAGTGCTCTCCTTACCAAATCCGAGTTTTGCAAGGTGCATATGCTTATATTAGGGTTCAACAACTTTTTTTTCGTCCCGTAACTTAAGGCGTGACACTTTCAGAACATCCAACTTAGGAGTTGCAATTTAAGGACACTAACTTTCGTAATTGAAGCAATTGAAGGAAAAAAAGAATACATTGGAAGTCTAATTTTTCGCCAGAACTTCCAAACGTGGTCCACGCACGCCAAATAATTCGGGGATGAATCCCACATGGCGTCAGAATCGCTTATTTCAGGATAAATTCCACGTGGCAGTTTTAGGACACCCAACTTATGTGATTGAAATTTAAGGACACTAACTTTCAAAATTTACGCAATTCAGTCCAGAAAACTGTCTGCCTCCCCCAAAACTACGAGCGAAAAAAAAACACACACACACACTAGTTACCCAGTGCATTTTCCCGCTCAGTACTATTTGTAACCATTTCTTTTCTTTTTTTTCTTTTGTGTTTGCTTCGAACGCTTCGGAGTAGGTTTTAGGAACCATATGTTGAACGTCGTTAGAGGATTCTCGACTTACAGACAGAGCGGCCTATACATAAACTCGTGCTACGCTCATTGCCAGTCGGAGAGGCAAGACACTTGGTTTGCAGACAACGCTCCTCGAGTTGGTAATAAGGTACGAACGATCGTCGTTTCCCATTTTTCGACGCTTTTCGAGCGAATTTCAGATGAGCGCACACTTTTGCAGGCGGTTGCGATAGCAGTCGGCGATTGGTACTTCGATCGAGCGAATGTTAAGGCGATTGATTGTCCGTATCCGTGCGATCGAACTTGTCACAACCTATATTTCAAGTGATTATACACCTTATGATAATATCTTTGCAAATTCATTTTTTTCATATGATTTATGATAATGTTTGTTGAAATCAATAATGTAACGGCTTCTTGGTTGAATGAACTCATGGTATAGTTTCGAAGTTGTTGGAATTGTATTGTATTATTAGCTCGTGAAGATACCTTTAGACGGGTATTAATGGTGGCAAATAGAAAAAATTTAATGATGAGGAATGAGTTTGTCCCTTCTTTTAATGATTATACGAATGAGTTTGTCCTTGCTTATTGTAATGATTTTATATGATGGCATCTTTTCCAAGTTGACCGAAACGAAAATTTAATTGAGAGAATTTTTTTTAAAAATAATTTGTGATTGCGGAGTAAGTCGTTATGGGCGGCTTAGAACCTCCATTTTATGATACAAGACTCATACTTTTGGAATCAAAGCTTAATTAAAAAAAAAATGTCGTTCTTTATATGCTTTTATGTTTGCCTTTTAGTGATCCAAAATGGAATCAAAGCTTTATTAAAAGTAATTTAATACCTTTTGTCCTTTTTATGGGGATGAAATATACAACACAAGGAACAAGTAACAACGAATTCATTTATAGTCCGTTGAAAGCCGAGATCATGCAATGAATATATAAGTGAGGCTTAGATTTGCTGTAAGAAAAAAAATTTAACTTGGCTGGAATGTAGGGATGTGAGACTATCGTATTGGGATATCTCCTGCCATAAAAATATATAAATAAAAAATAAAAATTACTACTATTATTTCGTATTAATAATATTATGATTATTATCTTCGTCGTTGTCGTCTTTCTTTATTTTATACATATGAAGTGTATTTATTCAACGTATACTTGTTTTCATCTTGATAATTAAACATCGTAGGGCCAATGTAAAGGGCATCAATGATTTGGTTCACATGCAACCCAAATCGACAATCAAATTAAAATATTACACATGTATTGTGTACATCCATTCGTTACACAAACATCTAAATTAATAAACGACCCCATAAGCATTATGCCCAATTAATTTGTGTAGTCTACGATTTCTTGTATGCACGTGGGCATCACAAGAGAATACCCCACGTATATAATTTACGAATATGAGTTATTTATGTAAGTATGCGTTTGATAAATATTCTTTTATCTCCGTGTATCTAAATGGGCCTCATTTTCTTGATTCTTCTTATCGCATTATTGCTTTGACATTTCATACGATGCATTATTAAGCTTTTTTGGTTTGCTAGATACAATAAAGTATTTGTCATTTCATTACGCCTCTCGTTATAATTAAGCTATCTTTAATAAGAAAATGAAGTAAGGTTCATGACGAACTTAAGTTTTAATGATCATAAAAAGGAAAAGATAAAGAACTAACTGACTCGTAAAAATTGGAGAGAAGTGAGTGAAAACTATCTCCATCTCTAGGAGACATCGTCGACAACGATGGACATGAATGGTTTCTTCATTATTTCATCATAAAAGGTATTAAATTTCGCAAATTTTTCTAACCTTTTCCCCCCTTATTCTACTCTCTTCCTCATGGTATTTCTTTCAACTGCGATTTTCATCTTTATAGCCTCGCTATCGAGTTCTTTTCTTTTTCCAATATAGAACATATATTTCGAAATGTAATATGAGGAATGTCCTTGTTTTGATCTATTTTTGTTATTATATATATAAAAAAGAGAGGACGGAATATTGCGACGTTGAAGTGAAAGAGATCGGTGGAAGTAGCAAAGAACTAACTTACGATAAGATCGATCCAATATTTCCGACACTGTCTTTGTACGGATTGTCACTGTCTTGAAAGGAATCTCTATGAGTTGAAGAACTCGAAAATCATATGAGAAAGAGAAGTGCTATGAAAGTAATCAAGAAAAAAGAAAAACGCACACTTTCCACCAATGCAAAATATCAGCAAAAAACGATGACAATTCTCGCGAAGCATAAATTTCCGTATAAAGGGCCCCCCCTATTTACATAATTTTCAAGAATACGAAAAGCACACGAACAAAATGAAAAAATAAAGTAAAACAATTCTAAGAAAGCTGTCCAAACGTTGTAGAAGAAAGCTTCTGTAAATGGGTTCCGTATACATCTGCTGCTTGAAGCTGAAGATTCGCCTGCTGCTGATGCTGAGCCGCCCAATGGCCGTCGCTCGCCGCCGCTTCGAAAGTCTTGGCCGTCATCACGCCGCCGCCGTACATATCTTGATGGGTCGTCGGAGGAGGAGGAATATTACCGTAACCGTTGGAATAATTTCCCAACATAAATGGAGCTTGTTGTAAATAATCTGTAATAATAATATCACTCTCTGCGGCCGATTGCTGTCTGTTTGTCTTCACACAGTCGGCGGCGGCGGCGGCGGCAGAACTCCACGTTGTGAAGGAATCCCAGGCCTCAAACTTAACGCCGCCGCCGTTTTCGTAAGGGCTTATCATAGTGTTCGGATTCTCCGAGGTTATTACATAGTTCAGACTATTAGGCTTGTTGACCACCCTCGCCGACGACGGCGGCAAAACAGAGGAGGAAATGACGCTATTATTCGCAGCAGCAGCGAAGTGAAGATTATTATGAATGTCATCAGAGCCCATTTCAGAATTCTTGGAGAAGAAGATCGAAGAACCGTAGTTATTATTATTATTATTCGACTGATTCTGATGAAAGGACAAAATGTCAGAATGAGGCTTGTTCGAAGGCGGGCTTTCATGGCTAGGAGAGAACCTATTGCGAAAGAACTCATGGCTCGTATTAGGGTTCTGAAGAACCTGAAACTGGCTCGAACCCATCGAGCCCATTGGTGGAGCCATGCTATTAGCAGCACAAGGGTTGTTGTTGGACTTATTTTCCACGTGGCTCAAAGATTCAGTTGAAGCCTCATTGTTGTTGTTGTTGTTTGCCGATGATGACGTGTCAGTCTCCGATGATAGCAACGGCTTGTGTGTGTTTGGGTCGATCCCATTTTGCCTGAGCTTTTTCTTGATGGATGAGTTCCATAGGTTCTTTATCTCATTGTCTGTTCTCCCAGGCAACTGTGCAGCTATCTGAGACCACCTGCGTAATTATTACTGTATGTGTAAGAGATTTCAATCGAAGTATTTAGACAGCCCACGATAGTGTAATAATAACATTTAACCTATTTCCAAGAACTGCATGGAGGTCAATGATCAAGCTCTCTTCTTCCTGAGAAAATGTGCCTCTCTTCAAGTCAGGTCTCAAGTAGTTGATCCACCTCAATCTGCAGCTCTTTCCACACCTTTGAAGGCCTGAAGAAGAGCATATTGAATTCTTGGGTGGAAAATGAAATTGGAAAGTAATAGATAAAATTTATTACCAGCTAGCTTTGGGACTGAGCTCCAACATCCATGGCCGTATCTTGTTATGTGTTTGATGAGCTTCTCATCTTCTTCAGGCGACCAAAGACCTTTTCTCAGCTTCTGTTTATAGCAGCAAGAATGTCTGCCCATGGCTTCTTCTTCTTCTTCTCCTTGTCTGTGTGTTTGTGTGTGTTTTGGCGGTGTTCTGTGTGAATGAATGAATGTGTGCGCACTTTTTACTAAGAGAGAGAGAGAGAAAGATGCAATAGGGAAATAGACCGAAGAAAAGAGCTATAAAAAGAAGGGGTCGCGATCGTGGAAGGTTGGGATTAATGCTTAAATTTATTGTCTTAATTATGATTTCGAGGTGATTATTGTAATTTAATTGAAAATGGTTTTGTTAAGCAAGAAAATAATTATGTGAGGTTGACAGCACTTTGTGGGGCAAAAAACAGATATTTATGGGAATTAAGTAAAGTTATATATAAAACGACCCATTGTATTAAGGGTTGGTTTTTATTTAAAAACGCAATCTATTTTAAATTAAAAGAAAATAAGGAAGACATTGTTTTTTTGTGCTTATATTAATAAAGATTCTCCACGCAAAAGAGTGTAATTGGGATGGTGTTTTTTAAAATAAGATTTTTTCCATGATTAGTTTGGTCATTGCAATCATAGTAGTGTGCATTTAATTAATTTATTATTCAAAATCGTTTACGATTAGACATTCTCTTGTCTTTCTTATGGTACAGTACAAGACATTTAATATACACTTTTTCATTTAGCAATTTTGCCAGGTGGCTATGGATGTATTTTTTTTCTTCATTATTGTTAAGGAAATTAAATGAGCATAGGCGTGTGACACACTAATATGATATTCAAAATCTATAATATGTTTCTCAGAAAAAAAAATCTATTATGTTGATGAAAGATATTAAAATTAAATTAAAATAAATTGCCGACGTCAACTTCATGTATATTCTTTATGGAATCCACCCCTATATATATTACTCCCTTTGTCCCATTAATTTATGGACATTTAGGGTATGTCACGGTTTTTAAGAAATTGAATATTTTAATAATATAGTACAATTAAAAGGTAAAAAAATGTATATTTTGACACGTCTTTTAAGAATATTTAATATTATTATATTGATTATTTGTGATAATTTTTTCTAAAAAAGGAAATGTTAAGCTAGCAGGACGGCCGATATAGTAAAATGTACACAACTAATGGGACGGAGGAGTATATATTAATGAAAATAATCCGAATACCCTATGAATTAACCTATATATATATATTAAATATTGACAATGTCTTTGTAAGTTGTGAAATCAATCAAATAGTTGTCATATTGGTTTTTCTAAAGACAAAACGGATAATAATGAAACTTCCATTGAACTTTTCTTACCAACTACCACTATTAATCATTTGTAAGGAATCAAAGTTGAATTTGCAATAATCCGTATATACAAATTTATATTCCTTCATCATCCGTGATCACATTTATTTTCTATAGTTGGTTTTATTTCCCGAGGAAGAGATTTTATAACACTCTGTAATTGTATAAACTAATGATTGAAGAACGAAAATGAATAATTATAAGAAGAATATACATATATAGCACGGCCGACAATCACAATAATGCATGTATTTGTCCGTTCTGCGGTTATTTAATTCGAACAAAGACAACTTTTATTGTTTAATCTACAATCGATTATAATCAGAATCATTTTCACTACGTCGTGAACTTTTATAGTATTATAAATATGATAATATGTGTTCTTTACGTACTTTAGGATAGGAAGTGCTTGTTTTATGGTGGTGCAGCATCTTTCTTCAACGCTTCATATAGTTTTCATTTATTACTACTATTTTATTTTTATATAACTTGTAAAAACAAATTAATATGCGCTTCGCACGAATCTAGAGATGCCCAACCACTGGTTAACCGTAACCGGCGGTTGACGTTTAGTCCTACCGTAACCTAACCAGCCGGGGGCGGTTGACGGTTAGCCGTCCCCGGTTGCCGGTTCACCCCCGGTTAACTTTTTTTATTTTTTTTTAATTTTTATTTTTTATTTCGCAATTTACTGCAAAGTTAAATGAATTTCGGTGTATTTTTCTTCGTATTTTACTATTTTGATGTAAATTTTAAATATAAAATTTTATATGAATCATGAAATATATTACAAAATTTTAATACAATATAAAATACATATTTTCAAAAATTTATAATCAATTAGTATTGATGTTAGTAAAGTTACATAGTATTTCTAATTAATTAATATTAATATTAGTAAATTAAAATAGTATATTTTTTTTATTTAACGGTTACAACCGCCGGTTAACCGCCTAATATTAATATTAATTAATTAGAAATACTATGTAACTTTACTAACATTAATACTAACCGGCGGTTAATAACCGGCCAATGACGTTTGCCGGTTACCATTAAAAGTGGGCATGTCTACACGAATCGGTAAAGATTTAAATGGGAAACTCTCAATGGACAATAATAAACAAGTGAGTTTACCAATGGTGGGGATACGTAATTAACTGTAGTTACAACAATTTCCAGAATGTAAATATTAAGAGGGCCTACACCAACATATAAATAAAATTAAGAAGATACGTAAAATCTTTTTTAGCATTATTTGTCAACCCGTGTGAGCCTCTGTATGTATGTATGTATGTATGTATGTATGTATGTATGTATATATATATATATATATATTGTGATTCGAATACATTGAGATGAGCTGTCTCTTGAGTCAACTATACTCGATAATAATTTCGTACATGCTATATTTAAAATACATGATATATAAATCGTAGTCCTATTCTTGATAGATTGTTCTCTTTTTCAAATTAAAGAATGAAATGTCGAAGGGATAAATGAGCTCAAACGATGTAATAATAAAGAGAGTGGTCCAGAGAAATTATGAGGTGATTAATTAATTAATAAATGAAAATTTGAAAAATTCATATGAGAAATATATATATTGTGGGGCTTTAAGGAGACTAGTTGATGTCACTATGTGTCGGTTTTTGCTTTGTTATATTCATGAATGAGAAGACTGGTACAGTTAGTACAAAGGTCCACACGAGGATTTTACAACCATTTATGATCCATATCTTCGATTAATGTCCCTTTTTTTTACAAAAATATATATTTTATTATTACGGGATCCAATTTCTTCGAGATTTTAGTAAAAATTTTAACCTATGTGGCTTTAATTCCTCGAAATACATAAAGAGAAAGCTAATTTTATGTGCTATGTGTTGTTAATTATCCCTAGTAAATTAACATAAGCCATATATGGTCATGTCATGTCTAGAAAATGGTGGACCAAGGCTTCAATTAAAAGTTAAATAAAAAAATCATGAATCATACTAATGAAAAATAAAATAAATTCTATCATTTTCCCACCGCTCGTGGTCTTGTCGTGTATATTGAAAGAAAAAAATGAAAATTTTCTGTATTTTTAGCTCTATTGAATGAATGAATGGTCTTGTCTCGTATATTATGGGATTTGATTCATGTCTAAAACCGTGCATGTGGTATTAATATTTTCTCATAATTCCACGTCACAAAATAGTAGCCAATAAATCATATAAAATACATTTATTTATTCATCGCCTTCTATATGTTTGTTTCATGAACCTTGCTGTGGAAAATGTGAAAACAAAAAGTCAGATGAGAAAATAATAATCATGTTAAAAAAAAAAAAAAGAATTAAAGGGCGACATAATATCATGTTACCGTTGGCTTTATCTCTAATGTTCATTAAATGTAAAGACCTCGGATTAGTTGAAGCTATATAGGGTTTGACAACTAATTGACAAGAAAGATCACGATAATGCACCGAAATAATGGGAATAATGGATGTAACTTGCAAGGATTAAAGAAGATCGTGACACAAAGTGTAAATAGTGTTTTTAATTTTTGGCTATTGCCACCATAATGATGCTTATTCTTGAAGTAATGAACAAATGTTCCGTCCTATCGATCCCAATTTGATTCATTTTCGCCCGTTAGGGTTTATAATGAGTAGCTTTCACAATACACTAAGATCATTGAAAAATTATTTCTTTTGTATATCGGGAAAAACTAAGAGAATCCAGTGCAACAGCCTGCAAACTACGCCAATCACATAATTCAAAGATAATCCATTGAAACAATGGCTCACTTGCACAAAGAGTTCTAACATCAAGTCTCTTAATGTCCTAAGCATATCCTATTAAGATGGACCATTCATACAGTTGTAGGGGACATAATCACATGCATATCATATTAGTCTTAGTTTAATCATAGCTAAGTTTTAATTAGCTCGTGTCTTATCAAAGTTCTTATAAGTCGATGATGTCTTGATGTCATCATCAAGATATTCAATCACTTGCCACCTTTTTTCCCCTCATATAGAAACTTAAAATCTCTTAATCAAATGATTAACCGTTAAGCCATGCTATCATTATATACATCGTTCCTTAATTTAACCTTTCCCCCCTTTTCGGTAATATTAATTAGTTCACATGGCTTGTAACCAAATTTTGTATTTCTACTTTATTTCTATATAAACGAAAATGAAATGCATAGCATCCTCGATTATTTTTAAATTTGTAAAGTATATTTTATTTCCAAAGTCGAACTGTGGAGTTTTTTTTATAAATAATATATATTTTTCCTAAGGGATTATCCTACAGAACGACGTAATCTGACATACGTTACCATAGTATACACACTTCAAGTGTGAAACAAATCTGAAAATCAATTTCGAGGCAAATTATAATTTTGGGTCACTAACTAAACATGTTTACGTTTTTGCGTCACTATGTTTGGTAATTGTAAAATTAGGTCACTAACTTTGTATATCTTAACAAAATTAGGTCACTGGTTAATTTTCTGGCAAAAACTGCAGGAAAACTGGCCGGTGACCTAGTTTTGTTAAGGCATACAAAGTTAATGACCTTTGCAATTATCAAATATAGTGACTCAAAAACAAAAATAGGTATAGTTAGTGACCTAAAATTATAATATTGCCCTATGAGTGATTCTCTTAGCCACACAGACAACGGAAGTCAAGGAATTCAAGGTAAATCGAATGTATATAATATCTAGAAAAATCTAGTGTTGGGCCACTTAAAGGAGAAAATTACATTATAGTCGAAATTGACCTTTTATAAGGGTAAGATAATATTCAATTAAATCAAGATCTTCAGCACAGTTTTTCTCATCGCTTTATCTCCCCAAACCATTGATTGCTAAAGAGCTTTGTCGTTGAATTGAACGCTTTGTCCCCCAACTTAGAATTATTACACCAACTTTTTTCACCTTTGCAGTGGGAATTAAATGGAGGGATTATGTTCTCAAATTAACATTATGAATCTCGTTATTTTTATCAAATAGCTTCTAGCGAATCTAAGTACACTGTTAAGTCTCTTGAGTCGAGTTGAGTCTTGTCAATGGATTGAAAATTTTTTTTATGTTGTCTGTCGAGTTTTAATTGGAGGATTTTCATACTTTGTCCCTAAAAGAGCAATAATGTGATTCAATTAATTGGGGAAAGCGAAGGTAACAAATTGCAAAAAAATGAATCTAATCCATATCTCAAATCAATCAGAAGAGAAACCTCCATAAATTCGCATGTCGCTTTGTCTAAATTCTAGACTCCTCCCTCCACCACTTAGGTGATTTCATTTAAATTTATTTTTAACTGGTATGCAAGAGATTAATGTGGAAGACATCATTTATAAAAAGTACACGTGTGTGTTGGGTTGAAATATGATGCATCTCGTTAAATTAGCCGACAATTACTGTTAATATTTATTTTATTTGCTGCTGCGAATAAGTATCTTTTTTGAAAAGATTTTATTTCCTTTTGGACCCAAACGCTAGTCCAACTTTGTTAATTTAATGGGCCTTAGAGTGATGACAACACAAAGCTTCCAAACATATAATATAAGTAAGTTTGCAAAACATTAAACTTCCCACTTGCAATTCTTTAACATGAAACAAGAAAAAGGACGGCTGAGTTCATCTGTCTGTGATTCTTCAGATTTTCATCCTTTGAACTGCCATTCTCTGCGACACATGGGACAATGTGCTTGGGAAGTTTGAGAATTCACCCATTTCAAGATGCAGTGGAGGTGAAAAGCATGGTTGCAAGCTCCCCATACTGCCAAGAAATCAGATTTAATGTAAGCCCATACGATACGAACTCATAAACATGGAAGAAGAATGTGCGACCAAGAAGATGATGAATGCCCAGCTGAATTCTGCAAATGGATGTACTAGCAAAGCAAACAACTGTTGCATTCTTCAAAAGCTATGAAGAAATCGCAGCCAACATTACACATTATCGATCGAATGATTGCCACAAATAAGCAGTCTTAGACTCTGTTTCTCACGACACAATGTCAAGAAATTCCAAAAGGGGGGAAAACAACATTAAACTTACTGAGAGGGCAATCATCTCCTGGCAGTTTGCAATCAGTGCAGCAACCATCAAAAGCCATCCTGCAAATGCCACAGGTCTCATCTTGAGCATCCCATGTCCAAGAAGCTACAGCATGCCACCTAAGATCGATTCGAAACAAACAAGAAATACTTGCACCATAGATAGATATTCAAATGTAAGAGAATCTTTCAATAAAAAAAATGTTTGAACAGCGTACTCTATTCATCAGGTGGGCGGAGCATAATCCAAATGATTGAGTCAAGGAAACACTGTCTATCAGACAAGAGTCAACTAATTTCGTTGAAGAGAAGAGAAACAACTACAACAAACCAGCTAGAACATGCATCAGAAATCGAGTAACTTACCAGGTTGAGCAAACCCAATAGAAGAAGACGAAGAACATAATTAGAAAAAATAACTTCAAAAAGATAAATCAAACCAAGGATACGCAAAATCTTCACTTTCATTCTCGCGTCCCTGTCACCGATTCACCAGTGAGATTACAGAAATGACTCAGCTGTGAACCCTAACAGCAATCGGAGAAACGCCGATTTTGGTCTCAAAAAGGAGGGAAAAGTGAATTGGGGCTTGAAAGAAGAAACGTTTTAAAGGAAAAAAAAGGAACAGATTGGGCCAGAAAAGGCCCAAAATGAAGATAGGCTATTAATGGGCTGGGCTTTCCTTATTTGACCCGAGTTAAGATTGGCGGGTCAAGTATAGACAGTGTTAGCAACTAATTCATCAATAATAACATATGACTGTAGTAGTAAAGAAAAAATGCCAACAATGTAGTGTGTAACCATGTACTGATACTGTTAGAATGATGATAAATTCTGAGTTCTATCTCTAATTACTAGCAAGGAAGAATTATAATTATGGATTTGACCACGAAGATACTATACGTAAATGCGATGGAATCTGCTCGACATAACGCGTAAAAACGTTTAAGGAAATCGCGTAAATGACCCGCAAATGCGTTCAACGCTAATCCCATATCGATCGAATCGAAACGTAGTAGTTATCACTAATAACAAGCTTGATCTGCAATAAAAAGTTGTTAATTTTGACTAATAATGATGGAATGATAATCCCATTCAATGTAATTAGCCACAATACAAAAAGAAATACTAACCCTTGACCATGCTAGAACCTGGACAAATGGATTACCTCTCCTCATTATATTACACAAAATTTCAAGAGAAATATCAATTAATGAAACCTTATTCCCAAAAGTCACACCTTCCATATACACTCCCTCAAAAAACCCTATAAAAACCACCCTACCTTGGCCATAACAAATCATCACAATATTGAAAAAATATATATATATATCAATAATCATACCTTAAGAAAACATGGTGAAAAGAAGGGTTGAGATCGCTTACGTAGCTAACGAATCTGCAAGAAAGGCAACGTTCAAGAAGCGTAGGAAGGGCTTGAAAAAGAAGGTGGAAGAGCTGAGCACCCTCTGTGGCGTCGATGCGTGTGCTGTGATCTACAGCCCGTATGGACCCGGGCCGGGCCCCGAGGCTTGGCCCGACCCGATCACGTGCGACCGGGTCCTGACCCGGTTCAAGATGATGCCCGAGATGGATCAGAGGAGGAACACGTTGAGCCAAGAAGGGTTTGTGCTCAACCGTATAGCCAAGGCTGAGGCTCAGCTTAAGAAGGTGAGGAAGGACAACAGAGAAGAGGCTATGGCTCAGCTTATGTACCAATGCTTGACTATGGGAAGGCGTTTTCAAGGGTTGGGAACCGATGAGCTTAACGATTTGGGGCGGGTTTTGGACAAGCATTTGAAGGAGGTTTATGTGAGGATCGAGGGTTTTGAGGGAGGTGATAAGAAGAAGGGTGAAGATGGTAATGATTTTACGGTGTTGGGAAGGATCGGCGAGAATATTCCCGATATGAGTCAAGGCCAATCTTCGGTTCGCAGGGAGGGCGAGGCGGGTAATAAGAATGTGTGGGCTAAATGAGTTCTTTCCTTGAGATATGGTTGTGTTGTGAGTTTGTTGTTTGAATTAGGGCTTTGTTTTAATGGTTGTGTCTTTGATTTGGTGTGTCCTTTTGTGGTTGAGTATGTCTTGTGTTCTCTTTTATTGTGTTAGGGTTTTATATGGTATGCTATGTAAGGATGTGTGTCTTGTGTTATGTGTGGGGTTGGTTATCATCAATAATATATCTTCCCTTAATTATTATGAATAAAATAAAAAGTTTTCTAGCTTTTCCAATAATCAATAACGAATGAATGTTTGCCCACAGCTTGAAATGTTATCTTATTTTCAATCCTTTTAGGTTTTTAGGTCAACAGTCATAATTAATACTCCTATCCGAGGAAACTTATTACACAAAATAAGTTTGTATAGAGTCATATTTAATACTCTTAATCTTCGTCGGTATACACATTATTAAAAAGTATACAAAAGTTTGCACCCGAAAAAATGATGAATCTATTATTAAAGACCAATAGAATAAAATATAGACACACACACACACTTCCGATTCATTCCACAAATTATTATGCAAGTCGAAAAAAAATGCATAATAGCACCTATTTAATTAATCAATTTGCTACGGCAAGCAGAAACTTTTTCCGATCAATTTTGATTTATTACATGAGGAGAAGTGAACAACTAGCTTCAATATTCTCACAAAAACGAAGTGAAGAATATGTCCAAGAATTGCTCTTTTTTCACATGAATGCATAGCTCTCATACCTCATAAAACAGCCCGACATGTTTATTTGCGCCCCAACGGCAAAACCGCAGAGATCGATGAACATATTCGTGCAAGCGCTCAAGCAATTCAAGCAGTCGCTCGATGTATTCTCCGTGGGGCAATTTCCATAACCGTAAGAAGTCACTCCATTATTATCTGAATAAGGCGTATAAAACGCAAACTGAGGCTGTTGAGGAGTCGAAGTAGCTACGATTCCCAGCACTTCGTCGACGCAATCCATGTACGGGGAATTTCCGCCCACCTTTGCAGTGTTGCAGGCGTACGATCGTAAGGTCGTTACGTCGTTTCTGCCCTCAGAATTTGAGATAAACAAGAGAAATATTCCCAACAAAAGCGCAAGTAATTGAGGACGACGATGGCGACACATTATTTTTTTTTTCTGATTTGGAGGAGTGTTTTTCGTTTGGATATGGATCTCTAGCTAGCGAGCACATTATATATATATATATATATATATATATATATATATATATAATAAGGCGTTTTGTTGTTTTTCTCGCCTCCATCTTCGCCGTTTATCTGATTCTGTTTTCTTCTGCTGCTTCTCGACGGCATCTCTTTATTTTTTATACAGCTATAGCTTTGTTATTCACTCCCGAAAAAAATAATTTTGAGCGATTTGGACGATTCGATAAAAACCCTAATAAGAAACGAACTAATATTAGCAAACGCTTTATTATTTTTCAGTACGAATGATCGAAACAATTTGATAAAAACCCTAATAAAGAAAAGAACTAATATAGCAGCACTTTACTATTTCTTCGACGGATCGCCTTTTTCTTTTACCTCTATCTCTTTTTTTATTCGTTCCTGCAAGAAAAATATTATTCGGACGGCCGCCGGCCTTTAGTATAATACGCATAATACATACATACATACATATGGAGGTCATATATCTTCACCGTTTCGAGTTTTATTTTTGAGCGTTTTGGACGATTAGATAAAAAGCTTAATAAACAAACGAACTTAGCAACGGTTTATTATTTTTCGATACGAGTGATCTGAACATTCGATAAAACCCTAATAAAGAAACAAACTACAGATGAAAACGATTCGACAAAAACCCTAACAGAGAAACGAATTAGTATTAGCAAGCGCTTTGTTAGTTTCTCAATAATTCCTCTCGATAGGTCGATCAGAAAAACCTGTACGCCTCGTATCTGATATAGCAAGCGGCCATGAGCATCTGCGCGCCGATGACCGAGCCGCAAATTTCGTCTATTTTGGCGCTGGCGACGCTCAAGCACTCGAAGCAGTCGTCGTCCGAAAGGCCAATATTAAGTCGGCACTCGGCGTATCCATACGCAACGGTTCCTCGGTATTGGCACGCCGAGCGCATTCGCCAGTTGGCAGTCTCGGGCGCGCCGATCACGAGGTCGTCTAATAGAGAATCCACGTTCGTCATGTAGGGCCCGTTTGGGTTCGCGAGCAAAGCGCCGCAGATGTAGCCTTGGATGCTTGAGATGTCGTTTCGACTCTCCACGACGAGGAATAATGCGATTACTGTTATTATTAGTAGTAGAAAAGCAAGGGGAGAGCTCATCGTTCGCTTTTTTCTTTTATGGGATTTTTTTAGTTCTAATGAAGATGAAGTTCTCTTGGGGTATTAGGGTTTATATATGATGGGCTTTTTTTTTTCAAGAGTTGTTTCCATGGTATCGTAACTTGGCTAACTAGCTATGGGAGATGATGTTTAGCTAGAGAATGAACTTCTTTAAGTGATAATATTGATGGATGTTGTTGTCGGCTTATTATCGTTTGCATGCAATATATTTATTTTTGTCTTTTTCATCTCTTATTTAATGTTTTTTTTGTTCCTTGTTCTTTGGGGACGACGAACTGGCCATTGTAATAAGTGTTTCGGGTGCCATATGAATTGTCCCTAGTGTTGAATGAATTAGGTGTTTTTCTCCATTTCCTGGCTTACATATGTGTCGTTAAGTGCTTGACAAACTTATTTATTTCGAGAGCAAATTAAGACTAAAGGGGAATAATTATTACATTAGTCTTAATCATCATCTCATTACAAACAATATATATTTATACATCATTATACATTCATGATCATGGTAATCCACTGATCACACGACTATGATCATCTTTATTAGTATTGATATTATTACCAGCATCAGGGATTGCTTCATCAGCCTGAGCTTTAGCACAGTTGATTCCAGGAATGGAACAAAAAGGGTGAGATTTTCCAGGAAAATTATACCCTGGAATAATATTCGAACCGCCGCCGCCTTGGCCTGGGAACCAAGGACCCGTCGAGCCAGCCCCTTGACCGTTGTCCGAACCACCTTGGCCTGGAAACCATGAGCCGCCGGTCGAACCACTGCCTGGAAATGTGTAGCCACCGCCGATTAAAGGGCTGGCGAGCTGATCATTGGCATCGAAGTTATTCTGCTTGAGTGTCCTTCCATTCACATTTGCTGCAGCTGAGAGCAAACTGGCGAGGATGAACAGTGTCTTACCAAGATTCTCCATATCTTGAGTTATACTGATAGTTGTTTACTCTTTTGTTTTCTATGCTGTTGTTATAATGTAAGGCCCCTTTTTATAGAGGACGAAGATTGTGATTCTCTCATGGTGTAGAGATTCATCTGCAGTAAATGGCACAGGTGGGAATTTAAGAACCCTAATTAAATGCAATGCAACTACACACTCTACTTTTCAACACACAATCTCTCTCTGTCTCATCATCTCGTCGAAACTTGAAGTAATGTTATCTCTTCGGTTGACATCATAAATAAAGACGTTAAAGGGGGTGATGAAGTATTTGTTGGACTGCTGTTGTAGTAAATGAAGGATTAAGGTCCTTCGTTCACCGAGGATGTAATAGCTTTTCCTTTATTTTTTCCATAACATTTGAGAATCAAATCATGTATCAAGGATTGCTTGTGTTCGCATGATCTATTTATATCGCAGAGTTTTATCTTTCAATCCCAATTTTCCTATCTAATAAAGTAAGATGTTACATACAACATACTTAAGGAGCTATATTATGTGAATGAAAGCAAGGCCAAAGTAGCTAATGGAAATAAGCAGCATTATCGAGTTTCATACATCACATGGCATCAAATGATTCCTCCTATCAAACAAACATGCGAAAGAGATGCTAATTTTTTTTATACAGTCCAAAATAAAACCAAGCTAACCATACAAAAGATTTTACTCCCAGCCCAGCTTTCAATTTTACATCACATTCTTCAATTCGGAAACACAAAAATGAACCATTTTTCGACTTACCAGCATAAGGTACTTAGCTACTCGGCTTTCGATTTATTGATTTTCACGTAGGGAACGTATCCCATGAAGTGCCTGATTTTAGGATCCCATCCCCTTTGCTGAGCTCGGCAGTACATCAGAAAAGTATTAGCAAAGTACGAATTGAAACCCATGAAAACGTGCCACAGTGCGTGGCCTTGTGGGTTGAAGTACCACCGTGATAAAGACTCGCAAAAGAGACGGTCGACTAGCCAGCACAAACTCCCGATAGAGAGAGTAATGACGTATAGCTTTGCTATCCACTTAGCAGATCTGTCTTCTGTGTGAATATAGTACTTGTACATCCTAGGAATGCACAGCAGACAAAGCAGGGCGTAGTGTACCTTGAAGCTGATGTCGAAGTGAATCTGTGAATGCGCGATGGCAAACACCGCGCCGTACAGGAACAAGAAGGTGGGCATTGTACTCCGATAATGCCAGTCTGGCGAGTAGAGGATGTATATGTAGAGGAGCATTTCCCATACCATGGGTGTTTCATCCCCTTGTTGTTGCCTGACAAATAAGTGTATGCGGTTAGTAGAGAAGGATTTAGTACAGTGGACATTGTTTCTTGTCAGCGTGCTATAAAAATATTAGAGTAACTTAAGACGAAGCTATGCCATCGACAATTAGTCAGGGTAGTTAATATCATTTCAATAAGTATGAAATTATTACCAAATCCAACATAGGCAGCATATCTTCTAAGTTCCAATCCGGATATTCTGGGATCTTTATAGCTACAAGAATTCCTTTTTAACTACCATGTGATCCAGACAAGTTTATAGTTTTGCTAAATGAAATCTAATGTGAAGAGTACATATCGGCCAAACAGAGTATTCATCACTTTGGATCACTAGAAAGTATGACAGAAGACAGAAGAAGCTTCTTGACTATATATTCTTGTTCATGCCTAATCTTGCTTAGATTAACATCCACTATATGATATCATACTCAGCATAAAGTAAACACTTACAGTCGCTGCAATGTTGCATGATAGAGAATGCTTCCAAGGGCAAGTATCATATTTGATATGTGAAGGACACTGAATCTTTTCTCAAACCTCTGTCTCAGTGAATTCACGAGTCCAACAAGTGCTAAGAGGAAGCATGGGACATTTGAAATAGTGTTGAAAAATTCGGCTATGTAAGATGTGTGGACATAATTCAGCTCACACCACTCATGGCTAGACGTAACAGGGCCCCAGAAATTGGATAATCCATCCGCCATTTGTCAGTCGTTTCTGTAGACCTATGAAAAGAAAGACAAAGCCTAAAGCAATTAAACCATCAAAACAACTACATATACAAGGACTGGCGTATAGAAGTAAAAACGAAGAGATGTTGCATCTTCCTCAACGCTACTCCACGAGTACATATATTTCTTTTAATTCATCCCAGGAGTCAAAGTATTATACAATTTACATTGACCAGCTGAAGCCGGTTATCAGGTAGTCAAGATATGAATCCACAAGAACACATTGGTGGGACACTTTCAATCTAAATAACGCTCGTGGATCATAATGAATAACGACAAACATGATGGACTCATGAATCTTCCGTTTAACATTCCAATAATCAAAAGTCCATCAACCGTGACACCGGTACGTAACTACTTTCTATATGAGTCATATTCACCAATATGTATTGTATCACTAAATTGCATGGCAATTACCAACAATTTAAAAAATATGTCGGTAAAATTGAGAAGCAGTTAATGCGAGGCAAATTCGGCCCTCGGTTTTTCCCGCAATATACAACCGCCAACAATTATACCAATCCTTATTAGAAAACTTCCCGAAACAAGTAACCAAAGCATCAATAAACTTACAGAGCAGAGCAAATAATAGTTCATAACGTCTACTTTAAAAGTCAAGTATCAGAGATGGCGCCAATATGCTACAGATGATAATTGAAAACCCTAGTCCATCATAGAAAAGAGGCAAATGCAAAATCGAACAAAAAAGCGAAAAACGAAAACCGGAAAACCAAAAGTAGCCAAGGAAAAAAAAAAAACACTAAAATATCTACAGCATACCAACTTCCTCACAAAATCACTCTCCTAACCGATAAACATAACCACAGACGCCAAAAATCGCCAAAAAATTCATATGTACATTCAACTAATCACCACACTACACTCTCCGCTGCAACAACTGTCAAAAAATGCTGAAAACAATAAAACGTAATAACACAAAACCACCTGAAATTCAGATCCGAGACTGGAAGCACACACCTGAAATAAGTTTGGAAACAAACTTTAACTTGGATAAACGAATCGAGCACCAGTATGTATCTGCGTTGCTTATCTCGATTTTGATTAATCAGTTCCGACGTGGTGACGTTATACCGTATGGAGCGGGGCTTGATTCCTCTTCTCCATTTTTCTTCTCTGAAAATTACGTTTTAGTCCCCAAAATCATGATTGAATTGTATGTAAAGTAAACTTGTAACTGAAGGACTGGTTTGTTATTTTGGAAAGTTTTGGGGCATCGGGCGGTTGGATAAAGATTCGGCTTCGAAATTACTGATTTGACCTTCCATCGTAAATTAAATTGGGGCTCATTTGGGGCCCACTCAAAGCCCATATAATCAACGAACTTGACCCAAACTCTTATACGGCCCATTAGCACTAAATAAGAAACCCTCAAGTTCGGGTCGGGCTCGATTCGACCCGATTTTCCTTCACTAAATGTAGTTGAGTTGTAAAATAGAAAGCTCCATTTTTCCTTTCCTTCTCCGTGGCCACTTCTCTTACCTTAACTCTCAGCTATCAGATTTGTCATGGCCTGAGGCAATAAGCAATCGCCCACCTCATAAAAGCCGCAATTTTTTTATATGGACATGAGAACAGTGTCAAGCTACAAAACTGCAATCGTCGCCGTCTCCGCCGCCGCTAACGCTGGCTCGCTGCTCTTTATTCCTATCAACCGCCGCTTGACTGTGTCGCCGAATCACTCACCTGGGCCTCAGCTGATCGATCACGCCGCCGCCTCACAATGCGATGGCGAAAATATTAATGCTGATAATAATGAAAACGGAGATGGTAGCTCAAGAACTGCCCTGTCCTCGATGCTTTCTAGACCTAGTTTTAACCACGTGCGTGCTAAAGAGCTGATTTTTAGATTGACACCTCGGCAGTTCGATTCATTGTTTTGGGATATTCATGGAACAGTGAACCCTTCTTCCGCTTTGAAGCTGTTCTATTCATGTGGTAATAGATTTAAGTTTGAGCTCAGGTCTTATTGCTTGTTGTTCCACTTGTTGGCCGATGGGGGTTTAAATTCCGCCGCCAAGTTGTTATTGATTAGGTTGATCGATGGAAAGTTGAGCGTGGATGGTAAAATTCATGCCATTGATGTGCCGAGGGAGGTCGTGGAGTTTTTGGCAGAGGCGTGGCTTCGTTCTGAGAGGTTTAGGAGAAGTGGGACGAGGTCATTCGATGTATTGGCGATGGTTTATATTGAGTTTAAGGGTTTTGGAATTGCTGTTGTGATGAATGCATTTAGATATCTGGCGATAAGGGGCCTTCTGCCTTCGTTGAAGACATGTAATTTAATGATGAGCTCACTCGCAAAGAGGAATGAGTTCGGAATGAGTTATGAGGTTTTTCAAATCGTATGTAATGTTCGTGTGCCTGACGTTTATATGTATAGCAGTGCAGTGGCAGCACTGTGCAAGGGAAAGAAGGTTGAAGAAGCATTAGCATTAGTTAAGGGGATGGAAAGTGTTGGGGTAAAGCCTAATGTGGTTACTTTTAATAGTTTGATGGATGGGCTATGCAAGTCTGGGAATTTGGAGGAGGCTTTTCGTGTAAAGAAGAGAATGGAGGTTAGTGGAGTGAATCCAAGCGTTGTGACTTACAGCGTTTTGATTAACGGTTTGGTGAAGCTTGAGAGATGCGAAGAAGCTAAAGATGTTTTGAAAGAAATGTGGGGAAAAGGGCTTACACCGAATGAGGTTATCTATAACACGTTGATCGATGGGTACTGCAAGACGGGGAAGACGATGGATGCGATGAAGTTGAAGGATGATATGCTTTCACGAGGCATTGGACCAAACTCTGTTACCTATAACACACTGATGAACGGATTTTGCAAAAATGGTCACGTTGATTTGGTCAAGCAATTAGCTAACAAGATGATAAGTGAAGAGGTTCAAATAAATCCAGGGACAATATCTGCTGTGATTTACCGTCTATGTAGAGCATCAGAGTTAGATTATGCATTACAATTCACCTTGTTAACGCTCTCGAAGAACTTAAGGCCTAACGATCCATTACTGACGACGCTGATTACTGCACTTTGCCGTAATGACAAGCATTCACAAGCTTTGAGTCTGTACAAAACGCTGAAGGAGAAAGGTTTTGCGGCCAACACAGTGACCTCTAATGCTCTTATTTTCGGGCTTTGTCAAGCTGGTAAACTTGATGAGGCTGAATTGATTTTCAAGAGCCTCTTAGATAACGGTGTTGAGTTGGATACGTATACATACAATGCACTCATATATGGATTTTGCAAAGCGAATAAACTGGAGGAAGGATTTAAGCTCAAGGAAGAAATGGCTGGGAAAAATATCTGCCCGGACATTGTGACTTACGACTTGCTGTTACATGGACTGTGTAGCAATGGGAAAATGGACGAAGCGCTGACTTTGTGGCATGAATGCCAGAGAAATGGGCTCGTTCCTAACGTTCGGTCATATGGGGTTATGATGGCTGGCTTCTGCAATGCGGAGAAAATCAAAGAGGCCGTTGAATTTTTCAATGTGATGATTGGGCGAAATATGAATCCAAATGCTGTTGTGTACAATATACTCATTAAAGGCCACTCTAGGAATGGAAACATGCAAGAGGCTTTTAAACTTCTTGAGGACATGAAATGCAAAGGCATTTCACCTGCTCAAGTTACCTATTCCTCTTTAATACATGGGCTGAGCAGTATTGGTCGAGTCGAAGAAGCAAAAATCATGCTCGAGGAAATGAAAAAGCAAAATTTGCCTCCCAACGTAGTCTGTTATACTGCGCTAATTGGTGGTTACTGTAAGCTAGGTCATATGAACGAGGCGAGGAGTCTTATGCTCGAAATGTCTTCGATGAACGTAGAGCCTAACAAGATTACTTATACGGTAATCATCGATGGTTATTGCAAGTTGGGTAATATGAGTGAGGCTTCTGAGATTCTCAAGGAAATGCTGAGCAAAGGAGTAATGCCTGATAAGGTTACTTACAACACATTGACACATGGTGTCTGTAAGCAAGGAGGAGTAGAAGAAGTCTTCGACCTTTGGGATCAAATGTCTGATAGGGGATTACATTTAGATGACATTGCATGCACTTCTTTAGTTCACTGCATGCCTCAGCATTCCGGGATGAAAAATGACTAAATCGAGCACGGTATGATCTTTAGATGGCAATGATCAACGCTTTAATTTTAATTGTTTTCCTCAAAAAGGCTGTCTAAAGATTGACTTATTTCTCAGCTCACATCTCAGCTTAATGCAGCATCTTCTTGAATTTCATTTCTACAGGATTATTCTGAGGCATCTATTATTTCTACCTGAATACAAAGTTGGAGTGGTTCAAATCGATTCGAGAGTTGTGCATAAAACTGGGAATTTGGTATGTTGTATATATGCAGAGAAACTATCGTTATCTTTCACAAAGATAACATATCAGCAGCTATCATATTTCATGTGGCGCAGGGGATCATCGGGCAACTCTCTCTCTCAGCACGACCGTTCCTACGCTTCACTTGGGAAGTAGAGCGTACGTACAAACTTGTGAGTGAGCAATAATCCTTTACCAGTTCTTGTGATTCTTAAATCAATGTTCCAATAAATTTCCAGGTGGGGGATTTATGCACACTCATAGGCATTCTTACAGAGTCATCAGTGATTTGCAACTAATGAACTCTGTTTTGTACCTTCGACACTTTACACTCCGACCGTGTTCATGATGTCCTTTAGGCCAATCCCGAGGGGCTATTACTGTTGCGGGGAAGAACTGTGATGTATATATCGTTGGCAGAGATTCAGCAAATTTCGTGTAGAAACCGAGGCTGCGACGTATATGATCTTTTATTTCTTTAATTCCTTTCCTAGTAAAGCTTCACTCAACCATCTTAAGTTAGTTGGCTAAGGTTTAATTCTTATGTAAGAACAGATTATGTGTATATATGTTCCTTAAAGTAAACTAGTACAAGTCAGGCAATAACAAAACAAAACGAAAATTTACGATGAGTTTAAGTTTTTTTCAGACATGAGAAATCTACGGAGATAGGATTATAGTTTGATGTGAAGCTTCCATAATTCTCGAACATTCGACGAACCATCAGCTACCTCCCCAACAAGAATGGCACCCAAAGCACCTGAACATTGCAGTTGTTCTCATAAGCAACCTATGCTAAGAACAGGGAACATACTCTTGGACTGATCAATCATATGTGTGTGTGTGTGTGTGTATATATATATATAGCATTACCGTCTTTCTCAACGATGGAGAGAAAACGCCTTGTTCCTCCCCCGACCCCGAAATAGTACTTCTTTGCAGCCATGTACACAACTCCACCAGGACTACTTAGACACTGGGAAGTGCAGTGACATAATGAAGATATACTCAACATTTGAATGGAAGTGAGATGATTATTTTGATAGTGGTAACAACTCAAACCTTTTTTATAAGTTGATACAGACTGGGAAGTGCAGAGACAGAGTAAACTGTCTCAGCCATGAGAATCACATCGTAATTAGCTGTCTGATTGGGTTGGGAGGTTAATGATTGAGTTTCTGCTTCGTCTCTGCAATCAGAGATGATACGGTGAACATCACCCCAATCGCCAGCGAAGAACCGAGTTTCGGTCGTTATTTGGTTATTTTTTAGATTAGCTTCGACGTTGGGTATGGTGAGGTGTTGAAGGACTTCAGCGTTAAAATCTTGGAAATGAACTGCTGCTGCGCCCTAATATATTGATCAAAGGGAGGAGTTTCAAATTTGAGAAAAAAGAAAGAATAAAAAAACCGCTCAAGGAGTGAAGTTAAACTAAGAAGTAAGAACAGAAAGCTGCCATTTCCTCTTTCTATTCAAGCCCAGGTACTCAAGGCTGCTCTTATCATATCAAACATAACTTCTTTCAATCTTGAGCGTTGAGTTTATACACTATTTTCAGCTATATCCACTTAAAAAAATAAGGTAGAGAATAATGTTGAAATGATTTCCAAACAACTAAACATGAGACAGAAAACTAGGTACAAGATGATAGACACATACTTACCTTCAAGCAGGCATATATGCCAGGTAGTCCATGACCACATCCAAGCTGTAACACATCACAAGGTGGGAGAGTGATCAGTAACCGAGATTAGGATATAATATTCTCTATCAAGAATAGAAACAGAATGAAAGAGAATGGAGATAATAATCATTGCAAAGGTTTGGCCTTGTCCTCCTAAAGAAAACAAAGGCAACACCCCATAGGAACTGGGGAACAAAGGAATATGAACATAGAACTATTCATGAGTATTGACAAGTAGCATGACCTTACATCGCAAGGATGCTTTAATCACATTATGAATTTAGAGCGTTACCCACCTCTAGAACTCGCTTTCCCGAGAATGACAAAAGCCCATCTTCCACCTCGGAACTGAGGGCTTTGATCAAATCCAAGGAACCCTCCCACAGTTTCAATCCTCCTACATAAACCCCCATAATAAAAAATTCCTTAAAGATGTACTTAAAATAAACAAGATGCAAAGTGAATTAGAGGCAGCAAACTGCACAGGAAAACCCGAACCTTCATATTTCCCAGGTACTAAATCGGAATCAGACAGCGCAAAAACATCCTGGGTACTTACCCTACCCTGCAAAGAAAAGCACTGATAACAACGGAGATGCAATACCATAATCACAAGGCTTAGCTCAACATCTAAGACTAGTTCATACTTCGACTAACCTTGACCAATGTAAGTCCCCCAACATTCACAGGCTCCAGCAGGTGCTTCACACTCGCAGAAATCTTTATTGACATAGATATGAATGAAGTACAATTTTTTTTTTGGGACGAAAGTAATGCTGAGAGTACAAATTAAATTCGTTTCGGTGCTTAAGCTGGATTGGAAAAGTTAAGTTTACCTCCGATGCAAGAACCTCAACGCAAGGCGGCGGTGGAGGCCGAGGATTCGATTTCTCCGAAGAATCAAGGAAGCCCAAAGCAAAGCTGGGTTTACTACTGTCGTCGCCAAACAAACGGAAAACTTCTGCTTGTGGTTTGTTCGATTGCTCGGAGTTCATCGATGCTTTTGCTAATAAAATGCTACTGTTTACCCTCGATGATGAACTGAGCAACTCAGTATCGTCAATACTATACTAGTATACTACACTAGAAAAAACCTTCTATTGTCGACAAGGTCATATTAGTCCTTTCACAGGAAAAACGATTTCTCTCCTCTCCTCCATACAGACACAAAAAAGGCAAAGCTTTGTACAAAAGGCCAATCCCACAATTGCCCTCCATTGCATCTCCTCTTGCAATTGCAACTAGAAATCTATCCACAATAAAGAACTCAGAAAGAAAAAGGGGGGGAAACCGTCCTATCTGCTTAGCTTGATCCAAATTCCTAAAAGGTCGGTTTTCTAATGGGTCAATTTATCTGAATTTCTGTGTGTAGAAGGCGTCCGAGTCACGCGCCGTTGATGTTAAGCGCTTTAGGTGTATGATTTGCATGATATGGTTTATCATCTGATGTTTGCTGCTGAAATAGTCTTCAGTAGTGTAATAGCGACATTCCTAGCTGCAATTTCAGTAGTATTAGTAATCAAGTGATGATGTCTCAGCCGAGGAGGAAGAAATGGACGGAGGCCGAAGAGAGGAGCCTCATAGATGTATACGACGAAATGCGCTGCGATGGAACTCTACTGAAGATGAAAACAAGGGAAAAAAAGTACAAGCCCATCGCTCAATACGTGAACTCTACGCACCACGCCCGTGACCCAGCCTCCTACCCATGGCAGTGGACGTGGAAAGACGTCTCCACGAAGGTCCAAAACATGAGGCATCAGTACGCTTTGGTGAAGCAGAAGATAAAGACCCAAGATTCGAGCTTTGATTGGCTCGAGGGAGACAATCACTGGCCCAACTTCCTAAGGTACAAGGAGGTGTTTGGCGACGTCCCTCTTGCCTTCAACAGCAGCGTCGACACGGCGGTAGGAATTGGGAACGATTGTGGCTTCGAAGGGGGCGGTGGAGAGATGGAAATCGCAGAGTTCGGGCACCTCGGGCAGGTCGGGGCGGAGGATTTCGTCGATGGGATTGAGAACGGTGTGATGGATTTGGAGTTTGACTACGACGCTGAAGAGGGGAATGGTAATGGTAACGACAAGAATCATGGCAAGGGGGAGGTTTCTGATAGGTTTGTGGGAGAAGAGGAGATTCGACCAAGCTCTAGCAATGCGAGGAAGAAGAGGAAGGTTTTCTTGAGAGGGGGCGAGAGGAAGGCTTGGGCATTCCTCCTTAACCAATTAGGGCAGCTGAAGGAGATGGAGAGCAAGTTCGAAAGGCGGGAGCATGAGAGGGAAAGGGAGAGGGAAAGGGCAGCCCAGGCAAGAATTGAAAAGGAGAAAGAGAGAGAGGCCAAATGGGAAGAGATGGAGAGGGAGAGACTGGCAAAGGATGAAGAACGATCTGAGGTGAGAAGGCGGTGGATTCTTGAGTGGGAAGCCATGGAGAGAGAAAATGAGGAGAGAGATAGCAGAAGGAAGGATGAAGAGTTGGGGAGGGAACGGGAATGGGAGGAGAGAATGAATCTGAGGAGGTTGGAATGGAAGAAGAGAATGGATGGGACTTTAGAGAGGCATAGGGCTGAGATGTCTCAGATACAGGCTAGGATACTGCACGAACAACAGAGTATAACGAATCATTTTATTGGGGTCGTTTCTCAGTGGACGACAGGCCATCCTTCTGGGCTGTCCGATCATAATGGAGCTAGCGGCCATTATTTGTCTCAGATGATTCAGAATTTGCACCATGTGAATGGCATTCACGGCGATGATGAACGTGTGGAAGGAGATAATCAAGAGGATCAGTTTATTGTGGACGGGTGATAAACGCTAGTTTTTGGTTTTGATTTGCTCGAGGTATTGTGAAGAAAAAAAGGAGATCTTGCGAGGTTTGTTGGAAGTGTTGTTTTGTTCTGTGTACTATATAGATGTGCAGTTTATATTCTTTGCTTATTTTTTTCCTGAGAATCGGTATGGTATTCCTTTTGATATTGTAGTCCTGTTCATCAATGTGACTTTGACATACAAGTCATCTATGAAATGCACTCAACCTTTACAATTGGATTAAAGCCATGGTATTGGTGGTAATAAAGGAGTCGAAAAATCAAGAAACATGAATATTGTCGGTAACATTTTCTGAGGCAAAAGAAAGAATGACGAGCACGAAAATGGCAATGGTCACCATAGAACTCACAGTTACTACTAAATATATCAAACTCAACCATGAAATACAAAGTCAGGATCATAAAATTGTCACAATGTTGTAACTGGCCACCGCGAGCTCTCCCCCAATACGTTCGTTTAGTTCTCGTGAAGAGCCTTCATGAGGGTATAACTTACTGAAGCTTTGTCCCGCAACACTGAAATTTTCACATAAAACGGAAAGAGCGTACTCAGCTTAAAGCTTGGATTTCACAATTGTCATCATGAATTCTTCAGTACAAATTAAAGTGAAAGGAGGGTGGTGAACAACGAAGTTGAACCAACTGCAAAATAAAGGAGACATACCCGTTAATTTGGTTGCAATAGTTTGAGACTTGATTAGTTATTAGGAAACTATCCAGTCTTGAAGGCTCGGGGATCGGCTTAAAAATGGGGTTGGTAGGATCCTCCTCAGGTAATGGGTCTTCACCAGCATTCTTCCTCGACATGTTCTCAGCCCTACATAGAAGAAAGATATCCTAACTTGTAAAGAATTAACTACAACAAACTCATGTTGAAAACTCATATTGGACTGAGAATGGCAGATTAAGGTAAGACATGTAATAAACAGTAGAAAACGGTTTTCTGTAGACAGAGAGCACAAATAATCACCGTCTTTTCTGGAGCCATGCCTGCTGTTGAGCTTGCTGGCGGGAAAGATTTCGGTAATAGAATTGCAACTGAAAAAATAGATTGTTAGGTATATCCATAGCAATTTAACTGTTGACAACAGGTTTAAAACTTTTTGATGGTTTCACCAAACTTAATGAGTGGTGCCGGAAAAAAGATATCTAACCTTCTGCTGCTCCATCGATAAGTCATCCATGCATTCGACAAGAAACTCCATATTTCTTTCCAAATACGAACTTGTTGACAATTGCAACCTCTCATAATCGCACTATAATAGGAAACATGAATCATAAATTCCACATAATAACACTGGCTGAACTCGGATGAATACATCATACAAGTATGTTTACCTGTTTGACAGGGGTATCGGCTTCCAGTTCAGTCATAAAAGCACTGATGAGAGCAGAATTTGAGACCTTGATCTGCAAAACACAGAAAAGCAACAATAACAGCAAATATTATTTACCTAATGCCACAGAAGGAAACCTATATTAATCACTGTGTCCGTAACACAAAAACTTAAATAGCTTGGGATTTTGAGTTTCATGATGAAAGCAATATTAATATACTTATTTTCAAACGAAAACTTCATGAACCTGCACCTTACAGGAAATAAAATGATAACTTGTAGTCAGATTTAACAAAATGAACTTACAGGAATCTCCTCAAAGATATCCACCCAAGAAAGATTCTTCTCTCTCAACCTGAGAGAAGCATTGCATAGACATAGGAATACAGGTTATTGCCAAATGCAGCTAAGCAGTAGAGCAAAGAAAGATATAATACGAAAATTTTCCAAAAGATAAGGAAAAAGAAAGTCCAGAGCCATACTTTTCTCCAGTGAAGTTATTATTCCGGTAAAGTTCCATGAAAGAATCAGAAAGCTTCAAAGCCTTCAATGCTAGAACACCTAGGTTGGATTTTGATGGATCATATATAATGCATACGCAGCGCCTGATATTTTCCTGCAACAAAGGATAATCAGACAATTTTATACAAAAATTGTACAAGAAATTCTGATATCGAAAAAATTAAACGGCATTACCCAGAAATATAATACAAACATACCTGGTAATTCATAAAAGTTTCGATCAATTCCACAGTCTGGAAAGAGCCATAGAGAGTAGATTGGTACCTATAATTAGGGAACTGATATATTACTCACAAAAACCACATCAAATGGGTTCTATAAAAAAAAAACAAGACAGGATATGTCACGTCAAGGTCTGGTCTCATAGCGAACAAAGCAATGCTAGATGTATATCTATGGTTAGGCTTGAAAAAGAATAGTTTTCTGCACGACAGGAAAGAAGATACGCACCATCCGACAGTATTGTTGTCGACGTTAACCTCCCTTAGGCATCTCATCATTTCAAGCTGATAATTAGCACCTTCTGCTTCAGTCTCTTCATCGTCCTCACGAATCTAAATCATCAACAATCACAATTATAGCACAGGACAACACAATGACTACCATACAGATTTCACTACATGTCCAACACACATTAGCAGTGATAACTGAAAGTGCGTATCTTACTGGGAAAGGGAAGCAATTTGTGACTTCGAGAACACTGCCAACATCCAAACCGAGCAGCTGCCCTGTAACCAAAGCCGGAGAAAACTCCTTACAATGTTTAATAATCTTCAAAATAACCTGCAATCCGCACACGCGATATAATTAGCTCCTCTAAGAATAATATCGCCAAGCGTGACGACAAGTGAAATTGAACTCATAATCAAACATATGCTGACCAATCCTTCGATTTGAACAACTCTCAAAGGCGGTGCGGCCTCTTCGGAAGCTGCCACTTGAAGAAACGACCGCGTCGGAGCTGTTAAACAAACTGGCTAGTCAGCAAAACGACGCTTTCACACAATTAAAAAAAAAAGAGCAAAAAACCGAATAACAAAGCATGCGTAGGTAGGCACCTGTTGCCATTGATCTCGATGATATGATGGGGGGGGAGTGGCTGAATATTATTTGAAGAAGCCGATAATCCCACAAGAGAAGAACCCTAGCAAAAGCAAATCGCTGTGGACGCAGAAATTTGAGGACAGGGCAATTATTGTAATTGGGTTTGGGCTCTATAAATTTTGCTCAGATATACTAATATTTGTGTTGAATGGGCTTATCCAAGTTCCGTGTCGGCAGAGATATTTTCAAGTTGTGGAAATTAAGCTGGAAAGGAAAATGAAACCCAAACAAAGTATTGGCTTTATAGAAAAGTGAAAGAAAAAAATTGGGTGAACCGATAAAAATACACATTTATATAAAAAAAATTGCAAGCCAGTACCCTGTCAGAAAGTTTTATATATAAGTATCCATTCGATTGTGTGTACCATTTTCTCAGTCTTAACGTACCTTTTATATGTGTATTACGTACCACGTCACGCGTTTATATTGTACCCACTTATGATATCTATATACGTTCTATATGGTACATGTCTTATATGACGTACTTGCGGCGGAATAAGTACCAATGTGCAAAAAATTTATTCTAATAGGTACATACATATAAAAAAAAACCTGACAGGGTACTAACTGCGAATTTTTTATATAAGTTGGTATTTTTCTATAGATTGCCCAAAAAAATTTATCTTAAAAACAATTACGACACCAAAATTTTCATCTAAAGTCACTCACCTCTATAATAAACAAGTGACGAAATGTTGCACAAAATCAAAAATTACATAAAATTACAATAACATCCTTTATTGATTCCCTATACTCGAACAAATTTGTTCATATCCACGGCGTTTTAACGATTTTATCATTCTCCCCGCCAGTCTACCACCTCACTGCTCGGCACACAAATCTTACCCACTCGTTCTTCTGCTTCAGTGTCATTCACAACGCCCCGGCATCTAGAAGCTCCGCAGAAGCAAGGTAGTCGTTCGTCAGCAGAGAGAAATCTGTCCAAAGAAAGATGATTCAATAAGCAAAAAGGATTATGCTTTTTTTGGACAACATTATCAACAGTAGTTAGTATAGTTTCGAGATAGACAAAAAGATAAACCTGTAATCGTAAGTCAGTTCTTCCCACTGCTTAATATCTCGTTTAGCAAATATGATTATGTGATTCTCGCCAACAACACTAATCACTCTTGAGTAGCAGTTGGGCTGAAAAATGTAACAGAGGCAAAAAGCAAATCAGAGTCCATACTGTAGGGCAAAAAGAAACAGCAGTAAAGCTGATATATAATACCTCACATGAGTGGTTTATTAGATGTGCTATGCTTCCCGCCTTGGTGGCATCTATGACACGGTCATCGTCGATACGAAACATATAAGTTCCAGCACCCTACGTTGAAGGAAAAAATGCACGAAATTATCAACAAATACTTGGATCAAATTCCAATGTATCAAGATGAAATGAGGTACGAACCACTAAAGAATTGTATATTAGATGTTCCCTTCTATCAGCCACTCGAGGCCGGATAATTTCCCCAGTGTACTCAATTACCTTCAATTAAACAACAGAGATATCAGCATTTGATGTCCAAAAATCAAAGGTAGCTCAGAAAATAAGGGGGGGGATTGCAATATACCATGTCCCCAGCTCTATGTGGAAGCTTAGCAAAGACACCATATCCGTGTATACCAGATTTCCCTGAAGCCAAAAAATGTAAGTTAACAAATAATCCCTTGCATTTCCAATCAGCCAGGGAAAGATCTAGACAAAAGTAATACAAGCGTGATCATCAACAATCATATAAGGTTTTGTTAGGCATAAAACCAATGGAAAGCAAGCAAAGCCTCCAAGTTCTTAAAACAGGATAAGGAAAACACAGGAAAGATGAAACAATACAAATAACACACATCATGTAATTTTTTCTCTAGGAGACTAGGACAAGGTAAAGCGAATGTTAAAACCAGTGAAAGCTAACCGAATGCAAGTCTCTTTCTGAAGGTCTCTCTCATGTAATTATACTTATCAGCTACTGAAATAATCTCTCTAGAGGGATTGAGTTGACGGATTCGTAGTTTCTGAAGGTCACGGTAGTGTTTAGAAGCAGGAAAGTCACTGGAGGATCTGTTCCACAAAGGCATGTGGGGGCTGGATCCACCAAGCAAGTATGGTTTATTCTCTACATAAAAACGCTTTGACGATGCAGCAAGGACTCCGGGTTCCTTCCTCCCTCGCCTTAGGAGAAAATTGTAAGGCTCTGCCCACGAAAAGGAAATAAAAAAAGATAAGATCAGACGGATAACCACTGAAACCCAATGCCAAGATGCCCCTCCAGAATAGGACGAACAGAAAAGTCACAAGGCCAAAAAAGAGTAATAAATGCAATTCCGATAGTTAAGAGGCAGAACCAGGATAAAAGAGAGAACAATGGAACCTAGGCATAAACAAAGGGAATTATGAAGAGTTTACGGAAAGTTTACCAGTACGAGCACAGCCAGAAGGATTCACCAGGGGAACATAATCTGCATTGCTAGAGGGCTTTTGGCCGATTTTCCTATTTAAAGACGACTGCTCATTGGATGAGGATGGTCTGTGCTTTCTGCAGAAAGAAATCAGTTGAATGTGTTGGCTCTCCTCATCCTCATCAAAAGGAATCATGCGCAAGCTGTCCATATCCTCAGTCTACAAACAAGTTAGAAGTAAATGTGTAGCAGAACCAAAAAAATCAGAAGTTCACTTCACAACTAGTTAGCCTGGTAGAATATGAACTGTGAAGTCTACAGAAAAAAAAGGTTCCAACAAAAAAAAGAACAAATATAGCCAGCAAATGTTAAGGCACAGAAGAGTACCTCAAGACAAAACCCAGCAGCACGTGCACAGAGAGGATGATATGCCACTCTGCAGTTGGGGTTTGAACACTGCAAAGTAGTTATTTATAAAAAATTGGGATATAGATAAGAAAGGTAATACAACACTCCGCGAGAGATTGAAGTGACTACTTACCTGGATGCATGCTCCATGAGAGACATCACATATGCTACATAACAGCTTCCAGCGATTCTTCACAGATATCGAGGTACAGAATAAGATTATTATAAGATGAACTTAACTAATTATATTACGGACAGAAAAAAAAAATTATTGTTACAAAAGCTTGTAAGATTAAAACTTAAAACTAATGTGAGCTAATTCCACCAAATAATCAATCCAGATAAAAGAACAGAAAACAGCGACTGAAGCAGTGTAAATACAAACAATACCTTACTAATCCTGTGAAGCCCATCAATAGGCTCCATTTTCTTTATATCAGCTAACCAGGTTTCTGCACGAAAGATGGCATAAGACTAAGTTCCATAATGATATCAACAAGCATAGTAAACACGAGCATATTTTAGAATACACACCTGGTATCCATATGGCACAAGCAAGATGTGCCCATCGCCCATCAGTCGTAGGCTTCATGGCACCACCTAGAGCAATTTCAGCAACCACCAAAACAGAATCTTACATGCTTTTGCACACGAATAGACCATAGTGTATGTTACAAACATGTTGGAAACAAGAAACTGTAGAACGACTTTTAGTACCAGTTATAGGACAGAGGCAACAACGAGGAGGAGATTCAGGAGATTCAGGACAACATAAGTTGCACAGCCAGAGGTCACCTCCAGTAGGTTCGAGTTCCCCATAGCATCTAGCATGAACCTGAAACCATATCACAGAATAACCCACAAAAGATCATAAAATTCATCTCAATACATTGGCATAGGTAAATACATATGCCAGGGAGGTTGATCCCCAAGAGATAAGGAAACAAAAACATACCATCATTCTGCATTTGTCGCACTGAAGAAATAGATTGTTCTCATATTCCTGAAACAGAATTTACAACAGAATAAACAAACTTGTTTTATTTTACTGAATAACCGAGAAAATTTGAAAAAAATATAAATTAATTTCCCAACATATTTTACTGGTAGAAAAATGATGTACTTTTTATAAAGAATTTTCACATGAGTATGAAACTGAAAAACTGAATTTAAAATATTTGGTGAACTTGATGACCTAAAATAAGAATTACTCACCTCATCCATGTGACAGACATTGCACTTATCAAGATCTCGCCACTGAACATTCACCTTCCTGTAACCACCAGAAGAGTTGGTTTTCTTCGATGACGAACAGGTGAATCTGACAGATGATAGGGATCCTGTCATTTCCTGCAAATAGGAAAATTAGTTACTTGGCTAAGAAATAAAATTGTAAATGCACTTTTGCATGAATTAACCAAAATGCCAACATAATATGAAATACTGAGTTAGTAGTTAAGGATAGTTATGCAAACAAAAAACTTGTGTCAGTAAATATAGAATGTGCATGCTTGACGAAAGTTGGTTAAAATTGTAGTCCAGCACAAATACCTTCACGAGTTTAGACACTTCATTAAGTTTATTTTGTATCTCGTCATTGCTCAAGAACTCTTCATCCTTTGCAGGAGCACAATCAGTCTCTTCACTCCTAAAGTAATTCATATCCGCTTTGACCACATCTTGAAGCTGCAGCATCATTTCAGGAAGCCTTTGCTCACTGAGATACCTGGTCGGCATAGGTACATCAGTAAGTTTCACAGCAATATTTACAGGTTGAGAAAGACATCTAATGTTCTCATCATTAACAAGCAATCCATTTATTCACATGCATCCTTGGCTAAAATGCTAGCATATTCAAAGTACTAGAACAAGCTGTGAATATTTCCAAACTAGTTGATATATATAATATTTAACAAAGCTGTGAAAAGCCTAGAGTTAAAGAATATAGACTAAAATATAACAAACCCTTTGTTTGTTTGATCCATTATAATGAAACCCAATACACAACAATTAATCATGGCATTATCACCAGTTTGTGCCAGAAGCGAGTCAAAATAAAAGTCGAAACACATCATGGTGTAGAATGCATTTAAAATTAAAACAGGGGGAAAGACCCACTAAAAATAATGATACAAAAGAGCGCCGATAGCTTACATTTTTGCTTCTTCCAAACCTTGCAGAAAAGTTGGTTTGCGGCACTTTAGATGGTAGGATGAAAATAGCCCCTTAAGGAAAGAGATAGCTTGTTTGTGCCTAACCCTGAATATTTAAAGCAAAGTGAAAGACATAACAAGCGAATGACAATTCTCGTGAAACTTTCCAGCATTCGCTAGTAAGAATAAGATCCCTCACGGCAAAACAATCAATGTTACCTCGCAAAGTCGTGAGTACCAAAGAATTGTACTGGTACGGATTTTTCACCAATACTTTTGTTAAGACCCTTAAGCTTGCGTACATGGGATTCATTCAAAACAATAGCTGGCCATATTGCATGTCCTGTGTAAAACAGAAAACCAATGGCATTTATTTGTTGATATTGACCTTCAGACTACTGCTGATTTCAAAACAATTAAAGCAGAACTACCTATAAGAACGATAAGTCTGTCCCGACAGCATAGGACCCATGGAGAAAACTTAACAACTTACCATTTGTAAAATTCATAACTTTGAAAACCAAATGAGTTCTCAAGATTCTCAGAAGCCAATTTAATTGAATGAGTGGCAGCAGATTTGCAAGCCAGCACGCACAAGGAAGAATGGATATGCATTAGTTTAGCCCATTTAACATTTCTAAATTTTTACTTCATCCAGCAGGTAACAATTGAATCCACGTAAGCATCAAATGGAAGCAGTTATCAATCCAAAAGCTCTTTGGGAAAAATATCAAATTAGAATACCAGTTAGTTTGGCCCAAATTACATCCCCAGACTCAATCTCGTCACAAACATCCAAACTCGCAGCCAAAACCATCAACTCATCCACGTCGACTCCATCTGCTTCAGATCTCTTTCCAATGACTTTCAAGTTCTTATTTTGCATTTCCTCGAAACCGACGTAAAACTTGATCCGTTCATTTGATAGGATCAGATTCTCATCCTCATCATCTTCATACTTAACCTACATTATATTCAAATTATTAATTATAATCAGGTCCCCTGCTTAAACATTACTATCTATCGCAAAAAATCCAAATTTACCAACTAAAAAAAAGTATTACCTTATGTCTCCTGGTCTCAGAATCGAAATCAACCACTTGACCATCATACCAGCACGCATCCAGCGGCCAGTAGACCTGCAAGCGTTAAATGTCGACTAAAAAACTAGTAACAAAAACCAATTCAACAAGATATTTTGCCATCCACTCCACCAAGCAATCACATTCCTATTCAGCAAAAATTAACACTTCCATGTGATTAACATGCGCAAACTTTCGAGTTTACACTCACAGCAGACACAAGCAGAACACACCAAGATCAATTAAGCCTTACCTGGCATTGCAATCCAACAAAAGTTAGGGGGTCCACACCCTGAGAGCTCAAACTGCAACAAACAAACCAAAGGAGGGCAGTAAAGTTATTAGTACTGATAAAACAATCGTTCTCACACATGAGCTATATTGATCAACAAAAGATGAGTAAATAAACAAGGAAGGGATTCACAACACCATTCATACCAAACCCATTTCTTTATTGGAGAACCAACTTGATTTTCAGTACCACTCTCCCGAGATCTATTTTTCTTCACCTTACTGCTGAAAACTGCACTAGAACTCTTAACCATTTCCTCGGGATCGTTACTTCTACAGCTAATTTTCCCCTGTGATCTATCACCATCAACCCTTCGTTTCTTATTTTTACTACCCTCATCCTCCTCGCAATCGTAATATCCCTCAGGAAATCCCTGCTCGATCTGGTCCAAGAACGGTAGTTTCCCTTTTCTTTTTCTCTTGTCGCGACGCGAGTACACGTAAGTGTACCGGCGCCGTTCTTCTTCTCCGTCGATATTCGCCGTCTCGTCGGCGTTCTTCCGAATAGACGCATCGGAGTACACGCGCGCGAGACGCTTGTACTTGCGCCGACCATTTTTCAGCTCCAATTGCTCTTCCTCAACGCCTTCCGTCGTCGAGTTAGATGGTGCCATTTGGTTTTCGCCGTCGGGCGCAAGCATCGGCATCAACTGGGTTGGTGAAATAATATTTTATTAGGGTTTTTTTCGTGCGTAATTTTGGTTTCCCGCCGCTGGCTAAACCTGAGGACTGAAATGTGAGGGAGATGAATTCCTCTCTCTATATATAAGAGAGAGATAGAGAGAGACTCTCTATAGTATAAAGTGCATCGGCGCGTGTGAGACATATAAGAGGTGGATGGGGACAGAACGCGTGACGTGTAAGTGCTGACTGTACAATTTGCACCTCAGTAACAGCCTATTAAACCTTCTTTGAGCCCATTGGGTATTAGTATTGTCATGTCCATCAAGCCCAATGACATAATTATGTATGTATATTTCATAAAAAGATATAATATCTATATTTAATTACAAATCACATATTAAAGGATGTTTTTATTCGCTTGGTTCCCACTAAATTATGTTATTTCATATTATTTACCCAATAACAATGAACTATATCTTAGACATTTCCAATCCTACTTTGCGCCCGAATTAGTCTCATGCAGGGCCGGATTTTAGGCAGAACATACAGACCCACAGCACAGGGCCCCCAAATTTTGGGGGCCATTTTAGGGCCCCGTCTAAGGTCCAGTACATTAATTAAATATGGACCCTGAGAAAAATATAATATAAATAACTTAGGGAATGACCCATATTACATAATTAAAAAATGTGGGCCTTGAAAAAAATCTAATAAATATTCAATTTATAGTTATCTGTATTAATATGGGCCTCCTTATACTATGCGAACGGGGCCTCCATAACTGAAAAACCGGCCCTGGTCTCATGCAGCGCAGCGCAAGTACATAATCAATTGAGGATGGATACTTCAGAATAAAAAAAAAAAATATATCCTTCTTTAGATTTGTCGCGCTAAAATTATGTCGGCGCATTTACGCCTCAAATTTGACGCATTAGTCGCGCCGAAAGTTATTTATTTATCGATTGAAGGCAATCAATCTATTAAGAAAATCTCTTTGGTGTTCTGATAAAAAATGTTGGAAAACCCTAAAATCTTTTTTTTAATGAATTATGTTTGTCTCGTTGGCCTGTCATTTGTAGGATGCGCGCATGTCGTTTTTAGATGGTATAGAAACTGAAGACAAAATCATCGATGTTTTGGATATTATTCTGTGTATATTTGGCGTAGACGATGGGGATACTATCGAAGTTTTAGTTAATTCGATATCGATTTCGCAATGGGATTTCGATAAAATATCGGTCAATATAGATTCTTGTTTCGATTTCGATGGACTATCGAAGGTGTATCGATAAAGAGTTAATTATGTGACCTACGTTCTCATCGTCTTTCTTATGAATTCTTAATTTGAAATATCGTAGACGAAGTAGTACTTTGATTTTGTAGGTTTTTACCGATATATGGAATGGATTGTGGTTAATCAAACATATTATCCTATCTATGTCAACCTTAGAGCTAGAGGAAATCAACTGCTTCGATATTTCCATAAAAAAATAATAATTATTCGATGAGTGAGACATTCGGATAAATTGGTCGAACAAATTTAATTGAGAGTATTGATGTTTTATTTTTTCCAATGAAAGTTAGTTAGCAAAAAATAATTCATAGGGTGCTACTATTGGTACCATGGTGAAAAAAACCTTGCAAATTGCAAAAGCTATTTACTCATTTTTCTTACAACATTGGAAACAAGAATCACTATTTAATTTATTTTTTATTAGTGATGATCAGCCCTTTTTGTTCGATAATTATCATTAATTTATTTTTATGTTTTTGAAATTAATCGTATTATTATGATTTGGTTAGTGATGGTCAGCCCTTTTTGTTCGATAATTATACCTTAAATTTATTTTTATATATTTAAGATTAATCGACAATTTATATATAGTGATGGTCAGCCCCGAATAAAATTTGATGTGTCTACATATAATTCAAATGCATGGGGTAAAAGACGTTCAAATCTCATGAGAAATTAATGAATGACGATAAACGTTCAATATTAATAGTTCATAGACATTCAAAGGTGTTACTTAGACCTAGAAACTTGAATAATGTGGTGGTCAAAGACGTTCAAAATTGAAGAAGTCCTCAAAATTTTTAGTAATTTGTATTTGGTCCAAAACATAGTTTTTAGGGTCAATTCGAAATCAGGCCGCAATAAGGGTTTGCTTTCGAATTCAGGCCCTGTTTGAGAATTTTTTAGGTACCCATGTGTGGTGTAAAAAAGTGATATAAAAGATATATGAACTGGTATAGAATGATCGTTTTGTGTTACAAACTTTCAACATACTAGATGTCAGAGCAATGAAGTTGTATTGTAGAAAATGAACTGGTATCAGATGATCATAAACTGGTACCGGATTATGGTTTTGTGTTACAAAATTTCAACATACTGGTATGTCAGAGCAATGAAGTGGTACTGCATGAAATGGGTTCTTAAAACTAAATTTTCTGCCAAGAGGGCCTAAATCCTAAATGATACTTATGGGGGGCCTGAAATGAAAATGCCCCTAGTTTTTAAAGTTGCATTTATTTGTGTGATAATTAATAGAGGGCTAAATAGAATCGAGGGGGTCTATATAGAATTACCCTAATTTACATATAAGTGACATTTATTTCGTTAAATACTTTCAATGGAACATTCACTGGAATATTGCATGAAAAATTTTGGACAATTATTTGACATATTCAACATGAATTTGAACATTTTATAGCTTTCAAAGATATTTGATTAGTCAAAACATTCACTAATTGTTTTAGAAGAATCAATTGTCATATAATAACGTATTTTGTTGTAGTTGTTGGACTAATTTCCAACATGATGCACATATTGTAAGATATTCAAATATGGTTTCGGACTAATTTTCAAAGCAAATCGGAATTTCAAGAGACACCGTCCGTGTCCATCGAAAAATTACTTCTAGATAGAATTTTAATTTTTTAGAATAAAAATATTCAATTCTTTGTATATATCATATGGTGTGCGGTCGAATCGTTTGCTATAATGTTTTTTTTATTTAACATAAACATTAGGTTTTATTTATTATTGCATTAGTAATAGTAACATTTACAGCTTAAAGACAGCTCCTTCCAACACCTATATTCGACTTCCCAGCGAATTTTCATCTTTTTGCTTTATTTTCCATCTATATCGCTCTCTCTCTCTCTAGACAGGCATCCGCCATATTCTCCCTCCTTTTCCGCCATTGATTGGATCGATCCGACAATTGATAGCACGCGCGCTTAGGCATACATCAACACCCAAGAAACTCTCCGCCACACCGTATTCGGTATCGATCTTTGGTTTTTTGGTTTTGATTTTCGTAAGTACATCGTGTTGCTATCGGGATCTTCAATTTTTCATGAATTAGTGCCAGATCTAATCGTTTTCAGCTGCATATCTACGTTTCACCATCTCCGTTTTATGGTTGCGACATAATGATCTATAGTTGTCGTTTTATGTATCTTTTTTTTCACCAAACAATCAGGTAGGATCGCGAAGAACTCCGAATTTGTGGTTCGTTGTCACAAATGCGTATAGGATGTTGTTAGCTTTTCTCTTTTACTAATCGCTCTGTACGTGATTTGAGGATAGAGTCGATAAGATGTGTATTTGTTTTGTTTTTCTGTAGGATGAAAAGTTTTTATTTGACCTCTTTTTAGAAATTCTGGTATGTCTTCTGCGGATAGTTATTTTTCTTTTTAGTCGATGGAGAAGATGATAAGATGAAAATTTATCAGCAGATTCAATTTTTTTATATTGATGTATTTGTATCGTTGTGACAGGATATAATTTTCCCAGAGGTTTGCTGCTGGTTTTGGCATCTTCATCACGTCTAAGTGAAGGGTGAAATGAAGAAGGCATTTGATCAAACTGTTCGTGACCTGTAAGTTTGGACCTTTTCTTTTCAATTATGGTCACTAGCAATCATCATCCACGTGATTCTTATATTTGGATATTACTTGTGGAAGAAACACTTGCTGCTATTTGATCTTTGTGTATTTGAGATATGTACTGATTAACTCGTTTTAGTAATCAGTTAGTGGGTTGCATTACTTTTGGTGTGATATAACTGATATTTACAACTATTTTTTTATCATCCCAGTTTGTTTCTAAACGGTATAATGGCCTTCTACAGGAAACGAGGAGTCAATAAGAAAGTTCTCAAAGTCCCTTCTATAGAGCAGAAGGTATTACTTTCATCTTTCATTTCCTTTTTTCTTCATTCAACTAAAACCTTTATTTTCTCATGTTCAGTAATTGTTGCCAGTGTATAACTTTAGATGTTTTCTTTATTTTCAAATAATGCATATTTGCTGCCTAAGCTTTATATTTGTAATTTGTTTTTAGGTTCTTGATGCAACGAGCAACGAGCCTTGGGGTCCTCATGGATCAGTTCTCGCTGATATTGCGCAAGCTACAAGAAACTAGTATACTCCATTCTTTATCAATAGAGCACTTATTGTGAATTATTTTCATGTAAAATGTTCTCATTTTTTCTTTGAACAGTCATGAGTATCAGATGATCATGACAGTAATATGGAAGCGTATCAATGATACTGGTAAAAATTGGCGACATGTTTACAAGGTTTGATTTTCTTGAGCTCCGTTGCAGTATTCTACAATTACAAACAAGTAGCTATGTTTCCTAACCATTTCCCTCATGTCTTTTCAGGCACTGACTGTTCTGGATTACCTAGTTGCCCATGGTTCTGAACGCGTCATTGATGATATCAGAGAACATGCGTACCAAATATCAGTGGGTTTCTTATGAATTCACATTCTTCCTTCTTGATCTAGAGATAGTATAGACGGTTGATCGTTTCTGTTATTTCCCTTCTGTGTAAGCAGACGCTGTCAGATTTTCAATACATTGATTCCAGTGGGAGAGACCAGGGAAGCAATGTTAGAAAGAAATCGCAGAGTCTTGTTGTTCTTGTCAATGACAAGGAAAGAATACAAGAAGTTCGCCAGAAGGCTGCTTCTAACAGGGACAAGTAAGTGAATTATTTGAATGTCTTGTTCGCCAAGTAACATGATTTTTATCCGGTATGTTAAAATTTTGAAAATTTATTTTTTCAAGAAATTTGTTGATGATGACCGGGTTTTAATTTTTTATTTCTAAACTTTTCGGAAGGAATGCTTGTTCAGCATGGTTCAGGATCATCATAATAAAATAAGTTAGTATGCCATGCTGGTTTCTGTGTATATTAATTTACTATACTTATAGGTATCGAAGTACTCCCACTGGTCGCCCTGGCTCTGGTAGCTACGGGGACCGCTATGAGGATGATCGCTACGAAGGTAGATATGGGAATAGAGATGATGGCTACAATGGATATGGGAGGGAGAGAGAGTGGGGTTCCAGAGACAATGACAGAGATAGGTATGGGGATTCATATGGTCGTGATGGGGACAGGTATGGTAGAGATTATGAGGACCGCTCAAGCCGAGGTGGTTATAGAGATGATGATTACCGAGGAAGGAATCAAAGTGTCGATGATTATCATCATGGGTCAAGAAGCCGTAGTGCTGAAGGAGATAGATACCGTGCAAATGAGGATGATGCTCAATACTCGTCCAGGTCTGTTAAATGGACTTTTTCAACTGATGCTCAGGCTAATATTAGTTTATTTGTGGAAAATGATGAACATCCTCAATTGTGCTATTACTGTTTTTCAGACTACTAGAGTATCCGAACTTATAGATCTGTTGAATGATGCTAATTTATTAATGTTTATATTTATGGATCGCTTGAGTATATGATTAATGATTTACTCTAGCCCTGCCTTTTCATTTTCACAGAGGGAGTGGTGCCCGAGCTGATGAACATTCCCAAGATGGAAGGTATCATTTTTTTTGTGACGTCAGGTATCTATGTGTCCTATGAATTTGTAAATATTATAGGTTAATCTGTTTCTCCTTTCAATTAGTTCAATGGGCAATCGTAGACACTCCGAGCAAAGTCTCGGTGCTCCGCCAAGTTACGAGGAAGCTGTTAGCGCTGGTCGCAGCCCTACATATAGTGAAAGGTGCAATTCTTTCACATTGTTTTTGTGCCATTCTTTGCTACTAGTTCTTTTTCGCACACTCTTATGCGTGTGCTTAGAATCTAATTATTTTTTATGCTACTGTCAAATTTGAGATTTATCATTTTAATGTCTAATAGATGAAATCTGATGTTCAACTATATAGAAGGAAAAATAATGTGTAGGGATATAAGTATAATAAAAAAATATAAATAATATGAAAATTATGAAAGTAATTGATAACAAACAGAGGGACCAAATTGCAAACAAATAACCTGGCAATTTATAGCCACCCCACACTTTTTATGTAATAGAATAGATACCTCGAAATAACGGTGAAGCTGGAAACTGTCATTATTGCTTTGTAGGGATGGCGAACCTTCAGGTGGCCATGCCCCTAGAGATTCATCTCCTACAGGTGCTAGTCCAAGCCATGTAACAACTGCAGCTGCGGCAACAACGGGGCCAGCTTCACCCCCTGCTCCTATCCCACCATCTATGCCTAGTTTCATTCAGCCTAAAGCACACGATAATAGCGTCAATGAAGATGGTGGCTTTGATGAATTTGATCCACGAGGTGCATTTGCAAGTAAGGAACTATATTACTCTCTTATACTTAGTAGTTAAACTCCGCCAGCGATCCTCAGCACTTCTCCTGCACCTCGAGATCACCTGGATCTTAGAGTGTGCTACTGTGCTTCTAATATGATATCCAACATATTTCATATTTGTGTCTATTCTATGTATACACAATACACATGCATCTAGCTTTACTCTGACATGCATTTGGATTGCGCACCTAGTATCTGCTATGCGTGGCAGCTACCAAACTATGTCAAGTTTCTTGTATCCTTTGGTAGAAGGCTTACTTGCTTTTCTTCTCCGTATATTTTGTAGCTGCCTCGAACACATCAAATGTTCCTTCTGCTGCTCCATCTGCTGTGGAAATGGATCTGCTTGGTGCGCTATCGGAATCATTTTCCTCTGATGCTTTAGCTCTTGTACCTACTCAACCGGAAACAACCACGGAAACTCATGAAACTGCCAACTCAGACTTTGGACCTGCATTTGCAGGTGGATCGTCCTCTGCAAATAATGCCCAGGTACTATGAACAGTGTGTTTTAAATCTAATGATGATAAGAAACCATCTTCAACTATCTTCCATATTTCTCGGAAATTCTTGGTAATATAAAATCTTATTGGAAATTTCTTGGAACTCTTGTATCTGCAAACTGCTCATATACGGTGTGACATGCTGCTGAGAGTTTTGAAGTTGTAATGAGCTCACGTTGTAACAATGGTATGTCCTTTTATTTTGCAGCTTTTTGATGATCCTTTTGGGGATGGCCCATTCCAAGCTATATCCTCCACGTACAGTGTCCCAGTTCAACAAGAGATCCCTCCATCAAATAATTCATACAACGATAACTCCTCTTTGCAAAGTCATGATGCTCCTCAAAATATTACAACACAATTCGGCGTTGCACCCACTGATGTACAACCGCCTGCAAACCCTCATCATCCAATTCAACATGAATTATCGACCGGTAACCAAGACATTGACATATTAGCAGACATTCTCCCTCCATCATCCGTGAGTCCACAAGCTGGTTATAGTGATCCTCCACAGCCCATGCCTCATGTTGGCTTTCCTCTTCAAACCAGCCAACCCTCATCGCAGTTTGGTTTACCTAGTCAGAATGCACTAACGAACAGTTTTCAGCCTGAAATTACCAATTCCCCCAATTATGGATTTCCCAACAACTCTGGCCAGCCTCCTCTACAAGCAAGCTATCCTCTTCAATCAGCCGAACCCATACCTCAAACTGGTTTTATGGGCCAAACCATGGGTTTCTCTGTCCCAGTTCAGGCAGGTCAAGCATCTCAACTAGGTTTCCATGCTCAAGGTGGTCCCGTTCAGATGAGTCAGTCGAATTCCAACTATTATGGGAATTTCCATGCTCAGCCATTACCTCAAGGTCCACCCGCCGGTGCCTACAACACCATGCCTCCTACTTCTGCTGGACACTTTTCCCAGGAAAGCTTTCGACCAAGCAATCTCATGTCAACCGCAGTTTCAACTACTCCAGCTTCTGTTTCTCAGCCGTCCCAAGAAAAGTTTGAGATGAAATCTTCTGTATGGGCAGACACGCTCAGTCGTGGGCTGGTCAATCTCAACATCTCTGGACGTGAGTGTTTTGTTTCACACCTCCATTTTTTCTGAACACATACATACATTGGTTTTCTTTATTCTTTTGTATACCCCATTGCAGCTAAGACAAATCCGCTGGCTGACATTGGAGTTGATTTCGACGCCATAAACCGAAGGGAGAAAAGGATGGAGAAACCTTCGACGACAACCACAAATGTAACATCAACGGTGACCATGGGAAAAGCTATGGGTTCTGGGTCGGGCTTAGGCCGTGCTGGTTCTACTGGCCTTAGGCCACCGCCCAATGCTATGATGGGTTCGGGTAATATGGGCATGGCAGGTGGGCCCATGGGTGGTTACGGACTGGGTCAACCCATGGGTCGTGGTATGGGTATGAGTATGGGTGGAAATATGGGCATGAGTATGAATATGGGTATTGGACAGCAACAACAACAACAAGGATTACCGCCTGGTTCGAATATGACTGGAAACCCTAATTATGGCCAAAATCCCTACGGCGGTGGCTACAGATGAGCGAGCTTTGGATTCGTCGACTCTTGATCGTCATTTCGAATGAAAACGGTAATGCGCGATTAATTAAGATTTTGTCGTGTTTAATAATGATATCCTTTTGCAAGCTATGATTTTTTTCATTGTTTTTTGCTTTGCCGCTTGTGGGCCGTTTGTTTGTAATAAGCACTTTGCATCGATTCTTTATTGGCGTAGTTATGTACTGTAATGGATTACTTAAGAGAGCTCTTAGTTTGCTCTCGCCTGTTATTGTTTGCTTTGTGATTTGTACGTAGTGTCGTCGACCTTTCTAAGGTGAATTATGTATCTTGTTTTTTTACGAATTTGAGGGAGTCGATGAATTTGGGTTGTCACTTTCTTGGTTGATTTCGTAACTGTTTGGACGACAAATTTTATTTTATCAGTGGATTGATTAGCATAATTAGGTATGGGGTTTATTAATAAATGATTTAATTGGATATGCTGGCAAGTCAAACCTTTATTTTTTAAGTGAAGTCGTCTCTAATGATGCAACACTTGCGTGCCCAGATTTGAAGTTTTGGTATGATCATAATCATGTCACGTCCAAGAGCGACTACTCATCTCTATTATTGTTGCTTCTCAAAATCGAACTCTAGTGAACAGTCGTTTTCAACATCACAATCCAGAACTTAGAAGAAGAGAAGGTCTATTATTTATATTCGAATCCTATTCTAAATTAAATTTCACAAGTTAACGATTTTGAGGAATAAGTCTAAGCGGTCGATGATCATGTAACTCAAAAAGAGTAATGAATTCGGTCCACGAGGAATTTTTGCGATCGTTGTTCGTTTGGATTTGGGACGAGACATATGAGCCATTAGGATTAGTGTAATTCAAATTTTGACAATGAAGTTCAACTTCGACTTATAATGAAATTAATTGGAGCATGAGATTACCAACTCTTACGACACAAAATATATTTTCCCATATTATTAAGCAAAAGTCAAATGATATATGACGCACTTTGGATGACTGCCCTATCACGGTAAAATCCCAAGTGGGAAATATCACATTTGATTTTTGTATAACACACTAGCACGACGCCGTACATAGTTTATACTTTATTGGTGCGTTTACCTCGTAAGATTGGAATAGATTTGACAAAAATATCATTGGATTATTAATCACAAGTGCTATACGGATTACTTGTTCACTTTGCAAGTTATGTGTTGAGTTAAGTTTAGTATTATTTGTAAAATGACTAACATAACCTTTAATTGAGCAATGTATAATTTACAAAAATAAGCATTCCTATGAATATCGAAAAATATGAGATATGCATATCAATTTGATCGTCATGAAATAAAGAATAAATTGGTGTTGCTTATTTATTTTTATCATATAATAACATGAAATAACAATGATTTTAAGATAAGGTGGAATAAGGGTGTTTTAGTCTTTTGGTAGTAATAGTGATTGGATTAATTATACGGGCCCAACCCATAGGATGAATTAAAGTGAGCTTGTTGGATAATAAAAGCGGGCCAATGTCTTTTTGCGGGCTTTAATAGATTGATTTTATTTACAGTGAATGGTATTATACCGGATAATTTGCTCTTTATCTTGGATAATCTCAGAAAGTAAACGGAGCTAGGCTGTGTTTACTTTGCTACCAGATAACTAAGTTTAAAAAAGTCCAAGTTAAAATGTGAGATAATAATCTTGTACAGGAATCATTATATCTTGTTTAGTTTCCAACATAATAAAAATTTTGTCTTCATATTATTTGTAAATTTACAAAAGTAGCCTTTATTTCATCAATATATAGTTTGAAATATAATTATTCTTATAATATCGAAAAATATAAGATATGGATGTCAATTTGATCGCCATGAAATAAGGAATAAATTAGTGTTGTTTATTTATTTTTACCATATAACCTACATGAAATAAAAATGATTTTATGATTGGGTGGAAAAAAAATATTTTGGTCTTTTTGCAATTAATAGGGGTTTGATTAATTATCTTGGTCTCATCCGTTGGATAAATTGTAGTGGGCTTGCAGTTTTATAACAATGGGCCTTGGATTTATTGCGGGCTATATAGTAGTGCTCATATTTAAAGTGAACAAGATTAGTAAGGATAAAAAAGCACTTGAGATATCCAGCATAGTGAATAGATATACCAACAATTTCCACGGAACTGAAGCGATGAAAAATCAAATCTTTAAACTGAAAACATTAATTCCCCAAGTTGCCTGATATAAGATTAGCAACTTCGAATATATTTTAATTTGCAATACTTTTCAAAAATTAAATTTAAAGTACTAATTAACATATTCAACAAACTCGCCCGAAAGAGTTAGTTTCCTTATTAGGGAAAGCACAAAGCAAAAGAGGAGTTTTGTTATTCTCCGTAATTCTCGATTCTCACAATCTCATTTGTCAATAAATTCCGGAAAAGATGTAGTCAAAAATAAAGTTGATTTTGCTAATGTGGTGGGAATATGAAATATAAATATCTACTAAGCTCTATTTTTAACTATAAATAAATGAATGTCAATAAAGTTGCTTTTACTTTCACTGTATACGGAGCCATTGGCATAGCCAAAGATATATTATATATATATATATACACACACATTGTATTTTGTCCACTGACACTCAAAGTCTAATCTCGTCTCTTCCGTGGATTGGGAGAGCTGGCTCCACCTTCTCTGTGGAGGCTACGCTGTTTTGCTGTGCGTTGAAAGCTGAACATACAAAAAAAGATGATGAATTGGAAGCAATTCTTCAGCAAAAAGACGTTGATCGCGCTTGGACTGGGACAGTTTCTTTCTCTTCTGATCACTTCTACTGGATTTTCATCGTCTGAACTAGCCAAGAGAGGTTTTTCTTTTTGGTCGCCTTTTTGTTTATTATTTTGGTCTATTACTCCCTCCTTTTGATGTTAATATCAATGGTTACATGGTTGTGGTCATTATCATTGGGATTTACATACATCGTTTGAGTTAATTGTACGATTTTCGATTTTTACTTTTGACTACGCCTCGTCTTCATAACCTGAATCTGGAATGGTTTAAGATATTGTTTGGTTAATCATAAATTCAGTAAATTTAAGGAACAGGGGCTATTTTTTATTCAAGCCAATAAATTTTTCTTTTCTGTTTTGATTGATATCCTGAATGTTCAATTTCTTCGATTTCTAGGAATTAATGCACCAACATCTCAGTCTTTCTTCAACTACGTGCTGTTGGCCTTGGTGTATGGAAGCATTATGCTCTATCGGAAGCAGGCTCTGAAGGTCAGGTGACGAATCATCGATAGTATTTTTGTGAATTGATACTGAGCTAATTTTCTTTCCGAAGATACAAGTTTGATGTTTGTTATTGTGGAAGGTGTTTTAAATAGCTATAGTTTCAGATGCAATAGTTTATTGTCACCGTGACATTTCTCCTACTAATCGCTGAGTTTCAAGTAAATAGACTTCTCATGATTCCTATCCTCTACATGCAGGCCAAATGGTATTACTATCTCTTGCTTGGGATGGTCGACGTCGAAGGCAATTTTCTAGGTAGGTTACTCTCAGAGGTAGAATGAAACTAATCAACCTTAAGGAACAGGCAAACTTGTTCGTCTGCTTATCGTGGATGGCCTTTTTATGTTCGAAATACTGATTTACTTTGATATGTATGTTTAATGCGAATTTCTATTAATGTTTTTGATGTGGCAGTGGTTAAGGCTTATCAATACACTTCAATCACAAGTATTATGCTGCTGGATTGTTGGACAATTCCGTGTGTCCTATTTCTCACTTGGTTCTTTCTCAAGACAAAGTACAGATTTAAAAAATTCCTTGGGGTAGCGATTTGTGTTGCGGGTCTTGTTACTGTTGTTTTTTCGGATGTTCATGCTGCAGATAGAACAAGTAAGTACCATGGTTGTTCATATTTTACCACTCTCTCTCTCTCTCTCTCTCTCTCTCTCTCTCTCTCTCAATCTATCTATCTATCTATCTATCCATCTGAAAGTCTCAACTGCTATTGAAAAGATATATCATATTTGTTTGAACTTTGTCTTTGTTGCTATAGGTGGAAGCAACCCTATTAAAGGTGATTTGCTTGTAATAGCTGGAGCTACGCTTTATGCTGTTAGCAATGTCAGCGAGGTTGGTCTCTTACGAAAACTGATACTAAATGCATATTGTTTTCCATGTTGAGAGACCATGTTCACATCCTTATAGATTATTCCGTGAGCGTTTTCTAAAAAATTTCCTTGTTGTAATAGACTAAAAGGTTATCTATTACCACTTCCCTTTTCTTTCACCCCGTAATATTCTTGTCTTCTGATCACATATGCAGGAGTTTTTTGTTAATAGTGCTGATAGGATTGAATTAATGGCATTCTTGGGACTCTTCGGTGCGATCATCAGTGCTATTCAAATGTATCCTTCTGCCTTTTCTATATTTTGCAGCAAACATGGGAAAAATCGTTCATTTGAATTTGTGTTATTAGCTCGCATAATTTCTGGTAATGGCTTTCTCCATTACTTCTGATTTGAATCCTTTGACCATACATACAGAAGCATACTCGAGCGCAATGAGCTCAGGTCCATTACTTGGTCTGCTGGCGCGGTAACTTGTTGAACTTTCAATGTGCATCATTTTCGATATTTCATTGGTTTTCCCTACTTTAGTACTGTTTGATAGTTTTCGTGGAACTAAATGAAAAATCGAACACTGTTATTGATCTTTTCTTCTTTTCTTTGCAGACGTTTCCGTTTGTTGGATTCTCTTTGGCCATGTTTCTGTTTTACTCGGGAGTTCCTATCTTACTAAAGGTACACCTTCAATTTTAGGCACTTCATTTGTTAATGTTAGTGTTGAAAGGCTGTTTATGTTAGAATTGATCAACCGACTACAAAGCCTTTTAATGCATCAGATTAGTGGAGCAACAATGCTCAACCTCTCGCTGCTCACTTCTGATATGTGGGCTGTTCTAATTCGAATCTTCGCCTACCATGAAAAGGTCGTTAATTTTTCTTCGATATCATTACTTTACCGAAGAAAACAAGCCCAAATTCGATCACTTAACTTTGAATCTCCGAGCAGAAATTGTAAAATCAATATGCTAATAAAGTTGTCTTTTTTATTATTTCCAGGTTGATTGGATGTACTTTGTAGCCTTTGGCGCTGTTACCATTGGGCTCATCGTCTACTCAGGGTATGCACACAAAACACCCTTCTCCTCATCAAACTAAATTCTACCCATTTTTAGAGATATACAGTGAAGACAAAACTCTTTCATGGATAATTCTGATCAAGAATCCTATTTGAAACAAAAAAATAAAAAATTTGCAGGGGTGATAATGCCGATACTAAAAACACAGCTGAGGTCACTGACGAGAGCAAACACTTGGACGAAGAAGCTGGCGTAGATCACCACCACCACCATCATCACAAAAATGCAACAGAGATTGCTTCGAGCAGTAATATTGCAGGAGATTCGACATCAAATAAGCAAAAGGGCATGAAATTCTGACCTTCCATAGAGATTTTATGGAGAAAAATTATTGCATCATTCGAGTTTTCGTCGAACTTGAACAGCCATAATTTATTTATTTTTTTCGAGGTTTCATACTTGATAAGCTGATTGCTTTCTTCTTATTTCATAGTTTAGTGCCTGACAGCAAGTAAAATCAATATTAACGGCTGCAATTTTCTTGATGTTGACGTATGAATGAGCTGTTAAGATAGAAGCTATTCATCTATAGACGTTATCTTCTTTGCGTGTGTTGATTTGATTTGCAGAAAATCACCAGGCAATCGAGTCGAGTTCGGAAAAGTCATATGTTTCTGTTGCCAGTAGTGTTGCAATATTTCAGCAGCGTGCATTTTTAATTAGTAATTAATGATAATTATCCAAATAATTAGCAGTCATTAATCACCCTTAAAACCCTTGTAAACCACTTGGCTTTGGCTTGGGTAGGCTAGTTAGGTTAGGGTTTATAAGATAACACTCTCATCAATTCTCTGGCGCTCGTTTACTCACTTAGCTCGACAACAATGGCTATCACGTCTTCTTCATCTTCTTCAATCTCTTGCGGAACCAACCGCTATGTCGCGAAATTACACTCGTCGAAACCAAATCCAAGTAAGTTTCTGTTATTATCCTACTCGCGTTCGAAATATGCCGCCGCCATACGCTGCTCGGTCGGCGGAAGTCAGCGGCGTCCTCTGTACGTCCCCAACCACATCCCGGACCCCAATTACGTGCGCGTGTTCGACACGACGCTCCGCGACGGCGAGCAGTCGCCGGGTGCCACGATGACGACGAAGGAGAAGCTTGACATCGCCAGGATACTGGCTCGCTTGGGCGTGGATATTATCGAGGCTGGATTCCCTGCTTCCTCTGATGCTGATTACGAGGCCGTGAAGCTTATCGCGCGTGAGGTTGGGAATGGCGCTGACGTGGCGGATGGGCACGTGCCGGTGATTTGTGGGCTCGCTAGGTGTAATGAGAGGGACATATCCAGGGCTTGGGAGGCCGTGAAGGAAGCCAAGAGGCCGAGGATTCACACGTTCATTGCAACGAGCGAGATTCATATGAAGTACAAGTTGAAAATGAGCCGTGAGCAGGTGATTGATAAGGCGAGGAGCATGGTGGATTACGCTAGGAGCTTGGGGTGTGAGGACGTGGAGTTTAGTCCCGAAGATGCTGGGAGGTGAGTCACGTTGAAATAGGACGTTTGCGTGATTTATTTGTAGTTGTAAGTTGTTCTTACTGCACTATTATTATGTGGAATTGTGTGATTTGGATGGAGAGCGAGGTTTTGATCAATTGGTGCATTTCATTTGAATAGTTTTGGGCAGTGATTGTGATCATACACTTGCTTTCATACAGGTCTGACAGAGAGTTCCTTTATCAAATTCTCGGAGAAGTCATCAAGGCAGGGGCAACCACGTTGAACATTCCCGATACAGTTGGCTACACTCTGCCTAATGAATTTGGGAAATTGATTGCTGATATTAAAGCAAATACTCCTGGAATTGAGAATGTTATTATCTCTACCCATTGTCAGAATGACCTGGGACTTTCAACAGCTAACTCTTTAGCCGTATGTATTTAGTGATTCACATGCTGTTATATATATGCCGATCGGCTGTTACACTAATGATTCTGTCTGTATAGGGAGCACAAGCTGGTGCTAGACAAGTTGAGGTGACCATTAACGGTATTGGTGAAAGAGCCGGCAATGCCTCACTTGAGGAGGTATGCTTTCTGCAGTCTCTATAAACTAATAAATTTGCATCGATGTCGATTTTTTCTGCTTGTATGAAAAGGATCTCTTATTTCCTTTAGCTTGCAAAAGATCTGGTCTCTACTCTCTATTCTTTTCTGTTAGTGCATCAGACAGATTACCTTTCTATGCAGGTTGTAATGGCCCTGAAATGTCGTGGGGACCAAGTATTGGGTGGACTTTTTACAGGAATCAATACCCAACACATTGTAATGGCAAGCAAGATGGTAATATTTTGCCTCCTTTTAGTATGTTTTGCTTCTACTTCGTCAATGCAGTCATAGTCTGGGTTGTTGTAATATCTCCTTTTAGGTTGAGGAGTACAGTGGTTTACGTGTCCAGCCACATAAAGCGATTGTTGGAGCTAATGCATTTGCCCATGAAAGTGGGATCCATCAGGTCAGTGTTTAAAGTGTCCCATTTCTGATGAATTCATATATTTTCCGCGTGACTTTTCTCCATTTCCCATGTAGGATGGTATGCTTAAACATAAAAATACATATGAAATTATATCTCCAGAAGATATTGGACTGCTTCGCACGAATGAATCTGGCATAGTGCTGGGAAAACTCAGGTATGCAATTAAATCTGATTACATATCGGTGCTTTTCCAGTTATGCCTTTATGTGTAGCCATTTTAGTTCTCCATTTTACAACTTTATGTTCCTAATTTGACATGCGAGGAAAAAATATTGTGGACGTGGTCCTAGTTTTAGGTAGATAATGAATCCGTTAAGGTTTTAGATTTAACTATAGCACGTAAACGACATGAAGATCCACTCAGCTGATTCTTTTGATCACATGACTATTGTTAATCTTAGAGGTCCATTTTCATTAATTTGTGTTCTGTTAACATTCTTTGTGACAGTGGACGTCATGCTTTGAGGGCCAAAATGTTGGAGGTAATTATGCATGTTTATACTTGAAAGTGTCTTCATTATATCATTATGGACTTTCATTTATGATTGTTATTGCAGCTTGGATATGATATTGATGGAAAGGAACTAGACGATCTTTTCACCCGTTTCAAAACTGTTGCAGGAAATAAAAAGGTAAGTAAAATTATCTATGCTTGATTAACCATGTACTTTTTGTAATACTGGTAATGCTGAGGAAATATAATTTTCTTTAATGGAACTTTTGGGATGTATCCTAAAAATTAATCAGGATCAGCATGATGAGAATCTAGAGCCTGGTTTTTCAATAGTAAAATTTGGCTTTTTGAGATACTCCCATTTGATATTGTTATTGCAGACTATCACTGACGATGACCTAATAGCCCTGGTTTCTGATGAAATTTTCCAACCCCAAGTTGTTTGGAAGCTTGAAGATGTACAGGCACGTAAATTTCTTTGTTTTCAATTTGTGGTACCCTATAGTTTTATTTTGTTTCTAACCATTGATGACATCATTCCCATGTCAATGACGCACATTATAACAGGTTACATGCGGAACCCTTGGCCTTTCTACAGCAACGGTGAAGCTCACCGACGTGGATGGCAACGAACATGTCGCTTGTTCAGTGGGTACAGGGCCAGTCGATGCAGCATACAAGGCAATTGATCTTATTGTCAAGGTTTGAATCTTCTTCAGATGACTAATACTTCTTTCTGTGTGGATTTGATTTGTATAGGGAAATGTTCAACTTTGTCTTTATTATGCGCTTATTATCTACAAGGATTTTGGTCAAGTAGCTGATGCTGCAACACTCATCTATTCTTAAGCTAGCAGTGCTCATCTTCACCAGTATTTGAAATTGTATCAATACTGATTATATTCCGACATAGCTACTAAATCTAAGCTACTTTCCAAGTCTTCGATGATTATTTGCTGCAGTCCAACCTTAGTTAAAGATTCGATTCCTCCATAGGTTCCTGTTACCCTCGTGGAGTATACCATGAACGCTGTCACCGAAGGGATCGATGCAATAGCTACGACAAGAGTCCTCATTCGTGCTGAGGATAGCGTCACTTCGACGCACGCTTTGACAGGAGAAGCCTTCGCCCGTGCATTCAGGTGTGTCTCAACACTACACTTGGATTCATTACAAAGCTAGTTAGTTTCTTTCTACGTAATCTTAGTTCATCTTAATGATCATCCTTTCCACTCCCAGTGGGACGGGAGCTGCAATGGACATCGTCATTTCGAGCGTTCGAGCCTACATTGGCGCTCTAAACAAGATGTTGGGTTTCAAGAGTCGCTTGAAAACTGATGATGAGTCCAAAGAAAGCAACAGCAAGGTGTTGAATGCAGTTGAAACATAGTTTTCTTTTTGTCTTGAAATTTGGAAATCTCAAAGTCGTCTGCTGTAGAAGCGTTTCTAGCAACGCATAATTGTGGCTGTGGGACGTTTGTGGTCGATGTATTGTCTGTAATTGAAATGTTTTTTGTGAAAATTAATGATACGACTTTATAAAAGTCGGTTGGATTATTAGCCTTGCCTGGCTGTCAAGCTAGCCTGTTTCGCATAACCTCGACCCTTTATAATAGGTTTGCTTTTTATTTCAATACTTATAAATATATGTATTATATAGGCCAATATTTAAACGGTGTTGGTAACTTATGTTATAGGTTATTAATAATTATAAACAACTGCGAGAAATTACGGAATCTTTCGAAAGTATTAAACTATGGAGTGTAGTTTAGTGATTTTGTCGTCACGAATTAATCTGTGTCGGGTTTTATTAAGGCAAAATCATAGCGTAATAACTACTGTTTTGGATGGATATAGCGAGAAGATACGATTTTATATAAAGAATCTACATCAAGTCAATAAAATAATTTCATGGGTCCATTTCCTAGCTCGTATAATAATAAGTACATTCTAGTTGCTGTTGTTATGTATCTAAGTGGGCCGAGGCGCAAGCTTTGCCCACGAACGAAGCAACCGAGTATCGGGTTTGAACCCGATACCCGATTAATACCCGATTACGAGCTTCCTTTTTGTTAGGAATGGGCGAAGAAAATTTTTTAATCTGTTGGCCTTAATTTTGGAAGATCTCGTAGATTGTCAATGAATACTCCGATGTATTTCCCAATGATCTCCCGGGGTTACCCCTGATCGAGAAATATAGTTTACGATAGATTTGATGCCGGGGTCCGCCCCAATCTCTAAAGCACCGTATCGACTAGCGCCGAATGAACTGAAGAAGCTGAAGGAACAACTGGAGGATTTACTACAGAAAGGGTTTATCCAACCCAGCTTTTCATCATGGGTAATGAAAGTTTCCTTTCAATTTCTTTGCAGATGGCACATTACTCCTCATACAACCATATTCATGACCGTACCCTATACATTGATGATGATTTCTCTAGAACCACCTGGCTTTATCTACTAAAGAATAAATCTGAAGTTTTTTTTCTAAATTTGAAGAGTTTTCGAATTTTATTGAAAACCAATACAACCCGTGAAACGCTTTGAATTTCCTTAATTCGCGAAGTTCTATTTCACATTCTCCTAATTCGCTAGGTGCATTTGGCCCGTGAAACTCTGACTTTACCTACAATTCGCGAAATGTTCCTGATTACCTTGGACGAGCACTTTTTGAATCTTGAGATTGTTTGGTTTGTTGGAACCAGGAGTGGAAGACGATGATCAAAGCAAGAAGAAGAAAGATTTCAGATAGGACTTTATTATTCTTAATATTATTATTTTAATTTAGAGAGAGGTTTTTTAGTGATTCGTTGGTGTTAAACTTTTTGGTCCATATGCTGTATCGCAATCTTCTGCACGGGTATGTAGCCATTCTCAACGAATCTACGTACCACATGGTACTTTTTTTCTATATGTTTGGACCTGCTGTGAGATCTCGGTTCTTTTCTTGAGCACCCTCCGGAGGACAAAGCTTCGGCTCGGAAACTCATACGAAGAGCTCAGCGGTTCACCTTGATCGATGCGACTTTGTTCAAAAGATCCTTCGTCGGACCGCTTTTACGGTGCTTATCCAAGGAAGAAGGGGAATATGTCCTTCGAAAAATCCATGAAGGAATCTGCGGTAGTCACATTGGGAGTCGGGCGCGACTTTTTACGAAAAATTTTGTCCACGGTATACCAACGATTCTGACAGCACAAGAGCACAACTGTTCGGCGTGTCAGCTTGGAAAATTGAAGCGAGCTTCTCATCATGCCAAATAAATTGCCTCAATCACTCTAAGGAATTCGTTTGCTTGTGTGTTCGTTTTCGTACCCTTGATTGTGAAGTGTGCTCCTTAATATAGACCCAATACAGCTTCAACACTACGTTCTTTCTCTTCATTTTTCTCAGTTACATTTTATAACCGCATCTTTGCCATCACGCAACGTATCTTTTCCTATTTATGTTTCACATAGATATAAGTAGCTAAATTTAAGTTTCATTTAGAAATAAGGACCTAATCCATTATAAAAGACATATTTGCCCATAATAAACAAAAAAAATTACGAATCATTGCCATCGTCTTCTTCAAACGAGCAAAGCAATCATGAAGTGGTACTGTAGATCCATGAAGTGGTACGGTAGACCCATGAAGTGGTACTAGGGGTGTTCGTTCGGTACATACCGTATCGAACCGAACCGAATCGGTACACCTATTTTGGATACTGAATACCGAACCGAATTTCTCGGTTCGATATTCAGTTTTTACCGAATTTTTTCGTTAAATTCGGTTTTTACCGAAATTACCGAATTTTTCGATAAAAAAGTAAAAAAATATTTTCTGTAATATTTAAATCAATATATATAATTTATATAGATTTATTCAATATTAATATAATATAATATATTTTAATTTAAAAATTTCGGTAATTCCGTATACCGAACCAAAAATTCTATACCAAACCTAAATACCGAAATTTTTAAACCTATGTATAGAATACGAACCGAAATATTTCGGTATTTCGGTTTGTTCGGTCGGTATACTCCGTTGGTATATCAAATAACGAACACCCCTAAGTGGTACTGCTGAACAGTGAAGTGGTACTGGTGAACATTGAAGTGGTACTGTTAAACAGAGAAGTGGTACAGTAGACCCTTAAGTGTTTATGCAGAAATCGGGTAAATATTTTGACGCGATCCAAAATTGAAACGTTTGGGAATTAACAAAATTTCTGGATAACCATTTGTGCATATCGAGTAACACTTTCTACAGTGACTGTAACGAATGTTGCCAAAAAAATAACACTTAATTCAAACGAAATAACATGTTCATGTGAAATAGCAAAAGTGTTATCCAGAAAGGATGAAGTGTTGTCAAGCAAGCTTCTAACTCAAAACTAACCAAATAGAGAACAACAGGTAACTCAAAATAAACTCTTATATTTTGCAGCGGATGCTTATGAGTATGATATATGAGATATTTCGATTGTAAAAGACTCATTTTATTATGTTAATAACACTTATTAGCCATATAATAATAAAATATTTGTGCTGAGTAACACCTCCTGTCATGTGATAACTGATAACAATATACTGCAATTTGATAAAACAGGAGCGCTGGATACCACTTCATAATTACTCTTTTACAGGGGTAATTTCACCAGAAAACCTTATTATAAGTTAAATTCTGAAATGGGTACCTTAAACTATATTTCTTCTGACTTTAAAAATACAGTAGGACCTGCAATCGCCCCTTTTTTTCTTTCTGACCTATTGTTGTTGTTCTCTAATCAATTAATCACAACTATTACACGAAAATGTATTTTTATTTTTTTGAATATTGTTACTTTTTTTTTTTTGAATAAAATAAGCGACCTCCTCCAGGTAGCAAAGTCGGATAACACAATCGGCTCTGTGCTTTCATTCGTTTTTCTTATGTTTAGTTTTAAGATGTTGAAGACGTAGAGGAGAAAACCCACGGAAAAGGGATTAAAAAGGTGAGTAGCGAAAATGGAAGAAATTTTGTTTTAATTTCTGAAGAGCACCGTGAATTTCGCTTGGATTATTTTCTATTCGATGGCTTTTGTTGATATATTTAGCCTCTATTTCCTTTTCCTCTTGGATCTCTGCGTACGTATATATTGGAGATTGATTGTCATGTGATCTCAACATTTTGTTGAGAGATGACCATGGACGATCGGTATCCCAATGGCCGTGGTTTGGTGGTGAGAATTATTGATTGAATGTGTATTGGGTATTCTTAAATTGTGAAATGACGATTTTTTGGGATTTCTTTTTTTTTTCTTCCTTTCTCGCTGTCCGTGTTGGTCATTTTACGCTGTTTTCCCCTTTTAAATTATGAATTTGATCTGCCAAATTTGGGGTTCTCAATGTATCATGCTCTATTTGTTCGGGGAAACTTGTTTTAGGAAATGAAAATGCTGCGTCTGGGCTTGACATTGACCTTCTGATGAAAGCTTGCGCATTATGTTCATCTCATCATATTCATATTTGGCATTTGTTATCAGGCGCATGCACCACCTCCTGGTTACTTTGAACGCTTGCAGAACAAGAACAAGACCCCTCAAGACGATCTTCATTTGCGAAAGAGGGTAAGGATGCGGAGGTGGCTCTGCTGCAGCTGTCAAGTAGAGGAGTCCTACCAGTCGAATGAAAATGACCACTTCAAGAATCAAAGGAATGACGCTGATGGTAAGTATTTGAATATTTCAGGCTAAGTTAACTTGTAAATATTCCTTTTCAATTTTTCGGATGCCAATGCCTATGATATGTTGAGCTGAAATTTGGGATGTTGTAGACTTGATTCGGTATTTGAGTAACTTGAAGTTATTTCATCATCCTATTTGTCTTCTGGTCACTAGTGGGATATGGTAGATATATGATGCCTCATTTTTTATATATACCAATCAGCATATCAAAGAGGTTCCAAGGCATCAGCTCCCGTGAAGCCTGAAGTTCAGAAAGCAGCAGCACTTCCCATTGAAGTGCCGTCTCTGTCTCTCGAGGAACTGAAAGAGAAAACTGATAATTTCGGATCAAAGGCATTAATCGGTGAAGGATCTTATGGACGAGTTTACTTTGCTCAGTTGAACAATGGCAAGGAGGTTGCTGTCAAAAAGCTTGATGTATCATCTGAGCCTGATTCAAATAGTGAATTCTTGGCTCAGGTATTCCTCACATTTATCATCTTTTCATCCCTTTGTGTTACTTCGTTCTGCTTCCTGATGTACATCAACCATTTTGATATGGCTATTCCATTTCTAGGTTTCTATGGTTTCGAGGCTGAAACACGAAAATCTTGTTGAATTGCTTGGTTACTGTGTAGATGGCAACCTTCGTGTCCTGGCTTATGAATTTGCAACCATGGGATCCCTACATGACATTTTGCATGGTATCCAGAAGCAATTTATGCTTGAGTTATATTTACATTTGGAACTACGATCGATCATCTGATATGTGTTTCAGGAAGAAAAGGAGTTCAGGGAGCACAACCTGGTCCCGTTCTTGACTGGATGCAGCGTGTAAGAATCGCTGTTGATGCTGCGAGGGGATTGGATTATTTGCATGAGAAGGTTCAGCCTTCTATCATCCACAAGGATATCAGATCGAGCAATGTGCTTCTTTTCGAAGATTACAAAGCCAAGATAGCAGATTTCAACCTTTCAAATCAGGCACCAGACATGGCTGCTCGTCTCCATTCTACAAGAGTTCTGGGAACCTTTGGATATCATGCGCCAGAGTACTTTATCTATTAAACTTTCTTGCATCGTCGTTGGTTTATATATCCGTCATCTAGACATGCTAATAAGTATGATAGCATTATCTTCATTTGACGGACTAGGACATCCAAAATACATAATTGATGCAGATATGCAATGACCGGGCAATTGACACAGAAGAGTGACGTCTACAGCTTTGGCGTTGTTTTGCTCGAGCTTTTGACGGGAAGGAAGCCCGTCGATCACACAATGCCTCGTGGACAGCAGAGTCTTGTTACCTGGGTCAGAATCTACACCCTTTTTCTTTCCATAGCTAACCTCGATGATCATACAATAGTAATACCCCATGTTTTTTTTTGTATGTTTCTCTTTATGATTTTCTTTTAGGCTACTCCAAGATTGAGCGAGGATAAAGTCAAGCAATGTGTAGACCCGAAGCTTAAGGGAGAGTACCCTCCGAAAGGAGTTGCCAAGGTCTCTCTCTCTCTCTCTCTCTCTCTCTCTCTCTCTCTCTCTCTCTCTCTCTCTCTCTCTCTCTTTGCAGCTATTGAAGCCTGAATTTTTTCTTTAAACTGTGATGTGGCGCTAGCTGGCAGCTGTTGCAGCGTTGTGCGTGCAATACGAGGCTGAGTTCAGGCCTAACATGAGCATCGTTGTGAAAGCTCTGCAACCTCTCTTGAAGTCAAGCGTGCCTTCTGCTGCTACAGAGATATAACAATACTAATGAATGAGTGTCCCATTTGAGAGTTGTTCTATTTGTGGCTTGTAAACCCCCTTCCTATCAAGAATCAAGGAATGAATGCATACACTTCTTTGTTCATTTTCCCAGTTCGTTGCTATATGTTACTTCATATTTTCAGTTGGGTGGTAATAGTTGTGTGTGGCGTGGCTCATTGGATTTGCAGCTGTGTATGTAATATGCTATCAGATTTTCGTTGTTTCGAAATATTTTAATTTTCTGCAAAGCAAAAAAAATCGACAAATACGAAATAAGTGCGTGGAAAAATCTATCGCTCTTCGGAAGAAACGTCGCGATTCCTTTTCCTAAGAAGGCTGAGTTCATTAAGACAATCAAACTAACAAATTTCAGGCTAAACTTTAGATCAATAAATAACAGAACATACATCCATACGTTTGGTCGATCTCTCGGCTGATTTTTTAGGGTTTTTTTCCTTTACTGCAACCGATGGAATCGGAAGACGATATGCACGACGCGAACGATGAGGATAACTACTACAGTGGAGGTGATGACGATATGGATGAAGCTGAAGAGGATGCGTACAACTACGATGACTATGTTGATGATGATGGTGAGGAGGACGAAGACGACTATGGCGATGAGGATTATACTGGTGACTATGATTTTATAGCTAATTACTCTGATGTGGACGCCGATGATGATGGTCTCGCCAGTAGGTCTCAGGTTGAAACCCTCCTTCTTGGTCTCTAATAGAACTCGGTTACTAGTGGACTCTTCACTACTATCAGTCAAGCTACTTGAATTGGTGCATCGATTTTTAAAGCTAATGGCATGCTGAGTTTTGTTTTCTGTTTGTCTGATCATTTTGTTAACAGTTAGTTTGTGACTAGCTATCGAGTTCTCTTTACACGTTCCTCTGCTGGAGAGCATTTCTATGTCAGGGGAGGGCTGGGATGCGATCTTACTTTGTTTTATAGCAATTATATTATGCTAGTATAGGTTGCAGCTGAACTTGCCAACGGAGATTGGAGTTTGTAGAAGTTGTTAGCAGTACCTCAGATTAGCAGTACCTCAAATTATTCTTTTCTGTGTTCCAGAAAAATTATACTATTTTGAAGGAAGATGATATACAGCAACGTCAAGAGGAAGATATTACCAGAATTTCAACAGTTCTCTCGATTCCAAGGGAAGCAGCATGCATCTTATTGCGCCGCCATAACTGGTATCTACTGACTTACTTTTTTATTCCGGTTATCATAGGATTCCATGGCTGGCACATGGCGAGAGCCCGACGCCGTATCTCAAACATGGCGTTGGGCTTCCCGCTTCCCCATGGCGCACTACAAAGCGATGGGCGCCACATGGGCCTTAACTAGTACTTAATTTCTGTCTTGGTTATGTGGGAACTGCTCCCTTACCGACTTTCATTGAGTTATTGGTGATGAAGGAGTGTGAATAATGTGCATGAAGCATGGTTTGCGGATGAGGAAAGAGTCCGCAAAGCTGTAGGCCTCTTGGAGAAACCACTTGCCAAGTTTTCAGAAATTAAGGAAGTATGTTATTTTTTCATTAACATTCTCTGATGTCTGTTTTTTTCCCTCATCATAATGCGTAATCTCACAACTTCGCTTTCTTACTAATCCACCTAGGTGGCTTGCGGAATCTGTTTCGAGAACTACACTTGTGAAAGTCTACGTTCTGCTGCATGTAGGGATGGCAATGGGTCGGGTATGGGTCGGGTTTGGCTGGACCCGGGACCCGACCCGAATATTTATTAGCGGACCCGAGACCCGCCCCGCCCCGCCTCGGGTCTGGACCCGCCCCGCCCCGGACTGGACCCGAACGAACCGGGTCTGACCCGCCAGACCCGGATATATTATTTTTTTCTTTTTTTTTTTAATTTTTCATTTTTAAAAGAGAAAAAATAGAGAAATGCATTCCTTGAGACTCGAACCCACGACCTCACCTCTGTAATACCAAACTTCTACCATTAGACCAACAGACTTTTTATTCATAATATTAACAATAACACTATATAACTTAATTACGAAATAAATTATAATATATAAATATTTTCGAGGCGGGTCCCGGGTCGGGTCTCGGGGCGGGTTTGGCAAGACCGGGGACCCGCCCCGGACCCGGCCGGGTAGAAAAATTCAAATCCACGACCCGCCCCATACCCGATTATTTTGAAAATACCCGACCCATTAGGGGCGGGTTCGGGGCGGGTCCGGGTTCGGACCCGCCCCATTGCCATCCCTAGCTGCATGTGGTCATCTTTTTTGTGATGCATGCTGGAGAGGTTTGTCCAACTTTGCTGCAGTTTGATTAGATATGCTTGAATAACTTTGATTGGTGATAGGGAACACTTATTTGTTTTCTACTAAAGCATCTAATCTCCACCACATGAAAAGTTTTTGTTGGGCGGCTTGCAATGCTTTTCATTTTCAGGAGGTTTACGTTCTTTAATTAATACATTGCTTGTTTTGTTTTAGCTTACATTAGCACGTCCATCAATGATGGTTCTGGATGCTTGACGTTGAGGTGTCCTGATCCATCATGTGGCTCTGCTGTTGGCCATGATATGATTGATAAGTTGGCACCTGAAGAGGATAAACAGAAATATCGCCGTTATCTTCTTAGATCTTATGTGGAAGATAGCCGTAAGGTAGACATGACTTTTATTAGTTTTTCCTCATGTGTATGTTTGCTTACAGAAGCTATTGTTATCATTTTTGTCTCTGCAGATTAAGTGGTGCCCTGCTCCTGGGTGCGATTCTGCTGTTGAATATGTTGCAGGTAGTGGGAACTATGATGTCACTTGCAGTTGTTCACATAGCTTCTGTTGGAACGTAAGTTGCGGGTTTCAATATTTTTGTTATTATTCCATTTCATTCCTCTACTTGTGCTTGCATGTTGAGTAGTGGATTCTTATAATAGTGCACAGAGGAAGCTCATAGGCCCGTTGACTGCGAAACTGTGGCAAAATGGATTTTGAAAAACAGTGCAGAGTCAGAAAATATGAATTGGTAAGGTGCTTACTTGGGGGGATGGATTGTTTTATGTTTATTTAGTCTTGTCTATTTATAATTATTTGTGTTCTTGCCATGTATACATTCAGCTGCTCTCTTGTAATTTTCAGGATACTGGCAAACTCAAAACCTTGTCCTAAGTGCAAGCGTCCAATTGAAAAGAACCAAGGTTGCATGCACATGACTTGCACTCCACCGTGCAAGTTTGAATTCTGCTGGTATGCTGTTCTACAATATTTCAAACCAGATTGCTTCGAAATATATCTCCATTTTTCCATCTATGTGCTTTGGCAATGTTCCGCCCCATTCGCTATATATACGTCTATTCAAATATGCAAACACTTTTACTGTTGACAGGCTGTGTCTTGGTGCATGGTCGGACCATGGAGAGAGAACAGGAGGTTTCTATGCATGCAATCGCTATGAAGCTGCTAAGCAGGAGGGAGTGGTACTTCTATTTAACCTGTGCTGTTAGATGCATATTATCACTTTTTCTTGTCCATTTCTTTTAAGAAAATGAATTCACCGGGTTCTCCCAATTGAGCATTTGTAGTATGATGATGCTGAAAGGAGAAGGGAAATGGCGAAGAACTCCCTCGAAAGATACACTCATTACTATGAACGATGGGCTTCCAACCAAACAGTATGTTGCTAATTTTCCTTAAAAAATAATGGAAGATTAGTCTCTTTATGCCTAATCGTCCAGTCCATTCAATTAGTTACGTACAGTTGACATGCTGCCTTATTCCAATTTAAGTGTTTTCTGGGCCTTTGGTTCTTACTTTGTTTCTCTTGGTGGTTGGTAGCAATTAGCATACAACCATGTGGCTCTTGTATAACCTGATTGTCATTTTAATGTAACTTGCAGTCGAAACAGAAGGCACTATCAGATCTGCATCAAATGCAAAGTGTGCATGTAAGAATTTTGAACTTCAGTATTAATGACCCCTGGTTGTTATATTTTTCTGAGATGTCTATAGTTAGTAAGTTCGTGATTCATTTATGTAATTATTCTCCTCTCCAGCTTGAAAAGCTCAGTGAAGTACAATACCAACCTGAGTCTCAGTTAAAATTTATTCTAGAGGCCTGGCAACAGGTGAGTACAAAAAAATTGATTATGAAACTCTGTTGTGTTGCATTTACTTTCTGTCGTTTCCCCCACGTTCCATCCCGTCTTTCTCTTGATTAGAAATTTGTATTAAAAATTGGAATTGGAGTCTTGAACTACGACTTTTAGAAATGGAGCTGTATGAGTAATGCCTACGTCGTAATGTCAAATTGATGCTAACTGTTTCCTTTGATTATTCCATTTTGGTAGTATCTGAGCCTTGTAGAATGAAATAATCTCCCATAATGGGCACTTTGTGCAGATTGTTGAATGTAGGAGGGTATTGAAATGGACATATGCCTATGGATATTATCTTCCTGAGCAGGAAGAAACTAAAAAGAAATTTTTCGAGTATTTGCAAGGTATACACATTTTCTTTTTAGCAACATTTCCGAATGAGAGAATCAACATTGCTTCCTTTCCGATTGAAATTTAATTGTGTGTGTAGGTGAAGCTGAAGCAGGTCTGGAGAGGCTTCATCAGTGTGCCGAGAAAGAGCTGATGAACTACCTAAACTCTGATGGGCCCTCAAGTGATTTCAATGATTTCCGTACCAAACTTGCTGGTTTGACAAGGTAATTTCAGTTACCATGTACCAATTTTACTAGTGTCTGTCTTCTAATAACTCCCCTCTGAGTATCCAAATCAGCCTAGACGTGAGGGCCGTGTTGCAAATACAATACATAAAATACGACATTCAGTTCAAAGTTCAAACTTAAGTTTTTCGGTGAAGTAGTCATTTAAACACGAATACATCTGTTAATATGTCCTATTGTTCTCTTCTTTTGCAGCGTGACGAGAAATTACTTTGAGAACTTGGTAAGAGCATTAGAGAACGGACTCTCTGACGTGAATCCACTAGCAGCATCAAATCAAATGAGCTCGAAAAATGCTGCAGGAACCAGCAAAAGTAAAAACGGAAGGGGAAAGGGGGGATCGTCTTCAAAGAACAAACACACGGACGATTCAGGTAAATGGACGTGCGACCATTGTACCTATGCAAACATTCAATCTGCTACCACTTGCCGTATGTGTCTCCACCGCCGTTGAGAATGGAAATACTGCCAATCTTTTTCATGATGGAATGGGCGAGGTAGAAAATGCACGCAAAATTGGATACTACTTTGCTCTGATACCACCGAAGGAAGGTTCGCCACCTAAAAGTGTTGTTTTGTGAATAATTAAATTGTTGTGTATTAAGTTAAACCTATCGTCGGTCGGTCGCCTTATTGCGAAAACACACTTATGACGATGATGTTCTTCTGCCTTTTCCGATCATTATCGAGGTAATGTACTTCCGAAATTTGTGTGTGATGCTTTGATCTTCACCATCTTACGTACTTCATTACCATGAACTCCACTCCAATGAAAAAAGATGAACCGTAGATTTAATTTTCCAAGTAATAGAAATGGAGAGACCAAATCTTGAGGTTGGTAGGTGAGTTAATGGCGGGGTATTTTTAAACCATCAGTCACCTTCTCACCTTAAAATAGAAAATTATTACCTCTTTCTCTCTCTCAGTCCCTCGTTCCTCTTCAATCGTCCTATATTCTCAGGTTTCTCTGGCTCGTCTTTGTTCCCGTGGGTAAATTCATAACATGCAATAATCTGTACGTTCATATCAGAGAAAACCATCGTCGGAAAAAAAGGGTTCGATCTAAAATTCTCGTTGATTCATTATCATAACCTTATATCTCATCCATCGGAAACGATTTGATGTTTTTTGGTAATAGGCATAATAAACTCATCACACACCCATGGGAACGTGCATGTCCGCGCAGAGGAACTCAAAGAGGGCCAAATCCCGCCCCGCGCACCGCCAAGAAAACGCCGCCGCCCCCACCAATAACTTGAGCGGCAAGCTTCGATATTCCCGTCCCATTCAGGTCCTCGCGGACCCCGACGGGGACGACATATCGAGGAAATACGCCTTCGGCCGAGAGCTGGGCAGGGGCGAATTCGGCATTACATACCAATGCTTCGACAACGCCTCACCCAACGAGAGCTTCGCTTGCAAGAAGATCGCAAAGAGCAAGCTCAGGACGGAGATCGACGTCGAGGACGTTAGGAGGGAAGTCGAAATCATGAGGCATCTGCCCAAGCATCCCAACATTGTTAGCTACAGAGAGGTTTACGAGGACAAAGAGGCCATCTACCTCGTCATGGAGCTCTGCGAGGGCGGAGAGCTATTCGATAGGATCGTTGCGAAGGGCCATTACACTGAGCGGGCCGCCGCTCTTGCAACCAAGACCATCCTTGAAGTCGTCAAGGTACTCTACTTAACTGTCCTTAAATTGCTTCGATTTTTGATACTTACAGGACTAAAATGAACGAATGACCGAACCTGCTGGAAGGTATGCCACGAGCATGGAGTTATACACAGAGATCTGAAGCCCGAGAACTTCCTGTACGTGAACGACGGTGAAAACGCTCCTTTAAAGGCGATCGACTTTGGGCTTTCCATATTCTTCGAACCTGGTATGTATATATATCAGTATGTTATGCGTGCGTTAATTGGTACGTAAGGTTCTTGACCATCGGTGCGATGAAATGGACTTATAATTACTTAGGGCAAAAGTTTGGAGAAATCGTGGGAAGCCCATATTACATGGCGCCGGAAGTACTCAAGCGCAACTACGGGCCTGAGATCGATATATGGAGCGCGGGCGTTATTCTTTACATCTTGCTGTGTGGAGTTCCTCCCTTCTGGGCAGGTAATTCCAATACATTCTGAACACAAATGTCATAAAATCCAATGCTCCTTAAGGATGGATCATATTATATCATATCATATCTAGTGCAGAAAGCGAAGAAGGGATTGCACAGGCGATAGTTCACGGCGAAATAGATTTCTCGAGAGATCCGTGGCCAAGAATTAGTAAAGACGCAAAGGATTTGGTCGTAGGAATGCTCGAACCCAACCCATACACTAGGCTCACGGTTCAGCAAGTCCTAGGTAGGTAGTGTAATGAACCCGTCGAAGTTAAAAAAAAAAATTAGCTAACTTTGCGCTTTTTCGCCCCCTTTTCGTCAAGAGCACAAGTGGATACAAAACGCTGAGCACGTCCCCAACATTCCTCTCGGCGAGCGCGTTAGAAATAGAATCAAGCAGTTCGCCTTGATGAATAAGTTCAAGAAAAAGGTTCTCCGAGTAAGTAACGCTGTGTTTTAGAAAGAAAGAGAAAACGTTCGTTCTTTCTTAAATTCGTGTTTGTCTTAAATTAGGTGGTAGCCGACAACTTGCCCGACGACCAAGTAGACGAGATAAAGCAGATGTTTCAGAACATGGACACGGACAAAAACGGTAACCTTAACTTCCAAGAACTCAAAGACGGCCTCTTTGTGATCGGTCAGCAACTGCCCGACACTGATGTCCAATTACTCCTCGACGCCGTAAGTACATATAATATGGATAAATAATGTTTCTTATGTTTGTCCCGAATCGGTATTGAGTTCGAATAATTGCGTGAAAAAAAGGCTGATATTGACGGAAATGGGACGCTTAACTGCGAAGAGTTTGTGACGTTGGCCGTGCACTTGAAGAAAATGAGCAATGGCGAGCACTTGAATAAGGCGTTTGCCTACTTCGACAAGGATCAGAGCGGATACATTGAGTTCCAAGAATTGCAGCAGTCGTTGTTCGACGACCATTCTTCGTGCCCTAACAACGAACAACTGCTAAGAGACATATTCTGCGACGCCGATCTGGACAAGGTAACTAACTAACTTATGGCAATAATTTTCTACGTAAATAATCGTTTTTTTACTATCGCTGTGTAAAAATGGTGGTATAGGACGGGCGAATCAGTTATCCCGAGTTCAAGGCGATGATGTCGGCGGGAATGGATTGGAAGATGGGATCGAGGCAATATTCGAGGGCTTTGATGAATGCTGTCAGCATTAAGCTGTTCAACAAGTAAAAAAAAGAACACAAAATTGTGATTTAATTCTATGGCATTGTTGCAGATTTTCAGACTGAAGATGGAAGATGACCCTTTTTTTTTCTTTTCCTTTTTCTTACACACTCTGCATGTATGCAATAACAAAAGGTTCTTAAGTTTTTGAATTGGACAATAGTTTACCATTACACTTAGAAAAATCAAAACAAATCCCTGCTCACAAAATCAAAATAACATGAAAAAATCATTCATTCTTGGCTACGGCCGCTTGCTTAGCGCCGACGGCGAAGAATTCCGTGATGACTTCCAAGGGCATGCCCTTAGTTTCGGGAACCCTCAAGAATATGAACACCCACGAGAGGACGCAGACGATCGCGTAAATACCGAAAACGCCCGCCAAGCCTATCGAGCTCAGCATCACGGGCAATGTGTAGGTGACTATGACGTCGCAGATCCAAAAGACGAGGGCGCATATGGCTATGCATATTCCCCTAACTCGGGTCGGGAAAATCTCCGAGCAGAGTATGTTGGGGATGGGCCCATAGCCCATCACGAAAGCGCAAAAGTAGATCACCACGCACGCAGTGGAGATCGCCGCGTGGGCCACACTCCCGAAATCGAAGACGTTTCCGATCACGAGGAGGACCAAGGAGACGATGAGCACTGGGATCGTTTTCAGGAGCAATGACCTGCGGGGATATAGATTCGATATCGTTAGACAATTGATTGAGATAAATTTGAGGGAGGAACGCCATTTCTAGTTCCCTATGTTCTGAGATGTCACTTTTAGTCCCCAATGTTATCGGTTTTATGCAGTTTTGGTCCATAAGTTAATTTTGACCGTTAGTTTGGACAGATTACGGGCCAGGGCCAGCCTGAATGTTTTTGCGGACCGAAGGACGAATTACAGCCGGACCCGGTCGGCCCGTGATCCGTCCAAACTAACGGTTAAAGTAACAAAAGGACGACATAAAATTGATAAATGATAACATTGGGGACTAGAAGTGACACCTCCGAACACATATATCAAACATTGGTGAACAGAAAATGGCGCCCACCCTAAATTTGAAACAAACGTAGTGATGCGTTTTATTACCTTCTACCAGCTATATCCATGAACCTCATAGCAACGACGATGCTCGGAAGCATCAAGAAATTCGTAAGAGTGCTGATGAGGAACGAAGCCGAGTCCGACCCGAGCCCGAGGTTCGATAGGAGAACGTCGACTCCCGCCTGCTGAAGAATCTGAGGAGTGTAGTAAAGCACTCCGTTGATCCCCGCAAACTACATTGCATACACAGGTTGTCGTAATAAATCCTCTCCGTAAATCTTTTCGAAAGAAGAAAAGCATTCATTATATTACGCACACCTGCTGAAGTATCTGAATCCCAATGCCGACCATCAGCGCCCGTTTGACGCCGGGCTCCATAAGCGCAGAAACGATCGAAAAATCTCCGAAAGCCTCGGACGGGCGTCGGGCCATGGCGGGCCCCACCTCGTCCCAACCCGCGCGCACCTTCTCCGAGTAGAGCGCCGGCTGACTCACAAGAGCCGCCGCCTGAATGAACTCACCGCCGTCGGCCGCCACGTCAGCGCCGGCGACCGAGACGAGGGACCCACGCCTCGAGCCCAGCCCTCCTCCGCCGCCCTCTTGGTGGAGATATATCCTCTTAAAACCGCCCTCTTTATTCCCATTTTCGCCGCCTTCTTTTTCGCTCCATTTCCACGCCAACTGCCAACCTCCGCCGATCCCCATAGTACTGCTCGCCCCTTCTTGCATTAAGCTGCTGTGCCTCCTCATGTTCAGTATGCTTCCGTGGGACTGATGAGTGCCCTTATTATTGTCCGTGCTCGTGTTTTGCCTTGAGATCAATGGGCTGCGCAAGTTATCGTCTTCGTCTTGGGAATCTTCGTTCGAGGCGTAGTCTTCGGGCCCTTCCCTCTGAAGGCTCTCCTCGTCCCATTCTTGATTCCTAGTGTTTGGGTCGGCGGCGCTGAACATGCTGCCGAAATTTGGGAAGAGAGCGCTCCCAGTTTCCGGAAGCTTCTCGTGTACGCTGCCGAAGAGGGTCACCAAAGGATCCATCAAGGGTACGCTCGTGTTGACTAAGCTTCCCTGGCGAGAAACGAGGCTGAGGCGACTCTGGCCCGTGACGGGCTTTGCCACCCACGAAAGCCCGTCTTCAGGCCCGTAAAGCTTGACGCTTCCTTTGTTTGCTTCTTCGTAGTCGTCGTTGAGTTCGTCCGCTGGCCCGATGATGTATTCTTCTATGGAAGTTTCTCCTCCTACGGCAAGGCCTTCGACCAACAGAGCCAATTCGCCTGAGATTAAATAAATAAAAAAAAAAGATAATTATAAGTAAAAATATCCACAAGTGACGAAAAACTTAAGAGCCCAAAAAAAAGAAGTACCCGAAACGTCTTCCCTGCCGCGAAGTTTCTGCAAAACCTGCTTGGCCTCTAACATCCTCCCTTTGCTGACTAACCATCTCGGAGATTCAGGCAAATAAAACACCGTGAGGACAAAGTACAGAAGAGAAGGTATCGATAAAACTCCTAGCATCAATCTCCAGCTAGTCGAGGCTGGTAAGGACATTCCGAAAATCATACAGTAAGCCAAGAACATCCCGCCCGAGCCAGTGAACTGAGGGAGAGTATTAAGTAATCCTCGAATCTCAGAAGGAGCAGTTTCAGATATGTAGAGAGGGACTAGAGTTACAGCAAGTCCAATACCAAAGCCATCTAATAGCCTTGCCAAGAGTAGGACGTAAACGTTGGGCGACCAAAGCATTATCAACCCACTCAGGAAGTAGAACAGCGATGAACAGATTAGCATTGGGCGTCGGCCAATCCAATCAGATATGGTCCCCGAGCATGTTGTGACGAGCGTCGCGCCGATGAGGGACATTGCTACGACTAGCCCTTCGATGGCAGCTCCCAATTGGAGTTCTCTTTTTAGGTAGACAACGGCGCCTGAAGTTATATGACATGTGAAATTATGATTCTGAGACTTTCGAATGGCCCCGCGTACGAATTTCTTTGAATTTTCAGAAGATTCAAACAGATTATTTGATATAAAAGATGGGAAATTACCTGCGATGGTTGCATTATCCCAGCCCTGTAAGAAGTTACCGATTGCTGCGGCAAGTGCTACTAATGCAGCCCCGTTCATCTTTTCGCAGAAAGAATCGAACTTTTTAGATAGTTGCAGGGAAACTGCTCAAGAAAGGAACAGACATTTGCAATCAGTAAAAATTTCAGTTAATGTTTAGGGAGGAAGAGGGGATCTATCATCTATCTACTTGTATAAGTTGCTCAGAAACAGAGCAATAGATTGTAAACGTAAACACAGTTGAAAGAAAGAAAGAAAGAAAGAAAGAAAAGCGCAGAGAAGAACACATCAATATCGGAGAAAAGCACCCAAACCATAAAGACCTTTTCGAAAAGCAGAAAGGACCCCAGCAACAATAATAATAAGCCTTTTCAATTTTAGTTCAGAAAAAGAACCACTCAGAGCCGAGTGAATAGATATGTATGCTCAATAAGGGAAGTAGTGACCAAAGCTTAACGGCTCAATACACAGCTTACGATTTTTCAAAAAGGCTTCCCAAGTATAGACACTTGTCAAAGAGTTATTAAAGGCAAAAGGATGAATTCCGTGACTCAACTCGTAAATTCTGCTGCAAAGCGACAAATCGGCGACCTCGAAAAACGCCCTTACACGCACAAAAATCGTTTCGATTGCCTGAAAATGAACTGCCCTCTTCTTCACTCAAAGACAGAATCTTGATGAAGCCTCACTCAAAATAGGGGCAGCCCAGAACTTGGAATGAGACAGAGAGTCGTCTGATGCAATCAAAATTTCAACTTTATTCAGCTGAAAGTGAGGAAGATGGTTGGTTCTGCAGATCTACCAGCTGCTGTGAAAGAAAAAAAAAATGATAAATAAATGATTTTCAAGATGGAATATACAGAGGTGAGTGAAGAAGTTGACAAAAGTAGACAACTAAGCTCGACGGCAGTTGTCGGACATCTAGATTTATTGGTCCTTAAAAATCAGATCTTTACTACCTACAGCACGTTTTATTTCCCACTTCCGTTGAGGGATCTTTACACGTAAATACTCATTTACATAAAAATTTCGCAAATCAGATCCCTGTCAGATATTTTTTATATGCAGGTATTTTTGCACATTGCTACCCGTTCCGCCGCAAGTACGTCATGGAACACATTTAGGTACCATATGGAAACATATTGTGGTACGTAACACAGTGAGAAAATGATACATCATATAACACACATTAAGGTACCATATAGACCGTATATAGGTACCATATGTGGTTACCATATATACGCATGACATGGTACTTAATTCACATGCAGAAAGGTACGTTAAGACTGGAAAAATGGTACACACAATCGAACGGGTACTTATATGAAAATTTTTCAGACAGGGGGTCTGACATTCAAATTTTTTATATAACTAGGTACTTTTCTGCATATGCACCCTTCGTTAATTTAATAATTGTATATTACCACAACCAATACACCAACAAACCTAGTGAAAAGCTATTGAAACACGAGGGGACATGGATCTTATCTTTTTATTTTTATTTTTTTATTGTGTAATAAAAATCATCTAATATCTACCATTGGAGGAATGGTTTTTCAGTAGAAATACGTCGCCATCGGGAAAATGATATTGGGATGGGAGCGAAAGTTAGCCATAGACTACCTATGATATCAGTTAAATAAGTTCGTCATTTTCTATTATTGACCTTTTCCTAATTTTCTCTATCTATCAATAAAATATCTATATATATATATATACATATATATTTATATTCGAAATTGTACAGATTCCTATAATGACTCTCCCTTCGTTCGACGTCCCACGCTTCCCTTTCTTCCCCGCCCGTGATTTGCTTCGCATCAAATGAATGATTAAAGCACATGCAAGGACCACAATCTTATTATAATCACAAAATTTAGACCAAATTTATATATAATAACTCTTTAAGTTGTTGGTAGCAATCAAACAACGACTATTTTGGACCTAATACTCGTCTGTAAAGTGGCCCATACGTCTGCAATGCAATGCAACCAACCATTTTATACATTGTAAAAAAAGAAAAAAGAAAAAATATAATCACAAAAAAGGAGCGAATAAAAAAAACAAACAGCTAGCCATCATCTATCTCCTTTGCAAACCGAGCCCAATTGCGCTGCGCTCGAACGATTTTACGACGGGTGCGAGCTTCTTCATACTATCGTCGTAGACATAGGGCACCTTATCGAGCCACGTGGTGGAGTGGAGTTCTTGGGGACCATTTGGCGGCAAAGCTCCTCGTGGAGGGTGATTGTGTTGTGGTAGTGATAGTACCGTATCCTCGTCTCCGTCTTGTGGAGGGTCCCGCCCGCCACGTTCTCCGACATGTGGACCCCGGTCGCGTACGCGTTCCTCGCCTGTATCGCGTACTTTCGGTCCCTCCTTATGTTCGTCCTCGAGTCCCTGAACAACATCTTCTCGAACCCCCATTGCCTACTCAATAAGAAGAGAGCGAATTTGCTCAGCTTACGCTTTATTAGAAATCGAGGAGTTCATCCTAAAATTAGTTGGTAATGGGTGGACTTGCCTCTTGTTACATTTTGTTTTAAATGTGGGTCAAGACCCATTATATTATCTCAGCACGTCCCCATAATGTGGTACAACTGAAGGCCTAACACGTGGACATATTAATCGGATGATGATGTGTCAAACAAGCGGTATAAACGCACATATCGAATCAGCTGCGATAACATTGCCTGCTCAGAAGAGAGCGAATTGCTCGCTCCCTTATATTTTACGACATGGGGATGAAATGTACTGGAAATGAGGGCTACATCCTAAAACCATTTGATAATAGGTGGGAGCTGTCTCTTGTTATATTAATTGAGCCAGAGACCACTATGACCTTTCAATGTAGGATATCACGCCTCGTATGGCATGACTGAAGATCTAACAACTACGAGCCAAATTGAACTAACTCTGATATCATATTAGACATTGAGGGCTCCTCCCTAAAACCAATTAGCTATAGGTGAAACGTAAGTGAGTGGAATTATCGGATGTGGAACAGAAATATCAGCAATAAATGGTACCTGGAATAGTCTTGAGAGGAGTCGTCGACGCACAGAACGCCGGACATTGCGTTCTGCTCGACGGTGAACTGCGTGTTGTTGGAGAAGTCCCGGAGGACGGACTCGAGCGTGTTGCCCTCGGGGAGGTAAATGTACTCGTCAACGTCGAAGTAGAACGTCCAGTTAGCATGGTGTCTGTATCGATGGAGGCAGTCGTTCACCACCAAGAACTGATTGAAGTAGTAGCCGTCGTACTCCGACTGGGCCCTTATGTCCTGGAGTGTCACCCTCCCCGCCCTTATCCACGGCTCCAGCGCCGCCCTGACCTCCGGCGAGACGCCGCCGGCGTCGTGGAGGACGAAGTGGGAGCTCCGGCCAAAGAACCAGGCGTGGTAAGCCATCCACTCTCTCATTCTTGACGCGCTTATGTTGCCGTAGAGTGAAGAGCCGCAGTAGATGTATTCGTATTTGTAGGGCGGTGAGTATTGAGATTCGTCGTATGAGCCTGGAGATTCTTCTAGGGCGGTGAATTTCTCATACCTAATTTTTAATTATTTTTTTTTCGCCGGATGGAGACGATGAAATTAGGGATTTGATTATTGTAGGCGCGCGGCATTTGATTGGAAGAGGGAAGCGATTTATTTACCTGCGAGGAGACTCGCCGTAGTAGGCGTAGAGCAGGAGCTTTCCTCCGCCGTTGTCGGAGTTGGGATTGGCCGGAAAAGTGCAGTTGACGACGACGACGGTGTAGACACGTCCGTATCCCCAGTCAGGCAGCATCTTGTAGGCCTTAGCTCGGACCGGCGTTTGGGTGGCGTTTTGTGGGACCCACTCGCACTTGTACCAGGGCTTGCCGAAGACGTGTGTGGGCTTCGACGCCAGGCCTACGACGGCGAACGTGCGTGGGCCGCCGCGGTACGCACCCATCTGAACGAAGAGCGCCGCCGCGCTGCCGTACGCCTGAAACGTCCTCTTGTTTGGGTCAACAACCTTATTACTAGTTTTAACGCCCGCCAATTTCTTCTTCGCCATCTTGGCGTTGTCGGAAAATTGCTCGGCGGAATTGATCACAGCGAGGGACTGACGCAGCTGAGCATCGGAAGTAAACGGCGGTGTAGTGACGGCGGAGGAGGATGAGCAGCGAGCGGCGGTCGCCGATGAAATGAGGTTTTCGTAGTACGGCTGTAAATTCCAGACAAGCATGACGAATGTGAAGACGAGCAATGTGGCGAGGAAAGGCTTCGTTTCGAAGCAGACGAACATTTTTCCGACGCTCGCCGGCACGGCAGCTCCCTCTTTCCTCATTTTTTCCGATCAGGTTTTCCACCGAGACGCGCCACTACATACGATGGCTGTGCCGCCGTTCTATAGTTTCTTCAGCTTATCTTGTTTGGAAGGATTTGCGTATAGTTTGCAGACAGTTTATGAAGTGCAGCTACTGTAATTGTTAGCACACAAACTGTAAACGATAACTCGCCACTTCACAGCTGAGCTGATAATGCTCAAGAACTAATTTGACCGACAGAGAGCTTCTCGCTGTCTCTATATATATATGTGTGTGTTTTGAGAGGAGAGAGACGACAGAGAATGATGATGTGTCTCATCAGTTGGTTTGATATAAATTCATAATAATTCCAGGGGCAATTTTCGTTCGGCTCTATCAGGGTCTGAATTTAAAATGCAGTCCCGTCAGAAACAATTTAGTTTTAAGATACCGATTTGTTCCGTAACAATTCATTGTTACGCAATAATACTTCATGTTATAGAGTAACACTTCATTGTTCTGAAATAACACAAAACGATCATCCGATAACAGTTCTATATACTTTATAGAACTGAAATGTTATAGAGTAACACTTCATTGTCCTGATTCCTATTTAAAACATTTTTGGGGTCTGATTTGTAATATACCCTTTATTTAATTGGTTACTTTGTGTTTATTAATCTGCCCTTAGATCGATCTGTATTTACTGAAATGGCACTTTGGGCTACATACATCATCGCCTCAATAAATGACTTTGCTTCACCTCGAGCCACAAGAATTAATTCATATATACATATTCAAATGTATATAAAGAAACTATATATGTTCCAACTAAATTCAATAGGTGGTCGACAAGCGTCAACGATAGGTATTGTTTTCTTAAAAAGATACATTATTAGTATAATATGGGCAATACTTGAGTTTCTTGAAAAGGAAGCGTTTTTTTTATTCGTTGGAGATGAATGCTATGCTAACCTTTTTTTATATATGTATACTTTGTTTATGATATTGGTCCCGATTTGTTATTTGTGATTGTTGTTTAGAATCTAAGAAATGAATAATCTTGGCTTGTTAGAATGAACTCTCAAGGCATTTTATTACATCAAGCAACGACGAATCGTAGCCTCAACTCAAATCATATATGGCAAAAGAAATAATGATAAAAAATGATTAAATCATTTGTCCCAACGATGAAAAGAAAATGTCATTTCCCAGTTGTCCACTTTGCATTAATAGTAAGAAACAAGTAATATTCCCGACTTATTCCGTGAGGTATCCCATACATTAACGATACAATACGATACAATAAATCCATATATTGAAATATATATATATATATATATATATATATATAATATCAATGCAAGCACACAACCAAACATGACGATAATGAATGGTAGGTACAAGTACAATGACCAGAAGCATCTTCATTGTCGTGTTCCGAAGTGTCGCATTTATTTATATTATGATCTGATTTATTTAATTATCTTTTCATTGTAACGTTCATGTTCGCTTTGTTTTATATTACCGACATCATATATATATATATATATATATATATATGAGTTGATATTCCGTCCATCCGATTGAATAAAATGATGTTACTAGACTTAATATATCTTTTTCATGTTATATAACGTACAATTAAAAAATAAACCTTGTAATAAAAAAGAAAAAATAAAAAAGAAGATAGTAGAGAAGTAAATGTCTATTATTTCCTACCCAACAACATGAGATGGACCCAACTCCTCTGTCCGATCTTTGGCTTGTCATAAAAAATACGAAAATTCAATATAGTCAGGTTGATTTCCCCATAAATAAATGGAAAATACTAATATATAAATTCAACAGAGTTAGGTTGACTTTGGCTTTTATCTTACAACGACGATCAACACCACCACCACCAACTAACCTTATTACAACCGATTTACCCAAAATAAATAAAAAATATTAAGACAACAGAGTAAGCAAGGGTCCAAACGTCTGAACAAAACAAACTAATGGAGAAGTCTTCTAGTTAGATGAAAACTTGTCCTACATAGCGCCGTAGCGCAGGTTCTCCCACACGAACTGATTATCGCAGTCGACGAGCGGACGTCCCCTCATTATCAGACACACGCAGACGCAGACGGCGGCCACGGCGAGCATCGAGTGTATGTAAGAACGCTGGATCAATCCCCCTCCTAGCGGGCCCCGTGGCACGCGTCGGGCGCACTTCGAACACGCCTGTTTCTGCTGCTGCACTTGGACGCCGAAGGCGCTCGTGATTTCCTTCTCCGCCGTCGCTTTTTCGATATGTACGGAGATTTGATGGTTTTTCCTATCGCCGAGTTTTCGGGCGACGGCGGCGTTGTACGAGTGGTTGTTCCTCATCAGAGCGTATGCGTACGGCGAAAGCCCTTCTGCGTCGAGGGCCGAATTCCAGCTCTGAAGCCCAATCTGCGCCAAGAGAATACAGTTGCTACAGTGATTTTACTCCGATACATTAACTCCATTTTGTACCGTCAAAATAATATTCCACACAAAATTCTACTCATTTTTTTATATATAATTCGTTTATATATGATATAAATATATACTCTATTTTCGGCCGCATTTTACGCAAAATGCAGTACCTTATTGCAGATGCTTTTATGTAAAAGTTCATTCGAACGAAAACGCACCTCTTGAGGGTCGTTTGTCAGGGCGTCGACCAAATCCTCCGAGGACGACGTGCAAGCGGCCAAATGCAAAGGCGTTAAGCCGCCCGGCCCAACCGTGTTAGGCGTAAAGATATACTTCTCCGTAGCATCTGTGGGGTCCACGAAATAGTAGCGTACGAGCAAATCGACCATGTCCTTGCACCTTCTCGTGACGGCCCTATTCAATAGGTGAATCTCTGACAGCATGGAAAGAGATTCGCTCACTGCTAATCCTCCCCTCGCCCGATTTAGTTCGACTAATATGTCCAAAAGGGTCTTTGCCAGAAAGCAGAAGTCGTGGTCTACGGTGAATGTGAGGAGGAATTTAAATCGGGCAATCTGGTAATGTGGCGATTCGTGGAAGGAAGAGCTTAGCTTCCTCTGAAAAAGCCAGCCGAGTTCGTCCAAGAAATGCAGGACGGCTTCCCTCGAAGTTGACGAATTTTCGTTGTGATCGCAGATTTCTGGCTCGAGGCGTCTTAATTCTTGACAGATTGCGTTATTTGCTATGATCAATGGAAAGGAGGCGCCCCTGAAATTATTTTCAACCTGGAAATACGAACAAAAGAAAGCGTCATACAACCATTGAAAATGAAAGTCTGGCGAAATGGTAGTACCTCGATGAAACAACGGCCGAGCACAGAAGAAGAAGCTGATGACAAGTTGACCGTAAAGCTACTAAGGTTGACTTCTTCGTACACACTTTCCACGCAAGATGATGGTGGGGTTTCTCTTATACTATACGAATCTGTGTGTGTGCAGTGTATCCTGCGAAAGACGCGGTAAGTTACCGAAGAAAAAGAAGCCATGCTATGAAATAATGAAACTCATTGTTATATGATATACTTTGTCCCCTCAGCAGATTTTAGACCTCTCCCTCTCAGTAGAAGAGAGGTCTCTTGCCCAGGTACAACTGCAATGGGAGAAACTGAAATAATTTCTGGCGTACTCCAAGCTCTCCATGATTTTTGCAGACGAATCTTCCCTGGAAATTAGTTATATAACAAAAGGGAGATAAGAATTCGGTTGCAATGTCAATTACATGGATGGAAAACAGAGAGACGAAGGAACTAAGCAAGCATCACTTACCATCATTGTGGAATGCCATTCGCCGGTCCATGCTTACCAGAAACCTTCCATTTCCCCAGAAGTTAACGTCAATGCTTTTAACTAAATAGTTCAGATAGTAAAGAAGGTTTTCTTCGAGCTGCAATGGGAGATAATTGACCGTCAACAATCAGCCATCTTCGCAAAAGTGATCATTTAACTTTAGCAAAACAGACACTCACATGATCCCAGTAATAAGATGGCATTGATAAATACAGGGATAGAACTACGCAGCCTGGCCTGATGTAGCTTTCGATTTCTGTGGGACTGTTTGAGAGCCAACTTAATATCTGAAGACAAAAACGAACCGTAAGCAGTCGTGGGATTAAGGCAAGGAACATTTATCACAGAAGAAAAACAAAAGTCCATAGCATCAAATTCTAACCTGAGTCCTTAGCGAGACAGGTAGATGGCTTGGATCCTTGTCGAACAATTTGAAACTAATACGACCAGTCCGTTCCTGAGAAAATAACAAACAAAAATCAACTCAAACTACGCAATGGAAAGAACAGTTCCAAAAAAACGAGCAACTCTAGCAAAAGTACCTTAGTATCCGAATTTAGGATAGTTGGCGAATTGTCAGAGGCAGACGACCTATACCCTAAGGGGTTGGGAGAACTTTGATACGAACCAGCATCAGCGACTTGTATCGATCCACCGAAAAGCCTAAGAGACGTACTGCACCTGCTATCTGTGGCAGTGCTGACATGTCGTTCGACTTCAGCGTTTGACAAAAAGTCAACCTTCGTTTTCTCCCTAGAAGTCTGCATTGGGAATAAGTCACGCACAAGAGGCGGCGAACATATAGGCGATCCCTCCCCCGAGGGATTACTACTGTCAGACGAGAGGAAGATTCTATCAGATGTTGTCAGCTTCCTTCCCATGTCAGCATCATCTTCAGGCGAGGAACTAAAGAGCTGCAGAGACAAATTAGGCGACGTTTCTTGAGCATGAGAATACACTTCAGCTGCTGGAGAATGGCAGTTTTCATTGCTTTTATCCCCTTGAAAAGGAGGCGCTTCGGTCAAAGATCCACTTTGCATATTGATAGCTGCAGCTTGGTCAATGTACAGCGATTTGCTCTTTTCAGAGTCACTTCCTTCTGTGCTTCCATGAGATTGATTTTCTACAGTACCATGGTTGGGTGCTCCATGAGCAGCTGAGAAAAGGGCGAGCAAGTCCATGGTTGACAGTGAAAACGCATTCCCACTTGTTCTGCTTTGATTTTCAGAGGGAACAATGGGGATACTTCCATTTGCATCTTTTAGCAGAGACAATTTAGCTGCTAAATCCGCTGGTAAGGGAAGTGAGTTTATTCTACTAAGAACTTGGATGAGCTCGTTACTACCAGGAACTGATGAGCTTTTACCACTTCTGTCCTCGTTGTTCCCTATCACCATGTAAGACACAGCATCAGAAAATGTAGAACTTTCGAATTCAAACTTGCTTAAATTTAATGTTCAAAATCTTGATAGTTGGCGAATACCTTGTGCATGAGCTAGCACAGACAACAAGTTAATGATATCATTTTCACTCCCAGCATTAATATCCCTACTACCAGCAACATGAGATTGTTGAGCACTATCTTCTATCTGAGTTTTCCTCCTCCTCCTGTTATGCCCGGCCAGCCTACGCCTACAGCTCCGTTTACCCTCATCAAACTCCGAAAGGGGATGGAACCTGATAAGATAAACGGAGTAGCTCATCATGATTTTTTTTTTCGTTTTTCGAAGATATTAATAGTCTAATGCTGAAAACAAACCTGCTGCATTGCTGGCAAAATCTCTGCATCTGTTCCCCAACTAAGGCCTTAACAGCTTTGCTGTGAACCTCACAAACCTTATGACGTCGATGGTAGTCCTTTGCATTCGACAAATCTTCCTTGCAATCATCCACTTGACAGATGGGATAATTTGCACTTCCCGGCGATCCACATCTCACCTTCTTGTTGGGCCTAGAGATGGGCTGAGGCTCCTTCGCCGAAATTGGAGCGCCAACAGTTTTTCCAGCGCCATCTCTCAAATGATTTGCATTTACGCTCGAAGGTTCTGTAAGAACACCAGCGTCGCAATGAAGCGGCCTAGCGACGAATCTAGCGCTGTCCCAACCCCAGTAATTAGGTTCCCAGTCGTTAGAATGGTTTTGATGTACGAAGTTCGATGAGTTGAATGGATGGCCACGTTTTCTGGGAACGTTGTGTGGGCTATGAAATGGTCCGCCCATTCTTTGGTGGAATGTTAGGGGAGAAGCGACCTGGGGAGCTACATCTTCCATTGGCGCCGACTAAAGAAAAAAGTGATCACTGCAAAATGGAAGCATCGTAGAGTTCATCTCAGTGAAGGTTGGGACATAGCGAGAATCAGACAAAACTATTGCATACATGTAATGTTTATTTAACCGCTAGGAGAATGAGTTGTATGGATTCCATTAATGCAATGACGTGGATCACATCTACCAAAGATTCCATTAATGCAATGACGTAGTTTTTCAGTATGTTTAAAAAGCAGTTTTAACCGTACACTGACACATCCCACCATCACCTCAGCTGATCACTCAAACCTCATCAAGTCCATAATCATACACACATATTTTAAATCGATCGAAATTCCACCTACGTATTAGCAAGTTTCATGCTTTCAATGCCAAGTAATGCAAAATCTGAATTCTTCAACAATATTTTTGATACAACCTATTGATTGAATGATAAATGAGATGAGAGCATATACTATATATAGTGGAGATAAATGTTCATAGGATATGTTCTCTCTATCATCCAATTACAAAGTCTCATAGCCCATGACCAAATCTGGCGAAGGATCCTTCTTTTACTTCCCTTGAGCACTTAGGATTCTCGAAAATTAAGCTACTAAAGCACAAAATTGGATCAAGAAACGACTTGGAATATCAACCCAAGAAAGAAAGATCCATCCTCAATGTTCTCCAATGCTATTTCGTCTCGGTAGCTACTGAATTCCCAACAGTTAACAGATTTCAGCTTACTGATACATAAATCATCAAGTCAACAAAGATCAACCATACAACTACCTAACTTTTTCCACCAAATAGGGATCGAAAAAACAAAGCAAAAGCAAAAGGGTCGAAAAAACCTTCACGAGTCAGCAGATTTCATCCACAGAGGTTTGACTCGGGTTTCAAGCTTCACAAAATCAACGATTGCTGAAGAGACGTATCTGAATTTGCTTGACCAAGAATAGACCCACCACCTACGGCAGGGTTTGCTCCGGCGAAAACGTTAAAGGGTTTACTTGAAACTACCGGCGAAAATTCGAACCTGTTCGGAGAGATCTACGGCGAGACAGCTCATAGATATGAACGAGAAACGAGTACGGGGATTAAAGAATTGTAGGCTAGGGAAAGGAATTAACTACGAAATAAAAAAAGTGTGTTTTTTTATGCAATAAAGAATGCCTCGAAAGACAAATAGGTGTTGTACGGTATAGCGTTACTACAGTACACCAACCCAATCTTCAACTCTTGGGTGAGTCCTTTCCTTTATTACACAGTACAGCTAACCTTCTCGGTCCCTTTTCAGACTTTCACACGGAGAGGTAAAATACCAATAAATAATTACAGCTGAACTATTCCAAATAATTACATGTGTCTTCTTCACTTTCAACCCATATCTTCTTCACCGATGCCTTCAAATGGCAGTGCCTTTCATTGCTTACACTTGAGAAGTGCCTCAGATGCCTTTGTTTTTTCAGCTACCATTATCTGAATATATGATTGCTTTTCAGAATTCTACGGTTTGAAATGCTGTCATCGTATTTATGTTTCAGTCAAGGTTTATCATTCATCAGCTACATATGAACTTATTTCAGACCGAAGCAACTAACGCTTTGATTAACTAGCCCATTAAAAGAAATCGTCCATGCGTATTTAGATCATATCACAAGACATTTACTTCAATAAGCTGAATGGATATGGATCCACACAAAAAATCATCAATGCCACAAAATGAATTGTATCATAATCATTTTAGTATGCGTGCTATTAGGGAAACTTTCTATCACATAACTAGAAATATATCACTTAACTCCACGATTTGCTATTTGTATCAGTTTATTGTACCTTTCTATGTTTGTATTGTGTACCACAACACGTTGCTATAATGTACCTAAATGTGTTGTTACGGCGTACCTTAAAAGTGATGTTTGGTGTACCATTTTCTCAATGTATGATGTACCACAGTACGTCGATATAGTGTACCAAAGTGTTGCATGGTGTACCAAACAGTAAATCGGGGAGTTAAGTGATATATTTTCTGACGGGAGAGTTATGTCATAGAAAGTTTGCAAATAGGGATTTTAGCGAAAGTTCCCCAAAAAATTAACTTATATTTCAGTTCTATAAAATAAAGTATGGCGAATTGCATTTATATCTTTTATGTCTTTATAATTTATATAGAATATGAGCTCACGAATAAGTCAAATTGTAATGAATATCTGATATCCCTAAAATCTTGACGTTATTAAATAAAGAAAATCATGGTGAGAAGAAGTCAAGTATTATTTCCGCAATCACGATAATCTCTCATTTGTCAAAATATAATATAAAATATAGCAATCCCTAGGGGTAAAATTGACATTCGAACATCGGTGCTTCGAATTGTGATAATGATATACTTTTGTCATAATATATATTTTCAGTCTAATAGTAATTCTGTATAAAATAAGCTTTGAATTATCACATACTCCTCCGTTCTCGTCTTACTCTTAACTGAAGCAATTGGAGCAATAAGAGGTGTGTGCGATCTCAGAAGTCGAACCCTAGATTTGGTTTGCATCACAGGTGAATTAGGTGTTGTTCGGGCATGTTTTCATCTTGTTTCAGCGCATGTATTGTTTTTTCGTTTGTTTTATGTCGTATGCAGTGTGTTTTTTCGTTACGGAGTCCTCTAATTGTCTGGGATTTGGAAAATTGAAGGGTTTATAGCTTTCTTTGTTGATTTTTGGACTCGTGTGTGGGGTAATTTTAGTGCTGGCGTGTTGATTAACGTGTGATATTTTTTGCTTCATGCAAGAAATTTAATTTTGTTAATTTCTTAAGCGACATGCCATGGAAAGCAGTGATTAAATTGACTATTTTGTGGGGAATTAGTAGTGTTGGCTGTTTTATGCTGCTGTGGTTTTCTGCATATCATCTTCATTTTTTAATTTTTGGATACAAAAAATTTTGATGGATGGAGTATGATATGATGGATAGGTATACAATGGTTGCATCTGATGTGGAAGTGGGGGATGCGGAAAAGAACGATTTTGATGTGGAAAATGTTAATGTTCAAGATTCAGAGAGTAAATGTCAGGACGAGGTTAATATTCAGGGAAATGGAGACTCAGCAGCAAATATGGATACGGTTTTGGGGAATGTGACTGAAAGTGGGAATGTCGAAGGAGTACTAGCACAAAGGGATGGGGAGAAAGAGGAGATGGATTTAAAGCATGAGATGAGAGCTCCATTTCATGATAAAAATGAGGCAGGCGAGATTAATTGGAGTCGATGGGTTTAATGACCAACTAATTTTCAACGAAAAAGAGGATAAAGGGATCCAAATGGACAATAGGAGTGAATCTGCAGCAGAAAATTTATCTCAGAGAGAAAATGATGTCGATAATGAAGCGATTGAGGACGAGAAATGTTCTGATGGTGGGGTAAAAGAAATGGATGCGGAGAACGGTGTGGGCAGTGGACATCTTGATGTCAGCGTGGAGGAGCAAAATTCTAATGGTGAAACGGTAGTGGAGAAAACTGGCGAGAGAGATGGAAATTGCATTGTGCATGTTTCAGATAAAGAATTATCAAAAGATAACGATGTATCAAAGGATGATCAGGAAGAGAATAAGGATTCATCCAAATCTCCGTCAGATAATCAATGCCAGAATGGTCAGTCATCTAGGTCCTCACCAGGTAAGGACAATGGAATGGAAAATGCTGATAAAGTCAACGAGTATAACGTGGTTAAAGATGAGCCAAAAGAGCAAAATAAAGTGCTTGATTCTAGTGATATCATTGACGGGCCCAACAATAATCTTGTGATTGTCCATGCAAAGAATGAAGGTGAGGAGGATTTCTCTGTTACAAAACAAAATGAAACATCTACACCCAACTCAATAGTTAGATATCCCACTATAGCTGGAGAACATGGTAGTCAAGCAGCTAAGCCTGTTTATACACAAGCATCAATACCTCTGGTAATGGCACTAGTACTGGAATATACATGAACAAAGTCATGAGTGTAGAATATCCATTTGAATAATTGATTTTTCCTCTTCATGATTAAGATGGCTGAGGATGACAACGGGACACCAGAAGAGCAAGCAGCATTTATGAAGGAGATTGAGACTTTTTATCGTTCTGCAGCAATTGACTATAAACCACCAAAATTTTATGGGCAGCCCCTAAATTGCCTGAAGTGAGTATGATGCATCTTCATTTTATCTTAATTTGGTAAATTTGAAATCTCATTTACTTCAGCTGGTTCCTTCTAGGTTATGGAGAGCTGTAATCAGATTGGGAGGCTATGACAGGGTATAATGCTAGTCTTTGTTTTTTATTTTGAAATAAGAAACCTTCATGCATTAAAGGACACAGTGCTTGATGAGGTATCGATGGAGTTAGACCTTTTGTCTTGTCTTCTACACATGAATAGGTAACTGGATCAAAGTTGTGGCGGCAGGTTGGAGAATCGTTTCATCCACCAAAGTAAGACTTTTTTTTTTCACATAACAATAGAGTAATGTGAAATTTATTTGTCGTAATTGTTTCATATATTGGTTCTACGTGATGACCCATCATTTCAACAATAATTTGTTTGGGATACAGAATGTTGAAGTAGGAATTTATAATTACTGCTTGAACTTTTTATCTTTGTTTTTCATAAAGGAAGCTTGCCCTGGATTTTGTTATATGTCATCTGTCAATTGTTATCAATGCTACTGATTATTTAACCGAAAGGCTCGTCCTCTTTGTCATTGGATATTATAATGGATGTTCTACAGTACTACAGTCCAAAGGCTTTCTTTTTCTCGTGCAGGACATGTACTACAGTTTCTTGGACATTCCGCATTTTCTATGAGAAGGTGACATGATGGCTGATGCCCACTTCCTCTTTTTTTTTTTTTTTGTGCTTGGTTTCTGCTCATGTCTTCTTGTAATTAATTAGATGTTGCCTTTATAACCCTGGAAAAAACATAATATATTGTGTCCATGCACCAGTCTCTTCTGGAGTATGAAAGACATAAGGTGCGGACTGGTGAGGTTCAACTCCCAGTTTCATTTCCTGAAGCTCCAGGCGTTGATATCGTGGTATGTTTGTTCCTTTCAAAATATGAATCCATATCTTTTATATATGTTCTGTCAACTCTTTACATCATTTATTTGCTCTACTATTTTCTGGTGGTGTTGTGTTACAAGTTAAATTTTTGTAAACATATTAAGTTAGTGCCGCCATTCGAGAGATGTACATATATGTGGTTGTGTAGCTTTAGCGCCTCTTGTTCTTGATACCTACTAAAACTTCACACTTTGTTCTGGTTTTTATAATATCCCAGGGAAATGGATATCAAGGATCGGGAAGGGCTAAAAGAGATTCTGCTGCTCGTGCTACGCAAGGATGGCATGCCCAGCGCCTCTCCACTAATGGTGATGTTAGTGGGCCTGTCGTTAAGGTTTGTTATATTTGATCTGTGTAAAGCCTTCACTTGCGCTTAGTGTAGTTGGAACACACTCGATTTACTTATTCCAATCTCTTTCTACTTTATAGGATAAGAGTCATATCAATATTGAGAAGCGTGAGAAAGGAGCGAAAGGCATGGGTAAGCGAGCTTTGCTTGACATTAATGCACACAATCCTCCTTCAGTTAGTCTCTTGAAACTCGAGGATGAATGTAGGTTAATCTCCTTCATTTATAAGCCGTGCTCCTTTTTCTGTTACCTTTTAGGTTCACTCAAGCAGAAGAGGTCTAATGAAGTAGATCATCCAGTCAAGGCTGCTCGAATTGAGACACCTAGGCAGTTAAGCACGATTACTTTTTTCTTTCTGCAGCCTTTTACTGTCTATTTTTTGTTAAATTTCATTTTGCTTTCTGTAATTGTAAAATCTCTAATTCCATAACCTTTGGAATACATCAAAGCACATGCATACTATAGTTTTGGTTCAAGTGACCACCATGCCCTAAAATATGTACTCTACATGATCTTAACGTTCCATTAATTCTATAACAGCTGTTATCATTGTTTTAGCTTGTTTCTTTTTTCTTTATCTCGCCTTATGATATGTAGACTCGCGGCACAAGTTGTTGACATTGGTCCTCCAGCTGATTGGGTGAAGATCAACGTTCGCGAAACGGTAGGTTGCATCGAGAATCCGTTATTCATTTCAACTGCTAAACAACACTTGTCGCACACACACACACAATAAATATGATCAATTTGCATTACATTTTCCAGTATGATTGTTTCGAGGTGTATTGCCTGGTTCCTGGACTTCTCCGTGAAGAGGTATATAAACTCCCAACATTTTAATTCTTCTATCCTCGCTGTAATTCAATTCTGACCCTTTCGAGTAACCCGTAAATTGGGTTCGTCAATTGATAGGTGAGAGTCCAAGCGGATCCCGCCGGGCGTTTGGTCATAGCGGGTCAGCCCGAGCATGTTAATAACCCCTGGGGAATCATTCCATTCAAAAAGGTTGGTTTTAATAAAGTAGTTCGCCCTAAAAAAGTTCGGTATTTGTTTCAGAACTTGGAAATAAAAGTGAAGCTTGTGAAAACCCAGGTGGTGAGCCTCCCCGCAAGAATCGACCCTCTTGAGACTTCTGCGGTGGTTAGCCTTCACGGGCGCCTCTTTGTTCGAGTTCCATTCGAGAACCCTAATCATATCGTCCAATAGTTTTCAATCGTAGACAACCGCCATTTTCCCGGCTAGTCGACATCAGTAAAAAAACAAACCTTTTTTTTTCCAACCGTGTGAAATGTGTAGGCCTTGCATTTCCAGTTAGACTAACTTTCCGTCGTTCTCATTTCATACACTAGTATATTATGCACACTCCATGTGGGTGCTTTAATATATCAATATGTTAATATTACTATGTCAAGTATTTGATGCATGAAATGGTTTAGCCTTCTTAATTTTAGTTGTGTGTTATTTTAAATATTCAAATAGAAAAAAATTAATTTTTGAGGGTATAATTGGAACACATCACAATAGTCAATACAAAATTGAAGGGCAAAATAGTAATGGCCCTCACTTAATTGATGATGGTTAAACCCTTGTGCTGCGTTTGGTTATAAAGGGGATATAAAGGCCCAGTATTACTTATTATGTTTAAGCCCTGTATAAGTTATCATGGCCTGATAAGGCAGATTATTATTTGCGGGCTTCTACTAAAAATCGGCTAAAAAATTAATATCTGGCCGAAATTACAATACCAAACACTATATTATCTAATATTATCTATATTAAGTGGGCTTATCATGGAGAGCAAACGGACCATTGGGTTACAAAAAACAGTTATGAATTAAGGAGGTATTAATTATTATACACCAAATAAGGTAAGGAAAAAAACTGAATGTTCAGTTCACCAGTAATCACCACAAGAACACTCACCATCCTTAAAATGATGAAACCTCTTCACATCCCTCACAACAATGACCCTTACCTCAGCCTTAGACATGAACTTGATAGCATTATGACAGTCCCCACATATCCTCAAATTCTTGAAAACCCTAATCTCAGCTCCCTTCGGTAGCTTCAACAGCCCATAAACGACGGCGAGCTTCTCACTATGAGTCGAAAGTGCATCTTCCTTCTGCTCAGACTCCATGTCGTGAAGCACATACTTAGTATCAGGAACATAGCCCATCTTCCTCAGCCTCGGCACCAATTCCTTGAGATAACCGTATATAGCATCGATCTCAGGGTGAAAAGTGTCGTCGACCAAGAATACGTTCACCTTCTTCTCCACCTCGAGCCAACTACACGCCGGCTCCTTCTTCACCCCTCGGTCCCTCATGAACTTCCTCACCATAGCCACCTCGGCCCAACGCCCGCCCACGGCGAAGGTGTTGGCCAAGAGTATGTAAGTCCCATCGTTCTTAGGTACCATTTCGAAGAGCCTTTGAGCCGTTTCTACTGCTGAGTCTATGTCTCCGTGAAGCCTACAGCCCGCCAGCAATGCTTCGTAGACTTGAGCCTCGGGCTCGAAGGGCATCTTTTGGATCACTTCTCTGGCCTCTGATATCTTTCCCGCCCTACACAGTAGGTCGACGAGTCGGGCGTAGTGGTCTTCGTTGGGTGATATTTTGTAGGTCTTTTCCATGGAGTCAAAGTAGGCCTTTCCTCGTTCCACTAGGCCCGAGTGGCTGCACGCCGAGAGGACGGTGAGGAACGTTATGTGGTCGGGCGGTATTTCCTCTTCTAACATGCGTTCGAAGAGTGAGAGGGCTCTCGTCCCCTGCCCGTGCTGCCCGAGGGCAGCCATCATGGCGTTCCATGAAACTGCGTCCAAGTAAGGCATGGCGAGGAATGCATTGTGTGCGTCTTGGAGTACGCCGCACCTTGAGTACATAGTTATGAGGGCATTTCCTGCCGAGAGGCTCGAGCACAGGCCGAGGCGGGTGAGCTGAGCGTGGAGCTGACGGCCATTTTCCAGGGCGGCGAGCACAGCGCAGGCCGTGATGGCCCCTGCGAATGCGTAGTCGCATGGCTCGAGCCCGCCGTTCGATTTCATCTCTGCGAAGAGCTTTAGGGCTTCCTCGCCCGAGCCGTTTTGGGCTAGTGATGATATCATGACGGTCCACGACAGAAGGTTTTTCTCGGGCATCGAATCGAAGATGGATTGTGCCTTGTGAGTTATCCCATTGTCGGCGTAAGCTGATAGCATGGCGTTCCATGAGACGAGATCCTTTGTACACATATTATCGAAGATTACCTTTGCCCTTTCGATGTTATTGCATTTCCAGTAGAATGTGATCAGAGCGTTGTTGACGGATACTAAGAAGTCTTTCCCAGGTTTTGTCTCTGTTCGAAGGATGTATGCGTGGACCTGCTTGCCGTGAAGTAGCAGAGAAGCGTCAGCGCAAGAGCTGAGGAGACTCGTATAGGTGAAGTCGTCGTTCTTGATACCCAAAGATTGCATCTTTCGAAACATTTCGAAAGCTTCGAACACCATACCACCGTGGACGTACCCAGAAATCATGGCGTTCCAAGCCACCACCAATTTCTCGTCCATTCCATCAAAAACTTCTCTCGCCGCTGGCAGATTTTCGTTCCTCACGTAGCCCGTGATGATGGTCGTCCACGACAGTTCGTCCTTCACAGGCATTTCGTCAAACACCTTCCTAGCATATTCCATCAGCGAAGAAGATGATGCCAGAGGTGAGGACGCACACTTGACGTAAAGTGAAACTAGGGCATTCGCGACGGACGTAGGCAGCCCTGACCCAGATTTGACCACAGAGCAGTGAAGCTGCTGAGAGTGAGTCGCTCGATCGGCTATGAGCGCCAGCCCGGCGAGCACGCTGGTGTAGGTGTACTCGTCGGGCTTGAAACCATTGCGCAACATCCCATTGAAGAGCTTCACAGCGCCATGCCCATAGTTGCTATGAGCGTAGCAAGTGATCATCGCGTTGTAGATCACGGTGTCGCGAATTCGTAGCGGCGTTCTGTCGAACACCTCTCGGGCGAGCTTAGGTTCTCCGTGTGAAGAGTAAGCGGATATCAAGGTGGTCCGCGCGACCACGTCTGGCTGGGAGATTTCGTCGAACAGTTTCTTGGCATAGGCCAAATTGGACGACTTGCAGTAGATGTCGATGAGGTGGTTGAGTATGCGGCCGCGCGCGACGAACCCCGACGTGATCATGTGGCCGTGGAGGTGGCCGGCGAGCGAATACGCCGACGGGCCGCCTGAGCTGCATCGGTGGAGCTTTGCTCTGTAGTGAAACGCCAATGAATTGAGGAATCCACTGCTCATTTCGGTGATGAGCAGACATATTACGTCTCTACGCTGAGGCGGGCGGGCGTGTGAAGAAGAAGTTGGAAAGACATCCGATTTCCTTCTTGTAATCATCTGAAAAATGGCGGCAAAGAACCAATAGGAGTTCATTGGGCCTCTTCGTCCCCTGCTTTTTGGGCCTAATGGGCCGATCTGATTTATAATTGGTTCATTATAGAAGTTAGGCCCAACACAAGTTATAGGTTAATTAGACAGTGTTTGGTTCAAATTTAGTAAACTGAACTTAGATTATCTATTCTCTTTTATTAAGAGATATGGACTTGGTTAAACTGACAATTTTGATTCAGTTTTGTCAATTTTTTGAATTATTAAAAATATAAAATTATATTATAACCCACGTTCTTAGATTGACAAAAAAACATCGCATGAAAAATAACTGCTGCAAACTGATTTATTTAAAATGAAGAACAAAGAATAAAATTATAAAAAAACTACCCATTAATTTCATCACACGCATATGAATGTGCTCCCTTTGCTAGTGATTGATTATGACACATGAATTATAAGTGTGGATATATTGATTTACAACAAAGAACTAAGTATATCCACACCACCACAAAAACCTATACAAACTTCCCATTAAAACACAACATTCCTCAATCCCATATAATCAAACACCATAATCAAGTATATAATATATGTATGTATATATGTACACATGTAAAAATAACCTTATCTTAAAGACCATTACTCAAGAACCCTTCTATAAACACTGATCAAAATCCCACCTTTGAGATTATAAATATGCTTAAAAAGGGGCACGATGAGGAGTCCCTTTTCTCCTCCTCGAATTAGCATGGTTGAACAGTGGGGGCGTTCCAGGGGACATAATATTGCTGCTATTATTTGACTCATTATCAGCACTATCAAAATATGCATACGAAACTACTTCGCCCGCCCGCCTCTTCTTGGCAGGCGGAGAAAATGATTCGCTGGACTCAGACGACATCTTCGACTTTAACGAAAACGTCAGCTCATCATTTACTTCTCCTCTTCCTCGCTTCAGGCCATTCAACTGCTCAAGAAAATGCATAGCTATTGAGAAGAGGCAAAAGGGGACTTTTAGATTTTGAGGTAGAAAAGGTGGACGAAAGGAAAACCTTGCAGCCTAGGGAGCAGAATCTGAAGCAGTCGGGCAATCCCCTGTCGCAGATTTCGCAGGTGTAGATCACTCCCTTTCCTTGCCTGGGCTGAGGCCTTTCGTTGAGGAACACGATCTTAGCACTGTTGATGACGTAAGTCTGAATGCTTGAGATGTCAATGTGCTTCTGAATTTCGCTTATTCTCACTACGTTGTGGTAGGAAGATCGCCTTATCTGCGCGGTGCTAGTATCAATCGATCAATGGGGCTAAAAAAAAGTTGAAATCTTTTTTCTTTTCTTGAGCTTTAATAACGGGTTAAAACCTGAAGAACTCGATGGCCCTTGTGATGGAGGGAAGAGCATAAAGAGCAGAAGGCATCTCCCATGCAGTCCAAGCAGAACATGTTGCATTCGCTTCTACTATTGGAGTCGAAATGAGCAGAGCACTGCGTAAAGTAATTGGCTTTGAGCATCGGTTTCAGCCAATGTTGTAAAAGTCGCTAGGCGCTAGTCGGGCGGCCGAGGGGGGCCTAGCACCTAGGCGGTCTAGGCGGGGACTAGGCGGTTTCTAGGCGGAAATTAGACGGTAGACTCGTTTTTTATTTTTTTTATTCTATATGCTAATATACCAAAGTAAAGATATATTAATTTATTCATCTAAAGAAATAATATCCTTAATAATATTTTTTGTATTAAAAAATTTCAAAAAAATAAAAAAATAAAAAAAAATTAGAATACGGCCGCCTAGCCCGATTAATCGCCGCCTAGCCCGAGTAATCGGCCGCCTAGCCCGAGTAATCGGTTCGACCGAGTAATCCAACGCCTAGCCAAAAATCGCCGCGGATAGCTCCGCCTAGCGCCTAGGCGCCGCCTAGGCGGCCGCCTAGGCCGAGTTTTACAACCATGGTTTCAGCCATGGCGGGCTTACGATGATGTCGTGGTGGCTATGCATTTGCACCATTGGACTCACCTGGGAGAAGAACAACACAGAGTAAAGCTGATCAATAATACATCAGTCAAGACTCTGAATTTGGGAAGGGAGAGGAGAAGAAGCTAAAGCCCTACCCTACAGATATGATCTGCCTTTACCTTAATCAATTTAAAGGAATACACATACATACATACAAACATAACTGCGTACCATGTGGGCTTCTTTCTTCTGCTCGGCTTTTAGTGATTGAAGAAGAATCTGGGAATCGATGGAGAAAGTTATTAGCCGCAGCTAAAGATTCTTGGGTTGACGATATTAATCAACGAGCCGCCAACACAAGCAAATAATGAGAGAGAGAGAGAGAGAGAGAGAGAGAGAGAGAGATGGACACGGAATCATTAGCCTCTGCTACGCACTACACCTGGTGAGCTCTGCGATTCGACACGTATGTAGGTGACAAACTGAAGAAGAATACAGACGAAATTAGTGATAAGGGAGAGACTAGTAGAAGGAAAGTGACGGACCACGAAATTTATAAATTATAAGGCGGTTGCGTTTTATAGAATAAAGATAATTATCGTAATAATCTTTTCCATACAAAATCCACATTATCCAAATGATTGTAATTTACATCATTTTATGTCCAAGAAAATGTAATGGATACTGATGATGCAAGCACGAAAGATAACATATGAGCTTTTATGGGTTTCTAATAGGGACAGAAAAAAGCCATGGTAAAAGCTTTCTACTCTTCATGGTAGAGATACAAGCCGAGGCCAAACCGAGCACAAGCTCCACAGAATGCTATTTCCTCGGCAGCAGCGACGGGATCTGCCACATCACCTTCGCCAAGAGAGACCGTCCCTGTCGATTCACGATGTGCCTGCGAAGCGAAATTTGGTGAATGACTGAAAAATATAAGGATATGATTTGTAAAAGAATCTAAAACTAGCCAATGTTTGCAATGTGGTAGTAACAATTCAGTATAATATCGACCAAATATGATTGCAGAAGACACACTTTTGCTGCTGTTAGAGAGTTGGGGCAAATCTACAATCAGACATTGTAAAGAAAAAGGGCACCTTAGATTTATATGTTTGAATTCGCGACAAGAAGTGGTTAGTCGACTTTTCTGAAACATGACATTTAACAAGGACTTTTCACATTGCAAATTGGGATCAATTAACATATGATAGAACCAAGCTGCAAAGCTTGAGGGGGTTGTGTTATGTCCCATTTCCAATCCCATGACCAAATATGATTCCCATAACCAAGTTGCACAAAATGCTGATTTCCACCGAGAATGGAATGAGAGACTCAAAAGGGAGTTGTGTTCTGATGCTGAACATACCTCGCCATCTGAACCACGTATGGTGACCCGATAGACCACTGTCACAGTTCCATTGTCAGAGAAAATAACATCACGAATTTCTCCGCACCAACCTGCAAAACTGACTTGTGTTACTCAGAACTCCTATAGTTAGAAAACAGAAGATCGAAAGACAACTCTTTTCTCCTTTAAAGAAAATTAACTTAATCGAGTCCCTCGAATTTTAAATCTTCTAATAGTCGGCAGCTAACATAAGAGAAAGGAAGTAAACTTCATCCTAGAACTGTATCCTACAGCTATAGAGAAGCACTGCAGATTACTCAGATATCCCCACAGGTAACCATGAAATTAGCACAATAATAGTAAGAGATAGCAACCCAAAACGATACCTGGGGCATAAAAGCTCAGCATTCGGTTTGCCTGGTACCTAAAGAGAGGCAGAGTTAATCGTGAAAAGAACGTTGCGAAAACGAATGAACAAAAAAAGAAATACAATTTCTCGCAAACCAAGGGATGAAAGTTGAGTGCTCGTCCTGAGTCTTGATTATATTGTCGGGGATTCTCTTATTGAGGTCGCGAAGGATTTCTGCAAGCGGACGTATCATGCTGGGCGATTTATCAAGTGGCACCACATAATTGGAATTAGGTGCAGCAGCTTTCTTGGCGCTGCCACTACCCTCACCACCAGAAAGAGCATAAACTCGGAATCTATTCAGCGACTTAATGGAATTGCCGCAGCTAAGGTTTACTTGGCTCCAAGTTGTCCGACAAGGTACTGAAGCGCATTCCATTAAAGGACGGTTCTCCGCCTTAAAGGATAAGGGGATTTTCGGGCATTGCACAGCCATTCTATCACCTTAATCATCAAACACAATACATCATGTTATCAGTTGATCTACGACAATGGGATCAAGTTGGAACAGAACGCTTTTTGCAGCTTAGGTCACTATTCCCATCGAAAAATCAGCACAAAACGGAACAAGAAAAACGATCGATTGAGGAGATGAAAAAGCACAAAATTGCTATCCAACACACGGTAAGTCAGCTTCAGATAAAACAAATTCATTCATTCAAACAACAGAAAAGTGCATACGAAGATTATGATTTCACCTGGGGACCGATATACTCCAGGAAGAAGAAGCCTCCGGCGATCTCTGGCTTCGAAATGGCGTCGCAGCTACGGCAGGGAAGCACGGTGAGAAGATGGCTTACTTTATCAGCTCGCAATGGACTGATATATATAATGTGAGAAGAGAGAGGAGAGAGAGTTCACCTACCTAATACATAAGAGCAGCGGTGGACTAATGGGGCTTGGAAGGACTACGACTAGTTGTTGCGGGGTAAATAAGTCAATTAACAAGACATTTTTCTTTTATTTACTTTTCATTTCCTTTACACGAATTTAAATACGACATAACTCCACAGGGGTGAAAGATGAGTCGAGTCGGCTCGTGATCGACAAAAATGAGCTCGAGCTGAGCTCATTTATGTTGAGCTCGAGCTCATTTTTTCGAATTCGCACTCGAGTTCAAGCATATTGGCTCGAAAGTTCACGAACAGACTCGCGAACTTTTTTATTAATTTATTAATTATTAATTAATTTTTTAATTGTTTTTTGTAAAAGCTCGAACTCGAGCTTCATGAGCTCAAGCTCGAGTTTGAGCTCGTTAAGGGATAAATGAATTCAGAGTTCGAGCCGTGAGCTGGAAAGCTCGACGAGCTCGGCTTATTCCCACCCCTAACTCCACGCACGCCAAGCATTAAAAGAACGTCAGGCGCTGAATTTAATTTCTCGAAGAAACCAAGCGGAAGAAAATCGTTGTGTACACATACACTACACACACACACCACTATACACAGCAAAGAATGAAAAACATCCACGAAAAAACATCATCGAAAGAAGGAAAGAAAGCCTTCAAGCGCCTGCTCCTAAGCCTCAACCATTGCATCTCTGTGGATAAAATATCGAAACGACGAACTCTGTTCGAGCCAATATACGTACTTCTCAGCCCTATTACTGTTATTATTACAGCCATCAACGAACGCTCTGATGAACTTCTGCAGATTCCCGGGAAGGCACTCGCCCGACATTTCCAAGAGCTCAGTGATTCCCATGGATGTATCCTTCGCATAGTGTCCTAAGATCTTCGGCAGGTAAATCTTCGACTCTTTGTGGACGTAAACCGTAGACTTTATAAACTCTTCCTTTGCCATTTTTAGATCCTCGAATACATTGCTCGCTCTGTAAACACGAACCTGCGCGCACGCCGAAAGTATATGGTTTAGAACTCCATACGCTAGCAATCTTTTTTTTAAAAAAACAAGATGAATTTTGTTACCGCGGGGTCGTAGTATGCGCCCGAGGAAAGCGCAAAATGGACGAGAGGCTCGGGATATTCCATGGCGAAGGCGTGTTTGTTAGCCCCAGACTTGAACTTCTTACCAGGCGATAGAAGCGTTTGAATCCACTGTATTCGTTCATTACATTGAGTAATGAAACTGCGCTTTCAATACACAAATTAAGGAAACCATTTGGGTTTATATAGTAGGAATATTTACAGGCGAAGAATAGTGAGATCTGATTCCAAGAATGGAGCTTTGTATGTCGTGAGCGTTTATCGAATGCCCTCCGACGTTATAAGCCGCCTGCAGCAAAATAGTCGAATGTCGAGTATTTCGATTTTACAGACGTTAAAAGGATTCGATCTCAAAAGCTATTACCTTTACGACGTAAGTACTTTTGATGTAGTGTTGAGTTCCGTAAGCCAAATAAGCCTGCAATAAAAAGTGGGATTTTTAGCGACTAACCCGTAAAAAAAGAGTTTTTTCGCAAGCATATGCATACATGCATCACCAAGGCGTTGTGAATGTTGATCCAAAACGCAAGCTTTTCTTCGCGCCTCATCTTATTCGGGTCGACTACCTCGAGGCTCTTTACGAGCGACCTGCAAATTCAAGTTTGAATCTTTTTTACTACGTTTTTTCAAGGGGCGTTTCTTAGTACGACGAGGGATGTTGTAATAAGCGCCTGAATCTTTGAAGCATCGTTGAAGCGTAGTTGTAACTCTCGTCGTCAAGGCAAATCTTTACGACTTCAACCATAGCAGCGTAAGGCCCTTCGCTTCCTTCCTTTACAAACTCGGCGTAGTTTTTCTCCTGAAAATCGTCGTTACACCGAGGGCTCCAACTTCTCCCCGAGGAAGAGCAGAACGATGAGTTCGAAGAAACCGAAGATCCCTTATTGTTGTTGTTGCTGGGATTACTCGCAAGCTTGCAATAGATCGAAGATATGCATCTTACGATTTCTTCAGACAATCTTTCTGGGCTAGACAAGGCTCCGTTGCCCATGCGAGAATTTCCCAGGTGATCCGCGAGGCTACGGTGCTTTTCCTGCAAGAAATTTGACCCCATAAAGCTGTATGAAAAAGAAAAACGCAGATCGAAGATGCAAGAAAGGATGGCAATAATCGCGTATTTCTTACGTACCCTTTGAGATGATGACTTTGCTATGGGTAGTTGAAGGGAGTGCTTAGGCTGAGCAAAAGCATATGTAGTAGGTGATTTTTGGCCCTGAGAATCTCTGCAATCTTTGAACTTGTCTATCTTTGGTAGATGCTTCTGAAATGCCCCTCGATAAAGAGAGAGGAGATACTGCTCTAAATGGGCTATTTCGATTTCGAGCGCTGCGATTTCTTTAACCACATCAGCCGACGACTGAAAGCAAAGACAACATTGATTTTAGCAGATTAGCAGAAAGAACATAGGGAGATAACGTTATTAGCTAAATTGGAAAACAGAGTACCTTAGATGTTGAATTGCTATGCGAGGCAGAGGAGTCATCAGAGCTGTGTTCATTCTCTGTGTCCCAGCTTTGTGATATCTTCTCAGGGGAAGCTATGGCGAAAGGTATGCTCTGCCCCCAAAAGAAAACGTTTTAGAGAGGATAGAAATGGGATCGATTTAAGGAAACATAGGATTGTTATTATAACATACTCTGTTTAGGTGATGAGAAGGCCTTGGAGACACATTGAGGACGTGATCATCCTTGGACATCTCACAAATGTGATGAACACTACTGCAAAGAAAAGAAAAAACCCAAATCAAATCCCAGAAAATGGAAAACAAAGAACAAGACAAAAAGTGGAGCAGCAATCTTGTCATCATCAGTCTTCATCAGTTCACCTCTGTAAACTGGCGCCAAGGGAAGAATAGAGATGAGCGGAAGAAGATTGCGATGGAACCATTTTTGTTGTATTGTTTTCAGTGTTCTTACTTCAATGCCCGCGACACACAGTGCTCATTGCAATAAAGATCTTTTGTTTGTTATTACCACCGACACTTACTGTGGCTCTGTATCAGTCCCACCATAGCATCTGACCTGCTGATACAGCTTGGCCTGAAAAATTGCTGAAACCGAGAGAGAGAGAGAGAGAGAGAGAGAGAGAGAGAGAGATGCAATAATGGAGATTTTGTAGCTGTGTGTAAAGGGGACAATGGGTTCTTCAATGACGGCAAACGCATCAATCAAATTTTCACAGCCCAATATTTATTGCAGGAGCATGCAGAATCAAGATGTTGACCATCGGCTAAGAATAGGATAAAGATGTGTATTAACTACATAAATATTAATAAAGTACGTATAATATGATGTAATCAGCTACTAGTTACTACAAGAGAAGAGCATTAAATACCTTAGCTAGGCAATAAAGAAAAATGAAATGGAGTGGGTGGCCACATATAATAAATGATCACAGATTCAGTGTGCAAACTGCAACCCCAGCAATAAACAAAGGAGATGTTGAATAATTATGCATGATCACTGTGGTTTGATTAATTGCACTTAGATCCTATGTCTGACTCTGCATCACACCGTTATTACAAGTGTGGGTCCAAAATTGAATTTGGAAGAATTTGTAAGGGGTTCAACTGCAATAAGATTAAAGAAAAGAGGATCAACTAGAACTAACTAAAAGGACATGCTAGTGAGAAGGTCAATGCCAAGGCAAAACAAGGACAGGTGCAACGGCTAAGTAATAAAATGAATTTAGCGATTTATTGGCCATTAATTACAGTAATGATTTAGATAATAGTAATGATTTTAAATGTGGAGTAGTAATTATGGTCGACGCATGGTGGCGGACCCATGCTCATTATGTTACTCTGTGAATGAAGAATTTAAAAATATTGAATTTAGACATTAAGTAATGCAGTTTACAACTACCAAACAATGTTGGGTTGAGTGAGTGCACCAGAACGTACTACCGATAGTGTGATTATTATTATTTTTCTTAAAGATAAGGAAAAACAGAATCTTGAAATAATTGAGTAGGTGGGAGTGGGAAACCAAATCGGTTATCATCATCTATTATGCTAATGATTATGCTGCTTTTATTTGTTCAAATTCGTATTTGAGACATAATCCCCAAATTAAACGTCACCAGCTTTTCAGAACATAAAATGTGAAGGATGAGAATATCCCATGAAAGCGATGGCACAACGATGATGTTGCATATTCATCGAGTTTGACTTGAGTTTTACCGAGCATTACTATACTACTCACTATTTACTTTTTAAATTATGATTGATTGCAATTATCATTACTACATCAGCTACCAACCGCTAACATATAATGATTCATCGCCCAGACTATTAATTGACTGCTAAGAAAACAATTACGGTAAGAACATCGAATGGGCCATAAATCTAACCTTCACCACGATGACATTACGGACGAGATACCTCATGCAAGAAAATAAAAGAAAGATAAAATTTGGGCCTCATGGAAAATTCATTGGCCCAACTATTCATATAAGTTGAATATTTTCTGCATTCATTTTTTTCTGAATCTTCTTACATCTCGTGAATGTGACCAAAGCAACCACTATTATTATAAGGGCGCGAGCAAAGAGTCGCGGCTCTTTTGACAGTAATAAAAAAAACGTTCTTCAAATCCATAATAATCTTCTTTCGAAATGTCATAATCACTTCAACACACTCAGCAGCAGCGAAAGCATTTAAAGAGCAAAAAAAAAAGATCCCATTCATTACAAGGGCGCGAGCACAATACGAGCATCCCGAGAAGCCCGCGAGGCTCGCTCGAGCTCGGGAATCTTCGACACAGAGCGATCGGCGAACGAAAACTCGGGAAAAATAACCATTTCCTCAAGTGCTTCCGCGGAAGCCAAGAGCAGCTTTGCGAAAAGCATTTGAGGGTCGGTGAAAGAGAAGCGCACGAGCTCAACCCTACGCAGCTTCTTAAGACGAAGGTCTTTCGACGATAGGCGGGCTTGCATGAACCCTAAGACTGAGGCGTATTGATCTCTTCTCCGGCGAAATAGCTGTCAAAAAAAAAAAAAAACACGGACGAAAAGTGAGAATATGTTGGAGGTCCATGCGTAGAAGAGATGAGTGCGAGTGAATGGCGCGCGATTCTTGCTTACGGGGACTCTAAGCTTCTGCAGGTTTGTCGAGGCCCGAAGAAGGCCGAGGGCAAATTCGACTTCTGCCACGCCGTTAAGGGACAGAGACATGTCGAGGACTTTGAGGCGGTCTAATCCACGGGGCAATCTGTCTTTTGAACCTAAAGCACTTACGTACTGGGACATGAAAAAATTATGATGTAACGAGCGGAAAAAGAAAAAAGGAAAATGAGAAACATCGAAGAAAAAAAAGTGCTTTACCTCAGATACGCCTCCATACAAACGCAACCTCTCGAGCGTAGGGACAAATTCGAAGTACTTATACCCAGAAAAACCGAATGCTATGTTGGTGGAGAGGGAAACTTCTGCAAGAACTGGGCAGTTCTTGAAACGAATCGACCTGACGATACCGTGAAAGATGAAGTTTTTAAGATTTGGTCCCTCGACTTCGGCATAATCCAAGTCGCTGCACCCAGACAGTCGAATCTTTTCGAGGAGTTTGCATGAGGAGATGAAGTTTAGAAAGACTTCAGAGTCGAACTGCACTCTCTCGAATTCGATCGTGGCGAGCTTGATGAATCCCGGGAATTCTTGGGGCGGGTTGAACGCGCATCTACAGAGATTCAAGTGCTTTAAGTGCCCGAACTTGAAGAAGCACTGAGGTATGATGTGTTCGAGGCCATAGGACAAGTGAATGGTGAAGTCGTTGACTTTGTGATGACCGAGTAGAAGTAAATGGATCCAATGGCTGATATGAGGACTGCTCTGATAATCATCGATGTTGAAGTAGAACTTCTTGATTTGCCCACGGTGACGAGAGAGAACACAGTAGATTACTGTCTCTAGTTCGTGATTCCCATGAATGGTTTGTCTGAATTGGGTGTCGAAAATGAGTTCGGGGTTATACATCCATCTGAACCTCCAAGCGTTCGATATCAAGCTTGTCTTCACAGATTCGTTGAATGGAAGGTAATGCCATATAATCTTATCAACCATATATGAGGGCAGTTTGCTCAAGGTACCATTTTCTTCATCTTTATTGAGATTTTTAGGATTTCTCATTCGACCGAGAAGTTTACCTGAATATCATCACCAATCACAAGATTAAATGAAGAAATGACTGGAAGTATATCGATTCTTTACAAGGATAACGAAGAATCTTTTGGTTCGAAACAAACCAATCATGAGAAACCTTACCTGTGGTAGAATTCAAGTTCCAGATACTAGAAAAAAGATACAGATAGATTGTGTTGTAAGGTCGTCTATTTGTAAAAACACGATAGATTTGTCCTAAGACACAAAGTTCTATCGAAAGAAAGAGACCATTGATAACACATCAAACAGCTGATTAAACGTAAGCGAAGGAGAAGACTTACCGCGAGCTATGCGACCCAGAAACTTCGACCGCGTCCGAATATCAGTGATTACACGACGCCAAACTTTTGACCACCCTTAAGAAGAAAATGCAAAGCAGAAAAGGAAAAAAAAATGTGGTCTTAATTGAATTCATTTAATACAAGGATTTACCTTTCCACATACAGGTAATCTATAATTAAATTGCTTTGCATAAAGAAATTTCAAAATCGAATATTTTGGTAGTTTTATGTTATATCAGATGCATAAATCATCCCCTGAAAACTTGGTTTTAGTATCAGTAAATTTGAAATATATCCCATCCCACACAACCCAACAGTCTCTGCAAAGCAGTGCAAACAAACTACAACTGATGATAGGAAGACAGTGTGTGTGATTTTTACTTACAGAAACTCTTAGCATCTGAAGGTTCTCCGAGGCACGCACTAAGCCAAGAGCAAACTCAATTCATCCATATTATCCAAGAATAACGACAGATTCAGAGCTTTGAGGCGATGCAATCCTTGGGGCAATCGATTTGGTGAACCCTAGCGCGCACATAAGGACTTGGACGAAATCTAAATGTTACAATGCTGGAAACCGAAGAAACACGATGGCAAAAAAAAGTTTGCTTCCACTGATCAAATGAATGGTGAAGTCCTCAACTCTACGATTACGGAGTAAATGAATCCAGTTATCGATGTGCGCGATACTCGACTTAAAAGGATACATTTAAGTAGAACTTGACGATTTGCCCCATTCGACGAGAGAGAACATGGTAAAGAGCTGTTTCTACTTGGGAAATGGGATTGTCGCCTTAGTCGATGATCGACGACGATTTTGGGAATATACGTCCACTTAAACCTCCACTCCTTCGACAACACACTTGTCTTCGCAGATTCATCAAGTGGCAGATGCGATAGAATCATATCGACGACGTTGGATGGCAGATTACTCAACGCATCGACATTGAGATTTTCAGGAAACTCCATGATATTCAGTCGTAAACCTGAATATCATCACCCAGCTCAAATTTATACATTAAATTGTTGCAGCGTTCCATCCTTACGAGGAAAATTAGCTCTGATTCGTGGAAAATCGAGAAACCATACCCGTGATAAGCGATCGCTACATGAAAAAGCCCATTTTTTTCTCCTTGACTAGTTAGTAGTGTTTATCCGACTACACTACACGTCGTTTTTTGAGGAGACTTTCTTCAACTAAGTCTTAATTATATAATAACAAAGTCTCAAAATAAATTTCCAATATTTATTTCATTTCCAAGTATGTATACATGAAAAAAGGGCCCATATCTACATATAAATATCTATTTGAAATAAAAACTTACATATCAGTAGAAATTTTTAGAGATAGGTACCCGATTTAATTTGTACCAGGCTCTTCAGTCATGCCGTACCTTCATGTGTGTGTATTGCGTACAATAACACTTTGATATATGGGACCTAAATGTGTTTGTACGGCGTACCTAATGTATAAATAAGGCGTACCTAAATGTGTTAATACGACGTACCATTTTTTAAACGTATAGTACCACAATACGTTAATATAGGGTAAACAAATTTGTTGTATGGCGTACCTGCGGCGGAACGGATACCTATCTGCAAAAAATTTATTCTGTTAGATATCTACATATAAAAAAATGCTGGCAGGGTACTAAATTACAAGTTTTTTACAGAGGGGTATTTATGTGTAAAGACCCGAAAAAGGTTAACTATAAGATTAATTTTGTACACGAAGAATGATAAAAAAAAAAATTAAATATTTGGTGATTTTACGATAGTCATAAGAGATGCACACTGAAAGTCGCAGTTGACTCATAGCCGTCGAGAATAATGTTCACTTACGGTTTTTCTTCATGCGCCTGTCAGCCAATCCTTCGTTTCGCCATGACTATTCCCTACGTTATTTTCTCGGCCGAGGTCTACTTCGACCATTTCCGTCGGCGAATTGGCCGAATTTCCAGCGTCAATTTCAACGTTCGGAGAATCGTCGTCGTCGTCGGGACACTGACCGACTTTCCTCGTCCTAAGTTTCTTCTTCGGCTGAGCGCATCGGCCGCCGTCGTTCATCTTGTTCTTGACCTTGTTGTGCCAGTTCATTAACGCCCTCGACGTTTGCTCGTCGAATATCGATTTCTTCATGTACGATCCCATCTGAAAAAAAATAATAATGAAGTTTTTGGCGTAAAACGATGCTTTTTTTTTTATAGGCAAGCGCTGCGAAAGAAGGATATCTTTACCTGCGTGACGAGCGCATAGAGCGGGAGCGTTATGTAGCTGCACAGAAACTGCACTCCGACCCTTTTCGAAGAAACATTATTATTACCATCGTCAGCTTCGGCTTACGATTAATTTATAAAGGCGTGCATCGAACGAAGAACAACTCACCCGATACAAACCCTAATTACGGCGAGGATGAAGTATCGATGGAAGCATGAATGCAGGCCAAATTCGTACTGAAAATTGGTTATTATCACACGTAAATGTATTGATCTAAAAAGAAAGGGAAAAAAAAGGCGAGAGGTCTTATTATCTTTATCCATAAGTAGGTTATCTCGAACGCATTCTGCATTTAAATCATTCGCGCGAAAATGAATTAAAAAAGGCAGTTCGATTTGCTACGAAAAGAAAAATGTTCAAAAGGTGCATTTGAGGACATGAAAGAGGGTGAGGTGAATGAGGTGAAGGATAAGCTTGGGTTTTCCGAACCAAAAATGTCGGTTTGAGACTTGAACGAGGGGAATGCCTTGGACCACCGCGTGCTTTTCTTGGATTTCGATGGCCATCTGAGTTATGATCGACTGAAGTTTCGCGCCAAGATTATCTTTTCGGCAACGAACGAATTTAATAATCGTCAGTTCGTTTCGCTCTTTTTTTTTCTTCGAATTGTTATTACGGATACGAGGTTACAAAAATCTTACCACTAGAGGCATTACGGAGAGCCAAAACATAGTGTTCCATCCTGCGAAAAAAAAAAAGAATATCTTATCGATTGTTATATATTCGATTGCAGATTAGAAGTGTACAATGGGACGAAATGAAACCTTTGACTTTGACGAGGAGGTAGATCACCGTGCATCCCATAGCAACGGCCTGAGATTATTATTCGTTGTAATAGGAAGTGTTACAACGTCGAAAATGAGAAAGAAAAAAAATGTTATGGGATATGCGAAAAAGGCGAAGGATTCCTACGACGATTTTGAAGTCGTCTTCGAGCGACCTTTTGATGTATTTATGGAAATCGAACTTCATCCCAGGCCACATATGAACCTTTTTTTTATACGAACCGAGTGATAAATAAATAGCAGAACTGTTGTTACTTTAAGGACATTGTCAAATGTTGAGTGAAGATGATGAGCTCACAGAAATAAAACCGTGTCGAAGAGTCACATAATCTGGCCTCTGAACCGAGTATAACATGTGTCGGAAAAAGAAAACCTAAGGCGAATAATTTCGACCCAAGGATATAATTAAGTCAGAAGGGCGTCGAAGATGACGAAAAAAGAAAGACTTCAGAGTCGAACTGCACTCTCTCGAATTTGATCGTCGCGAGCTTGATGAATCCCGGGAATTCTTGGGGCGGGTTGAAGACGCATCTACGGAGATTCAAGTGCTTCAAGTGTCCGAATTTGAAGAAGCACTGAGGTATGATGTGTTCGAGGCCATTGGACAAGCCAATGGTGAAGTCGTTGACTTTGTGCTTACCGAGTAGAAGTAAATGGATCCAATGGCTGATATGAGGGTTGCTCTGATAATCATCGATGTTGAAGTAGAACTTCTTGATCTGCCCACGGCGACGAGAGAGAACGCAGTAGATTACTGTCTCTTGATTCCCGCAAACGGTTTGTCTGAATTGGGTATCGAAAATGAGTTCGGGGATATAAATCCATCTGAACCTCCAAGCATTCGATATCAAGCTTGTCTTTACGGATTCTTTGAATGGCAGGTAGTGCCATATAATCATATCTACCATATATGAGGGCAGATTGCTCAAGGTGCCATCTTCTTCATCTTTTTTGGGATTTTTAGGATTTCTCATTCAACCGAGAAGTTGACCTGATATCATCACCAATCAAAAGATTAAATGAAGAAATGAATGGACGTATATCGGTTGTTTACAAGGATAACGAAGAATCTTATGGTTCGAAACGAACAGAAACCAATCATGAGAAACCGTACCTGTCATTCCAAGTGGTGCTTGAGAATTGAAGTTCGAAATATTTGAACAAGAATACAGAAAGATTGTGTCCTAAGGTCGTCTATCTGTAACAACACGACAGATTTGTCCGAAAACACAAGAGTTCTATCGAACGAAAAGAGATCATTGAATACACATCAAAGAGCTGAGATGACGTAACGAACGAGAAGACTTACCGCGAGCTATGGGACACGGAAACTTCGACCGCGTCTGAAAAATCAGTGATTACACGAAGACAAACTTTTGCCACCCTTAAGAAGAATGCAAAGCAGAAAAGGAAAAAGATGTGGTCCGAATTGAATTCATTTAATACAAGGAATTACCTTTTCACATACAGGTAATCTTAAATTAATTTGCTTTGCGTAAAAAATTTCAAAATCAAATATTTCCGTTGTTTTGCGTTATAAAATTATTTCCCTAGGAACTTTGTTTTAGTATCAGTAAATTTGAAATATATTCATATCCCAAGCAGCCCAACTGTCTCTGCAAAGCAGTGCAAACAAACTACAACTGATGATAGGAAGACAGTACTAAAAAAAGACATCTTTATTGTTTTTCCAGTACAACACAAGCACCTGGAGAAGCTCGTAGACATTGCTTGAGCTCCATGAACTTTGACTCAGGATTACCAACTAGAGCATCAGCGGTAATGACCATTTCTTCTAGCATTGGTGCAGAAGCCACAAGTAATCTTGCAAATGCCATTTGAGGTTCGGTGAAAGAGAAGACTCCAAATACTAAATTTCTCAGCTTAGCAAGACGGAGATCTAGCGATGGTTGATGGGCTTTGATGAACTCTAGAACCCCTTCATCGATTGTCCCGACATATAGCTACCAAACGCAGAAAACAGTTTAAGTAAATATTTTGTGCTAAGAAGATTCAACAGTGTGTGAATGTTACTTACAGAAACTCTTAGCATCTGAAGGTTCTCCGAGGCACGCACTAAGCCAAGAGCAAACTCAATTTCCTCCATACTATCCAAGAATAACGACAGATTCAAAGCTTTGAGGCGATGCAATCCTTGGGGCAATCCATTTGGTGAACCTAGCGCACGTAAGGACTTGGACGAAATATGATGTAATCAGTTAGGATCTAAATGTTACAAAAATAAAAAGAAAAATCTCTTTGAAACTATCAGAACCCATCTCTGGTAGTTAGTACCTTCAACACAAACGGGTGAATGTGCAATCTCTCAAGTGTATGCAGAAACTCGAAACGTCGAATGATTACTTTCACTGCTTTGATCACAGGCGAGGCAAGGGACAATGAAACCTCCGCAATAGACGGGCAATTCTTGAAGCGAATCGATTTAAAAGCGCCATGAAAGAAGAAGATTCTAAGTCCAGGTGCCTCAACTTCAACAGAATCCCACTTAGTGCAGTCGACCAATCGAATCTTTTCAAGAAGAAGGCATCTCGAAATTAACTTCAGAAATGCTACAGGCACAAACTCCACATCCTGAAAATCGAGTGTCACAAGCTGGACAAGCCCTGCGAATTCCAGGGGTAGTCTGAAAACACATCTAGAAAGATTCAAGTGCCTCAAATGCTGGAAACCGAAGAAACACGACGGCATAAAATGTTTGCTTCCATAGATCAAACTAATGGTGAAGTCCTCAACTCTATGATTACGTAGTAAATGAATCCAGTTATCGATATGTGGGCGACTCGAGTAAGAGGGTACATTTAAGCAGAACTTGACGATTTGCCCCATGTGACGAGAGAGAACATGGTAAACAGCTGTTTCTACTTCGGAATGGGATTGTTGCCTTAGTCGATGATCGATGGCGATTCTGGGAATATATGTCCACTTAAACCTCCACTCTTTCGACAACACACTTGTCTTCACAGCTTCATCAAGTGGCAAATGCGACAGAATCATATCGATAACGTTGGATGGCAGATTGCTAAACGCATCGACATCGAGGTTTACAGGAAACTCCATGATTCAGTCGTAAACCTGAATATCATCACCCGGCTCAAAATTATCCAAAATTATCCGAATAAATTGTTCGAAATCGGCAACGATCGCTTATGAGGAACATAAAGCTCTGATTCCAAAAAAAAAAAATTCGAGAAACCATACCCGTGATTCCAAGTGATCGCTACATGAAAACGCCCATTCTCAGCTGAGTAGTGTCCAAGGCTGACTCAACACCCGTAGTGAGGAGACTTGCTTTTACTCTCAAGTCCCAAGTCTTATTATAATAACCAAGTCTCAAAATTTCCAATACTTATTTAATTTCTGATTATGTATACATTAAAAAAAGGATAACTATAAAATTAGGGTCTTTACACATAAATACCCCATCCGTAAAAAAATTTGTAATTTAGTACACTGTCAGCATTTTTTTATATGTTGGTACCTAACAGAATAAATTTTTTGCAGATAGGTACTCGATCCGCCGCAGGTACGCCATACAACACGTTTGGGTACCATATATCAAAGTATTGTGGTACGTAATACGTTTAGAAAATGGTAAGCTGTATTAGCACATTTAGACACGCCATATTTACACATTAGGTACGCCTTACAAACACATTTAGTACTAGGGATGGCAGTGGGGTGGGGATTCCCCGTCCCCGCGGGGATCCGCCCCGAACGGGGCGGGGAATCCCCGAGTTTTTATCCCCGCGGGGCGGGGACGGGGAAAGATTTTTCCCCGCAGGGATCCCCGCCCCGCCCCGCCTTCTATATATATATTATAATATATATCTAATATTAAATTATAATTTAAATAATATTAAATATAGATTAAATAATATAAATTAATACAAATAATATATAAAACTATAATTTCTATAATATTTATAACGAAAATATAATTAAATTTATATATTATATTTAAAATATTAATTTTTTTTAAACAAATTGAGTCCCCGCGGGGAATCCGATCCCCGCGGGGATCTGGCGGGGACGGGGACGGGGACAATTTTGTCCCCGAAAGCCTCGCGGGGCGGGACGGGGATTAAGTCCCCGCCCCGCCCCGCCCCGTTGCCATCCCTATTTAGTACCATATATCAACGTGCTATGGTATGCAATACACAAAGAGGAAGATACGGCGTGAATGAAGAGACTAGTACAAATTAAATCGGGTACCTATCTGTAAAAATTTCTAATATAGGTACTGATCTGTAAGTTTTTATTCAAATAGGTATTTATGTGTAGATAGCCGTAAAATTAGTTTTTTGTACACGAAGAACGATATAAAAATTAATATGCTAGTCATAAATAAATGAAACACGTAGCAAAGAGGGCCCACTTAAACTCGCAGTTGCCTCATAGCCGACAATGATGTTCAGATTTTGGATTTTTTTCTTCACGTGCCAGTTAGCCAATCCTTGGTACGACTATTCCCTACGTTATTTTCCTGGCCGAGGTCTACTTCGACCATTTCCGTCGGCGAATTGGCCGAATTTCTAGCGCCAATTTCAACGTTCGGGGAATCGTCGTCGTCGTTGGGACACTGACCGACTTTCCTCGTCCTAATTTTCTTCTTCGGATGAGCGCACCGGCCGCCATCGTTCATCTTATTCTTGACCTTGTTGTGCCAGTTCATTAACGCCCTCGACGTTTGCTCGTCGAATATCGATTTCTTCATGTATGATCCCATCTGCAAAAAAAAATGATTTTGGCGGAGACAACGAAGATTTTTATAAAATTTTGAGCGTTGTGTAGAAGAAATATACTTTACCTGCGTGACGAGCGCATAGAGCGGGAGCGTTATGTAGCTGCACAGAAATTGCACTCCGACCCTTTCGAAGATCGATAAAATATTTATTACCAGCGTCAGCTTCGGCTTTTCTTACGATAATTAGTTAAGGCGTTGCGTCAAACGAAGGGAGAACAACTCACCCGATACAAACCCTAATTACGGCGAGGATGAAGTATCGATGGAAGCATGAATGCAGCCCGAATTCGTACTAAAGTAAGATTGGTTATTAATATTATCACACGTACATGTACCGATCGAAAAAGAAAGAAAAAGAAGGCGCCCGAGAGGGTCTTATTACCGTTATCCACAAGAAGTAGGTTATCTCGAACGCATTCTGCATTAAAATCATTCGCGCGAAAATGAATTAAAAAGGCGGTTCGATTTGCTAAATGTTCAAAAGGCGCATTTGAGGACCTGAAAGAGGGTGAGGTGAATGAGGTGAAGGATAAGCTTGGGTTTTCCGAACCAAAAATGTCGGTCTGAGACTTGAACGAGGGGAATGCCTTGGACCACCGCGTGCTTTTCTTGGATTTCGATGGCCATCTGAGTTATGATCGACTGAAGCTTCGTTCCCACTGCCAAGATTATCTTTTTCGTCGACGAACGAATTTAATAATCATCAGTTCGTTTTCGCTCTGTTTTTTCTTCGAATTATTATTACGGATACGAGGTTACAAAAAGCTTACCACTAGAGGCATTACGGAGAGCCAAAACATAGCGTTCCATCCTGCGCAAAAAAAAAAATATATCGTATCGATTGTTATATATTCGATTGCAGGTTAGAAGTGTACAATGGGACGAAATGAAACCTTTGACGTTGACGAGGAGGTAGATCACCGTACATCCCCACAGCAACGGCCTGAGATTATTATTCGTCGTAATTAATAGAAGTATTACAACGTCGGAAATGGAAAGAAAAAAAATGTTACGGTATATGCAAAAAAGGCGAAGGAAATTTAGTTGGAGAGGTTCACTCACGGGATTCCTACGACGACTTTGAAGTCGTCTTCGAGCGACCTCTTGATGTATTTTTGGAAATCGAACTTCATCCCGGGAGACAGATGAACCTTTTTTTCATACGAATCGAATGATAAATAAATTGAAGAACCATTGTTATTTTAAGGACATTGTCAAATGTCGTCTGAAGATGATGAGCTCACAGAAATAAATCCATGTCGAAGCGTGGCATAATCTGGTCTCTGAACCGAGTATAACATATGCCGAAAAAAGCAAACCTAAGACGAACAATTTCGACGCAAGGATATTAGTCAGAAGGGCGTCGAAGATGATGAAAAAAGAAAACTTTCCACAACTTACGGTGTAGAAAACGACGGGCGTACTCATCCAAGAACTCGTATGTCCTCTAACGAATGAAGTCTCGTGGGTAAGTCTGAATCTCGATGGATCTGTTTAGAGATCGAGCATATTACGTCTTCGCAAACTCATACGAAAAACGAAAAAAACAAAAACCAAGAAAACAAAGAGGATTTGAAACTCTGATACGGTTACCATTAGATACATCATTTTCATGTGCAATCTGTCTTTCCCATTCTTTCCATCCACGAATCTTTCATAGAGAGAGACAAATCTAAGCAAATGTATTCACTGTAATAAGACGAGTTAGAGGATATACATTCGATGTATAACTGCAGTTCTTACCTTCAACCTCCCTAGGATCATAGTAACAGTGCTGTAGAACACGTGAAAAACAGCCAAAAAGAATATGAATATGTGGAGTTGATGAAGTCCATTTGCAGATATAAGTGGCACATATCCCTGATATTTTATCATTACAATGCATAAACAGACATACATATACATAAACTTGTTCGGCGAGAAAACTAAGATCGGGTAAAAAAACCTCGATTGCATACCTTTTCGCAACCTTTCGCTGGACTATTAGCGGCTAAAATCCTATGTTCGTACGAAAGTAGCCTTCGATGACTCATCTCAACCTCGGGGCCATGATGAGGCCCTTTCACTTTCTTCTCATAGTCACACGGCAACATCGTATTCGCATATCTTTCTGGGATGCAAACTTGTATAATGTACTTTTGTCCGAATGTGAGGAGTAGGGAAATGAAGCCCAAGATCGATCATAAGTTCTTGTGAGGAAAAAAAAAAAGAAAGAAACTTGAAATGATTACCGCCATTATTTTGTGGCGTTCTGAAAAACAATGTATTCGATGACAATTACCGGCTTTAATCTTTTCAAGAGCTTCGACCAAAGCAAACTTCTTTCTCCTTTCGAATGTCTGCAAATCATATGTACAGATGTAATAAGGATAGCGCAGCACAGCGGAGATGGTTGTATATATATATAGACTAAGAGATCGATGATCCATGCAAGATATTTGCTTACAGATCCAACTTTATGAAGAGTTTTCTCCATTAAAAAGGAGATGATAATGATGACCGCACAAACGAATGAAACTGCCCATGTCGGCGTTTTATCAAGTTCTCTCGATCCTTGCCCTTCGCCGCCGCCGCCCGCCATCCTACGATTTCTTTCCTTTCTCGTCAGAATTATATGTATAATATGGATCGCTAATTATACCACCTTTACTGCGAAATTATGACGGATGCTTATAATATCGATGCTAGTTATGCTGATGTGTTCTGAAGCAAAAGATAAATAAAGAAAAATTTCAATGGATAAAATATTCTTTTCTTTGTCAAATTATTTAATGCCTAAGCCAAACGAGCCATAAACGCGGCATGGCTTACCTGTTGCAGTCAGCGTGTCTATCAACATAGGTTTACTATTATCATTACATTCGGTTGATTTTCGTTGTCCGTGACCGTGTGAATCGAAAACCCCACATGGAAGAAAAGAAAATAAAAAAAATAGCTAAGACGAAAAAGTTGTAGCTTTACTCTTTGAGAATTGGTAGGGATTATGCAATTTGAAGAAATTTTGAGCTGGGATTTCGAGGAATGAGGGGCTTGTATATTCCTTTTCTGTTGTTGTTCGTCATATTGATTTTATCCGTCGTATTTGGGGCTTCGTCTAGCTCCGATGAAGATCAAGATGCCACGTATCCACCTTTGCCCTTAACTGCGTAAGTAAAAATTCGATCTTGATGATTGGGGTTTATGTTTATTTTTTTCAAGCTTTTTTGTATGATTGTTGGGTTTTTCGCTGGAGGCGAATTGATTTCTGGGTTTATATGAAATCAAGATATATTCGTAATGCTATGAATGCTTTGAAGTTGAGTAAAAGAGGGGTTCTTAACTTTGTTAGTCCATTGGCGAAAGACCTATTAATTTTTTAGCTCTTTAGGGAATTCAGGTTTTTTTTTTGTGTAAAGGGATTGATTTCAGAGGTGTTATTGAGGGAAGTTTATAAGAAACAATTAGGATGCGCCATTTGCTTTTGATAATTGAGAGCCGAGGCACCATTTTAGTCATATAAGAACGAGAAATAGAGTTTGAAAAGACTGCATTCCTCTGTGATTCTTCAGAAAATTTTCGTTCATATTCGAATATGTATACGTTTTTGGGGCATATATGTTGATCGATCTTTATTCGGTTGTACTTTATCTAATATGCTAAATAGCTCTCTCTTATCTGCGATATTTTTGTCTTTTCTTCTATTTAGCAAACATGAAACAGCAATACTAGCTGCTCCCGACGGTACGGTCTATCTAGTGGATATAGCTACGCAGAAAATCCTATGGTCATTCTCGTCTGGTTCTTCAATATACTCCTCGTATCAAGAAATGCCTAGCCATGAAGGCGAAATGCTTAATTCCTCCATGGATGGCGATAACTTTTACATAGATTGTGGAGAAGATTGGGATCTTTACCTTCATGGGAATGGCCTTAAAAAAGTGGTAGGATTCTTGATAAAGTATATTATACATGCTGATTTTTACTGGTCGATATGGATTGGATGAGATTTGATATTCGTTTATTACTAAGCTAAAAGTACTTTTCTGTCATTTTTTCGTTTCGCAGAAGCTTCACTTGAGTCCCGAGGAGTTTGTAAAACGTACTCCATTCGTATCATCTGGCGGTGGAATAATGTTGGGCTCGAAGAAAACTGCTGTGTTCCTCGTCGATGCTAAAACTGGGAAGATAGTTCGTACTTACAGATCTGATGGTTTGCCCTCAGACGGCAAAGATGAAGAATCTTTGAATATAGCACGAACTGATATAGAAGAATGGCTTCCTTCTAATTCTTTGGACACTGAGGTAATCGACAAACCTCTCTACGTTACAAGAACAGACTATGCCCTAAAGTACACCTCCGTAAAGACTGGGAAAGTCCTATGGTACCTCATGTTTGCTGATATTGAAGCTTCCTACCAATGCGATGGAATCGAAAATTTCTTGGGCGGATTTCCCCAGCAAAACACCTTCAGACAAGGGCAGAGGCTCGATAACTTGCCTATGCATTGCCAGAATCGTCCATTGGTATATCGTATCCGTGATCGAAGCTCTTTGGAGCAGCTTTTCGCTTCTGATAGGTCGATAGATTCTCTCCCAGGAGGTGAAATCATCCCTTCTTTGCCTGGGCCTAATCCTACTGCTTTGGTGCCGTTCGACAAGTTGATAGCTTTTCACAACCGTAATGAGAGAGACTTTATCGTCCCTCCGCCCAATTACGAATCTAAAGAACTTACCGTAAGGAATTCTCCTGGTAATGATAGTCCTCCCATGATCAGCCATGTCGAAGCTGAGAGTTTGTCCAACAGCTTTGGTTTCTGGCCCTTTATGTGCTCCACACTGTTGCCAATAGTCATGGCTTTGTTTTTGTACGTCAGACGTGCAGTTTCGAGGAGAGAAAAGAAGCATTCTGAAGACGTTAAGCCGCAAAACATCACACCGAAGAAGAAGAAAGGTAGAAAGTCAGTTGCTAGTAAGCTTAAAGCAGTTGAAGATAAGAAGCTCAACGATATCGACGACGCTGATGTTACTTCTAGATTATCGTTTGGCGATTCAGAAGAAGATCTAACGAATGAGTTTGTGCTGAAACCTAACGATGACAGTTACGCCCATCACGTGCGTAAGATTCGTAAGCTGATGCTAACTAATAAAGAAATTGCAAAGGGAAGCAATGGAACCATCGTTTTAGAAGGAAACTACGACGGTCGATCTGTGGCCGTCAAGCGCCTTATAAGGTCCCACCAAGACGTGGCCATCGAAGAGATCAAGAATCTCATTGCATCTGATCATCACCCAAACATCGTTCGATACTACGGCGTGGAATTCGACCGTGATTTTTACTACCTTTCGTTGGAGAGATGCGCTTGCAATCTGCACGAGCTAATCACCGTTTGTAGTTCCCAAATTCAAGTAACTGATGGGAATCGATTGGCGGGCGTTCTTGAAAACGACGAAGCAGGCCTTGAGAAGCTGTGGAAAGACAATGGATATCCATCTCCATCTTTGCTGAAGCTAATGAGGTAAAGTCGAGTTTTTTACTTCGATCTTACTCCAAGTTGTTTTTCTGCCTGAAAATTCTGCTCTATATAAGTCTTACTGTAATATATTTATAAAATGCAGGGATATCGTTCGAGGAGTTTGCCATCTGCACGAGATAGGCATAGTACATCGAGATTTGAAGCCTTCGAACGTTCTCATAATCAAAGAACGATTGATTGCCGCGAAAATCTCCGATATGGGCATCAGCAAGCAGTTGACTGGCGACAAATCAGCTCTAACCAAACTCGCCAATGGTGAGCTCTACTGCCACTAAACGTAAAATGCACAGTGTGATTTTATGCGTAATTGAAAGTGTCATACTGAAACCAATTGGTGATATGAGGAGATAGATGCCTGTTTGCTTTATACATTGGGTCAAGTGAAGTTAGATTTTCGACGTGGGAAAAGAATTTGACGATTTTTTTTTTTAGGATCGGGCAGTTCGGGGTGGCAAGCGCCAGAACAACTACGCAACGAACGACAGACTCGTGCGGTTGACTTATTCAGCTTGGGCTGCATTCTCTTTTTCTGCATAACGGGCGGCAAGCATCCTTTCGGGGACGATTTCGAGCGCGATATTAACATAATCAACGATCGAAAAGACCTATTTTTGATCGATGATATGCCAGAAGCATTGGATCTCATCTCCCGACTTCTCGACCCCAGCCCAGACTCGAGGTAATGTTAGTATATTCGTTCAAGATATGTAATAACATATTATTGATACTGATGCTCCTCCTTACGTAATTCAAATCTTTAGGCCTAAGGCTGATGAGGTATTAAATCATCCTTTGTTTTGGGATTGTGAGACGAGGCTTTCTTTCCTTCGTGACGTGAGCGACAGAGTTGAGTTAGAGGATAGGTTGGAATCCTCGGAGCTGTTAGAGGCTTTGGAAGGTAAGGCAAGAGTTGCTTTGGGGGGTAAATGGGACGATAAGATGGACGTTGCTTTTGTCAAAGATATCGGGCGTTACAGGCGATACAAGTTCGACAGCGTTCGAGACTTATTACGGGTTATTCGAAATAAATTAAATCATTACAGGGAACTCCCGGGAGAAATTCAGGTGATTTTAGGGAGTTTGCCCGAAGGGTTCGACTGTTATTTCTCGTCGAGGTTTCCTAAACTTCTGATCGAAGTGTTTCGAGTGGTTGTCGATCATTGCGCTGGCGAAGAAATATTTCGAAAGTACTTTAGAATGGGAAGTACCCGATTGTGAGACTTTCTTACTTTTAACTTCGATTCGAAAAATGTATGATATCTCGCCTGGGGCACTTGAGAAGCTTCAGTTGTTTTGTAAATATCATTTCCACGATGTACTTTAGTTTCTTGACAAAGATGAAGATGATGTACGTACCACTACCACATTGATTATGCACTTGAACTTATGCTTAGTTTCTTCTTCTTGAGCTAAAATAAATACCTGACAGAGAATATGTAAAATGAATTATCTAATTGTCTATCCCTCTTGGCATTATATCATCCACAATAAGAGAAGCATTGCTCAATACATACGGTAAGTTCTTACCTAATTTTTTTGTTTTAGCAGGGCTTTCGGAAGACAAAACACAATCATAGGATAGGGATTCAACCAAATCATCACATCACTAGTAGTTTTAACCAATAGACAATTTCATAAAAAAAAAAGACACGAAAAAGATAAAGAAATTGACAATGATTTGTTCGAATAACTCGACTATCTCGCTTACTTAGACGACAACATCGGTTGTGGTGGGAGTGTACCAGATTGGCGGAGGCTCAAACTCACGGTAGTCTGAGCCTTTCGCAATGTAATGGAGAGGCGAGAAAGTGGCGTCTTTATAGCCGTATACCTTTACGCGATGCAATCCCAAGGGCGGGTTGCTACGGTCATCGTCTGGTTGAGTGGAGTAAACAGAGTCGGGTTTCAGTAGCTGTTGCTTCTGTTTTTTATAGTCAGCAGCACAAAAGGCGAAAGAATGACGAAGAACGTTAATCCGTCCAATGAAAGGAAAGAAGATTGCTTTGAACACCGTAGGATGCAAAGGGTTTTGGACACCAGCTGGTCGTCGCAATCGTTACTACCCTCGCAGGTCTCGCCACGGCTGATGCTAAGTCCATAAATATGCTTCAGAAAAGACGAGCGTAATAATAATCTCAAAATAGTATCCAACATCTCTTACAAGTTCTACAGCATCAGAGACGACAAGGTCGTAACCTTGGAAGGCGACGGGCGCAATCTCCAACTCCACAACCGAGGATGCTACGAGGACGAGTTCAAGGGCTCGTCCCACGGATGGCGTCCTCTTCGACTCGCGACCCACGATTTGCCTCTACAATCCCATCTCCCACTGTCTTCTGAAGCTTCCCTCCACGCAAAACTTACCCCTCCGAGGAACGCCGAGCGGCCCCATCGACTTGGACGGGTCGGCGGCGCCCCAAAACTGCACAATGAAAAAGGTGATCCTATTCTCTCCCGACCCAGACAAGGACGTGTCTCACTGCACTATGTCTTTCCTCTTTTTTTTTTTTTCGAAAACACTCGGAGAATTACGGTTTACACACGCCAATGACCCATTGGCCTAGTGGTTGAGGGGGATGCCTCAAAGTGCATGTGGCTAGGAGGTCAATGGATCGAATTCCACCTCTTACATTTCTTTGAGAAATCTCCATGGGGTTTTACCCCATGACTATCGTTGTCGGATGAGTTTGAGACGTATACATCGGGTCGCGTGGATTAGTCCACCTTTAGAGTATGTAGCGGCTAGCTCATAGCTAGGATATGTGGGGATACCTCGGGACAGAAAAATAAATAAATAAATAAATAAATTACGGTTTGCATACGAATGAGGAAACTCGCTTTGGGAAAACGGAAGGGACTCTTCTGTTACAACAAGCCCAAAAAAGTTAACATTCATTCTGGAAGTTTTTACATCGATCGATAGGAAATTAGAACAACTTTATCAAAATAAAGCAACATATATATTCATTCTTGAACCATTAATATCTTATGGATGCTCTTGTCGTCAAAGACGAAAAATCCTCTGAGTAGCTCGATTATTTTCTCAACCCTTTGGCCTGTTAGGGTCCTTCACATTCTTCTCCTTGTTCTGCTTTTTCACACCAAGCCTACTCTTACATATATATATATATATATATATATTAAAAGCAATTGGAAAAAGATAAAGAAATTGACAAGAAAGGCTAATTGAAACTGAGAAAACACCACAAATTGCAAACGAAACGCGTTTTATAGTAACTGTCGCATTTTGCAGTAGTTGATCTACCACAGCTAAACGAATTCGAAAACGCAAAAGAATATTGTTGTAGCATTCTTTTTCCATACCAACTTTTACAACTTTTCAGTACTATAATAATATTTCACAAATTTATAAATTAGACCATATTATTTATTTAATTTAAGAAAAATACTTAATAAAACCATCATTCATACATATTGGACAACAACAAACAAAATGTGTACCAAAGGCATTTCTGAATGTTGTCAAATCGGTGGCAGCAAGCAACATGACAACTACATTTTCTACTTCTTATAAAATTAATTCATATATATGAAAATTATTACGGGTGGTTCAATAGTACTATGGAAGGCGCTCTGTCAGTAAAAATGTTCATTCATCATCTTTTATAATTACTCGGTTTTTACTCTATTGATACTATCTGCCTTCTTCTTCTTCTTCTTCTTCTTCTTCTTCTTCTTTCTTCATACTAACAATGTAGATGGTTTTTGGATTACAGCACTCACTCCTACGGCTTCCACAACACTCTGCTAGACTTCAAATTCAAACGACACCAAAACCTTCTCTATGGATCACTCGCAAAAGTGATCCATCCCAGCCTAAGTCTAGAAACAAACATGACAAGGTCATCAAACGCAAGACTGATACCAAGGAAGAACTCTCAAAGAATGTTTAATCTCTGTTTTCTTTTTTTCCCATATGATCTTATAAATATTCTAATTTATATAATGTTAGGTATTATTTTTGGAAACTAGAATGGATATGAAGATGATAAATTCATCCAACGTGAACAAGGTATATGTGGAAAAGATATTTGGAATACTGAAGAAAGCATTCCACAAGCTGAATTTTGTTAAGAAGAACGACAAAGATGTTCAGACACGGGGATAGTTATTACATATTTCTAAATTAATATATAATATGGTCTAATTTGTAAAGTTGTACAATATTGGGGTAGTATTGAAAAGTTGTAAAAGTTAGAAATGAATAATACAAGAATATTCTTTTGCGTTCGCGAATGCGTTTAACCGTTGGCTGCAAAATGCGACGGTTACTGCAAAATATGTTTCGTTTGCGGTTTGTTGTTGGAGATGGCCTTAGGGTTTGGCATTGGCAGTCTGAAGTGCATTCCGAGGAACATATACATTTTGAACATGTGAGAATAACAACTCGCTTTCTTCACCATTTTGTAATGGTGAGGAAGGCATTTTACCTTTTTTTTGTCCTTTTTTGTTCTTCATCCATGAATATCTTACGATGTCCTGTTCTTCAAAGACATAAAATCCTCCGAGTAGCTCGATTATGTTCTCTAACTCTTTGGCTTGTTACGGTCCTTCACATTCTTCTCCTTGTTCTGCTTTTTCACTCAAGCCTACTCTTACCTATAGTAAAAGCAACTGGAGAAAGATAAAGAAACTGACCAGAAAGGCTAATTGAAACTGAGAAAACACAACAAATTGCAACCGAAATGTGTTTTGCGGTAACTATCGCAACAAGAATGACCGGGACTTTCGTACGTTGGGAGAGCTAAAAGAGAAGGTCTCGAGAATAATCAAACTGGCAAAAGGGTATTTCATATATGATGAAGAGAAAATAAGAAAGAAGTTCAATATTTCATATTTCTACGATGCCGTCTTCAGAAACAAGCACCACTTCCAAGGAAAGGTACTATTTCTTAGTGCGTTCGTTCAGTTCGGAGATGAACAGCTCAGACGTATGCCGAGTTTATTTTGCTCTCTTTCTGAAATTAGACCGTTCTTGATGTTGGGAATGGGAGTGGATATCTTGCTATATGGTCTGCACAAGCTGGCGCTAGGAAAGTGTAGACAGTAGAAGCTACGAAAATGGCTGAACATGCTAGAGAACTCGTTAAGCTAATGGGCTTTACGGTGTGGTTGAAGTGATCGAGGGATCGATGGAGGAAATTACATGTTACGATCCGAGTATGTAACGGAGAAGATAGCTAGTGATCGAAGATCGATCGTCAGATTGATAGAGAATCGAGAGAGAGATTGAGACGTTGTAAACGAGATAGAGAGAGTTACAGAGAGTTTGCGAGAGATGTCTAATTAGAGAAGAGGATCAGAGAGGGAGAGAGAGATAATCCGAAAGAGAATAACTAGGTGAAGATTAGAATTTAATTCATTTGCTTTATGAAAATAGTTTCCAATTACAATACTTATACTAAACGTGTATTATTAGTATGAGCTCAAGATAAGATAAACAAAGCCCAATCCGCATAGCGAAGCCCATTCCATGTAGCGAGATGCTCATAGCCCAATTAGACATTGACTTCAACTTGTCGGGTCATGACGAAGACATCCTTGTCCCCAAGGATGAACGATTAAAATCCCAACATAGTAAGGCTTGCTTGCGTGAGGAATGTGAAACTGCTACTGCACTTTTCCCTCGATCAAAAGGTCGGTAGGTGGCTACAATTTTCCCGTGTCCCAGGTGCTCATTCTGGTGCATGTAAGAGCATTGCAGTAAATGCGTCACCTGCAGAGGTATGAATGTTGATGATAGAAAGCCTTCGCATTCGTCAAGTAACATACGCCCACTGAAACTGTCAAATTCTGAGGTGATAAAGTCCACTCCTTCAACTTCCATCGGCAAAGGGCATACTGAAGAGGCCTTGACCTCCATGGCATCCATGACAGCGAAGATGGCTTCTTGCAGCCTTTTAACATCAGCCCCAACATCAACATAAGGTTGAGGAAAGTTACATGTTACGGTCTGAGTATGTAACGGAGAAGATAGCTAGTGATCGAAGATCGATCGTCAGATTCATAGAGAGTCGAGAGAGAGATTGAGACGTTCTGAACGTGATAGAGAGAGTTACAGAGAGTTTGAGAGTTACAGAGAGTTTGAGAATTGCAGCCTTTTAACATCAGCCCCAACATCAACATAAGGTTGAGGAAAGAAACTCGTCCTTGATACCTTCATTTTATACTCGGGATCTGAATAGAAGTTGTTGTAGATGTTGATGGGCCGATATTCTGATGACTTCAAAGACGAACCAACTGAACGAAGAGTTGCGTCGTCCTTGGCAGAGGAGATATTTCCATCTAGAGGGCTTTTACTGGATAATATTGAGATCATACGAGATCGAATGAGGGACTTAGTAAAATCCTCTTCCAATTCCTTCCCAAACCTTAATTCATCAAAACTTTCCTTGACCAAAACATCCCTGTATGGATCCTTTTCAATAGCAAAAACACTTGCACCTTCTTTCACATCTGCTGCTTTCACTAGCCCTTCACTAACATCGAGAACTCCTAGCTATCTTCCGCCAAACTCAATAGCGTCATATAGATTTTTAGGTTGCATCACCGATAGGATACCCCGTACTTCATCGCTAAGACCACTAACAAATTGAAAGATGAAATAATCCTCGTAGAGATCTAATTCATCATCCATTATAGGTAAGTCCCATACTAACTCTTCGAATTCGTTAACATAGTCCGAATACGAACCAGTCTGTTTGAGGTTCTCGAGCTTCCTAAATGCTTTAGCATCCTTAAGGTCTTCAAACCTAGCCGAAATCAAACCAACAAATTATTCCCAACTCATTTTTAACTGTTTGCCCAACAAGACCTCACACCACTCAGCAGTTTTGCCATCACAGTGCATAGAAGCGATCAATACTTTCTGATGATCATTAACACTCAGTCTCTGTTAGGATCGTGGACCGGGTGTTAGAGGGGGTGCATAACACCGGTCACCATTTTTCGCTCATTAGTGGGTTTCACGTCCGGTTAGAGAGTGAAATCGGTTTCCAATCTTCAATCAAGGCCAAGTACGGAATATATTAGACTTGGTTGTGAACTATGTGAGGCGGTTTGTGTATGTGGGTAACTTTATCCGGTTTTGGTGAATGGAGGTGGTTGAGGCATTTTGTCGAACACTTTGAGTGTGGGTGTTTGGGGGTATGTGTGGTTTCGGTTTGTAGAAGTGGATACACGAGTTATGGAAGTTCGGAGTTAACTCTCCTACGTCTCCCCTTCTTCCTCGCAAGGAAGGTTCACTAGATCTTCAGTTATACACTCACAGTACAACCTACCCGCTGACCTCAGCTTAATCTAGTGAATCACCTAGACAGCTTTTTACATTTCATCTCTTCCAAGAGCTTTTTAAAGTCCCTTGGGAACTTACGGCACCCCGCAAGGTCAACCGTAAACGTTGTAGGCCGCAACCTCACAACCACTTTGATATTTTACGTCTCTTAGCTAAGACGGCACCATTCTTTCTTGTCTCGGTGCGAAGACTACATAAACTTGTTTATAGTCTATGTGCTAAGACTCTCACTCAACTAATCTACTTAAGCTCAACTCTCTAATGTGTGAGTGAGGTGTGTGGGTTTGAACGTTGTAGCACTCTCTCTTTTGTAACCCACACACTTGGAAGAACTCTCTTGATTTTCTTCTTTTCTCTATGCTCTTGTTCTTCTATATTGGATCTCTTTTTTTATGTGTATGTAGTTTGCTCTAGGATCCTTAGCTTGTTTCTGCTCGTCACTGTTGTTTTTATAGGTCTTCCCACCTTGATATAGCCGTTAGACTCAATAATAAAGCCGTTGGGAGCCTTTGTTGACTTTGGTCAATGCTGTCAGCTTTATCTGTCTGTACCTCTATTGCTGCAGTAAAGAGCTGTACATCAGTCAACAGTTGACCAATCAATCCAGACATTGACGGGACCAGTCACTGATCGAACCAGTCAAGACCGAAACCGACCAGTATATATAGATTTCTCCGTATATTTATTTCGGAGATCCAATATCTTACTCTAAATTACTTCCATTGGAAAAGCTTATTGATTCCGTCGTATCCGTTTTCTTCCTACCATCCTCCACGTTGGAAACCTGGGAAATTCCTGGTTCCAGTTGATTCTTGATGAATGGTCAGCACCTTGATTTCTACTAATACCTATTTGGACAGTATTAGGTCTCACTATTCCCATCCTCAAATCTGCAAATTCTTGCCTTGATAATCGTCAAATATCTCGCGCCTAAGGTAAAGAACGACATGTATATCTATATATATATATATATATATGACGTAAAGGGGCCTGCAGACAGGTAGGAAGCAGGATTACATCTCGATACTAGACAGTGTTTTTAGAGACACAAAGGTATTGCAGAGATACATAAATTCAATATAAGTCATGCTGAATCTATGCAATGCTGAATAGCTTTGAGTGCAGGATTATATCGGTCGAGCTACTGCTCCGCATGACTTTTAATGATCTTTCTTTGACAAGTTGTTCTTCTGTTCAAGCATCATCTTTCTTGACTTTTGTTCAAATATTACAATGCCTAAGTAATCATTGTATATTAAACTATCATCTGCAGCCCGTGTCATGTCTTCTTTGCGCTTCATTTTTCTTCAACTTTGTTGCTTGTCAGAAAATAAGAGAGGCACTGCTCGATACGTACAGTTAGTTTTTGCCTAATTTTTTTTGGTTTCAGCAGGGCTTTCAGAAGCCAAAACACAATCATAGGGATTCAAAAGCAAATCAATTTTAATCAGTCGATTATTTCATCAAAAAGGACAACTGAAGGAAATTGACAATGGTTTGTTGGAATAAGTCGAATGATATCATCGCCGCTTACTTAGACGACGACGTCGGTTGTGGTGGGAGTGTACCATATTGGCGGAGGCACACGGTGGTCTGAGACTTTCGCAACGTAATAGAGAGGCGAGAAAGTGGCTTCTTTATAGTCGTATACCTTTACGCGATGCAACCCCAAGGGCGGGTTGCTACTGTTATCGTCTGGTTGGGCGAAGTAAATGGAGTCGGGCTTCAGCAGTAGCTCATCCTGTTTTTTATAGTCAGCAGCGTACAAGGCGAACGAATGGTTCATGCCGACGAAGAACGCCAATCCGTCCAAGGAACGTTCCATGTAGACCAACTTTCCCTCTTCAAAGTCGAACTTGTGAACGTGGAAATGGAAATCCTCGATCTTCTTCTGATCTTCCCACCTTCCGCCGCAGCCCTGCAGGCACACGTAGTACAGTTGGAACCCGTTGCCGCTATCCCCACGGCGTCGCCGGCGATGGGGACGGTTTCGAGGAGAGGGAGCAGCGACGATGAAGTTTGCGTCTCGATAAGCTCCTTGCGATGCGTACGAATCGTATCCCTTCCAAGTGAAGGTGTTTCCAAAGTCCTTTGCGATACGGTCTTCCAGAGAAATCAGCCGCGGGCGGGAAATGTCTTTGAGATCCCAACCCTCGAACTCGGGGTAAGGCCGCCAGTGATAATCGCGGAGGCATCTGTCTCCGTTGACGCCGAAGAACAAGAGCTTGTTATTGTCGGCGCAAACGACGTCTTCGTATCTGAAGCGCGTATCGATCCACTTCTTGTGGGCGGTGCTGAGCGGGCTTGGACAACAGAAAGCCATGTTGTTGTTGTCCTCTCCGTAAATAAGCAGAGCTCTGCAGTTCAAGTCGTGCTCGGGATCAGAGCTGGAAATGATCACCTTAACCACACATCTACTCCCGCATTCCAGGAACATGTCGGTGGTGAAGGTCTGTAGTAATTTGCGGATGCTTGGGAGTTTCAGGTGACGATTAGAGAGGGGATTGTAGAGGAACAAGTCGGAGGTGTAGTAGCTGTCGAAGAGGACGAGCCAACCGTGAGAAGAACCCTTGCACTCCAAGTGAACTAGATCATGTGTGGGATGATATCCTAGTTTGGCTTTCAAGTTTCTGCGATCGACGGAGATGACTTTGTCCTCCGCAATTGAATAGAATTTGAAAACGGTGTCGGTACCTGATGATAACTTAATCTCGGGAGTTAGCATCAGCCAAGGACAAACTGCTGGCGGCGGCGATGGAGGAGGAAGATCAAGTTTGTTCACATCATGAGACGACGACGACACGGTAGAAGATGATGAAGAAGAAGAAGAAGTAGCTCTGATAATAGCATTATTAGACGGCCTCCTTGGAATCGCCGCCGCTACTGTCGCCAAGGGTCTCGTGATACGATGATGATTTACTGCTGTTTTGTTTCTGTTGACATGCTGTGAAGAAAAATAATAAAGCTGATGATGGCCGTGAGGTGGTTTCTGGAGAAGATATGCCGCCGACGACATGGATTCTTCTTCAAGATTTTAATAGGCTGGCTAGGGTTTTCCGACGATGACGATATATAATAATATTCTTAGGTAATATATAATTATTTTTATGTTGGCATATAAAATCTCAACTGATTATTTGACATTTTCTTTGTATAGGATATGATAAAATCTCAACTGATTATTTGATACTTTCTCGGTATAGGATAGGCTAATAATAATCCTATAAAATCTCAACTGATTTAGATAAAAAAAAAAATTGTTGTATGAAAAAAGAAAACCAATCGGGCCCTTATATATTTAGTAACACCTAGCTAGCGATAAAACCCTAATAATAATAACAATAAAAAACCCTTTCCCTCGTTGGTCGTCGTCACAAGCTAGCTATCGATCGATTGATATCGTCGACCATGGCTTCTAATACTTGTTCCATTTTTCATTGCCGTTATTCTCCTCCAAAATCGGTAGTGATCCGTGATAATTCATTCACGAACGCCGCCGCTCGTCGATCCCTGCTCGGCTTTCCCTGCTGCAAATTAGCCTCTGTGACGATCATGACGGCGTCGCCACTACTTTCATCATCGGCAGGAGGAGGAGAGCAGCAGCAACGGCGTCCATGGAAGAAAGAAGATTGCTTCGAACGCCGTAGGATGCAAAGGGTTTTGGACACCAGCTCGTCGTCATCGTTACTACCCTCGCAGGTCTCGCCGTGGCTGATGCTAAGTCCAGAAATACGCTTCAGAAAAGACGAGCATAATAATGTCAAAAAAGTATCCAACATCTCTTACAAGTTCTACAGCATCAGAGACGACAGAGTCGTAACCTTTGAAGGCGACGGGCACAATCTCCAACTCCACAACCGAGGCGGCTCGGACGACGAGTTCAAGGGCTCGTCGCACGGATGGCTCGTCCTCTTCGATTCCTCGACCCACGACTTGTTCCTCTACAATCCCATCTCCCGCCGTCGCCTGAAGCTTCCCTCAATGCAAAACTTACCCCTCCGAGGAACGCCGGGCGTCGGGCCCACCTTCGACTTGGACGGGGAAGACTGCATAGTGAAGAAAGTGATCCTATCCTCTCCCGACCCAGACAAGGACGAGGGATGCGTCGCGATGATGCTCTACGGCTCAGATTCCAGGCTCGCCTTCTGCCGTCCGGCCGCTAGGGGCGTCGACAAGGCCATGTGGTTTCCCCTCAGCTTTCATCACTGGGAGTGGAACGGCCGAGAGAGACGGGCGAGGACTTACATCGACATAGCCTACTCCGCGAGTCAGAAGCTCTTCTTCTGCTTAACCAAGGACGACGGCCTCGAAGCCTGGGACTCCGTGCATCCTCTGTCCAACGACATGCCTATACCCATGGCGGACTACTTCGACAACAGTATTCGGGACGAGAACGATCACTTCCCCTGGCCAATTCGCGGCGAGAGGGAACACTAATTGAAGAACGAGCTGTGCAGGTACTCCCAGAGGAGTTTGTATAGTAATTATATGTTATAAGAACTGGTGGGGTAGATTCTTCTTGTTCTTTTCCTTAGGTCTTGGATTGGGCTTTTAATCCGTCCCTGCAGGTATCGGGACACGTACGTTGTGTGCAGCGACGAATTCCCGTCCCATCGGCTCTTTCTCGTGCGGAGGCATAAGATGCGGATCTTCGACGGGGCTTACACCGACGACCGAGGGTGCGAGGAGTGGAATTGCGTCCGTCCGCTGCAGACCGTGGCGTTCGACGTGCACGAGATGGACGCCAGGAAGAGGAAGTTCGCCTACATGGATCGTACTCTGGACGGGATGGCGTTCTTCGTAGGGAAGAATCACTCCTTTGTGGTGAACAAGGCGGACGTCGATCATTGGTCGTTGAAGCCGAACTCCATCTACTTCACCGATTCCGAGCCTCAGGACGATCCTAGCATGTGCGAGCCTAACGACTACGGGGGGCACGACAACGGCGTATATGACTACCAAGACGGAACTTTCTCGTCGTGTTATTATCCGTGCGACGAAGGGAGCTACGAGAGGATGGTGCCGGCGCCAATGTGGTTCTCTCCCTATCCTAATAAACCATCATCCTTAATTAAATAATAAACAACATGCAGTAGTATTTATCGTTATTTATTAGGATGGAGATTTTTGTCCACCATTCATCATCACTACTTGTGTGTTCGCTGTTACTGCCTTTGAAGTTAATGAAGTTCATGATGTTAAATACATATAATTGCAGCAGCTGATAATTAGAAATATATGGCGTAAAATATATACTGGGATGAAAGCAATTTGATTCTAGACGGACTTTTAAACTTTGATTGCAAAATTGTATGATGTAAAAATATATACTGGAAGATGATGATGTACACCATTCGATCGTGTACTTGAACTTGGAATTTACATGCTTCCAGTTCAAATCACGATTAAGCCCTCAGACAATATCCCATGCCTTCTTTTTCTTCTTCTTCATTGACGCTGTCTGTAAGCTGCAACTGTTCTTTCTCAGTGGGATAACTGTAAGACGAAAGTAGGTTGGCTGTGACAAAAAGAGGATAGGCTGGCTGGGGTGCTCTTTATTACATAAGAGTCGTAGCTTGAATCACGTGATAATTTTCCTCGAACTTTCTTTATACTTCATGTTCTTTGTCGCTAGAAGTGCCATCCTTTAGCTCGCCAATACCTCTGCGCATTTTCCTTCGCCCGAGCTTTTCTCAGCTTCAGGTGAAGCTCATAAGCCATCTCAACCTTATTCGAATCCATGAGCTTGTTCTTGAGCTTGCTGCATATAACATTCCCGGGGAAAAGTCCCTTATCAACGGACTCCTCCATGACTTGGACAGCAGTTTCGAGCTGGCCCGTGTTGCACAAGCCATTAATCACATACTCATAAACCTCCATATCGGAGGAGTAACCGCTCTCATGCATCTCATCCCACACGCTCAGCAGCATCCCGCATTTTCAGAACCTCGATAACCTCATAAGCAGAAGCTTATACGCATCGAAGGATATCCCACAGTTAGCTTTTCTTGCCTTCTGATAGATCATTAGAGCAGCGTGAGGTGGACCGTAGCTGCACAGAGGTCTGATGAACTCAGATATGGTTCCCGCGGAAGGAATGATCCCTCGGTCGAGCATTTTGTCGAACATTTCTAGGGCATCGGCGACCCTTCTGATTTTCAGGAAGTGCTTTATGATCCTAGAGTAGGTATTCACGTCGGGTGCCAAGTCGTTGCCCAGAATCTCCTCGTAGTACTTCAATGCCCTGTCGATATCACCGCAAGCAATGTAGTTCGTTATCATGGAAGAGTAGACCTTGGCGCATCGGTCGATTCCATTCTCCTCCATGGATTCGAAGACCCTAACTGCATCGTCGAATCTATGGACTCTTCCTAAACCTTCGATTATGTAGCTGTAAGTGATAGAATTGGGCTCAGCTCCATCGTTTACCATCATCTTCAAGAACCTTTCGACTTCAACGATCCTACCAAGCTTTGCCCACCCGCCGATAAGAACGTTGTACAAATCATTCCCGGGCGCAACCTTCTCTTTCGTTTTCTCAAACAGCAAAGATGCAGTGCCCACGTGAGATCGGTGGCACAAACATCTTAAAGCAACACCCAGGGTTTCATCGTTGGCATTCAGACCGTACTTCTCCAAGTCTTTGAAGATCTTTACAGCTTTGGCAACCTTCTGTGCCCGAACGTATGCATCCATAATGATGAAAAGGGTGTCTGAATTAGGGTTTATCCCTCTTTCCATCATATCATCCAAGACGCCTATCATATGCTCGAAGAATTTCCGCCTGCCCAGTGCCTTGAGGATCACGTGGTAAGCACCGAGCACATCGTTGGATACTATGTTCTTTTGCCACATCGCCCAGTTGAAAAACATAACCATTGAATAACCACTCAAGTTACCTCCATTGACGACTCCAGCGAACGATTCATCGCTCAATTCAACATCAACACGATTCAGTGCACTGAATACATCGGCTCTGCCGCTCAATTTCTGCAGGAAAACGCCGCGGAGCTTATCCTCTGGGGTTAAAAAATCATCGATGGATTTTAACTTCGATTCACTATCCCGGGAATCTGAAACTACGGTGTGGCTAGGAATCGATATGGGCAGTACTTGCGAAAGCTGGGCGAGGACGCCCCGCTCGTCGATCTGAGTGTTAATTTCGGTTTCGCGAATAGAAGAAGCGAGTTTGCGCAGCGTATTGTGAAGAAAGGGAACGTTTCTCAGTTTCTGAAATGCTCTGAGCAACATCGCCGGAAAGACATACGGTGAGTCGCCGGACGACGACTACTTTAGCTACAGTTTTTATTATCGGTGTCATAAGTTAAGTGTTCTATTAATTAATTAATTAAGTAAAGGGAAAAAAAAGGAAGGAAATTCGAAAAACAAAAGGGTAGACACAGTACGACTCGTCCCGCCAAACACACCTCCATTATTCGCAGGCGCCAAATCGAAACCCGCCATTCGCTTTCTCAGTCGCCGTAGCTCCACTCCAAATGGAACAATCGAACCCTAGCCCGAAGTCGACGGTTAACGTCGGCGGAATCTCGGTGGAGTTCCCCTGCACGCCTTACGGTACGCAGATGGCGTTCATGAACCGCGTCATCTCCACCCTCGACAGGGCACAGAGAGAAGGTCGCTGCCACGCGCTCCTAGAGTCGCCCACTGGCACGGGGAAAACGCTATCTCTGCTGTGCTCAACTCTCGCGTGGCAAAAGAATTACAAATTGAAGAATTCGCAGCTGCAGCATTCGAGCACCAGGGCTGATCCTCAGGCCGTCTCAGATCCGTTTAATCATGGGGGTGGATTCTTACCCGAGACTCAGCCTTCAGGTTCTCTAATTTGTTTGCTAGGGCTTGTTACATATATGGAATTGGGAACTAAACTAACTGTATATTACTGTGCATTATTTTGTTTTCTAACTTAGGAGATAGAGCAGCACCCGCCCCCACAACATCTAATGGCGAGAAGAAGGCTAAACTGGCTCCGACCATTTTTTATTCAACGTGAGCTACTCTGTGCTGGAACTCGCGATTCCGTTTAGATAAGTTTGGGAACTTGGAATTATCTATGATTGATATGTTTGTACGTAATATTATGGGTTCACCTGTTTATTTGCCAACTTTAAGCTTACGGGTCTACAACATCAATGATCTGAAATAATTCTGAAAGATGTCGTTAACTTGATTTTGGTAGGAGAACTCACTCGCAAATCACTCAAGTGATTCGGGAGTACAGAAAAACTTCTTATCGAGTGCCCATGGCCATCCTGGTAAGTGACAGTGTTTCTTAACATCAACCATTGTTTGTGCTTTTCAACATCATTAAGGAAGTTATTTTCCTTCATATTTTCTTTATTCGGCCCCGGGGAATGATTTTAAAAATCATAAATTACTTCATGGATTCTGTTTCAGGGATCAAGGAAGCATTATTGTACAAATCCATATTTACGCGGTGAAGATAATGTAGACGAACAGTGGTTAGTTCCTTCACTCTCTAGTGCTAACATATCCTGATATTTGAGTTCTGATCTGACTACTATAGTTTTGAATTTTAGCAAGTTACTTTTGAAGAATAGAGATGACTCTTGCCCAGAATTCAAGTAAGTCTTTCTTCATGTGCAGTTCGACACTTATTCTACAAAAATGAATTTGCCATTAAACTTGTTTCTTCAGAAACGTGCATAAAGTCAAAGGTCATCCTTCGCTACAAAAAGGAGGCTGCCATGAGGTCCACGATATTGAAGACCTTGTCAAAATTGGGCAAGTAGTTAAAGGTTCTTATATGCCCCTAATTTTCTGTTGACAATGTTCTTACTCGTCTCGTGGTGCTGAAATTAATGACATTACTGAACAGCCTCTTCTTTTTGCAGGCTGCTCATATTTTGCAGCACGTTCCATGGCACAGGATGCAGAATTGGTCTTTTGCCCGTATAACTACATCATAAATCCGATGATTCGCGACGCAATGGAAGTTGATATACGAGGAAGTGTTATCATTTTTGATGAAGCTCAGTATGTCCCACACAGTTATTCCTCAATGCTATGATTCGTTAGGACATAGGATATTTAAAATGACCCCTACAGAGTTATAAATGCATGTGAGATTTTTAGAATAGTCACTCATCACACCATCGTGTCTTGTTCAAAATGATCCAGCAATATAGAAGACATAACGCGTGATGCTGGTAGTGTCGAGCTTGATGAGGACACATTACTTTGTAAGGCCACCTACTACTTTGCATTCAGTTTCATAATATAAACTATCTATGCTTTCATTCTTTGGAAGATTTGGACAAAGAACTGCGGGAACTGAGCCTTGCGGATGACATGACCTACCAACCTTTGTTTGAGATGACACAGGTGCTATCAATTAGTTTATTTCTATTTTTTATATTTATCAGTTAAGGATCATTTTTCCTACAATTGGTTTGTCTGTTTTTTATACTCTAAGGCTTATTTCCTCTGTGTAGGGCATTTTGGATTGGATTCGGCAGAAAAATGTGTCATTAGTAAAGTTGGATTCACAGCGTTATTTCCGATGGTTAGTCATCCACATATGCATGATCAATTATCATCTCAAGTGTACTGCCTATTTCGGCATAAGCTGCTTCTTCTGTCTTAGGAGATTTTCATCAGTATACTTGGACTATGGTGAAAACTTCGATAAATTTTATATACATATATATATATATATATATATATATTTCTCTTCATAGTTTGAATTATTTTATGTCTGATCGATTGGGAAATTGTATGTCATTATCCTCTGTTAGCGTGTTGATACCTTACCTTTTTCAGTTGGACTGGCGATAAGGCTGTGACGGAGTTGAAAGAGGCTAACATATCGCTCCAAAGCTTCAAGATCTTGCAAGATTGTGCTAAAAAGGTAATCAAACATATTGCGACATTGAATTCCCATTAGTGGCAGCTTTCTTGCTAATGGTTTTGACAGAAATAAGTGATGAATCTTTCTATCACCTGTTGTCCTATTATTATGCATGTACTTGTTTGAAGGCAATAAGGATTGCTTCAGAAGCTGAGCCAGATATTGCTCATTTAAGTGGCATGGCAGCAACTACACTGGAAGGTATTACCTTATTACAATACTTTTTTCTATTATTTTGTGCTTTTTCTGTAATGACATTTCAACTGTTTGGACTGAGTTTTTATGTTATGCAGGACTATTCACTTCTTTCGGTTATTTCTTCTCTGGGGATGGTTTGCATGCATCTGATTATGAACTTTCTCTGCAAAGATTTGACAAAAAAGATGGAGGCAAGCAACTATTACAATCCTCCTGTTTTATTTGATAACTGCTGAATATATATTTGGCTTCCGTGTTCATTTTTCTTCCATAGTGGATCCTTGTTTTCTGTCAAGGTTCTAGTCTCCTTCATATTTCCCATTTTTTATGAAAGACGGAAAGGTTATTAGATAAATTAGTGTAGGCTTTTTGCCTTAGGTTCATGCTTATGCTCTCCATTTTATATTTCTTTCTTGCCATATGCAAGCAACATAGAGTTTTTATCTTCCTTTTATCTTTAGTCTTGACATCATTTTCTGTTATGTTGTTGGCCTTTTCTTTAGTGGTGGGGGTTGCTCATATTGTCACTGAGATGGGAAGTAAAAAGTTTTAGTTGCAATACACATTGTATTCGAACTGTAATGTCTACTAACTCGGTGGATGATAAATGGAACTTAACAGGTGGTTTGAGTTCGACGATCACTCTTAGCTTGTGGTGCTTGAATCCAGCTGTTGTTTTCAAAGGCATTTCTGAATGTTGTCAATCGGTGATCCTAACATCCGGGTAAATATGGATTGCTTCGTATATTTACTTCAGATATCCTATATCTTACTGTAAATTACTTCCATTGGAAAGTTTATTGATTCCATCATACCCGGTTTCTTCACCATCGACACGGCCATTAGTGCTACAGTTGTATCATATGGAGTTACCAATATTGCTAATATTTGTGCTTCATTTTGTTGGACCCTCCTTAAACATGACAAACATCGATCTTATGACATTACAAGTTATCTAAGCTCGCATTCTTCAATGTTCTTACCCTCATCCTCACTCAAGCGATATGGTTTAGTTGTAAAGTTCGAACTGGACTCTGACTAAGAGCCAGTCAACGCCACACAGTCCCGGCCTATTCGGACCGCTCAGGCGGCTTGACGATGGTCCTCTGGTCGATGCTAATTTATACAACCATAGTGTTTCTCATGGTTTCAGTTCACCAAACTTTATGCACTTCTCCTAAGTAATCGATCACACCTCCCTTTGATAGCCACTATTCGTTAGTATGTTGTTGTAGTGCATTCAGCACTATAGATGCTATCTGCTGCCACTTGTGGTATTTGTCTAAATAGCCGTGCATAATGACCTCATACTTTGGACCACCGTTTGTCTTATTCTTACAGGACTCTATCACCATTAGACACTTTTTCATCTGAACTCGGTGTTCGGTTTGGCACTTGTCTGGAAGCGCCTCATGTCATCAATGTTGATGCCCAGGTAGCTATAGCTTTTCGGTTATAACTGGTCTCAATCACTTCTGCTTGTTGAAGAGTAACCTGACTGTACCATGACACAGGTATGGGCAGCTGCAATCGCGACTGGTCCTGGTAATTATCCGTTGAATGCAAGCTATAAGACGGCTGATGAATATGCTTTTCAGGTTCAAAGAATCTTCTATAAAATCATCAAAGTAATTAAAAAACCCCGTATTATAGGTTAATGAATGTTGTTGTACTGTTATGCAGGATGCAATTGGTATGTGTTTGGACGATATATGCAATGTTGTTCCCGGTGGGTGCTTGGTATTCTTTCCTAGCTACAAGCTGCTAGATAAAATGAGCACCCGTTGGCGAGAAACAGGTCAATGGTCTAGGCTAAATGCGCAAAAAACCTTTTTCACTGGTAATGTTTGTTGGTCTTGAGCCTAGAAAACATGTTAATATTAATGTTCGTAACTTACAACCTCGCTTTGTCATGTTTGTGAGTTTTTAGGCCAGTAGGTTTCTGTTTTAATAAATTTTGCAATTGCTTTTAAGAGTCCAAAGTTTGCTAACTTTGAGTTTCTGTAGAACCAAGAGGAAGCAACCAGGATTCTTTCAAGGCTGTTTTAAAGGATTACTACAAGGTAATTAATCAAGGTCCTCGAAAGTCAAGTGGGAAAAAAATACCTGGAAAAAGAAGCCATAAACCTAGCCAGTCATTGGATTCACGAAGTCCAGCAAAGACTGAGGGTGCTGCTTTATTGGCGGTTTGTCGAGGCAAGGTAATCAGGGAGTTTTTCGGATTGGTTTTTTAGTTATCTAAGTAAACATTTACAGAGATATGTTATAACAAAAGAAATGGAGGCTTTTATCAGATGCTTTAGAGTGATGTTATAACAAAAGAATATGATAGATCTCTTAGAGTCTAGTTGATGGTTCCTCCTAAATAATTCACATTGTGGCCTTAAAAAATTCAACATTTGAGTAATGCTTGCAGGTTTCTGAAGGGATAGATTTCTCCGATGACTATGCTCGGGCTGTTGTATCCTTCAATTATATGTATACTGAAATCAATTTATGCACGGCTTCTATATTCTCACAAATTTTTTAAAATTCAAATCTTGCACCTTAACTACTATCATAGGTGATCATTGGGATTCCCTTTCCTAATGTGTAAGTTATATTGTTTTTTTTTTCTACTGCTCCTACTGCTTAATGTGCCTAAACTTCATAGAAATGACATGATAACTTATGGCCAGTTTTGATGTCAAAGTTGCACAAAAGAAGAAGTTCAATGATACGTTTGAGTCATCAAAAAGTCTTTTGAGTGGGAACGAGTGGTACTGTCAGCAAGCCTTTAGAGCTCTAAACCAAGCTGCAGGTTTTCTTTAAATTCTATTTCTCTGTGCTGGTAGCTGTCATTGGGTCTCTTTCAAATATATTTCATTCATAGTCATTGTCAAACATCATGAATCCATTTATGAACTATCTGTAGGTCGCTGCATACGGCACAGATTTGATTACGGTGCTGTCATCTTCTTAGGTGAGTTGGATCCAGCTTCCTTGTAGAGCATATAAACAGTTGCACATTTGCTGAGAAGTGCTTTCAGCTTTTTTTTTCGGGTGCCCTGAGAAATTCTTGAGAGGATTCAATAATTTTCCTAGGGTGCTCGAGCAATTCTTTGTATATTCGACTATATGAACTCCAAGAAATACAGATGGTTCTGGATTGTGATCTTCTAGCATTTGGCATTAATGTATCCATAATCTATTTCTTTCTCTTTTCTTCTGATGCAGATGAGCGGCTCCATAGAGATAGAAACAGGACATACATATCCAAATGGCTGCGGAAGTCAATAAGGCTTTACAGTTATTTTGAGGAATCGCTGAATGATTTGAAAACCTTTTTCATAGATGCAAAGGTATTGCAGAGATACATAAATTCAATATAAGTCATGCTGAATCTATGCAATCCTGAATAGCTTTGGGTGCAGGATAATATTGGTCGAGCTACAAATTCATCACAGAATCCTTATGTTATAGCTGACAATATCAGACCTGCGGAAGTTAAGAAAAACTGCACAAGGATGGCAATCTCTACTCACTTCCAGCAAAATGGGGAATCAAATGATAATGTACATGGCGAACAAGCTGTTGGACTTGCTCATTCTCCATGTCAAAATTATATCAACCTGGAATGTGACTCTCCAGGGGAGTCGAGGTAAACTGATTGTTCTGTTTTAATGCGACCCTGCATTCTGAATATGGCTACTGTTAGTACGTGAAGTTAAGACATTCAAAATGTACTCCCCACCAGTTTATTTAAATGCTATGTGTGGTCAAAGCTATTATACTTATTAACAACTGAATCTTTAGACATTTTTAACACCTGCAGGTTGCATTCAACACCCTTGGCAACACTCTCAGATGAATTCAATATTACCATGGTCAATGAAACGCCCAGTACAAATTGCAGAAGCCCCATGCCTACCAAGACTCTTTTCTCTGAGGCTTATAACCCCGGTCTTACAACATATTCTACATTTCCAGCGGTTCCTCAGCCATCCCCAGTCATAAAAGTTCATGCTAGTCCTACAAACCTCATGAGTTCTGCAACGACGACTCCTGATAGCGGAATTTCAACTATGTTTAGTAGGAAAGAACCTGAAGCTGAATCATCTTGGAGCAACACTAATTGTGTGTCAGGAAAGCGAAAAAAGATTGCTTCGTTTCCATCTGTTGGCTCTCTCCATGAATTTAACATACCTTTCCAGGTTCCTCGTGACAGTTTAAGTTCTATGGGAAGTTCAGTAACTACAATCGGTACAACCAATAGAACTGAAGATATATACCATCCAGAAAATGGATGGGGCAAATCCAAATCCATCGTATCATCAAGTCCATTTATTAATGGTCATTCTCCGAAACCTCATGATACTGAAAGGGACGAGAGGCTTGAAATATTCTGCCCAAGATGCGAGAATCCATTAGGTCTTGCCGAAAACAATCGATCTGTGCCTTGTTCTGTAGTTTCAACATCCAAAGGACATTTGCTTTCCCTGTGGAAGAATGATTCAGAAGGGACAGCCTCAAGTGATTCGGTTTTGGATGTCTTGGTGTGCGACTCATTATCGGTTGATCAGCATCTGTGCAGAACATCTGAAGAGGGTGTCCCTGGACAAGGGATTTGGTGCAAAGAAGATGGATGTGTATATGATAACTTATTCTGCCCCTTTTGCATTGACAGCAACGTTTGCCTGGGTGTTCATGTCGTTGCAACTGACGCAGAGAATATAAAGTTTCAAAACAAGGTTAGATTATCCATGCCATATAGGCTTTTGTACAGCTTTTTCTTTTTTCTATCTCCGACTATTATTACAATCAATGTCTTCTGTCTTTGCTAGATATTGTTCTGCGTTGACAGATTGAAGATCAAGCAGTGTGAGCATGTTGAAGGAGTGAAAGACAAGGTGAGGTTTTCTGTTTAGCATCAGCCTTCAAATTTGAGAGCACATTGGATGACAGATAATGGCTTTCTCTAACCTCATCACTTTCATAATCATATGTAGCCATTTCCCTCACCTGACAACACAAGCATGCGTCTAAAACCAAGTCACGATGCCTTCGAGAAATTTGCATTCGTTTCGCCCGATCAAGATTCAGGAGGCTGGATAAAGAAGAAATCACGGGTGAGATACTTCTCTTTTGTCACTACTTACAAATTGGCCTTAAACATTGTTTGAATCTCATTCCCTTTTTATTTATAAACCTTGCAGCTTCGCTTACCAAAGAAGGCATAGAAACAGCTTGTGCTCAGATTTCCGTTCATTACACTGGGTTGCTGATTTCACATGTAAAGAAATTTTATATTTGCCTTTAACACCACCAAAGTAATGACTGGGAACACTTCAATAGCAAGAACAATGCAGTTAATCATAATTAGTGTAGTTAGTTTCATCTTGATAGTTTTGGCGGCCCAAGTACGTAACTATTATGGGTCTTAGTCCATCAACATAGGCCCATCTATTAAATAAAATATTAATTGACGTAAGAAAATATCTGCCCAAGAGCTGAGTCAGCTGGTGGAAATATCTATGACACTCGCTAAAGCCCCACTCTCATTAACTCGCGCGTCTCTTCCACGTCCTCTGCAGTAAGTATTTTTTGCGTTGGCCAGACAAAACGCAGTCGACCATTTTACCTTGTAAAGAGAGCGTGTATCACACTCGCGAACTGTAAGTTCTCTGCTTATCCTATTTTCTGTTTTTCTTTTTCTCTTTCCGTGTAGAAAATATTTTCTGCTGTTTTTGCTGGTTTGTTTCCCGACACTAATTGATTTGTCTGGGTTTCGCTTGATCTCTGAGGCTGTTGTTTCTTGCTGATTCCAGATGAAGGGAGGTAAATCTAAGGCTGATTCGAGGAAAGGGGACAGGTACCTTTTTTTATATTCATTTCTTGTTTCTTCGTTTACGTGTATATCTCGAGCATGGTTATGGTTGATTTCTTGATGATTTGGAAATTGGTGGCGATCTTAACTATTATTGTTTGATTGTCGCTCTAACCTGTGCTAAAACTATATTGACTTAGCTTTTGATATGGTCATTCGATCTGAATCTTACATGTAATTGGTACCTGGATTCGTTTGTGTTCCCATTGCCATCCCCTTTATCCTATGATACTTTGAACGATTTGAAACCTGGCTGATATTTTGGGGTGTATTTAATTGAAGTCAAACCAGAGTTTATTCGTATCTTGGTTCTTGGACCTTTCTTGTATATTATTAGTTTCAATTAGCCTTTCTTGCCAGCTTCTTCATCTTTTTCGAAATGTTTTTACTAATATTTTTTTGTAACAGTAGGCTTGGTGTGAAAAAGCAGAACAAGGAGAAGAAGGTGAAGGACCCTAACCAGCCAAAGAGGCCCCCGAGTGCTTTCTTTGTTTTCATGTAAGAAGCATGTCACGTTTATTTCTCGGGTGCACAAAGCGAAAGTTCGTGTTTGCATTCTTATGCTGTATTACTGTTGTAGACTGGTTTGTAATGCTGTGCGCGATCATTGCAGGGAAACCTTTAGGAAGGAGTACAAGGAAAAGCACCCAAAGAACAAATCGGTTGCTGCTGTGAGTTGCTACCTCTGTCGAGTATTCCTTTTGCAAAGTTGTGTTTTTTCAAATCCTTGTTATCTAATACAATTAGTCGCTGAATTATTATAGGTTGGTAAGGCAAGTGGTGATAGGTGGAAGTCAATGAGCGAAGAGGTAACTATGCACTTGACCTTAGTGTGACATCCTTGTTTAATGTTTATGCTTCAACCTGATTCTCACGATACATTTGAAAGTCGATCGTTGCAACTGTGCGAATGATGTTTTAGGAAAAAGCTCCCTTTGTGACCGAGGCAGAACGAAGGAAAGAGGATTACGAGCGCAAGATGGACGCTTACAACCGAAAGCTGGTCCGATCACATCATATATGTACCAACCAATAGTTTAGTTCTAATGTTATGAGATATGCTTATTCTCACTCATTACACTTCGTCACTTTCGCAGGCTGGAGGTGGAGATGATGAGTCCGACAAGTCCAAATCAGAAGTCAACGACGAGGATGACGAAGAAGGGAGTGGAGAGGTTAGTTAGTTATTCTGCTAATCCCATTTATATTCTTTTAACATTCTAACGAAGTTCGTGCAAATCTCGAATCTGGCGACATGTGTTTTGATCTGATGATGTAGGAAGAAGAAGAAGAAGACGATTGGATGATTTCGGATGATGGAATCATACGTCCCACAAATGGTGTTTTCTCTGTAATTGTTGCATGTATTTTAGTCCTTGAAGCTTCTTCTGATTAATGTTATGTTGATGATTTCACTTCTGCTGGTAAGAAACTTTTGTAGAGACCTAACATACTTTGCCTTCTCCTCTGTTTAGTGTGGCACGAAGTAGTTTTTTAAAAGGCAAAATTATAAAATTAGGTCACTAAGTATACAACTTTTCGTTTTTGGGTCACTATGTTTGATAAAAGTAGGTCACTAACTTTTCATATGAAAACAATTTTGGGTCAGTTTTCAATTTTAGGTCACTAAGAATATATTTTTTTCGATTTTGGGTCACTAAGTTTAGATTTTTTCAATTTTGGGTCACTATGTTTGTAACATTAGTACCAAATGAGTGATCCAAAATTGAAAAAAATGTAAACTTAGTGACCCAAAATCGAAAAAATATATTCTTAGTGACCTAAAATTGAAAAATGACCCAAAATTGTTTTCACATGAAAAGTTAGTGACCTACTTTTGCAATTATCAAACATAGTGATCTAAAAACGAAAACATATATACTTAGTGACCTAATTTTATAATTTCCCCTTTTTAAATATATGGGGTATTATGTGTTGCTCTTTGTTATGTTCGTTTTAATTAAAAAAATGCATATTTATTTGTTTGTTCAGTTCACTCTTGCAGGACAAAAGAAACTAAAATGACTATAAAATACATATTTTTGTCAAACGACATTGTATAGCTTAATGGTATAAAGAACTACGTAGATTTGCATGCATGCAGATACGTCCAAAATACGAAGAAGGATTCAATACCCTAAAAGTTAAAGACAAGAAAGCAACACAACTCACGTACTGTTACAACTAAATCAAGTCATTATAGACGTGACACTAATTATTACATCATTTGGACTCTATATTGTGAAAATGAAAATGAAAAAAAAAAGAAAAAAGGAAATCCAACTCGAATACTCGACAAAATAATCGAAATTTGCCGATGATAAAATACGTAATAAATTACGTTCGATCATCATACGATGACGTATTTCTTCAATTAAATGTCGAACAACCACAATGAAACCGACCGCATGATCGTCCACGTACACGAGTTAATACGCACGTGACGCTCTCGTGACGTCGAAATATAACCCAAAAAAATTATTACAAAACACACATTTTGCATAAGTCATAACTTAAAACCCTAAAAATTAAAGAAAAATCTTGCACGGCGTTTTCGAGGGAAATGGAGGGTAACGAGGGCTCAATTGGAAGGCGACACTCTAGTCTAAAGAACCCCTTAAATTCATTTATGCTCGGCGCAAAAAGGTGGTGCCAATTCCACTCGATAATCAGATAGCTAGCGGTAAGATTCGTGTGTATGATGATGGCAATAAAATAGGAACTCGAAAGCGTTCGAGGACGGAAAATGAATCCGATGCGACGACGGGCGACGACGAATCTCGTGAGGTCAATTTTTTTTACTGTTTTTTCGGTTAATTTCTTCAGATTTGGCTTTTTATTTTCTCTTCTTTTTATATGGAATAATGAAGTTTGAAGGTGATATTCTAATTGGAATAGCGCGGCAAAAGTAGGAATTATTATGTGTTTGTGTTTACTAATTTCTTGTTTTTGTCCAATTTATGTAAGAAAGATTTGAAGTAGAGGATGTTTGTATTTGGCTGACCTGGTCAATAATCTATTTTAAGTAACGTTTTGTGTGTGTCGATTCACAATTTATTTCTACAAAGCTGGCAAGTCTAGTTTTTATTCGAGGGGGCTTTCTCTGTGTGAAGAACCTATGTGTACATACATAGATATTGCTTTCTATTTGTTTGTAATTTATTAATAGTTCTGGTTTGCAATGTTGTAATTTGCTTCTTCTTTCTTCGATCATTTCTTGGAGCTAATAATTTGAATGGAACTGACTGAGTATACTAATATTCTTTTTACAATGACAAAGGCATTATATATATATAGACATAACATTGATATATATGTACCAACCACCCTTTGATCTTATGCAGGGAAGAAAGATCTTGAGAGCATCAGAAACGTCTATGCATGGTTCTCAACTCAAAAACCCATTCTTACTTCCTATTATTATCATATTTATGAAGAAAAGAAATTCGATATATTTTCCTTTGATGTGAATTTTCATATCTAATCTTCAGAGTCGTTATTGCCAGATGAAGATAGGCTACTTTCCATCATCGAAAGGCTTCAAGAGTACGTACGTGTGCACACGTGGAGAATTATATTATTATTCTCTTACACAAGTCTTTGTTAAAAGCTAAAGTTAAACTGTTGTTCTTCTATCAGTTATTTCTAACCGTTTGTGGAATGTATATTTTCATGCAGTGAGGACTGAGGACACTCATGGTGCATTTTCCAAGCCTAAACGTAGTAGAGGTAGTAATAATTGCACAATGATATAATATATCATTTAATTAATATGATTGGCCGATGATAGTTTAAAAACTAATAATTAGTTTCTCTCTAATCTTCTTCATCAGTTGCCTGAATATCATGAGGTGATAGAGAAGCCAATGGACTTTGGAACCATCAAGGAGAAACTCAAGGAAGGAGCTTATAAGACTTTACCAGAATTTGAGGTTTTGATTCGTTCCATTATAATATCAATTACGAACTTCATTAACACCTTCATCATAGTTATATTAGCTAATAAATGCAGTTGAAGAATTCTCCTGAGAAATGAATAATGAATGGACAAAACTAGCTAGAAAACTCGCAGTTTCTAGCTGATGGTTTGTATGCCGTAGATATGTTGACAACAACTGCAGTTATTACGTGGAATTGAAACATCAAACCCTTGATTTTTATGAGTTTTCACGACTGCTAGCTATAGGATCATGTACTAATAATATAACAAATGTTTACTCCTTTGATATTATTTCCAGGCTGACGTTTACTTGATATGTTCGAACGCCATGTTCTTCAATGCAGAAAACATCGTCTACTATCGTGATGTAATAATAATTCTGGGTCTTCCTACCTTTTCTGCAGAGGCATAATTTCTGTCTCGTTCTAATTATGTCTCTTGTATTATTAGGCGCGAGATATTCGACGACTAGCGAGGCGAGAATTTGCAGATCTGAGGAATGGAGTAGTGAGCCCTAATAATAATACTGTCGTCCAACAAATTAGAGGAGGTAGTAGTAATAATAACAGGGCAGCTTCTGATCATTCATCAAGAATCAATTGGAACGAGGAATTTCCAGGTTTTTTCTCACATATCATCAACACATTAAACTCTTCTTTTTCTCTATCCTTTTATGTGAATTTGTATACAGCATATCTCATAATCTTATCATTTCGTAAACCAAATGATCACTGCAGCACATATACTGAGGGCTGATAGGAAAGCTGGAAACACAAAGGATTTCGTCGTAGACATGAAAAGGCGCCAAACTTATGCATCAAAATCCCGTCCCTCGACGTCGACGAATCCTTCTTCTTCTTCTTCTTCTGCTGCTGCAAATAATAACAAAGAAAGGAGGCGACTCATCCCCGTATGCGCTTTATTTTTTATTATTTCCTTATTCGTAATGTACAAACGAACCATATGTAATAATCTAACAATAAGAAGCTCTTATATTTCTCTCCATGAACTAATTGTGTTGCAGCTTTTTGTCCCCGCCGAGCCAATCTATTACGCAAGAAGCCTTGCGCGCTTTGCCGGGGACCTCGGGCCCACCGCATGGAAGATTGCGTCCCAAAAAAAGATCGACGAGGTACTACTGTTAGCCCCCAATACGGGCCCGCATTACGGGCCCAAATGGGCCTGGGAAGGCCCGACTCGTCAGCCTCCTCTCTTCATCGACCCTATCGATTTCGACAAAACCACCACAGAAAAAGAACCGAATAACGGTTACTTCAGCAGATTGCTGACTCAGCTGCCATCGAGCGAAAAAGAAGACAACGATGATCATCATCTTAGAAGAGAGTTCATGGTAATAACGACTATGTCCGAGAAGGGCAAACAACAACTCCCAAAAAGGAGTACTATGCCCTCGAATAATCCCAAGATCAGTACAGATGATGGTGTAATTGCTGGCGATGGAAGCAAAGGCATGGCGGGCCTGTCACTGAATAAGCCCGTCGTTGATAAGGGAACGTCGAAGAATAATCTGCGGCCCGCTTCTGAGAACAATCATCATGATGGGCTTATTACGCCTGAGATGATCGAACTTGTTAGAAAACTGAAGAGTTGTCACAGTTCGTTATTGCAGAAGGGTAGTAGTAGTAGTTCATCATCTGCTGTTGCTGATGGCTCGCTGATTTTGAACAGCAAGCATCAGAAAATTGATCCTCCGTTATCTATGATGATGCCACGATTAGCGATACAAGGAAACGATGATTATTACAGAGGATTGTTCTTACGTGGTTCTTCGAAGGTTTCTTCTCCATTCAGTCAGCAAAACTCGGCGGCCATGAATTTGCCACGAGAAGTCAATGCAGAACCAGCAACGTGGGGTTTGGGAATCGGATCTTCGTCTTCGAAGGGGAAGTTAGGAATCAATGAGCATAATTCGAATAACGTTTCAGTGCTCAATCGACAGCCCGCCATGCAGCATAGTATTATGGGTGGTAACTAATAGTTATACAGAATTTGTTAATTTTTGTAGGCCAAGAGTTTGATGATTGATTCTTCATTTGCAGGAGGAGACAAAAATCTGTGGGGCTTATTAGGAGTTGGAACTTCATCTTTTAAAGGGAAAGCGACTAATAATAACATGCCAAAAAGTTCGATCTTTTTACCAGTGCTTACTCCTCAGACAAGGATGCCAAAGGATAACGACAACAAAACGCCAATGGTTGATCTGACTGATGAAGAAAAACAACCAAATCTCTCTTTACAGCTCTGATGAAGCTGAGTTTGCACATTGGGAGACAATGGGTAATAATTGACGACCCCTTCTGTTCTAGCTGGAAGAAATGTTTGGCTTTGGAGAAAAAACTATGGAATTGTGTTTAGTAAATGTGAGTTTTTATGGTTTGGAGTTGAAAATCTTAATGGTGAAACTAAGTAGGATTGGATGGAGATCATGGATACTATTATGTTCTTTTTGGAGTTTGAATTGAATGATTTGTTTCTTTTTTCTCTGTGATTGATAATTGAGCTGCTATTTGAGTCGAGACACATGAAGTGAAATATATAAATTTTAATAAATGGAGACAACAACGATAACGTTATCTAAAAGAAAGAACACCTTCAAAAGAAATATATTAAAGCCTTTTACGTCAAACTTGTTGGGCCTAGTAATAACAGGCCCAATAAATTGGGCCATTAATTCATCACTCTTGGGCCTCCATTGAAGCTGTGCTATGATGGTATAGGGTATAAAAGTCTTCTTCCTTTTCCCTCTTTAGCTTTATTTACCAACTTTATATACCTAAAGGAAAGCTAAACTAAAAATAGCAATAATAATTCAAACGAGGTGTTATTATAGGATGGGTCTATTATACATAATAAACTATGGAGATTCGCATACGATTTTGCATATGTAAGATTATAGTAAAAGAAATCCAAATTTACTACACTACCCACAGTCACACTTGCACATACCATCCTCACAAGAATGGAAGCATTCTCCTCTTTGAAGATAATGACAAGCATCCTTACATTCTTTATCAACTTTGCAGTCTTTCCCGCTCCATATTATTGCAGATTCATCACAGCTGCAAAAGCCATCTATGCAAATGGAAAGCTTCGTCGGAATAATGCATCCCTCGCCTTTGCAGTCTCCTTCGTTCGAACATGGCTTAGATGATACCTCTACCCTTGAATATGCTGTTCCAAAGAGTAAGTAACACATAAGAACGGTAGCTAACGATGTGTTAGAACTTAGGCTTCAGTAGATCATACTATGAAAATGAAATGACGATGCTTACACCCTTTTTGAGAAGAAAGAAGACATAGTACTTTTTATTACAAGAGAGAAGGAATCTACTAACCGAGGGAAACGAGCAAGAGGGTCGCCGTGAGGAAGATGATAATCTCATGATGAGAAACCATCAAGAAAAGAATGGTTGTGTTTATTATATTGGGTTTGTTATTCAATTGTGTTATTTTTTTGTAGAGATGTTCTTTGTGAAGCTTTACGGAGATTTGGGTAATATGATTACGAGTTCGATTGATATTCCATCATTAATGACGATGATGGTATTAAATAGATAGATTTATTTATCATTAATTACCGCATTTGTTACTACCTTTGGACGTGGGTATCCGCGTAAATTCTCATGAACCATTTTGGTAACGTAATTTAATTATGTTTGAAATCCTTTCTTCTTTTTATTAGGATGGAACATTATATATAAACATAAATAATAATAAGTGAGAAACGATTATTGTTGTGAAGGATATGGGCTTAAGTTCGGAAAACAAGTCTCGAATTCAGCTTCAATTCGATGCATTTTGAGTAATATTGTTTAAAAAAAATTCCCATTCTTCTATTCTAAATTCGTCAAAATTATAATAAAAATGTTGCTCAATACCTTGTATCAGATACACGCTTATTCACCCCACTGCATTAATGAAATTTAAATATTTCAAAATAGTAATAATAATGTGAAAATTAATGCCGTTTCACAATTGGCTTAAACGAACAGAGAGACACATATACCATCAAAATACACATGAAAACGATGATCATCACTCATCAGGCGACCAATTGAATGTCGCCGAGATCCAACTGCTCGGCGATTTCCTCGAGCTGTTTTTTGACGCTCAAATCGATCATCTTCGAGCCTGAATTTCCGTACCTTACGGTGAATCCCGCCACCAGCGACGGCTCAATCACCGTCTTAATCCTCACGTTCTTCGAGCCGGTCAGCCCCTGAACCCCCTTCGCGATCTGAGCCAGGTGGTCGGACTCCAGCGGCACGACGGAGGAGACCACCGCGAGCTCCGTCTCCGTCAATTTGTTGTAGACGGCCTCGAACTCCTTGACGATCTCCTTGAGAATGTCGATCCTCTTCATGTCGACGAGTATGCTGAGGAAATTGACGACGTGCGGCTGGATCTCCGACGACTTTGAGATCTCGTCGATCAGATTCTGCTTCTCCTCCTCGGGGACGGTGGGGTTGCTGAAGAAACTCTGTACGGAGTCGTCGGAGAAGAGATCGCTGACCTTTTCGAGGTCGGAGTAGGTCTTTTCGAGTGTGTCGTTGGAGCTGGCCACGTCGGCGAGAGCGGTGGCGTAGCTTCCGGCTGCGGTGTCTGCCATTCGTGCTCCGCCGCGGCGGCGGCGGAGGGAGAGTTTATGGAGCTTAGGCTTGAGGAGTAGGGAGAGCTTGACGGTGGTTGGTTTCAGTGGGTGGAACAGCAATTGGCGTGGTGCGCGTGATTGGCACGCGATCTGATGAAGGGCGGCGGTGGCTGCGGAGGAGGAGGCCATCGGAGAGGGAAGGAGAGAGAGAGAGAGAGAGAGAGATGCTATTGTGTGAAGAGGAAGGAGATGGGGTTTTGGAGTCGAAATGAACGGCTGGGATTTACGATAAATTGAGATTGTTGGGTTTGGTCGTGTGGACATAAAAGGACGTCTTATCTCGAAGACGATTGGGTTTTCGACGTTGTTATTTTTCCAAAAATTCATTATTTATTGTAAATCGATTTATATAATCTTTCAATAAACCCTCTGAAACATAACTGTGGAATGTGGACTCGAAATTCAACCAAGAAATAGCCCATAACATAAACTCGAAAACACCACTATTCAACATATTTAAATAATTTTTAGTCAATCTGCAATGGGCAAGGGGATACAACACATGTTTCGTCGATCGTACAGACGTTTCGTTTGTTCTTGAATCAAACTATGGTTGAAGAAGATGGACTCTCCATGCGAATGTAGTCGTACATAATGCCTTGGAAAGGGCTGCTGCTCTTTGCCTGAGTCAAGTATATGGTATTCTCCCCATGTAATAATAGTATATCAGAAGGAACATCGACATTAAATAGCCAATAAATCCCATGAATTCCATGCCTAGCAATAGCATTGTCTTCCCCGATCACGCCCGTCGAAAATAAAGGAGGGTTCGAAGAAGACGAACCATCATCGTTCACTCGAATCTGATGAGAAATTTTTGTCCTCTTTTCTTATCTTGGGACGCAATAAGAAAAAATTGAAGTGCATGCACATACCTGTAAATCAGAATTGTGGGCTGATGCAAGCGCTAGTCGCAATTTGTAGGTCCCAGCAGCTTCGATGTCGTCGAGGTCGAATTTTATTTGCCAGGTGGTGCTCTTGTATTGGTTATCGCCAGTTTTCCTAGAATGAGATGGATGCACGTAAGAAATAGAGACAAAAAATGCGAATGAGCGAACTAACTAACTAACCTTGTGACTTGAGCGTAAAACCAATCTGTGCGGTAGTTACTGGCGCCCACCGTGAAGATCAAATCATTATCGGGATATAACTCAGCGTACCTTTCCCATAATCCATATTGTCTGAACCTGCAAGCAAACAAGGCGGGCATTGGCAACACACTTGGAAGAATTAGCCTGAAAAAAGAAAGCTCTAACTGTGAAAAGATTGAACATTTTTACCTGTCTGGATGATTTATATACAGTTTATTAACGTAATTCGGGTCAGGGTCGGGAACATAAAACTCAGCAGCAGAACGATCGGGGATTCCGATTTCCCACAAAGTGGGACCGTCTCTTGGAGGTAGGTATGTAAGCTCACCACAGTTCATATCACAACCTACCCTTGAAAACATTTTTTATTATTTTTTATAAAACCTTCAAGTTTGAATATAAAAGAAACGCAGTGCTTGAAGAATATATCTAAAGATGTTACATAGACGAATAAAGAACCGTATAGGTAAAGTTCGGAAAAGAGGAGGACCTGCCGTTATGGTTAATGTTTTTTCATACTTGTAATCTCCGATAAATCCTGTGACCGAAGCATATAGATTGTAGTCGCCTGCACGTACGTTAGTGATCGTAAAGAAACCTTCCTCGTCCGATGTTGTCCAAAACTGATAACCCTGGCATAATTAGTTACATGAGGCAAAAAAGCGTAACCAAATTAGAAGTAGAGAAAATGGTAGGCTTGTAATAATTACCTTAGATTCCCTTTGCCATGATCCACTATTTCCCGGTGGTGCAAGCCCAACATAGGCAGATGCTGCAGGCGTGGGGAGTTCACTTATATATCTGGATGAGTTCACAATTTGGAATTAAGAAATTGAAGACTAGCAATAGACAGGCCAATACGTAGTGCTTTGACATTTAAGATTATTATGTCTCGGTAATCATCCAGTCAACTAATTCAAATGGTCTTGAATTGAATATGCCTCAACTCGTTTTACAAGGTAAATAATGCTTCGAAAATTGGTTTTGATAAACATACGTGTTTATAATTAAAGCAGCAGGCTACAAGGATCAAGTAGAAAAGAGTGACCTGTCATGTACAAGCATTTTACCCCTAACTGTGCCCCTCTCGTGTGATTTGGGAAAATCATCAGACGCTGCGAAGTTGTATGGCCATGATTGGACTTCTTTACTCATCTGAAATCAATTTATAGCTAAGTATTTGGCCGAGTTGCGAAATAGTTGAATATATTAACCAAGGCATGCATGTTGAAATCTCCATATTCTTTACCTGTTGTTTCGCATCATCCCAGAGAGAGATGGCATCGTGTTTATCTTCTACAGAATTGAGATAGATAAAAACTGGACCCAAAACTTTCTTCCATATTTCTCCAGGTTCAAATTTAAGCAGAAGGTCTTGTCCCGCGTAATGGGATGTAAGAAATATCTGTTATGAAGGATAGATATGCGGTTAGAAATCTGTCCAAACCAACATGAACTTTCAAGGGAGCTTATCAGTCATGAAAACCATTCCACTGGATTTAGTGAGTTGGAAACTAAGATTCATCTATCTGCATGAGATCTAGAGAAACTGTAGCAACTAAGATGTGACAGATGGGAAATAATAACATTGCCACACACTTACAGCCAACGTGGTAGGGTTCACATGAGAGGTAAGGTCTTGTTTGAAGGGTCCTCCATTTCGAAACTCGTTGCTCGGAGTAATTTGCCAAAAACCGACAGGTGGGTCGAAACATATCCATCCATGCACCTTATTGTCTTTATTCTCCAATGTGTACTGGTATTTGTCATCGACCTGCACCAAATAGATGTTGGACACAACATTTGTAGCTTCTCCAGAATAGAAGTAAGAAAGCCCTCAACATTATTATTGAACTAAGGTTCTTTTACAGTACTTCTCCTTTAAATTCAGGCTCTACAGGGTCCACAAGGAGGACTGCTTCAGGATAAGCAAGCTGTTGACCTCTTGGTGGCGACCTATCTTCAACAACGGGCATATATCTCTGCCTATCATCTGCTACGGCCATGTAGTGAAACCTTGTAGGGGAAGACAAAGAAATAACCAATGGTTTATATCTATCATTTCATTCAGAAAATGTGATTAAAAGGAAGATCCCCGTGGAAAATGTAAACGTTACAAACTTCCAACTGTGAAATTTATTCTCATTTTTTGAATCATTTTAGCTGCATCCATCTGTTTGAATTGTATTATCCTGACATATTGATAGAGAGCGGGACATAGGCCGAGGCCCATATTGGTTTACCGACGGCGGGGACGGGCTTGAGCCCACTGTTCGTGAGCAGAAGGGAGGATATCTTAGCATTAATTATTAGGATTATATTTCTATAAATAAACGGAGATCTCCTAATTAATTATTAGGATCTTCTAGCATTTATTCTCTAGAATTACGTCCTTAATTAGTATCGTAGTAGAGTCTATATATAGGCACTCAACCCTTCTGTAATATTTATCTTATCTCATAATAAGGAAGGTTTAGCCTAAAGGCTTTGGGCAACGGTATTTTATCGTTGATTTTGGGCAACGTTTATCGTTGATTTGGGCAACGGTGTTTCACCGTCGATTTTCGATTCTCGTTCTTATCAATTGGTCCGACCTGCCGGATTCCGTTTCCGCCGGAATGACGAGATCAAACAGCGATCGTTTGGATAAATTGGAGATCGATCAAGCCGACATAAGGGAGAAGCTGGACGCACAAGGTGCAAAGCTGGACGCACAAGGTGCGCAATTGGCCGAAATCACGGCATCCTTGGCTGCGTTGTCAAAGGTGATTCTGAAGTCATCAGAGGATGAGACGGAGACGTCCGTCACGGGCAAGGTGACGCCGCCCGCGGACGATCAGGTGCACGTGAGCGCTAACTTGACGCTTCTGCCGTCGTTTGAGGGGATAGATCCGATTGGGTGGATAGCACGGGCCGAACAACAGTTCGAATTGAACAACACGCCGCCGGGAAGGAAGGTGGCGGCAGCTGGAGTTGCCATGGACGGATCTGCCTTGCACTGGTTGACATGGATGAAAGCGCGAAAGCCGGGGATTTCGTGGGACGAGTTCACGCAGGCGTTGGTGGCACGTTTCGATACGCGATTTAAGGGTAGCAAGTTTGAGCGGCTGTCTGGAGTCCGACAAACAGGCACAGTGGAGGATTACATCTCTGTATTCGTCCAATTGGCGGGTCAAGTTACGGGACTATCTGATGAACATTATTTGGGTTATTTTATGAACGGGTTGAAGGGTCCGATTCGGGGATCGTTGCGCTTGCTTCGCCCAAATGATTTGGAGACGGCAATGGAACTAGCAAGGGATATTGAGGATAATGTTTCTTTTCAGAGTGGAGGGCGAGAGGGTCAGACTTTCAGTGGTTCGGGGATGAATTCAGGCAATTCTTCGAGGCTGCCCGGGGTGAGTAATGCGACAGCGCCAGTAGGTGGTAGTGCACGGGGTTCGACCGGGAGCATCTCTAATCCGACTACGCATTCCCTAGGAACGAATTCAGGGCTGTCCAGACAGTCCACTGCTCGCTCCAGATTCACTCGACTTCCACCGAGGGAATTAGAAGACCTAAGAGCAAAGGGGTTGTGCTTTAAATGTAAGAAACCGTTTACACCTACGCATGACTGTCCGTTCAAACAACTGAGAGTGATGTTGGCTGAGGAGGACGAGGAGCTTGATCTCCAACAGTACGAGTATTATGAGGTGACGGGGCAGGAAGAAGTTCAAAAAGACCAAGTATGTTCAGATGAAGAAGGTGGCAATTTTCTGGTCTATTCCATGGCCGGAATTTCCAGCCCTCGCACGATGAGGTTACGCGGCATCGTGGGAGGACACACGGCGACGATATTGATTGATAGTGGCTCAAACCACAATTTTATTTCCTCATTCTTGATTTCCTTACTTCGACTTAACCCGGATAAGACGGGCAAATTCAAGGTGCAGTTGGGAGACGGGCATAGACATGAGTCGGAAGGGGTGTGTAAGCAGCTACCTATCTCGTTTGAGGGGTGTGCTATTAAGGTAGATTGTTATGTGTTCACTTTGGGCGGGGTTGACGTAATTCTGGGAGTAGCATGGCTCGCTACGCTGGGAGAAGTTCGCACGAATTGGGAAACTCTAACCATGAGTTTCGAGTGGTTTGGCGACCGAGTGGAGTTACGAGGGGATCTGGCGATGTGCTCGAACGTGGTGGGAAGCCATTCTATGGAGGCGGAATTGCCGGAGAGATTGGAGATGACAATGGGATCGGTGGGGGAACCCGAGGAGGTGCTAGCATGTATGAATGGACATAAAAAGGGAGTGGAAGATGAGCAACGATTTAAGGCGGTAGGGCAGATCGAGGTTGATGCTTCTTGGATGAGTAAGATCACCTGTCAGAGCCAGTTTCTGGATATCAACCTTGAGGACAAGGTTGTTTCGAAGGGGAATGGAATTGATAGAGAGCGGGACATGGGCTGAGGCCCATATTGGTTTACCGACGGCGGGGACGGGCTTGAGCCCACTGTTCGTGAGCAGAAGGGAGGATATCTTAGCATTAATTATTAGGATTATATTTCTATAAATAAACGGAGATCTCCTAATTAATTATTAGGATCTTCTAGCATTTATTCTCTAGAATTACGTCCTTAATTAGTATCGTAGTAGAGTCTATATATAGGCACTCAACCCTTCTGTAATATTTATCTTATCTCATAATAAGGAAGGTTTAGCCTAAAGGCTTTGGGCAACGGTATTTTATCGTTGATTTTGGGCAACGTTTATCGTTGATTTGGGCAACGGTGTTTCACCGTTGATTTTCGATTCTCGTTCTTATCACATATTTGGCACGTTATGTTGCGCTGTTTGGGACATAGATGGCACATGGTAAGAGATGCATGAGTTCGGTTTGACGACGTGTGCAGAATCTTACTTGTCTTTATTGAGCATGAGCGCGATCCTTGTCGTATTTAAGTTGAAGCCGGGATAGTCTTCTGTATGTTCGAAAATCGCATAGGAGTAGAAACCTGGGCAGTCACGGAGTACTATAAACCTAAAGCATAAAAAACAGGGTATTCTCAGTTCCCACTCAATAACGGAAGTCGTTTGAAATATATTCTCACACCAAGAGACATAAAAGGAAACCTCCTATCAATGCTCAAAGGAGCTTGTTCCCCTTGCACCGATGGATCCCATGTTCTAGTGAAAGAGAGTTCGACTTGCTCCTCGTCTTCTACGACAATTTCCAAGCTTGTTCCTTGAATCCTATAAAAGAAATGATCCAGCCAGATTACGATATATCTAACAGAAACGCATAAATCGAATACAAGAGAAACGGATAGTGACGGGTCAAAGATCATACGTATCAAACTTTCCCTTGTCTTCTGCGTCCCTGGCTCACTCCAATTAAGGTCCCAAAACCTGCAAAGGTTCGCAATTTCAGTAAAAGCTCAGTCTCTTAGTAATTGAACGCAAAAGAAATTGACAGATCACAAAACACAAGAAAGGGAAAGGGAAACGTCTAAATGAGCACTAAGAGACACTTGCCCGCCATTTAAGTCTTCGTTGTTAAGCTCCAATAGGTTGTCGATCCCATTGTATCTAATGCCCCTTATAAGGCCTCCAGGGTTCGACAGAGTGAGCTGAAGCACACCATTGTCGACCACAACCTGGCTCAGCAGATTACACAATCAATAACATGTTTAGAAAGCCAGCGAGCTACCAACAAAAGCAAGGCATACTAAAAAAAAAACGATAACAAGAAAACGAACAACCGCCAAACCAAGTCTTCATCACCCAGGTTTTTGGTGATGATGCATGTCAAGTGCGCGTGTGTGAGTGTAGTGTGTGACATATTGTATGGTATGTTCCTCGACGACGACGACGACATATCACGAGACTTAAAATGGATGATGCCCATAAAGTGTTCGAGAAAATCACTAGGCTAGCTGATTCTGTGCTGCTGTCGACGACATAAATCGAAGCAACAGTGTCAGCTTTTCTCGGAAAGAATTTTTTTTTTTTTTTTCCAATCTCGGAAAGAATTTTGAAAGAAGCAAATCACGAGTTTGATTGCAGAATCATCCCGGAGGATTTATCTAATTACAAATTTGCCAGGAAGTTACGAAATAATAACACCCAAGCATCATGGATTTCTTTTTGTATTTAAAACGCACGTAAATTTGATTTAAAGAAACAAACGCAACTATTTGCATCTTTTTGACACAATTTACTGCATATATAATATAACGTTTGTTTTGAACGACACTATAATTTACACCTGCACAACATTGCATCGTTATGATGAAGAAAACAAGAGTTGCCGATTACACACAATAACGTTATTTGTGTATTTAAGACAATACAAAAACAAATGAAGAGTTGCATCTCAAGAGTGGTTTTATTCTTTTCTTTAGCTTTAAAATCCTTACACTATCATCTTGAATGTGCAGCTTCAACCCCTTTCCAGACATGTTAGCATATGACCTGAAATCGAATTCACCAAATCATTTAGGTAGCACATGTTCCTTTGACCACTGTATATACACTACATGAAAGAAGGTAGAGAGAGAGAGAGAGAGAATGACGAATTTTACCCAATAATTGAGACGATCAAAGATGTCTATAGGGTAATAGGGATGCATGTATGTATGTATCTGTATATAGAGAGAGGGGTTAATAATAATAACAATAATAATAATAATAATGGGTTACGTCGCTTTCAATGCAAGTTTCCCAGCATGTTTTTATCGTTATAAATCAATAATAAATTGATGAGCCTATAGTTTGTTAATAAGTTGCCGTGCATATGTTCCCATTGCTGTTTCGAGTTAAAAAGTCTAGGCAAGGCTGGGTTTGTGCTATACAATACAATACGTCTTAAACTCTCTTCGTTCTGCAATAATAAAGTCAAGATATATGTATTTACTGATGAGTTGTAATATCTCTAACTACATTTACATCTCATGCCAGAATTGCACGCCTTCCATTTTTGCGATTTTTATGGGTTTAATTTCAAATTTCTGCTTGGCATTTCTCGCATTAGATCGAATTTCATTTCACCTTATGTTGAAGAAAAAAATTAAAGCGTTATAATCCCCATGTAGAAACATAAAGTAAATAACGAATAAAATTATTATTCCAGCTGAACATTTCCCTATCACCAACAAATATCCTAAACGAAACATACTCAAAGCTCTAATCAACTCCTTTTTTCTCACATTTAACATCTTTAAAGAAGGTGAGGTTTGCTCTGTACAAAAGCAATTCCTTCTCTGTATTAAGCAATGAGTAGAATAGAAGCCAAGATTAGCTACTCTTCAAGCTTGATATTACTTACAATGTAGACCCTAAAACCTTTCACCTTCAGCATTGAAGAGTCTTTTAAAGGCATGCCAAGGATACAGAAATGATAAGCCTTACCTCAAAAACCCCGTCTCTTCACAACCCGAACAAACAACAATAAGTGGTGCCCGAACTGAATCATAAGATCAAAATCACGTTCCATACCAATGAGCTGAACCCACAAAGAAATTGATTCTTGATATTCGTCAGAGAGGGTTTTGCTTCAACCGTACCACATCATTGTCAAATCGTCCAGCGATTAAGTTTATGCTCTCCTTGCCTTACAATCCAATACCTCCCACTGCTGAGAATGGAAGATATGATTGTTTTTCAGTCTTCTTCTCAAGGTGTACCTGACCGAGATTTGGGTTCCCTGTATGGATCGTGGGCCCGATACCTTGGTCCAGGTTTTAAGCCGCCCCTCGAAACAGAAACTTTGGAAGAGAATGGGCCGTATGATGAAGGCTCGGGCTTGAAATCTTTCGGAAGGGATTCCATGTCCATGTAGCATCCCCGTGCTTTGGCATCAGCAATCATTGCAGCCCAATCATCAGACATAATAAGGGAATTCGCATTTCCCATTACCTACCCAAGAAAAAAAAACAATGTTCAGTTATTAGCACTCCAATATGAGCCATGTAAAGGAAGAAAATGAATCTCATGCTCACCCAAAGTGCTCTCCTTGCTCGAGTAAGAGCAACGTTCATGCGTCGAATATCAGCAACGAACCCAACTCCATGGCCCGAAGCACGGACACACGACATGATAATGACGTCTCGTTCCTGGCCTTGAAAAGCATCCACCGTGTTAATGTAGATATCTTTACCTTCCTCTGAATTCAAAATGCCCCGAAACTCCCTTTGGAGGCATTTCAACTGCAGCTTGTAAGGAGTGATTATTCCAACCGACACTTTCCCAATGCCCAACGACTTCACTGCTTTCTGAAGGTGCTCGTACAAACGCACGCAAAACTGCGCTTCCTCTGCGTTCTGATAAGATAAGGAACCACCCCTGTGAGATTCTCGCCCATGAGTGATATCGAAAAAGACGTACGGCTTCAATAGAGGATCTTCGTAATAAGCCTCTTCAGGACGATTAGCAACACTTTCACTATCGGTAAGGCGTCCCTGATAAAAGTGCCTCGAAGGGAAGTCCCTAATCTGTGGATGCATTCTGTACTGCACGGACAACAACATAGTCGGGCACCCACCTTGCTGAAATCTCTCGAAAAGGCTTCTACTGTAAAGCAAGGTTCCAGCCGCTTTACTGATTACGGTGGCAGGGAGTTGCTGAGGGTCCCCCACAAGAACACAGCGGGCGGCCCCAAGAGAGAGTGGAGGCAGCACAGCTACTTCGCTGGCCTGAGCAGCTTCGTCGATCACAACCATATCAAATCCATGAGTTAGGCGAGAGAACAGCTTTCGACCACTACTTGAGACCGTAGTGAAAACAATCTCAGCCTCGTTGGCAAAACTTGCTTCGAGGTTCGCACGAGCTTCCTCCATGTTGAAGCTGCTCCCATGGCGGAACCTTCCCTCCAAAATGACCAGCCTGGACATTTCAACCAATATTTTGTCCCGGCTTTCGACTACAGCGGCGAGGTTTTGGAGCAGAGCGTCTCGCTTTTGGTCCCTAGCGATAAGAACGTCGGGATCTACGCCAACCGATCCTTGCGCACGACCAGCAAATGCAGCGACGTTAAGTTCCCTTTGAAGGCCAGCAATTTGCTGAGCCAACTGAGTTTCTCGAACCCTCAGATTGTTCATCCATCCATGGATTTCTTCACGGGGCTTCATCAAAAGTAGTTCAGTTCTACGTTCCACAGACACTGCCTGTGCAGCCCGAGTCTGAGAATCAACACCAACTCGAGCCACGTCAGGCCGATACAGTTTCATCTCGCCATCAACGAATCCACGGTCGAGGACACGAGAAAGCAGCTCATCAGTTGCAGCATTAGAAGGAGCACACACAAGCATCCTAGGTTTCGGGCAAAGTTTTGGAAGAGTTCGAAAAAGATTTTGATCCATGATCTGAAGAACTTCGTCGATGCTTCCAGCAGCCACATTGTCCGAGCTGATCTCATTAGAATGTTTATAGCTTTCAGGCGCCAGTTTCTTGAGTAATGCAGTGTAGTAGTGCTGATACTGAACAAGATGGATAACGTTAAGCATTCCCCATACAGTATGCGTCTTACCAGTACCAGGAGGGCCCTGAACTAGTGTAAATGGCCAAGGTTCTTGCTTTTTTGTGGGGCCGTTTGATGTCCCTGCTGCAGTGTGAATTGCAGCCCACTGAATTGCAGCAAGCTGGGGTCCGTTGAAAGTCCTATGGAGATACTCGACAAAATTTGGAGTGAAGCATTCTGGCATTGCAGGCGATTGCTCTTCATATTTCGGAAACTGATCGGGGCTAGGCTTAAGAATGGCATTTTGCATCTGCAAGAGAGTGTTAATAAAAGTTAAGCACAGAGGTGTTTGTGAGTTCACTTGTCATTTATCACGGCGAATCATTTTTCACCTGCAAATTAAGGCGACGAAACGCATGAAGAGCAACATACTCTCGCTGTGTGGTTGCAAGAGAACCAAGCACAGTCAGGTACCAGACATCACCTGGACGGAGCTTCCGCAGAATATGACCATCATTCATCCTGTTAGGGGATAGAATACCGAAGTATATTAGCCAAAAAAGAATCAGTGAGTGGCACAGCATGATTCTGATCACTGACCGGATAAAAAGTAATAAGCAAGTAACAATTGTAAGTTGAAAGCAATTAAGAATAACAAAAAGGTAGAAACTCACTTGTCAGAATCATATACATCTCCCACATAGAAGTGAAGGATAGCCCCGACATGATCTCGAGCATCAATAGGCAGACGCCGCCTCACTGTTCCCGCCACACGCCCACTAACTTCTGGTTTATCCTCATCCTCAAGAGCAGACGAACTGTTCCTCCTTAAATTGGCTGCATTCCAGTTTATCAAATATGAATATATTCATCGGGATATCCATTGACTATTTCCAAACTTCGATTGGAGTACGAACATAATATGAGGCGAATATATTAAATGTATAACCTGCTCCAGGCCTGGGGGATGAAAGAACCGCTACATCTCCCTCCTTGAATGTCCATTTGTATTCATGTGGTGGGGCTAATATCACATCAAACCATCCTGAGAATGCCAGAAACCAAAACCAATAAATTAAATAAAAAATAACACAGCTGCAAGAGGCCATAATGGAATTTATCAGCAGCATACTCATTTTACTTATTTATGTGTTGTACAAGTATTTTATCAAGACATCAGTTCCATCCAAGATTTGAGCTATACTTCCTATGAGAGTTCTGAATACTGCCAAATCTAAACTAAAAGTAAAAGAAATTTGAGACAACAGCATAGTACCCCGTTCACGTCGTTCAATACTTTTTATGCCCACTCTAATGTGACTCGAAACTGCTTCCAATGACTCCTCCCATGTGCTGTAAAGCTGTGCTCGACATTCTTCAAATAGCAAAGGCTCAAATACGCTTATATACTCTTCCACTGAATCAAATCGATCAGGAACACGCTGGAGCTCCTCTTCCTCTGAAACACCAGATAAAACAAGTCCGAAGGAGCCATTAGGCACAATAAGAAGAGAAAGCAAGGAAAAATATACTTAGCAACAATATTTTTGGCTCCTTTCTATGTAAAACATATTCTACCACATCAGAAAACACATTTTCTTTCTTTATTTCACAATAAACGATATGAAAGGTAGGACAATTCAGAAATTTGCAAACCGAAAGCAATATTAATCAAAATTCATAATGAACAATAATGTAACAAAATACTGCATAAAGATGGTATATTACTTACCTGGATGATGCCAAAACTTATCACTTGTCACCTCCCGCAAAAGTCGCTCAATTGATGTATCTTGATACAGGTTGTTGATTACATTTGGCTTCTTAGGTGGACATTTTCTCTCGGCTAATTTAACAGTATAACTCTGACTAACAACAGAAGCTTTTCTAACAGAAACCTGTATTGCATTCTTAACTTGCCTGATTTCTGGAGGATGCTTCCACGAATTTTGTCTGGGAACTGGTTGTGCTTGTCCTCCCGCTGGAAGATCAGTAATGCTATTTGACCTCCCTGGAGGTCCAACGACCCCAGAAGTACCTTCACCATTACTATCAGATTTGCAACCATTTGACTCCACAAAACTTTTGCCCTCACTGCTCAAAATAGTAACTTGTTTTACATCGCTGATGATAGGATGAGTCTGTTTCTCCTCATGTTCAGCAGTTGGCACAGAGGAGCGTCCTTCTTTCATTGTCCATGATATAGATGGTGGAGGAATCTGCCTTCTTGGAGTAGAAGACTTCAATGTTTCGGCTTGCTTAACATCTTCCAAATTGAGGAGCTTGATTTGCCTGCTGCGCTTCTTCCCTAACATGACCTCTTTGTGCAGGTCGACCTTCTGCCGTTTTCCAAGATTATTTGCATACTTCAACGTGTGTGCTGCTTCAGCACCTTTTACTTCTCTCGGTTTAGCAGTTGGGGCTGAACACTCCTGGCCATTCAAAGACATAAAACTTTTATTGCCATTAGCATCACGATTTCCCATAGTTTTTAAAGGCGCGAGGCGCAAAAAGGCGACAAGGGATCGCCTTGCCTCATAAGGCGAGGCGCAGTTTGAGGCGCGCGCCTCATACATCGAGGCGCACACTTTAATTACATGTAATATTGTATTAAACATCAATCAAATGAATTCTTCAAAATTCAAATAAAATACATGGTTCAATTCTTATGTGAGATTTTCTTCAATTGTCTAATTTGAGATTATTATATTCTCTTCCTTATTTTATTTTAGTTTAATATATTATGCATACGATACGATTCTTCAAATAATTGACGTAATATAATAAATTCCTTACTTGAAACCAAAGTAAGTTATTAAATGACGTTACAAATTGCATAATTATTAAACCAAAGTAAGTTATTTTTATCAATATAACGAATTTGTTAATATTTTTACCAAAGTGCATCAAACTTATCCAAATATTCTAATAGATGATATTTACTCCCAATAATACAAAAAAATAATATTATTACAAAATTCCTTGTTTTTATTTGATATATTAGATATATATATATATATACCTAATTTAATATTACTTTAAATGGATAAAAATGTCTAATTGAATAAAAATTATATTACTATGCAAATGAGTATTAAATGGCCTTTGGAAAAAAAAAAGTATTAAATGGCCCACATAAAGCCCCTGAAATTAGTAAAGAAATTATACACGTTTTTAAAAATCAGCTATGGGCCTACTTAAAAGTTAAAACCCATTAAGTAGAATAAGGGTTTCAATCGTGTCATCGTCTTCAACCTCTCGTCTTCTACCTCTGCAATTTAACTGTTCACGGCCGCCAAAAAAGCCAACCATTTCATTCCACCCATAGACCGATTAATAGCTAAAAAATGGCCTACTCATCCGAGTTTTACAACAATGTGGTGAGGCGAGAAAGGCGAGCGCCTCAGAAGACGTCGCCTCGTTAAGAGGCGCTCGCCCGAGGCGCGCCTCAGCGAAGTGAGGTGAGTCGAGGCGGGTAGAGGCGAAATGCCTCTGCCTCACCTCGCCTCTCGCCTTAGGCGCGCCTCGCATCGCCTTTTAAAACTATGCGATTTCCCAATTGAGGATTCAGTTTCCAGTCTTGAACATCACTTGCATTAGTAGGCACATCATCCACAAGACCTCCAGTTGGATGGATTTGAACTTCGTTTGCCTCAAACACACCTCTGTCACGCCCATTCTTATCACTGCCACCACCTGTGGCTTCAAGATTGGCACTACTTTCTTCAGCTTCAGCAGAGCCTTCTGCATCAGACCATTCACCTTCTTCCTTCTCAATTTGCACTTCTGCAGCACTTGCTTGAAGGGTTACAGCAGCCTTTACAACCTGACCATGGATCGAGTTGGGAGCGGGGAAACTAGCAAGCAACTCCTTGGAACCATCTTTTCTGAAAGCCCGGTCAGGGGTATGAGATAATATAGGCTGGACAAATGGCTGAAACCCAGAGACAGATGACGCATGGGAACTGCTATTGACTATCCCTTGGGAAGCAGCTGGACCCACCAAATGTTTCTTTGGGGCAGTATTTGAACATGGAGCAGCTCTATGAGGCTGGAAGCAGATAGTATCATCATTATCAACTTCATTATCAGCAGGGGGTTCATTAAGATCAAGTTCCAACCATCCTTTGGAGCCCATTTAACATGAAGTTGCATACACGCTAATAAAATTTGCTGAAATTGTCTTTTACTCGGGTCAAATTTAACCCAGTAAGTAAATAAACAACTAAACGACGTTCTGCGTAAGATTTGAAAAGAAATTATGTGAGAACGGAGTATAGCAATCTTAAATATCAGCATGTCGTGAATAAGACATCGAGAGAAACACATCAACCGATTAAAATAAAAGAAATATAACCAGAAGGTAAGGTTCTCCTCGACAACCAACTGCATAATTATTTTAAATCACATCGGATATTTTTAAATAAACTCAAATTTAACAATTAAGACATTTAGTCAAGCACATCGGCTTATTCAAACAATCAGCCATAACGCACATAAAATTAAGTAACGAGCGAATAGTTGGGCAAATTAATATCGCATATCGACAAGTGTCACGATAATATCACTCGAAAATTACAGTTACAACCCAGCACCAACACAGAACGTGTTACGTGAATCAACAAATGCCAGTGGACCACGTTACTTCTTTTCCTTTGTTGGTCTTCCACAATTACTTTCAGGAACAGCATGTTTTTAAATATTATTGGCTCAAACAGGTTTCGGATTCTACTAGGCAAAAGCTACTCTCTGTTTGCAGACAGCCAAACTCAACCCTGACTTTTTCTCACTCAACTCCTACTTATACTATGTGATGTCTCGGACTGCCACAACAAACTCACTTAATCAGATGAAAACAAGACATAAAAACAATCAATGAAAATCACAGCTTTGGCCAAGAAAAACTAATAAGTACTACACCAACGCACAAGACGCCGTCATCCGCTAACCTAACAAAGAGTGAAAGAAGAAACAGAAAAAACAATGACAGCGAAAAATCTACCTTCTGAATCACAAATTCGTCGCCACAATTAACAGCATTCGGATCCAAATTATGCATATAATTACGTCACTCGATAAATTCTTAGACGATGTGCTTCCAATCAGTTCAATAATCGCTCTCAATCCACACAAAAACAACACTAACATCACAATCAGTCCTGAGATTAGAGGAAAAGAAGGAAAATACAGGATAGAGGATTTTACCTCGAATGACCGAAATCACGACAGGATAACGATGCTAAATCTTTCAACGAAAAATAATTTCACCTTAAAACCTAATGGTACAAATTTTGGTGCATACAACAATTGTAGTTTTTAGAAATATAATAAATACGTCTAATTTTATTTCTGCCGAGACAGTTCTTTGTAGAGGGGAAAAGGGAGGGTATTTATAGGAAAAGAACAAAGGACATGTCACCGGCTAACGGCTGAACCGGTGGACACCCATTCAAAGCAAATCGAGGTTATCCCGGAAGTAAGGCTATTTACGTCATTTGGACATTGGGCGGATTAATCGAGTCTTACGGTCTAACTAATGTCCGTTGATTGCTATATTAAAATAGTTCTTAAATTGCAGGTAAGCCCTACACTTTAAGAAAATTACAAGAATTTGAGATCCGATCTATAATAAGTTGAATTCGAACACCTATCTTGCAATCATACTCTATGTTTATATAATGACGTGTTTGATACCGTCACACCTCAAACCAAAGGTTTCGTATCTTATGAAGTGAAATTTCAATGATTCAAAATATTTATGGCTTGTTTGGTTAAGGATTTTGTTATTTTAAAGGTGGGTTCAACACATATTCAATTGTTTGGTTTAAACCCATGCCAGCGTGTTTAAATAAATCCACCCCTCACATGTGTTTATTTAAACATATTAACCAAACACGCATTTTATTTTATACCCATTAATCTTTTTATATATAAACCTTACTAATTTAAACCTTCATAAATATAAACCTACGAACCAAACGAGCCCTTGGAGAATAAGTATAACATTACTTAGTATATCATGAAGTCATCACACGCATGCAAGTAATTACAGCATGTATTACACGTATAACAATTAATCGAAGAAGTTGAATCTCTTGATTTTAGATGTGAAGATCGTGTATGCTGTTGATTTCGGCGGGGACCATAATATAATGGAAAATCAGAGGAAAAACTTGTCGAATGTGTTTAATATAATATAATTGAATCAAAACAAAATCATCTACATATAGATTATAGGATAATCCCATTTACAAAAATTATATCTTGATCAAGAAATCAGATGGTAGTTTCCACAGGCGATGAAGGATGGATCTTCTTCTTATTACCGCAGGCAGGAGGACGAGTTTTTTTATCACGTTGGTCATAAGTTGCTTTTCCGAGGGACGACTTCTTCTTCTCCTCTAATTTCTTCATCTTCTCCATGTGTATCTTTCGAGCAACGTATACTTCGGCAAGATCTGAAGTTCCACTCCACATGATGAATTCGATACGTAATAATAATTACTAAACAAATAAAAAAAGGATACTTTTTAATATCTTGTAATTTTTTTCAAGGATTGAAGATCTTGTAATAAGAACAAAAGATTTAAAGAATGTCCGAAAGGATGGTGTATTTATAGGATTTTGCGAGTAGTAGTTGTTCGTAATGCATGACTCAATTATTCTTGTCGGCTAGTGACTTTTTCTTATTATTCAAAAGTTTGAAAAATAATGTAAAGTCAAACTCAAATCACAAATGGATGACAATCCTCTTATTTAAGAAGTAAATATGAGGACACCAATGACGTAATCGATACAAGCCCTTCTGTTTGACCGGGTGTCAAGCTTCTCGGTAATTGATTTGAGAATTGAGATTAGCTTCCACCCCAAAGGTAGATATAGAAAACGAACTAATTTTGTCTAATATAAATGTATATAACTAAATATCATATATAGAGTAGCCTATGCTGCTATTTTTTGATCGAATAACTTAGTGAATAAACGAGATTAGTAGCTTATAAGATCATCTTCATGATGACATACACATGGTTTTGATAAGCTGTTTGAATTCCAGAATGGCATCACAAAATTATGTTTGATAATCTTTATGTTACATAAGATTTTATTTGGCAACTCTAATTTATTCGATTAGATTAATGGAACTATGACAAACAGTATAACAAGCATGCAAACATGAATAGAGATGAAATTTTAGATCTCAAAACTCCGAAGATGTTCCTCAAGTTCAATGCAAGAATAAATAACCAAGAAAAAAAGGAGGAGAAAACACTTTTGAGTAAAAAACTACTCTATCCTCTTATAAATACCCACTCTCGCTGTTCTCCAGCTTTCATGATATCAGAGTCACCTGAGAAGATAGCATTTCATTGATCAAAGGGAAGAAAAGAATGACATTTTATGGTTGTGGTTGGTGAAAAAAGAAAAAGTGCTACAAAACCTGCATCAATGATGCTAAGGCATGAGACACGGAAATATTTGCCACAAGCAGTTCCAAGATCATTGTTGTCTGCAATTAGGAGGAGATGAGATAACACATGATGGATGTTGGTTTTCGAAAAGACTGAAGATAAGCTCAGCACAACGACTCAAAATCAAGCAAATATCAAATATGTGATACGCATTGGAATATCGGTCTTGTCTAAATGGGAGCTAAAGAAAACCACCATATTCCAAGAATGGATCCTTATTCTTCACAAGATATCCGACTTCACAAGAGATTTATTGTAATATTAAATCAAATCAAATATACAAGTTACATTTAATGTAACCAATGGGAATTGACATTTCAGGCCACACAACAGAATAGACAGATATCATATGTTTCTATGCCTGAAAGGGGACAACATTTCATAGTTCGACAAATTAGATAGTTCATGACAACAAATACGCATTGACATAGTTTCTTGAAAGAGTGCACTAAATCAGTTGAGAAAGTTGGCTTGCTTATGGTTGCTCTTTGTTCTTCAATTAGAAAAAAAGCAATGCAATGTGAACCTCTGAAAAACATGTATAAACAGAGAATAATCGGACTCATACTAATAATAATATTGTCAAATCCCAAAAAAAGGGGTGAAAGGTGGTACACTCACTTCCATTGTAATGACGGACGCCAACCTTCGCAAGCATGGCGTAGTATTCGATCTCAGACTTCCTCAATGGCGGGCAGTTATTAGATATCAACACCAATTTTCCTGCCAATTTTCACGTTTCCACTAACCACCATTACCTCGAATCCAACGAAACGATAAAAAAACAACAAATGTCATGAGCAATCTCCACAAAAAATTCGACCAAAATAAAAGAACCTTTCGAGTTTCTGAGGGTTTTCAGTACGGTCTTGTACCCAAGTGTGTATTTACCACTCTTCATCACAAGCGCCAACCTACTGTTCAGCCCCTCGTGACTCTTCTTCGTCTTCTTTCCTGTCGTCGCCATCCTTAATCGCTCCTCGGCAACAGATTTCTAGCTTCAATCACCAGCTACAATTGAGTCGATTGCTTCACTGCAAATGAACACGTTTTTATACCTAGGGTTGGGGGGAATTTTGATAAAGAGGAACGATTCATAACAGTTTTTAAAAAAAGGGAACGTGGTTCAAAATGACCAAAATACCCTTACTAGAAAACTGGTTAAGAAGATTAATTATGAAAAAATTACGGTTTAAGAGATTTATTAACTGGACAACTAACCGAGAAAATTATTCGAGTGAGATATCAACTCGAATAGGTTATTAGAATAACATATTCAATGCATACGACTACTCGAATATTATGCGTGACTCATTTAATAAATTAAACGATTTTCTGCATAATCCGAATAAATTTAACGAATTCATCTTTCGAGTTTGAACTCGAATAATTTACTCGAATAAAAAACTCGAATAATATTAATTTTATAAAAGGCGAAAGGTTAACACAGAATAACATTCGAACCCTTAACTCTTAAACGAACGGCTATTCGAAGTTCTTCTCCCACTCGGAAAATCGAAAACGCAAACCAGACGATCATCAATGGCGAAAACTAAAACCAAAGCGCCGTCTGTGCCTCAACGCAACCGTGTTGATGAGCAAATCGAAGACGGTCGTGTCACGGTGAGTTTTCGGTTTAATGGGTTTTGGGGGTTTTGTGTTCGTATAGTTAAATCATTCATTTCTCATGTTAAATCGGTCGATTTTAATGTTAAATCGTTGGGTAAACGTCGTAATCGATCGGATTTTTTGTGTAATTCGTGATTTGAGATTATTCTAGTTTTTATTCGAGTAATTTCTGTTAGAATACTATTTATCGTTATTCGAGTCGCGTTTTACTCGTATAGTTACTCGAATAACAGAGAATTTGGTGGTTTTTTTGCATTTTCAGATCTATTTTCCGACGAAGCTGCCGATGGAAAATTTCTACCATGCCACCCTTACAGTGAACGCAAAGTACATGTTAGTATCAGAACGCATTCGTACCTTTTTGAACGAAGATGAATTGGAGGAGATGGTCAACAGGACTCAGTTCGGGAATCTCATAAAGGTGGCCCGTAACCACTACAACTCGAATATGATTTTGTGGTTTTTGATGAGCCGACAAGTGGAGTATATGCCTGAGTCGCAGGAGTTTTGGATGGTCGTTCGTGGGCGACCATTACGATTTTCGTTGGTCGAGTATTGCCTAATTACGGGGCTCGATTGTGGCGCTGCCGATCCGGTGATACCGTCATCGAACGGGTTTACAGCGAGGCATTGGCCTGGTATGATTATCCTATTCTTTTTTTTATCGTTTTGAATCTTTTTTACAAATGATTTCAAAAACTAACGTTTGTTTTATGGCTCGTAGGCAAGCCCGTTATATATTTTCACGATTTGGATGTAAGAATGAATGAAATGATGCGTAGTGATGCCGCCGCCGGTGGAGGTTCGGGTGTGAATATCGAGAAATTGAAGATGGCGGCGCTTTATTTTGCAGTCGGGGTACTAGGGAAGTGCCGTGTGAAGAAGGACTTGGTCGTTACGAGCGAGTGGCTCTCTCTAGTGGAGGATTTTGATCGCTTCAACGAATATCCTTGGGGAAGGATAGCTTTCGAGGAGGTCTTTATGGTCTGAACAAAGACCTGTTGGAGAAGCACATTGACATGACTTCGAAGGGAAAAATCATTACAACCTTCGATATTAGCGGCTTCGTCCAACCGCTTCAGGTAAGTAATTTTGCTTTATTTAAGCCATATTATATTTTTTTAACTTATATTTACTTTCTTTTATCAGGTTCTGGCGTACGAGTGTTGGCCGAGCGTCGGGGGCGAATTCACTGTGAGGAGAACCGGTGATCGACTCCCGATACCCCGAATATGCCATTGGAAGACCAGATTTTTCGCCAAGAGTTCTGCTCCGTCGTGGGAAGCGGTCGAGCGTGCATTCAATGCCGGGCAGATCGATGTAAGTATATATGTTTATTTATAATATAGAATTTTAGAGTTGTTCATCGCTAATTAGAATGAGATATTTTAACTTGTACAAATACACAGGATGTGCGGTGTTGGCTTACACCAACCGATGTTGAAGTCAATTCAAGGCACTTTCGCACGGTCTCCGGCTTTTATGGCAGCAGGGATGACGCCGTAGCCCAAAGGATAGTGGAGCATCTGCTAAATGGGATGGCAGTCTACTGCAGTGACCATCGGCTTGCTCCATCTCCTCCTCCGCGGTCTCCTCCTCCGCGGTCTCCTCCTCTGCGGTCTTCTCCTCCTCTTCCGCAGTCTACTCCTCCTGCTTCTTCTAGCTCAGTAGTCGCCCATATCGATAGAAGAATGGACAGGCTGGAGGCTGAGGTTAGGGAGATCCGAACGGAGATTAGGGAGCTACGTTCGATCGTGCTCGAGGGTATGTCTTACTTGATATGTTATTTTATAAAATTATATTGATATTACGTAATACTTAATACTCCCGTTTGTAGTCATCGAGACCCTGAGGCCGACAACGGTACGGGATATTGCGAGGTCCTATGATCGGGACACGCCTCCTTCGCCGCGGTTCGGGAGGACGCCGAACGAACCCGACACGACGAATGTGCCGGAGACGGGGAGGGCCGAGGGCCACCAGGTGGTTGAGACGACGGAGACGGGGGTCGTGGCCGGTGGGACGGGGACGGGGGTCGTGGCCGGTGGGACGGGGATGGGGATCGCGGCCGAGACGACGGGGGTCGTGGCCGGTGGGACGGGGACGGGGGTCGTGGCCGGTGGGACGGGGATGGGGATCGCGGCCGAGACGACGGGGGTCGTGGCCGGTGGGACGGGGATGGGGATCGCGGCCGAGACGACGGGGATGGAGGACGACGCCGCTTCGACCACGACGGAGAACGTGGCCGGGCCTATACGGTACAAACGGTTAAGACCCCGGACCGCCGTGCTCGCTACAAAACGGGATCAGCCTGATCGCGAGAAGAAGAAGGCGAAGGTCCTGACGAGTCCGTATATGCCGTTGCCGGACTCGACCCCTCCAGCTACAAAACCTCGCCTGAACAACTTAGAGCAATTCATTGAGTCGAGGATTAAAAATTGGGAGGCGGTAAGGGTGGAGTTGGAAAGAATGGGCCCAAAAGATGAACGGGCAGGCATCGTACAGTCTTATGATGTGAAATTCTTCAAAGACTTGTCTACTCAAAGAATTTGGCTCTCGGATGAGGTATGTTCTTTTAGCTCAATACGTTCTACCTAATTAATTATTTCGATTAATAACTTATTATGCTATTATTGCAGCACGTCATCGAGGTATTCCACGGTTTTATAGCGATGCAAGACCGCTTTGGGCTTCCCGTGGAGAGAGTGGCCTTCATGAGTACCATTTTCCACAATTGGTACTGTTTGAGTCCACCAAACCTCGCCCGTGGGATATGTCGTCGTTCGAACGACATGCTACGGGACAATACAATCACCCGCACAAGCCGTCACTCCACTGGAGCGAAGCGGAGGCTGCCGTCATACCGTTGGGTACAATGCTCATTGGGTGCTTCTGGTCGCACGGTTCAAGGAGAGAACCGTTCAGATTTTGGACTGCGACCGGGGTGCTGACAAGGACATGAGGTTCATAAAGCCATACGTCGAACCCCTCTGCGAGTTGATACCTCTGATGCTTCAGCACATCGGTGTAAATGACAATCTTGCGAACTTTACATATGCGCGGTGCGGCAAGTTCCCTCAGGGGAAGATCAGGTAAGTATCATTTGTCTTACTTTTTTTTTTGCAAAGTTCATTGTCTAGATTTTGAAATTGTTCTATTTTTTCGGACAGCGGGGAGTGTGGTGTATACATGCTCCGGGCGGCTATGTCGATGATGTTCGGTAAGAGAGATGATCTCTCCAAACTGAACGACGAAAAAGTTCGCTTATTTAGATTATTTTTGGTTGTTAGTATTTGGTTTAACAACTGGAATGTTTGAACAGTTTTTAGAATATTTTTGGAATTGTTGAACTGTTTTTGTATGGATCGTTAGTTTTTGAATGGATTGTTGAGTATTTGTATGGATTTTGGGGTTGTTCAGTTTGGTTTCTGGTTAGTTCAGTTTCACATGCAAGTTATTTTTTTTTCAAAACTTTCTGTTATTCGAGTAAATCTAACACTCGAATAATTGTACCTTATACGAATACCTTATTCGATTTTATTCGAGCAAACTTATAACTCGAATAATATAGAAACAACGAAAGAATCTAAGTGTTATTTCAACGTTCTCTGTTATACGAGTTACATTATTAATTCGTATTACAATATCGTATTCGAGTAACGTCTCCGACTTTATTCGAGTTCATCATGACACTCGAATAATGTATACGTATGGATATACGAATTACTACACATTATTCGAAGCCTCTATTCCATTTTATTCGAGCTAACTCGTAATTCGATTAAAATAAAACAACCAAAATTTTCTTATTATTGTAATCATGAAAAAGCTAAATGTGTTTCTTTAAAGTAATATAGTTGTTGCAGATTCATGAAAGTAAATAATATTAAAGATGAAAAAAAAAAATCATCTTTACCAAATGTTTATATGAATAACACATTGATAACAATTCTATATTAAAGTATAATGTACCAACGTACTCCATTATATGTCATGGAAGCTTTTTGTCGAAAATTGTTTATCTTCATCAAGCGACTTATTAACAACATCAAGGCCCTAAAACATCAAAATATTGATATTTCTTCATCTACGTATTGAGATAATTAAAATTCTTTATACAAAAAAAAACCTCGAATAAGTTCGAATAGTAGTACTTTATTCGGATAATGTTTCCGAATAAAGTTGTCAGCTCGAATAAGTTCTAGTTGAATAAACTTCTAACTCGAATAAAATAGAAACAACGAAATCATCTAAGTGTTATTTCAACGTTCTCTGTTATACGAGTTACAATATTAACTCGTATTAATATATCATATTCGAATAACATATACGACTTTATATCATATTCGAATAACATATACGACTTTATTCGAGTACAACATGTTACACGAATAATGTATACGTATGGATATACGAATTAGCGTACACATTATTCGCATCCTCTTCCATTTTATTCGAGCTGACTCTTAACTCGAATAAATTAGAAACAACGAGAACAGCTAAGTGTTACTTCATCGTTCTCTGTTATACGAGTTACATTATTAATTCGTATTAAAATATCTTATTCGAATAAGTTTTCCGACTTTATTCGAGTTCGTCATGCCACTCGAATAGTGTGTACGTATGGATATACGAATTACTACACATTATTCGAAGCCTCTATTCTACTTTATTCGAGGTCAAACTTTACTCGAAAAACAGTGAATAATAAGCAATTATTTAGCCAAATATGAATATTTCCCAACGACACAATCTCAAAGTATCCCTAACAACATACTAAAACGTCATACATCAAAATATAATTAGCGTCTACCACCAAACTCACCGACGGATGGAAACCTTCTTTCTTTTCTCCGACCACGCCTTGCTACGAACCGAGGTGGCAGCACCAATTGATCCACGGTATCCCATTCGGCTTGATCCGGAACCGGCAAAACTCGTCCATGATAAGCAAACTGCCACGTTAGGACAGAATAATAAGCCGAACACAACGGGTAGAAAGACGTGTTCGCTCGTAGACTCGCTGCGATTGCATGCGAACAAGGAATCCTATCGATGTCGAATTGGCGGCACGTACATGTCTTCGATTGCAAGTTAACGACGGCACGACTCCCTGAAGATCGGACATCATACTCTTGCGGAGCGATTTCGCTAACTTCATACCCTTGACTTTGCGTATACCTTTCACGGATTATTGTCTCCACCGTCGGGGTAAACTGTGTGGTTGCTTGAATAGACTGCTGTCTGTATCTAGCAAACCAATCAGTCGTCATCCTCTGTATCGATTCCAGAAGCGCAATGATCGGGAACTTTCTCTCTTCACGGAGTCTTGCATTGATCGATTCCACTCCGTTCGTAGTCATGATGTTATAGCGAGTTGTCGGAGAATAAGCTCGACTCCATCGTTCCTTAGTAGCATTTGCTTCCAAATATGCATGGGCCGCAGGAAACATTTTCTCAAAATCCCTATATTGCGAATCAAAGTCGCTTTGCTTGTATAATTTAGCAATCCGTATGAATGTCTCAGTCGCACCCTGCTTCTTACACCGGCCTTTCATATTTTGCGATAGATGCCAAATACAATGACCGTGGTGTGCATGACTGTAGACATTTGCAACGGCGGCTTTGATTGAAGGAGCTCTATCGGATACGATAACAAGATCATCCTCATTGGGTACGACCGCCAAGAGCTCGTTCAGAAACCACGTCCAAGCGTCTATCGACTCCACATCGTCAATTATACCCCAAGCTAAAGGAAACTGATGTTTGTCGCCATCCTCTGCTGATGCAATGAGTAACGTACCGTTATACTTTCCTTTCAACCAAGTACCGTCGATGCAAACAACCTTCCTCATATGACGGTATCCCGCAATACAAGCACCGAGGGATAGGAATACGTGTTTAAATCTCCGCTCATCGTCTAGATATAGACTCGCTATGGTTCCCGGATTCAACCTTCTCAACGTCGACAGGTATGACGGAACCAACTTGTAACTCTCATCGGGGTCACCTTTCATTGCATTTTGTGCTAAAATGCCTCCTTTCCATGCTTTGAAGTATGAAACTTTGATCCCACGATTTCTCATCATTGTTTGAATTAGTTTAGGGGCCGGTGTACTTGTAGAACCCTGAAAAGATTCAAGAAGCATATCACTCACGGAGGTTGATGATGCTTGAGTGAGTCTTGCATTCCGATTTGCAAGGTCGCACGTATGTGTGTTGCAATATGTACGAACTGAGAATACGGCTGTATCCTTATTCCTTGCCGTCCATATCCTCCAAGTACATCCCACCTCTTTGCATCTCACGCCGTAGTACGATCGAGAAGATTTTATAATCTTGACCTCGAAGCATGCATCTATAGCAAGTCTTTGGATCCTCTTCTTGACAGCCCTCTTATCCTCAAATTCATCACCGACTTTGATGGTAGAACCGTCGGTAAAAGAATAACGATCACTAGGAATAATTACATTTTCCTCCTCCTCCTCCTCCTCATCATCCCTGTCTGCATCTTCTTCGTTTACGCCATCAAAATTGATGTGCATGTTCTGCCGTGTAACAATATTCTCGTCAGAGTTGACGTGCACGTTCGCCTCATTGTGACCTTCACCCCATAATTCACATCTTCGTCTCCACCAAAGTCGATGATACGGTCAAAATAATCATCGTTGTAACCACCTCTACCGCTACGAACCTCAATTGGAACAGGACCAACTTCATCATCCGCAAGAGCTTGACGGGCAAGGGTCGCAGGGAGTCCAATTTCCACACGGAGAATTGGTCTATCCATTGGACCCCCTAAGTAAATATAACCCTTCAATTCTCGATCATTCTTTATATACAATGGAGCACAACCTTCCATACCTCTCATATATAGTTGATAACTAAACTTTAACTCCGGCCTCCCGCTTAAGCTAATAGACTCATATATTTCGTTTCGCAGATCCTCCAGCAAACAACAATCAACATCGAACCCAATGGGCTTTATATTTGTTCCCATCCTTGGAACCCAACTATATCTACTATCATCCCCAACTATCCATTCTCCATCGTAATCAATCATGATGCTGGTCGGCATAACCTGCATATAAATAAATAAATAAATCATAAAAAAAACTATAATTACAAATGAATTATTCGAATAAATCTAATATTCGAAAACTTAAACATATTCGTGTAACATATTCGAATACGAGAAAAACCGAATAAAGTTCGAATTACTCTTAATACTTCAAAAACTTTATTCGAGTACAAATAATTATTCGAATAAAGTTCGATTAGGCATAGTCTTTTACGAACTAAGATAAATCGAAAATTTATTCGTATAAAATTTGATAACTAATTAACATTATCCGAGTAACGTATTCGATATATTCGAATACGGTGTCCGAATGGAGTATAACGTAAGGAATTTATTCTAATTCCTTTTTCGAACCAATAAATATTCGGATAATTATTCGAATAATCGGAAAAACGAAATTTTCCTTCAAATTCGCACAGATCTACCATGGAAATGCTACCCATAACTACCCATTGCTGCGAAAATCTAATACCCGGTGCTCGAAATGTAAAATGTCGTTAACATGAACGAAACTTGCAATGCCCGATAATGTAAAATGCGATACATGAATTTTGCCCCATTACTTACTGTATATGAGCTGAAGAACGAAATTGAGATTCTTGGAGCTTGGGTGTTTCGATTTCGGTGGATGCTTCGACGAGTTTTTGCTTCGGTTTCGTACGGTGGTTGGTCGCGTTTATGAAGGTCGTTATATATGTATTTTATTTATTATATATATATGTTTTCTATTTATTTTGGTATTAATTAGGTTTAGCTAATTAATACAAACTTGTTCCTCTTTTTTCAATTGACCAAGTCTCCTTCTTATTTTTTTAAAATGAAACATAAATAGTCCTATTTATCAAATTGACCCAGGGTTGGGCAACGGAGAGATGATGATGACCGCGGGCAGAACGGGCAGTTTACCCGGCCCCATTGTTTGGGCCCAAAGTAGATTTATAGCTAGGGCTTACAGAGATGGTAAGTTCGACAATAATGGGCCGTCTAAAACTATCTAAGCCCATGTACTTGGGCCTATCTTACTCACTTAACGTCTAAAACTATCTAAGCCCATGTACTTGGGCCTATCTTACTCACTTAACTTTAAACTTTATATCATACAAATAAATTAGTTGAGAATTCTCCTCAACCATTATAGTCGGAGTGTGATGATAATTTTTTCGACCGGCAAAATAAAAATTGTGTAAAGCTTTAATTGGAATCCTCCAAACATTCGCCTCATTGGCCACTTGATTGCAATTTTATATCAAAGTAAAGATTTAAGCTTTCTATGCTTTTGCGATGCTACATTCCGTTTCTGAACCCACGCTCCCTTAATCTAAGGTTTTCTCAAAAGACCTTTTTCTTTTTGTAGATAGATCGTAATAATAAGATAATAAAATAATATAAAATCAAACGAATATAATATTACTTTATAATCCAAGATATGGAGATGGTCACTGTCGAAGCGGCGAAAAAATCACGGCCTGAAGTGGCCATCGCCTTAAAAGTTAAAACGGGCTTTTTTACATTCAAACTTCACTGCACAAAGTCCAAAAAGCTAAGTTAATACACCAAGTCTTCACTCTCCATCCATATACGTCACCAACTTAAGAACTCAGACAACCAAGACCGCTTCACTCCCACTCTCTTTCGTAGCCATTTTCGGCAAACAAAGAAATCGAAAAAGGAAAAGGAAAAGATGGAGCCAAGAAACCCCAGAATCTTGACTGCAGCGCTCGTCTTCTTCACTTTGTTTTTCAGAAGCTCATTCGCAGCTAAATCGGAAGTATACTCCACTAGGCTGGTGCACAGGTTCTCGGCGGAAGAAGCGCGTGGGTTTGGGAAGAGAAATGGGAGTAACACGGCGTCGTCTTGGCCGGAGAAGAAGAGCTTAGAACACATGAGGTTGCTGATGGACAGTGATGCGAAGAGGCAGAGGAGGAAGTTGCTGGGAGCTGAGAATCAGGTGTTTGTGGGTTCTGAGGAGGGTCGCACTTTCAACTTTGGGAACGATATGGGATGGTTCGATTTTCTTCTCTGATTAACTCCCCTTTTTTCGTTATTCATTTGAAAGATTTTCCTTTTTTTGCAATGATTTTCTTTCTGGGCAATGTAGATCCCTAGTGGTGGATTATGTGCAAGTTTCCATGATTTGTTGGGTTTCAGCTGGTGTGAACTTAGCTTATTCTGCATTTCATGATGCTAAGCGATGCTAAGCGATTATAGGTCTCACTTTGAGGAAGATATTTTTTTTTTGTTCTTCTAATGCAAGGAGAAAGGAAGAGTAATGTGTTTGAACTAAGTAATCTCCCCTGTTAGACAAGTGGCAATTTCCCTACTGAAAAGCGAGGATACATGAGCATGTAATGTAATAATCTGATGATTTCATGAAATTTTGTAGTGTAAAAAGGTTACATTTTGTAGATCGCGGATAATTGTGTAGGGTGGTGTAAGTTGTAACAGTAAGTAGGTAGCATTGCCGTATAGCAGATACAGATTCCTTAGCGCATCAAAAGCGAAACAGACGACAAAACTAGAGTTTTGTTGCAATTTCCGATGATTCGAATCAGTTACGAGGTTTCAGATTCTCCATTTATGCCTTGATAAGTTTTGTCGCACACAAGCTGAAATAGAAACAACGGTCCATCTTTTTGCGAATCGAAGAACAACTTACGTAATGTAATGAATTGACGTTTTCATTCGTTTCATCCCAGGTTGCACTATGCGTGGATAGATATTGGCACACCGAGCAATTCTTACCTCGTAGCCTTGGACAGTGGAAGCGATATGCTTTGGGTTCCATGCGAATGTACTCAGTGTGCTCCTCTAACATTAAGTCATTCCTCTAACATGGTACGTCAGTTTCTTTCATCGTCGAGCATTCCTTCGCTTTACTTTCGATTTGTTTGTGATTTCGTAAAAAATCTCGCAGGATAAAGAGCTCAAGGAATACAACCCTTCTCAGTCGAGCAGCAGCAAACAAGTACCGTGCAGCCACGATTTGTGCGAAATGGGGGGACCTAACTGCAAATATCCACAAGGGCGATGCCCTTACTCAATCAGTTATTCCTCCCAAGGAACTTCAAGCTCGGGATTTCTTTACGAGGACCAGCTTCACCTGATGCCAGCTGGCGGAAACGGTCCAAAAAGCCCTTTGCGGGCTTCGATAATGATAGGGCACGTCCATCTTTTTCTTTTCTTGTTATTTTCTTGCATTCGAAAGTCTGACAGTTTTTTCGTCGCCTGTAATAACAGCTGTGGCAGTAAACAGACCGGCGAATATTTGGACGGAATTGCCCCCGACGGCGTATTGGGATTGGGGCCTGGAAATGTTTCGGTCCCGAGCTTTCTTGCAAAGTCGGGGCTCATAGTGCGATCTTTCTCCTTCTGTTATGACAAGAACCACTCGGGACAGCTCTACTTTGGGGACGAAGGGCCTTCTTCGCAAAAGTCGACTCCTTTCTTACCTTTAAAAGAAGAAGATCAGTAAGTGCTTGCTTGGTTTATTCCATGAAATTGCTGTCGCATTGCTAAATTATTTTTTTTCTAAAAAAATTTGTGTAATAAAAAGGAGCGTCTACTTAGTCGAAGTCGAAGCGTGGTGCGTCGAAAGTTCGTGTCTGAATAAAACTTGGCATAAAGCGCAAGTTGATACTGGAACCTCCTTCACTTATCTCCCCAAAGAAAGCTATCAGCAAGTCGTTTCTGAGGTCGCCTTTCTTTTGCAAAATTTTCTTCTCTTTTAATCGAATCTCATTTTGTTTGGGCCTTTTCTTTTCTCCCGACAGTTTCAGAGGCAACTCAACGCCCAGAAAATCAGCGTAGAGAATTTCGAATACTGTTATGCCCCTCGGTAAGAAAGTAGCATTCTTTTTTTTTTTGCTTCTTCGGAATCTTTGCAGTTTCTGTATCATGCGTATCCTTTTTATGTGATTTATTGTTTCGAACAGTTCCCTTAGAACCTCGAACATCCCTCACGTGAAGATCGTCTTGTCCAAGAATCAAACCCTTCTAATCCAAGAAACCATGTTCCATATTCCCGGCGATGAGGTATTATATATAGTACAACACAGCTGCTCATTATTTCTCAATGCTAATTATTACTGTATACGAAGGGTGGATTATACTGCTTGGGCATACAGAGCATAGACGGAGACCTTGGGATCATCGGGCGTGAGTATTCATATTATTTTTTTCGCTGGCAGAATAAATTATTTACCCTTCTTTTTTGTTTTTTTTATCAAATTTCTTTGCATGCAAACGTTTTGCAGAAAACGTACTGATGGGCTACAGAGTGGTGTTCGATTGGGAGAAGCTAAGGCTCGGCTGGTCCGTTTCTAGCTGTAAGTTACTTTCTTTTTTTCTTTTCGCATTTTAGCAGCGCAAGAAAATAAGCCCGACGGCGGCTGTAAGTTTATTTACAAATCCCCTGTAGGCCACGGCGTTACTGACGAGGGCCCGTCGGGCCCTTTGCCTACTACGGACGACCAGGCGGGCCACCACAAGCCCGGCGCTGCGCCAGCTGTCGCTGTTCTGGCGCCCCCGAAATCATCTGCCTCGGCAGAGCTGAGTTGCCATTACTTATGTAGTAAGATTGGTTTTTTGCTATTACTATGGACGACAGCCTTTGTAATGGAGCTCATTTGGTGAGTTTAATTTATTAATTGGTTGATTATATCTGTTTTTTGTAAATTAACCCTCTTTTTTTTTTGCGGAGTTAGTAAATCGTATCATGTAGTTATGAAGAGTTGCTACGCTAAGGAAAGAATCTCTTCAGATTGGGACATTGATCTGATCCAATTGATTGAAAAATAATACGTAAAACAAACAATCTAAGTTTTCAGTGATCTAGAAAGCCTGTAACTTCTTTTTCTTCCCCCTCAAATTATTACATAGATTCATCTTTATTGTGGGGACACTGGAATATGATTCCTTCAAAAAAGTAAGAGCTGAATCCATATTTGATTTTACTTCTTACGATCGACACATATGCAGCTATATTGCATGTATATTCCATTATGCGCCGAGAATCTCCACAAAACCGACTTTGATTCAAAACATTAGTTAGTTAGTTATCTCCTAAACTAAATGGTTATGTACAGAAAAAGCTCAAGATTCTTGCACACCTTTTTACTTGCACCACATGTTCCAAATTCGATTATACATCTATATAACGTCCTCACATTCACAGACAGAACAAGAAAAACCATATAACCAACAAACTATACTTACATTATACCATCAAGAGAATATATATGTAACAATGGGAGTCGATGGAACGTTAGACTACTTGTCTGAACTGATAAGCAGCACAAGAAGGAAGAAGAAGAAGCAACTCAACAACGTTGATCTCAAAATCAGAATGGACTGCGAAGGCTGTGGCAACAAAGTCAAGAAAGTACTCTCTGGCCTAAAAGGTTAAAAATTACTAAGTTCCATACACTTCAATTAACTTCTCATTACCTAATTAATTAATATATATATATTATATATATATATATATATATATATATATATGTAAATGTAGGGGCAAAATCTGTGACGGTTGACTGGAAAAACCAAAAGGCGTCAGTTTACGGATTCGTTGACGCAAAGAAGGTACTAAAGCAGGCGAAGAAGACGGGCAAGAAAGTCGAGCCATGGCCTTACGTACCTTATGAGATCATCGCACATCCTTACGCTTTGGGAGTTTATGATAAGAAAGCGCCGCCCAACCTTGTTCGTGGGACCGATGAGCCCGGCGTGGCTACGCTCAACCCTGTCGAAGAGAAGTATTCGCTGTTGTTTAGTGATGATAATCCCCATGCTTGTTCTATCATGTAGATTAATGATGAATATATATGGTTAATAATATAATGCATGTGTATGCGTTTGATCTTAGACATTATCATATATGTGTAGACTTATGGAATATGTGTAGTACGAATTAGTATATCACTTGTATAACCAGTATTGTCTTGTAAAATATATGTGTTTCAGTATGGGTTGATGATTAGTACACTTTCTTTTCTTAGTGGAAGCATTTTTTTTTCTTCTCAAAATTACAATAAAGTAAAGAAAAAAAAACAAAAAAGGATTATTATATTGCGAGGGATATAAATTGCAGAACTCTTAGTATAAAATTGCGAGGGAGTTCGCAGTTCAGATTGAGAGAATAGCAGAAGAATAAGAAGGCGATCGTCGATTTGTGAAACTAAAATGGAGAAGATAATAGAAGAAGATCGATTGATGAAGAGCGATGGTACCAGAGCTATTCGGTGTGCGAAGGCTGCATTTCTAATCTATTCTCTCAGAAACGCCTCTGCTACTCCGACCAGCATCTCCTCAGCAGTCCAGGTATTGATCATTCTCTTTTGTTCTTCAGTGTATTCGTGGATTAGTTAAATTTCCGATGCAGTTGATAATCGCCTGATTCAAATCCGATGATCGGCGTAGCTATTGACGCTTCATTTCTGCTTCAATTAATGCGTGACATGCCTGAAGGATGAAATCACACGACGCAACAATTTCCTGAATCTTTCAATCTCTGCCGCCAGTTCATGAATTGCGACTCCCAGCCATCACTTGATTGAGGTTATGAATCACTTGGTACAAAGCATATGTTTTTATTTTCATTTTTTTCTTCTCTAGGATGAAGAAGAACTTGCGAAGCTGAAGGCAGAGCTGGCGAAGGAGATACAGAAAATGAAGAAATCGAGGCTTTGGATACAAATTGGCGTGCTTACACTTGTCATTTCCCCTGTTCTTCTCCTTCTCCTTCTCGCGAATTTCGATTGGGGGAAAAGCTGAAACAAGCCTCGCTAAAAAGGTCTTTTGCCATCGATTAAACCCAATAAGCAAACCCTATTAAGTCCTCCTAATTAACCATAGCAATACATTTCGAGATATTATGAGGTAGTATATGTTGAAATCGGTGAGCTGTCCAAAGTTATATTTTAGATTTTCGAGAGTAGAGGACCGATAATTTCAAGGCGCTGGTAATAAATTAAATAATTGTATCATCCTAAAAACTGATATATTTAAAATTCAACATAGGTTACTATCGTTAATTATGATTAGCTAATGAAACGAGCATTTCCCAATCTGCTAATAAATCCAAAGCTTCGACATTCTTACAATACAATAGGCTGAGCTAAATTATTGCCAAGTAGTCCCTTTGTGTTTTAACAAGTTCAAGTCTCATACGTGTCCCACCTTCACTCGCTGCTCTCTACAGAGTCGACCCTCCGACGAATTCGCAAATCGTCAAAATGGATGCGGTGTCCTCGCAAGACGACGTCGTAGAGGACAAATCAGAATGTCCCACGTGTCACTCCGGCGAACTCTGCCTCTGCAATCTGGGCCCATCGAAGGGTCTGCCGTTGTCTTCGTCGTCGTGCTCGCTGCTGAGCTTCGACTCGTATCCAGTTCAGGACTACGACAGGCCGTGGCGCGTGTTTACTGCGTCGGTTAAGGGTTTGGCTATTGGAGCTGGGCTGAAAGGAGGACTTGCTTTATTCGCTCTAGTATCTCGGCTCCGCCGCCGCCGATCGCTCCCTTTGTCGAGGTGCTTTAATTAGAATTTACAATCGCTCCCTTCGAGTTGTCTTTGATTATTGCAGTATAGCTCAACGACCACGTTTGATTGAAGCAGGTGCTTGAATTGTGTCGGATTGGTAATTGGACGATGATAACTGCGTTTACGATTTTTGTTCAATCCTTTTATATAGTGTATGGAATTTCTTTCCTGATATACAGAGAGTTAGTTTTCAGCTTTCCTTTCTTTGTTATCTGCAGGAAAATGGAAATGGCGCCACTTAGTGCGGATGCGATCTTGGCATTGAAGGAGACTTTGAGATATGGATTGTTTCTGGGTACTTTTGCTGGGACGTTTGTGACCATAGACGAAGTTATTGTTGCTTTAGGTGGCCATCGAAGGCATGATTTCTTGCCCAGGCCATGTGATCGTTACTATCTTATGCTTCTAATTAGTCGTGGCAGTGTTGAATTATGTTCTTTAATTGTTTAGGACTGCAAAGTGGAGAGCTCTTCTTGCTGGGGCAATAGCAGGGCCATCTATGCTACTTACAGGGATCGACACGCAGCACACTAGTTTGGCGATATACATTCTCATGCGCGCCACAGTGCTGGCTTCCCGATGTGGTATGAAAAGCAAGAGATTTTCCCGTGTGTGCAAGCCACTCACATGGGCTCATGGAGACATATTCCTTATGTGTCTCTCATCTTCTCAGATTCTGTGAGGATCCTGTTTCAGCTAGTTTTTTTTTCTAGTTCATGTTATATTTCAGTTTTTGATGACATCGCGTCCCTGTTCATTTTTACATGCCTTTTCTTTTTATCGCTAGAACATGCAAAGGTGCTTGACATTTCAATTAGTGCCATTTCCAGATGTTACCGAGCTTCTTGGTTCTCTATAAAATGCTTTTTCACGATACATTTCTGATATGGTGAATATTGGATCTGCTCTTTCAGGTCTGCTTATATACTGAAGCAAGAGAGTTTACCCGCAACATATAGGTCATTTCTCAACAAACACGGAGCGAAAGATCCTGTGCTCCTGCGTCGTGTGAGTGAGATTGCAAGTGGTATGCCTTTAACAAACTTGGACGCCGTAGAGAAATACTACAAGTCCAATGGCGTGGACATCAAACTGGACCCAAATATGAAAATACCTTGCTCGGTATGTAAAGCTTGATTCATGAATTTCTTGTCCTACTGATTTGCTGCTTAAACATTTACTATTTCGAATTATTTTATGCAGATAATCCATGGGAATCAAGCATGTGGCACCCATTTCATTAGTTTTCTAATTCAAGCGTATAAAAGGGCATTACCCGTTTATCTTCCGGTGTATCTAATACCTGCCTTAATTGTACATCGTCAAGATCTTTTGAAAAGGTGATTTTTAACGAACTCTCTTCGCATGGCATGCAATTGATAGCCCCTTCATGTATGAAATATTTTTATGCTAGTTGATAATGTTCGTTTCTAGGTTCAGACCCAACTTTTTTTTCCTATATAGCCCCTCCCTTGGGTTCGTACTTATTTCAGTTAATTCATCTTATTCCTCATTTTTTCATCTTATACCTCATTTTCAGGCCCTTCACAATTTTTCGAAAAGGGATTCTTGGAACCGCACGGTCAAGCTTGTTCCTCTCGATGTATTGTTCATCTGCCTGGTACGATATCATCTTGAAGGTTAATAATCTAAAAATTGTGGAGAAGTTGAATTTTATGGACATAGGTTATGGCCCCTTTCGTATAAGCCAGGAAACATGCGTGAAATTGTTGAACATATACCCCTTGTTCTGTGGCCCAAAACTTGAGCTTGAAACATGCTTCAAAACCTTTATCATTCGAACTCTGCAGTTCGTGAAATTTGTCAACATGGGTGCTCACTAACTAGCGACCTTTCAACAAGCTACTTGTTAGTCGCCTTCTATATTGCCCTTGCAGATTTTTATCGTTCTTAATTGGATCAACTTATGGTTATCATATTAATCAACCTAGGTTGTGGACATGTATGCTTTTCCGGATTCTAAAGAGATGCAACGTTCCAATGGTGGCCATAGGAACGGTAATACGTAACATCTTTATCTTCTTCCATGAACGAAATGATAACCTTTTGAGCTTCAATGCAGGCATATGCTCATTCGGTCTTGTAAAATTGTCTATATCGTTCTTTTGACAGTTTCCCACTGGGCTGGCTCTTGCAATCGAGAAAAAGAGCAGAAGGATAGAGATCTCTCTATACTGCCTCACACGAGCTATTGAGAGCTTCTTTACATGCATGGCTGAGGTGGGCTACTTGCCTCAGTCCAAAACTCCCAAGAGAGCAGACGTGTTAGTCTTCAGCTTATCAACTGCAATCATCATGCACTGCTACGCCAATGAGAGAGACGTCTTCCGATCAAAGTACCTCAACGTCCTCGACTGGGTGTTTGGTGTTCCTCTTCCGCCGTACGAAACAACTCCGCGTAAAAGAAGGTGACTTGTTCTACTTTGACACTTTTAGATCATTTGTTGGGAAAAAGAATTATCAATCTTTTCCTCGATTGAGTTGGGATAAAGCATTTACAGATCTTGAATTGAAACTAGTTGATGTGTTGGGGATTTCTCAAAGTTCTTACACAAGCTTGTCAGTTATATTTCAATTCAGCTATGATCACTCATTCAATTTCATCACAAACGCAGAGGATAACAAACAAAGATCTAACAAGTGAGCGATTTGATCAGACCATACGAAGTCTTAGGCGAGCGAAGATTGTCGTAAGCCGTAGCGTACTATAAGAATATAGCTTACAATTTGCAGGCAATTCATAGCTCATTCGACGTAAAACTTGTCCTGAAAAGACGGACATGATTCACCAGACAGCCTTTTAATCTCACAGCCGAGGTTAACTTCCATCAGCCGATGATTGTCCTTCGAACGAGTCATTGAAAATCGAATCATCATATTATCTCCTCGTTGGACTTTCTCGGGAGGATGCCTCAGAAACACCTAAAGCAACGATTAAAGTACTCGGTGAATTCTTTCTAAAGTATGATTCTTCCCAGGGAAAAAAAATTAAGGTCGCGTTTTGCCAAGGGATTTATTATTACATACCTGCTGACCCCAGTGTGTTGAAAAATCTTCGCTCGGGGCAGTTGTTAGTTCGACCTCGTGCTGAGCAGGGTTTTGTTTGTTGCCCTACGTTATAAAATTAGCAGAAAAAATGTCGGAAGAGAAAATCGTTATGCTATATCTGCAAATTTGGGTAAGAAATATCGAGAGAAACTCACTCGAAAATGGACATCGAACCATCCACAGTAGCCACAGAATCTGGACAAGTCTTCGGTTATGGACGTCGAGAAGGTTCCAGAAACTTCACGTATGTCTTCTACGGTAACTGTCAAGCAGTCCATCTCTTTGATGCTCATGGGCGTCCCTATAATCTGCTTCGGATGAAGGTTGTTCCATATCGATGTCTAGAAAGATTCAAAACAGTTGCTTTTTCCATCAAGACAAAAACAGAACCAAAAAGCTAAAGATATTAAAAAGTAAGGTTGTTATGAAGCAGAGACCTGCAAATAGTATTTCCTATTCTCCTCATCATAGGGCTTCGTCAAAACACTCATATCAACGCCGTAAGAGTCTTTGGTATCTTCTACGAAGCTATTCCAATCATCCATTGCTCCCTCATAGTCCTTCATCTTATGATCTACTAGCCCAGACCTAATCGGCGCTAGCCACATTTGAGCATGGCTTGGATACCTACATCACCTATGCTTCATTAGTGGATCAAATGATAAAGAAAGAATCGTTTTTGACTGTATACTCAAATTCTAGTGATGTTACAGATCAGACAGAAAGGAAGAACTAACATGACTCCATTCGGTTTCAGCCAGCGATCCCTAGCACAGATAACAGAGTCGAACATGGATTCACGCAGAAGGAAATACCCCATCCATTCTGAAATAATTACATCAACTGCACAAACAGACACCAGATATAAGATGAAAGGATGACTAGAAAGTTGACTGTCTGAAAAAAAATTCAACATAAGAGGCGATCGAAAAAAGGTCGACCTTTTTCAGGAAGTGTAACTTCCTCCATCGATCCTTCGATCACTTCAACCACACCGTAGAGCCCATTAGCTTTAACAAGTTCCCTCGCATGTTCGGCCATTTTTGTAGCTTCTACTGCGTACACTTTCCTAGCGCCGGCTTGCGCAGACCATATAGCAAGAATTCCGCTCCCAGTCCCAACATCAAGAACGGTCTAATTTCAGAAAGAGGGCAAAATAAACTCAGCATACGTCTGAGCTGTTCATCTCTGAACTGAACGAACACACTAAAAGAAATAGTACCTTTCCTTGGAAGTGGTGCTTGTTTCTGAAGACGGCGTTGTAGTAAGCGTCCATGCGAACACGGTCCGAGAGCATCTCCTTTTGGTGGTAGAGAAAAGCGTAGGTGCAGAAATAGTTGGCAAAATCAACGCCCTTGTCCACGCCCCCATTTTCGCCATTGCCGCTATTACTTCTGCTGCCCATGATTTTTTCCTCCTTTTCGATGAAAATACACAAAGCTTAACACCTTAGTCGTATGTCCTTGCGAGTTGCGAAGACAGCTGATTTTCTTTATCAGCTGTGAATCGCGAGCTGTCTGAGCTTCAAGAACGCTACGAACCAAAAATGAGTTCAAAAGCAAGGGTTTAGGGTTTTACGCCATTAGTTGAAAAATGCATTTTGCTCCTCCTTTTAATTAATACCCAAGTCATCCCTTTATTTTCCAATTTTCCTATTTTAGTCCCCCAACCAATGTTGAGGCTTGAGGGGAGAATCCAAATAATTACTCTGTATGATGTGATCCATTTTAAAGTAAGACGAACAAATGATACCTCTATCGAAGACAACAACAACCTTAGAATTACGACAAAACAGAGGTTTTTTGTTGGTTTTGTTGAAGACAACCTTGGAACTTAATAAGAAGCAAGTTTCACAATTATGTAACATATTATTTCACCCTAATTTGCATCTCTTTGCGTAGTAATCGCACCCTTCGTAAACCTCAAGGCCCGACCTGCCAAGTTTGTCTTCTTTGAAGCAAGCACAGCGTTTGCTCATCTTCCCCGTCAATGCTATTTCGTGGGGTCTCTGTACTAACCTTGGATAGCCTTCGTCGCACCATATCTGAGACATTATGCACAGAAAAGATGGTATGGCTATAATTCAATAACAGAGCAGAGCCATTCTTCTTCATTACAGAGGTGAGTAAGTAAAATGGGGGGAGGGGGTTACCTCAGAACCCTCTTCTTGGCTCCACTTTGAGTTGCAGCTGGCGACCTGAGATTCTTCGTTCTTCTGTTTTTCGAGGAGCTGGGCGCCTCGAGCAGCTTTTGCTTCGACCCCTTTCAAGTACTTTGTGGCGTTGCCTTTGCTGTCGTAGTAACGACCTGCCAATTTACCTATGTATCTGTTGTGATGATTATGAACGACATTCATGAGATCGAATAGTTTGCCTGCTGTTGTAATAAGATAACGAAGGGGCGAGATTAAAGAATCGGTTTTTGCATACGTATATGTCCTGAAGTAGAAATCTCTCCATTCGACGATGCTCTTCACCTGTGGAAACACATTAAAAGGATGATGAAAGAGAACTCTCAGAAGCAAAAACAGAGCGATGAGACGATGGGAACTTACGTCAGTGCTTGACAAACCGTGTAGATTATCGGTAAGCCCATCTCCTGGATATGCGTATACACTCACACATTGAAGGGAGATTTGCACGTTATGCGATTAACTAACTCATTAAGCTCAAAGGATTCTTCTCGTTGTTGTTGCAATATTGTGAATGAGAGGATTAATTAGAAGTAGGGAAAAGTGAAATTATATACCTGTAAAGTTTCCAGAAACAAATGCTCGAGAAGCATCCCTAAGCAGATTCAAATGGCAAATATATTCGAAGAATTAGCTCAAACCATTCAAAAACTCATTCATACTAATAGAAGTAACAATAAAAATGCAGAGACGAACAGCTGATAGGATACGAACGACCAAAAATATGTAGCAGAAAATGATTATGTGTGAACATCACTGAATCGAATAGAAACAGAGTGTATGGAAGGACCTTCCTGAGAAATGATGGTATCCACCTCCAGGACCATAATGGCTTTTCCCTTTAGTTACATCGAACACTGACCTACAAGAATTAAAAAAGAAAAAACCATCACCATCGAGCAATCCAAGTAAGGAACAAGTTAAGATTTTCGAATCATATATCGCATGAAAAAAGCAAACAGCTTTACCCCAAGATTGCAAGAAGTATAGGCAACCCAGGGTCGGAACCATTATACAGAGCTAGCTCCTCAGCAATGAATAGTCTCTGGCAACAAAAATAAAACAATAAAAATCAGAACAAAAGCTTCTGATTTGTTCAATAAAAGAAAAAGGGGAAACTGTAGACAGAAAAAACAGGGGATTTTACATACAGGTGGAGGAAGATTAGGAGATTTGAGGTGAAAAAACTCGACAACGAAAAAGGATAACAGCGCTAAGCATATTGGGATCCCTAAGAATGGGGACCAACGCATCTCTGTGCTCTTCGACTTCGTCGGGTCGGGTCGGGTCGGGTCGGGTTTCAGCAGTGAGTCAGTGACAGAAGAAGCGATTTGGTACAAGATTGTTTAGGTGGAGACTGGAAGAAAGAAGCTCAAGTAGCACCTTTCTTTTTTTTGTCAATTTTTTAATAAAATTTATTTATGTTTACTAGTTGTTGGCCATGGCTGACCGAAAGCTTCCCAATGTCCAAAAGCACTTCCAAATTCCCAGAAAAACGGAGATTGAGGTTCGATTCGTGCTAATTTCGAGATTCAGGAAGTTTGAGGAAGCTAGAGAGATTACTTTCAGCTCCATATTTCTGAAGACTTCGATTATTTCTCGTTCTCACGCTTCTCTCGAGGTTCCTTTCCATTTATAGCACGATTACGAACTTACTTCAATTTTTCCAGCAAATTGACGATTGGGTTTTCGATTGTCTGGCGTTTCATCATTTTTTAACAGCACGCTGGCGTGGCTGATGAGCTTGATTGCGCTGTTTGGAGAGCTTGCCTTCCATTCAATACGTCGTCGTTATGGGCCTGTGGGCTGCTCATTCTCTCCTCCGTTGCGTTTCAAGAAACTCTGCGCTTTTTGCTGTGGAGAGTTTATCAGTAAGTTTCCATCTCCTGAACTCATATGATGCTTGAGTTCAGACACTTCGTTGCAGCTTCAGCTATATGAGAGCTGGCAGGGATTTAGCAATCTTGTCAGTTGTATTTATTCTTTGCTCATAGTGGCAAATGTAATATGACAATCTTTCTATGGTAACATTTTCTTCTGCTTATTCATTTCGCCTTTATTTTAGGAGGATGGAAGAAATGCTGAATGCTTTTGCTGATTGATAGAGTTTCCAAACCACGCCTTTTTATCGCTGATAAGATGCAAATTGCTCTTGGTAAAGTAGACACACTAAGTACTCTTTTTCTGAGCTTTTCTAATGAGCTTCATATCTGCAGTTGTAATCTTTCTTCGTAGACGAATCTAATCATATGCAAGCGGGGAGGTATGGGCCATGGCATTGCTCATGCCGTCTTCTTCTGTGTCAGCCTCTTAACTCCTGCGTTTGGGCCAGCGACCTATTACGTGGAGAAGTGCTCTCAAATGCCATTATTCTTAGTATCATGCAAGTTTAACTCTCGCCATGTCTGAAAGTCACAGTTGCTTCTTTTACAAAGTTTGCTTGTGAGTGAATCTGACTGAGGTGTTCTCTACTATATACATATGTATACCTTTTTCAGCTCTAATATCCCTCGCATTTGCCACCATCCACACTTTCTCGATGGTCGTTGCATTCAGCGGATATTCTCAAGGAAACACAACAGATGAGCTTTTCGCTCCCATAGTTCATATCATTGCAAGATTTCTTGTAAGAAATTCGTTCCCTTTTTTCGTGTTTTCTTTTTTCTTCTTTTCGCCTAAGAACGATCTTCTTATACTTCTGCTGCCTTTCGCCTCTCTCTTACTTCAGACGCTGATAAACCTAGCAAACGGTGGCTGTGTTTTCGGCGCCCCTCTACTCTTTGCTGTGGCCATTCTCACTTTGGCTCACTGTGGGAAAACTGTGTAGGGAAGGCTAAGAGAAAATAGATACAATACAGCTTAGCAAATATGTATCAGTTGCTTACATCTCCTTCTAATGTAATGATAACTCTTTAATATATCACTCTCTGCCCTCTTTACCTCAAGAAAACTTACAATGTTGAACCTCGCGAACTATTACTACAAGCTATTTGAAACTAAATAAGAGCCAATCAGACAAAACAAAACTGTCAGTGCATCAATCTTAAACAACCTTATTCCAAACAAACAAGAAAAACAAGTTAATATCCAAGAAGAAGAAGCATAAAACAAAGAATGCAAAGCGTACTTCATTCATCATCTAGGAACACTACTGACCCGCCTAGCCCCAACCCTATCGAGCCTCTTCACCATAGCCACGGCCTTCAAATTCCCACCGCTCATAAAAGCCTCGACCATTCTCTCCCCAATCTCCCTCCCTCTCTCCTCGCTGTCGATCACTGCCACCGCAGTGGGTCCCGCCCCGCTGATGGTGCACCCAAAAGCTCCGGCGGAAATCGCAGCCTTCTTCACTGCTTCCATGCCTGGGATCAATGGAGCTCTCCTTGGCTCTACGATCTTATCTGACGAAAGGGCTTTCCCTAAGTTGAGCAAATCGCCTTCTAACACAGATGCCACCAAGGCGCCAGCTTGGCTGCTGTTCCATACGTGGTGGGACATTGGGATTTCTTGGGGTAGGGCGGCCCTCATTTTCTTGGTCGGAGCTTCGAATTCTGGGTTTACTAGGACGAAGAAGAGGTCTTTCTCTTGAGGGAATTTGAGTTGGATTAGTTCGAGGGGATCGTAGCTTCGAATCAAGATGAACCCTCCCATGATCGATGGCGCTATGTTGTCTGCGTGATAGCCAGAAACCTAATATGGTGGAAAGGATTCGACTTTTGCGATTTGATTGAATCAGATAGAAATGATCTTCATTTCACCAAAAAGGATGGAATTTTTTCAAGAATAGAATGTTGGAAGAAGATGGGGTTTTATGCAAATGAATCAGAGTAACTACTGTAACTATTTCGACAAAGAAATGCAGTGTTTTACAGTTACCTTGGATTCCGACTCCAATCCGGCGGTACGAGGTCCGACGCAGATAGAGGCGACCCAAATAGCTCGTTCACCGCCACGGCCGCGGCGGCGGCGCTGGCCGCGCTGGACCCGAGTCCCGATCCCAAAGGTAAGCCCTTTTCGAGGGAAAGAGAGAGCCCAACAGATCGGATGTTGAGCATTTTCATGACTGCGATGGCGGCGATGCCGGCGCAGTTGTAGAGAGGATTCTTGGTGAGCTTGTTTCCGGCGCCGGAGATGTTGGAAATGGCGAGCTGTCCGGGTCGGACCTGCGGGTCGACCTGGAGCGTGACGTGGTCTCCGATTCCGTCGACGGCGCAGCCGAGGAAATCGAAGCCCGGGCCGAGGTTGGCCACGGTGGCGGGCGCGAAGGACTTGACGGAGGCGAAGATGGGTTCAGGTTCGGAGCTAGGTTTGGAGTGTGCGGAGGAGAGGGAGACGGTGGCGCGCGGCGGGTTTGAAAGGGTTTTCGCCGGCGTGGAGCGGTTGGAATTCGATAGGGCGTTGAAAGAGAGTGCGAAGGTGGAAGCCATCGAACGGCGCCGTTTGCTCGACGATGGTATGCGCGGCGGTGGTGTCCAACTACCTGAAACTTAACGGGTTATTTTAACAGATAGGAACGTTTCCTATTTTTATTAAACAAAAAGGAACGGACCGAAAGTTACCGAAATACCCCAACTTAAGTAGCATTTATTCGAGTATTTAAAAAATTCGAATTAATTCGAATAATTTTTTTTTAATTCGAATTTATTCGAATTAATCAATTCGAGTAACAAAAACTCGAATTGAAAAATATTAATTCGAATTTTTATTCGAATTCTTTTTTACTCGAATAAGTGCTATTTTTATATTCGAATTCACTCGAATAGTTCGAATAAAATATTCGAATAAATCGTTTTTTACTCGAAAACGTCGATTTCAAGCTCAAAAACACGAAAATTCACCCAGATTTGGGGTTAATACATGTAAGAATCACGAACCCATCGATTAAAATCTCATTTCGACATGAAATTTCAGTCGAGCGGATCAAAATGATAATCAAACACTTCGATTTTTTTTTAAAATACCCAATCCCTTTTTTTTAATTAGAAAACCTAGAATCCCTTTTTTTTAATTTCGCACAAAAGTAATCCTATTTAACAAAAAAATCCAAACTTAACATAGAGTCGTAGGGTTCCCTAATTTTTTTATTTTTCTTTTCGAAGAAATATTATTGCATTGCATTTGCAAAAATATCGTAGTAATTATCATCATGATATTTCCAGAAGAGAAAAATCAACGGCAATCTACATATAAATACCCAGTAACAAACTAAAAAGCCACTTAGGTACCTTGTCAGATATATTTTATAGGTAGGTACCCATTTGACTAAACATTTTACACTTAGGTACCTAATCACCTAAGATTACAAAATTACCCTTATTAAATGATTTAGAATTTCATTTCTGTTTTTCTTTCTCAGCAAAAATTGAGGTCGAGCCCGCCGTCGACGAAAATTCTTCCCGTCGATCACCTTCTTCTGCTCGTGCCGGCACCGAACAGCGATATAAGAGCCTGTTGAACGTTGGGTTTTCGATTTTGGGCGTTGATTTTGTCAGGTAAGCTTGTCTTTTGGTTTGGGTTTGGTTTAGGGTTTTCACGCGTTTGTTCAAGATTTAGCCCAAATCTGGGAGCTCAATGCGATCCAGGAGCTCCAAATAAGAGTGGAATGTTAGGATTTGATAGTTATTGAGGCTAATCCATCGAGATTTCGGTTTTTTTTATATAACTGTTATCACGTACCATTTCTTATGTATATTGCGTACCATTGTATGTTGTTTTACCGTACCTAAATATATTACGTGACACAGTCCGATTGGACATTTATATTATGTAGTATCTTTGTGTCTTTATATTACGTACCAAGCAACCTGTCTATACGGTACCAAAATGTCTAGTTATGCAGTACCAATATAAACTATACACCGTACCATTTATACAGGTTGCCATATTATCTGAAAATATGGCATCTGCAAATTCGATTGGTGGCGGGACCTTATTTGCAACGTGTGAGTATAAAGGGAGTGTTTCTTACTATTAATCAATGAAGCAACGACGCTTATCGATATATACGTATCCCTCCAAAGAAGGTGGTCGGATATCGATTCCCGGCATGACTCAATAAAGTATCAAGTTCCGTTCCAAAGTTTGTACTCGACATTGAAGGAAATGCGGATGTTTTCAATATGTATCAGCTGTTTATTCGATACAAATTTTCAATGATACCGATGAAAGTGGAACGTGCCGATGGATGTGGTACAAGTGGCCCGGCGAACAGGTTTGTTTTTATTTTATTGTTGTTAAACTTTAAATTTAGGGTTTTCATATTGATGATTGATAGCATTACTTGTAGTACGGAAGAGAACGGAGAATCCGTGGAGTTTGATTTTGAAAGAAACACAGTAGATGCATGGAGTCATTGCATTCGGGGAGATGGACAAATCTTTAGGGATGCAGATACGGAATTTGAAAAACTACTCCATTGCAATCCGGAGAAACTTTGTCTACGCAAAGAACGAGCGTAAGAAAATCATTGCCGTTTGCAAGGATGAGACGTGCAAGTGGCGGATTTATGCATCGCGTTATAAATGCGACAATTCATTTGCCATTCGGAGATCCAATCTACAACACAGTTGTGGGGAAGATACTCTTAGGAGTCGTGATCATCCGCGAGCGGACGCGCCGTGGGTAGGGAACATAGTGAAAGAGAGGGTCCGAGACGAGCCATCGTATCGTCCCGTTGCCATGGTTAAAGACATCCTAAGGGACTATGGAGTTGAAGTGGGGTACCATAAGGCGTATAGAGGCAAAGAAAGTGCCATTCGTAACATATATGGGCTGGATAATGGTACGTTTGATCAGTTGAGGTGGTATTGTAATGCCGTTAGAGAAACCAATCCGGGTAGTGTGGCGGAGTACGATGTATACCCTCACGACAACAAGTTTCGTCGGCTCTTTATCTGCTTCCATGCTTGTCTCGTAGGTTTTGTTCGGGGATGTCGGCCGCTCATATTTGTTGATGGTACTCACATTAAGACCAAGTTTAAAGGAGTGCTCGTTACGGCCGTCGCAAAGGATGCAAACGAAGATTTGTTTACGATTGCCTTTGGCGTTGTAAGCGTTGAAAATGATGAAAATTGGGAGTGGTTCTTTGCTAAGTTGAGGAGCATATTTCATCATTACCCGTCGACATTGAGGGAGCTGACGTTCTTCTCAGATCGGCATCCGAGTATTATTAAAGCTGTTTCTATATCATTTCCAGGAAGTCGTCATGCATATTGCTTGCGCCATTTGGTTGACAACTTCAAAAAAGAGGTAATTGTTTAGTAATGTGTACACTACATTAGTGAATATGAGGCAAATAATTTGTTATATTTACAGGTGATGAAACATTACCCGAAGCACAACAAGAAACATTGGTCATCCGTCTTCAAAAAAGCGGCTTATGCTACTACTTCGGTTCAGTTACAGACTCACATCGCCAGCATCATCGAGTCTATGCCAATTGCGCAGACTTTTATTGAGAGATCAGATCCAACATGTTGGGCAAATGCGTTATTCGACGGGAATAGGTGGGGAGTTATTAACAACAATCAAGCAGAGTGTTGGAATTCTTGGGTAAAAGAAGCACGAGCGTTGCCTGTGAAGGGCATGGTTGATACCATTCGCGTGAAAATCATGACAATGATGCACGAACGACGCGAGAGAGGACTGACCCTTGTTAGCGAGTTATGTCCAAAACAAGAAAAGAAACTTGTTCAGAATATCACTGCTGCTCGCATGTTGAAAGTGAGTAAATCTTCGAACGTGGCATTTGAGGTTGTCGGTGAAGATGACTCAGTTGCGGTGGACATCCAGCAGCGGACCTGCTCATGCAGAGAGTGGGAAGTCTATAGAATCCCTTGTAAGCATGCAACAACGTGTATTGCGACTATGAGACATTCTTTTTACGATTATTGTGATCCGTACTTCCGATGCCAGAAGTATAGAGATGCATATATGTCGATCATCAACCCTATTCCGACTCACGAGATGAATGCTCAAACCAATGATGGGAATTTCATTCGTGACCCGAATATCCGTGTTCTCCCCGGTCGCCGAAAGACACGGAGGATTCCTTCTCAGGTAGATAGAAGATCTAACAAGTGTAAAATATGTGGGAAATACGGACATAATCGTCGTACTTGTACAGAAGCCGTAACGACGTAGCGTCCGTATTTTCCATGTATTTTCTTATTGTTTTTGTCACATAACCTTTTCTGGTGCTCTTTTGTATGGCAATGGCTCATTCTTTTTGTCTAAATGATGCCATTAGGTCATTGTTTTGTTCAAATGTGTCAATAGGAGATGGCTCGTTGTTTTTGTGTAAATCTGATAATGTAATGACCGCCAGTTTGGTACTGAAATATATGTAAATTTGGTACCCTAAGATATGCAGATTAGGTACTGTAATATATCACGGTTTGGTACCCTATGGTATTCAGATTTGGTACTGAAATATAAGTAAATTTGGTACCCAAAGATACTCAGATTTGGTAATGTAATATATCACGGTTTGGTACCCTAAGATATGCAGATTTGGTATTGTAATATATCATAGTTTGGTACCCTAAGAAATGCATATTTGGTACTGAAATATACGTAAATTTGGTACCCTAAGATACGCATATTTGGTACTGAAATATACGTAAATTTGGTACCCTAAGATACGCATATTTGGTACTGAAATAGACGTAAATTTGGTACCCTAAGATATGCAGATTTGGTATTGTAATATATCATAGTTTGGTACCCTAAGAAATGCATATTTGGTACTGAAATATACGTAAATTTGGTACCCTAAGATACGCATATTTGGTACTGAAATATACGTAAATTTGATACCCTAAGAAACGCATATTTGGTACTGAAATATACGTAAATTTGGTACCCTAAGATACGCATATTTGGTACTGAAATATACGTAAATTTGGTACCCCAAGATATGCAGATTTGGTATTGTAATATATCATAGTTTGGTACCCTAAGAAATGCATATTTGGTACTGAAATATACGTAAATTTGGTACCCTAAGATACGCATATTTGGTACTGAAATATACGTAAATTTGGTACCCTAAGATACGCATATTTGGTACTGAAATATACGTAAATTTGGTACCCTAAGATATGCAGATTTGGTATTGTAATATATCATAGTTTGGTACCCTAAGATATGCATATTTGGTACTGAAAGATATGCAGATTTGGTACTAAATATACGTTAATTTGGTACCCTAAGATATGCAGATTTGGTACTGTAATATATCATGGTTTGGTACCCTAAGATACGCAGATTTGGTACTGAAATACTAGTCTGTTTGGTACCCTCAGATACGCAAATTTGGTACTGTAATATACCACGGTTTGGTACCCTAAGACTTCGAATTTAATACTTGGCTATATTTCATCAGAAACATGCACATTTCAATCGATGTTCATGTGTAGAAAGGAAGAGACAATTTCTGACTTTTTCTGTCATGATTGCACACTTTTATGACGTTTTCCTGTCATGTTTGGTACAGATTTCTGACATTTTCTGTCATGAGTGGACAAATTCTGACATATGATGTATTAAATCAAAGAGACAGCTCATAGTACATGTCGGTGGCTTTCAATAAATGTTTCTTGTCACTATGTAATTTTGGGTACTACAACCGTGTATGGGTTGGTACGCTTCAAGCAAAACGAAAGGTACCCCTACCATGATATTTAAGGTACGGCGTCCCTTAAATATATGATACGTCATACTAGGGTTAGTATTTTTCGAGGTCGTACGAATTACCTTTTCATCTCGAACCACCGTAGAACAGTAATATAACGTATTAAATACGTTTAAGACCAAAGTCGGTGCATTAGGCCCCGCACACATGAATTAAATCTTAGAATACCAAGTTTCATTATAGTATAAGGATACAAACAAGAACATCTACAACATAATTTGAATAATTTGGTGAGTCCTACATCTGCGAATTCGGTGCATTAGGATTTGTTCTTTTTTTTCATTTCGTTATTGTTAGGTATTATCAAAATCACGCAGGACAACGCGATTCAGTTAGGAATGTATTTATTTTTCGATCGTATAACAAATGGTACGATATACTTTCATATCTGGGTACTATATATGTATAAGTATGGGTACGGTAAGCCTGCCATTTATGGTACTATATATGTAAATGATAAGGTACCTCCTGTACAACACAAGGTACCTTAGTGTACAACAGATGAGGTACAGTTTGGTACGTTTTCCTGTTATATCTGGGTACCGTATATGTATACGTATGGATACGGTAAAACTGCATGTTATGGTACTTTTATATGTAAATGATAAGGTACGGCATGTGCGATGTATAAGGTATGGTGTATATTTATATAATGGTACGGTTAGTATGAAAGACAAGGCACTTCAGCTCTTATGTTTATGGTACCCCATATATTTACATAATGGTACGGTTAACCTACATATTCTGGTACTATGTACGTAAAAGATAAGATACGGTCATACAATAACATATGGTACTGCATAAATTGACGACAGTCATAGAACACATCGCAGCACAACACTTGCAATAACCGTCCATGCACAAAAGAAAAACCAACATAAACAGCCAAAGGTCTCCAAACAGTCTATCCCCAACTTAAAATAAGTTAACCAAGAACCTTACTGAAAAAGATCTAGCATACAGCTACGCTCGTCACGTAAAATGCGTGCAGCCATAGAAGCACGATACACGTCCATGTTGACTTCTTTGCCATATTTTGCGAACTCTGGGGTGTCGACAACGTACTCTTCGATGGTTAAACATGCATGCACCCCGCAGTCTACAGCGCCAAATTGGGGTCGGTTGTACTCTGGATCCACGGACTTCTTACACAGATAATCGTACTTCCATGCCCAATACTTTGTCAGAAAATCAGCCTGCAGAATAAAAAAATAACATTAAGGCAGAACTGCAACATAGTCGACCGAATCTATCCAATGTATATACTTACGAAGGCTCTAGCGGCCCAGGTCATCTTATGCGAGGCCATTGGATCCCGAACGTAGAATTTCCGCTCGTTGACCTTGTAGACGAGCACTCCCCAGTGGTTACCTGTCAACACAGGCGTCAACACGTATGACAATTTTGTGAGTGCATCGCCATTAAGCCGATCTAGCCATGCCCGGCTACTCCCCGCCATCTCTTGGACGAACCTCTCTATATGATCAGCTTCCACCTTCCTCTTTCTCGACACCTTCTGTATCTTCGTCCAGTAATCGATCTGCACAAAACTTGGGAATACAAAGACGCTTTGTCTCCCGGGGATCCTCGCGAAAGGCCGTGTCAAACAATCGACGAAAGCATCGATAACATTGGACTTAAGCAAATCCCGAAATAGAAGCATATAGAATCCTTGTGCAACGACGGCGGCAAAGTCGCTTTGCCAAACGACGTCGCTGCATAAGTATTAATCGCACAATTAAAAAGTAGTCAAACAAAAACAATCGAAACATTGAAGAAAATGGTACCTAAGCTTCTTCGCTTTAAGGTACGTGTCGATGCACTGACGCTGCTCCGCATGGATCTCCTGTCGGGCTGCATAGTCAAAGCTGTCCGCGTACTTGGAGCAGTATGCCACCGACGGCTCTCGAGCAGACTCGGTGGCCTCGACATCAACCACAACAGCTTTGTTTTTTGCCTTACCCTTCTTTTGTGGCCGCTGAGGAGTTGAATCTGGTGTGAGAAAAGCCGAATTTCGCCGCTTTTTACGATCTTTTCGGCCTCGCACCGTTCGAGCAATCGACGAAGCCTTAGCCTCCTCAGTCTGATCCTCTGCGCCCTTATCCTCCTCGTCATCCTCTTGTTCTCCTTCTTCACTAACCTCATCCTCCGCTTGATCCCCATCACCAACCGCAACATTGCTCTCCTCGGCCTTCTCACCATCGGTAGGAGCCATCTCCTCGGCCATCTCCTTCCTGGCCTTCTCACCTTCGCTATGAACCATCTGCTCGGTCATATCATCGCCCTCACTGTGATCCTGTTCCTCGGCCCTATCCTCATCCCTATCATCGCCCTCCATGTTAGCCATATCCTGTGCCTTATCATCGCCATCATCCTCACACACATCCTTGTCCTTAGCCTCAACCTCTTCCTCCTCCATCGCATCCTCGTTGGACATATCAACCTTCGACTCACGAGATCTTGACCGTAGATCTCTTATAAGCTCGTTCTTCGATCTCAACTCGGCTTCTAACCTCTCCACACGAGCACTCAGGTCTAAATGAGATCCGTCAACTCCTCCATCAACCTTAACCACACACAATTCATTAAACAGTTACAAACAAAGCAAATAATACCTAAAAAAGTAGGGAATTTTATACCTCCGGAAGCAAATTTATCGGATGCACAAACTTCACCTCCTTCTTCGTTGGGTATATTGGGACAACAGAGGCAATTGCAGCCAATTCAGCCTCCGCAGCGATTACGTCATTCGGCTTCCTACTTTCTTCCCAATTGAACATTCGGGGAAACATATACATTTCCCGCCTCTGCGCCAAGGAGGGCACGTGCTCATACACCCAAATCTGAAAGTTGCCAAAGCATTGAATTCATCAATAAACACATAATCAAAAAGGTAAACTGACAACGTAACGTAGAGTATTACCATTAGCCCAATAGTGCACCCGTTCATCATCAGGCTGGACGAGTCGACCCGCATTGAATTCGCAACAATTTGCTTTATCTCCGCAACCAAAAACTCGTGTACCGCATTTCCCCATGCGTACTCCCCCATCATGTCGACATCGTCGACATACGCATTCACGAACTTTGGGTTTTTTGAATTCCCCATCGGGAACAATACAGAGTTAAACAAGAAAAGAGCAAACAACCTAACAAACTCATCTGTGTTCTCCCTCCCAGGCTCTCCTACGAACTTCTTCAACAACTCTAAGATTTTCTTACGGGTTACGTTGCCATTTTTCCCCCCGAAAAGTCGATCAACGGTTTTCGATTTCATTTTAGAATTTAGGTCAACGGGTTGTCCTACATTATGCAAGGCCATTACTACACTAAATTCCTGTGGGGAGTGGGGAGAATACCACATTCGTATTCTCCCCCAACCTAAACGTGTTGGCCTCTACACTATAACGCTTTATCAATGCCATAATTCGAGCAAACGAATGAGACATCTTAGGCATATCTAAAAAAAAATGAAACGGGGACCTTCTTATAGCTTCTATTTGATCAGGGGTCATGCTATCCTTCAAACTGCTGACGGTAGATCGAAAGAGCGCAGGATGGCACCTGGAAGACAGCTCAAATCCTTTCCGCGGAGGCATTTCTGCAAAAAAAGCAAAACTGTAAACAAGCAATACCATTTTATTGACACAAGGGGTACCAATTTGCCCAAACAGAGGGTACCAAATGGAGTGATAAAGTAGTACCAATAAAAATTTACCCCATTTTCGAAAAACACTTTTATCAAACAGTACCATTTTATTCACACGAAGGGTACCAATTTGCCCAAACAGAGGGTACCAAATGCTTGATAATGTCGTACCAAAAACTTTTGACCCCATTTTCGAAAAACCCACTGTTAACAAGCAGTACCATTTCATTCACACAAGGAGTACCAATTTGCCATAACAGAGAGTACCAAATGCATTCATAATGTAGTACCAAAAAAATTGGACCCCATTTTCGAAAAACCCACTGCTAACAAGCAGTACCATTTTATAACACAAGAAGTACCAATTTGCCCTAACAGAGGGTACCAAATGCAGTCATAATGTAGTACCAAAACAAATTTGACGTCATTCAAAAAAACCATTCTTAACAAGCACTACCATTTTATTCACACATGAGTACCATTTTCTCAAACATAGAGTACCAAAACCAATTGACCCCATACGGAAAAACTACTGTTAAACACGAAGTACCATTTTATTCACGCAAGGGGTACCAATTTGCCGAAACAGATAGTACCAAAACCAATGATAAGGGCTTACCAAAACAAAATTGACCCACGCGAGAAAACCTAAATCGACTCACTCGAGAAACCAAATCGACCCATTCCAAATACCCAAAATCGAGACTATCCCCCATCTGAGCACGCACAGAAAAACCCTAATTTAGCCCCAAATCAATCTCATTCCAAAAACACGCAACAATTGATGCGAAAACTAACCGAAAATGCTTAAACACAACGAATTACGACAAAATCAAACTAGATACAAGCCCATTCAATATCGCGACGACGAACGAGTGGACAGACGACGGAAATACGGTGAATGACTTACCTATCAATTTCAGACGGGCAATACCACGAAGAACGAGTAGACCGAGGCGCAATACCGCAACGAACGAAGGGAACAAGGTCGATTTCTGGGACTTCCTCGCGCGATTTCGAAGAGGGTTGATCGGTTTTTTTCTTTTTTTTTTTGTACGAAGGAACGAGCGTGAAACAATAAGAAAAGCAGGTAAAAATGTAATAAGCTGTTTTAGTAGGGGTAAATCCGTCAGTTAGGTACCTATCAGTAAAATAAAATTCAACTAGGTATCTAGTTTAAAAATCTATCTGACAAGGGACTGATCTATTTTATATTTATTGATGTAGGGATTTAAGTGTAGAAGCCCCAAAAATCAAATAATCTCGAGACATTATATATTTACTGTGATTACTTTACTATTTCAGGAACCCGCCAGCGCCAATTATCATATTAAAATCAATCCATTTCCCAATTAAAATGGGAATAAAAATTAATAACTGAATGTAGGCCTTTAAACCAGAACGGGCCGATTCTCGCTCAATCTCGAACTCGAACGGTCGAACCCATCTATTTGGGTTTGAGCAATTATTATACGAAAGTCAAAGCAATTAATTGACCATAATATAATAGTCAATATGTAGACATCCACCCATACATACTCATAACATTTGTATTTAATCATCATAAGCTTTGAAGGAACATTCCAATTTCATGACAAAAATAAAGGAAGAAAATAAAGAAAAAAAGGAGAAAGTAGGAAATCAAATAGAAAGGGATTTATTTATTCGAGTCGTGGAGGTGATTAGGACTGGGGAAATATACCGAAATACCGTCCTTATCGTATCGAAACGTACCGAAAATATCGAAAATTTTGGTACCGAAGTTTTTGGTAAGGTATGATACCGTACCGAAATTTTCGGTACGGTAATGGTATGAAAATTTTAAAAATTAGGTATACCGATTATACCGAAATACCGAAATACAAAATTTTTTAATATTTTATATATAAATATATATATAATATATATATACACACCCCTACATATATTATATTATTTCAAAAAAAAATATAAAATAGATAAAAATATTATAAGGATCTTCATAAATTTATTTAGCCCATAAATTATTAACTATACCCAACTTTCTAATATTATTGAGGCCCACCATATTGTACTTACATTAAAAAAACAATAGGAAATACAAAATAGCCCTTTCGTTTTAATTAGTCTGTATATAAAGTTGTATTTTGTGTTTATGTAAAGTTCTTTGTCTTACAAGGAGACTGACTAAAATCTGTAAATTATTTAATGTTATTTTATGAATTAAAAATCTTCTTATTTTGGAAAATTTGGTATTAATAATCCATATTATTGGGGCCTAAGGAGTTTGAATTGACTAAAAATTCGAAAACAACGAATTAACGAGTTACGAGACACGCATGATAAAACCCTCCGTGTGAATGGTATAGAAGGTATGATACCGATACCATACCGAAATTTCGGTATGATACCGTATCGAAATTTAAGGTATACCGAAATTTGGTATGGTATTGGTATGATTTTTTTCGTTACCGAAATTTCGGTACGGTATACGGTATCACAGTTTTGGTACGGTATACCGTATCGAACCACCCCTAGAGGTGATAAGGGACAGGGAGTGTGGATAGAACGCGCCTTTGAACAACCAATCAAAACTCAGAGAAATCGAACCAACACACACAAGCCAATAATTTTTCATTTTCTTTTCTCATTTTTTTTTTCTACTTCCGTCAAAAATGATGAAATCCACTCAACCACATCACGATCACAATTCGAAGTCAAGAAATACAAGCTGCTAACCAAAGGCCAAGGTTCTTCCCTTTGATCAAAATATCCTACCCCATTCGCTCCTCCTTTTCGATTGCTGATTAATAGTTCGCAGTTGATCGATGGCCGTGCCGAGCACATTTGTCGGGGCCAAGCTGGATGGTTTGCTTGCTAGCAACACGGCGGCGTCTTCGCTGGCTTGGCTCAAGCCGGCGTCTTCCGTCAGGAGGGGCAACTTTGGGGTTTTACGCTGCGAGGTTTCTTCCGACGGCTTTATTCAGACTGCTGAGCTGATTAATGAGGCTAAAGCTTCGAGCCTTTCTGCTCTTGAGCAGCTCAAAATCTCGGCCGCTGACAGTATGATGATCTATTTTTTACTTGTTCCTATTGCATTTGTTTCGTAACGTGTCTACGATTAGTGCCAATGTAAAATCTTCGTTTAGGAGTTGTTAGGTGTGCAAGAGAAGGGATTGCTTAAGACGAGGCTTTGCAGTTTCTTGACATAGTTTAACTTGATCCATTTTGCAGTAGTTTTTCGAATTTCAACGCACATTTGGATAGTGTATCTTTTCGCCGTTGATCATCCAAATGGAGAATCCTTGTTTCTTGCCTTGGTTTTGAGGACCATTGCAAGTCTTAATCAGTGGACATTTTCTGCTGTTGATTCCATGTAACTTTTGGGAAGGATGCTCTACTCTATTCCATCTTCGTACTAGGTCGATTTCTGAAAACACGATACTTTCTTCCCACGCAGGATACACAAAAGAGCGAAGCAGCATCGTAGTCATCGGCCTAAGCATACACACAGCACCCGTCGAAATGCGCGAAAAGCTCGCCATCCCCGAAGCTGAATGGCCAAGAGCCATCGCAGAGCTATGCGGTTTGAACCACATAGAAGAAGCCGCCGTTCTCAGCACCTGCAATAGGATGGAAATCTACGTCGTCGCCCTTTCCAAGCACCGTGGAGTCAAAGAAGTCACCGATTGGATGTCAAAGGTAGGTAGTTTCACTCTTTCCTTCTCATCAAAGCCCATTTCTCAATCAACTCTTTTCTCTATCTCTTTTTTCCTCAGACGAGTGGAATACCCGTCTCAGAAATTTTCCAGCACAGATTCCTCCTCTACGACTACGACGCAACCCAGCACATCTTCGAAGTTTCGGCGGGGCTCGACTCCTTAGTATTAGGCGAAGGCCAAATTCTTGCGCAGGTCAAGCAGGTCGTAAAAGTGGGCCAGGGAGTCGTAGGGTTCGGTCGAAACATAAGCAGCCTATTCAAGCACGCGATCACCGTCGGGAAAAGGGTTCGAACGGAGACCAACATAGCCGCCGGCGCAGTCTCCGTCAGCTCCGCCGCCGTCGAGCTCGCCCTCATGAAGCTTCCGGGACCTTCCCACTCCACCGCGAAGATGCTCGTCGTCGGCGCTGGGAAAATGGGAAAGCTAGTGATCAAACACTTGGCTGCCAAGGGCTGCACTAAGATAGTAGTGGCGAATAGGAGCCAAGAGAGGGTGGATGCCATTCGCGAGGATATTAGGGATGCCGAAATTACTTATATGCCCCTCTCCGAGATGCTGAGCTGTGCGGCCGAGGCTGATGTTGTTTTCACCAGCACTGCGTCTGAGAGCCTGCTTTTTTTCAGAGAAAATGTTGCTGATCTTCCTTGCGTCGATCAAAACGTTGGAGGAAAAAGGCTTTTTATTGATATATCTGTTCCAAGAAACGTCGGGGCTTGTGTGAATGACTTAGAAACTGCCAAGGTATACAACGTTGACGATTTGAAGGAGGTTGTGGCTGCGAATAAGGAAGATAGGCTTCGTAAGGCTATGGAAGCTCAGTCTATTATAGAGGAGGAATCGAAGCAGTTCGAAGCTTGGAGGGATTCGTTGGAGACTGTTCCTACGATTAAGAAGCTGAGGGCTTATGCTGAGAGGATAAGAGCTGCTGAGCTTGAGAAGTGCTTGTCGAAAATGGGGGATGATGTGCCGAAGAAGACGAGGAAAGCTGTCGATGATCTCAGTCGGGGGATTGTGAACAAGCTTCTACATGGGCCTATGCAGCACTTGAGGTGCGATGGGAGCGATAGTCGAACTTTGAGTGAGACGCTTGAGAATATGCAGGCGTTGAATAGAATGTTCAGCTTGGAGACGGAGATTTCTGTTTTGGAGCAGAAAGTTCGAGCCAAGGTCGAACAATCTCAAACGTAGTAAGCCTTCTTCTTCTTCTTCTTCTTCTACGTCTGTCGTCTTCTTCGGTTCCATTTATTTTCAAGAAAATTTCGTGGATTCGTTAGTAAGAGGGAAGGAAAATGGTGATGTTTCTCCTCAGTTGTCTCCTGAACATGCAAGTTCGTTAACTCGATCTTCGTTGTCTGAAGATCACGTCACATCGGAAAGAAAATGTAATCCTATGTCTGTTTGTTGTATATTAGTTGACGACGTTCATTGATTGTATTGCTCCATAATTTTATGTGGATCTATGCATATTAAAATCAAAATTATAAAGAAAAATGATAAAAAAAAAAAAAAAAAAAAATCGCCTTTTTTGTTCCTAGAACCTAGCGTTTTCAAGGCCATGCAAGTCCCCAGCTATATCATCCAAACCCCTCCTCCTCCTCACATACCCACCTCCGCCGCCGCCGCCGCCGTATTGTCTCCTAAATTGGTGTTGGCACTTACTTCTCCACTCAATCTCCGCCAGCTCAGCTTCAACCATCCTCAGACAATCCTCCCCAAATTCCGACCTCGACTGCAGCAAAAGCCCCCTGGTCGAGACCAGCAATCTCACCGCACTGCTGACGTCATCACGCTCCACCAATCGCCGGCCCTCGGCCACCGCGCGGATCGAGACGAAGACGTTCTTCAACCTCTCGTTATTGCGCGGCGTAGGAACGATCCGCGTCCGTTCGGGCAGGTGGATTGACTCCTGCGTCGGCGGATCTCTGTAACGACATCTGACCGACAATACGTGGTGGTGATGGTGGTGGCGAGGGCGGGTAGGAGGAGCGGCGCCGTCGGGCAATCGTATTTCCACGAGCAATTCCCTTTCTTCCTCGGCGTAGAGATTCCCCAAATCGACGCACCTCTTGTCGTGGGCTACCGGCCGTCCGTTCGTCGCCGAGTAGACGGCCGAGATTTCTCCCGGATCTGACCCACAGGCCAGCTCTACGTCGACCTTCAAATCCTGAACGACGACGCTCAGTAGACCGCCGACGCATTTCGAGAAACCCTCCTCCGTGTCTTCCTTCGAAGAGGAAGAAGAAGAGTGCACTGGGATTTCCACGTGTGAGAATCTTGTGGACCCCACGTGGGAGGACGATCCTAGCCGTCCGTTACTGCGACGGTCGTGATCTTCCTCACCTTGATGGCTGTTGTCGGACAGCAGTATGATAGTCGCCACTGTATTTCTCTCCCTTCTGTCTTCGAGGACCGTAGATGCGAGCCTCAGCGCTTGTTGGGCCGCCGATGACGAGCCGCCGCAAGTGAGTCCGTCGATGGCACGCCTTGCGAGCCGCTGGCCATGGCCGGTCATTCTGGTCAGGGGCATGAGCCGCTTGGGCACGGCGGAGAAGGAGAGTAAAGATAAGCGGTCGGACGGGCCCAGGGAAGAGATGACCAGGCGCATGGCTCGTCGGAGCATATGGAGCTTGGGTCCGCTCATGCTAGGGCTCGCGTCGAGGACCGCGACTAGGTCGATGGGTGCGCGCCTGGTTGGGAGGGGCGGCGGAGCTTTCACCTTTAGGACGACGGCGTAGGTGGTGGGTGACACTTGGGCGGATTCCGGCGATACTGTGATTTCGACGGTCTTTGATGAAGATGGTGGCGAGCGGTGGCCGTCGAAGGCATCGCTTTGGATTGTGGGATTTGGTAGAAATCCCTGAAATTCGTCGGCAGTGAAATCTGTGTGGGGGAAAAACAAATTCAAGAACGAAACTTAAAGAAGAAACGAATGTAAAAAACAAAATCTATTTATTTACCTTCTTCTTCTTCATCTGCTGCGTCCTCCTCAGGAATAGGAGGATCGATGAACTTGGGAGTGGCCAAGGGTTCATCGTCAGCGTACGTTTTTCTTGACTGATAAAACCTGGGACTAATCGAACTTGTTGAACTGTTTTGTCTGCCGCGAACACTGTTTGAATACTCAATCCTTTTCTCTTTCTCGTCTTCATTTTCTGGGATTTCAGAGTGGTGGTGGATGCTGTTGAAGAGCAAAGGAGCGTTCGACCAGGTAATATTACAAACAGGGCATGTGAGGCTGCTCTGTTTCTTCAGGTGTGAAGCTATGCAAGGGAAGTGAAAAGAATGTGAGCACTCCGCCGTGTAAATTGCTGTTCTTTGAAAACCAGTCTTCTTCACGCTCTGCATACACGCCCCACACCTACTCTGTTTGCGTTGCATTTTCAGTATCACATATCAGAAAGAAGAAAAGTAGCCCATCAAATGCAATCAACAAAACATGTAACAACAAAGACACTCACTTTGGATGATCTGAGAGAGTTCTTGAGGATCGAGAAAGGGGATCTTGGCGAAGAGCCCACCACAGAAGCAGGGCTCTTGAACTGAGATGATTTAGGTGTCGTTTTGCATTGCAGCTTAGGACTCACCAGACCATGATCGCCGCCGCCGCCGCCGGTGGTATTACAGCGCAGGCGAGGTGTGTTTGGATTGGTTTTGGACAGCCTAGGACTTGATTGACGATGCTTGTCCATCGTTGCTACGCTCTCTGTATCTGTACCCTCTTTTCTTTCTCTTGTGGATGTGTTGCAGAATGCTCTTCTCCAACCAGTGCCCATGTTCGCCGGCGAAATCGATGGAGAAGAAGATATATATTATATTTCTGTATGTATGTATATATGTCGAAGATGGTAGAAATTATGAAGGCATGCACAGTCTTTTGCAGATGAAACAGAGCAGTGATTATTTATTGCGAATTGAAGATCATCAATGGCGGGCTGCAGAACAGAGCAGTGGTGGAGATCTGAGTTTTGCTCTCTCTTATCTTATTAACTACTCCACTGAAGATGAGCTTTAAATGAACCTCGACATGCGCGAACACACGCATTTATATAATCGAAGCATCTGTGATTACTACTCAATCAAAGAAGACGACGACGACCTCTGATTATTATGATCATTAATTACTACTCAATCAAAGAAGACGACGACGACCTCTGATTATTATGATCATTATTAATATATTAATACTAAAGAGATGGATTTGGTCGATGAAAAAATTGTGTCCACTGACGACGATTTGGGGGAGAAAACATTGATTGCAGTTAGTTATGAATGTTTTATATGAACGTCGCGCGGCAAAGATCGACCTCAAAAGTGTCTTTAAAGAAGACACATCTTTGGGACAAACATAATAGTGTCATTTTTCTTGATTGATTATGATGGATGGTCAAAGACATTGAAATTAAATTCCGGGCTTAGGTTATTCTCCTGTAATAATACTATGATATGATAGGTATACTGCAAGGTGATTTGAACATGGTGAACATGGCATGTGCAATGTTAATTTACGATTTAAATATGCTACACGAATAAAAAATCAAGATTCGCTATTGGTTGTAGGGCTTCGGATATTATTATTAAATTCCAATATATATATCTTCATTTTCTATTTGATATGTATCTCAACTTGATTGAAAGATACTATTGCTTAGCAAGGGCAACTGCAACATAGAACCTGTCGTTGATTGTTATGAAATCGTAACGGTCGAGTTCTATTATTTAGATTTATATTCAACGAATAATTAGCCAAGGACCCATGTATTTATATATGTGTATAATATAATCATTACTCTATGAAATGCAAAAACGTGCTGGTTAAATGCATCGAACCATGTTTCATTTCATAATATTTACGCAATTTATCAATTAAAAGAAGTCCATATAGTTGCCCAAAGGCCGATATTGAGAGGGTGAATCGTATCTCTTACCTCTTACAACGTGTTACATTTGTCTTTTCCACCCATATGCATTCCTGAAATTTCAGTGATTATGATCTGAGTATTGATTATTAAATTTGGGAGCATATGATATGATAATCCGTGCAAAATAATTACATTCCCACCAGAAGTTTTTCAAAATAAGTCAAATCCGTGACAATATGATAATCCCTTTCATTTTATTATACTGTAGTTAGTCATAAAGCTCTTGATTGGTTGGTTGAAGAACTCTTTCTAGTTGATATTCTTGCATATAACTTCAACCTTCACCAAATCTTTTTTAAATCAAACTAACTGTCAGACCAAATGGCTGAGGTGTCTACTCAAATAATACAACAATCGATCATAAGCTTGCCTCATAGTCATGCCTACCACGATCAATTATTAATCATCTCATTAATTAAATATAATACCATCAAACCATCTTAATTATCAGTGTTTATTTCAGCAGCCATTCTTAGAATGATTTATTAGACTAGACACACTAATAAATTAAAAAAGACGAGTCACATGCAAGATAATAATTGAATATAATATACATATACGGTTGAAGTTAGTTCTAGTTGTGTCTTTTAGACAGAATAAACTTAACTTGTATAAATATAAATGCTTCTGTACTTGACGTGGACCACATGCTATCTTTGGCCCAGCCCATTATATATGTCTTAGGCCCATTAATTCCGTCAAAGGCCCATTATTTCCATGGCACCTAAACTACGAACGAACAACCTATGACGAAATACAGCTTTTAAGTTTTAACGTTGCGCTGTTGTCTGTGAACTCTGTTCTTCTTTCACAGTAATTAATAAATGGTTGGCTGTCACTATTATACAAATAAATTAGACGTAAAGAAAAAAACTTTATATTAATTGAATGCTTCATTATTATCTTTGTTAAAAACTGAAATCGCTCTTCAACAATGAAGATTAAACCACGCAGAAAGAAGAAAAAACGTTGAAGACAATAAGTTACGTGGTTCGGATTCTTTTGTAGAATCCTACATCCACGGCCAACGATCAAGGCTTTATTGATGATCACCAATATTTACAGATAAAGGAAGAAAACTACAGAAAGAGGAACGAAGGAGATACACAGAAATGAGAGAGGAATAGAGTGAGCTGTGTTGTTCCTCGAGAGAAGAACCCCTTATCTCTTGTACCAAAGAACCCTATCTGCTTTATATACAGTATTAGCCTTTCTTCATCAGTCCCTTCATTTTATCGAGTCCTCCACTTTAACCCATAGGACCTTCTAGAGCATGGAGTTTGAGAATATTTATCTGTCAGCGGCCCAAATATTTCTGAAGCCCAAAGAATGAAATGGGCTTTAGCCCTCTTTTAACAATCTTCATCTGCCCTTTTTCTCATGGGAGCTCTGTTTTCGTTGAGATAAATGTTCCTACAGAAGCAGGTGAAATGACTACGAAGCCCCTCCTATGCATTACAGATTGCATATGATTATGATATGGGCTTTGGTAATTGCTTCTTAGCTTCTTACTAATATTGTTGTCGTTCGTTGAGACATATGGTATCAAATCAAGACAGTATCTCTTGTGTACAGTACTAACGTATAATTTCCGTAATTCCCGTATATATGTCTAACCTACTTTGATATTTATTTCAAGCTCTTTTTTCTACAGTCTTGCGTGTATAATTAATACATCTCTCTTTCTCTCTCTATATTCATATGCTTGAAAAGGACAAATTGAAGAGACAAGTCAGAAGACACCGTGTGAAAACTGAGGACAAGGAACAACCAACCGATGATCATAGTATATTGTTGATAGTAAAAAAAAAAAAAAAATACAAGCTTTTCTAACATTTTGATATTAAATATAAGATGCATGGACAAACTTGCATGATTAAAGGTTGTAATCAAAATATTCTCTTCTGCTTAGGCACTTGTCTTTGACTTCTCTGAAAGTTATTCAAGTTCGTACCAGGGTTTTCACGACCGGACCGGACCGGCCGGTTCCGACCGGAAATCGGTGAACCGGTCGGAAATCCGGTTCGGTTCCGGTCCGGTCTTTAAATTTAAAAGAAAAAAAGAAAAATGTTAAAATTTGTACAAATATTTCTAAACCAGTAAACATAACTAAAAATTGTAATTGGTCTAGTGGTAGAAGTCTTCAGGTGGAAATTTCTGGGTGGGCTTGGACCTGGGATCGATTCCCATCACCCATATTACTTTTTCATTTTTTAATTAAACTTATTAGCCCAGTATTTTTGTTTTATTCATTTTGACCCCTAAAATTTATAAATTTATTTTTTAAGATTTATTTTTAACTACCAACACAATTTCAATATGTTTATAAAATTCTAATTGAAAAAAGTTCATGAAAGCATGTATATTTCGATGTTATTTGATTGATTCATTCATAAAATATATATTTATTAAATATAGGGTAACGGTTTTATACCGGTTTGATTCCGGTTTTATACCGGTTAAACCACCAAACCTTAAACCACTAAAATTTCCGGTCCGATTCGAAAACCCGGTTTCAGAACCTTGGTTCGTACTCGAGTTGTTCTTTTTCTTCCTTGCCTATCTAAACATATCGAAGTAACACACGCATGATATACAGATGGATGTGAAAGACAAAAATAAAGAGATTTTAGGGGAAAAAAGAAAAGGAAAGAACAAAGAGAAAGTTGAAAATGGCCTCTCACCGGCCTTACCATACTCAAAATCCAAATTTAATTATTTAATTTATAGTATAATATTCCCATTGCTTGCTACTTGTTACTTGTTACAGCTCTCTCCAATCCCAACACACACACAATTTTGACATTTACACTTCCGCCAAACATCTCTCTCTACTCTGCTCTACTCTACTATAGCCTAGCCAAGAAAAAAGGGGGCAAAATCATTTATTACATTCTCAATTTACACAAGGTATTACGCCTTTTTTAAAAGGTCAAGAATGAGGATGGGCATTTCTGCTGCAATGGCTTTGACCAATCTTGAATCTTGGAGCTATGGGGTCGTCACGATTTTGAGCGACCAAAATACCCTTTTGAAGGAGGGCTTGAGTTCAAATATCGATTTCTTTTTAGGGTTTTCTTTGCTGAGCTGAGGAGAGGGGAATGTCGTACTCTCTCTACTTTGCTGGTTGATGGCAAACAGGTTGAAGCCAGGCATTATGTTTTTAAGGTTTTTTCTTTGAGGTGGATGATTGTGGGCTTTTTCTTTTCTGTGTCTTTTTTTTTTTTCATTTTATTTTGCTGACAAATGAAAACAAAAAAGGGGGCATCTTTTGCTGGGTTGGCTATGGTGTTTGGACATTTTTGTGGGAGATGTGAAGATGTCTTTCAAATGATCCGCCGTGCCAATCAATGCCTGTGAGTTAGGAAGTTAATTACAGTTTCAAATGGGGAGGTATACGTGTATCTTTTTTTTCTCTATTTATGTACGTTCAAGAACCGGAAAAAAAAGGAAGAAAAATGGAAACTTTTTAGATTTATGATGATAATTTTCTGTCATGTTATGTATGTATGTATGTATATCTTGCAACTGCAGCTGAGTTTTTTTTTTTTGGTGCTGATTGTGAAAATCCCACAATTGACTATAAAACCGATTTTGATTCTAAGGGTCATCACAGCACAGCGAAGAAAGCTCCATCGTTGGTCTTTTGATGAGGCAATTTCTTGGTTTAAACTTCCTTTGGCTTATTACAATATAGAAGCAATACGCTGAGTTTGTTCCGAGTATACAAGAACAGTAACTTTTTTCCGAAAATTATGAAGAAAGTGTGACTTCTTTCTTGTCCCAGTATTATCCTGCGACAACAGACAATACCCAACTGAAGTTTTTTCATTTTACTTACTCAGTAGAGCAAAGAAAAACAAAGGGTCTTCATGGCAATGAGCATTTACATTGACTAAAGCAGAAACGAATTGTAAAAGGATCGCCAGTTGAACTAAAACAAAATTATAATTTTTAGGAGGCAGTTGATCTAAAAGTGAAGTTTTTTAGGAAGAAATCAAACATTTTGTAATGCTGTAGAACCCAAGGGCAAATCTTTGGCATGTCTCAAAGAAGTGCGAGTTTTAGAACTCTTTAACTTTCCATATCAAGAACAAAATAATAATAACTGAAAAACAAAGAAAAAGGAAAAGGTACGGAAGTTATTCATTCCCCATCAAGATTTGAGTTTGACTTCAACTTCTTTCAGCGGATATAAATGAAAGTATTTAGACAAAGCCAACATTCTGTGGAGTTATATCGATCGAAAACAATAATAATAAAAAAAGTGAAATATATTTTCTTGGATAATAATCATCGAATATGCCATATAAAAGCTGCAATGCTTCTACTACTTTCGTGCATTCAAACAATTATTAAGCGTTTCATCCTACATCGACCAGAAATGCTTAAGAAAGCTCGACGGATAAACACTCACTCACTTATTTACACATTCACAATTCCAAAGAAACATAACTAAAAAACTTCAAAAACAATGTTGACAAAACACACACACACACACTAGAAACATGGAAAGGTTCCTTATACTAAACTCAAAAAAAAAAAAATGTCCATATGAGAAGGAATAGAGAGAGATCAGACCAGAGAACATTAGTAGTACTGTGGTAGGCTCTTCACTCAATTCTTACAGCTTATCTCTGCGTTCGAGGAGGAGCGCGGTAATAAGCTGGAACCGTCGCGGGGAAGAACATCTGCCTAAACCCTTCGGCTTTGATGATGGGGTATATAATCCCCGAAGCACACTATTTTTCGTTTCAAAAAAAGAGAAACGAAGTCAGAAATGTACAAAGAGATGTAGTAGATGTATACATTCACTCACGGAGATTAATCTTGCGCTGATCCACATTCTCTTAATTGAGGGGAAAGGCAGCAACAGACGCCCGACTCCATATATCGCCACGGCGAAGAAATGGCACACAAGGCTCAAGGGCCCAGGGTTGAGGCCCGAAAGCAACGAAACGGGCCCGTTCGAGAATACACCTCCAAGGCTCAAGTAGTCGAAGCACGCCTGCCTCATCTCGTTCTTAGCCCTATCCGGCGAGGCGCTGAACACCTTGTAAAGTGCGCCCGCCAGCGTGTTGATCGTCGACGCCACTGGCTGGGAGATAAAATAAATAAACTAATATATGAATTTTTTAAGATTCATTAGAAAAAAAAAAATGGATGTATTTTAGCGCTAGTTAGTTATTTTTCTGTCCTGTAATTAAAGGGGATAGGACTATAGGGACAACGAATTTAGTGGCTGACGTTATAGGTGCAATACCTTTCAAAATTAAGCAAATTTAGATACATTATACGCCGAAAGAAACCCCTAGATCTTGGAAAGTTATTTTCCATATAATGCACCACAAGAAAAATTCCAGAACCCTAGAATTTGAGGCAAAATAAAGGGTTCTGGCGTATAATGTCCTTAAATTGCTTAATTTGAAAGTTAATGTCCGTATAATTCCACCCCCCCTAAATTGCAGGATTGAAAAAATAATCAAGCTTTTTTTTTTATATATTTTTTAAAATGACAACACATTGCAAAAGTCTCACCTTCCTCAGAGTGTAGAACGATTCGAGGTACTTGCATAGCGTGGGGGCGTCGTGGATGTCGCTTAGGCTCCTAAGAAGGTTGCGAAGAACGACAATGTCAGACAAAGCAACGGTCATTCCGCCGCCGGTCAACGGGTGCCTCATGTTGAATGCGTCTCCCATGAGAAGAGCGCCCGGTGTGGGGTGTGGGGCCGCCGGCATGCTTCTGTTGGGCATAGTCCTGATATTTCCCTTCTCGACGGCCGCCAGGAAGGCGCCGTGGAGCTCGGGAGGGACCTGAAAAGAAAAGGAACGATTTTGTGGTGGAAAATGTTAATGAAGAAAAGGAAATGGGAGGAAGAGATGGTTGGTTATTATACTTGAGGAGCGACGGCGTCTTTCAAGTACTTTGACATTTCTCCGTTGGATATTGAAGGCACTTTCTGCCCGGGTACGTCGACCAGGCATCGAATTTCCGTGCTGCTTATGGGGTAGAATAGTATGGGCGATGGGTCTGCTAAGATGACGTGCCCGTGGTTCGAGTATGGTAGTTGGCAGTTCTCGAGGACCAACCCCACGAAGCACGACGGGATATCAACCTGAGAGAGAGAGAAAGAGATTGAGAGAGAGAGAGATACATATATGAAAAGAAAATTCATGGAACAATGGATCTATTGATCATATATACCTTTGGGTCACAAAGAGAGCGGCGCAGGTTGGAGAAGCACCCATCGCATACGATGGTTAAAGGGGCATAAGCTTTCACCTCTTCTCCAGACTTGGTTTTGTACTGAACGCCTTTTACGATCCCATTTTCTTCGACTAGAGATGTCACTGTTCCTTGTTCTAGCCGAACGCTGCCATGGGAGAGAGGGTTAGTTTCCGATACAAAAAAAAAGGACAAAACTGAAAGCACAAACTTTGTACATACTTCGGGAGAGAAGCAGCTTTCTCACGCATCCTTTGTATGAATCTACCGTTGTGGAAGCTTCTTCCCGAAACATCGGAGTGGAACTTCTCCAACGGATAAGAAACTCTTGTGGACTTTCCGTCCTTGAACAGAGCATAGCCAAACACTCTCTGTGCATCAATCTTCTCCACGCAATCTGTGCACCAAAAAAATCGCATAACTTCAATGAAGATTGTCATCAGCTAACATATACAGAGAACCAAAAAAACAAAGGAAATAGCTGCTCAGTACATCAAGAACACAACGAATTTTGTTCACCTTCCAATCCTAATTCAATCAGCTTCAGGTAACCGCCCGGCTGCAGCAGCTCTCCGACGATTCTGTCGGGCTCGGTTAAATCTCTTTCGATCACACGAACACGACGACCATCCTACGGTTCAAAATCAAGTTAGAAATTTAACGTATGAACATTTCAGGCGAGAGTAGAGGGACAAAAAAAAAGAATACTGAAGGGAAGCAACGGAAATAAACTCAGCTTCTCCAATTTCATGAACATGCAAGACGAAAGAAAGACCGTGTGTTGATATACTTCAGCATAGGGTAGGGGAACAGAATCTATCAACAAAAGATTCGACCACATGATAATCAATTACGGGCCAAAAGAATATGGACAGTGGGTCAGTGAATGAAAGCAGAGACCAATCGGCCGTCGTAAGAACATATTTTGTTCTTTTCTGCTTGCACCAGATTTACAACCTTCATAAAAAACAACAACTACGACCAACAAATTCTACACAGAATGAAATAGTAAACCCATTCTTCCCAGATCAATAATGGCCAGGAGTAACATCATCAGCAATCAAATTATTAAAAAGCCCACAAACAAACATAAAAAAAAAAAAAAAACCCTAACCTGTCCGAGAGTGTGAGCGAGGGCCGCCCCAGCTACGCCAGCTCCGACGATAATGATGTCATCTCCGTCCGACGGCGCTGCAATACGAACGTCATCACCGACAGGAATCTTTTCGTTTTTCCTGAAATAACGACGGAAGACGATAAATCCGGCGATTAAAGCCAATAGGGATGCAAACAGTGCCAGCTCCATCTCTTCTCCGGGCAATGCAGATAGTTTTGCGACGGTTCACAATATCTGACGCCCGCCGGAGATGGACGGAGAAGGAGGAGAGGAGACTTTCGTAGAGAGAGAGAGAGAAGAAATAGAATATGCAGGCGCTGCGTGGAGGAGGTGCGTGTGTGTGTTTCTCTCTGACTTTCAGAGTATTTAAAAAAATGAAAAAGTAATTACTAAAAAACTCCCTCCGATTTTATTTACATGTCGTTTAAGGTTTTTTCACTTATATTAAGAAATAGAATAAAATATCTAATATACCCCTAATTAATTGCTTAATCCTATTTAACATATTCCATTGAAAATCATAAAAAAAGGGTAAAACTGGAACTACAATAAATATTTGTATTGAAATCTGTAAAACGACATCTAATTAGAAACAAAATTAGAGAGCTAAAACGACTTGTAAATAAAATCGGAGGGAGTAAAAATTTAGCGATGAGATGTGATACTTTTGCCCGTGAATCAATATGCTCCGTTGGCTTTGCTGTCCTTCGGCATTTTATGTGGAAAATAATAACAATACAAATAATAATATAAATAATATGTGGAAGAAAAATAAATAAAATTGGAGTTTGTGGGGTAACGGTCTTCTTGCTTAGAGTAATGGACAAGTGTCTTTCCAGAAAGATCACACACATACAGCTCACACATAGCCATGAATATGATATCATCGTTTTTACGTAAGGATTTTCATTTTCTTTCAAGTTTCTTTCTTTTCATGAAACGTCAGTTAATTTGCAATTGGAATATGGGTCCTACTATTCATACCCCATTACACCCCCTCTTTACACCCTCTTCCTGAAAAACACGTGAAATTTGTAAAACTTATTTTACCTAACCAAACCACATGAATTCAACAATTACTATATTTAATTAATTTATTTTTTCATATAATTCAAAACAAAATTAATTATATGTGTTATTCAACTAATTTATTTAATATTTTTTATTAATCAGTGAACTTTTAATTAACTTTAAAAATATTTATATTTTAAATTATTAATATATTTTATTTTAATAAAATATTTATATGACACAAATATTTTGATAACATATACAAACTTAAATAAACATATAAATAATAAACAATTAGCTAAAGACTAATATTATATTTTGTATCATTCCAATATAACACGATCAGGTTTACAATTAGAGCGCAACTGCTTTTCATAATTATTAGTACGATTAACATAAGGAGTACTCCATGCAGCTGCACATTTATCTCTGAAATAAATCCATTGTGGCATGATAGTCGGCATCGAGTATCATTCAGATAATAAAATTTCACGTAGTGATTATTATTAACATGATGATACCATGGTGGCGGAGCATACCGGAGCGATAAGTATGTCATACTGCCTCTATTGCTTATAACATGTAATATCAATTGGAGCTTCCAACCAACTGTATGATGATGATGATGATCATGACGATTTCTCAATCCCAAAGAAGAAAGTGAATCCATGAACTTAGTCAACTATATTATCATTGGGGAGTTCGATCTGCTTTTGGAATTATTGAATTCACTTTCCAAGTATAATATATATATATATATATATATATATAGATATATATATATAGGATAATTAAATTCTATTTTAGGGAAAATTGTGAAAATAATTAATAAAGTAATAAACCTTGAAAATAGAAGTATTTAATGACTTACTTTCATTATTAGGAGGGTGTATATAGAAAAAATAGGGTGCCAATAGAATCACCCTTGGAATATTTTAAAGATAAATTCGTAGTTAGACGGTTTTTGAGGACCCGTTAATGAGTAATGACTATATTTGACGAAATCACGACCAAGTTATAATCATATTTTGTGACCACTTAATGGAGCACCAATATATGTTATATAAATATATATATATATATATATATACATATATATATCTAATGACCATCAATGTCAGTGACGAAAGCATGTCCATTCTATTCTAATAAAAAAAGTTATATTAAAATACGGCAACTGAAATTAGAGTCGTAAGGCAAAGAGATAAACTCAACTCACTGGACTGCGGTACGTGTGCTTAATATTTAATCCCTATGTTTCGATGTTATTGGACCATTTGAGACAAGACATGTACGATTAATGAATATATTTGCTTTTAAAATAATATATCATTCTCTTCGAATCTCAAATAACATAAAACCATTATATATAATATTGCAATTAAAATTACACATACATCTCCTTGGTTCATTAGACGCGCTCTGATCCTATCCAGTTATTATTTTCCCCTTATTATGGGGTCACTGCGTACAAATTGAGACTATATATATTGGAATGAAATAGATATGACTGATTTTGAGTGACAAAGATCAAAAACAAAAATTAATATTCGTGATGTTGAATGAATTGAGAATGAGGCACACACAATACAAACCGCTGGGAAACAATTCGTTCGACATATATGTAACTCATATCAGGATTCAGGACAATATCACAATATTTTTAAAATTAAAAAATATCACATGAGCAGAACGTGGGCAATGGGTTGCGTCATGCATGTGTTTTTAACCTAAAGTTAAAATCAGAATGTGATACCTACGTGAAAGTTTTTTGGACGCCACATATTTATGTATTTAAATTTATTTTCTACTTTCTATATCATATTCAAGAAAATCAAATGATTCAAACTATTCATAAATGAAATACTATCGAAGATGTTTTGAAATATTTCAATCGCAGGGCAAGATCCACTTCACACTAATACGAGATAATACAATATAACCGCTAATGTTCGAGCCCGAGCCCATTAGGGCCCGACCCATGACCCATTCATGACCAGCCAAAACTAAGTAGGTTGGGTTGGATACATTATTGCATTAAGGTTGGCTATGGAACTTACTGAGAGCATCTCTTTTTTATTATTTTTGTTTTTTTTTTTTCCATTATTGCATTACCCTGTTAAAATTGTGCTTGAGATCCGTTGCTTTTATTTTATCTTGCATTTTTTTAATAATGTAGATCATAATGGCAGTAGTGATTAGGGATGTGCGTTATTCGGTTAACCGAGCCGAATAACCGAAATACCGAAAATTCGGTACAAAACCGACGGTATTCGGTTATTTAAAAAAAAATTGGTAATTTGGTTCGGTATAGGTTTTGGATTTCGGTAAATTGGGTATACCGAATTACCGAAATTTTAAAATTAAAATATATTATATTTTAAAATAATAAAAACATAACTATAATTATATTAAATTATATATTAAAAATGAATTTTCAGTAATATTTAAATTAATATATATAATTTAATATAACTTTTTTGATAAAACCAAAAATATTATATTAAATTATATATCTTAATTTAAATATTATTAAAAATTCTTTTTTTATTGAAAATTCGGTACTGAATTAATCGAAAACGGTCATAACCGAATACCGAACCGAGATTCGGTTTCGGAAATAGGGAACCGAAATTTCGGTCCGTTCGGTTTGTACCGAACGAACACCCCTAGCAGTGATTCTAAGACGCTATTCTTACGGGTGTTTTACGTTTACAGGCACTTTTTTAATAGTCATACAAATATTGGCACTATGTGTTAACCATTACAAAACTAGGCACAATTTTTTTTATAATTTCCTTTCATAATTTATTTTATTGGTAATCTATTTCTGATTTAGTTTTTTACTTAAATTTAATATGTTCTTCATAGTTCGATTAACAAATTGAATCAAACCGAACTAGAAATCGTTTATCTTGGTTACGAAAGGATTTTCAATTTGTATTTGGTGTCTAATTTTTATAACATAATTTTTTCGGTTCGCCGAAAATCAAACTTTTCTTTTTTTTTTACTATTTTACATAGTAATATATACAATTTTTTATGACTAAATAAATAATATAAAAATATTATCTTTTAATTAGAAAGCAATATTTTGGAACCTTGTCGATTTAAATTTTTTTGCTTCTCCGGTTTTTTTATTTGGTTCTGTGCAGGTTTTACTTGTTCATGACAAATATTTAATTGTAATCGGGTTTCGTATCGACAGAAAAAATACCGTAGAAAAGTTATCAAAATGGAGAAAAATTAGTGGTGATTACCAGGATTGCTTTTTTTTTTTTTTTTAATTTTGCACATCTTGTGTTTATCTGTCTTCATTTTATGAATCGTAATTCAATTGTATTATCTTTTTTAATTGTGTATATTGTCAAATTAATTCATACAAAAAATAAAGGTGCATATATTTGTAGTATATTTGTGCAAATAAAAAAATTAATTCACAAAAAAGAAAATAAAACAGAAGAATACCTATTTTTGTAATACATTGCGCATAGTGCCTATTTTTTGAAATAAGTTTGAAATGTGCTACATTTCTAATTAACTCCTACATTTGCAATAGATTCTAGTAATAATTACATCACCTTCCTACGAATATATTTTCTATTGCATTAATTGATTGGCCCACTAACCACTCGTTTAGCTTTTACTTCCTTCTTTTAGTTTCCTCATCCTCGTTTATATATTTGCTAATAATTAATTAGCCCATTAACCACTCGTGCATAATAACTCACATTAAAAATGGTCGGGGGCTTGACTTTATTACATTAATAATACAACTGTCAACAACATAATTGCCATCATTAATCTTGACTAAAATGAAAGGTTTAAGAATATGTAATCACGTCGGTTTAGCTTTTTTTTTCTTTTTTTTAATCTAATAATTGAATCATTTTTTACCTCTGCTTTGCGATCAATTAATAACACTGCAGTTATAGAACATGCTTATTTTTACTTGATTAGAAATGTAGATCAACGTTAGGAAATGAGAAAACTTCATTACATTATTCGTAGATTATATTATGTCATACGGGTCAGTAGGCTAACCTGATAAGAATAGCACCATAACATAGTGATTATAGAATCAATATAATATCAAATAAAGGCAACCACTAAACCTTATGGGTCCGTAAAAAATTTGGATATCTCTATTTTTGGTACGTCAATCACTTGTGCTAACTTTGTTCTGCATATGTTCATGATTTGATTTGCCTTTATTTCTTTGTCATTATTAGTCAAGGGTTCTTGAAGAATAATTTACGGAAGCTATAGATCTCTTAGTAGTTCTCTAAAATGGAACTACATTATATTTTTTAGAATTTAAAAATAAGTTGAGTCACATCAACTGAAGGTAGTAATTTCCCTGCTTTTCTGGCATCATTTCCTCAATGTCCCCTCATAATGCGAAAAGCTACCTACACAATTTTAACTGATCATAATAAGTGGACACACACATGCATAGACATTGGTTTAACAGATAGTGTCATTAATTAATAAATTATTTTGAAATTTTAGTGTATTAGTGCCAAATCAAGACATATATTTGCTTTTATTAACACCCACTACGACATATTCATTCTTTGTCTATATTCGAAATCTTATGCAAGTGCTTCTTAAAATAGGAGACATAAGCGCAAACTAACCATACTCCATTGAAAGCGGTCTTTACACATAAATACCCCTCTGTAAAAAAACTTGTAATTTAGTATCCTGTCAGGATTTTTTTACATGTAGGTACCTAACAGAATAATTTTTTTGCAGAAAATGGTACCCTATACCAACATATTTGGGTACCCTATATAATAGAAAATGGTACGCCGTATTAACACATTTAGGTACGCCTTATTTAAAACATAGGTACGCCGCACGAACACATTTAAGTACCCTATTATCAACGTGTTATGGTACGCCATACACACACAGGAAGGTACGGCATGACTAAAGAAACTGATAAAAATTAAATCGGGTACCTATCTGTAAAATTTTCTGACATGGGTACCTATGTGTAAAAAAATTTATTCAATTAGATATTTTATGTGTAGATGTCCGCCATTAAAATTCTAAAAATATGAAAAAGAAAGGACAGGCAAATACAAAGCACTTCTTGAATAGGTAATGCAATAATAAAAGGAGAAAATAGATGAGCAATAGATTGAGTTGAGCTGTAATCGATAGTTCGGTCAAAGTATTAAAACTCCATCTAGCATTATTATTCGTGATTTCCTTGTACTTTACAGGAACTATAGTTTGTAACCAAAAAAAAAAAGCATGAGAATTAATCATTAGAGAAGAACCACCTTTGTAATCAAACGAAGCCATCTTTCCCTCCATTTTTTCGCACAACATTTGATCCCAATAACAAAAGCTATTTAGGAACCAAAAAAAAATTCATTTTCCATCCTACCATTACATAGAAAACTAAATTCCGATCAAATACTAATTTAAAAAAAAAAACCATCAAACGTCGCCCCACGCCGCGAAGGCCGGGATATTAACGCTCGGAATCGTCCAAGAACTAAAATTAGTCGTCGTAGAAGGGCTAATAACGAACTTAGTCTTCGTCGTCATCGAAGCATTTATTTTCTCGGGGCTTCCTTCTCTCGAGCTGTTCAAACTAGTTACGAGCGAAGAAGAACGCTCGGAAAAGTGCTGCCGACGACCCATAAAGTTATTATTTTTGTACGACGATTCTCCGACACGAGCGAATGTAGGGTTCTGATAATTCGCCAAGAAGTTAGGGTTTTGAGGATTATAATTCGTCGCAACTATTTTCCAATCGGGCGAATTGTCTTCTTCGACGGCGGGCTTCGATAGAGCTTTATTATTTCTTCGAACGATTTCGTTCGTAGGGAGGGAATTGCTCGCCATGATTTTTTCAACTTCGTAGCGCGAAATATCAAAGTTTGTAACTGCGTTTGCGCCTCGAAATCTTATTGCGGCTACGTCGTATGCTTCGGCGGCCTCCTCTTGTGTGCCTTTTTTTTTTTTTATAAAAAATGATATATATATGGGGTGATTCATATATCATTATTAAGAAACTTAAAGAAAAACATTTTTATATAGACTCACTGAAAGTTCCTAAATAGAGGTCCTTGTTACCAGCAACACGGCCAATTCTTGCTTGCCATCTCCCATGTTGATGGTGCCTGAAAAAATAAAATTAATTACTTACCAAATTTATGAAATATGTATATTGCGGTGAATAAAAAGGTACCTAGTGACTCCTCTGTAGATGGATGCACCTCTTGAAAAACCACTACTCTTCCTAAGAGAGACAACAATAATAATAGTAACCAAAGTTATTATAGTGATATTTATACAATATCAATATCGAGATTTGCCTTGCCTTCTCAAATGTGCAACATATTCCTGTCGGGTCATGTTTTTCATGTCCTCGAGTTCTTGGTGGTAGTTCTCCAGCTACGAATTTGTACATTAATTAATCAATTTTACTATCATCATAAACCAAGACAGAAGTTCGAATATTTATTTATTTTACAGATAAGTTGATATGAGTTGAAGGGCCCCAATATTTAAGGGCGGCAAGATCATATGCTCTCGCAGCTTTCTCTTCCATATCATATCCTCCTGCAATATAATTTCTCAAAATTACTCACAGAAAAAGACAAATTTAACGTAACTAAAGTTACATATATAACTGTAAAAATATATTCTTACCAAGATAGACTGAAGAAACATCAGCCAAGAACGGGCAACAGCCATTGCAAGGGCATAAAAGACAGAAAAATCAGCATAGAATAGTAAAAACAAATAATAATTTATGACATTAAGGAACATTATTAATTAGTTCTTTAGTTTTCTTCACTAACCTTGTCTTCCTTTTCTTGTCTGCCCTTCTTTCTTGCAACTGTTATCCCACAAGTGAGCTTCATACCTACCAGTCCATCTATGCCTGCGTTGATAATATATGGAAAGTAAATACTCATAAAAAACTGAGAATAAAAAAAAGGAACAAGAAAACTAGTGAAGAGATCATTCATCACTAACCTCGTAACTCCCCTATACTGCGAAGTTCTCTGTCCAAAAGTATCGATGGATTTCCTATGAACAGTTTGCTTCTGTCCCATTTTCTCAGAACCTCTCTTCTTCGTTATCACAGCAGTAATATTCACCTTCTCAGTCGTCGGAGATTTCTTCCTCGAAGCAGTAATTACGCAACTAGATTGCGAGCCCGGACTCATAGACAAGGTCAAAGATTGCAACTCTCCACACCCCATCGAAGCATTAGTTGTACCATCTGCAACTAAATCTGTACCATGGCTGACCTGCCGCCGTCGTTGTTCCTCAGCCGCCGCTTCAACCACCGCATGGTGGTGGTGATGATTCCCCATCCACGACGTCGTCGTCGTCGTCTTAAGACCTGAGATTTCGTCCACGGCCATTATCTGAGCGTCGACGTCGCTTTCTTCGCCGTGAGTCGTATGGTATATGCTATTATTACAGCTGAGCCCAGAGAAGTACTCGCTACTCTGCTGTCTGAATGGCTCTTGTCTGTAAAACTCACTGTCCAGGCTTAAAACCATGGGATGATGATCATGGTTCGCAATTGTTGAAGCATCTAGAAAGTTCTCAAGCTTGGGAACCGAACTTGGAAGAAACATACCTTCACAAGGAATATAAAATCTAAAGATATGGTAAAAAGAGGACATATAGTATAAGTAAGTATTGAATGCATATACGTATGTATACCATGTGATTGTGTTGTATTGAGGGCCTCCATGATACACAGAGAACCATCTGATTTTAAAGGCATGACTGAGAGAGAAGTGTGAAAGTCGCCATTTTTGGGACACAAAGCCACCTGCGTACGATGAAAAGAAGCAGCTTTCCGACGCCGTGTTAGAAGCAGAAACGTTAGTCGGTTCTTGATCTTGAGAAGTAGTGTTGCCAGGGCTTGCTGCAAAGTGAAGATCTTGTTGAGAAGAAGCATCAGCGATAGTATCAGAAGCCTTCAGTTTCATGTGGGGTGACAGAGAAAAGCCTAATAACAAATTATTATATCCATCGTTGTTGCTGACATTATTCCCACTGGTAATAAAAGACTTCATCTTCTTCAAACTATCGAGGTTTTCAAAGCAAACTTGCTGTTACGATATCTTTTCTTGTTTGTTTTTTGCCTTACTCGATCAAGACAATCATTGAGAAGAAGATGAGAGTAATCATTTCATGTTCGAATCTCTCTTTCTCTTTCTAATCTCTCTCTAGGAACTTGTTTTTGTTACGTTGCTGCAGAGAAAACCCTTGTGAGAAAAAAAAATCTTGGACAAGAGAACCACAAGGATTTCCTCAGTTCTCTCTCTCTCGGAGTAATATATATATATATATATAGATTGGACTTAATATATTGCCCATTCACTCCTAAATAACAAACAAAAATAATGAATTTCAGCAAGAAAACATATGCTGGGAAATGGGTAGCATTCTTTTCATTTAAATTCCATGGGGATCTGTGTAATGTAAGCACACCAATATCTAAATAAATGTACAAGTGCTTTGCGTTTATGTTATGTGAGTAAGAACGTAACTCTATTACAAAGCTAAACTCTTTGATATTCTGCTAAAACCCACCTTAAACCCGAGGGTTCTTTGATAATAAATAACAAAAGTACAAGCTACAGTCCTAATATTTGGTTGTAATAAATTTGTCTCGAGGTAGGGAAGATTTACTCTTTCATGCAGACGACTCTACATTAAATGTATGAGTATCCTATCTAATTTAATAAACTAGTTTACGCTAATAAATTAAAAATGATACGCAGATTATTAATTAATAACCTTTTCATAAATCTATATGGTATTTGTAAGATGTGGTGTGGTCAGTCTGCTTTGCATAAAGCCAATGAAATGACTGCAAGTTCAGCATAACAAAACTTTTATTATTATTTCTTTTATTTTTAAACTTACGATCAGAGAATTATTGCAATAGATTTTGACGAGCAATAAAATAGCTGTTGATATGCTGAAACCCAGTCATTTCATGCACGCCAGCTTTCTTTTTCTCTTTCTTTCTCTTTCTTTCTTTCTTTACCAAACAAAATATTGGTAGTGGCTCTGAACTCTTTTTTCCCTTCACACACTGTTTGGATTGAATTATTTGACTAGAATTTTATTATTTATTTTGAATTATTATATGGTAATACGAACTACCCGTAAAATCACGCATAAGAGCCAAATCAAGATTCAACTATTATACAGAACTAGGTCGTTTGGAATAGTATTATTTTATTTGAATGGGTGTATTATTAGTCAACACCTGCTTAAGAACAAAAAGATAAAGTGCGACTTTTGTGCCCAATATATTCCCGTAATGATCATAGAAGGGCCCTCTATAACCAAGTTGATTTTATCACATCTAATTAAATAATAATGATCAATTGCCTTATTAAACTATCCATAACCATAACACAAACATGCGACACACACAAACATACGCACACACTTAACTATAAAAAAAAATATGGCAATTAAACTTACTAAAAACTCAAGCCATCAAAGCTTTTATTACCATACATACCCTTATTAAACCCTACTTATAAATAAGTCATGCGCTTGCTCGGCACATCGATATTTATATCTTAGCCCTATAAATCACGTAACGGTCGAATGATTATATATCTCCACTGACTTCATATCAATAAGTTGATTATGTATCATATATCATGGGGTCCTTCGGATATTCGTGCGGCTTTTTACATGCAGAAGAAGGCAAGTGCGATTGTGTTTTTAAGGAGACAGATTTTCAAATGCAAATGATTTTGTTTGAATCTTTGAACGAAATAGAAATAAAGGAGGAATTTTTGGGAGGGTATATAAAGAATTCATCATATCCCCGATAATGTTATAATGATTAGTGAATCCACCAATGTCGCACAACAAAATGTGTATGTTGTTATAATTTTATCCTCGTCCATTATAGAGTTTCGCCTATAGCAAACTTACAAACTCAACTTACAAAACCTTGATCGAATGATATCGTAATTAGTTACCGTTTAGTGCTATAATTCCCTTTATTACATGAAGAAGACATTGGCATGGCAGACAAAGATGTGCATACAGCGAAAAGGAGACACTTGCAGAAATTAGAAGTTGATGACGTGTCCGTACAACAGGCCTGTAATAATATTTATTGCTCCCCACAAAAATACATAAAAAAACAGACACAAGCACACAGCATATATACGTATTGAAGAATAAATGAATGGAAGGTACTCACAATTAATATAAGGCCAATAATGGGGTCAGTTGTTGACAAATTTCTGAAAAAAAAGAAGAAGATAAAAGACAATAAGCAAAACGAAATCTAAGGTGGGAAGGGAACAAAAATTGACGATATAGTAAGTAGTACATTGCTCAACGTATTAACCGATCAATTATAATGTTTCTACACAGACGGACTTGATATCTATGCTATGTGTTTTTTACATTATTTTTTTCGTTTTGTGTTTTTGTTTTAATTCAAGAAGCAATGAAAGGTCATTTTCCAGCCCTAAGTGTAATGTCACAATCGCCTTAGATTCCTCTCAGAGTAGATAAAATTGACTTGTTTCCATCTAACACAAATAAAGTAATAACCTAAGAGAACAGAAACAGACTAATCGATGTATATTATTACACAGCTACGAACTATATATTCTGTCACACCTACTTCAACTCACCACCATTCCCTTCCCTGCTGTAATATCCATTCCATTCACTAAAATATTTTATTATTTATCTTAAAAAGGGGGTTGCTTGCCAGCTCCAATATGGTTTAATAAACGATTCTTTTAAGTGAATAAAACGCAAGACTTTTTAGGGCATATGCTGATGTAATCCTCTGAAAATGTCAATTAATGAGGGACAGTTAATATTTTGTCTATTTATGGTTAATCGACTAGGGAGATTTATTACCATACAATGATGTTTGTAGCTTTTGAGAGCAAACATATCATTGATTGCCCAAGAAAACCACCACAAAACCAGAGTGTATTATTAGCCCATGTTGCAGATTACAGACTTTGTCCTTTTTTTATCTTCATTACTTTAACTCGAGGACGAGAAAATCTTTCATAGATTGCATGAGGTCACATATCCATCCAAATAAGAAAGATTATTTTTAGGGTTTTCTTTGACTTATTAACCAATAAGAGAAAAAAAATTCATATCTTGACTTTGGCAATGAAAGGGATGTATGATGATACGATCAATCAATGAAAAGGGGAAAACAAATTGGGCATTATTTTGCAGTCATATACCATTGGATTTTGCCTATGGACAGCTTTTCATCAGTATGGCTACGCATATTCTACATTCCAAGAATCGAAGTCACAGAGATCTCATAAATGGAAATTTGAATATATAATAACATTTCCTTTTTATGCATATCACTACACATCCAAGCAGTATACATTATCCTCTTCAATCTATAATTACAGGCCTGTAAACATTGGATATAAATTGAAGCAAAGATTAGATTTTTACCTTAATTAAATGAACTTCTACAAAGAATACAAGGATCTATATGTTTAGGAAACTATTGGTCTTACTTATACCTCTCGAGGGGAACAATTCGCCGTAATCTTCACCATCTTCTCACCAGCGATGTTAGCAACTACAGAAAATTATGCGGGCATTTCGTAGATTCTTAACGAATAAAAAGATACTCAACGTCGAATAATATGTAACAAAGTATACCTCAAAGAGTTCAAAGGGGCTTCCTTTCTTGTACGCATCGTTCTTATTTTTGGCTTTATCGTTGGGGAAAATGCTGAAAAATAAAGTTCTCCAGCCAATGAGTAGCACAGCAGTACTTCCCATGGTGACAATCACGAAATTTGTTGGCGGGGCGTGGCCGAGCGTCGTTGCCCTTATGATTAATCCCAACTGTTTGCATACTCATAAAAGGGCATAGGATTGAGAATATTTACCAAGATTTGAACAGCTGAAGTATTATTATTCGAATGAAAATCACGAAGGAGTTTAGTTTTCCAGGTACAATAGATGGTAGTTACGAAACTAATGTTAGAATTAAGTTGCTGTCTATGTACATTAGAGCGCTTACCTTCTTGTGGATATACATTATAGCGAACGCTAGGCATTGAAACTTATGAACAGGGGATGATATAACTCATGTAGGAAAAAATTTAGCAAACTATCCTCAAGCCAAGAAAAACTCATCAAATTTTCAGAAAGCAAGTTGTTTTTTCGGTAATGATATGATATCCCAGGTCTCAGAAAAGGATTAAAACTTCAGGGTCAAGAGTATTGATTTACCCAGCTTTTAGTTCAAGAATATATAGGTATCCCATTTTCTCGATAATTCATCTATATCGCCCTAGTTAAGCAAGCAATGAGTAAAGGAAATAACAGATTTAACTCATTGATCCATACCTAAAGTAAATAAACATAGTAACGAATGAAATTACCGGGATACCCAAGGACCATGACTTGGCAGCAGCTGCAAAAGCTTTCCATAGACCGTTCTTTCCTTTTCCTTCATCTCCATACCCACCAAGAAAATAAGCACTCAGAAACCACCCTATTCATCAAGTGATGAACAACAATGATCATTCATTTATGCAATCTTGGATTGATTCGAAATCTTCTCCTATTAAGATGTATAACGCGAACAGGGTAGAAAAAAAGGTACCAGCAAGAAAAGGGTCAGCAGTTTTGAGTGTTTCCATATCGAAAACAGAGAATCCATGATTCAACCTCCCAATTGCAGCAAATAAAACCAAAGCTGCCACATCGCCGCCAGCTAATAGGGCCACCATACTGCAATTCCAAAGTCCAACTACAATCTAATTGAATGTATAGAAACAGATTGATTTGCAAGGATTACGAATATTAAACACAGTATGTATGTGCCTTAAATAGTCAATAAATACGATTACCATTACCATAAGCAAACACAATCAGCATTAGCATCCCTTTAGGAAAAAAAATGTCTCGTCTTCAATAGTTGGACATCATAGCATATGTAAATCTCAGAACTCAATTCTCCCTTACTATGGAGTTACATAGCTAAATGCTTAGGATTCCACATAAAGAATCGAACAAAACGAAACAATGCCTGAACTTTTCCACAACCCACAAAAACTAAGAGACTAAAACAAACTTAATTCAACAAAAAAAGAAAACAGAATTTTCACATTGCAGATTTCGAAAGGCTCGAGGCAATATCTTAAATTTGTGAATACACCATACCCCCATTTAGCGAGAAGGGAAGCTGTACTATTGGGCTTTTCGAACTGAATGACACCTTCGAGGCTCACATCGTCCTGCCCCACGAGTGAAATCGGAGGCACGGACGGCTTTTGCTGCCCGTCAGCGTCCCTCGACGGAACTGTAGCGGCGCGAGAGGTTGATTCCGAGGAAGGTGCGACGGCGTCAGTGGAATTGACGGCGTCAGGGTTTGTGGCGGTTAGGGGCGGGCAGATTCCACGGCGGCCGACGGCGGCGAATTTGGAGCGGCGTCTGGCGAATAGAGGTGGAAGTGGGTGGGCGAATTTGAGGGAGAAGTTGTGTGTGGATGTGAGTAAAGCGCCGGAGCTTGCTTGGCTTATCAATGTCAAAGGCGCCATTTTTCTGTTCGCAGTTTGTGGCTGATGCTTGGTTTCTGTCTTATACGGTGTCTGATCTTTTACGATGTAAATGTTGGGATCCCTAGGTTTTCCCAACAGTAAAAAGGGAGTTTTTTTATATAATTTTTTTTTAAAAAAAATAGTTTGTCCAATTCTTGATTAAATCGCCACTATGAAAATTCAAGTTCAAAATTTTATTTAACGAAAAATATAGCATTGTAATGCAATGCAACATTTCGCCGACTTATACATTATTACACATCTCTTCATCGTGGAGGTATTCCTCCCACTGCATTATTAGACGGGAAAACTAAACAAATTAGGAGGAAATTATTAAAAAATAAATTAATGAGAAGTAACACATATTAAATAGGATGAACCCTTCTTTTCTTTTCTTTTCTAGTTTTGAATTATCACCCTCCGACATGAAAGCAACATTATCACACTCTCAGTTTCTTAGCCTCTTTCTCTCCTTTAAACCACCTGCGAACCAACACCATTTAATACTTCAAATCTTAAGATAAAAGATATACAGTACATTGTTTCATTGTCCGTGTACTGACCCGATTTCCCTCTGGCAGAAGATTTGAAGATATTAAATTTCTTCACCTTTAATTCATCCTGTCACGTTTATCATAAATGTCAACATATATTTTATATTATATATGTTGATACATTAAAGAGGTAACTAATGACAATGAAACGAGATAAGACTATAATACCCAATCAATATGATCACGGTGGCCAGAAAGACCATTAGAGAAACCAGCTGCATTATTATTGTCCTGGAATTTAATAAAAAAAACTCAAACATAAGAACTCCCAGAAGCTATTATCCAGCAGCTTGTTAATAATATGATTTATCTGAAAATTAAATTAAAATTACTGGCCTGAGAACTAGCCGTATCATCAAGACATGATAAGTTCTTGTGCTGCTCCTTACAGCCCTTATTATTCTGCTGCTCTAACTGTCTTCTATCGTTCTTCTTCTTCTCCTCCTCTTTCTCTTCTGCAAAAATTGAATCTTTGTTGTTGTTATTACAAATCTGTGACGGCGGCCAAGAAGAAGCATCGGAAATGATGGATAAATCTTCAGAAGCTAATTCTTCTTCAGAGAGCTCATCCAAGTACACAGTCCACCCAGATTCACAGCCACTGCTGTCTGAATAATTTGATGATGGTTTCATATTATTATTATTATTATTACTTACTATATTATGTGCTTTCTGAAGCTCTCAATATAGCTTTGAGATATGAGAAGGAGTATATATTACTTGTTTGTGGGGGTGTGTTACAGACCCTAGTTTTAATGCCTAGATTTTAAATAAAGTATCCAAGTCACGGTTGTGTGAAATGGGGCTTAGAGAGAGTGAGAGCTTTGTGTTCAAGTGAAGTGACATATGATTTAACTAATATATACATATATAGAGGAATGATATGCCACATCATATTTGATGTTGAAGTGGCATGCTGATCTGGCACGAATCGGTGGCAAAAATCAACAAGTGCCCATGTAAGGTGCTTACATAAGGTGAGAACCATATCATTCTTCATATATATATTGACTTATATTTAAGTACTCCTTAAAATGTGGATGTAATAATAAAGTTCCATCTTAAATGAGAGTAGGGTCGCCAGCTTACAAAACCACTTCTTGCATTTAAGTTTTCTAACCAAACTTGGAAACAACATCGTAATTAAGTAATGGCTAGGCTGATTAAGATTATTCGTTTCTTGATATAGTTGGTGTGAGGTCTATATAATTGCATGGCTAGAAGTTTCGTTCTATAGCTTCAATCTCAATAACAAGATTAGCATCATGTAAAAATTATTTAATAATTGAGACAACTATTCTTATATCGAAAAGGAAAAAAAAAAGAAGGCTCACATGCCCACAATCCCAATAATAATTAAAAATATAGCTCAACTGTTCACGTGTAATATTTCATCTCGTGACAGTGATGAGTGAATCTAAAGGGCAAGAAATAAACGAGAAAACTGTTGCTTTGTTCACGTACGTTAGCTATCATTTCCAAATCATGTTAACGACTAAAGAAAAAAAAACATGCATGCATTACAATAATTCTAGTTGAAACCCTTGAATTTTATATGACGTTCGACTATTATCATGACCTAAAGAAAGTGTTCCATCAGCGATCTTGAAAAAGGTGAAAAGAGAAAAGGCTTATTCATCTTCGTTTGTCTCATTTTCTTGAAAGAATAGTTTATGGGCACACATTAACTTGGAAAAACGACCTTTTCTCACGTGGGGTTTGTATATATAGCTTATAACATGCTATAATATATATGTAATAATTGCTCAACTTGACGAACTATGACTTAATGCAAAGAATGTGAAGAAGCTAAGCATATATGGACGAACACAGGCACATCATGTCATGTGCTTATGGTAAATATGGAGATATAAAGATATTGCACTAACTGATCATGCGAAAATAATAGGGATGCACAAGTTGATATATACTTCTTCACAGAAAGAAGAGAATGAATTTGGACATGAAATTGAGGAACTATGAACTACATACATAAAATATTATGTTGTCTTGATATCACAAATTTGTCTGCCATAATGGTCCATAGCCTAATTTCGATTTCACTTGCGCCTTTTTGTAGCCTAGTTGCATGTTCCTCATGAAAATATAAAATAAAAATCATTGACTTAGTTTTCAATTAATTGGGTTGGGCTTTTACTTCAGCAAGTTCTTATGTGGGAGATTGAAGGGAAGGCGTGGAGAGGGGTGTAATAACTCAATTTTCAACAATGTTAAAATAAGAAGACAAAGAAAATGCTGAAATTAAAGAACAAAAAGTATATATGGTAAAGGCCCACGATGCATAATAGTTCAGCATTTCCATAGGCACTTGCAGTGTAGTTTAGAAACTCACTAAATCTTACGTCTCCGCTAGGCCACTCGAGGAACGACACCAAACGAACTTGTCAGTGTTGACCGCCTTCGTCAAATAATCTGCTAGGTTATCTTTCGTATGAATCTTCAACATATCTACCCTGCCCTCTTCCACTTTCTCACGTACGAAGTGATACTGGACTCGTATGTGCTTTGACCTGGAATGAAAAGCTGGATTCCTTGCGAGATGCAAGGCACTCTGGCTGTCATAGAACAGGGGAATATTCTCCTGTTCGTGCCCGAGTTCCTCCACGATCATTTTCAACCATACCGCCTCTTTACTTGCCTGCGTAGCTGCAACATATTCAGCTTCAGTTGTTGACGTCGCGACAACGGACTGAAGCTTCGATACGCAGCTTACGGCTCCGCCAGTAAGAGTGAACACATATCCCGTGGTAGATTTGCTCTTGTACACCTGCATAATCAGAGTCAACGTACCCTCTGACAGTAAAGTCTGCTCCTCCATAACATAATGCAACATCTGAGGTTCCTTTGATATATCGTAGGATCCTCTTCACCGCGCTCCAATGCTCTTTGCCCGGATTCGCCATGTACCCGACTCACTACTCCCACTGCATGGGCAATGTCTAGCCGTGTACAAATCATCGCGAACATAAGACTTCCACCGCTGATGCATACGGTACTCGAGACATCTCCATCCTTCCTTCACTGCTAGGACTCCTGGAGGATAACATGAATTAACATGAAGTGGGGTAGAAATTGGCTTACTTTCTTGCATATTGCAGCGTTGCAAGACCTCCCTCAGATAGTTCTTCTGGGAGAGCCAAATCTTCTTGTTATTTTTGTCTCGATAAATTTGCATCCCTAGAATCTTGTTTGCTGGTCCCAAGTCCTTCATTTCATATTCCCTAGCCAACTGTGCCTTGAGTTCTTTAACACGATCTTTGTTGGGGCCTGCTACCAACATGTCGTCAACATACAACAGTAATATGATAAAATCATTTTTACCAAACCTCTTGAAATATGCACAAGGGTCTGCATTCAATCTGTTGTATCCAAGGCTCATGATGAAGGAATCAAATCTCTTATACCAACACCTCGGCGCCTGTTTGAGACCGTATAGAGATTTTTTCAACCTGCAAACCAAGTTCCGTTTTTCTTTGTCTTCAAAACCTTCCGGTTGGAGCATATAAATCTCTTCTTCAAGATCTCCATGAAGAAAAGCCGTCTTCACATCTAGCTGCTCTAGATGTAGGTCAAATGTAGCACACATCGCCAGGAATACCCGAACAGTCGTCGTAGTCTCTGAACATTCCTTTGTGGTGCTATCATTTTCTCCGATTGGTTTATCTTCTAAAAAGATAACCCCCATGCTGATGACAACCTTGTGGGCAGTGGGATCCCACAGGCGATACCCCTTCACACCATCAGCATACCCCAAGAATAAACACTTTCTGGACTTTGGATCCAGTTTTGTAGTTTCTTGGGCGTCGTACATCACGTACACAGGACTTCCAAATATATGGAGTAGGGTTGCAAACGAATCGAATCGAGTCGAATACCACCATATTCTATTTGTATTCTTTTATTTTTCGAATATTCATATTCGTATTCTTTTATTATTCGAATACTAAAATTGTTTCATATTCTATTTGATAATATATTCGAATATAATTGCGAATATTCGAATATTCTGATACGAATAAATTTTTTTCAGGAAACCTATTTTACAAAAAATATAAAGCAAAAAAAATACGCAGTGGATGAAATATGCGTTTACGACATAAAAAGAAAAATGTAGCAAAAACATATCATTAGTTTATCCAACACATCATACGAAAGCACAAAAAAATCTTTCATCGATAAATTCCAACAATAATTGTTTTCCTTAGCTTGCTTCATATTAATATTTTAGTTTAACTACAAGTATTTATAAATATATATTGTTTAGTATATATTATATTATTCGAATCGAATATTCTAAAAAGATTCGAATCGAATATTGTCTTATTGTATTCGTATTCTAAAATTATTCGAATCGAAAAACATATTCTTTTTCGGATTTGATATTCTAATATTTCGAATCCGAATCTTAAATTTCGAATCGAATTTCGAATCGAACAAAAAGATTCTATTCATTTGCAACCCTAATATGGAGTTTGGAATAATTCGCTGGCTTTCCGGTCCACATCTCCGTCGGCGTCTTCTGATTAATTGCCGTTGAAGGCGATCGATTGATCACGTAGCAGGCGGTGTTGACTGCTTCTATCCAGTATGATTCATCCAGACCTGCAGCTCCCAACATGGCTCTTGTCCTCTTTAACAGAGTCCTGTTCATCCGCTCTGCCACTCCATTCTGTTGTGGAGTACACGCCGTAGTGAAATGCCTTTTGATGCCTTCTCTTTTGCAAAAGCTATCAAAATTCCGGCCAGTATATTCTCCTCCATTATTAGTCCTCGAACATTTTTTTATCTCGTCTGTCAGCGTGGCTGGTTTTCCATCGATAGCCTCCAGACAGCCGTCCTTCCTCAAGATCGCCTTTATCTTTAATTTCCACAGTGAGAAGTTTCTCCCGTTGAACTTTTCAATATCAAACTTCGCCGCCATAATTTCTGCTCAGTCGTGAGCGATACCTCCGACGGGGTTGCAGCAGATAATTATTGAACTCGTACCGGCTTTATCGTCACCGTAACAAGGACAGTATAATATCTATTATTTTCTGACGTGGAGGGTCCACATTAGTGGCAACCACAGAGCATACGATAAATAGATATATAAAACCCAAGCTCGGCTCTGATACCAATTGTTGGCGTGGCAGCGGACCCGGTCGAGTAATACCGCGGCTAAGTATTTGAACAATTAAAGATAAAATGTGGACACCGAGATTTAACGTGGAAAACCCCAAACAAATCGGGGTAAAAACCACGGGCAAGGAAGAAGAATCCACTATAGAGGAAAAATATAGGAGTTACAACCTCTCAATCTATAAAGGAGAAAACCCTCAACCTCTCTCTTTATAGTCGGAGAAAATACCGACAAACTCTCTATTTTTATTCTCTCTCTATCTCTCTTATTTATCTTCTGTGGGATTGCTCCATCTTTCTTTACACTGATCTTACATACCCTATTTATAGGCGTCATATGGCATGTGAACAAAGAACAAAAGTACTGCACACCTTTGAAAGCTGCGCCACTTTTCCTCTCCACTAGCAGCCTTTGAATAAACCATCCTATTTGACTCAACTATGTCGACAAGAAGAAATTAGGCGGCAAGAATAGTAACAGCATCAGCAGCCAAGAACCACCTGAAGATGGGCTTAAGAAGAGGAGAAATCTTCGAAGCCTTAGCATCATTGAGAGATTGAAGAAACCCTACTTTTATCTGCCATTGTTGGTGGTTCTGATTTTGTTCTTCTTGGCGGTATATGGACGGTCTTTTGCGATTCTCTGCACTTCGATTGGTTGGTATATGGTTCCGACGATAAGCTCGCCGGCGGCGTCGAGTGAGAGGAAACTGAAGAGAAAGAAGACGATGGCCATGGCCCACGTGCGTTGTCCCGGCGGAGCGCCGCCGCCGCCGCCTCCTAAAAGTGTCATCGATGGTTTATCGGAAGTCAAGCACTAGAAACTCGACGGTGGCCATGGATGAAGGTCTGTTTCTTGGAAGTCTATAAGGTCCGTTTGGTATGGCGAAGGTACAATGGACGAAGCGGCACGTACTATCCAGGAATTCTTGATTTTTCTATTTTGTGAAATCTGCCATTGTTTCATTTGATTATTGGTTGACCAGAGGTTATTGACTGACATGAATGGTTATCAGGAAATTAACATATTTTATGGAATATGTCTCCCCCCAAGCACTAATTTTGAAAATATATAGAATGTGTTAGAAATTAAAAATTACATGCACGAGCTATCTATCAATCAATTCGGTACAACATATTGGAGTGATGATAGACAAGAAATTACACATGCAAATCATTGAATTATGTAGCCCAGGACTAAATTGGAAGTATTTGATTAAAAATTTTGATTACAAGCTAAAAATTACGGGGACAAAGTGTTGTCTAGGTAGGTAGGGGGACATAAAAACTCTTTCTTGACTTCGTCCGATGCGTAGACGAAGACCAGGACAACCCTTTGCCTTCGATATCTACAATCGAACCCCATGAACGATCAAATCAAGATTCTAACAATAAGCAGGAAGCTCGACATCTTCTGAATTGGGTTAGAAAACATCGAATTTGAAGAAGGTTTTTTTTTTGGCATACGCAGAGATGGGTTGTTTCGCTTGCTTTGATGTAGGACGCAAACAACGCAGAAGAGAAGAGGATCGACTGAAATCGGAAGACGCACGCGCTAGAGCAGCTGAAGCAGCTCAGAAAAGGTTTTTTCTCGATATTTCCCCATTCTTTGGATTGTGATTGTGCTGATTTGTCTATGGTTTTGATTTTCTTTTTTCGTTTCTTGATATGTCAAAGCTTCCATTTTTACCCGTAATTATTGTTGGGTAGACGAATTTTACCATCAATTTTCATAAAAGTTTTGTCTTTGGGATTTATTGTAAACTCGTGGATTCTCTCCACCACCGAGGAAAGAAATAGCTCATCATGGAGTGGAGAAGTTTAGTATTTGGTTTCGCATTTTTCTTATTTTATTCATCATTGCGTTTGATCACAGGCAAGAAGAATTCGAGCGTTCTGCTGCTGGTAAGGCAGCAAAGGCACATTTTGCTGCTGCTGCAAAACAAAATTCTGACAAGAACAAAGGTGAACCTGTCCTAAAGGTATGAAATTATGATTTTCTTTTATTTTGTTTTCTATTATAGTGCTTCATTTGTTTACTGTTTCTCTCCCAAACGCAGTGGCAAATGGGATGAGATACTACTCTTGGTGTTAGGGCAAGTATCCTCTCCCTTACAGGCCAAACTATTTCATTCATCTTATAGTCAAGTTGGAAACTCGATATACATTACTGATGTGATGGATGCATTCAATTTTTATCAGACAAGGTTATTGTTTGTACCTGCAGATTGAGACAGCAGAGGAAGATTCATATTACCAGGTTACAATTTGGGTAGGAAGTATAAATGATGCGTGTTTATGACATCACTTCCTTAACAAATACCATGTAATTAATTACACGATTTGTAAGCTTAACAAAGTTGCCTAACCTTGGCCATGAAGAGATGTTTTCTCCGAAGAAAGATGCAATATAACAACTCCCATCAGACAACCACAGTAAACTGCTCGAAATAGATGTGACACATGGTCCAAGAATTGGAAAAAAGAAAAAGGGGAGAAAATCAAAACCAACGTAATGAAAGATCAACGATAGCGACGAAGAGAAATCGTTTGGTTTCTCTTCCAAGTAGCTCTCCCCGAAGGTCGAGCTTTGTGGTGCAAGTGACCTTTTCCTCTGAGACCTCTGTACTTCTTACCAGCCGAGGTAAGCCCACGAAGCTCACGGTGTTTGTGGACTGGATTGCAAATCCAGTTAATTCTGGGGTCGTTTCGTAGAGTCCTGAAAATGATTCAAACCCAACCCTCCAAGATTGTCAGAATACTTTTTGAAGTTTAAGGAAGAAAGAGGAGGTTATTTCTCTTTTTCTTTCTGAAATTTACGAAGCAAAACCTCATTGATCCAATAGGAGCTGACCACCCTAAGCCCACCGAGTCTCCTCCCTGCTCGTTCCTCGGCGACCGAACGCTTACTGCGTTGGAACTTCAGCTAAGTCACGCCCTGGTTTGTGGGCTTACCGTAAAGTAAACGATTCCCTTTGGCACGCCTTTTTCTTCCACCTCGCCTCAAACTCGGTAAATTACGTAACCCTAAAGTGCGAAAATTGCATATCATTAGCCATTGAAAGAAATGTGATAGGCTAAATCTGCATACTAATCACTAATTCCTCTGTTTCGGATGTTCTTGAATGCATAGGGCCAGGGCATAAACATGAGTTTAGTGAGGAATTCTTCTTCCTCCAAGAACAAGAATTCAAGAGACTAGTGAAAAAAGATGATCACTCAATCATCTTATATAAAGTTGAGATTTTTGGACAATTGGAGCCGCAAGAATCATACAAATGACATGGATTTAATCATAATTTCATGGGAACTTAAGCTGACGGAAAGAAGAATCACGCAACTAAAAAACAAAATCATACCTTTAAGAATCGCTAATACATGGGAACATCGAAGTATGTACGACAGATTCAAAGAATAGCAGAGATTGATGAAAATGCACCTGCTTGGCCTTGTATCCAAGCCTTCGCGGCCTTGTCGGGACGGGTGGGTCGGGTGACCCGGACAACCGCGGGCAGCTGTCGGCACTCCCAGCAGCGAACACGAAGGAGAAACCTCATGACGTCTGATTGCTTCTTTCTTCCATAGCTCAGAGACGTATGTGTACGTACGCACCTAAATAAAAAAAACAAAGACATAAATAAAATTCAACAACTGCTCATTCATCATAATAGTTCGTAATTCACTTCAGAAGATCTGTTTCCGTTTCCAATCATACCCATTTGCTCTTCACCAGCCGCTTCAATCGAGTCTTCAGACAAAAAGTGGGACTTGAAGAATGTAATAGCTAGGTAGGTTTTTTTGCAACCTTAATTGGGCTGGGCCAATTGAATATGGGCCCTAGTGGGCTGAAAAACGAGCAAAGTTATTATTTGTATGAAAGATCCATTCGATTTGCATATTACAACATAAGTAAATTAACTGGATTACTATTCACCGTCCCCTTTTTCCTAGTCACCGCCCCCTAAAGGGCTGAAAAAAGACAAATTGCCCTTTTGAATTAAACTTTTTATTTAAAGTCCTTTCCAGACAATAATTTTCATATAGCAATTAAACATTCAAATCAGACTCAAACAAAAGAAAAAAAAACGTTCAAATCGCAATCAAACATTCAAATCAGACTCAAACAAAACAAAACAAATTAACGTAATATTCGTTCGTACGAATATGAATTATCGAACTTGATTTGATCACGCGCGAAAAAAGTCCCGACCGAAAAACAATCTCGTCTTTTCGGGTCGGACCGAAAAATAATTTCGGCCACATCAAGGTAGGACCGAAACAGTATTTCGGTCGTACCTTGAAGAGGCCGAAAAAACATTTCGTCAGTGATGGTCCCGACCGAAATTGTGTTTCGGTCGTGACTGTTCCGACCGAAATTATGTTTCGGTCGGAACTGTTATGACCGAAAATTCATTTCGGTCGGATCCGCCCGGGCCGAAAAAATTTTTCGGCCGGCACCTATAGTGGCCGAAATTTCTCTTCGGCTATGTATATATATATTTTTTTAATTCGATTATTTTATTAGATTATTTAATTGGATTATTTAATTAAATTATTTAATTGGATTATTTAATTAGATTATTAATTGGATTATTTAATTAGATTATTAATTTGATTATTTAATTAGATTATTTAATTGGATTATTTAATTAGATTATTTAATTGGATTATTTAATTAGATTATTTAATTGGATTATTTTGTATTATTTAATTCGATTATTTAATTGGATTATTTAATTAGATTATTAATTGGATTATTTAATTAGATTATTAATTGGATTATTTAATTAGATTATTTAATTGGATTATTTAATTAGATTATTTAATTGGATTATTTAATTAGATTATTTAATTGGATTATTTAATTAGATTATTTAATTGTTATTATTTTGTATTATTAATTTTTTTATAATTATTTTGTAATATTACGGGTCCTAAAAGACTCAACCCGGCCGGGTCCGGGTCGGATCTCGGGTCCAGCCAACCCCGGCCCGATCCCCGACCCGAAACCCGTCCCGGTTATTTTTCGTTAATTATTTATATATATGTCATAATTGTTAATAAAAAGTTATGTAGTCCAATGGATAAGTACTTTCTTTATCAAGTAGAGGTCATGTTCAATCCCTAAATACTACTATATATGTTGAGTTTTATAAATTACAATAAAAAATAAAAAAAAACGAAAAAGTGAAAATTAATCGGGCCGAACTGAAATTTCGGTCGGGCCTGTGCGGGCCGAACTGAAATTTGGGTCGGGCCTGTGCGGGCCGAACTTGAATTTCGGTCGGGCCTGTGCGGGCCGAACTGAAATTTCGGTCGGGCCTGTGCGGGCCGGACTGAAATTTCGGTCGGCCTGTGCGGGCCGAACTGAAATTTCGGTCGGCCCTGTGCGGGCCGAACTGAAATTTCGGTCGGCCCTGTGCGGGCCGAACTGTGTATGTAGTTTTCGGTATTTCATACCAGAATTATATATTTAGTTAGTTTTTTCTTTTTAAATTGATTTAAATTCATAAGGGCAAAAACGTCTTTTTTCAGCCCTTTAGGGGGCGATGATTAGTAAAAAGGAGGCGGTAAATAGTAACTCCCCTAATTAATTAAACATTTCAAATTCACACTATAATATGTGAGGGGTAAAAGTCAAAGTCAGATATATCTCCTCCATAATCGCAGCAGACACACATAGGTTCAATGTGAAACACTTCAACAGCTGGCTTTTGACCAACTAATGTCACTATTATGAAACGTGATCATCATACATTATTATTATTTTTTTATTGTTATTTCTTTATGGTGGCTGCTGCAGCCTTAGCTTGTCTTGTTCTGGAAAGAATCTACCTTTTCCTAATCCTATCTCTTGCTACGAAACTGAAGTGAATAAAGCAATATCAAAAACTAACAATGAACTTTATAAGTCCACGTCGATACTTCGTCAATACCTATCATCCTCTTTGAATTTTCATCTCCTTCCTTCAATGTTTGTTCAACTAAATGGAGTTTTGACTTTGACCAAAATAGTTGACCATTCTTCTTTTCTCACTTGATTGGAAGGAAGGAACTCCACTTGTTCACTCACTCCCACCAACAATAACGACTCTTTCTTCTCTTTCCCAACACCTCACAAGCAACTTCCCTCCTTTTTACTACTACCAACCAACCCTATATATATATATATATATATATATATGTAAGCACTTGAACTTCTCATCAAAGCACAATCATCTTACAAAACACTTCTTCTTCCCTAACAAATCCCATCTCTTTACTTCAATCCATTAGTAAGAAGGAAGAAAGAAAAAAAAGCATATACTGTAATGGCACTCGAAGCATTGAACTCGCCTACATCAGCTAACCCATCGTCTTCTTCGTTCTTGTTCTATAAACCCTCCTCAAATTCCACGCCGTGGGAAAACATTATCGGCATCAAAGGAAAGAGGTCAAAACGACCAAGAAACGACGCCGTTGCAGCAATCGACGCTCAATTTCAACAACAGCAGAAGATGACGGAAGAAGAGTACTTGGCCCTCTGCCTCGTCATGCTCGCTCACGGCGGCGCGACCACAGCCGCCAAGCCACCGAGGTACGCCGCCACGCCGGAGCAGCCGCCGGCGAAGGATCCCGTCAAGCTGCTCTACAAGTGCTCCGTGTGTGGTAAGGCTTTCGGTTCTTACCAAGCCCTAGGCGGACACATGGCCAGCCACCGCAAGAACGCAGCAACAACACCCGCCGAGAGCTCCACCACCACCAGCTCGGCCGGAGGAGGAGCCTCCGAGAAGACCTCCGGCGGAGGGAAGCTGCACGAATGCTCGATCTGCCACAGGTCGTTCCCTACGGGTCAGGCCTTGGGCGGGCACAAGAGGCGCCACTACGACGGCGGCGAGAAGAACACGACCACCGGAAATAAGGCGGCGGCCTCGTCGTCGGAAGGGGTGGGGTCAACGGTGACGAGGGCTGACTTTGACCTGAATCTGCCGGCCGTGGCCGACGACGACCACGTCGTCGTCAATAGGTGGAGTAGGTTCGAAGAGGAAGAAATAGAGAGCCCACACCCCAACAAGAAATCGAGACTTCTTCTTCTTCCCACCATTAATTAAATTTATCATTTATTTAGGGAAATCATTATTTGATTGGTTTATAACTTTCATGTTTTGATACGAAGTCGTATAGAATGCAATACAAAGCTAAACCAAGTCTTGTGTTAGTGAAAAGTACGATGTTTGCTTGTTTATTCTTTGGCCCGTTTGCTGTGTCAGATAAGCCTAGATAGCATATATAATAATAGCTTATATAGTGTTTGATTATTAAATTCCAGCCCGATAATAAATGCTAAGCCCGCTTTTACACAACAAGCCCGATAGAAATAAACTGAGTTAAAGGGACAGCATAACTTATAAGGGGCTTCTTACTATTAATGAATATTGGGCCTTAATATGGGATCTTGTAACCAAACGGGGGTCGACTATAATATTTCTTTTATTGGAAGTTGTCCAAAGTGCTAAAGTAACAAACAAGCTTATCATGAAGAAAGATTAATTTTAACTCCTTTAAGTTTGGGCTACAATAAAAAGAACATTATGGGCTACAATTAGTTTGGGCTATTATCAACTAAGGGCCCATTAGCTGATGATCCTTCTTGGCACGAGTGCAGCTCAAGTTGTAAGCATGTTCATTTATTATCACTAGTAATTAGGGCACACTCTATGTGTGCCACACATATTGGACGTGGGTTAGTTTTCTTTTATCTTGTTTTTATAAAAAAATTTAATTGTAGAAAAATAAGATATAAAACTGAATTACAGTTTCTCTATGAACGTGACTTTTCCCTTATTAATAATTAATAAATATAATGAAATAACACTTGTCAATTTATTAGTGGTTAATAGATGTCAAGATAAAGAACTCAGAATATTAAAGAGAAGAAGATGACTGATACTCAATCGTATATCTTTTCTATACATTATACATTGAAATATATACTTCCCTCTATTTACAAATATTGCTTTCTGGCCCTTATTGCTTAACTCATACTATTGATTGATATACTAATACAATTTACAATTTGACCCTCAATACTACTCTCAACACTCCCCGTCAAGTTTGAGGCTCGTACAAGTCGAGAACACCAAACTTGGATAGTAAGTATGAAAATTGATCTCTTCCCAGGGCTTTAGTTAATAGGTCGCCAGGTTGCTCCTTTGAGGGTACGTACTCCGTCTTTATTATGCCTTCTTGTATCTTGTCTCTAATAAAGTGGCAGTCCACTTCGATATGTTTAGTTCTATGATGAAAGACTGGATTAGCCGCTATCTGCATTGCGGATTTACTATCAGAATATACAGTTGTTGGCTCATTCTGTTGAATCCCAATATCAGTCATTATATTAGTCAACCATATAACTTCCGTCGTGATCGATCATTGCCAGTGCCCTATATTCGAATTCGGTTGAACTTCGTGCAATTGTACTTTGTTTCTTCGTCTTCCACGATATCAACGAGTTCCCCATGAATACCATAAATCCTGTTAATGACCTCCTAGTCATTGGACATGATGCCCAATCTGCATCACAATAAGCTCTCAAGGAAACTTTACTATTAGCATTAAGAATAGACCAAGACCTGGTTTTCCTTTCAAGTACCTCAAATTCTATACAGCGCATCGAAATGTACCTTTTTTGGACTATGCATATACTGTGACAAAACATGCACAGCATATGTTATATCCGGCCTAGTTAAACATAAGTATATAAGCTTACCAATAATCCTTTGGAAGAGGCGTACATCCACATTGCTTGCTGTGTTTGAGCAGCTCAGATTTTGCTGCATCGAATATTTTTTTCCAGAATTTTCAGCAGTAGCAGCAACAGAGCAAACAGAGCACTCAATATGATCACCCTTATGCATGGTTTTATGCTTCCCAGCAGTAAAGTAATTAACTTGATGACACTTATTACACTCTGATCTCCCAACATCACTAGTTCCATCATTAAAGCAATGATTAGTAAGACAATCTTTTCCAAGAACAGTAGGAGATATATCAATAACAGTATTAATAAAACATTCTGTTCTTTCAGCATCTGACATAAGCTTTATATTTTGCTCAATTGGAGTGCTTAAAGGTTAGATCCTAACATTCCTGTTGCACCTAACAATTCCAATACGTACTTTCTTTGCTAAGAACAATCCCTTTTTTTGATCTAGCTACTTCAATACCCAAAAAATATTTTAATTCCCCCAAATCTTTCATATAGAATGTTTCATTCAAATATTCCTTCGTTTCAGTGATCATAAGATTGTCATTGCCTGTTATCACAATAATATCTACGTATACCAACAAGATAACTATATTACTCCCCCTTGATTTGACAAACAACGAATAATCATTCTTTGATTGTACAAATCCAAACACATTCATTGCAGATGTAAACTTATAGTTCCATTGACGTGGAGCTTGTTTTAAGCCATATAACGGCTTTTCAAGCTTACATACCTTGATACAATTACCTGAATTACATGATTCTAGTCCGGGAGGCAATGTCATATAAACTTCTTCAAGCAAATCTCCCTGCAAGAATGCGTTAGTAACATCCATTTGCCATAGTGGCCAATCATTTATAGCCGCAAGTGACATAATCAACCTAATTGTTATGCTTAGCTACAGGAGCAAAAGTTTCGGTATAATCTATTCCTTCTACTTGATTATAGCCTTTTGCTACCAATCTTGCTTTATATCTTTCTATCGAACCACCATATATTTAATAGAGTAAACCCACCTACAACCAATTGGACTTTTACCTCTAGGTAGATCAACTACCTTCCATGTGTGGTTTAACTCGAGAGCTGCAATTTCCACTTCCATAGCCTTCCTCCATTGTTCTGAACCGGCAGCTTCATGAAAATTCTTTGGAATTCCTTCATTGGCTAGAGCGGCGAGAAATGATGCATACTTTGGACTTATCCTGTTATATTGTATACAAGAAGACAAAGGATACTTGCAAGTTTGATTAGCATCATTAGCAACGGGTGATACATAGTCTTTCAACCAGCCAGGTGGTCTACAAGTTCTATTTGATCTTCTCACCGGTTGGCTAGCTTCTGTTTGCACATTAGTTTCCTGTCCGTTTTGATTTGCACTTTCAGATTCTGGTCCATCTGTTCTGCTAAAAATTAGCATATCCGTATTCTGATCACTCATGGTTTTATCGCCTCCCGCATTGCTACTAGGACAGAAGGACTCATAAAAAACAAATTCATTATCCTTTTTTATTTTAGTCACTGATTCATCATTGCTATATCATATGATATAAATGGAAATTTATCTTCATAAAAAATCACGTCTCTAGAGATAATAAAACTATTTGTCTCAAGATCAAGCAATTTATACGCCTTTTGATTCACAGCATACCCCATTAAAACACAAGGTCTGGACCTTTTCTTAAACTTATCAATTGAAGGCAGAATTTTAACAAAAGACAAGAAACCAAATACCCTTAAATGAAGAAAATTTGGTTCCTTACCAAATAAAACACAAAAAGGAGTTTTACCTTTGAGCAATGGAGTTCGCGTCCTATTAATCAAATAAATCGCTGTTTTGACACATTCCGCCCAATATTTAATTGGCACGTTTACTGAAACTTTAATGCTCTAGCTACATCAAGAATGTGCCTATGCTTTCTCTCAACTACTCCATTTTGTTGAGGGGTATAAGAACAAGAACTTTGATGTATAACGCCTAATGAATCTAACAGTTTCTTGCAGTTTGTACTCATAAACTCCATGGCATTGTCTGTTCTAACAATTTTAATTCTCTTTGAGAACTGATTTTCTATGTAGGCCATGAATTTTTTTAAGATATCATATACTTCAGACTTGTTGACCATGAGAAAGCCCCAAGTAGCTCGAGAAAAGTCATCAACTATGGTAAGAAAATATCTTTCACCTTTATAGGTTGGTTCTCTATATGGCCCCCATACATTCATGTGTACTAAATCCATACTAGAGGATGTCACTGTAGTTCTTATAGGAAAATTAGATCTACTATGTTTGGCTAAGGGGCAGATAGAACAATACTTGTGGTCACCAATAACTTTCAAGTTCAAATTAGGCAAGAAATCAAGTCTTTTGAAGGACATGTGACCAAACCTTTTGTGCCATAACAACACTTTATCTTCATTGTCTGCTTTGTTAATGAGAAATTCCATTATCACAAGAATTAGTATACGAAATAGCATTTATACTAGCAGATTTATTAATATCTATATCAAGGTAATATAGGACATTCCATCTCTTACAAATACCCCCTTCTTTTGCCAGTCCAAATCTCCTGGATCAGGCAAAAATGGGGATAAAACACCACACAAACATTAGCCTCATGGGATAATTTTGACACAGATAGCAAATTATGTTTAAACTCAGGTACTAGCAAAACATCATTCAATTTCAGGCTATCAGACAATGTAACACTCCCAACATTAGTTGCTAATACGAGTTCACCATTTGGCAGCCCAACATACATATCAGATCGAGCAACCATACTTCCCACATCATATAAACATGCATTCGAAATCATATGTTTGTTCGCACCCGTATCAATTATCCATTTGGTAAGAACTGAAGGTTGTGATCGTTCCATACCTGAGCTAATACCTGCTTGGTTGGAGGAAGCCACTGCCATAGAAGGCCCTTCCACTTGCAACAACCCCCCCCCCCCCCCCCCCCCCGAGTACAGCCAAGATTTGTTGGTACTTATCAGGGGCAAGTTGAGGTCGGATAGCAGCATTATTGATCTTGTCAAAGCGCTCCTTTATGTCCTTCAATTGTTGACTCATCACTGAATCGTCCTCTGGTTGTTTACACGAGCCATCAATAAATCCCAATTTATTTTTAGCCGCAAGAGCTATTTGAATTTCCCGACTCCACACTTTATAGTTTTCGCTGCCTTTGAAGACTTCGGTCGCTAGGTCTAAATTAGGTGTGTCGGATGGATGCAAGAAGAGAGGATTATTGAAATCCATTGTTGGCACCTTCGTTCGATCTTGAATGCTTGATTTAGGGTTAGGGCTCTGTTTTTTATCACTTCCACTATCAATTGCTTCATTGTCGGCCATCTTCTTGAAGAATAATTCGCCGGAGATTGATGTCGAATTACGGAGCGCTATGGCTCTGATACCATGTCAAGATAAAGAACTCAGAATATTAAAGAGAAGAAGATGACTGATATTCAATCGTATATCTTTTCTATACATTACACATTGAAATATGTACTTCCCTCTATTTACAAATATTGCTTTCTGGCCCTTATTGCTTAACTCATACTATTGACTGATATACTAATACAATTTACAGTTTGACCCTCAATACTATTCTCAACAATAGATACACCAAATTAGATAGAAAATTGGCAGTTTTTAACTCCCCTGATTAATATAAGAGTATATATAATCATTATCGTCATTATCCATTGATTTGATTGATAAATCTATGTAAAACTAATTTGAACGTCAAAAAAAAAATTGTGGGTGTATAATCTGAGGCCAAAGCATCGGGACAAATATGCGATATATTCAAAATATTAACAACCACAAATAAAGAAGAAACAATGGTGGGGAATCTAGAGTTGAAATAAGCCACGTAAGGGGGATCTTTATGTCCCATCCCATCTTCTTCAATTATTAACAGCTCCATTTGGTGAAAAGAGACGTCGTATTTTATTTTCTTCAACTATTGCATTTATTTTTTTTTAAACTATTGCATGTATTAGTTAGCATTTATCATGGTACACTAAAGATTGGATGCGCAAAAGTCTTGTTTGGAATTGACGTGGCAGCGAACATTAAACTTTTGAAGTTTGATATTTCAACAATTCGATCTTTGAAATAGGAGGACTTAATTAGTGATTTAATTATCTTCACGACATGATATGAGTTGCTGATGATCATTTTTACTTGCCACTATAGTGGTGATTAGGACTATGAAATTTCAAATCAAACAATGCAAGGATTCCTCGAAGAAATATAATAATTTTGAAATTCCTAATAAATAGCGACAAATATTTTTCGTCGGCTACATACATACATCTCCACAAGCGAAGACATCATCATGTAATAATTTTGACTGAATTATTGCCACAATACGACAAAACATATTATGATAATTTTTAATCATAGAAGTGCATATTGATTTAAGGACTGAAAGTGGTGTTTAGCCATAATATTTACATTGCGTGACCAATATGCATATTGGTGGGCCTACCTCAGTTCCAGCTATTTGCCAGGAAACGATTTGTAACGTTAGTGGGAAAATGACGCCATAAATTTCGCAATAGAACGAATAAAAACATAATGATTAAATTTATTACCGGCAGCGGCGATTAGATAAAAAAATGAATTATTTCCTAATATGCATGCCTACCTTATTAAATAAAAGAATGTAAACAGACCTAAATCCTGCGTAAAAATCATATTTATCGCATAATAATTTAGTCATATAATCTAAGTGGTGTGGAGCAAGGCACAAATCGCTTTCATTGATGATCTGTATTATTATTATGACACTTGGTCTGTCCATTATCGTCGACAGTGGTTTGGAGTATTATGTGTGGCGACCCGACCCGAACCGGTTTGACACGCGGATCAAAATCGAGTTTTGATAGTTTTCCATCTCAGATTAAAATCTCAACAACTCCAATAATCAACTGCGAGTGTAATAATAATTCTCATCAGATCGAAAGTTGGTATGAAAACTCACACTAAGTACAGTGAGTATTGATATATAAGAAAAAAAATAAAATCTAAACCGTACAAGTGGAGCATGCAAAGGTAAATTAGTTATCCCACACAGAGAAAATGAAAAAAAAACTCCCCATCTTTGCTCGATTGGCTATGAATAATTTTGAATATATACGGAAATTATTTCTTCTTTTCTCGTTCATGGCGGGTCCATAGCTTCTCATCTCCTTTAGCCGGCGCCATTATATATACGTAGCATCATGGTATAACAACCCCACAAAATAGATAATAATATTCTCTCTCTCTCTCTCTCTCTCTCTCTCTCTCTACTGAAAAATGAAAAGCTTGAAGAAGCTCCGCCGTGCTCTAATGGTGGCCGCCGCCGTTCTATTCCTCATCAGCAGCCCAACCTCATCAGCATATAGCGAAAACTCAAAGAAAAAGACATATATAATCCACATGGACAAATCAAACATGCCTGAAACATACGACGACCACCTTCAGTGGTACTCCTCCTCCTTAAAATCCATATCACTAAATTCAGCCGCCGACGAAAACATGCTCTACACCTACGACAAAGTCCTCCACGGCTACTCCGCCCGCCTCACCCCCGACGAAGCCCGAGCCCTCGAAAACCAGCCCGGGACACTCATGGTCCAAGAAGACGCCGTCTACCACCTCCACACCACCAGGTCGCCGGAGTTCCTAGGCCTGCCCGAAGGCGGCGGCGCCGCCGGACTTCCCAGCTCCGGCACCACCTCCGGCGACCCCATAATCGGCGTCTTCGACACCGGCGTATGGCCCGAGAGCAGCAGCTACGACGACACGAGCCTCGGCCCGATCCCGAGCCGCTGGAAGGGCACGTGCCAGCCCGGAACGAACTTCGGCCCGTCGAGCTGCAACCGCAAGCTCATAGGCGCTCGGTTCTTCTCACGGGGTTACGAGTCGGCCTTCGGACCCATCGACGCTTCGGTCGAGTCTCGGTCCCCGAGGGACGACGACGGTCACGGGACCCACACGTCGACCACGGCCGCGGGCTCGGCGGTCTCGGGCGCGAGCCTCTTCGGTTTCGCATCGGGCACGGCCCGAGGCATGGCTCGACGGGCTCGGCTCGCGGCTTATAAAGTGTGCTGGCTCGGCGGGTGCATAAGCAGCGACATACTTGCCGGTATGGAGCAGGCGATCGCCGACGGGGTTGACGTCATGTCCCTCTCGCTGGGCGGGTCTGTCTCCGAGTATTATAGAGACCCCATAGCAATCGGGGCTTTCGCCGCGGCGGCGAAGGGCATTTTCGTCTCTTGCTCTGCCGGGAATGCCGGGCCCGGGCCGGGCAGCGTGTCAAACGTCGCCCCGTGGATCACGACGGTCGGGGCGGGCACAATGGACCGTCAGTTCCCAGCGTACGTCGCCCTCGGGAACGGGAAGAAGCTAGCCGGGGCGTCACTCTACGGCGGAAAGGGGCTCGACGAGGGGTCTTTGGCCCCGTTGGTGTATGCCGCCAACGCAAGCGCAGAATCGAACGGAAATTTGTGCCTTCAGGGGAGCCTCGTCCCCGAGAAGGTGAGGGGCAAGATCGTAATTTGCGATCGGGGTTACAACCCGAGGGCGGAGAAGGGCCTGACCGTGAAGGACGCGGGAGGGGTCGGGATGATCCTCGCCAACACCGACTCGTTCGGGGAGGAGCTCGTGGCCGACGCACACTTCATACCGTCGGCGGCCGTCGGCCAGAGCTCGGCCGAGGAGGTGAGGAGGTACGCCGTCTCCGAGCCGAGCCCGACGGCAAGCATCGCGCCCGGGACCACCCAGCTCGGCGTCGAGCCGTCGCCCGTAGTGGCCACGTTCAGCTCTCGTGGACCCAACCCCATCACCCCCGACGTGCTCAAGCCCGACCTCATCGCCCCGGGGGTCAACATCCTGGCGGGATGGACGGGCAAGGCGGGCCCCACGGGCCTACCCGAGGACAAACGGGTCGTGAGCTTCAACATAATCTCGGGCACTTCGATGTCGTGCCCACACGTGAGCGGGTTGGCCGCAATCGTCATGGACGCCCACCAGGACTGGAGCCCCGCGGCCGTAAGGTCGGCCCTCATGACCACAGCCTACAACAAGTACAAAAACGGGCGGAAAATCCAGGACGTATCGACCGGGTTGGATGCGAGCCCGTTCGACTACGGGTCGGGCCACGTCGACCCGGTGTCCGCCTTGGATCCCGGGCTGGTGTATGACCTTGGGCCTGAGGATTACCTAGGGTTTCTATGCGCGTTGAACTACAGTCCGAGCGCGATTAAGATCATCGCCAAGCAGGACTTCGCCTGTAATAAGGCGGGGAAGAAGTACAGCGTGGCGGACCTCAACTACCCGTCCTTCGCCGTCCCCTTCCAGACGGCGTCGGGCCCCAACGGAGGAAGCAAAGGGCCCACGGTGGTTAGGTACACGAGGACGCTGACGAACGTGGGCCCCACGGGAACTTACAAGGCGACGGTTTCCCAGGAGGCAAAGGACGTGAAGGTCCTCGTCGTGCCCGAGCTTCTCCATTTCAGCTCGCCTTACGAGAAAAAGACGTACACGGTGACCTTCACCGCTGATTCCATGCCCTCGGGCACAACCAGCTTCGGGCAGCTCGATTGGTCGGACGGAAAGCACATCGTCAGCAGCCCGATAGCGTACAGCTGGACATGAGACGTTAGTTCCATAATCTAAGTATATAAGATGTCTGTAAATAACTATAACCAATTCAAGATCAAGTTTGGAGTTCCATTACCACGTACGTACTCAATTTCCTAACAATATCAGTTCAAAATACATCGATCATAATTCGAAAATGGTTAGCCATCGACGGGCGAGATGCATTTGGTGTGAACCTCGTAGCCGCAGTCGATGCAGAGGTAAGCCCATCCTGAGCCTTGTTCGTCGCAGTCGCATCATACGTAGGGCCCGCCTCCATCCCCATTGGACACGAGCCTCAGTTCGTGCATGTGTCCTACGTGGCGCTTGAACCTCGGAAGATCTTTGGATTCTTCTTCGTCTCCCTCTCCAAGGAAAGCCTATCCTCGGTAAAAGGCTAGGCTCTCTCCTCGTACAAGTTGACGAGGTTGAGCCCGTTTCCGGTAAGGGTTTTCCCGTCGGGCCCTAAGATGACGAGGGGCGGGATCCTCTGCACATCGAAGTGTCTTATGAGGGTTTTGATGTTGGGATCGTCGTAAGGAAGGGCCGCCCACGCCATGGTTCGGAAGTGGGATTCGAAGGATTCTTGGTCTCGGTCGCTCGATACAAACACAACCTCGAAGCTTTTTTGCTCGTCGTTGCGATCGATCTTTTCGTAGATCGAAGCTAGCTTTGAAGTGAACTTAACGCCCGGAGAACACCATTCCGCCGAGAAGTAGAGGCCGATCGTTTTCCCAGTTAACGAGGCAACCGACACCTGCGAAAATGAGCATTTAAAAGTATGAAACTTTCTCCCATGTAAAATTAAAGTTCTCAAGCGCGAGAAGGCAGCTGCACCTATTACCAATTGGTTTTATGATAAAAACCGTAATTTAATACGTTATCATAGCAGGTTCGATTTGCGTGTTATCACGCTTGTTTGTCTCGCCGTCGCCCGATTCACACGTCCGCGTGTTACGCATTCAGCCATGCCAGTGATTGCAATGTGGGCGCCGTCCCACATTGGAAAACTAAAGCTTGGAGGCTCAATTTATAAAAAAACGAGCGATAACTTCACCTATTACCAGTTGATTTTAAGATAGTGCTCTCAATTTTTTTAATAAGTGGCGTAATAATCTAGGACATCATACCCGACCAAGAACGGACCGACGATCCAAGAGAAAATCTCCGCCATCGTTACTCAGCAAATCCTTAAGAGTTTGATTTTTGCGGCTCGCCCTATCCTTCTAGGCCAGCGCGTCGAGCCTACTCCTCGTGAACGGATAAGCTTCGACGATCAACTCTTCTTTAGCATAGCCGTCGTCGGGCCGTAGTACGACAAGCCGTTGAAGGGTTCCTTCGGCTCAGCGATTTCCTAGAACTGAGGTTGGAGAAGGGAACCGCGAGCCAGGGCATTGAGCCGTGGTGGCGGCTGAAAGCCTCGGGATTTTTGCCAGACGATACGAAGATTATTTCAAAGGCGAGATTGCGGCGGAGGAGCTCGCGGTAGGCGTCGGTTAGGACGGCGGTGAAGTGCTGACATGGTGGGTTCCAGCTGGTGGAGAAGTATACGCCGACGATCTTGCCTTTGAGTTCGGAATCTTGACCTGCCTCAGACATCATTGTATTGTATGAGAGAAAAAAACAAGAGCTATCTTGTTTGCTTCTGATGTTCTTCTCCTTGACGTTAGCAGCAAAGCAACTAATCAACAATTGCACGCAGACCCGACCCATACTAGATATGACCCGAACCAGGTGAAACGGGCGAAGGCAGAACGAAGAAACGACGCAAATTTACAGAGCAAGTCATACGAACAACTTTTTTAACTTGTAATAAAGCAGCCTTTGTTCAGTTTCTTTTCACTTATATGTTGTCATTAACACATGGAACAGATAAAAAGTGATGATCACACAGTTAAAAGTTTGAATTTTGAGAACATACCTGAGTTCCATTAGGAGATAGAAGAAAGTCGCGATCTTCGTAGGCCAAGAAACCCAACCCATTTGATGACGACAAAAGTCTTCGTCTTCTTGCATCGCCTTATGTTCAAACTCATCTTCCGATATCTCCATAGATTCCGCCCTAATTAACTATGTATTTTATAACAGTACACAGTGTCTTTCCCCCCTTCTTCTTGAGACAATAATCTATTTTCTTCCTGTAAGAACCTTTGTTATTTCTTTCTTTTGTTTTTTAACGATTAGGTGTACTTTCCACCAGCACAGCAAACTTATGATTATCTTTATCACAGATAAGATGATGTGCTGCCCTGCCCGTGTGTTAAGGGCTTGTTTGGATTCTCCAATCCAAGTTCGAATACATATAACAAGAAAAAATAACAAGAAAATAAAACAATCTGCAAAACGCCATGGGACAAATATTCTGGACAGAAATCACAAGACGGTCTAGAAGCATGCCACGTACGTAAGTGAGTAAATGTCGATATCTGTCCCTGACTTTATTATTATCATTTATTACAAGACGGTCTAGAAGCATGCCACGTACTTTACTATTATCTGTCAGAAATGTGACAACTTTATGTCGACACATGTCTCGTTTTTCTCCACCCCCACACTTTATGGTGTACCAATATCAAACAAAATAGAAAAGTGGGAAGAAATGGAAAAAGCCTCAACTTTTCCATTGGAAATAATATTATCTTTATTGCAATAATTCGGAGTGGTATCTTTCCTGTAAAAGTACTTCATTTCTATCGTCTCTTTCTGGAGGAATTTGGTATTTTAGTCCGCTTCAGCAAAAAAGCAAACCAAAACAGCTGAAGACATCATTTAAAACTTAAAATCGTAGGTAATAGGAAAAAGAAAGAGAAATTAAATTAATTTAATTGGTTTTTCAACGGGGACTATCATCATCAATAATCTGAGGCGGCGCAATAATAACATTAGCCCTACACATCGGACATATGGGATTCTTGAACAGCCATTCATCGGCGCATGGAAGATGAAAATCCATGGCTGCAACTGAGAAACCACTCTAGCCGGTTGTTCGCAGCCGATTTCTTCCAAGTAGACGGCACAGTCCGTACCGCGAACCAAGTCCTTACCGGCTACTCTAGGTAACTTATCGATTCCCCTCTTTAAAGAAGGTTCCACCACCGCCGGTGGGGAATTCCTATAGCCATCAGCGTGGCAGAGAAGGTTCCACCAGCGCACGGCGGGAAAAAAGCGAGAAAAACTGATACTGAGACGCCCATTCTTTTTTTCATTTACTTCGACGTTCTAGGTTTCTTGGATGCAATGTAGTGAGTTCTATGTCTAATTAGCTTGTCCTTTCTTTTGCTTTCTTATTGTTCGGTGAACCTTTGAGAAGGTGGTAGTGGCAAGAAAATATTGTGGGGCTTCGTGTTTTTTGCGTAGGTGCTTACAGAATATGTTTCTATGTTATGTGGCTGCGTGTAATAATTTAGAGTGGGTTTTTTTTTGTGTGTGTGCAAACTTTGGAATTGTGTTGAAGGCGGTGAGTTATTACGAGGTGTATGAGGCCCATATGAATGTCCATTTAAGGCCCAATACTTATTTTCATCCGCCCAATATGACGAGATGGACTAAACAGTAAGGGTGTGAACGTAATTAACGAATTTTTGGGTTAAAAATGTGTAGTTTTACTTGATTGGTTCGGCGTAGAAGAGGGAAGAAACTAGGGCACGAAAGGATCGATCGTATATATAGCCGAACAGTAGTCTCGCCTTCCTTCCTATCTGGTTTCAGGCGGAACGTATTAATCTAATTCTTAAACTTCCTAATATACATAGCACCAGAGGTAGGATCGATTTGCTGGAGTGGTGAATGTGATAATTTGAATTTGACTGTGCAATTGCTGACCTGCATCTTTGTACAGAACATGGATTGGTACCAAAAGATGGAGAAGCCTAGGGCCGAGGTTATGATTAATGAGAATGAGATTAGGATTACGAGTCTGAGAAGGATGAGAAATTACATCACCTACGCTATGACTTTGCTTCGGGTATGTCTGTATAGATGCATTGTTTGAGAGCTTCTTTTCTTTTCTGGTTATTTTTGTGCTTTGGTTGAGATGGATATATGGTTTTTTTATATTGTTTATATATGTTTATCTGAATAGTTTATTGATGTTTTTGAGATTGCATTTTGAACACTGTATCTTAATTTGCATGGAATCGGACCCTAGTGGGAAATCTTTATTTTATCTAATTTGTTCCGTCTGATCTTTCAATGTCATTGCAGGAGAAGGGTTCTGAAGAGATAGTCCTCAAGGCAATAGGCAGAACCATTAACAAAAGAGATGCAATTGCTGAGCTGCTCAAGGTTTTCTTTTTTTTTTTAAAATCATTTTCCTTCTCTATTTCTTTACATTTTCGTGCAATTTGTTTTTTTTTACGTTATCCTGTTTCTCATAATGCAGAGAAGAATTGTTGGACTTCACCAAATTACAGCAATTCAAGCCACCGATATAACTGACACGTGGGAACCTCAGAGGAAGGGCTTCAAACGTAAGGGCAACTTCGTGAATTGGAATTGATATAGATGAATCCTTCTGTTAAATTGAATGGCTGTCCACTGAAAGATTGTTGGTCTGAGAAAAAAATGACCTGCTTTTCTTACATTCTTCCTCTTCATCCACAGTCTGGAAATCACAAGGAAAACTTCCATGGTAATAATTACTCTTTTGAAAAAGGAGTTGGACCAGACAAATTCAGGGTGAGTTATGGATCTGTTTTTCAATATATAAATCCTGCTCATTTCTGGTGTTGTGTGTATTCATAAGACAATCAATTTAATTAGAGAGATCTTATCTATGTTATAATATGCGTATGCGTCTTAGTTATCAGCCTTCAATACCAGCAGACCAAGTGAAGGTGTATACAGACCATGAGCATGATGGATGTAATTTTTAAGAGAAACCTTATGTTTCTTTACATTCGTACTTCACAAGTCCTATCTTTTTGCCTCTTAACCTTTGCAGATGAATCACCGACTGTTCGTGGAAGAGACCGAGGTGTTAGAGGGAGGGTTAGTAGACCTAGGGCTCAACATGTTACGAATTCAAATTGACTCAACATGATATTGTTCCGAAAACTAATTGGATAATTTCACACTATAGGGAATGATTTAGCACATGGTTAGTATGATGATGGAGGATATGAGGATAACCAAGGATTTTCAAGGAGACAAAGGCGAGGCAGAGGCAGAAGCTTCCAGTTAGGGGCAGCGGAGGGTATAATGTTTTGCAGGTCGATATTCAACATGATGATGGAGTACCAAGAGGTAATTTACCGCCGACTTATGATTTTTCTTTTCTAACTTATAGAAGTATTTATTTTGTATTCTTCTAAAAATTTCATTGGGTCGCAGGTCGAGGGCGTGGGCGGGCGAGTCGTGGTCAAGGTCGTGGGTTCAGATCTAATGGGGCAGTCCATGATCATCTTGCATGAGGGTTCATACTAGTAGCTTGTGTTAGGACCTTTGATAAACTGCATAGCCATCGTAGTTACTAAATTTGGTTTATTAACATATGCTTCTGTGATATTTTTTCCCGTTTCTATTTGACATTTTGACGTTATATTTAATAATTGTTGGCAGAAGTTCATTTCTTAATTTAATGAGAGGGTAATTAGGTTTAGCATTTTGATTTAGTCAACTCCATATGGATAATTATGGACAAATATTTTATTTGTGACTGTAATAAAATCAAGGTTTAATTAAGAACGTAGTAATTCTCAAGTAGATGGTCAACTCCTCAAACTTCCCTTGTTTAAGAAGCCGTACATCACTGATAAGTTGATGTTTCCTCTTCATATAAGATGATAAGTTGATAGATAAACCTATGGATCTAATCCATGTTCGATATTCTCAAATGATTAGCAATTATCATCGTTGACATCACCATATAAGCCAACTTGCCGAATTATTATATGATGCTTGTGAAAGCTTAGCTTAAATGATGGTAAACTCACATGGATTATGTCATCAAATTGAAGTTAAATAATTACAAAATTTTCCAATTGGTACAAAAGTACCAATTACTCCTATGCACCGTACCGAAAATCAAGGAACGACCTTGCGGATTCTAAGCAAGAATTTTTCGGTCAAGAAATAAATCATAACATATATACATATTTCTCATTTAGGTATTATGCAATATCAGAATCCGACATACAATGTGAAAATGGATGCAAATTCCAAATAATATTAACACCCAAGAAGTGATTACGCACCTACATTATTCTATCAAAACTTAATGCCAATAAATATGTATCTACCTTCACATCACACCAACCAATGACTTCTAAAGAACATACCGCAATTAATAAAATGTGTATGTCCAAATTTCATCCATTCACACGTCGAGATCCATGTGGGGCTCTTGATGAAATGGGAAGAGAACGTGGCAATAATTGTATCTAATTTCATAACTCTTAATAAAAAAAGCCCCATACACATACAATCATATTCAATTATATTCTCTAATGTTTCGCTAGTTGCCCTTCTGTCACATGTGAGGTTGTTGTTAAAACTCAAAATTTATGCAACTATATAAAGAGCCCAAAAAGAATAAAAATCATCATCGAAAACCTTATAATCTTACACACATTTGTTCCCATTTCGTTCAATATATAATAATATTCTCTAGTTCCGAGGAAATGAGCAAGAAGATCATTAGTGCTACAATCTTATTACTAGGACTATGTTGTCTGATAGTCAACGCCGAGGCTTTCACCGCCTCGCCGTGGTATCGGGCCCACGCCACCTTCTACGGCGGCAGTGATGCGTCGGGGACAATGGGTACGTACGTATCTTCACAACATATTTTCCAATAAAAACAATTAATAATTATATAATTCGTAATTAGGTGGAGCTTGTGGATATGGGAACTTGTACTCGGCTGGGTACGGCACTCGTACGGCGGCGCTGAGCACGGCGCTGTTCAACGACGGCGCGTCGTGCGGACAGTGCTACAAGATAATATGCGACTACAAAACAAACCCTCAGTGGTGTAAGAAGGGCGTTTCGGTGACCATCACCGCCACCAACTTCTGCCCGCCGAACTACGCCCTCCCCAACGACGCCGGCGGCTGGTGCAACCCTCCACGTCAGCACTTCGACATGGCTCAGCCCGCCTGGGAAAAGATCGGAATTTACAGGGCCGGCATCGTCCCCGTCCTATACCAAAGGTAGGCCGACGGCGGCGCTGCTTCCATTTAATTCTACCTTAAAATCAACAAAAGAAAAAAGAATCTTGAATTTTCGCACTATTCATTTAATTGAAGGGTTCCATGTAAGAAGCGCGGCGGAGTAAGGTTCACCATCAACGGAAGGGACTACTTCGAGCTTGTCCTAATCAGCAATGTCGGAAATGCTGGCTCGATATCCTCGGTTCGAGTCAAGGGATCGAGGACTAATTGGATGTCCATGGCTAGAAATTGGGGAGCTAATTGGCAATCGCTTACTTACCTCAATGGGCAAGCTCTGTCATTCATGGTGACGACGAGCGACGGCGTTACGAAGAGCTTCGTCGACGTTGTTCCTTCGAATTGGGCTTTTGGTCAGACTTATTCGAGCCCGATTCAGTTTTGAGGTGTGGGTCACGGGCCGAGGCTTGCTTTTGTATTTTGTTGGAATTGCAGCCCGGCCCGTATGATATCATACAATACAACTCAAAACGAATTAATTTTGGGTGGTTGTGTACGTGTGTGCGTGTATTTTTTTATGCATACCAAAATGTATTTAGTCGTGGCTTTTTATTTAAGTCGCCTATGAGTTATAAAAAAAGGTAAATCGAAAAGCTTTCAAGTGTTGTACAATGTAATGTAAGGACGACAATGTAATGAGAAGTGGTTTGACATTATTTGTTTCGGACGCTTTATACCGAATACTATTCAAAGTGGTTTATCTAATAAAAGAGCGTGTTTTGAAGATTTTCCCACGGTCCCATATGAATCCGAAAGTGGTAATAATTTATTATAAATTAAGCAGACAACCAATATGCGACATTTTTCATTTAATAGTTAGGTATCAGACAACTCATATAACGAATCAGATTAAAGTTGTTATATCTCACCAAATATACCAGTATTGTCTCTCTAAATCACTTTGACCAAATTATGTGTGTATTATAAATACCATCATATATAAGGTCATATAATCTTCAAACCAATAAGTCGTCAAATTACAACAAAAAAAACTCATAATTCAATGGCAGGCAGCATTATTCTTTGTCTAGTGATTGTCATTCTTTCTTCCATTTCGCTATCATCAAATGCTCTAAGTGAAAATTACTACCAAAAGACTTGTCCGAAAGCTGAATCAACCATCGCAAATGTTGTCAGAAAGGGAATGCTGAATGATAGAACGGTTCCAGCCGCTCTACTTAGGATGCACTTCCACGACTGCTTTATCAGAGTAAAGATATTATCTATTTATTCTTCTTAATTATTCAAATCGTTGACAATTGCGTTTATATATTCTTGATTACGAAAAGGGCTGCGATGCTTCTGTGCTGCTGAACTCAAATAAAGGAAACAACAACAAAGCAGAAAAAGATGGACCGCCGAACATTTCATTGCATGCGTTTTACGTAATCGAAAATGCGAAGAAGGAAGTGGAGAAGATGTGCCCAGGCGTAGTTTCTTGCGCTGATATCTTAGCCCTAGCTGCTAGAGATGCAGTTGCACTTGTAAGAAAGAACCATGCATATGTATATATATACATAATTTCTTAAGTTTTATCCATTTAATGTTATTAACGATTAGGGTTTTCTTCATTTATTTTCTCTAGTCGGGCGGTCCAACATGGAACGTACCAAAAGGTAGAAAGGACGGAAGAATCTCAAAGGCAAACGATTCGTTACAGTTGCCAGCGCCAACCTTCAACATAACTCAGTTGCAGCAAAGCTTCTCTCAGAGAGGGCTTTCCATGGATGACTTAGTTGCTCTCTCAGGTCATATATATATATATATATATATAATGGAGAGATGATGACCTATTGGGGTTTTTCTTTAGTCGAACAATCTTATAAACTTGTAATTAATATAAAATATTCATGTAATAGGAGGGCACACGCTAGGTTTCTCGCATTGCTCGTCCTTCCAAAATCGGATCCACAGCTTCAGCAAGAATTCGAACATCGACCCGACCCTAAGCCCGTCGTTCGCTGCGGGCCTGAGGCAGGTTTGCCCGGCCCACAACAAGGTGAACGGGGCGGGTTCGAATCTCGACCCGACCCCTACCGTTTTCGACAATGCTTATTACAAGATGCTCCTCGGTGGGAAGAGCATATTCTCCTCGGACCAAGCCTTGCTCGAAAACCCTAAGAGCAAGGCCTTGGTGGCAAAGTTTGCAAACTCGGAGAAGGCGTTCTTCGATGCGTTCGTCGATTCGATGGTGAAGATGAGCAGCATTAGCAATGGTGGTGGGGTTGAGATTAGAAGGGATTGTAGGGTTGTTAATTGATTAAGTTTTATTGAATTTGTTGTGTTTGCATTGTTTGTTTTTGTGTTTGTTTTTTATCAATTGAATTGAATTTGTGCGAAACTGTATATTCGTTACTTGTAATTTTATTGTTTTGGCATTTTAATTTGGATAAATTAAATCTATTGCATTGATTGCCTATTATTTACTTATTTCTTAAATGATTAGTTTCTGTTGTGTAATATGGGCCGTGTGGGCCTAAACATTGAATATGCCCTTTTGGGCCCATATAAGGCCCATTTAAATCGATCACACTTTGAAGCAGTGAGTGATGAAAAAGAAACCTGGGTTTTTGCGGAATGTGCTTTGCTTTGTTAATTTGCAGTGTTTAAAGCTTCTTCAATGACGGAGGAGGAACAGCTCAAGCTAAATCTTGAGATATCGCAGCCCAAAAGCGTTAGCTCGATTCTTCAGTCTTGTACTTCGCCGTCGCTGGCTGTACAAGATTTGGAAGATGGACCTAAGCAGCTGAATCAAGGAGAATTGCATGAAAATGACGAAGAAGAAGGAGAAGAATTGAAGAAGCTTTTGATGCCCAGTGTTGATGAATTACCAAGCGCGCCTCCCTCTGCCGTCGAAGCAAATTTCACTACTTTTTATGCACCAGGTGCTTGAAATTGACTTCAATATGATGGATTGTAGTCGCACGAAGCCAAATTTGCGATATTGCCTCAAATCTCAGTTGGGAGTGCATAATTGGAGCTTTTAGCTCCCAAATTTTACGTTTTAATGTTTTTCTGATTAGCTTAAATGAGCCAAGTAGGCTTTTTGGCACACGCGGGTCTCGTCCTAGATTAATTCGAAGCTTTAAGCTCTCAATATATGTGGGTTTTGTGCGTGTCCATTGAATTTGTTTTTGCTTGTCAGATTTCATGAAGCCTGGGCATGATCAGTATGTTCATCGTCATGCCAATGGGTATGTGTGCGATTTACCCCCACCTTAGTCCCTTTACTTCTTGCAATTTTCTATCATAACAAGATGATCTTCGTTGGTTTTGACGATCGGTAGGTTGTGCGTGGTCGGTTTGGCTCCAAATCATGTAGCCTTGAAGGAAAAGGGAGGAATCGTTTCGGTCGATTTTAACGTTGGAAAGTCTGATAGGAGCGGTATGAAAGTTACAGGAAAGAGGAAAAAGGTTTAATATTTTCGTCTTGTTTGTCCCCTACCTTTGATTCTCCCATACAAAATGTGCCTAGATCTGTTGCAATGTATCCAATATTCTTTAGAAGTTGAAATTCAAGCTATTGTCTTGCTATTTTACCTGTCATGAGCTATGGTGTTGGGCTAATCATTCGATTTTATGGTTGATTTGTTACGCAGAATGCTCAGCATTTTGAATCCAATACAGCACTATGTAAAGTTTGCACAGCTGATTCTTCTTACATAGTGAGGTTGAAATCATCTTCCTCCTCCTCTTCCTCCTCATTCTCCTTCTCCTGTCCTTCTCCTTCTCCTCCTCCCTCCTTCCTCCTCCTTCTCCTTCTGCTCCTCCTCCTCCTCCTCTACTTCTTCTTCTTCTTCTCACTCTTCAGCTGTGAATTCATTTGTTAATTTGTAGCCACTGTGATATTGTTAAGTACTTTCAGGTGCTGTGTAAAAGGCTCCCTTTTGGAAGTCAATGAAAGGCTAATCAACCAACCAGAGCTACTTAACTCTATGGTTAGGCACACTAGTCAAAATTTTTCTTTCTGCTCATAAACTCTATATGTTTGTCTGCAATAATACATATATGTATCTTTATCTACTATGCATTGACTATTGTGTGCATTGATGTGATTTGTAGGCAGATAGAGAAGGATATGTAGCTATTATTATGCCAAAACCTGCAGATTGGCTCAAGGCCAAGGCTTCTTTTATGGGCTTCGAAGATTATAAAAAGTCGAGGACATCTGAGAGCTCGCCGACCCGAGCTGAGTGACGTACTATGGCATGGGCTCGATGATAATAATGTCGTTAACATTATTTTGCTTAACGTTTTGAGCAATTCGTTTTTCGATGGGATGTATGAGAGTTGAGCTTCACTTTTTAATGTGTGTGTACCAGGAAAAATGATAAGTTTGAGGTGAAAATGAGAATTAAATCCTGGCAAAAGCAATACCAGGTATTACATCAATATAAATAAAAATCCAAGCAAATAAGCAAAAGCAGCATAACTTGTCCTAAACGGACATTAAAATCCAGGATCAAATAGCAGGGAAATAATAGAGATTCATAATAAAAATTCAGACCATGATGACAATTTCTTCAACAACTTGATTCCTCGACCGTAGTATGTCGAGGAGGCAGAGGATCGCCAGCTTCTTCAACTCCTCCAATTCTTCCATGAAACTAACCTCGTCCTTCTGAAAGTTCTTCACAGCCCCTTTGAACATCAACTCATCGCCATGATATTCAGAAAAACCCTTCTTACGATGCCTTATCTCACCTTCCAACTTCCTAACATGCTGAGCCAGGGAATCAAAGTCATTCTTCATTGCAAAAACGCCCCTCGCGGCTGAATCAAGCTGCGAAATCAGCCCTGTAGTGGACTTTATCTTCTTCTTCTTCGCTATGAATCTTTTAATCAAGAAAAGGGCTAAAGAGAGCAGCGAAATTAGTCCAGGCAAAGCCACAGCACCTGCTAAACTGTGTACAAAGACGATGATAAGCGCAGCAGCTAACGCGCCGCTGCCCAGCAAGAGAAAGGTCGAAACTGCCCTTTTGATGTACTTACGAAGCCTTGCCTTCTTCTTGGCCTTTCTGCACTCTGAGGTCAAGCCATGGAATAAGCGTAGGTGAAAACCGTGGAGATCGCCGAGCATTTCTGGCGTCACTGAGGTGAAGGGCTTGCTAAGCTCGGCCAGCAGTGGAGCGAGAAGGCCATTATAATCTTCGATGTTAGGGTTGTTGATGATGATTCCCATCATTGCACAGTGATTGGCTTGGATCTGAATGACATCTTCGATGAGAGATTCGCATGTTTTTCCAGCTTCGAAGGTCGTCTCGAAGTAGTCGAAGAGAGCTTGGTTGACGTCAGATCTCTGATGAAAAGAGTTGATTAGGGTTTCACAGTGGGGTTCGAAGGGAAACGATGGTGGATTGCTCTCTTCATCGTCATTTGTTCGATGGAAAGACATTGAAGGAGAAGATGGGGACAGTGATTTCTCAGACGAAGGAGTTTTGGTTTTGAATCTGCTGTACATTTCCAGGTAAGAATTCGTACGGAAGGTTTCTTGGAACTCTTTGCTTATTACAGCTAAGGAGCTGCTATGGATGCTTCCATGTTGTTCCTCTTGTCTATCTGAAACAAACTCATGAATTGTAATTAAGGTAAGAATCAAACGAAGCAAATCATTATTAACACAAACAAACACAACAACCTCAAAACACACACACACGGGGAAAGGAAACCCTAAAACTCAAACAGCTTATTCCAAGCAAAGACCATAAAATCAACTGCATTGAATCATATGAGCAATAAAACTTCATAAAAATGAAGAGTTATAAAATTCTGATACGTACCTTCTCGTCGAAATGGAGAAAGGCAGAAAAGCTTGCGTAGTCGAGCAAATCGCATCATAACTTAGGTTGTAGGAGCGAATTAATTAGCGAATGATGAGATACAATTTCTCTTACGAAGCCTCGTATATATATACGCAAAATGTTCGACCTGTGACTCGAAATAAATAATAACCTGTCTGGAATTAATATAATTACGCCACCGTACACTTTGTCCTTATTATGACTAAATTCATCGCTGTAAAGAAAAATAAAATTGAGGCGTTGGGCGAACGCTTCTATTTTTCCCACGTGCGTAATTCAAGAATCCTCGCTGTCCGTAATTAATGGAGATAAGGTTCTTAATGAGACAACACGAAATTTCCATATGCGTAATAAGGGTCGTTCGAATAAAGGGCCTTTGGTAAGTTCTAAGCCTTATCTAGTCGACGTTTTTTTACATATACTTTAGGGCGATTTTCGAAATGGAAAAAGCTTTAATTTTTACCTTGGGGCTTACGTAACGTTTATTATTTCGCCGCGTGTCGTTCGGCACATTACGGGCCTTTTTCTTAGCGATAGCTCGGCGTGATAAATATAAGTGAAAATTTAAGTGAAAATTAGGTTTATAGATATACCGAAAGATTAATTTTTGGAATTGGATATATTGAAACGTTATTTCGAGTCATTGAGTGTTGCATGTGCATGGAAGAAGGTTCTTACGTTGGCAACTTTTGTTTACGACACGAACATACCACCTTGTAAATAAATTTTATCTCAAATACGGATCAATTCGAAATTAAAGAAAAAGAATCAACATAACCTCTATGACTATAGTTAGCTTTCTGTCGTGTGGAATTGGAAAGTTAGGGCGTAGCAAACGTACCTCATTGTAAAACGATAATTGTCACCCCTTCTCTTGTCATACATAGTCTATGTTAAATAACATATAAGACAGATGATATTTCAATTTATTTTTTTAAAAAAATAAAAATAGTGGATTAATCTTTGGAAGTTTATAAGCTGAGTCCTAATACCAAGTATAATATGAATTTCCTCCACCATCAATACAAGTTGATTCTTCAAAAGAGAGTACCTTGTAAAAATTTTATTTTATATTTATTTCCAAGGATATAAACCAAATCTATTTTCGAATGACTTGATTTTATATATTTACTCAAAACAATGGAATTTATTGATTATACTACTTGATTATTAAATGGTTATTTCATAACGTGTCTTCATAATTATCTTCGAGTCGTTATCATCACAAATCTTCTTCTTCAGTGCCTCACTGAAGTGAAATATGCAGATTCCAGTTTCCAAAAATCAACTGTATTTCCTTATGTGATATATTAATTTGCTCTATAGCCTTGGATATTGTTTTACAAATAGAATAGCAATATTGGAACGTTGTGTAAAACTGCACGTTTGAATTGTGTTCTCATGATTATTTATGATAACGACCACGATTTAATAATTTCATCATAAGTCTGTCCAAGGAAAATCACAATAACAGATTTTCTTTTTTCCAATTATAAATTTTGAGAATCGTAGTGGTTAAAAACTTAAAAACTCACGAATCTCTTATTATTATTAAAATTTTATAAATTCCTTGGATCATTTGGTCCAAATACAACTGACTGCAAGAAATCAAGAATCTTAGATGATTCATAAGATTCCCACTGATTTTGATACTTGAAAAAAGGCAGACAACTGTTTAGTGAGTGACACATTTGACATTAATCTCAGTTTCGTTTCCGATAATTAGGGATTAAGCAAAAATCTAAATGATACGTAACCATATCAGAGCTCGCTTATAGGTTCGAAATACAATGCAATATGGAAAAAGAAAATCAAATAATCACATCACAATGGGAACACGTAAAAATGCATTATCATGTATGATAGGTAGGGATGATCTTCTATATAAAGGGGCTTCACTTCATCAGCTCAGCTCATCAGCAATACATATAGAAGTGTAATAAGATTAAAAAAAAACCATAATACAGAATTATCAACCATGTGTAATCTCAAAGCTTTAGTGAGTTCTTGCGTTCTACTTACCTTGTTATTTCTCGGAGAGGCCGATACTGCGGCAAATTCGCAAAGCAACGAAGTCTACATTGTCTACATGGGATCCTCGAAGAACCGTAATGTTCAGCTGATGGCTTCTTTGACTGAAAGGTTTTGTAAAAAGGAAAAACATTTCAATCTCTTCTGATAAAGCAAGAAAGATTAAGGAATGTTTTCTCGTGTTATTTCTCAGGAAAAAAGATTCGATGTTGTATACCTACACGAATGGCTTCGCTGGCTTCGCTGCTCGTCTAACTGAAGAAGAGGCGAAATCAATAGCCAAAATGCCTGGAGTTGTATCTGTATTCCGTGATAGAGCTTACAAACTTCACACAACTCACTCGTGGGATTTCTTGGAGTCTCAGAGAACTTGGGCGATCAATTCCACACCACGTCCACCATTGACTCGTCTTCTGATTCCTCAGACGATGTATCTGATACGATCATCGCAATCATAGATTCGGGTAAAGAATTCAAAAAACTCATCTCAAAACATCAGTCCTAAAGAAATCCGCGTTTTATTTACTTACATTGAGATTCTGAACCTGAATTTTTCTCAGGTATTGCACCTGAGTCAGCTAGCTTCGACGATAAGGGACTGGGCCCAGTCCCGTCCCAATGGAAAGGTGCGTGCATGGAAGGAAGAAACTTCAACGCCTCAAACTGCAACAGGCAAGACATTAAAATCATGCAAGCATATAGTTTTTAAAACCAACAAATCACATCAACTCCTAATTTTTTTCAAATGGCCCAGGAAATTGATTGGAGCAAGGTATTATCCCATAGTCTCCGACACGCCGATAGACGAGGCAGGCCATGGCACGCACGTGGCATCTACGGCGGCGGGAGCACAAGTTGCTGATGCTTCATACTACGGATTAGCCAAAGGGCTGGCAAAGGGAGGCTCGCAGAAATCGAGGATTGCATCGTACAGAGTTTGTGTGATAGAAACCTGCGATTCTTCGGCGATCCTCAAAGCAATGGACGACGCGATAGGGGACGGAGTCAATGTCATGTCTCTTTCCATTGGTAAGGGAAGGATGGCTCCGTTCGACGAGGACCCCATTGCCATCGGGGCGTTCCATGCGGTCGAGAAGGGCATTACCGTAATTTGCTCGGCGGGAAACAGCGGTGTGTTCCCCAGGACTGTCGAGAATGCAGCCCCTTGGATTGTGACTGTGGGGGCCACCACCACCGATCGCTTCCTCGAGGCTAGAGTTGTGTTGGGCGGGAACAAGGTGATTCAGGTAAATGATTAATGTAAAAAAGGGAGAAAAAAAATGATTTTTTTTTTTTTTTCTGAAGGGTCGAGTAAAGTAAGTTGGTACCTTCGATAGGGAGGAGGTATAAACTTCTCGAAACTCAGCAAGTCACCAGTGTATCCCATGATCGATGGACTGTCTGCGAAATCCAATTCGAGTGGGGTCAGTGATGAAGAAGCAAGGTACGGAATTGATAAGCGCGAAACTTACTTCACTATCTCCCCTTTTTTCTCTCCAGAAATTTTGAATTTTCCTTTCGTTGAATTGGATGGCTGTTCTAATTTTCAGAGAGTGTCTCCCTGGTTCGTTAGATTACAGCAAGTTAAAGGGGAAAATCATAGTGTGCGATCAACAATTTCAAGTCGAGCTCACAGACTTGTTCGACAAACTGAAAAGACAAGGACTGATTGGCATGGTCATACTCAGCGATTGGGAGTGGCAAGTGCCATTTAATTATAAAGATAGACCAATTGCTGCGATCCGCAAAAAAGATGCTGCTGAAATTCTCTCGTACATCAACTCAACCAGGTAAACTAAGATCCAATTTGCTTGAAAGAGAAACAGATAAAAGACATGTTACATACAAGTGCAGTACAGCAACTTGACTGATTTTTATATATGAAGCAAACCTGTTGGGACGATTCTACCAACTGTAACGGTGATGAACTCAAAACCTGCTCCAGTGGTGGCCTTCTTTTCTTCGAGCGGTCCTATAGAGGGTATTAAGAACCTTCTCAAGGTAAATTATTTTTAAGGATTGAACAAATGGTTAAGGCTTAAAATCTTACAGCATGGGTGCGAAAGAGCATTAAGAATCTTGGTTTCTGTAGCCTGATATTACAGCACCAGGCGTTGGAATTCTAGCAGCTTGGACCACAAACAACGACTATGAGGCACTGCCTGGAAAAGAACGGCCTCGTTTTGCCATACTCTCGGGCACATCCATGTCCTGCCCGCACGTTTCTGGGCTGGTTGCAACAGTCAAAGCAAAACACCCCATGTGGTCTCCTTCAGCGATCAGATCAGCTATAATGACAACAGGTTTATACATAATATCACAAGCCAAGCACATAATATTTCATGTTTTTTTGCTCATATGTGTAATGACAAGATAATTCTTGATCTCATCTTACACAGCTGTCAGTACATACAACACAAATGGTCCAATCACGAGGCTCGATGGATCGATCGCCAACGCATATGACATCGGAGCTGGCGAGATAAGCTTATCAGAACCGCTACAGCCAGGGCTTGTTTATGAGACAGAAATAACGGAATACTATAACTTTCTATGCAATCTTGGATACAGCATAGAGAAGATTAAAAATATTGCTACAGATCTTCCTAGAAATTTTTCATGCCCAGATGACTCAAGCCTCGATGCAATATCTAACATGAACTACCCTTCCATAGCCATTTCAAATTTGAAAGAGAAGGAGAGCAGGACAGTGTTAAGAACAGTGACCAATGTCGGGGAGGAAAATTCACTGTACACTGCCACGGTGGAGAAGCCTACCGAAATCGATGTCAAAGTTGTTCCAGATAAACTGCAGTTCACAAGTGGAGTCAAGAAACTGAGCTTTAAGGTGATATTCACAGTAAACAAGGCCTCACCAGTGGACTTATTCGGGTCAATTACATGGTCTTATAAGAATTATAAAGTCCGTAGTCCTTTCGTTATAAGCATGGAGGAGTAGAATGATTGCTGATAAAAGAACTATGCTGTGATGTAACTTGATAGCAGAAATAATACAAATAATGAAATACTTACCAATTATAAGTAAAGATCAGATCATCATTTTCCTCCACACCTATCACTTAAGATTATTTTCAGCAACCTGTTTCACTTTGCCAAAGAACAACATTTGCATGCAAGCTTTCATACCTCATTTTCAGGTCATGTCTCAACTTTAGCAAAACAAATATCGCTGATGTTTGTGAGACTACGCAGTGCAATTAATTAGTGAAAAAGAGCATGTGATACAGAAAACGAAAATACAGAAAATCAGTCTTCAAAACATTAGAGAAGAGAAACTATTGTGGCTAAACACTTTCAAGGAGATAATTTTCACATGCCACCACCACAAAGTCTAGTAGGATAAATAAGCAGATTATTCTATTCAAACGCCCACTGGTTCTCCCTTCGAACTTCCTCTTCCTCTTCAGCTGTGAAGTCGTTCTTTATATTGAATGTCTTACGAATCTCCTCTGGAGTTTTCCCCTTGATCATGTCAGCCACAGCCTGACAAGTGAGGTCTAGCAAGCTCTTGACATTCAGGTAGTTAGCAGCCTGAAGATGACATGGTAGAAATTATATCAATATCCCAATTTATATCCAAGAATCACGATTAGAGAATGGATACGTATCAATTAAACAATCCAAGTGTGTGCCTCCGCTTTTCTAGATGATTTAAGCTATCAAACGATTCCAAAATAAAATCTCACAAATAGCAGCTGCTACGAACGGCAATCAAAAGAAAAACATAAGTACCAAAATCAGCTCAAACAGAGTGGCCTGATCGACTTTCACGAAGTCGGCATCGAAAGCCTTCAGATCTTCATCCGCTCCTGAGACCTTGTCTCCGTCACCGGAGACTGACTTCGCCGCCGAGGCTCGAGCGTCGACGTGGCGCTTGCAGTACTCGATGACTCTGGCAAGGATTTTCCCGTTCACGTTCGGTATGGGAATGACGCTGTCGGCGCAGTCATCTTCGATCATGTGTTTGATCGTCTGAGACTCCAAAGCGACGGCTTCTTCGACTTCGAAAACTTCTCCGTCCCAGCTACGGAGGATTACTTTCTTGTCGCTGTTACCGTTCTCCGCCGTCGAAGACGACATCGTTTCCTAGCTCAGATTTTAGCTGATAGAGAGAGAAAGATGCGACCAAATTTTTGCTATTTGTGTTTTCTTCACGGATTTGGGCCTTTGGGCGTCATTATGCAATAAAGTCCCTGACTGACAAATATTATAAATCAACCCTTATTGTTTTAGAAAGTATGGAAACTAGTCTTGTTACATTGACAAAAAACTAGTGCTCGTTCTATTCTATTTCAGATGATTCCCACTCGAGATCTGTCCTTTATATTCTAATATTGCTAGGAAAGAGGGGTAGAGCGCGAATACCAATAATAAAAGGGACTAAAATACAATTGAAAGCGAGTTAAAGTCGGTTACACCTTCCCTATAAATATCGCCCCAGCCCTAAAAAGTTTCACATCTGATTTCTTCTCTCATCTGCGTACGCGTCTGCCGAAATTTACAAACCCTAGGTTCCGAAAGTTATCCTGAATCAAACGTCGAGCGTACCAATTTCAATTTGTCAATCGAAAGCTGAAACATTTGCTTCGTGTAGTCGTTCGGATTTTGTGGTTTCTAGGGGAAAAATAAAACTAAAAAATCTAGTTTTTTGATTCAATCGAGAGGATGTCTCGGTGCTATCCATACCCACCGCCCGGTTATGCGCTTCGTAGATCAAGCGAAGAGGGTTCGGTCAAATCGATTAAGGTTTGTTTAAAACCTTGGTTTATGTTGAACATGAATCCCCATCGGTGACATTTTGGTGGGTTTTTTGGTTTGATTGCACATCTTAAGGGAATGTTGAGGACCGATTATGGATTTTGCGGTCTAGTGTAGTAACATGGATCTGTTGGCTCCTTAGTTAAATTTGAGTTTCGAATTGAGCTGGGTGCTAGGGTTACTTGGGAATGGGAATTGAGTAATCTGGGATTTGTTGAACTTTCAAGATTTGACAAAATTTTCAAGAACGCACGTTTTATAGTTTCGAACATTTATTTTTTGTTAAATATCTCAAAGGACGAATTGTAGTCTCCACTAAAAATTTCCAACACTTATTTTCTAAATAAGCTTGTGGACGATAACTGTGTTTTCCCTGTTAAGCAAAAAGAGTTTTTCTTTATCATGTAGTGGACATTGCGGTCATTGTTTAGTTGGAAATAATCTGTCTGACTTCGTTGTGGTAATGGTCATTAATATGTCACGATGGGGCTCTGTTCAATTCATGGGCCATTTTGTATGTGCTCTTTTTGGAGTAAAAAATCTAAAACTATTATCTGGTGCTATAAAGCTCCAAACTGGAACTGAGAAAACAAAGGATGGAAGGAAAAAGGAAGAGGAAAGGGAGAAAAAAGAGAGAAAGAATGAAAAGAGTAAAAGAATTCATAGCAAAGACAAGAAGCATATCAAGCTAGCCAAACCAGTGAGTGCCTGTGTTCAGTCTGATGGCATGCCTTTTTTCGACAAGAAGTTTGCCCCCAAGGCTGAAGAGGTTGATAAGGAACTGTTGGAAAAGAGCAGTCTCACTGAGGAGCACAACCCGCCTGTTTGTTTGCTCACCCCGAGCACTTCTTCCGACAGCACAGAGAATAGTAAGAAGAGGAAGAGGGAATCACCACCTGAAGATGTTTCTCGCCCTCGTGGTTAGATTCTCTCACTTAGTTTAGAGTGCCTACACTGCTTTTTGCTCTTTACTCATCCTATTGCATTCACAGGTAAGATCGTCCGTATAAAGCTCCAACCAAAGAAGCAGGTTGAGCCTAGCGCTACACTCGTGAATGAGCGAATAGAACTACAGCCTTGCTCCAAAATTGGAGCGGTTGAGGTGGATAACTATACCCGTGCCAGAGAATCAAGAGAGAATGTTTGCAGCACATCGGACATTAAGAGAGGGCATTCTTCCCTGACATCTCGAAACCATGAGGCTGTTGCAGCAGCACCTGTCATGAAACCGAAACCGCCAACTTCTGTTCCAAAATCATCAACTGTCCTAACAGCTGTGCAGAGGGAGCAGTTACTGTATGCAAAGCTTATTGAGAACTTGAGTCCTCCCACTAAGTTGAATCAAGATTGTTACCTGGAGGAGGATCTTGATTGGCTCTTCAGCTGTGGCAAGAAACAGAACGCAGAAGCATCTGTGACGGCCCAGAGATGTGGAAACGATCACATAATGGCCTGCTCGAGCTCGTTATTGCAGCCTCGTGCTCAGTACTTGCCAGAAGTCGACATATATGCATTGCCATTTACCGTCCCCTTCTGAATATACAGAGAAAGAAAAATCTCACTTGGGACATATTGACATGCTGCTCGTTTGATGGAGCAATCGTCTACACAGAATGGCCCTTTGCGACGTTGATGCAATCGATTTTTGGGAGAGGTTTTGTACATTAAAGAAAGAAGAAAAGGTGGAGGAGTTGCTTGGGAGTCTCGGCAATATTGGTATATCGAGGCAGATTCTGATACTAGATTTCTATTTCTTATTTGTAATGTGAAAGGAACGAAGAATTCTTTGCTTACAGAAGATGTTTTTTGATTTCTATGTTTTGTAGCCCATATGTTTGTGGCCTATTTAACCCAACAAACGTACTTGTAATATATTTCCTTTAAGCTTTTCTGAATTATGAGACCGACTGTTTGATAAATATCTTGAAACGAGCGTCATTAAGAATGAAGTTGAGATTTTGGCTGTGTTTGTGAGGACATCGCATTCATGGACCACTTCAGGTTTCTGTAATGGTGGGGATCTACATTACAAGTCTCTTTCTTCTGTATAATGAAATGGGCCATATTCATTTTATATTGATAGAACCATGTAATGAATAATGACATAGGAATAGACCCTTTTTTATCGCAAAGAAATCTCGAGTAAGCAATGTTATTGATTCCTCACTCCTCAGGGGCCAACCTCATCCAATAATAGAATCAAAAAACTGATCTTTTGCCATTATCGACGAGTAATTGAAACAATTGATACGTACGTTACTCTCCTAGTTTACCGACATGCAAAGCCAAATCGCCCGTTACGTTACTCGCGCTTGAGCACACAACACGAAAAGAAAGGCCGTTATGTGTGGATCACAACATGACATGGCCAGCCTTTGAGCATTTATGTCTCTCTATTTTATGACAGTCTTTAAGGGTTGAGAGAGAAATAGCATGTTTGATGTCTGTTGAGCTCGTGACTCACACTCACACTTCTGTTAACTGTCATTTTTGTTAACTTCTGATTCTTTTCTTGGAATCTCCTTCTGTTTCGTTTCCTCAGGAAAAATGTTGTGCTTTCTGGGTAGATCAGATTACCCTTTTCTTTAACGCTATGCATAAGCCTTTTGTCCTGTGAATTTTAGGAACCCCCTCTCCTTTTTCAAGATTTTCTTGATTAATAATTTTCTGGGCTGTGCTTAGCTTCCCATTTTAGAAATTAAAATCATGGGGATTATAAGCTCGATTATGGGTCTTTTCGGGTTCGGTTTTGGGGCTGTCCTTGGGCTTGTGATCGGATATTTTATTTTCATCTATAGTCAACCCAGTGATGTTGAGGTAAGCCCCTTTCCTTTCTTCTGCAAATTTTGCTGAATTTGTCATAATCGTGAGTTTGTTCGTTTGATGTATTATGAGCCATCTTTGCTGCGTTATTGTATAACCAAGCATGGCTTGATTGGCTCTATGCATATCTTGATCTTGAATCTCTGTTATATTTGAGTGGTATTTCTTCGAAAACTGTCGCTGAAAGTCATCTTGATTCTTGACAGCAATATTTTGGACAAATTTCAAAAGAGTGTATATCTGTTTCGTACAATACCAAGCTTTGATTTGTGATAAAGTGACTTTCTGTCTTCGCCAGGACCCGAAAATTCGACCCCTCGCCGAGCACGATTCAGATAGCCTTCAACATCTTTTACCAGAAATACCAGTTTGGATTAAAAATCCAGATTTTGACAGGGTAAGTAAGCTTTCGAATTAATGGCTTTCTAAATTGTCTATCAACTAACTAAACGTCACGTTTACTGAATACTTCTCCGCAGATCGATTGGCTGAACAAGTTCATCGAGTACATGTGGCCTTATTTAGACAAGGTAATATACTTCTGATATGCTTTCTACATACACAGTTCTTGCCTGATTCTTACGATACTAATCGATGCTCGAAACTTTCCAGGCAATATGCAAGATGGCGAAGAAGATAGCAGAGCCCATCATCGCTGAGCAGATCCCAAAGTACAAAATCGACGCAGTTGAGTTCGAGACTCTCACTTTGGGCTCCTTACCCCCGACTTTTCAAGGTTTGTTAAGCACTTGTGCTATATATATGCATATATTTATATACAAACGCATCGATCGATTTTCAACGCAATTTATAGGAATGAAAGTATACAACACTGAGGAGAAGGAACTGATCATGGAACTCGGGTTGAAGTGGGCTGCTAATCCTAACGTCCTCGTCGCTGTTAAGGCATTTGGCTTGAAAGCTACAGTTCAGGTAAGAACCTTCGCATCATGTCTTACTCTGTAAGTGAACTATGTTCATCTCTGAAATGCTTCGGTGATTATTTTTAGGTGCTCGATTTGCAAGTATTCGCTCTTCCTCGAATCACTTTGAAGCCGCTGGTTCCAAGCTTCCCTTGCTTCGCAAACATACACGTCTCCCTCATGGAAAAGCCACACGTCGATTTTGGCCTTAAGCTCTTAGGCGCTGATGCCATGTCCATTCCCGGCGCTTACAAATTCGTACAGGTTCGTTCGTACCCTAACACTATAATCTCTTCAGACCATTTTCGTGTAAGAACTTGAGAGCCTTCGCTGATTTGTTGTTCGTTTTTCGGCTTTGTTTTTAGGAGATCATCAAAGATCAAGTTGCGAATATGTATCTGTGGCCTAAGAGGCTCGAAGTTCAGATAATGGATCCTGCCAAGTAAGCTTTTTTTTTAATATTTCTCGACTTTTAGACGAAAATAGAAGCGTACGACGAAATCCCGCCTCTAAATTCTCGCAGGGCGATGAAGAAGCCCGTCGGGATTCTCAACGTTAAGGTCGTAAGGGCGACGAAGCTCAAGAAAAAGGACCTATTGGGCGCTTCTGACCCTTACGTAAAGCTCAAGCTCACCGAAGAGAAGCTCCCCTCCAAGAAAACCACCGTGAAGCACAAGAACTTAAACCCCGAGTGGAACGAAGATTTCAGCTTCGTCGTGAAGGACCCTCAAACTCAAGTCTTGGACATCTCCGTCTTCGACTGGGAACAAGTAAGTAAGAAGCATTAATTTTTCATCCCGTCCCAAAATCATTTCAGTCTCAGCGCTGCTGAATGACCACTTTCACCTAAAAGTTTAAACTTGAAGGGACGTGTGGAATCTTACCTAACATCTCTTTTGTATCTGAGCTCTGATACCATATTGAATGACTACTTCACCTAAAGCTTAATCTGAAGAAAACGTATCATTTCTTTTTTTAATTTTATATATTATATTTCTAACAAGCGATCTCTGACTTGCCTATGCTTCAATTGCTTTAGGTCGGGAACCACGATAAGATGGGAGTAAATGCAGTTTCCTTACACGAGTTAACGCCCGAAGAGCCCAAGATTCTAACCCTCGACCTGTTAAAGAATCTCAACCCAGAAGATGCCCAGAACGAAAAATCGCGGGGGCAAATAGTACTCGAAGTTAACTACAAACCGTTCAAGGACGACGAGGTTCCGACCAACGTCGAGGAATCGAACGCTGTTCAGACAGCTCCCGAGGGAACGCCAGCTGGCGGCGGTTTGCTTGTTATTATAGTGCACGAAGCTCAGGACTTGGAAGGAAAGAACCATACGAATCCTTCCGTTCGCTTGCTCTTTCGCGGAGAGGAGAAGAGAACTAAGGTAAGTACTACATTGTAATAGAATGCAAATAGGAGGATCGTATTATAAAGGGGCGTAAGCGTAAGTGTACTGACTGACCTTTTCTTTTTGCAGACTGTGAAGAAGAATAGAGACCCGAGGTGGGAAGAGGAGTTTCAGTTCACGCTCGACGAGCCGCCGACTAACGATAGGGTTCATGTCGAAGTTTTCAGTACTTCGAAAAGAATGAATCTATTGCATGCAAAGGTATGGACTTTTGTCTTGATATGAGATATTCTTGTTGCTGTTCTTTACGCATTGTGCCATTGTTTTGTTCGTTTTTTTGTAGGAGGCGTTGGGCTATGTTGACGTGCAGCTTTCCGACGTTGTGAGCAATAAGAGGATCAATGAAAGGTATCATCTTATCGACTCGAAGAATGGAAGGATTCAGATTGAGATGCAATGGAGGACTGCAGCTTAGTTAAGGTTGTCTGTGAATCTGTGTTATTATGCAAGGAGGAAGAAGTTGTTGAAGATTGTTGATTAATTGGTTTGAATATTTCATTTTGGAAATGTTTGGGTCTTTTGTGTGATTGTTTGAATTTGGAAGTACTTGAATGAAATAACTAGTTTTTCAGAATAGTTTATTTTCACGACAAATTTCAAATTCCAAAAACCAACGGCGCTTTCAGACTTTTTTTTTTTGCCTCACCGAGCGAACGCGAAATATGGAATCGCTGCCATCTCCGCCGCCGTGTCCTCACACGGTGACCGTCCGTCGGAATCCATTCCGAAGAGCACGCGCCGATACACCTTACTCTGTCATACCCTTCAGAGAACCCCCAAATTCACCCGTCATTTCCCATTCAGAAAACCTGACCTGCGAAAATGTCGTCGATGCGTCTTCTTCTTCCACGGCTCCAAGTGAAAATCTCAAAGTTTATCTTAGAATCAGACCGATGAGTATTCTGAAAAATGCGAGGAGGATATCTGAGGTGAAGAACGCGTGGCCGAAGAGTCAGAAATCGAAAATTGATTCGAAAACGAAGGCGAAGAAGCCTGGCGAAGTATGCGTTCATATCAACGACGATTTGCGTTCTGTAACTGTTTCGACTCCGAAGGAGTTGCAGGATACTAAGAGAATTAAGTCTGAGGTTTACGAAGGGTTCTCGCGTGTGTTTTCATCTGAGGCTTCTCAGGTTCACATTTTTTACTAGGAGTTGCTTTATTATTGTACATCTCTTGGAGGTTCTAGGTTCATGAATGCTGCAATTTTAGTTACGTGATTTTGTATTCTGTAGAATGACGTGTTTGAAGAAATGGTGAAGCCTTTAGTTGATGATTTTCTGAATGGAAAAAGTGGAATGTTGGCTGCAATGGGCCCAAGTGGATCAGGAAAGACCTACACTGTTTTTGGGTCTAGTAGGAACCCTGGTATGGTGCCTCTTACTCTTAATCGCATTTTTAGTAAAGAGGAAAGCAATGATGGATCAGTATCAAGGTGAGTTGGAGAACATCGTTTGCTTGTGTTAATTAACGTACTGCTGGATGTTGTTTTTACCAGCTAATATTGGTAGATATTGTTCCTTATAAGATGTTTGTTCGACAGGGACTTGTATTTGTCAATGTTTGAGATTTGTACTGAGAAAGGGAAAGGAGAAAGAATACTGGATTTACTGCACAGCAGCGGTGATATATGTCTGCAGAATTCCGTTCTGAAGGGGCTTCAAGAGGTTAAACAATATATTATTCGACTGAAACACTAAGCGTAATTTTTTTTGGGAATGAATGCATAGTACTTATCCCTGCTCGAATTTCGTTATCTTGAGACACGTTTGCGCATGAAACAAAATAGTGATGCGGTATTTTTCGTTCTTCTAAATAGGTTGCCATCAGCAATGCCGAGCAGGCTGAATCCTTAATTGGGCGTGGGATGATGAAGCGTGCGACAGCTATGACTAACTTGAACAGCCAGTCGAGGTTTGTAGTTGATATTTTACCTTGATATCGCTCTGTCAGGGGTTTATTGTTCACTATGGAGATTTTTGTATGTATTTATTATGTAGTATATCGCTATATACAAAACCATCGTTATTTATTGTGATTAACACCAGTTAGTTTTTAAAAAAATTGTAGTCGGTCGCAATGCATCATTAACATCAGACATTCTCCCAATAAGGGTAGCGAAGAAGTTGATTCTGAAGCTAGCGGCACAATGTTGACAATTGTTGACCTAGCTGGAGCTGAGAGAGAAAAGAACACTGGCAACCAGGTATGAGCTCAATAAGGTAGAACCTGGTGACATATGTCTGCAACCTATTGTTGGGAAAAAAAAAAGATATCATAATTTTCTTGACTGCCAATGGTACAGTGCTTAATGCTTTTTATCTTTTACAGAATACCAGGCTGCTGGAGAGCAATTTCATCAACAATACTTCAATGGTGTTTGGCCTGTGCTTGAGGGTATTGTCCTGCATATTTAGAATTTGACATTGTGTCTTCCCTGGCCTTTGTGGTGATTGATTGAGGATGATATCAATAACTAGTCTTTGTATCAGAACAAAAAGCATCTTCTATGATTATTAAGTTCATTTCACTTGCAGTCCCTGTTGGAGCACCAAAAGAATCGCAATAAGCCACTGCAGAAGCACTACCAGAGTTCTCTGGTAACCGAACTTGTGAATGTTGATTATGCTTTTGGAATCTAATTGCTTGCATCGGCAAATTGCATATAGTTATGTCTAATGAATAATTCATTTGAAATACCATATCTTCAGTTAACCAGATATTTGCGAGATTATATGGAAGGGAAGAAGAGAATGATGTTGGTGAGTAACCAATATAACATCAAATTGCGTAGTAATTTTTGTGTTCAACTACTATTTTGTTTCCTGAGCTGCCTTAGCTATTCACTCAAAATGTGACTCCTTGCAGATTTTGACTGTAAAACCGGGAGGGGAAGATTATAATCATACGTCCTTTCTGTTGAGACAGGCTTCACCGTTCACAAAGATTAAGTAAGCAACTGGTCATACCGACCTATGGCTTCATTGAAAGCATCATATAATCATATATTTGACACTTGATTTAGGTTCGAGAACCTAGAAGAGCGAGTACAATTGACCCCCAACAAAAGGCCTCACAAAGCATTCCCTCGTATGGAACAGCCGAAGAAAATGAAGTTCAGCAACATTGAAAGTCTTAAGGTGATGCATTTCATATGTTCGCCTAGAGACCATCTTTACATTGCGCAACACCTAATGTTTTTTGCTGGCTATCGCTATCGTAAAAATTACACTGCTATGGACCGGGTGGTTTTCTATATTTGTTTTGATTATGTTGTGAGTCAGAGATAAAATGACCTCTCCATTGCCATAGCTACGCATCCGTTTAATCAAACTATTTTGACTGTATGCACAGTTCATTTACACATTACTGTTTTTTTCCTTTCAGAATAGTGAAGGCAATCTCGATGGAGGATCTCGATTAGCTAGGCACAAAGGTAATAAATGCCTATGTTTGGTGTGAGACTTTTGTTTGCTCAATATTAAAATTATTCATTTATAGGCCTATGATATTGGGCAACCTGACTTTTTGTTATCGGTTTATGCTTATAATTTGTATTGAACTCGTGTGGCAATTATTATGCGGACAGAGATTTCTGTGGAATTGAGTACGGATGTTCCGGACCTTGAAACTGGGTACTTCAACGATGAAAAATTAACTGAGGTTTGCATACTTTCTGATGGATCTGAAACTGGGACCAGTTTGAACGTGATGGGCGATCATGATGAAAAGAAAACTGCAAACAACAGAGAGTACCAAATTATGAGAGATTTTGCAAAAGCTTTGTGGACTGTCTTGAAACGATACAAAAGTAAACTAGAGGTAATATATGGTAATAGCGGAAAGAACATTATTGTTTCGTTTGGTCCGATTGTCGTTCCTTGTTGCAAATTTGTTAACTTTTTACTTGCGTGAGCAGGATGTTAAGGTTGATAATTCTCGTCTTAAGGAGAGTTTGACCAATGCCGAGAAAAAAGCAATCAATCTTGAGACTGAGCTGATGTGTGAAAAGACCAGGCTCTCTGAAATGGAAAAAGAGTTGGACGACTTTAACTTGAAATGTATGTGTTCTACGAAAGCTTCGGCCGAACATCAAGAGGTAGCCATTATTTTGGCACTATATATATATTAACTTTAGGAAAATATACTGTTGATTTTTTTGCATGGTGTGTGCTGCGGTTCTTGCCAATTCTGCTTGTCTTATGGTTTTAACTCGAAAAAATTTAAGTGTAACTCCGTTGGTGCTGGGAACATCATTTTGTAGCATTATCTTTTAACTTTATGCAACGACCTTATTATCTTTTGGGAACTTGATTTATTTAAACGTTTTTTGTTTACATCTCAAATTCACTCAGCTAAACTCTATGGGTTCATCGTACTCATCAAACGAGCAGGAACTACTGGAAAACGAGATTAAACCATTGTCCTCAGTAAGCTGTCAATAGTTACTATTGGCTATACTTTTGTATGGCTGCTCTTAATATCAGAAATTCTGTTTCTCTCTTGGCCAGGCTATAGATTCAGGTGTAAGTCCTATAGCATCATTGGGTTCATGTTTGTATGGAGTTGAACAGCACCGCCCTAAGGTTCTTACTTCTCTATGTACATCAAGTATTTTGCTTTGTCAAAGTAGTTGTCTAGAAATGTTCTGAATGCCTGAGCATCACTTTTTTGTTGCATGCAAAATTGTGTTTTAGGGGATAATCGATCAGAAATTCGAGAATAACTTAGAAAGGTGCCTGGGAACTCAAGGAGCAAAGGGTTCTACGGATACCACTGTCATGGATCTTTATTTCAACAATCAAGAACACTTGGCGAGCTCTCATGATACTCAAGATATTAACTGCCTTGACGATTTCGGTACACCGGATAAAATATCCAGTAATGAAGCAACTGCTCATGTCACATCACCAAAGTCAGGCCAAATGTCTGAACAAGATAAAGTGAATACTGTGGGTTATGACAGTAATCTGGAACCTGGGGGCTACCAGTTAAGTCACCGACTTTCTGTAGGTACTTCTCTTGTAAGTGCAAGTGGTGATACTTCTAGATATGGTGAAGACCTAAAAGATTCTAGAAGAGAAGTAAGCAATTCAGTGGACAAAATGGATTTGGAACCCAAGTCAGCCCAAAAGTCTGAAGAGTATGAAGTAAATTACACTTTGGGGTATGACAATAAGCTGGAACATGAAGGCAAAATGTTAACACACCAACTATGTGTCGATAGTTCTCTTGAATGTTCAAGTGCCGATACTTCTATATATTGTGAAGACCTAAAAGATTCTAGAAAAGAGGTGAGTAATGCAGTCGAGGAAACGGATTTGGAACCCGAGAACGAGCATGTTCTGTACCGACCATGCCTTGATACCTCTGTAGAATATACAAGTGTTATTAATTCTCGAGATTGTGAAGAAGTAAAAGAGTTTGTAAGAGAAGTAAACATTGTGGGTTCGAACCTAGAAAGGGAACATGAACTATCCACATGTCCAGATACTTCTGTATGCCCTTATACTTCTGGAGATTGTAAAGATCTAAAAGATTCAAGAACAGAGTCAACTCAACTTCAAAGCAGTGCAACAGGTTTGCTTTTCTGATTTATCTAGAGTGGCCTATTACCTTTCTTTTTATGGACTATTGTGGTGAAATAACTGTAATTCTGTTGTAACGACAGGCATCGAAGGACTCTCATTGTGTTCGGATTTGGATAGCCATGATAGTGCTGCTCTTACCTCTCATGAAATCATCCCAGAGGATGAAACTTCCCACGTGGGTGATGAACTCAATGACGAGGAGACTAAGGTTAATCCGCATTTTCCAGAACTTCGCATATTCTCCGGATTCCTGCATTGGTCTTCTGATATCAATGAATTTTTATATCAATACAATATCGAGATGCATAAATTCATTATGAAGAGATTAAATTAATTCTGGATTATGACTTGCATTTGTAACAGCCAATGTTGAGCTTGTGCTTGCCAATATCTGCATTTGGGATAATTTCAAGGATTTTCTCCTCCTACATTAGGTTAGAGAAAGGTGTATAACAACAATCATGTTAAATAGAATTTATTAGAGATGTATCACTCTAGTCACTCATCATGTTTATTCTACAATGCTGACTCACATTAAAACCTTATGTTTGTTCACTCGTAAACACACTATTTTGTTCTAGTTGACATTATTTGACAACCTTACAATGATTATTCTCCGTGTATATTGCTATAGGTATCCGCTAACAAGACAGGCTTGGTAATCTTTTCAAAGAAAAGCTCATATTCTTCCCTTGATCATCAACCGCTGGAACCAAAAGCCACTGCTCCGTTAACGGAAATAGGCAACGCCAAGAGCATGCCCGAGTTACAAACCAAGCCTCCCTTGCAGAAGCCCAAAAGGTGAACATTCAGTACTATCTTCGAATCAATCTATGTATATAACATGCTCCTCTTGGAATATTCGATTTAATTACAGATACGCTCTTCGACTTACTTATTCAGGAGACTGCACCCTGCGTCATCTTTACTGTTGAAGGACATCAGTTTGTTCGATATCAAAGATGAGATGGATAAACCCACGGTAACAAATTATAAAAATACATACTACTAATTTATTTTTTACGTCCCATGATGCAATTTTCTAACGTATTGCAGGGAGCAAGAGGTGGGAAAAAACTCCAAGGCGATGATTACAAGAGCAGAGCCCCACGAAGCAGCTCGTCGGCCCTCATGGATTTACTCACCGCTGCTAAATTTGTCCGATGAGGTTCTCTCGTGTTTTTTTTCTCTGTTTTTCAATGCATGCATGCATCATCTTAGGCAAGGGCATTATTCTTACTTTATATTTGGGAGAATGAGTGAGTCGTTGTGGCTTTTGGCTTGTATATTGTCTAGTCTTTCAAAGCAAATTGCACGTGGAAAACACGTGACATTGTGGGACCCAATGTTGAATGATAAGTAGGTAGGACCAACAGCACAGAAACTGACACCTGTCGTTTTCTTTCGAAATCACCAAAATAAGAAGTCGCTGTTGTAATGCTGTTTATATTTACTTATTACATCGTAAGCTAAAGACTTGACACCAAAATAAATTAATGAAAGTAGTAAAATAATCTTTCAGCCTAAAAGACTCGAAAGTGACATCCATGTTGGGCCATATTTGGTAAGTATCAGTATGATTAGGCCCAATAGCGACCCACACGCGTGGTACGTGTCTAGAAACCATTTGTTGAACAAATACACACCAACTTAAAGGAAACACACAAGGATAAAATTTTTTTTAATTAATAATTACTTCTTATTATTATTTTCAAAGTACGAGCAAGGCGAATACGACATTTGTCAAATTCAGAAACGTAAATAGAGAAAATTCTGTTACAGAGAGGAGGAAGAGCAGAAAGTGACTGCACATCATCGCAAGTAATTTTTTTTTTTAATTTTGATACGTCTATCGAAAGAACGCGGGATTGGGGATTTTTGCTGTTGGTTGTTCTATATCTTTTCGCGATTCAGCTGCGTTTTGTTTTCTTTTTCAGTCGTCGAAGGGCTGAATTGAGGCTGGAGGCTTTCGTGTTTCAGAAACGGGTTATTTAATTAGGTCTCTCTAAGTAGAATTTGGTTGTGGAGTTATTTGCTGCTTGTGCATTCATTACAGTTATGTTGATTAAATACGTGGCATAGACTTGTACAAATATGTCGATTTTTTACGCTGGGTTTTAGTGATTTGGGTGCGCGTTTGTTCTCTCTGTTAGGTTGATGATTCTTATGATCTATTTTATTTCCGTTTTTTTTTTCCTTTTTTTTTTGTTTTTCAATACACGATATGTTGATGATTGGTGGGAAGCCCTAAATCTTGTTGTCTGGTTTTGCGCTGTAGATATTTCCAGGCCAATCGGTTGGAGAACTTGAACATCATTTGTTTAATTTTCTTTGAGTGTTGGGAATGTATAAATGGTGCCCCTGTTCTTTCCTATTTGCTACCATCATTTGAGATTTTTTCTAGAGTCTAGCATTGAAAATTCTTAAATTTTTCAATTTTGTTTTGCAGTGTTTTGGTTGAGTTGGCGGTCATTTTGAAAATATCGTTGCTCCTTCTTTGACCTTGATCAAAAGGTACATAATTGATCGGTATGTCTCGATCAGTTCGTAGTACTATTGAGTTAGTTAAACACGAGTCGTGTTGTCATTTTCTGTTCTCATAAAGGTGCGCTAATCGCAAAAGTTCATCATGATCTGCCGTTGCATTATTGAGCAAGATGGCTCACTAATTGATTAATGCTCTGCTTTTCGTTATTTGCGTTGGACGACATTATTCATTTAACCATTTGCATGGTCATATCATCAGGTACTAACGAAGCAGATGACAGAGATGCAGTAAGTTAGTGCTCTAAATTTTCGATATGACTCTTGAAGACTTCTTCACGCTGTCAGAACTAAGTAATGGGCTTACGACTCCTTCCCGAATTAGGGAGCTTGTTGCGACTTTGGAAAAAGTGACAGATTTTTCTGGAAAGAATATCAATGACATGATCAGACAGTGGTCCGCAGTTGCACGCGCTATATCAGCAACGGATAGTAAGGATTGCCTCGATCTATTTGTTCAGATACATGGCCTTAATTGTGTTGCCAATTGGTTGAACCATTATCAGAAACTGGCTAATGAAGAAAGCAACAGCTCTATTGAGGACACCATCACACATTTGCTGCAAGCTCTTGATACATTTCAAGTGGATCGTGAAAATCTGATTGATTCCGAGATCTGGACAACTGTGAAGGATCTTCGCGCACATAGCAGTCCAAAGGTCCACAGTAAAGCTCGCGTTCTTTTCGAAAAGTGGGAAAAGGCGGCAGGGAATAATGAACCTTTCTTGGACAATGAAAAGGCTGGAGATTTAAAAGATAAGGAGTCAGGAGGAATCCAAGGTGTCAAGAGAGGCGGCGATTCTTCAGAATCTTCTCTTGTCAATACTCACCCGTCTGAGGAGACCTCTGCTGAAGAAGAAAAGGTCAACGACTTACCCAGAGATAACACATTGTCTGCTAATGAAGATGTTGTTGAGGGTAGTCGAGATGGATTTTTGAACAATGTGGGTAGTAAACTTGATCCCATTGAGGCCGAAAATACCAAGTATGGCTCGTCTGAGTCACCTCATTCGTCAGGTACCATCCCTGTTGAGAGCTCACCGATGGAATTACCCTCACGCGAAGAATCAAATCCCCACGAAGGAACATCTGCTGCCGAAATTGGTTTGAAGAATTTATGCAACGAAAGCGCCCATATTGGGTTGGCGGTTGCCTCTGATGGGAAGAGTCCCATTAATGGTAGTGCTGATGCTAAAGAGTGTGATGGACAAACCATAGTTTCTAAGTCCTCTACCAGTGATAAGAGATTGGAAAATATGAAGGAACTCAGACCATTCAACGTGGGAATCGAAGTGGATGGGAAGCCAAACAGACGTGACCTCCTTACAAGTGGATGCGATCTCGCAAATAGTTACGGTCTTGGCAGAAAGCATACAGATAAAAAAGATGCATTTAAGCATGGCAATGAACCTGACTTTGGAATAGTCGATCCCCTGGAAGTTGCCCGACAAGTCGCCATAGAAGTGGAGAGAGAAGTCACAGATTACAGAGACCAGCGTGGCAATTCTTCTGATAAATTACCCAAAAATAACATGGAACAGCCTTGCAGCCAGGAATCTGTAAGAGGGGAAACATCTCGCGCGAGCGATGATGACTCACCCAACGAGACAAAGAGTAATTCTGGCGGGTCTGATGAGGATTCCAAAGAATCTACCTCTGAAAATTCTGATGCTGAGCAGAGAGATGAAAGTGAAGATGTGGCGACCTCTCCTCAAGAAGTCACTGAGACGGCTAAAGCTGAAATCAATACAGAAAAGGTCTTGTGCGGCTTTGATCTGAATCAAATTAGTTCAGAAGATGTTGAAAGTGATCACCCTCATCCTTTTCTTTCACCAGTCTCGATGGTGTCAGCTTCTAGACCAACGGCTGCTCCTGGACTACCTACTGTTCCTTTGCAATTTGAAGGAAATCTTGGTTGGAAAGGTATTGCAGCTACGAGTGCCTTCAAACCAGCCTCGCTTCGTCGAGCGCCTGATAATGAGAAACAGCTTCACGCCGGAGAAAGTAGCGGGTCAAAGAAATGCGAACCGTTTCTTGGCTTTGATCTTAATGTAGCAGAAAACGTTGACCCAAGAGAATCTCTTTCTGACTTGCGTTCTAGAAGATCAGAGCATATGGGACTTGATCTAAATACCGTAGGAGAATCTGTTGGCAGTGGTGGTGGGACCCAGCAAGATTGGCTGTTTGGGAAACTTGTTACCCACCAAAGCTCATCGCGGTCTCCATCATTGTCGAAGCAGCCTATGAGCGTCATCGATCTGAATGATCAACCACCATTTCTCAACAACTCTGATATATCTGCTTTCAGTAGGCAACCGCCCCAAACCTTCGATGCCTTTGGTAGTTCAAAGTCTACAGAAACAAGTTTTTCCATATTCGGCGCCAAAGTTGAAATTGGTCGAAAAGACAATATTCCTCAAACTATGCCATTGTCAAATGGCCCAACTTCTGACCTTGCTTTCAGTGCTGCTACTAACATGGGACAACAAACAAGGAGCTTTTTCGGGGCTGCACCACCTATGGTTCAATACGCCAATCCTTCGGTTTATGGCTACAATAACATACAATTGGGACAGGCTATGCCTTTGTCTTCTGCAATGTATGGTGGACCCATTCCTTACGTGGTCGACTCTAGGGGAGCTACAGTGATCCCTCAAATTATGGGTTCATCTTCAGCTTTTCACAATCCCTTTTCTCAACCGTTCGCTATGAGCATGAACCCTTCTAACGGAGCAGGTTCTTCGCGGAGCACTCCTTTCGATTTGAATTCTGGTTCGATGGTTGAAGGTAGTAGTAAAGATACTTCGAGCTTTGGACCGTTCTTGAACCTAGGACATGTGGGGTCCATGGACGAGCAACTGAGGAATAATTCCCAGCACAGTGGTGGTACTGCAAAGAGGAAAGAACCCGAGAATGGCTGGGAAAATTACGGTTTGAGACCTTATACGCCACCTTGGAAATAGAGTTTCGAAACGTTGAGCAGATAAAGAATGCTCCATAAAGTTGCTGGTGGTGAGGGATAGGATCGATCCAACAGTGTGGGAAGTGGTGGTATAATTTTGATTCTTGATAGGGTGCTATACTTTATATATACAAGTTAGAGTTAATTATTTAAAAGGCATTTTGCCATCTTGGTAGTTAGAAATGCCCAGAGAAAGAAACTGGTGGGTGACATTCTATCTTCTACTGATGATCTCTTTTACATTTTTATTATCGGAACTTCAAATGGTCTTTTTTTGTTTCCCATTTATATCTTTGAACTTGGAGTATTTCATTGTAGGCTGTGGATCGAGTTTTATTGCGATACTTTTGAACGTATTGCTGAGTCATCGAAAGCTACATTTTGAGGTTTCTGGCCCATTGGGCTAAAGCCCATTGGATTACTAGCGATGTCTTACTGCACAATGTGAGGTCTCTGGCCCACTGGGCTTTACAAAAAAGCCCATCTTAGATCCAACGGCCCTTCTTTCTTTTTTCTTATTAAATATAGACGAAGACGATCCCAACTTTGACCGTCTACTTCACGCAAATGCCGTATAAAATAGGTAATTATTTTATAGTATCTGTATTAAATTGTTAGGGTTGTTTGTATCAATCCAATGTTTTTTAGAATAATTAATGCAGCAGCATCGTTATCTTGATTCTTGCCATCTTGATCTTCTGTCTAGACGTCTATCTATAACAGCATTCTTTCACATGTAAAGCTGAAAACTATTTTCATTACATATAATATGTACACAAAGGATAGGTAGCATAACTCAGCATAGCATAGCATTCCATTCATAGCTCTAATCAGCTCCCCTCAAATAAGAACTCATTAGTTTTCTTTTGGTTCTCAATATTTACGATACCTCAAAATTATCCAACTAAAAACCTCTCGTCTTCATTATCTATTATCTAACTAACAAAGAACAAGAAACGGCAACAATTTCTACTCAAACCATTGTACGAAAGATATTTCTTTACCAAATGAAGGAGATAGACTTTTCCAGTATTTATCTGTTCACTGTAATAATATTGCTATATTCAATTCAACAAACAACTCAATACCGTAATTATAGAGGTTGGGGACATAGTCTTTCCCTTGGAGGTATTGATTAATCGTTCTGCTGAGGAAGTCGAAACCTGACCTGAGACGCCGGAGATTTGACGGCAACGCCGTGCCAACAAATTCCGCCGCGGCACATCTCGTGCCCGTGGTGGTGATGGTCGCCGTGCTCGCCCGCCGCCGCCGCCGACACCGCGCTCGCCACCTTGCTGTATACATCCCAGGCGAGGCTCAAAAGGACGATGATCGCGACTACGAGCGTCGACGATACCAAAACGCACCACCCGCCGTAGCTCTTGCCGGCGGCCAATCCGTAGAGCTTCATCGCCGCGATTACAAACAGATACAGCGTCGTCAAATTGCCCACCACCGCATCCGAAATATTACTCATTTTTCTCTTTATCTCTTAAACTCGCCGGAAAACGTAAACGGAGTGAGTGAGGCTTTGCAATTAGGGAAAGGGTCAGAGTTTTTTGAGCTTATCTTCTTTGATGAATTGTTTTTAGGAAAGTAACATTTAAGGTCATGATAAACGTGAAAATTAAATTTTTGATTCAGTTCATCTCATCGATTCGAAATTTGGGGATCAAAATTGCACACTGATGTAAGCTATATGGTAAATTTGCAATTCCCCCTAGATATTGGGCAAAAAAGGAAAAGATGGCCCTGATAATGTAAGTACCAAACTGCAATTTTCGTAATGTAAGTTGTTTGGACACGTGGAGCTAAAAAGGCCCTACGTATGGACTTTATTTGTACACGTGGCGAACGATGGTTAACTGCAGGGCCTTTATTTAAGTAATTTCTTTTGCCTTCGTAATAATTTAAGTCTTTAATTAATGCTCAAGGAAATTTTGCAAATTGCAAGCAATAATGTCGTAAGGCGACCAAATTAATTTAATCATTGCGGTTGCTTTAATCTAACTAGTATGTTTAGCACACGAGAGTGCAATTAATTATGATCGCATAGTTTTAATAAGTAATATTCTAAAAAAAGAAGTTGGTAGCTATTGTGATGTTATGGAAGGTACGTGATTTAATAAATTTTTTTATTTCAATAATAATTAATGAAGAAAAGGTCTGATTGATCAAAGCGGACCAATTAACAATTTTTATCTATCCTAAACTCTTTATAAAAGAGTATAGATTATCTCTTAGTGATGATTATGTATTATGTTGTTGAGGTCATTGAACGTGACACGAAACTACCTGACGTAACTATCTAATATATTAGATTATATAGAGACTAATTAATATCCAATTAAGCACCGTAAAAATGGAGCACTATTATTCGTATGAAAGGATAATTTGATAATTAATTCAAACAGTTGAAACTTCTTTATATATACGATCGTTGCCAGCCTTCATGGAAATAGGCATGCTGCTGTGGTGTAAAGACGAATCTTCCACGTAAATATATGGCCATTTTTATTCTATCGTTTGTTTTTGCATGATAAGGTTTCAATAAAAGGTAGACAAAACAAATATATCTATTTTTTCCGGCATTTGCTATATCCAAATGATGCAATCCATGTTCAGAAAAAAAAAAATAGCAAATCTAAGATCGTCCTTTAGTGATGTTAAAAGTAAGCCTGCATATGCATTTCTAGATAGAAATGAGCAAAACTAAAAGCATTTACACGTCATAAGACTGTATATGGGCCCTTGATATACTATAACAACGTATTATGTTATATTAGACTTTCTAAATCGCAAAAAGTAAATTAGATAAATGTCTAATCTTGTTTTGTTAGATGATGACTTTCTAACATGTTTTGTTACTTTAGCCGACGAGATCGTGATCATATCCAAAGAACCAGTGAATTGACCATGCTTACTTTCCTTTTTCTCTTTAACGTATTATAGTCCCATATTATTGAACGTGCATGGAAATGTTGTCTGTCGTGTAAAGAGACACAAATTTTACGGATAATCTAACCCTTTACCACGTAACTACACTTTTCATTTACTTTTTATATTTTCTTTTTTCTAGTCAGCAAGCCATGCAAAAGCTAAAACTTCATGGAACTTGCTATGGGTGTCGACGGTTAGTTGTCGCATAAAGCACTTTAATGCAATAATATACGAACGAAAAACCCTTAATTAGTTGGATCCATGTGCACCTTTGAATAAATATTGCGTGAAATTGTGTATACTTAATGTACATTCGACTTTACTATTTCTCTTGCTTTTAATTTAACTAACATATAGTATAACGATAAGATCGTCGTCAACAGATGTTTGCAATTGCATTATTGAGGATAAGATTTCAACCCATTTAAAAGCTGTTATCTTGCAAATAAATCACCAGAGAAAATAAAAGCACCGCAGCGCGAAATAAGGAAACCATCGACAGAAATTTTTTGGTAAGTCTGTACATAAAATTCGATGACGACGATGAATGAACGATTGATGGCGCAATAAAATGCATATCAAATATTGCTAAATGGGAAAAAGCAAAAAAAAAAAAGGCAGTTTAAAGGCAGACGTATGTATGAATGACTTAGCAATGCGATATAGACGGACGAACTACATTTTACCTTCTCTTGCACTGAATGCATCATATGCATATGTTACGTCACACACACATTGAATTTTATTTATTTAATCTTTTTTTTCTTTTATATATTACCCGAACTTTCCAAATCTTATAATTGCAATTATTTTCTTCTAAGATAAGGCCTTGGTTTGGTTGTATGGGATCAGACTTTGGATAAAATAATCCACAATTAAACCTCTAAGAAATAACATATTTTACAAAACAATTTCCTAAAAACCTACCTACTAATACATCCTCAATCTTAATAAAAGTAAAAAGCAATAGTCCATATGATAAAAAAAAAATAAAATAAAATAAAATTTCCTAACAATAAAACCTAAACACCGACTAAAACACATCATTTCTTCTAAATTCAGTGACCACTTTAGTTAATAATCTAATTGTAAATATTCTCTCTCGTCTTGTGTGGCTCGTTTTCCCATCACATGGGCTGTTCGCCAAATTAGGCCCAAATCATTCAGCCAGCACGTGACTTCTCGGGGCCCACGTGACAATTATGTAATAATATAATAGTACTAATAATAATAGTAATAAATGAATTTTTAAATAAGCCGACCCAACGGCCATATCGCCGCCACAAAAGCAACCACAGCCACGCCTGACACGTGGCGAATGGACGGCGGCGCATCGCTCGAATCTGACGCGCCATCGTAGACCATGTTACCTTCACTCTCAGAATTGCTGCTGTTTTCTGATATTTGTGGGCCCGATGATGATTTTTGGCTGCAGAAAAATTCAATCGATCTTTTAATGTTGAAAATTGATGTAATGTGAAATTGAGAAAATTGTAGTTCAGCTAACTATCAAATTTTGATCAACGGTCAAAATAATTACTAACGTATATTATATGCGTCACTACCATAGGTTCTACGTCTCCACGAGATTTTGTCAGAATCAACTCTCCAGCGATCGAAATGCCAGCCTTAGTTAAGCTTTAACGTTAGTAAAAGACAAAACTACCCCTACGAAAACGCGTGGATTCGACCTAAGACAATGACTATAACGGGAAATAAGAACCTCGTGTTCGGCGCCGGACAGAAAGAGATGACGTAGTTCCCACCGGCGCTGCACGTGAACGTACTCGTCCGATCGTCGTACGCGTAGCTGTACGCGCGTGGGCACGCGCTCTTAAACACCTGCGAGTACTGCGACGGCTTGCACACGTCGGGCGTGCCGTACGCGCCGCTGCAGCAGTACTCCTCCGTCCCAAAAGCCTCGCACGCGCTCTTGCACGCCACGGCGCCGCCACCGTTATCGGCGCTGGTCGCCGCCGTCACCACCCTGAGCTCGCTGGGGCAGTTGACGTTCAGGTCGGTCACGCAACCCGTGGAAGTACAGTTGGCTCCGGCGCCGCCCTGCGGCACCACCAGCATAGGGAGGTTGTAGCCGTCCACGAGGCTCACGTCGTAGAAGTCCATGCCGGCGTCGCCGTTGAGGGTGAACTCCGCCAGGGTCGCGGGAGGTTTGGCGCCGGCGCCGGTGCACTCGACGGTGCCGGAGCCGCAGTCTCCGGTCAGGCACGTGAATTTCCCGGTGGTGGCGTCGGTGGAGCAGTGCGAGCGCGCCCAGAAACGGCCGCCCCACGACGTAGGCGCGTCGACGACCCTCGACTCGCCTGACTGCAAAGAGAAGCCCGTCGACGACAGCGGCGAGATTCCGGCGTTGGAGAGAATTCCCGGCCAAACGGTGAAGGAACACTTGTTGACCAGCGTAAACGTCGCCGACGAGTGGACACGTGGCAATACGAAACTGGCGACGACGAGGAAGAGAACTCGTCTATATTGGTATTCCATTATTGCCATTTTAGTTAGTAAATATGAAATATAGAATATTAGATGAATTGAAGATGAAGATGGATGATGCAAGTTGGGCGAGAACTTAGATGGGGAATGGAGTGAGTTGAGCTTATATATAGGGGAGAGAGAGAGAGAGAGAGAGAGAGAGAGAGAGATTAATATAATTTACTACAACCTATGAAAGACGGTAAAGTCGGTAGCTAGTTGAGAATATCTCCACTTGCTTGCTACAGAATGTTTCAACTTGTTAGTTGAACGACCAAACTTGGTATCATATCGAATTTTTTTCTTAAATTAGTAAACGAAAGCTTAGTTTGTGAAATGAAAATTAAATTATTGAAAATAAGTTGAACCGAAGATTGAAATACTTGTTGAAGAGCCGCCTTTCCGTGCTCGTCGAAGAGTCATAATAATGCAATAAATAATGTTGTAATGTCATAAGGGACACCATTAATTTTATTTTTACAGCACGTTTCGGTTTAAGATTTTTTTCAATTGGTGGTCAATTTTTATTCCTTACAAGATCATGTTACCTCTTGAACTCGACCGACGGATAGCATTAACTATATTTATTGACTAGGTTCTTACCACTTTCTTCATTATATGATTAGCTTCATTCAATTTAGGGGCTTTTTCAATTCAGCCCCCGTTCAAGTTTAAAAATCGAGTTCAGTCCCTGTCAGAAAAAGCAATTAGTTTTAAGGACCCGATTTCTCATACCACTTCATCGGTCTGCGGTACCACTTCTTTGTTCTGCAGTACCACTTCTTTGTTATGCAGTACCACTTAATTGTTCTGCAATACCACTTCATTTTTCACTTCATTTTTACCGCAGAAAAATGAAGTGGTACTGCAGAACAATTATGTGGTACTGCAGAACAAAGAAGTGGTACTGCAGAACAAAGAAGTGATACCGCAGATCGATAAAGTGGTATGAGAAATCGGGTCATTAAAACTAATTGCTTTTTCTGACAGGGCTGAACTCTATTTTAAACTTGAATGGGGGCTGAATCATAATTAACTCTTCAATTTATGTATGCAGAAGCAAAGACGGCTGTACTGTAACGTTCCAATAATTTAAGTAGATAAATATGCAAGTTGGCAAGTTGCAATTGCAATTGTCTCGTGTTTCTACTATTTAAGGTGCGCAAGTAAACGATATATAATGATAATAACAATTACATAGGACGACGAGTCTTCTAATATGCGCGGCCGACTTGTTTGATTATGTTTGTTTCTCGCATAAGAACACGAGAGAGCAAAATATTCTCTAGTATAGTAATCAATATGTTTAGTAGGCAAATTGGGTAGTTAATTTTCCTTATATTTAGGCAGTTAAAGTGTCACTAGAGACAAACACAAACGTACACTGCAAATAGAGTTATATCAAGATTGATCGATATTGCAAATATACTAAAACTATTACACTCTAGTGAGCCTCACATGGTTCGTTTGGTGTTTGCTTCTTATTTTTGTATGTAATAATGCTCTAGGGGTTTTTCCTTTTTCCCTTGAGCTTGTTTTTACAAATACTGTTAAATTTTACTAAACTTTTGTATCAAATAAAAATTCGACTAAATAGAAAAACGACAACAAATTAATCTTCAGAGAGCATGCTTGGCAACATAGCATAGGCATCGTCTAAGCACGCACACAGAAAATAGAAATCGTCTAAGATGACGTCAGTTGATAGGTACCACTAGTGGGGCCCACCTTATCCAATAGATTCCGATGTAAAGCCCAAAACTTAGCCCAATATTACAACAAAACACCCAATTTTGTATTAAGCCGAAAACGAAATATATGGGCTGACCTTATTGGGCCTCGAGCCCATCCAAGTTGGTAGAGTAGATCTGTCATGTCAAGGATGCCATCGCGGACTTTGAGGTGCGAAATTCCTAGAATAACCTCAATCACATTTGTCACGTGCGCGTGCACTGCACATTCCAACAACTACACTAGTACGTATTATATGTATTTTTTTTCTTAAAAAGGTACCCCACAAATTCTTACAAAACAAGCGACCATGGATGATAACTAGCAACATGATGTAATAAAAAAAGACAAGTTGCAAAGTAATTCCCGATACTGTTGTACGGACCTTCCAAGGATATCCGACGTGTCGGTCACCTCCTTTGTCGGTAGGTGGGTCTTTACCGGACTATCCAGTCCGACCAATTAGGTAACCGGGACAACCGGTCATCCTTGCCCACCACATCTCTCACCTATATATAACAGCGTCGTTCTGCCTTTGATATCTTCTCATTTCCATCGTTTTTGGGCTTCGGAGCTAACTAAGGTACTATACTTCTAAACTTCTCTGTCTTTTTTGTGTTTTTTTTTTAATTTCTTTTTATTTGTTTTTCTTTTCTTTTATATGCCTTTTTTGTTTCTGTTTTTGTTTTGGCCTCAAGTTGCTGTTGTTGTTTTCCTGATTAGATGATTACTTCACACTAGGGATTGGTTTCTAAGAGGAGAAATTATTGCAGTTGCCTTTTCTGATTCTCTGAAATCTCCCAAACATTCAAAGGCAAAATAAATGTCTCTTTCCAAGAGTTGACTTCAATCAAAAGTGCCCGTGACTTGTGATGAGATGTTGCTTCTTGCAGCAAACGTCAAATTATGACTCAATTTCACTAAGTTGACTTCATCGAAGAAGAGTAATTTTCTTTCCTCTATAAATCAATACCACTTTCCTTTCCTTCCCTTGCAGATCCAGCGATCGACCATTTGCTTCACAGAGAAACAAAACGAATTCCCAACAAACATGTCTCCAACTTCTTCTTCAGCCACCGCCGAGGCGGTCCAAAACGGGCCGTCGAGAGCCAACGAATCGATCTTCGAAATAGGAGACTCCGATCTTTCTAGGCTGCTCGAACGGCCGAGGCCTCTAAACATCGAGAGGAAGAGATCGTTCGACGAGCGATCGTTCAGCGAAATGTCGATCCCGTCACCGACTCACAACTTTTACAGAACTAACGAGAATTCTTCTCGGGTTTTTGACAGTCTTGTTGGAATTTACTCGCCTGGCAGGTCAGTTTCGAGCACCCCCAGATCTTCCTTTAACAGCGTCGAGACTCACCCAATCGTAGCCGAGGCTTGGGCTTCTCTTCAGAGGTCCATCGTTCATTTCCGTGGCCAACCCGTCGGCACGATAGCCGCTTTGGATCACTCGGGCGAAGAACTCAACTACGATCAGGTGAGAAACTTTAGCATGATCAATTTCGTAGCGTAAGATACTGCTGTACCTTGCTGAGATTCTCTAGAAAAAAAAAAAACAGGTGTTTGTAAGAGATTTCGTCCCTAGCGCGCTCGCCTTCCTCATGAACGGCGAGCCCGAGATAGTCAAGAACTTCCTCCTCAAAACACTCAGGCTCCAATCATGGGAGAAGAAAGTCGACAACTTCACCTTAGGCGCCGGCGTCCTTCCGGCGAGCTTCAAAGTGCTCCACGACCCAGTCAGAGACTTCGAAACCATAATCGCCGATTTCGGCGAGTGCGCCATCGGGCGGGTCGCCCCGGTGGATTCGGGTTTCTGGTGGATCATACTCCTCCGAGCCTACACCAAGTCCACCGGCGACACCTCATTGGCCGAGATGCCCGAGTTTCAGAGGGGTATGAAGCTCATCCTCACTCTGTGCCTCTCCGAAGGGTTCGACACTTTCCCCACCCTTCTGTGCGCCGACGGTTGCTCCATGATCGATCGCAGAATGGTGAGCCCCATTATTCTAAAACCAATTGGTGATAGGATGAGATTGCCTCTTGATATATTAACTGTTTGTCCGTAGGGCGTTTACGGTTACCCTATAGAGATTCAGGCGTTGTTCTTCATGGCGCTGAGGTGCGCTCTTCTCCTCCTAAAGCACGACGAGGAGGGCAAAGATTTCGCGGACAAGATCGTAAAACGCCTCCACGCACTGAGCTTCCACATGAGGAACTACTTCTGGCTCGACATAAAGCAGCTCAACGACATATACCGATACAAGACGGAGGAGTACTCGCACACGGCGGTGAACAAGTTCAACGTGATGCCCGACTCCCTTCCCGAGTGGGTCTTCGACTTCATGCCCGTTCGTGGTGGGTACTTCATCGGGAACGTCAGCCCGGCGAGGATGGACTTCCGATGGTTCTGCCTCGGAAACTGCGTGGCAATCTTGTCCTCCCTCGCCACCCCCGAACAGGCTTCGGCCATTATGGACCTCATAGAGTCGAGGTGGGACGAGCTCGTCGGAGAGATGCCGTTGAAGATTTGCTACCCCGCCATGGAAAACCACGAGTGGAGGATAGTCACGGGGTGCGACCCGAAGAACACGGGTTGGAGCTATCACAACGGCGGTTCTTGGCCAGGTAAAATTTCGACCCGCGTCTGAGCAGGATGGCTCAATCGAACCCGTTGGATCTTCAAATTGGTTTGAGTCTAGCTAGACCCACTTAGACCATCCATGATCCTGTACCTTCTACGGCGTTGTATAGACTCAGACCTACCCATTTTAAGGTTCAGTGGGTCTTTAATGGTATCGATTGACAACCCTGTGTCTCATATTCCATAGGGATATTAATGACATTATGTCTGTTGATTGGGATGGCAATTGGACCCGTTAAGGACCCATTGGATCTTCAAATTGCTCCGAGTCTAAACCCAGTTAAATCATCCATGATGACATACCTTATATAGCGCCATCGACTCACACTCATGTGTGTGACACAAATGGGCGATTTAAAGTGGATGAACGGGTCTTTAATGGGTTTTGATTGACAACCTTACGTAGATTCCGCTGAGTAGGGATGATAATCAGACCCATAAAAGACACCATGTCAACGTACGCTCATCCGACACCACCGCGGGTGATCTGAGTGGGTGTGGAGTCGGGACCCATTTGAAGATCTAATGGGGGCGTTTAATGGCATCTCTGTGCATGAGATTTTACGCGTTTTGCTCACTTGTTTGCAGTTCTGATATGGCTTTTGACGGCGGCGTGCATAAAGTCGGGTAGGCCGCAGCTGGCGAGGAGGGCGATAGAGTTGGCGGAGGTGAGGCTGATGAAGGACCACTGGCCGGAGTATTACGACGGGAAGCTCGGGAGGTTCGTTGGGAAGCAGGCGAGGAAGAATCAGACGTGGTCCATCGCGGGATACCTCGTGGCGAAGATGATGTTGGAAGATCCTTCTCACCTGGGAATGATATCCCTCGAGGAAGATAAGCAGATGAAGCCACTCGTTAAGAGGTCAGCTTCTTGGATGTGCTAACCATCGTTGGTTCTTTTTCTTTTTCGTATTGTGTTTACTACATCGTCGAATTTGACCGAGCTATTGTTGTTGTTGTTGTTTGTCATATATACATGTATGGATTTCTGGGTGTTTTTTTTTTTGTTTGTTTTGCGGAACAATGAAGAAGCTTGAAGGTAATGAATAATGTGAGTTAGTTATAGGACGTTTTGTGTTGTTTCGTTTCCCAGGATTGGTAAGATGGAGTATGTTATTAAGGATTGGCTGTAATGTATAGATGGAGAGCAAATGAAATTATTCTTAAAGAACACAGAGGTAAAATCTACTAATGCTTCTGAACAAGGCGATTGGAGGGTGGGTGGTGAATCAATTCATGCCTTCCTTTTCTGTCGGAGAATTGGAAAAAAGAAAATGAAGAAAAAGGACAGCTTGGGCAATCTTTGTTACATACATGCAAACATTAAATATTTGAAACAGAGGATTGGATTGGGCAGTAAAGTGGACGCCAAGAAACGAACCTCCGTTTCAGATTATTACACTCTACTCCTTTTGTTCTCAGCTCAAAGTTTCACAATATGTATACACAAACATTCACTCAAATCTGTATCTATCATCGTACAGCATAAGACAAGACAGAGTCTTCTTCATTGGCAAGAAATGAAGAGCAAGGCGGAGATCGACGAGAGTGCGCCGTTTAGATCCGTTAAAGAAGCCGTCATTCTGTTCGGCGAGAAAACTATGATGGCTACTAACGAGGTTGTTCTGAATCTGATGAAAGAGGTGACTGATTAGTAACTAATTAAACGTGTCTGTGAAATAAGTTGCTTATATCATCGATTTCATCGCCAGAGTACAACTGATACAAGCGACGATCGGCGCGAAAAAATGGCAATGTCAGAGCTCGAAGAAACAAAGAGAAGCCTCGAAGAAGCACGCCAAGAGAGCACGAAAATGTCGGCCTGCCTATATTCATTACAACAAGAGCTCGAACGGACAAAAAGGGAACTTCAGAAGCTCAAAAATCGATCCTACGTTCGAGACATATTCGATCTCGACGACATCGAAGACCTGAAATTCGTCGAAAGTAGTAAGAAGAAATATGCGACGGCGACGCTTTCGCCTATGCATCGTCGTCAATCGCCGCCGCAGCTAACAAGAAATGACGGCGACGTTCTTGAAAGGCATTCCTCCGTTGTCAAAAAGAAGAAAAAGACATTTTTGCCACTCATTGGTGGGATGTTTTCTAAGAAGAATATAAAATGATGTTGAAAAGGCCCAATATGAGAATATATAATTTCTGGTACTTTTTCTATTTTTCTTCTTTATTCCACATTAGGCCCAGTAATTTCGCTTATTCATGTATGTGAATTCCTATTGATTTTAGATATGGGCCGAATAATTGGTCAATGATCAACGCAACAATAAAGCCCAAGGTTATCGATGATAATTATTAGATAGAGCTAGGGGTAGTTCGGTACGGTATACCGTACCAAAACTATGATACCGTATACCGTATCGAAATTTCGGTATCGAAAAAAATCATACCAATACCATATCAAAATTTCATTATACCTTGAATTTCGATACGGTATCATACCGAAATTTCGGTATGGTATCGGTATCATACCTTCTATACCATTCACACGGAAGGTTTTTACCATGTGTGTCTCGTAACTCGTTAATTCGTTGTTTTCGAATTTTTAGTCAATTGAAATCTAGGCCCCAATAAGATGGATTATTAATACCAAATTTTCCAAAATAAAAAGATTTTCATAAATAAGCTTAAATAATTTTACATGTTTCAGTCAGTCTCCTTAGTAGGACAAAGAACTTTACATAACCACAAAATACAACTTTATATACAGATTACTTAAAAGGGAACATCTATTAAAAAAAATTAGTGAAATATGGTGGGCCTCAATAATCTTAGAAAGTTAGGTATAGTTAATAATTTATGGGATAAGTAAATTTATGAAGATCCTTATGATATTTTTATCCATTTTATATTTTTATGAAATAATATAACATATGTAGGTATGTATATATATATATTAAAAAATATAATTATTTCGGTATTTCGGTATAATTTGTATACCTAATTTTTAAAATTTTCATACTATTAATTTTCGGTATGGTATCATACCTTACCAATCTATGAACGAATAAGGGCGGTATAATTTGTATACCTACATTTTCAATATTTTCGGTATGTTTCGATACGATAAAGGCGGGATATCGGTATTTCGGTATATTTCCCCATCCCTAGATAGAGCACATACATATTAATATGAACGAATAATCATAGAATATTCAGATTGTATAAACATTTCTGATATAATGTACGTATGCTTTCCCCTTGGCATGCAGTACATGTGGTATGGTACCATTTTAATAATATATGAGGTACATATGGAAAGAAAATGATTGAGACTCAACTTAGCTGTATTTGGGGTCAGATGATCGATGTTATAAATCAGCCTCAATCTATTGCTTGTTAATTTTTCTTATTTGAAATTTTAATTTACTTGAAATAAGCATACAGTTCCTTTCAGGTTTGTGATATAGTTATTCCCGAAATAGCCTCTCCGTGGCTGTTGGTGAAGAGCCGTTTTCACTAACCCCATTTATATCTATGGATACCAAATAGAGGTTATATAATTAATAAGCCATATTCGTCATTTTAATCTAAACCCTAATCACGGAGATGGTCATTTATACGAAATAATTTATCGCGACTTCTATTGTTCGGACTCGAACAAAACACAAGAGAAGAAAAATGAATCAAGTCAAATAGATTCGGAAATGATTCTGCAATGTTTAATTATAAGCCAGAATTAAATTGATACTAATCAACTACTTTTTTGCCTATGTATTTTGCACACTAGCTAGTCGTAGAGTTTTGTTGTTTGGGTTTGGAAAATAAATGTCGAGTTGAATTAGGATAGGCAAAGAGTTGGGTGCCGAGGTTGTACATTATTAGGCTGTCTTTGCAAGAGCAGTAAAAGCCAAAGACAAAAGTAACATGCATGGAATGGACTAGTTTTATTATTGTTACCTCTCTGTAAGAGTTTTTATAATTTAATCTTTTTATGGACATCTAATGGATATTGATATATATATATATATATATATATGTTATGATTGATTGGAATGAATTGAATTATTCGGTGACAAAAGGTGGGGTCTTTTTGTTTTCTTCTAGCTCCACAAATTGCTGTTTAAATGTCACAAAGAGCAACAAATTTCATTCACAGAACATGCCATTGCATTCAAGAGTGCCTTCTCATGGCCCCATGCTTCTCTTTCACAGAGATACACATATGCGTGTGTGTGTATATATATATATTCTGTATATATTAATATATATACATATATAAAACAAATATATACACACTTGAGGACGCAATTTGAATTCGTTCAAACTGTAATTTCTACATATAAGTTGCCGTGGGGCTGATCAGGAAACTATTTCTCAGCTGCGTATGGTCAAAAGATTCTATCTTAGATATAATATACACGCAGACTTTGTTAGATAGCCACAAAACAATGTTTACTTGGTGAGTTATTATGTTCGAACTCCACAAAAATGAGAACACTAACTATATATTCATTTGGGGAGTTTATTAAATTCATACAAGTAAAACTGAATACATAATCTGGGACCATGTTGTCTTGATGAAACGTTGCACTATTTTGTGAAACCGAGGGCTTTGGCTTAGACAATTTAATACTCGAAAATAAACACCTTTCTTTTGCCCCACATGCCTTTTGTATTTTCTATTCCTTCTTAATTATTATTCTATATTAATTTACAACGACCTCTCGGAATCTACTCGGAAGTTAGATATTTCTCTTCTCTCGAAATAGAAAAATTAATTTCAAAACACAATTTTTTCAATATGTTTAGCAGGTACGAACTGATGAATTGCACATGGCGACCATTTATTTATTACACACACGAGACCAATTACCAAATCTTGATGAACTACTTAAGTATAGAATTCAACTCCACGCATAGGACAGATACATACTAACACAAGAACTGATAATTGCAAATCATACTTGTCGATGTTCCTTTTCTCAATTTGGTATATTTATATAAATAAAGAAACCCTATATGTCAATTTAATTTCCTTAACTACCCGCTATTGAATTCCCCCTACTCCTTCCACTTTATATATACATAGCATATTCTCTCCCCTCAATTTCATTCCCCTCACCCTATTCTTTCCCAACTCATCTTCTCTTGCACATAGAGATAGAGAGAGAGAATTCACTTTGATCATCACAAAGATTTAGCAATGGCTATTAGAAAATCAAGTGCTAAGCTCTCCCAAAAGGCCATGATCAAGCAAATTGTGAAACGTTGCTCGAGCTTAGGCAAGAAACACGATTATGACGACGAGGGATTTCCTTTAGATGTCCCAAAAGGACACTTTGTGGTCTACGTTGGACAGAGTCGAAGTAGACACATTGTCCCAATATCGATCTTGAATGTTCCAGAATTTCAAATCCTTCTTCAAAGAGCCGAAGAAGAGTTTGGATTCGATCACGATATGGGATTGACCTTACCTTGCGATGAAGGGTTTTTCGAGTCTCTAACTTCGAGTTTGAGATATCACTAAGCACAAGGAAAAAAGAAGCTTTATGGAAAGAAGTTCTAGAGTTTTCGTTTTTCTTTGCTGTCCCTTTTATGGGATGGTTCGTCTTAATTTTCAGTTTAACTCTTTTATCGACTGACTTAAGTTGGCTTGGGGATGAGATTGTAATATAATTGTGTGTGTGGTTGTCTTGATATTTTTTCTCGGAGAGGTGTTTAGTTGTGATCGATCCTATATGATTATGACTTGATATGTATACCCTGTGAGATTGTTAGTAAATTACATGAAACGATGATTCTGATTCGATATGATTAAAGCATGTATTTGTGAATTCTACTTCTATGTATTTTTTTTTAAATGAGGATTTCATTCAAAGATCCAAATGGACACAAGAGTACAACAGAGCAATACTCAAAATATTACAACATATTTGACTATTTCTATTGCGTAAAAACCGGTGATAGCACGTATCCTTTAAAAAAATGGTACGACTCATATTTGACGATAGAACTTCTATGTATTATGTAGTAAAAAAAATGGTATGTTGACTCAATTTTATATGTAATTAATAGTAATGATACGTCCAGTAAGCATTTTTTTTAGATAATATGCTGCACGAGAGAATAAAATATTTCAAAATTAAATTCAAAAAGAAGATTTTTCAAATTGGATATATTTCACTAACTTATTATTTCGTATATGCAGATAAATGAACCAGAATGCCAATGGACCCAATTTGTGAAATTAAATAGGAAAAAAAAAAGACAAAGATTCACATACATAACAGTAAATTGAAATTATTATCAATCATATTTGACTTCCGATATTCGTTTCTTTTTTTTTTTTTTTGAAAGGAGATTTCGTTTCATCAAATCAGATGGACATAAAGATACAACAGATCAATAACCAAAATGCTACAACATACATGACTATTTTCTATTGCGTAGACGACGAATGGTAGCACAATGTCCGTTCTCAAAGCCCCAAAAAAGGGAAAACAACCCCGAGGGGACTCCACAAGGGAGGGATAAACTCCCACGAGGGGAGGAGAAAAACAACCCCGAGAGGACTTCCGATATTCGTTTCTAATCTTAGAGGATAGGTGCTTACATAATTTCCATGTCTAATTAATCAATGTTTATGACAAGAGAACACGAAATTATTGAAGCCAACATGTATGAGAAACAAAGTGTTTACGAACATGATGCATTAGCAGCTTTCTTTGAAAATTATTGTGATTTGATCCTTCAATTTGCATGAGCACATGCAAGTACTTCATTTTTCCCCATGATAAGATTATAAAAATGTTGGAATGAAAATAAATGTATTAAAAAAAATCACATTTCTGTCTGCTTCAAATTAGATATTTAGAAGATATATAGTTAATAGGTTTTAGATTAATTGGAACCTCAGAATGTGGATTTTGAAGCTATACATATATATTATTATAACAGAAAAAACACAATAACATATGCTGAGGTGTGAGATATACAGTAAATTCAAATCGAATGAAAATAACAATTGCCACCTGCAATACTGTAAGCTTTTATCCAAGCGACAATTTAGATATCCAACTAATATATTTAATGTTATTAGACCACCAAACGTTAGATAGAACAAGAAGAATTGTAATAATCACTACAAGCAAGTGTGCTATTTGTTCCGCAAGGCACTAGATCTTTCTTTATCAACATATTTCGTCTATGATAAGTTTCTTTTTCCTATTCGTTGATTTCATGGGTTTTTAAAAACAGCCAAATTTATATCTTTATAAATATATAAACGAGTGATCATGCGTGGCTCACGAGTTTACATCAAGATAGTTGGATAAGAGGCTGCTGAGCTGCCATGGAGAGAGAGAGAGAGAGAGAGAGAGAGAGAGAGAGAGAGAGAGAGAGAGAGAGAGAGAGAGAGATCGCACATTTAATTACCATCGAGCTTTAATCGAACCATACAAAGAACGTGATTATTGGTCTAAGCCCAAGGATTACTTTAACTCCCTAATTTAAGTGGGCCTTACTCTTATGGACTATCTAACATGATACTTAAAATGTCCACGTCAGGGCCAATAATTAAATGGACAAAACTGTTGCGGTACTTACTTTGTACGAGTACTTGTCTCTCTCTCTCTCTCTCTCACAGTCTTCTTTTTTTTTTTTCTAATTATGTCGACAAATCAAAAACGAGAAATAAAGGAGAGTAATTTAGAGAAAAATGCCTAAACACATATTAGACTTAGTAGTCAGTCCCCGCCAAATTCATTTCGTGAATTGCCCCCAAAAATTTTCTTTTAACTACCTAATATATTAAATTACAATAAAACCCTTCACTTTCCCAAATAAAAAAAGAAAAAGAAAATACAAACAAAAATCTAAGAGAGCTGCTCATCGAAGAGAGGGAGAAACCAAACAATTTCATCAACAATCTGGTCGTCATCCATCGGGTTCGCACAGAGAGCAAAAATAGCTGCTCCAACCACCGAACTAACAGAGCCAGGGCAGGACAGGTTTTTTCTTTTATCGGCATTTTTTTCATTTGCACCTAAATCTGCATTTTTGTTCCTCGTCGTAATGGTCATCGTTTTACGATGGGTGAGGCGAAAAATAATGGGAATTTTGCAATCTGACTGAATTTTTTTCATGATTTTGTTTTTGTTTTTTCTCTAAAGTCTTTTGAAGATTAATATGTAGTGGTTTAGAGTTCTTGTGGTTTCCTTTGTTGAATACCTTTGATTATATTTCAGAAACTGCACTAATGGAACTGGAGCATGGAAGCATCGATAATTCATTTGTCGGAAGCTGCCGATGTATAAATGGTCTTTATTTAATATCGATTCCTAATGGCATGAGTCTCATTGAAATCTTCCAAAGTTTACAGCAAAAATGTGGTTCTATTAGCTCAGAATCAACAGTATTGCAATATATGGCACCCCATGAAAATATTGCTGTAACTTTGAGCGAAGACGATGATGTTCGGAACATGATAGATCTTCATAGTTGTCTGAAACTGAAAATAATTAATTTGAGAGCTGCCCCAAAGAACGATCGTTGTGAAAACGCACAGAGGTACTTTATTTTCAAATTGTTGTTGTATGTAACTTAAAGATATCAATTTTGTTAAGTTGCAATTGAAAGATATCGACTTGGTTTCTCGTAAATATAACTATTTTTCTTATACCATGGCCAGGTTCGATCCTAATGACATGCTTGAAGATGGCATAATGGGTAATTCTATTGATTCTTGGGCACGTTGTATACGTGGTGAAGGTCAAACTTTTAAAGATGCTGCGCAATTCCGGATTTGCCTGAAAAATTTATGTCGTTGCCACAAGACGATCATTCCGCTACAAGAAGAATGATAGCGGAAAGATTTCAGTCATGTGTAGCCAAGAGAATTGCGAGTGGAGCATTTATGCCTCTAAACATAAATCGGACAAAACATTTGGCATAAGAAAATGCAACTTAATTCATAGTTGCGGCGATGACAATTTGCGGAGTAGAGGTCATCCGAAAGCTGATTCGGCGTGGGTAGCCAACGTGATGAAAGAAAAGTTAAGAGGAGAACCATCATACCGTCCTTGTGCAATGATAAAGGATATTCAACGAGATTATGGGGTAGATCTCGAGTATCATAAAGTTTGGGCGGGCAAAGAAATGGCAATGCACGATATTCATGGGGTCGATTCCGGGTCATATGATAAATTGCGATCTTATTGCGATGCTGTCAAAGCAACAAATCCTGGGAGTTTTGCTGAATATGAAGTAGATCCATCGACAAATAAATTTCGAAGACTGTTTATATGTTTTCATGCGTGCCTTGTTGGGTTTGTTCGAGGATGTCGTCCATTAATATTTTTGGATGGAACCCATATTAAGAACAAGTACAAAGGATGTCTATTAGTAGCTGTGGCGAAGGATGCGAATGATGATCTTTTTACACTAGCATATGCAGTTGTAGATGCAGAGAACGATTGTAATTGGGAATGGTTTTGTCATGGGTTAAAACATGTATTGGCATCTCAGCTCATCGTGTTATTCTCTGGTTATACATTCTTTTCTGACCGACATCCCGGATTAATCAAAGCTATTGAAATAGTGTTCCCCGGCAGGTTGGTCGTCTATTTTGAAAAAAGCTGCATACACTTTATCAAGAAAAGAGTTTTTGGAGCATACACAGAGTATGATGGAATCGATGCCACTCTCGAAAGATTTTATTATCAAGTCTTGCCCAGAAAATTGGGCAAATTCTTTGTTTCAAGGTACTCGATGGGGAATTCTTAATAATAATATTGCTGAAAGCTGGAACAATTGGGTGAAACCTGCTCGATATCTACCTATTGTGGCGATGGTTGATCATATACGGATTCAAATTATGACCATGATGCACCAAAGGTTGAATATACACGAGCAAAAACCAGTGACTTTTGTAAAAACCACCATTCAGGGAATTTAAAAGCTTGAAACCTTCACCTTGAATATACACGAGCAAAAACCAGTGACTTTTGTAACAAATAGGGAAGAGCAATTGTTTATAGCGTTGCATGATATCCTTGTTGAGTTTTGCCAACTTCTGCACGGTACTCACGCACAACTCCGACCTAATGGCTTCAAACTTGTCAGGATTTGCACTATTTCCCTTCGTGCTATCGATTATCTTAATCACATTATCCTGCAGAGAATAAAAATAATGATGTGTTGTGATGAAATAATAATCAAATATTGAAACATCATACCGAGACAAACGGAGACATCCAATATATCTCATGCCCAATCTCACGTGCTTTATTGGTCAATATATTGAAGTATGAATGAATGAGATCAGATCTCAGTTGTTGGCCGAACAGACAATTCAACAACTCGCGACCATTTAATATCACCTCATCATCTTCCCACACTATGCCACTACATAGACAATACAATAAAATTAGTAAATCCAAAAGTATCTAATAATAAAACAAAAAATAATATAAGGCGATTTACCCCAACACGTCACCGCTAAGATACTTCTCAATGATATTTTTAGCTTCTGAAGATACTTCATTACTCCCTTTGTAGTCTTGTCTTCCTCTGAACTCCTTCAACGCTTCTTCTTCGCCAGCACTTTCAGATGCATTTTGATCGCCAATCTCATCCTAAACAGAAAAGCAAGATGATAAATACACAAGTAAAAACAACAAGAAAATATTATTCAGATATATGAAATTTATAAAAAAAAAAAAAGCTACCACTTTAATGACTTGGGTTTGCTGTCCTTTTCTCCTCCGCTTTCGGGGTGTACTCGGAGGTGTAATGTATTCTGGACCTTTTTCTCTTTTTCAATCTATTGCCTCTCCTTTTCTGAACAGTCTTCACAATTGATGATTTTAGATTATCGTTGATCTTGTTCTCTTCTCCGGTGTCATTCTCTTCATGATCATTTTCTCCAACATCGGTTCTTTTTTGCACTTCGTCCACAACTACGTTCAATAAACTATCCAATTCAGGTCTACCACTCGCGTCCAACGGCACTTTGTTCGTACCAACTTCATTCAAGCTGACAGGAGTATGATCATCAATTATATCCACATCGTGCTCTAGAGAAACATCATCCTTGTCGTGTAAGGGTACATTCTCTTCAATAACTTTATTTCTTTCCTCTAACACTTCTATTGCAAGCTCAAGCCTTTTTATATGATCCAACAACTTAGCATCCTTCAAATCAAAATGATTTAAAACAGAATTGAATAAGTAAACACAAATGAATGATAACGATTTAATAACTTATTTAATTTAAATAAACTAGTTACCTCAGCAAACTTCTCCACACCACCGACTAGATGTATTTCCTCCTTAAATGGTACGATCCGAACAATCTGAAACCGAGATAATAGTTTTCATTCACTAGTCGTATGAACATATAGATAAATTCACCAACCTTGTTGGGTGTCACGGCCATTAATGCACTTTCGGCAGCTTCATGATTTATAGGAATTTTACTTTTCCCCCACTTAAATAACCTAGGATAACAATGTAATACACGGGGTTGACCGAGGATTGGAACTCTTTCATAGACCCAAGCCTGTAAGAAAATCAATGGTTAACATTTGTTATATAAGAAGATAACATATTTGTTGAAAGAAATTGTAAATGAAACATACCGTGAGCCCAACAATACAACCTCCCAGGTACAATTTCTCCTTCTTGTTCACTTTAGAGTATCCGAGATGAGCTTCAATTTCATTAAGCAAAAACCGAAAAGCTGCATCCCCCCAAGCATATTTAAAGAATGTTTCCAAATCATCTAGATATGGAAAAATAAACTTGGGTGTGCCAAAATTACTAATAGGAAAGATAATACAATTAAAAAAAACTAAAATAAAAAACCGAAAGAAGTCATCAAGTTCGGCATCATTGTTCGCCAACTCAAACAACTTCTTTATTAAGACTTCCCTTTGCACACATTTCATTCCCTCGAAATGACGTTCAAAGAAAGTAGATCCCAACTTCAAATCGATGTTCACAGGTTGTCCAATGCTTGGTAGACCTATGACGATTGAGAATTCGCTAGAGATGAATGGAACCATGATTTTACTTCCAAAACGGAACATGCACGTCTCTACTTCAAATCGTTTAAGCATTGCTTGAACTCTTAAAGGGCTTAGAGAAATCTTCGGGATCTCCAACCAAGGAGCTAGAGGTGAAGATTTTATTTTCTGCTTTTGTGTTTCCCCCAATATAGGAAGCAATTTCTTTATCACCGATATAAATTTTGTTGGGGAACACCTTGAGAAAGCTTTTCCCATTGCTTCATCTTCTTCATCACTATCGTCCGTAACATTTTCATACTTCTTCATTTCTATTTCAGGAAAAAAAAAAGAAGAAAATTTATGAGGGATTCAAGCGAACCCTAACTGAGGGAAATGAAATACGTACTCGTAGTGAATCTTCAATCGCTCAAATAGATGATACCTCGGGAGGAGACAGTAAGTCGTGGTGGCGGCGAGGCACAGCGACGAGGATGGCGACCGAGAGGTGTGGTTTTGTGGAATGGACTGAAGAGCCGTTCTATGGTTCTGCAATGGTGCTTCTGCGATTGTAATTCTTATTCTCTGTCCCAATCTTACGAGTAAAGAGAGGGTATTATGGTAACATCATTTAAGGGATTTAATATGTAATTGCTTAGAACAAAATAAAGAATTATGAGGGAGTTAATATAAATTTTTTGCTTAGTGGCAGCATCTAGTTCAAAAAATGAAGTGAGGGGGACTGATTTCTAAGTTGAAACTTCAATTAGGTATTTTACTACAAAATCCCCAATAAAGGATCAATGTTGATGTCCCACACCAGTAGTTAGTGACTAGCAAGTGCTGAAAAAAATATATAATTTATGATTGTGGGCTAAAGGGAAAATCGTATTTTTTTTGTGGTGGTCCTTAAATCACGTGACCGTTGCACTATGCTCAAGTAAAGAGTTGAGACATTTTGGGTCATCTGTCACGTGGGTCGAAATAAATCTATGTTTGTGCGGTCTACTCTTTGTTATGACTGATAGAGTTTATAATAAATCTTTTCATCTGTGGTTCCATGAGGTTCTAAATTAAAAAAACCAGCCACAATAAATTTTGGATTTTTTAAGTAAATAGCCCTTGAGCTGGTCATCTTTTAAAAAATAGCACCCAAAATCGGACTTTACCTTTGTACCCTTACTAACTCTGCTCTAAAGACTATTTTACCCTTATTTAATGTCAATCAACAACCTCAACAACACTTAACGATAAAATTAATTAAAGGGTTTACATGTTACACTGTAGCGAATATGAAACATCAGACCCGTTATAGAAGAGTGGGGTAAAATTAAAAAAAAGCAACCACTTTCACTTCCAGTAAAAAAAGCAAGCGTGTCTCCCGCCCCTGCACTGCAAATCGTCTCCACTTTCACTTCCAGTAAAAGAACAAGCGTGTGCTCTCCCGCCCCTGCACTGCAAATCGTCGTCTTCTCTGCAAATCGACTCATTCGACAATGGCATTCAACGCGAACGTGGAGGTATGTGTTCTACTCTTCGTCTTCTTCAATTTAACGCGAGAGGGGATCTGGGAACGACCCATCGAACCCTAATTTGGTGCGGACCCGTGCTTGCAAGCATAGGACAGAGCTTTGGTAGCATAGGACCCGTGCTTGCAAGCATAGGACCCGTGCTTGCAAGCATAGGACCCGTGCTTGCAAGCATAGGACATGGGTCACGCGCGCGCAAGTTCGGGGGACCCGCGCGTTATAAGCAGGGGACCCGCGCGCTATGCCCAGGGGACCCGCACTTATACGCAGGGGACCCGCTCTTATACGCACGGTTCCCCTGCTTAAACGCTCGGGTCCTCTTACCTTAACGGGCGGGTCCTGTGCCACTGCGCGTGCGCAAGCGGGGGACCCGCGCGTTATAAGAAGGGGACCCGCGCTTATACGCACGGTTCCCCTGCTTAAACGCACGGGTCCTCTTACCTTAACGGGCGGGTCCTGTGCCACTGCGCGTGCGCAAGTTCGGGGGACCCGCGCGTTATAAGCAGGGGACCCGCGCGCTATGACCAGGGGACCCGCGCTTATACGCAGGGGACCCTTGCTGGGACCGCGCCGATGCGCAGGGGTCTCATGCGCGTCCGTGCTTGAATCTCAGCATATGCGATGCGGTCCCCTGCGCATCTATGCATAAGGGTTTTCTGTTTTAATTATTTCATACCACGTAATTTAGCTAAAATGTGTTTTACGCATAAATTAGGTTGTGATGCAGAAGCAGTTCGACACAGTGGACGAAGTTCCCCGTTTGAGTGTAAAAATGAGCTCGTTATACGCGGATGCCAGCGAGCTGATAAGACAGTGTCTGAACCACCACGAGTGGGAGATTTTTAGGAACGAGAGTCCGTTCGGCCGCCTTGTTATGGCTGAGCCTGATTTTAACCTCTCGGGACAGTTGGTGTGGTACCTCATGCAGAACCAGACGATGCTGCACAACCGGGAAGAGCTGTGGATGATTTTTGGCGGAAAACCACTCCGATTTTCAAAGTCGGATTATTGCCTAATCACCGGGCTGAAGTTCGCAGCCGAGCTACCGCCGGTAAACGACGGCTCACAATTCACCGCAAGACATTTTGGCAACAGCTCAAAAGTCCGCATGTCGGACGTCAAGCGTGTGTTGGAGGAGTTGTCTGGCGACGAGGACGATGTCGACTTCGAGAAGCTGAAGTTGGCGGACGTGTACTTCGCCACCGCCGTGTTGATGCCTCGACCGTCGAAGAAGGACACCGTCGTCAGTACGACGGTCCTTAGTCTCGTCGAAGATCGATTTGCATTCTCCCAGTACCCTTGGGGCACCGTGGCTTTCCGTGAGGTGATACGAAGTGTTAAGGTAAATCTACGGGAGAGGCCACGGGACTGGCTGATCAGTGGGTTCGTACAACCACTTCAGGTGAATTATAACTAAGCTTCTTGCATACCATGTTTTGAGGGACGTTTGTAAGATTTTTTGCGTTATTTGTATTCAGATACTAGCATACGAGTGCATGCCGGGGGTTGCAGACCAGTTTGCGGTTCGCAAGGAAGAAGATTTCACGCCACGCATGCTCAGGTGGGCGACGAAGAATTGGGGTCGCAAAGCATGCCCGACTCTTAGGACGGTCGCAGATGCCGTCAACCGCGATTTTGTACGAGGGTTGTTAGTGCCGTCAGCGGAAGAGTTGGAGGCGGCGTACTTTAGGGACAACGTTTTCGACGTTGGGGCGGCACACGACATATTCGACCGTGTGACGGGCCTACTCACGCGGGGAGTGGAGGTTAGGTGTTCCCCTGTCCACCTCGATCGTGGCGACGACGATCATTTAGCGATCGTACCTGTTGAAGATTTTCCCACACCTGTGGAGGTGGTTGAGGCGGGAGACGTTGGTGCTTCGTCGAGTGCCCGAGGAGTTCGAAGAAGAGGCAAAGCGCCTGTAGATGTTGTTGATCTAAGTGATGAGGATTCTGGCTCAGATAGAAATGAGAAGTGGAGCAAGAAGTACCTCGGGCGATGGGACTTCTCCGGGCGTGAGCTGATTCATGAGCACGATCGCGTGCTCATTGACATGTACCTTCAAGCGGCAAGATTTAGGTAAATGTTTACTTTCGATGTCAAACTCAGTTATCGTACCTAAACACGTAATAATTTTTCTTTTTATGCAGTGATAACGTTTGGTCGTCTGACATGTGCGACGTGGATGCCCAAGGCTTCTACATGCTGCTCTTCCATGATATGCTCAAGTCCAATTGTCTTGACGCATATCTAGATTGCTTGAGGCGAATCTATGCGGACAATGCCAATTATCCTCGCGTCTTCGTCTTTCCAAGTTACGTGCAAGACGAGCACTTTAGGAAGGCGCAGAAGTTGAATAGGAAGGCGAAAGTCGGGGTGGATGATATGGAGAGCTTCGTGAATGGATTGTCGAGAAGCAGTCGGAGCTGGTTGGAGCGTCTCACGGAGGATGAATTGCTACGATGCAAGTACATCATCTCTCCTGTTTGCGCACGGGCCCACTGGGCAGTGCTTATTTTTGACGCGTCAACGCAAACCTTCGTCCTTCACGATTCATTGGGCGCGCATGGTGTGCAGTTCGCCGGGAGAGTGTTCGTAAGTAGCTGAAATCCGTTTGTCTATCATTTTTATTTATTTAGTGACATGTTCGGTGTTTGCTATATTTTGCAGGCGGAGTTTCTTTCCGCATATTGGCGTTTCAAGTTCGACATCGTGACGAAGCCGAAGTTGAATAATAAAATGAATCGCCAGCAGAAGGCTGACAGCTTGGATTGCGGGGTTCATGCGGCGTTGACGGTGGAGACGATTATGGTTGACACGCCCGAGTTTGATGAATATCAACGGCAGATTGATATTTCAGCGTATCGAGCCACTATGGCTGCACGGATATTGCGTGACCCGCATAGCTGTACGAATTGATTTGTTTGGGGTAGTTTGGAAGTGTTAATTGTAAGTGGCTTTGTAGGTTTAATGGACTTGGTGTAGTTTGTAGGTTTATGGAACTAAAAGTTTTTGATATTATTGAATGAATTGATTCTCTGTATGAAACGAAAGTACGTGATGGGTGATTTGACTTGTTACTGACGAAATTATTTTGACCAAATACTCAGCAATATGCGCGGGTGATTTGATTCTCTGTATGAATAATTGATTCTCTGTATGAAACGAAACGTGATGGGTGATTTGACTTGTTACTGAGGAAAATATTTTAACCAAATAATCAGTAATTGTTCAATTATTGGTACGACTAAAGAGAAACCCTAAATTGGACAGCGACCCGTTCATATACATACCTATACGGGACGCGTCCCATCAGCGCCAACGCAATAAGCACGGGTCCCCTGAGAATGTTTTGGTCCCCTGATTTTATGTGCATTTCCCATGATTTTAAGTTATGGTCCCTTTAGCACGTTACCCACCATATGACTTGATAAACCTTTAAAATAATGCACGACCATTTTTTGGTACAGAAAGCATACATTCCACAGTCGTACGATCACTTTCGGTGATAATCATGACGATCACCAGCATTGTTTTTCAAGTCGATGGTAAGTGGGTAATTCGCGAGGACAATACGTCGAACTGGGTTCCGGATCCAACTTGCCGTTGGCAATCAATCTTGGTCGACGAGGAGTCATGCACGTTAGTGGATCGATCTCACTAACGAGATATTGAATGCATTGTCGTTACGCAACGACAATACCAAACTACGACGACAAAGTAATAAAACGCATCATTCATGAAAACTTACTGATTTTGTTTCCTGAAGTCGCGACACCACCTAGCCGGCCAGCTCTTGCCCTTGTTAGGCATGCGTGTTATCAGTTTCAGTTCCTTGAAAATAGCCGGGATTACGATCCGAAGTTTGTTGATGTCGTCGGCGATAAAGCGCAGCTCGAAGCCAGGAGGCGCATCGGAGTCGTAAATCGTATACTCCTTTCCCCGCACATCAACAACGAACAACACCCATCGGCCTGACGTACGCATGGGGATGGCAACTTTGGTCGCTAGATCCCACGACCTGCATTTCCAATCTTCGTCCTCCCCCCTCGCGAACGGGAGCAATTTCTTGAAGCCTTTCCCACACGGCTTCCCGACAAAATTTAGCACCCCTCGCTCGTCGACGAGCGTCTTAAACTTATGGGGCATGTACGCGACGAAGCTCGCAACCGATTTGCTAAATTTCTGCATGCGTTCGATCCCAGCGAGGCATTCATCGACATGCTGCAATAAAAGCAAACCGGTTTTCAACACATTCAAGTAAGGTGACGAAAGGTATTTGGTAAATTTATATACGTACCATCTCATCGAGTTTAATACCCTCAGTCGCAAGGTTCAGGAGCCATGTAGGGTCGTGTTGTCCTAGGATCCCTTCGACTTTCATGCCGGTAATCTGCAAAGCCGTTTTTAGCTGACTTTCGACCTTTGGCCACAAGTGTTGGGCCTTGAACTGGATATGCCGCTCGAACGCCGAAAGCTTTGGAGGTTTGACTGTATTCGTCGAGGGGAAATCGGTGAACGGCGTCGTGGTGTACCAAGATGGCTTCTTCATCCGCTCAGGGGTCTGTTCTGTGACGACGCCTTTTCCTTTGTCGGTCGCTTGGACAGAAACCGAAGCCTCGGCGTGCGTCTCCAACTGAGGGACGTCCTGTAGCAGCTCGGCGTGCGTCTCGAACTGAGCGTGGTCCTCTGGATGCTCGTCCATGGTCTTCAACTGATAAGCGTGGTCCTCTTGAGCCTCTATGTCCGTCGCTGCCTCGTGAACCCCGAGACCATAAGCGCCCCTCCACGACGATGGGTCGACCACCTCGGGCGGTCTCTCTTCATCGGACCGAGCCGGTGCGACATATCCAGCGTAACGATTTTGCGCCCATTCAGACGGACTGTGACCGTCCCATGCCTCCTGGCTCGGAATATAGCCATCCGGTCCCATGTACGATGTGTTCCTCCATCTCTCATCGTAATCTATACAAGAAATTCGAAAATAACTATAAATTATTTTTCACGTCCTTAAGTATAAAAACTGACCAAGCTCGGGCGGTGTAGCGTGCAATCCACCACCAAACTCGGGCTGTGAAGCGTGCGATCCACTAGCAAACACGTTTGGATCGACATCTACATCGTAAATAGTAACTGTTGAGTAATCTGCGCAACTAATTAAAAAATTAAGTATAAAAACTGACCAAACTCGGGCGGTGTAGCGTGCAATCCTTCGCCAAACTCGTTTGCATCGACATCTACATCAGCAGACTCGTTTGCATCGACATCTACTTCGTAAATAGTAACTGTTGAGTAATCTGCGCAACTAATTAAAAAATTAAGTATAAATAAATAACTTACTATAACGAGCTTCGGTAGGCGGAGTGCGAGACCCGTGATAAAATCTGCTCGCCAAACCCTGAACCGAGTTCCCCAACTCCCTGAGGCTGTCGGCCCACGATCGCATTTCCGTCCAATGTTCCTCGTACGCATCCCACCTTCTCTCGTTCGTCGACCACCGTCGACCCTCTTCTTCTTGAAACTGATGCAATTGCGTGCCAAGTTGGTCGAATCGCCCAAACAAGTTGGTGAAGTTTTGGTCCATACGACTTTGCCATTCATCGAAGCGTGGACCCGAGGCGAAACCCTGACCACTTGATCGTGGGGTCTCCGGTGTTGCATGAAAGGCGTGCTCGTGCGGAGGTTCGGGGTTGCCGTGCGGATGTTCGGGGATTTGGCCGTGATGCAACATTATATCGGTGTCGCGTCGCTCACTGCTCTCGATCTGGGCGATGGTCTCAGGCACCAAATTCTGCCGGCTAGAACCCTCACCGCGACGGCGGTGGCCGCGGGAGCACCTAACCTCCACTCCATGCAGGAGTAGAAAGGTCACACGATCGAATAGGTCGTGTGCCGGCCCAACATCGAAGACGCTGTCCCTATAGTACGCCGCCTCCAGCTCGTCCGCTGACGGCACTATTAACCCTGCTAGTACATGGAACTTGCCAGCGGCCTCTGCGATGCTCTTCTGTTTCGGGCAATTCTTGCGACCCCAATCCTTCGTCCGCCACCTGCACATGCGTGGCGTGAAATCTTCTTCTTTGCGCAACGCATAGGTGTCTCCAATGCCCGAGATGCACTCATAAGCTAGTATCTGAATACAAATAACACAATAAATATTAGCAATTACTTATATGTAAAAACAAGGTATGCAAAGAAGCTTAATAATAAATCACCTGAAGTGGCTGAACGAACCCACTTATCAGCCACTCCCGTGGGTTCTCCCGTAGATTTTTCCTCACAGCGCGCATGACCTCCTTGAAAGCCTCGCTGCCCCAAGGATACTCTGAGAAAGCAAACCGGTCTTCAGCGAGGTGAAGGACCCAGGAAGACACGACGGTGTCCTTCTTGGACCTTCGAGGCAGCAACACCGCGGTGGCGAAGTAGACATCCGCCAACTTGAGCTTCTCTTCGTCCGCACGTTCCTCGTCGCCAGACATCGCCTCCAACGCCTGCTTGACGTTCGACAGGCGAATTGTTGAACTAGCGCCAAAATGCCTCCTCGTGAATGCTTCGACGCGGTCCACCGCCGGTATCGCGGCTGCGAACTTGAGGCCGGTGATTAGGCAATACTCCGATTTTGAAAATCGAAGTGGTTTTTTGCCAACAACCATCCACAGCTCTTCGCGGGTGTGCAGCGCCGTCTGCCTTTGGATAAGGTACCACAGCAACTGAATCGAGAGGTTAAAGTCCGGCTCGGCCATGACAAGGCGGCCGAACGGACTGTGGGCATAATATAGGGCCAACTCCTCATCGTTAAGGCACTGTCTTATCAGCTGGCTGGCCTCGCCGTATAGCGAGGTCACTGTAGGACGACAATCAGGAACTTCTGTGCCCAACTGCGTCTTCATCACAACCTAATTTATACGTAAAACACAGTTTAGCCAATTACTTGGTATATGAATATTGAAAATTGAAAACCCTTATGCACATATGGCCAGGGGACCGCATCGTATATGCTGACAGTCAAGCACGGATGCGACTGAGACCCCTGCGCATGAGCAGGGGACCTGTGCGTATCTTCACGGGATCTGTGTCTACTTTCACGGGACCTTTGCGTATATTCACGGGACCCGCCCATAAGATGATGGACTAGGCAAGGGTCCCCTGGATATAAGCGCGGGTCCCTTGATTATACGTGCGGGTCCCCTGACCGTAGCGCGCGGGTCCCGTGTTGTTCTTCACAGGCGCAAGGTCACGAGACCCACGCGCTGCGACCAGGGAATCCGCTCGTTATAACCAGGGTACCACGCTTATACGCAGTGGACCCGTGCTGGGGCCATCATTTTATGGGCGGGTCCCGTGAAAACGGGCCTGTTCAGTTCAATTCTAAGCACGGTCCTATGCTTATCAGCATGGGTCCGCACCGAATTAGGGTTTGCTGCGTTAAATTGAAGAAGACGCAGAGTAGAGAAAATACCTTCTCGGTGTTCGCGTTGATTGCCATTGTCGATTTACGCTCTAGGACTGGGTTTTACTTGCAGAGAATAGTTGGACTTGCAGAGAAACGATTTGCAGGGCGTTTTGTGTGCAGGAGAAAACGATTGAAGTGAATTGAAAGTTAAAGTGGTGGTTCTGAAATGCTTTTTAACTTTTACTGTTCCATCACGGGTCAGTTACTTGCAGTTAAACCTGAAAACCCTTTAATGTAATACCCCTTTATGTTGATTACATAACTAACCTAATTAAATTAAATTAAATACCATAGCACTATCTATATTTTTTAACGGAACTAAATATTACATTATAAAACATAGTTAATTTAAAATACAGTATTAATTATATTGTCAAGGTCACGTACATCAATAATAATAGCATATCTTGATTGATAAAATTATTAAATAATTTATTCTACCCTTCTCGCCCTTCTCCACCAACCGGAGCTTGGTCGACATCCTTCTGCACAGCGTTGTTTCGGACAACCTCGATCCAACCTGGGCCTTGGATCACTTCGCTCTCAGCCTCGTCGTCGTCGTTTCGGACAGCCGTGGGTGCTTGTCCTTCGATAACTTCGCTCATAACATCGTCGTCGTCGACCTCGAGAGCATCGTCGTCGCCGTTTAGGAATCTGTCGATCTCGGCCACGATCCACGCCCTCCTTTGGGAGAGGTCGACACCGAGGTCGGCCTCCAGACGGCGGCGGACGGCGGCGGCCGTGGTAGTCCAGGGGTCCGAGTGACGGACGATTTCGTGGAGGCGGGCGACGATTTGGGCGTCCGTCACCATTCTTCCTGTTTTGTTTCTGGGATTATTTTTTAAAAATGTTAGATGCTGTGTGTTTGATAAATCCAAGCCTTATATAGCTTGCAAAACGCCGTAAGAGCTTCCCAAAACCATAACATATAACGCGGGACCAAGCTCTAGTACACGGGACCCAAGCTCTAGTGCGCGGGACCCAAGCTCTTGTGCACGGGACCCAAGCTCTACTGCATGAAGCATGCGCGGGTCCCCTGTGTTTACGCGCAGGTACCCTGCATTTATGCGCGGGTCCCATGATCTAATGGGCCTGCCCTAATGTGCGGGGACAATGCACTGATGCGCGGGGCCCGTGAATTTATGGGCGGGTCCCGTGAATTTATGTGCGGGTCCCGTGATTTACTCGCCGCACTAATGTGCGGGACTCCTGCTTTAATGTGGGGTCCCACGTTGTAACGCGCGGAACGCGCGGGTGGCCTGCTCTGCTTTCAAGCAGGGTCCCCGGATCAACTGGAAGTAAAAACAATGAACATGTTCGGCCTTCCAAACCGGAATTTCCGAAGCTTTGAGAACCCATTGGAAGGGTTTAGGACTGAGAGTTACAGATTTAGATGGTTATATTCAAAATACGACCCGGAAAAATACTTACACTGAAGCGTGAGGTTCGAATCTTTCGTTCGCCGAGGACTTTCCAGTTTCCTTCGACTGTGAAGAAGCGCGATATGAGGTCGGGGAATTTCTCTTAAGGACGAGGACGAAGAAGAAGAATAATTCGGTGAGGTGGAGTGGAATGAATGCTTTCTGCTGCAAAATGGACGTGCAGCTTTTAATTCATTTCAGGCGTTGTATTTATTTTTGTTTTTCTTTTTTTTTATTAATAATAAGGGATTACGAAAAGATGATTAAGTGTTAATTAAAAAGAGTGCTATTGACCAAAAAAAAAAGTCAAGAGTGCTATTTTTTTAAACTTGACCGCGTCAAAGGCCATTTTTTAAAAAGACCCATAAATTTTCGTATGGGAGCAAAAGAAATGCAGAATTCGATTATAACTTCTAGAAGGCCCAATTATCCCCAACTGCCCAATTTTCGTTTGTCATCTCTGAAGAAGATAAACGCAAGTGACCACTTTTCCTAAAAGGTTAACCCCTGGGAGTGCATCATTTTTAATTTTATATAATTTATTTCCAACACGCCCTCTCCGTCTAGGCTGATTTCTCTATTATCTAGCCTTATGGTGTAACTCTCATAATTGGGTGGTCGTGAGGATTCATACCCAGGACCTACCTGCAGGTCCCTAAGCTCTGCTGCCATGTAGAAATTGGCCTTCCGGTATTTATCCGTCATCAAGGGTCACGCACACACGCCACACGAGGAGGGATCCGAGTATAAGTTTGATGGGTTCTTTCCTAAAACCAATTGGTAATAGGAGGAGAATGCCTCTTACATATATATTGGCTCGAAGAGCTTGAATTATCCAATGTGGGACAATACGCACTTTTTTATAAACTCAACACGCTCCGTCACGTGTGGCACGACTGGCTTAACACGTGGACATATGAATCGGGTGACGTTGAGTAGAATCAAATCCGCTCTGATACTATGTTAAGTGACCACTTTTCCTAAAAGGTTAACCCTTTAAGGGAGTGCATCACTTTTTAATTTTATATAATTTATTTCCAACATCAACGTAACAAACCAACAGAGTTGAGATGAGACCAAGTGAATAATCATAAAGTTACAAATAAATTGATGAATCATTTTGACAACATACTCTATTACACAGTAATGTACTAGATCAACATTCGTCTTCAGATAGTACAGAATTCTACATACAAAATCACTCCAACTTAACACAACAAATTAATAGGTTTCGAATCGAATCAACACCATTTATTATCATTAGCTGTCCAATTTGTCCCATGATTCATAACATGAAGATTAAACCAATCAGATCTTAAACCAAAGATCAAGAAGAGTCTCTAGACTTTTATTTACAAGAACAGCTTCCCACATTATTTTATTTTTGCCGCCAACAAACTTTAAGAAAAGAACAGAACACATACATATATATATATATATATATATATCTACTGATCGTTCTTTCCCTTTGTCGAAAAGAATCTGCTGAATGAACGAGATTGTTTCTCCATCGTAGGCGTGGATGGATTAGTGGGGTGGTGCTTAGTGTGGTGGTACATTGAATTCCCAGGCGACTTCAACAAGTTGTTTGCTTCAGTATGTGGCACGTTGAGAAGATCCATATGCAGCGGTGATTCGCAACCCACTCTTTGGAAGCCTTTATCGGTTTCCAAGTGATCGGATTCTGGCAAAGATGTTCTGCTGCTGTTGCTTATTCTTTGTTCGTCGTCGAACGAAGATTTAGCGTTTCGTGTCTTTACATTGTTGTCTGGCGATTCCGTTTGGGGACGGAGAGCTTTTAATTGCTTGCCGAGGAGGTATATGGTTTCTTGACACTCTGCTAACTTCTCTGCTGCTGCAGCCAATTCGTTCTCCTGTTAGCCAGAGAGATATTGGTGGTTACTGAAAGCAAACATCATATGCATGTAATGAAATAATCAAAACTGGTATGGTTATAGGGATTTTAACAGCTCTACTAGATAGAAGAAGATCATATGCTTAGTTCACCTGACTAGCCTTGTCATCGTTCCCAGGTGCATCCGAACTCTTGATTCTGCGAAGAAAGTAAGGAGAGGGGAACTGTAAGATTTCTTTTTTAAAAGAACAGCCGCTTTCAACGGAATTTGATATTTAGAGCCCAGATAGACTAAGGTACCAAGGCGAGAAAGAAAGATTAGTCTACCTTTCTAGCTGCTCTTGAAGATCTTTGCATCTGTTAAGGGTTTCATCGTGACTAATTCTCTCCTCTCGAAGCTCGGCTACCAAACTTTCAATCTTCCCTTGTAGTATGCTTACTTCGTTTTCCAACTCCTCCGCTCGTTTTTCGAGCGATTTGTATGATTCCGTCATGCACTTGAGCTGTGTCTCGACGAAGCTGTTTGACTTTTGAGCTGATGTTAGCTGACACTTAACCTCGGCTAGAACTCGTTCTGTTTCCAGCAACTGTGACTTTGTGCTTTCAAAGTTTTCTGATATCCTACCAAGGCTCACTTCCAAGTTTTCCTTCTCCATCTTCAACTGTTCGAATTCCTCCGAAGAACATTTCCACGATTTTGCGCTCGATTCTGATGTTGGGACAGGGATTCCATCGTTTGGTACGTCGGGATCAGATGAAGAATCAGAGAAATTGCTACAACCATTGGGATATCTCTCTCCTGATATACTGACAAAAGCCTTATTCTCGGACAGTGCTATCTTATCTATACAATCAGAACCAACACTTTCTGTTTCTAAATCTTTGAATCCCAGGACATTAAAGTGCAGCTGGCAAGCTTTTGATAATACGTGGGACACGTCGAGAACGAAATTGGGTAAACTGATGTTACTGTCTCTAGCTTCACCGTACTTGGCAGAACACATATCTAGCTTCTTACTCAGTGAACTTCCATCAAGAGTTGTCTCAGAGATAACCTTTATTTCTTTACCAAGAATCATCAAGAAGTCATGGATCTGAGATATGGCAACTTGTAATTCTTTGCTAGCTGCTTGCACTGTGTTCACATCGCTTGTTACAACAGAACTGTTAGCTGCCTCAACCTCAACCACACCATCCACAGACTGGTGATTCATAGTATCTAGCATTTCTTGCATTAGCTGTCTAATGTTGTCAAGAAATTGTCTGTTGTCTTTCTCATCAGCTATCAGCTCGAAAACCTTGTATATTTTGGATTGGAGCATCGGACAAACGAGTGACTGCAGCTGAGGATTTTCTGAAACTGCATCATCTTTAGAAAGTGATACAGATTCATCACCTTTTTTTTCCTTAGTTTGGTGGTCTGAATCCGTAGCTATCCCAGTAGATGCTTCCTGTTTTAAAATCTCGGACTCTGAAACATCTCCATTCGACTGATATGCCAACTTCTCCATCTCCAGGAAATCGTCCATCAGGTCGAGGTGACTTGCATTTTCAGGCTTGTTCGGACTGTCCGAAGCTTTTTCCTTCTTGAGATGAGAATGTTCGGATATCGACCCACCAGCCCACGAACCCGAACAGCTCATATTATCGAAGTTTCCATCTTCTGATGTGGATATGAAACTTGGGTTCCTAACTTTTCGCTCATAGAAGCCTTCAGAGGGGTCTTGAATATTAGATGTGGGACTTCTATGCTCGCCATTATCTTGAATCTGAGCTTCTAAACTATGAAGTTTACTACCTGCCTGGGCATGAACGCTCCTAGAAGCTAGTAACTCATGGTTATGTTGCGCCAAAGCTTCCTTCAAAATTCTTGTTTCTTCCTCCATAGCCAAGAGGCGGCCCGTGAGAAGCTCGTTCTCTTTCACGTACTTATGTACGTCGTCAAACGAAAACTCGGGTGAGTGTAAAGTTGGAGGCTTGGCAGGGGACCTTTTCAAACGAGATTCACCGTAACCTCTGCCAAGATTTTCAACTTCGACCTTCATCTGTGCTAATGCAGCTGGCCCGGGAAGTTTCTTCTTAACCAGACCTCTTAGCCTCTGGCATTCAGCTTCGAGCTTGGCTATTTTCTTCACCCCTTCAAGATGCTGCTTGTTTGCCACCTCAGCAGCTCGCACGCTCATGTTCTTCTCCTCATTGCGAATCTCCATCTCCTTCTTAGCAATATGAAGTTCGTACTTGAGTGAGTTCACTTCTCTCTCGCAAGACTCCATGTTGACCTTCAGGCGTTCTATCTCCGCCTCAGCTATCGATTTTTCACCACTTAACTGAACCAACATGTTAGAACGCTCGTGTAGGGATCTAGCCAAAGCAGCATTTTCAGCAGCAGATGTAAGGAGTTCTTGGTCCAAATGTGCTATATTCGCTTCGAGTTCTGTCTTCATCTTGTCAAAAAGCTTCGTCTTGTTAAGGGCTAACTCGTGCAGCTTTTGGTCGTTTTCTTCCTTAAGATTGCGTATCTGCCTCATACATTCTTTTAGAGCACCGTCCAAGTGAGACGCACGATCTTCGGCGGTAAGCTTCAGCAGCGTGACGGACTCGAGATGATCTTTTAATGAAGCAGCTTCAGCCTCAGCCTTTTCCCAACCTGTCGAAAAATTATTCGGGTCGAAAAATTTCCCCAATTTGCGGAAGGGAAATGCAAGAAGTGTAAATTACTAGACCTGAAACAGCTTCTTCAGCAACTTTAGCGTGTTGTTTTACTAGGCTTTCTTTGGTTGTCATTTCTTCATCGGCTTCGGATAATTTGTCATTCAGTGCTCTTATTTCGTCCTCCATGGTCTCCACCTGTTCTTCACAGTTCTTCAATTGTTCTTCGTAAGACTTCACTTGATCCTCCAACCCTGTGAGATGAGTATACGTTTCCATTGACAGCTGAACATATTTTGGTTTTTTGTTGTTGTCTTGTTTAACCTGTAGAAGAAGGATTAAGATGGGAAATAGCCCATCAAGTAAAATAGGCAAATAATAACCTCAGTTATAGATGACATTCAAGGTTATCAGAGCAAGCAAACATTTTTCTGAAATATAAAATCAGTGTAGACAAGCAAAAAGTAGCAGGGAATCTTGATCAGAGAAATATGTACAAACCTTCTCAGCCTCAGAAGGATTAACATCACAAGTAGCTAAAGAAGATTCTGTTGCATTTTTTGCAGCTAATTGCTTATCAGATGATTTCTTCTTCCATGGCCAACTCCGTTTATCCATTTGCAAATCTGTACACTGAAAATGTTAAGAAGGCCTTAGGTTATAATTTCCTTAAAAATCATTATAATCATGAAACAGAGAAATCAAAAGTCGTAATGATTTCCAGATCATTTGATTAATTACCAGAAGACAAGTACAACTGGAGATTACATTTAGAGATATGAGATATGTCCAGCTAAATTCTCAATGTAAATTATCGGAACAACGCAGCATATTCATATATTAGATTTCAATCCATGCAAACAGATTAAACTATTAAAAGAGATGCCAATAAAGGATAAAGAAAACGAGAGGCCACCATAAGCAACCATAATTGATCACGACATTACCAATAATAAAACATAAAATATCATCATTAAATGAAAGAAAATGAAATATTAGACCATGAACTCCAACTAATAAATTAAATATCTAAAAACATGATCTCCATTATTGGATGAACATTAAGCCTCGCACTAACTCACAGTTCACACCCATTAGGCTCTGATCTTAACGCAAGAACATCAAAAGCAAGTCAAATGCATAATCAAAATAAACAGAAACGGCTAAAATCACCAAACATGAAGATTTAACGCACCACCAATATCTCAAAAAGCAAAACTCTACGATTAAAAAATTAACATCATAATCACTAACTGAGCTGAAACTTCTGTTTAGATGGCTATTGAAACACACGAAGCACAGCTCTTTAGTTTTTCCAAAGCAAAAAGCATGCTCAAATCGATTTTCCGTGGGAAAAATAAAAAAGACATACACAGTCCAAATATTAAAGAGGAAAAACACTGTCAATAGAAGCACAATGCCTCCGAAGCATAAAGAACAAATGAGAAAAAGACTTGTGAACAGTTCAATCAGTCATTATTACCTACCTCGCAGGTCACTAAACTCAAATAAAAAACAAAATAGCGCGCAAGTATAGCTTACCTAGAGTCAATGCAAGTGAGTCCGAGATCGAATATAGGGAGTAAAATAACTAAAAAAGGATCAAATTACAGAGAATGTGGTCTGGCTATGGAGTTTGACTGTTTTTTTTTGTGTGAGAGAGAGAGCGTTGTTTTCTGCGTTAGGTGCCACTTAAAAGGCAGGAACACTGGGAAGATACAAAGACATACGCATCAATATAACCTCTTCCTCATAATATTATATAGGAAATATTAAATAAAGTAAAACAAATGGTTGATATTTCATTTTTGTGAAAGCAGATTACGATAATCAAGAAAATATTTATGTATCTCAATTTTTTGTTCCATTCATTTCGATGAAAATCGACAGGAATGTTTCTGGCGTATTTACGACATCATAATTATTTTTTCGTGAATCTATAGAAAAATACCCGATTAAATAAAATTTTTACACATAGGTACCAATGTCAGAAAATTTTATAGATAGGTACCCGATTTAATTTTTATCGGTTTCTTTAGTCATGTCGTACCTTCCTGTGTATATATTGCGTACCATAACACGTTGATATAGGGTACATAAATATAGCATACGTCGTACCTACTGCATACATGTGTGTTACATAGGGCTTACCTAAATATAGCATACGTCGTACCATTTTTTGTTATATAGGGTACCTAAATGTATTGATATAGGGTACCCAAATGTGTTGTATGGTGTACTTTCGCGGATCGGGTACCTATGTGCAAAAAATTTATTGTGTTAGGTACCTACATATAAAAAAATCCTGACAGGGTACTAAATTACAAATTTTTATCCAACTAGGTACTTATGTGTAACCTTATTTTTTCATTATTCGCCTTTTTATGGGTATTGTCATCTTTTATGAACTGAAGCAAAGAATGATCCTATTTGAATGGTACCTTGGGTAAATATGATTAATTGTATTTTCCAAATTTCGAAACGACAAGCTTAACCTTAGAATACTAGACATTATTCGCTGTATTTTTTTGTTTCTTTTTGAAAAACTAGATAATATATTTTGTGGCGCGTGTGATCAGGAAAAATAGTAAAAGAACAAAAAGCGGTGGTCGCACGCGCACCAGTCGTTGGATTTTTTTGTTAAAATAAATATATTTCTGGCATTTTTCGAAATCAGTCTATATTCTTTATTTGTCATCTTATTAAATATATTACTATAAATTATTCTTCTAATGATTGACGTAAACTACCAAACTAATGATCAGTCAATGTCACTTCTACTTCGATAATTTGACAACAAAAATGTATTCGAAATCGTAGCTTTGTTGCATCATGAGTCATTACTACTTAATATTCACAACTACAGGGATGTTGAATTTTTTTTTTCCATACTCATTTACAATTGAAATATCGAATTCGGTCACAACGAAACAATATTGTTGGTTGTGAATTTCAAAGTGTACGACGTTTATTAACTATTCATGGCATCCAATGCTGATTTTCAGAATTGCATTTATATTTTCTCATAAAAAAATCATAATGTCATCGAGAAAAATAAACAAATAAGTATATATGATTAAGAAAATTTCCAGCTACCAAACAAGACCTTAGACGTCGAGACGACTAGTCACATGATGAAGAAAATGTCATATCATTTAATGTTTGTCAATGTCCATAAATGCCAGTTTGATATATTAATTAAATTAGAGCAAATCTTGATTAAGATATCGATTAAATGTCAAGCTTCCGTTAGATGACCAGCTTTAATCAAGAAATACACCATTGTTATTAATGATTTGGGTGCCACTAACAATATTTCATAATTATATAATCGCGGAAAATAAAACATCACAGATTTGAACATCATCGCTCATCATTATCCACTGTGTCGTATATGGGGAAGCGTTCCATTACATGGAATGGACAACGAGATTTATTATGACCTGTCTTGTAAAATGATGCTGTCTATAACAAATTGCATATATGTATATACATATATATATGACTCCACATCATGATTCCATCATTGGCTTCTCGGGATTTGGTCGCAAGGTTAATGATGAAAAATGTTTTCATATAAGTAGGCTGTTTTCCGTTAATGGTTCATAGATGGGCATAATCGATATGATTCTTTAGGAAATATTTACGTATAATATAGTTTCTGAAATGAGGCGTAACATAGATTTTTCAAGGAATGACGAAGGTAGCAAGTCAGTTAGGTATAAAGTCGTCTATAAGTATACATTCACAGATTTTTATGCATAAAATTCCTCTTATATCATATAATGTGTGTATATATATATTATATTATATTAGTTTTATTGTAAAATAGAATAGATAGACTGACCAATATTGCAAGGCAGTAGACACGACACTGATATTTTTAGGTGGCTTGGGCCCAATAAATTTAATAAAACCGACAAATGTTTTTTGTCGTAGACTTGTGATTTACTACTCTGATTAGCAAAGAACTGTGTTTCAGGAAAATGTCTCAATAAAGTCAATGAAATTCATCTTTTTACGGAGTTCTAGTAGAAAATTGTTCGAGCTACTACAGAAAACATTTAAATAAGTGTCAATTAAGATCATGCATTAATAATATATATATATATATATATATATATATATATATGCAATACATTTGTACGTGTATTAATTAAAATAACTTTAACTAGAGCGCTATATGCATATATGATAGGCACTCTTAGGTAACATATCCACGTGGAATCTTAATTTGGACATCCTATTTTTTTTTTTCTCTTTTATACTCATGCCAAAGTCTTTTAACGACTTTTTCACCATAATATATACAAAATAAATGTAAAAAAAATGATAGAAGTAACAATGGTATTATACCTAATACTGATATTTCCATTTCAAAATTTACGATTACAAAATACTCCATTTCATAAAAAAAAAAAAAAAAAGAGAATGAAAAACTGAAAAACCCAATGGTGTGTGGGACCACAAAGTCACTCGCTTCAGTGAAGCAAAAGCTTTCAATAAGGTAGGACCCACTTATGCAATAACTGACATCTTTGGCGTAAGTCATAGGACATAGAAAGTGACACGTGTTAAACCCAACAACCCCTTACTACACCTTTGTTTTTTTTTTTGGCTTATAATCTTATCTAATCACAGAAATAATCACTTGTCGGCACGATTTATATTTTTCTTTTTTTCTCAAAACTTAATATCAAATAATTTATTACACCAAACACAACTTATCGATTGATTAATTTAATATACATGACCTATAAGAATGATGCTACAAGAGACTATTAAGCTTAACAATAATATATGCCTATGCTCGCAATTTAATATTATATGTCAATTTGTCTCTCGTATACTAATACAATGTACTTATCTATTTGTCTGTCAGTTAGCTGGCGATTATTGCAGAAGATGAAGAAATCTCGTACCTAAGACAACTTATAATCCCTCCAAAGCATATTACGACTAAGAACATGATTGAATAATAATATGACCATACACCTTAGAATCACACTTGCCAACAAATTGTTTTTTTAACAATTACTATATAGGGTTGCTTTGCTGTTACGAAAGGGTTATCATCATATATAAGACTTGGAACAAAAACTACATAATTATTCGTAAGACAGCTTTAGTCAAATCCTCCACCCTCTTATTACATTTTCATTTTTTGCGCCAAAGAATTTTCTTTCTTACTTTGGATCCTATCTAAATCTCTATTTGCCACCAACTATAATTACTAACGTCTCTTAGTTGCCACCAAATATAATATAAATTTGATTGTAACTTTCTTTCTTTAAACAAGTAATAGTAACATGGCAAAAGACAAAACCCATTAGTTAGCATTTCAGGTGTCGTATAACGAGGGGATCAACAACAAATAATACGTCGAATGATGAAAGCATAGCATCCGACATAGCAATTAATTGATTATAATTGGCTAAATTATCAATACTACAAATCTATTAATATCCAGCCGAACGTACATTAAATTAGCTGAATCTTGTTGTTAGATACAATTAATTAGTTGGATACGAATTATTCAAATATCAGTAATTACATAAAAGTACCCAAACATATTTATTTTTGAAAAGACATGAGCAAATTCGTACTTGGGACTTTTAATGAATGAGTAGTGGCAGGCCAGAAATTGATGATGCACATGGGACAATATTCGCATGCTTCTCTTCTCGTCTAACGAAAATATGAACCGACACGTTAGAAATACAAATACTCCATTTTTTTTGGAATTTTTATTTATATTTTTTAAGTCTACTATGCAATAACCATTACAAATTATATAGCCTTCTCCTAAATTGGAGAAAAGGAAAATGAGTAAATTGTGTGGACTTACATTAATAGCCTATGCCTTATTATTGGTGCCGTCCAATTCTACTTATTGGGTTATTCAATGTAGCCCATATACCCTTTGAAAAAGAAAATGTAGCCCATATACCGAAATAAAAATTGTTAAGACATTTAGAGAGAGACTGCTTATAATGATCCATTTACAAGACTAGGAGACACTCTGAATTAATTTACATTAATTTAGAAAAAATGAAACTAACAATTCAAGAAAATAATATTCGAAGAAAGGAAAAGAAAAACTCAATCTACAATCTTCGCCGCTTTCACCACACAGCAGCATTGTTCAGAAGGGAAACAGAATCGAGGCTATTACGAAAACTAGCGGCGGCGACGACGTCCACGTGGCAGCATCTATGGCCCTCAAAATCCTCGAGGCTAACCACCGACGAGCCGTTGCTGCGCCGGCGACGGTGGTGGTGGTGGTGGTCCAAGAACCTTAGTATGTCCTCGAACGTGGGTTCATCGCAGGGGATGGCCAGCGGGCCCACTTGGTCGAACCCATACTCTTCCTCGGCTCGAGCCAGCAATCTCCTGAATATAGGGTGGTTGAGGTACGAGGTTCTGATGAAGTACTTCTTGGCGTTTGACCCGACGGCGACTGCCACGTGTCCGGCCGGGACGGCGTCGACGGCGACGGCGTCCGTTAGGTGGCGGGGTCCGCAGCCGTGGGCCACGGAAGCCTTTCTTCTCCAGCGTCTAAGCATCTGGCGAAGATGAACTATGTGGCGGATTTTACAACAAGACATTTGCTTTCAATTTATTTTTATTTATGTTAGTGGATAGATTATGTTTTAAGGTTATTGCATATTGATATGCTAAATCTGGGGAAAAGAAATATGTATGCATTTGTGATTGAAAGTGGAGATCAAATGATGGGAGGAGGTGGTGTTATGTAGTAGTAGGAATAGTAGTAGTTGTATTGGGAGTCGAGGGAAAACTCTTTTATGATTATTTACCTAAATTGGGACGATGACGATGATGATAATCGATGGATGGATAATTTTATACGTCACTGGAAAATATCTACAAGGACTGCACAGTGTGCAGTAAAATTGATGACATGGCACCTCAATGTGTGACAGTTATCATATTGGCTCATATTTCAATAAATACAGTTATCAAATCTCGGAAAAGCTCTTCATCCACCACACTAGATAATATTTGTTGCGAATTGCAATTATATATAAACATAGATACTAATTTTTTCCTAGAATTTAATATCTGCTGGAAATGATTGGACATTATATTCTGAACCATCCCATGTTCTCATTAAACACTACGGATGCATTTCATTTTTTTTTAATACTCGGTATATTGGTTCGAGTCTTCTATCTCGCCTCCAAGTACATGCTGACTTTGTCACCTTATGCCAACTTGGAATAAACTTAACAAATTGTCAAAAAAAAAATGATTTCTTATGTGGGTCCCGCTCAAAACAGTTGGCGCACACCTACGGGTTGTGTCCAGGTTCGAAGTATGCTTAGATGTACTAACGGGCCACCCACCGGCCCGACTATTCCTTCGACCCGGCCCGTTTATAAAATTCCAACTTGCACATTGGTTCAATCAAGGAAGATTCTCTACCCAAACCATCTTTCTATTTCCACCAATCTCAAACTCTATTTCCTCCACGCACACAAGAATGAGGGGGCAGTCAAAAAGAAATGAAATTATGGAATGTAACTCATAATAAGAAATTAAATAGAGAGTATTTTCCAATTGTACTCCTGGTTGTTTCGAATGGCAATTACTGATTCATTACATGGAAAAAGAATGTTATTACTACAACATAACGCAAAACAGTTACTTTGAACGGGCGGGCGGCATTCACTTGCTCCACGTTTCACAAATATTGAGATTTCTAATAATTTAACTTCGCAAGGCACTGCAATCAGGGCTTTACTTGATTCTTTTCTAGACGAGAAAAAAAATCTGTTTCAACAGAATAGATTCACATGTCATGAGATCATTTGAGAAATTAAAAAAAAAAAAGATCTTTAAGGTGAAATCTAGCAATATTTTATACTACGAAATTTGGGAAAATGGGAATGAAATGATGTAAAAAGTAAAAATGAAAAGCATAGAGATTATGAGTGTTACCTTCGGAGTAATGTGTTTCGGAATGTGCCGGCGTGCATTCCTAAATCAGCTTTCAAGAGCTTTTGCTTTTCTCTTTTTCTTTGCAGACTTCTTATCTTGCTCAACGATATCAGTTGCTGTTGATTCCTTCACTGTGACAGTTCTATCACTCTCAGTTTGTTCATCTTCACTCTTCTTTTTCAAAGAACTGCACCATCATTACGGAGAACAAACTTTGCTAAACACACACGTATTGGAGAACAAAAGGCCTGCAAATTTTGTAAAAAATGGAGAAATTCTGGAATCAAACCTATCAGCTTGAGACCATTTGTCCAAATTCTTATCCAACCACCGAGCACATCCACTATGGGCAGCAAGCAGCGACCCCGTTATGTGAAGTAACTCTTCGTCAAAGCTAAAATGCAAATGAAGATGATTTAAGTAAAAAGAGGAGACGATCCATAAAAGAGAAGCCTTTGCATCTTAAATGGTGTGGTGGCACGAAATAAGCTGCAAAGTCCCAATTACTTTCTATGCCTCAATGCATGAATAATACAACCAGACACCACATTTGGAAGGTATTCAACAAAAAAAAAGTTAATAAAACAGGCAACATATTACCTCTTCACACTAAAGCGTAGAAATGATCCAACCTTGATTTTATGTTTCTTATGGAGCCGACTGACAAAATATTCCTTTCCTTGTTTCTGAAACAGGGCGAAGTGCACAAAACACATTTTTTTGCTAAAATTTATACAGCTCAATATAACGTACACAGCGTCAGCGTCACCTATGAACACTTACGGATTTATACTTAAACTCCTCCCGTATGTCTTCATCAGCAATAAACACGGACGAAAAACCAAGAACCACAGCATGGATCGAATTCGAAGTGATCTTAAGGACCTCTCCCTCTGTTGAAAATATAAACATTAAAATGGCAAGCTCATCGTCCTAGCTTTCAATCACATCATAAATTCAGGAAATGACAATCAAAATATACGAACACCGGGCATCAAAATCGATAGATGTACCTACCTAGCATCATATCAGGCGTCGGATTGAAAAGCAGCAAACGAGCTTTCAATTTCACCGCAAGCTCGGGAGACAGTCCAGGTACGATCTTCGCTAAATTACTCTGAACCTTCGGATCGTACGCCAACACAACTCCTCCAAACGTCTCATTATACCTAGCAAATATCGTAGCTTCCCTTGATATTCGAACCAATTAACCAACACAACACGCCGATTAAGTGAAACCACAAAGCTTACGTGAAGAGTAAAGTGCTGAGCTCGCGTAAAATAGCTTCGTTGACAGAATTAGCATTCGAAGGATGTACAAACACCACTAAATTCGCCTCGCACTCCTTAAGTCCGTCCATTGAGCTAGAAGAAGTTGACCGAACCCCAAGCAAAATAGTTTTTGTCAATCAATGGAATAATCTTTTCCAAGGGTTTTTGGGTAGGGCTTAAGAGGATTCAATTTGTCTCGTGGGCTAATCTTACGATGCAATTCAAATTATTCATGGGACACATAGTTTTTTAATTTACAACAAAGGCCATAAATTATGTTTAATTCACAAAAAGGACACATATTTCTACAAAATCAATAATAACCTCCTACCCTACCAATAATCACCACAAGAACACACACCCTCTTTAAAACGGTGCAAGCATTTGGAATCACTTATAAATATCTCGTACTCGCTTTTAACCTTCGACGCATACTTCACAAAAGCGTGGCAACTTTCACACATCCTCAGATTCTTCACAATTCTTACTGCTTTCTGCGATGTCTTCTCCGATCTATCCAAGAATAGAGCAAAAGCCAAGGCGAGCTTCTCGCTGTGAAATTTCCCTCCACTTTCTCCTTCCTCCTCGACGCCAACCGTATCACGGTACTCGAATCCCGTCATTCTATTCTCCACGCTTTCAATCCATCGCCTAATAGATTCACATTCAATTCGACTAACTTCGCCAGATACAAAAGTACGAACTTTGTTGTTCTCTTCAACCCAACTCATCCCCAGAGATTTCACGGCGGGCCTTTTTGCTTTCGTTCGATCGTATATTTTTACAAGCGTATTTCGAACGAGGGCGTTGGCAGGTTCTAGCTCGAGCAATCTTTCGCCAGCTTCAATGGCTAACTTAACATTCCCATGCCTGAGAGAAGCAGTTAGCAACGCAGACCATATAGCTGCGTTGGGCTGCGTAGTCATACCTTTGACGAATTCGTATGCTTCATCGAGCTTGCCCGAACGGCCATATAAGTTCACCATGGCCACGTAATGATCTACCAAAGGTACAATTTTGTAGTACCCTTCAACGATGTTTGAAAACAAGCGTTTCCCTTCGTCCACCATCTTAGCCAGGGCATAGGCGTTGATTATGCTGACGAAAGTGCTTCTGTTTGGCTTATACTCCTTTAAGGCCATACGTTCGAATAGCTCGATCGCCTCTTCGTGACATCCGTGTACAACGTAAGCAGTGATCATCGAGTTCCAAGTGATGATGTCCAAAGATGGAAGCCACTGAATATCTCCTCCGAATACCTCAAATTCCCAGATTTGGCATAGGCGTCTATAAGCGAATTAGCCACCGAAATCTCAGATTCTAAGTTGCTTCTGACTACACAGCCATGGATCTCTTTCAGCTTCTTCAAAGCGATCAAGTTAGCACACGCGGGCAAGATGCTGAGGATCGTAACTGAGTTGGGCATGAAGTTAAGAGACTGCATTTGCCTGAATATGCCCAGCGCTTTGTTGTTCTCGCCGAGGTGAACGTAGCCAGCGATGAGTGCGTTCCACGAAGCAGTGTCTCGTCTAACCCCGCCGGCGGCCTTCTCCATGTTTTGAAAAAGATCCATAGCTCGATCCTCGTCGCCGTTGTGTATGTAGCCAGTGATCATCACGTTCCAAGTCACAACATTTGGCCGAACGTCCGAGTGCTGCATTTCTTCGAACAGGTCGTGGGCAATCCCGCAGTACCCGCCTTTGCAGTAAGCTCCGATCATCGAATTCCAAGTGTATTCGTCTCTCTTAGGCATTCGATCGAACACGGCGCGTGCGGCCTTGAGATTGCCGCACTTGGCGTACAGATCGATGAGTGAGTTCCCCGCAAGAACGTCTTCTCCGTGGCCTAACTTGGCGATGAGTGAGTGAAATTCCAGCCCCCTCTTCAAGTCCTTGATTTCTGCGCACAGCGATAGAACGCTCGAAAGGACGACTTCGTTGGGGATTACGCCCGACGTAATCATATCCTTGAACAACCTCAACCCTTCGATCCTCTTATTACATCGAGAAAAGCCCGATATCATACTGCTCCATGTGACAACATCGAGCTTCGGGCCGTACCTCTCCATCTCCTTCATGAGCTCCATTGCCTCGTCAAACATCGCTAGGTGGCTACACCTTCCTATCAAGATGTTCCACGTCACTATGTCGGGCTCGATTCCTGGTCGAGCATTTCGTCGATCAGCTTACGGGCCTCGGATATCTGACCGGCCCGACACAGTCCCGTGATCATTGCGTTCCAAGAAACTCTGTCTTTCTCCTCCATTTTCTCGAAGAACTTCGTGGCCCAACTCGCTTGTCGGGATTTTGCGTAGACTGCAAGGATTGAGTTGCCAATTCGAATACCACTGCTTATTCCCAGCTTCACCGTCATGCCATGAATCGCTCGACAAGTTTCAATGTCCTCGGTGTTTCCACACGCCTGAAGTATCTTTGGGAACAAGAAATCGTCGGGGACAACGCAACCCTCGCACATCATGGAGTAGAAGAGCTCGACGACATCAGCCCATCTCTTCTCCCTTGAGCACGCGCCAATCATTGAAGACCAAGCGTACAGATCTCTCTCGCGCATTTTACCAAACACCTCATGAGCATCGCTCAGAGACCCGCACTTCGAGTACATGCCGACTAATTTCGTCTCTAGAAAAGGGTCCAACTTCAACGCCATATTCTTCAGACGCGCATGTATCCTATGACACAATCTGAGCGAATTCGATTCGATGCACGAATCGATCAGCTGGGCAAGGGTGTTGGGCCTGACGTTGAATTCTAAAAGATCAATCGCTTCTTCCACACGGTCCGCCTTGCACAGGCGCTTCAAGGCGGCATCGATCGACGACGGTTCCCCGACGGCGGTCCTTCCGGCGATCGTTTTGGGTTGGAAAGGCTTTTGGGCGGTTTGCGTCGACGGTGCTGCGTGTACCACCGCCTTGGCAAAATTGCAGGCCATGGATGGAAAAAGGATCAAAATATAACCACGATAAAAGTAGATCAGTGTCCCTCTTCCATGGAATAAGGGAACCTTCTGATCGACGAAGAACTCATGGCTACGAGCATCAGATTAGTGTGCAATGGCCATCGTATTCTATTTGTAGCGCTGCCGATAAGGAATTTGTAGCCTCCAATGAGACGAAGTGCGTTGCTCATCATCGTGTTAGAAGATAAGGAACCATTTTATCCCTTTATATATTTACTTTCCCAAGTTTAGGGATTACACATAAATATACCTCAGTAAAAATCTGTAATTTAATACCTTGTCAGGATTTTTTATATGTAGGTATCTAATAGAATAATTTTTTTGCAGATAGATACCCGATCTGCCGCAGGTACGGCATACAACACATTCGGGTACCCTATATCAACACATTTGGTACGTATATATAGAAAATGGTAAGCCGTATTAGCACATTTAGGTACGCCCTATTTAAAATATAGGTACGCCATATGAACACATTTAGGTACCCTATATCAACATGTTATGGTACGCCATACACGCACAGGAAGGTACGGCATGACTGAAGAAACTGATAAAATTAAATTGGGTACATATCTGTAAATTTTCTGACATGGGTACCTATAGTGAAAAATTTATTCAATTAGGTATTTAGCATAGATGTCCTTTCATAAATTGTTTCCTCGCATTTATTCAGACGGTAAATTCCAAAAAAAAAAAAATGAAACCTCAGCAAAAGGGAAAGAAAAATGATAAAAGTCAATGATGGTATTATATGGCAATTTACAAACAAACTCCCAGACTTGTCAATCGTCAAACAAAAGCACACACGTTAATAACTTGTTTCACCGTCTCAACACAAACACATAACAACGTTTAATAAGTATAAAGGGCATCTGTCATGTCTGAACGCATAACTTGTTTACCTCCGCCACTTTCGATCTGTAACAAAGATCCCAGTAGATTAAAAGTTCCAGCTAATAACACAAATATCATTATGTTCATCTGCTTACATATGGCTATTGAAATCATCCCATAAGTAAAAAGTTCAGAAAGTACCTTGAGGAGACTGTGACCCATTTCCTTTCCCATTCTGTTGTGCTGTCTGAGTCAGAGATCGGTGAATCCTAGGAGAACCTTGTCTCTCATGACCGCCTGGTAGAGATTGCCTCTTTTTCAATACATATCCTTGTCGTGCACGTCAGGGCTAGACCTAGGGGAACCGTTCGAAACTGCCTTGGCTCTAGCAGATTCAGTGGCCTGCATGTAGCTCGGTAGTATAGAGCTACTGACACTGCTAACTCTAGCTTCGTGCTCTTTCTCATGGTCTTTTGCTTGCCTTTTCCCCGAGCTATTCTTTGAAGCAGAATCTTGATTGTTGCGATTGAGAAATGCTTTTCTATCGCCAGATGAAGAAGACTTGGCCTTATTACCACTGAGTTTGGTCTTCTCTCCTCCACTTTTCTTGTGTTTGTTAACAGATACCTGGCTAGATGGTGTAGCTTGAGATTCAGGGAAGGTTATGTGGCTCTGTGGTGAAGCATTGGGCGATGATTTGAGGTCGTTTTCATACGATAGTGGCTTTTCATCGCCTTGTAAAGGGCCATCAGGCCCTTTATTGCAGGGATAGTATTCTCGGGTTGGTTTGAGTCGGCCTGTTGTATGGGATCTGTTTCCTTACCAGTGACTTCAACTTCTGAACTGCTGTCCCTCGAGTCAAGAGTAGAGGTAACAGTTTGAACTGTTGGATTGTCTTTGGACAGGGCCAGATCATCAACTGAATCATTGGCGTTGTCTGAACCAGGATTAGCCACGAATCATTACCAGATGAAGAAGTTATTTCTTTAGCAGTAATAGTAGCAGCTGAACTTAACTCTTCAAACTTTGACTGGGCTGCGACGAAATCTGGATTGCTGGATTTTCTTGAAAACTTCTTCGCCTCTGCTTCGGGTTGTTCGGTACTTTTCAAATCGGGCACAATTGTTTCAGTTTCTGTTTCCGTTTCCTTCGACATAGATTCCTCTTCTCCTTCCATTTCTGACCTTAAATATTGTTCATCAATCTCAATGGGATCATCAGATTCTTGCTCATCGCTATTCTGGGGCTCAGAAGGTTTTTGTGACATAACATATATGTTGTTTGCCTCATGACCACCCAAATCATTATCTCTAACATCCTCAGATTCTGCAACAGATCTTTCCCCGTTATTATCAGATGAATCTATAGAGCAGTTAAGCGTTTCCTTCTCCGAGTGCTCTGTGGATGGTGGTTCCGAGGATGGCTCTTCGTTTCTCACCGACGAAACCGACATCCATCTTTCTAGCCATCTCCACGCCGTGTCAGAATCACAATTTAAAGGCTCGCATTTGATTCTGATTGGTTGAGTCCTCGGCGTTGTCTCCAAGAGCTTAAAGGCAGAGAACATAGGAACGAGAAGTAAATGCGAAACCCTCTGCTTTGTGTAATGAAGTGAAATATCTAAAATTTGTTTATTTACCTTACGAGCAAATGGGTTGTGAAGGAGCTGATCGATTGCCACATATGTGTATGCGCTGCGGCTAGATTTATTTTCCTTCTCATTCCGAAAGATAGCAGATAAATTATATGCAACTTCACAGACACAAGATCGTATGCAAACAATTAAAATCAATTGACATTACAATTTTTGTCGAGACAATATCGTCTTTTCCCGTGCTGTTGTCCCGAAGGGCACGACGTGCTCGGACGAGAGCTTGCATTTTGACAACGGCTTGCAGACAGCGAAGAGTTCCAACGGCATGTGTTCGGACTAGATGTCCACGCACTGCAGCTTGCAATTTTATTACATTGCTATTCTGCTTCGACAGCGATCTCCTGGCCTGTAGTATGCGACAGAAGAAAACATATTATTACACACCTATATTATCCATAAATGTCATAACTCACAACCACAGCATACTATGAGGACATACCAGAAACCCTCTACTTGCAGCTTGAATTTTAACAACGTTAGACTCATCGTAGATCGGATCTTCATTAGATTGTTCCTCCATATGGGTATCTGGAATCTTCGAGTCTGTCTGAGCTGGTAGATTTATTTTGTCTTCAAGTTCAGTCCGTTCAACTGATGGTGTCTTCTCTTGGACAGCTAAGTCAGGCTGTGTCTGAAAGCTGACGACATGAGATTCTGGGATTTCGTTGTTAGCAACTTCTGAGTTGGCGGCATTACTCAATACTCGGTGTCTGGAGGATCTTTTCCTGAAACTCCATCCACGTCGATCGCTAGAGACCTTGGTCTGAAAATAATGTTCAAATAACGTAAGGAAGAAATTGATAAAAAGTTCAAGTGCATTGAAGTCATTACATCACTGAAAACCTAAACTCAATGGTAACTAGACGACAAATCGAGCTGCATCCGATGATCGGTATTTCAACTGAAATAACGAACTGAATTGTCCTCTAAAACGGCAAATGTCTAAGCTCCGTATCCAAATCAGATAACTTCAGGAAATCAACGGTGGAATATTGTCCAAACCGTCCAAGATAGAATCAAGATCAACAGTTTCCTATATTTATCAAATCAAGTTCATAAACTAACTTCAAGACACAGCATTTCTTGGTCTAACTGCAGAATCACATCCCATTTTACTTCATAATATCGCCCACATCATAAAAAAAAAAAAATCACCCAAGACCTCAATAACTTGACTTAAGCAACATACAGTTGCACTTGCACATGTAAGATCCGTTCATTCAATTAGACCACCAAATCCCATGTCGCAGATCAGGTAAGAATCCACAGAACAAGCTATCAAACGATAAAAAAAAAAAAAAAAAAAACAGCTGAAAAGAAAAAAAAAATGAAAGAACTAGAAATGCATACTTCAGAAGCTCCGAGATCGTCGCGATCGACGGAGTCGTTGTTTCCACAAGCGATTATCTTCAAGCACGCCGTCGATTTCCCCATTCAAGTGTGTCGTCTCTGATGCTTCTTTCTTCTAGAAAAAGGTTAAGTGTTGTTTGATTGAGTGTGTGTTTCACTTTCACCAACACTAGCTAAGACTAGACTACAGCGACATGATGTCCATTTGAGCTCTTATTGTGAGAGAAGTGATTCGAAATTAAATTGAAGCTTGTTTAAGGAACTCGGAACCTAACTCGTCTTCTTAAATCTAGCGAAGTGTTGAGTTTCGAATCCGCTTATGCAATAATATTTGATATCCCTTTTTTTTTTAAGGCTTAATTATTTTTTTGGTCCTGTAAGTTAGGGGGGTGGCGTTATAGGGACCGTTATCTTAGGTGGTGCGTTATAGGGACACTAACTTTCGAAAAAATGGCAATTTAGGGACAATATACGCTCCGACCCGGTATTTAGACCCAAATCCGCTGACGTGGAACCCGATCGTGCCGCGTGTGCGTATACGATTTAGCGACGGAGTTTAGCGACGGAAAACGTCGCTAAAGGTGGAGAAATATATTAATCAGTTCCGCGCAAACAGCTCAGCGACGGAAAATCGGTCGCTAAACACTTCAGCGACCGATTTAGCGGCGAAATTCCGTCGCTAAAGGGAACAAAAATAAAAAATTAAAACAGCTTCTCCAATCGATCCGTTGCGCCGTCAGAATCCAAGGTCGTCAGACTCGTTTCTAGGGTCGCACCCAAGGTTCGACAGTGACTGCGGCTCGGGGACAATCGAGTGCGACAGCAATTTGGTGTGGGTTGGCTCGACGACGGCTCCTTCTCGGCGATTGTCGACTGCTTCTCGGCAGCGGTGGAAGTCGCGTGGACGGCCGCGGCTGCTTCTCGGAGACAGCTTCGGCGTTCTCGAATCTGGCAGCGAGAAGTTGCGATGGCTGAGCTGTTTCTAATTTTTTTTTATTTCTGTTCCCTTTAGCGACGGATGTGCCGTCGCTAAATCCGTCGCTGGACTGTTTAGCGACCGATCGGTTTCCACGTCAGCGGATTTGTCTAAATACCGGTCGGAGCGTATATTGTCCCTAAATTGCCATTTTTCGAAAGTAGTGTCCCTATAACGCACCACCTAAGATAACGTCCCTATAACCCCCCTAACTTACAGGACCAAAAATAATTAAGCCTTTTTTTAAAGCAAAAAGAGTAATAAATAACAATGAACAACGTTACTTGTCTTACATCCGTTGAGATGATGACCTGGACTTTGTTGCTATGCCTATTTTTGTGATTTATGTAAAATCGAGGTTATATATTTAACATGCTTTAATGATCATTATCCATAATCCATATGATTGATTCTTTTCCTAACAATGATATCTCCTTTTGGGTATAATTTTTAAGTGTTTGCTTTGTTAGAATTCGATATAATTAGTGCAAAAAGTTGAAGTTACAACTTTCCCGATGAAGTTGTTCTGCAATCATCGGACTGTGAAGCATCTAATGACGTTGTCGAGTTTTGTTTAGTCAGTGTATGATTACAACATTTGACTTAACGATCAATGATTACTTGAAATGATTACGAACTTGAATTTCATAAACAATTATATGCGACAATAATAAATAAATAAATATGTAAATATAATTGGTGAGACTCAACTAATAACTCTCAATTTTGGTACGTCAATTTGAATAATAATTACCATTTTGTCACTAATGCTAATAGTATTAATAATGAAGTAATAATAAAATGTATAAACTATTTGTAATAAATGTAAAATCTATATTTATATACTGTTTAAACTAATTATTTAAGAAATTTATATGTTATAAAAATTAATTATGAGTGCTTATTTGGAAATCACTTTTTTATTAAATGTGCTTGGGAAGATTGAGAGGGGGCATCATGTGGTTGATAAGTAATATATGATGTTGCTAGTGTTCCAACATTAATGACATCGCATGGCTTCCTTTTTCCACAACTTAATATTTATTTAATAGGAATATTTTTTATATTCGGAAGTTAACATGTCATGAATCCACTAAATATGTAACTTGACCACACAGTTTTTTCTAAATTAATCATCTTAGCTTGCTTTATATACAGATATATATACAAATTACAATAAAATGTTATCCCTACTGAAAGACTATTAGACTGGCGCCAAACAATTCGAAAAAGTGACTAAACCCCAAACCAGATGAAAATATCTTAATTTTATCTAACTACTAAGTTATGGAATTTGAACCATAGCCAATGAATTATCATCTCATTCGTCAATAATAAACAAATAAATAAACACAGCAAAGAGAAACATGTTGCAAGATGTAACACATATGTTATCACCATCTCAAGTAAAAAACATCAACAAGACAATTTACATATGTCTTCAAGACAAATAATAGATCGAACAAAGGCCAGAAAGCAACCTATGTACACAATGCAATGAAGTGACTGGTTCTTCACCAGCAATAATTAAGAATCAAATACTTATCATTTTCATGGATCACTTGAAGAGGATTGCTGCTGTATCTTCTGTTTAACACGGTCGGATAATTTCCCGTGTTGCTTTTCATACTCTTCTTTCAGCTCCTCCAAGCGCTTCGAGACCTAACCAATCGTATAAAGAAATTACGATCACCGCGTTTCAAAGTCATATGATGCTGTAATGATGAAAGATATCATCAAAAAACCTTAATGGAGTAGGCCATTGGTAGTAATGTATCAGGGTTCATGGCATCCTCGGGAAAATTACGTAATGCATGAATGAGTTTTTCGAAAGGTAGGTTGACCTGTTATGATATAGGAAAGTCAATTTCCATCTCTCACAAAGCAAAGGTAAAGAGAATAGACGAATTAAACCCAGATAAATTACCAGATCATCATGGCAGTACTTCAGTAAAGCTAAACCAACTTTGAACACGATTTTGACCCCCTGTAATAAGTAGGGTCAAGAAACAAATTTTTTGAAGGAGAGGAATTAGGCGAAAGTTGACGCTTTTCTGTTACGCACAACAAAGAAAGAAAGATGGCCCGAACTGACCTCGTGAAGAAATACGTCCCAAATCCTAAGAGCCAAATGGAATGGGAATGAGTATGAGAAGACAGTAATGAACCACTGGCTTGCGTACATGCTTGGATTTATCATTTCTTGAGTAAAATGTTCTCCTAATTTAGGCATATGCTCTCTTACCAACTGGTCAAAATGACTTAGATATTGCTGTACAAGAGGTAAACCAACCTGCATACACAAGTTATAGCATCCTGAATGTATGATTGTAAAATTAAAATTGCAAACCATGTTCTCCTAATACAATAGATAGAGAGAATTTGTTGTAAATATTTTGTATACTGACCACAGCCTCAAATTAAATATTAGGAAAATAAGATTACCAGGTAAAGCCCTTCCATTGGGGCATGAACAGCTCCTTTTAGAAGTGCTACTAGCAACCAAAACGCATCCTCCTCACTCATGTAGAGCAGTAAGAGACCAGCAACAAACCCCATGCCCTGCCCAATGTTATTACATTATTAAGCTGCTAATAGTTTTACAAATCAAAGTTTGCACTGGCAGATAACTGTTAAGAAGATAACCTGCACATATCCAACGTCTCGGTCATACACAGAATATGCTTTTAGAACATTATATAGAGATCTCTGTCCTGGACCATGTCTCTGCCTGTAGTAAATATGCGAAGGAAATGTTCGAGAGATGTCTCGGATTATATCAAGCTCCGAAGCAGATGTCTCATATAAGACTAATTGCTGCAGAAACAGGAAGAAAATGCAACAAGTACAGCAATAATTACAACTCTTGGTTGTATCATCAATGGAAAAACAAACACAAAGTCGACTTATGCAGCAACCATATTATTATTAATCATTTACTAGGACATGGCAGGATACTGCAAATAAGTATTTTGAATCACCCTAAATTACCTCATAGACACCTGGATTCATGAGTAGGAGGTCTCGACTTCCAGAGATTAATTGCCAAACAAGCCCTCTTAGGCAGTCAGGAATTCCCTTCCTTATTCTCCTTTTAACAACATGAGGTTTCCTCCTAACATAATGCTTCCAGTCACTTCCACCAACTCCTATCATTTTTCTCCATTTCCTTATTCTCCTCTCCTCCCTAGGAAAAATATAACAAACGCCACAGGTTAATACCAGTTTTTGAAAATTAACGCCAACGTTAGTGGAGCAAATGCCAATATAAAGCAGTTTTCCCGGATCTGAAAACGGTCCGATAACAATCAATATGCTACATTATCAATTTTGAGGAACTAAGAGTTCAGCAGAAATACCCACTATACCCTGTTTAACATCCCACACTATGTGAGGAAATTTGTTTTCCAAGTGATACCATCAAACATGTATTATTATTCCAATCCAAAATGTTATACCTCTCATAATCAGAGGCCGATTTACTCTTTGTCAAAACTTCAGAAGCATCATCCTGCTTTACAAATCCAAACCTATCTACTTTAGGCGGTGGAACGGGTTCAGCCTCACGATCATCTCCTTTCTTCTTTTCCATTCCACCTTTTCTTTCCAAAAAAAAATAAATTTACAAACCCCTAAGCCCTATAAAAGCTGGTTCGCCATTTTCTTCAATTCGAAACTCCAGAACCTGCAATGCATTAAATGATAGGACAGACATTAAGGAACAATATAAAACATAAACACCAACAGAAAACTCGACAAAAAATCGTGATAAGATGATTCCCCGGAAATCGGACCACAATCAACAGGGAATTGGTGAATAACATCAGAATACGACACAAATAACCACAACAAACGTTGATCGAGTTCAGGTCACTGAAATAGCACCAATTATTAGCAGAAAGGCAGAGTCAAGAAACTACTAACCAAGCGGGATCATGAGATGTTCGATCCTCTAACATTCGAGCATATACGATCGTTTTCACCTTCAGATGATATTTCTGTTTAATTTTAATTTTAGAAAGTTCAGAGAAAGTTTTTGAATCATTAAACCCGAACCGCAAACTTTAAACCCGAACCGATTTGACCCGCCCATTTGTTGGCAAAAAATAACGTCTCGGCCCAATCCAACCAAAGCCAAATAAATTCCAGCGCAGCCCATCATCTTCGTAGCCCAAAAGCATGAGATTTGAGCTCTATTTTTTTTTTCCCAAAAACAAATACTTTCTAGATTTCTGTTCTTTAATCGATTAATAAGTAAAAATTAAGGTTTATATACATATTCTGAATTCTATTTACTCTACGTTAATCTCTTTTAGGCCATAATTTTCAAATTTCATTTGAAGTAAAACATCAAACTGTAGTCTTTTCCGTACAACGTAATAAAATCATCACAGAACAGAACAATCCGAACACTGAAAGAATTATCATCTCAGCATTCTCAGCAGTCCACAAAAAAAAAAAAAAAACAGCGAAGGAAGAGAATCACGTCGCAAGTCAACATAATCGTATAACGTTATAACCATCTCAAGCAAAGACGATGCAAGAAGATTCGGACTAAAACTAGATTTTGGACATCTTATTGAGTCGGGGAAGAGTTGTATGTATGTCTGAGCCTACTACACGGGGGCAGCTGAAGTAGTCGTGGTCGAGTTTGAAGAGCTTTGAGAAGATAACCTTTGACTATGCTGTTGTTGCATTGTGAACAGTTGATGCTTCATAGTATTATTCTGCTGCTGCTGCTGCTGCATAATTGTATTTGATGTCTCTTCTCCGAGCTCCATGTTTGCTAGCTTTAGACGCTGAACTTCCGCGTTTAATGCCTCATGAAGAGCTGACAATAAGCGATTAAAAGAAATTTTAAGGCGAGGTTATTATCACGAGCCATTACGTAGAACGATGAAAGGACATGGTAACTAAATGTCTAAAAGCATCGCTAATGCAGAGGTGATAAATGTTAATATTTCCTCACCATCTCTGAGCTGCGCTTGTTGCTCCATAGCTTGAAGACGGAATTTCAACTCGTTATTTTGATTGGTCAACTCATTGTAGTCTTTCTGTAATGGAAGCATGTGTAAGCATGTAATAGGGCATCTAGTAAATAAACAAACGCTCGTAGTGTAACTAACCTGTAGAACAGTAACTTGTGTAGACAGCGTTGTCGCCTCAGTTTGCAGCGTCTGAACCTTATGTTCCAATTCTGATATGTATCGCAGCTTTCGCTCCTTAGACCGAGCAGCCGACTGCCTATTCGCCAAAATCCTGAGACCCAAAAATTATATATATATATATATATATATATATATATATATATATGAGAGAGAGAGAGAGAGAGAGAGAGAGAGAGAGTTTAAATAATTCCCAAAAGAGCCTTACCTCTTAGCACGTTTTGGATCAGATACTGCAACCTCGGCGAGCCTATCATCAGACATAATCTTCTTGATCTCAAGATCAGTGAACTCACCATGTGGAAGATCCAAGTTGAGCTTATTGGCTGAATTATCACTGTAAGAATTGCTAGGCGAGAGCTGATCAGCACTACACTGTAGTTTAGGAGAGTCGTCGCCTAAGTTAAACTTTCCAATCCCGCTATCCATCGAAAGACTCCTGTAATGACGAGAAGGTGGTGCGATATCGCCCGTGGCACTTCTCTTGACTCCCAAGGATTCGAAACTGTCGCTGTTAGAAGTACCACTCATTTTGAACCCACTGGGAACACTGCCCTTATCCATATGTCCCAAATTCATAAACGAATTGAACAATTCGTCCACCACTTCACCTTCAGATTTCTTATCACCGAAGCCCTCGAGATTGTTCTTACCACCGTAACTAACCGTGCCCGTCTCTTTTAGCTTCAGTTCAGCAGGCTTGTTGCTCTCTCCCATGCTCTCCGTTCTTCCTTGAAAGCCTTTACCACTTATGGGACTAACTGAGGCGAGGACTGAATCATAGCAGAGAACCCTAAAGGAACATCACTGTTCGAACGACGATGTCCTTTACGAGGAGGGAGATATTATTACTACTACCATCGTTGCCTCGAAATGGGTGATTTTCTCTGTGAAACGAAGGAGGCATTGGTGGTCGTGAACTGATGTCGATATCTTCCATAGAGACATCCTTAAAGTTTTTGGAGTTTGAGGATGCTAATGAAGATTCGCTAGGAGGAATAGGGCTCAATGGTGGTAAGCAATTGTTTCCGAAGAAAGTGGGTTGCGATAATGACCTTGAATGGTTGATTGAATCCCCAATGTTGAAGTTCTGACCCATTGGTTGCTTCATGTTCGAATGAGCCATTGAAAGAACTAAAGTACTAATCCGAGAGAGTACTTTGACTAAACTTGACAGTTCCTCACAAAGACTCAAACTTTACGATCTCAGGACAAAGACCGTTACCTCAATCAGGCTTTTATTCAAACAGATTGTCTTAATTAACCCTTGCTCGAAATACCCTAAACAACAAAGAAGCAACCACCTGATATTTTTCAGCTGCAGTCAACCAAAATCAAAAACCCTGAAAAACAAACACACAACAAACTTGAATTGTAATTTATAACGAGTCAAAACGAGTCCATCAGCATAAAACCCTCAATCAGCACAAGAATCTCCAATTGAAAAAGGTGGGGGGAATGAAATGAGAAGCACTCAGCAATAACGTGATGAATTATTGAAAAAACATATAATCAAAGCAGAGTATGGGCCTCAGCTAATGATAATCGTACCTGATAAAAAGGAGCCAATCGAAACAAAAAAAACGAAACAATAAATATTCAACTCCGCTGAGTGACGAAACCGCGAACAAACGTTGAAGAAACTGAATTTGCGAGAGACTTTTCACTTGCAGTCGCGCGTTTCCCGCTGCAACTGGCGGTGATTACGTTGAGGAAATATAAAATTAAAGTGCGTGTTTGTGTGTGTGAGATGAAAGAAGACAAAAAAAAAGATGGAGATTTTGCAACTGAGAATATGAAAGAATGTAAGAAAGAGAGTCGCGTGAGCTCGCGTGTCCTAATTTTCTTTTTTATGTTCGTATATTTTTCCTTTTCTTCTCATTGTTTTCTTTACTTCTTCCTTTCTTTCAATTTTATTTTGTAATATCTAACATTTTAAAAATATCAAGGTTTTTATTCGGAGTATCTAATTGTATTCTATATTAGATAAAGATACGCTGAGATCGAAGATTTAGGCAGAGAGCAATCACAACGTTTTCATTGTAAAGTCCGACGTGGTAGTATGTTACTAATTTCAAGATTTGCATTTCATTTGAATTTCATCTGAATTTTGCAATAAATGTCAACGTGACGGGTACAATGTTCGGGATTACTGGACCTACACGAGTTATATTATATCCGACAATATTAATTACTGTTATTCAATATCATAAATAATGAATTAATTAATATACTACGTGGTGTTGATGTAATAGCAATACGCAATTAGTATCATCGCATTGATCAACGTTTTTTTTCCGCAATGAGACAAATTATTGTTAAAAGCATTCGTCGTTTCCACTCATAGCACAAGAATTTTGATATTACCTTGTAATTTATTCGTCGTGAGATATTATGATGGAAATTGTCCGACATAAGACATCTATTGTCAATGTCAAATTCAACTCGACCATATCGTATTCAAAAATTCGAACCAAGGGTCAAAATCACAATTCCATCGAATTAAATCAAAAACTATGTAACACTAACAAGAACTAAAACACAACGCATCACAAATTTGAATCAAAGAGGAATAAATCTACCTTAAATTGACCAAGAGAAAAAGCAGTTCACTTTAGCTCCTCCAATCAACAATACAACCAAAAAAAAAAAAAAAAAAAAGAAAAAGATCAGGATGGCGAAGAGACCCTAGTCGGGTCGCCCGAAGAACCTGCCCCACGACCCGCCCGACACCCTTCGAGCATAACCACCACCTCGCCCATCGAAGGCCGCTCCACAGGGTCCGTCACGGTGCAAAGCAGCCCAACCTTCACGCCCATCAAAAACTCCTCCCACTCCATAGACTCGGGCTCGAGGTCCACCACCAATCCCGGGTCGACCAGATCCATGACCCGCCCGTCCGTCAGCATCCTCTTGACCCAACCCACCAAACCCTCCTCCACCTCGGGCAAAAAGCCCGCGGGCTTCTTCCCCGTCAGCATCTCCAGCACCACCATCCCAAAGCTATAAACGTCCCCCTCCTTAGTGGCCCGGCCGTCGACCCAACCTCGGGCCCAACATACCCTAACGACCCGACCCGCCCGTCGAACGAGCACAGCCCATCCAATCCAAATTCCGAGACATGGGCTTCGAAGTCCGCGTCGAACAAAACATTCTTCGGATTGACGTCCCCGTGGGCCATAGGGCCGCGTGTAAGAACGCCAGCCCTCGAGCTATCCCGAGGGCTATGAGGTGCCTCATGGGCCAGCTCAGCACGGGCCCCGGCCCACCTTGGTGGGCCCGGCCCGCTTCTTGGAGGAGAGTCGCCAAGTTGCCGTTGGGCATGTAGTCGTACGCCAGAAGCCTCACGTCGGGGGGCGGGCCCGCGTAGTACCCTCGGAGGACGGTCAAATTCCTGTGTTTGACTTTTCCCAGAGCTTCGGCCAATTTACGAAAAGCGCCCTCGTCGATCGCCGCCGAGGCTAATACAGGCGGTGGATCGCCAGAACCTTTCCGTCGGGAAAAGTAGCCTTGAATAACAAACCGTATTTCCCTCGGCTAAGTACGTTCTCCTCGTCGAAGTGTCGAGTGGCTTCTAGCGTTTCGGCGTACGTAATCTTTTCGTCGAACATCACGAGCTTGTCGTGGGCCCCGTTTTCGCCTCTGGGACTAGGGCTTCGCTTCTTTTCTCCCATCGCTCGGAGATTTCTGCGCCATTTACAAAGGGAGTAACGTAGCCGAAACAGCATAATAACAGAGCCAAGCCGCTTATTACAGCAACTGCAATAAACAGAATCAGCTTCTTCCTTCTTCTTCTTCTGAGATTAGCGTTCTTGCATGTGTTGTTCAACGGTCTTCCGCATAAGCCTCTGTTGTTGGCGTAGACCGAAGGGTCGGGAAAACGAGAGTTTAAACCCGCCGGAATTTCGCCGACGAGGTTGTTAGAGGATAAGTTCAAGTGATTCAGAGATGGGATTTGCGCGATGTTCGAAGGAATTTTGCCGGAGAGATCGTTCGAAGAGAGGTCGAGGTTGGTTAGAGAAGATAGCTTGTACAAAGTGTCTGGGATTTGGCCCGAGATTTGATTCGAGTCCAATAACAGATCGACGAGAGACGAACACTTGGATATATTTTCTGGGATTTCGCCGGTTAGATCATTTTGGCCTAAATCGAGCATCTGTAGCTCATCTAAGTTCGAAAACTCGCCTGGGATTTTGCCCGTGAGTTGGTTTCCTCTGAGCTCTAGGGCTTCGAGCAAAGAACAGTTAGACAGCTCTGATGGGATGGAACCGTTCACTCGATTATGGGACAGAGAAAGAACCCTCAACGATGTTAGAAATCCATACGTATTAGGGATCTTTCCTGTGAAAGAATTTACCGAAAGATTGAGATGTTTGAGGCTCGATAAGCTACTGAAACCTTCAGGGACGTCGCCGGACAAAGAATTTTCTTGCAAGGCAACGACTTGTAAGCTCGGCAGTCCGAAGATTTCTGCTGGTAATTCTCCAGATAAGTTTTGACTGCTCAAATCGAGGACTCTAAGATTCATAAGATTCCCAATGGTCGAAGAAATTGTCCCAGATAATCCACAGCTGCTCATGTTTAGCACCTCCAATCGTTTGAACCGCTCGAAGTTCAACAGAAACTGACCCCAAAACTTATTGTTGCTTATGCTCAGTGTGGTCAGATTTGTGAGCCCTGTCAGCTCATTAGGCACTGTGCTGCTCAGACCATTGTTGCTCAAATCCAATACTTGCAATGACCCTAGAAGGGCTAAGCTCGATGGATCGAGCCGGCGAATGAATTCCCCAAGAATCAACGATGTTAAGCTGTTCATCGACCCTAAGAACTGTGGTATTAGGCCAGACAGATGATTTTCCCCGACATCGAAGACGGTCAGTCTCTTACATTGTGCTAAACTCTGAGGAATTTCACCAGTTAATGAGTTGTTTCCAACCTTAAACTCCTCGAGATTAGGCAAGGAAGTGAAGAGATCGTCTCTGAGGTTCCCAGTTATCGAATTCGAAGATAAATCGAAGACCCTTAATCTCCCGAAATTCGATATGTAATTGGGAAGAACACCGTTTATCTGATTCTGGTGAAGATCTAAGACCTCAATCATGCTTTTGAGACATGGGTTTGGATTCTTACCAGCAATGTTCTCTATGCCTGTGAGTGAGTTTACGCTAAGGTCCAAAACCCTAATCGTTGAGTCGGAGCATAACAGAGAAGTTGATACCTCGCCGGTTAATTGGTTCCTTGGAAGAGACAGAATCTGCAAACTCTTTAGCTCCCCTATCGTAGGTGGGACCACGCCGAGATCCTATTTCCTCCGATGCTGACGTGGACGAGCGACGTACAGTTGGCGAGCGCCGAAGGTAAGGTTCCGTACAGGTTGTTGTCGTCGAGCAGCAGTTGCTGTAGCTTCTGCAGCATTCCGATTACCGCCGGGATTTCGCCGGAGATGCGGTTGGAAGATAGGTTGAGGAGCTGCAGTTGGTGGCCGGCGGAGAAGTTCCCCGGAATCTCGCCGGATAAATCGTTGGACGACAAATCGAGCACGCGCGTGCTGGCCGGAACGTCGCCGGGATTTCCCCGGAGAGGAGGTTGTGAGAGGCGTCCAACACCTCTAAATTCGTGAGGCCGGAGAGAAAACCCACCTCGCCGGAGAGAGAGTTGTGCTGCAAGTAGACGGCGCGTAGCGAGGCGCATTCCCCCAGCGCGCGTGGGATGGGCCCGTTAAAGGCGTTCGAGTGGAGGCTCAGCCTGCGCAGGCGGCGCAGCCCAGCGACTCGGTCCGTGAGCTGCCCGGCGAGCCCGGCGCGTGGCAGTTCGAGCTCCCAAACGCGCCCAGACCCATCGCAGGCGATTCCGTTCCAATCGCAGGGCGCCGACGCCGTGGACTCATCCCAGCCGTCCATCACGCCACGTGGGTCGTCGAGATTTCGCCTGAAGGCTAGCAGAGCTTGGACCTCCGATTTCAGACAGACGACGCATGCCGCCCTTAAGGTGGAAACGATGAGGACGATGTAGAGAGAGAATGAGGGGAGGAGTTTACTGCTGCTAACTGTTGACATAAAAATGGAAGAAAGCTTTTTATATATTTACGCTTTGTATATCTGTGTTGATGGAAATAGTAGCAGAAGAAAAGCAGTAACGCCACGCCATGTGTGTGTGTGAGCAGAGGCTGAAACTAAGTGACGATGAAACGCTTCACTCATTTGAATTTTCTTTAACTTTTTTTTTTGCATCATTACTACAAACATCACGCTTTGCTCTATTAATTAATTGTCTACACAAAGTGCGTGAGTGTTTTCTTTTTCATTTAAAGACTTTGAACAAGAAAAATTATATGAATGGTAAAGTGAGTTAAAATCCCTATAATTCATATATCTTGTAAGAAATTGAATTACAAAGGTAGTCATTCTCAACAAACAACCCGCCACTCATCGACTCTGCGAAATTGAATTTATGAATGTCCATTCTTATGTTATTTCATTCAATGAAATTATATTAAATAGTCGCCATAAAGTCTTGTGAACCTTTTTTTTTTCCTGAGCTGTGACAGTGAGTTCGGATCATGTAATGTAACGCAATAATAAATTGATAGTTGTAATAGTTTTGGACCATCGCTCTCTCAATACGTGAAAAATGGTCCTCTCGCAATGAATTCTCATTATCTACTACATTCATATAATTAAATATTCCGATATTGGAAAATGGTCCTCCAATTTTTATTTAATTACTTTCTCTATCAGACGTGACAATCTTGACGTTATCGATCACCTTCCGGCAATGTTTACAATGGTAATTTGTTAGTAATTATGCGTTGCGTACGGCATTGTTGGATTCTCAGAATGCTGGGATATTCAAACAACAATGAAACTGATACTTTATTTTATTCAATGAATTTGTTCTGCGTTTTTAATTATTTACAAAACTGTAGCTTTAATTGTCAATACACTGACCATACCGCAGAAATCAACATTTGCTTGCCGCATTCCTGCAAAGGAATTTGAGAAAAAATGCTGAAAAATCAACTAAGCAGCCGATAATTCTCAGTTATCATACATTGCCCTTTTGAAATCATATCGCCGAAGAAATGGAGAATGAGCTTAGCAAATGTACCTCGATAAGGTTCTGTTCATCTTGTTAGAATCTTCAAAACTTTACCATCGGTCAACAGTTTGTTTCCTGGGGATAATGAATCGGCGATCTCCTTAAGACCCTGAAACAAGACGTATATAAGAATTATGTGCAATCGAATATCCGCTCTCATCATATGTTACATAGAAACTATGGAAGAAGTTGTCGCCCGCTGGCGAAAGGTTCCTCAAAGTAGGCATATCTGAGGTACTACCATTAGGCTCGCGGCTGAATTCCCAGAGATTTTGAGTTGATCCTAAAAAATAAAAAGGAAATATTTTGTATCAAATGTTACTGAGAACCTTCACCTTTGGCTTTTCCATCTCCTGGTAGAGTTGGGGAAGGCACTGTGAAATCGAAGAAAGGTAACTTTGAGAATTAAAAACCTGAAGCATTTCTGGCATTTTGACCTTTCTTCCATTAACAATATTACAGAGGTACATCACCCCGGCATTTGCTAGCTCCTGTAGGAGAAGAAATGATAGGTATAAATCGTCATTACAGAGATAAAAAAAAAATCAAACTGTATGTTTTGAATGGTCAAAGGATTTTGATAATTTGTATTCCTCATTGATCTTGCATGATATCAGCTTTTAAGCTAAAATAAAAGCAACATAGGTTTTTTTACCTGTTTGCCTTCCAATGAAAGTAACTTGCCATCCTGAAAAGCCCAGATGTGAGAGCAAAATAGAAAAGCAGTCAACAAATCAAAATGCATAAAAACATAATAAAAATATTAATCATATTATGTGACCAAAAATAAGAAAAGTAATTAAGTAAAAAATAATCTTACCAAACCCGAAACCATTCTCCGTAGCTCATCCAAATCAAAACCGATTTGGGAGAGATCACCACGTACATCATTCACCTGTTTCAAAATTTTCCCGAGCAATTACAAAGACAATTTTTTTACCAATAATTTCATACAACAAGCTCAGCATAAACAGTCAAGAATGGAACTTAAAAAAGTAATGGAACAAAACATTTTCGGATTTCAGTACCTCACAACGAATTAATTTGGAAATTTCCACTTGATCATCAAGCTTCCCGTCCAAGTTTTTCTATCTCTGGGTCAAGTGTCTTTTTGTGGCCTGCCCAGAAATCATTGTTAGAAGTAACTATACATAGTTCACTGTTAAGTTTAGAGCGATAGTGATAGTCAAGTGACTACAGCCTTGACGACGGTCATAATGCGCAAATATGAGAGATATAGAAACATTATAGGAAAATAGAGCAGCTTACCGCCAGCACTTCAGATACGTTCTCCAAATGCTTTGTCAAGTTCGTAACAGCATTGGCCATATTACGCTTTGTTACATACATCAAATCAGAGAATGAGAGCCCTAAATTTGAATGACAACCAGAAGTGAGTGGAATGCACAGACAAGAAACTGAATTTGTAATATTACGTGAATAGAAGTAGTGAAACCACCTAAGTAAGTAATTCCTAAGAGCAAATTGCATTCTCTTACCTTCCACCACATATATCCATATCCGAGAGCCCCCAAAGCAGTGGCTGGTAATACAATGGCCTGTAAGTTACCTGTAGAGCAGGGAATGAAGAGATAGTCAAGAGACTTACCAAACATTGACGAGGCCGATACTTTACACAAGATACTAACTTTGACCAGAGTTCCGTTTATAACATTAATCTGCCTTGATGAAGCTATTTGGCGGATCTCCATAGCCAAGCGACGAACCTGTGAAATGGCAAAAACAATGCAAATTTGAAAATCATCTATGATGAGGTTCTAGGCCGAGTCCTACTATTTCATCAAGAGTAAGACCATCTGAGATAACACTTGTAAGTGGCTACTATCCTACAAGAAGATGAAACAGATTCACCCAACAAATATAAGAAACAACAAATTTTGCTGCCATCTCCCTACATATGCCAAAGTGAAGATTGAATCATACGGAAATGGAAGCCATCTTGATGAAATACAAAATAAAAATAAAAATAAAATCCTCGGAGCAATAGCAAAATGCAAAAGAATGGTGCAACTATGTGATACCTGAGCAGCAACATCAGTGTCCGAATCAGGTTCTCCGCCCTTAAATAAACTCTGTTTCATTAAAAGGGAATATATAAATCCAAAAGCAGACTATTGATTTATAAATGCATAACAAAAAGAACACTCAACTGCAAAATCATGACACGTAAATAACATCATGATTAATATCGAGTACGATGGATCGGCAACTAAACAGCAAATAGCAACACAAAGCAAAGACACACACACGCAACAAAAGTAAATTGGGTACCTGTAGCTCAGCCAATACATCTGATAGTTTCCCATTGTTCAACATCACAGTTCCCGTGTAACCTAATCCACACCGTACAAATGTTTTCAGCTCGTACCAAACCCACACACGCCATAAATAAAAAGTGAGAGAGCAAAAGACGCACATACCAGCCCCAACTATGAGGATGATCCTCGACAATCCCATGCCAGCTTGCATAGCCATCGTTCTCGATCAGCACCGACTTCTTATAGCCCTAACTACGTTCAATCTTTCGTCTGCGTATGATCGATCAGCTTTGAGCTGCTCCGATTTCATAGACGAAATTGAGCTTAAATTGGCAAGTCGTATCCTATCGCTATCTAAGTATGGGCCAGAAAATTTAAATTGGGGGCCGGCCCATTATCATCGTGAACTGTAAACGCTTCTATTATCTTAAATGTTATTTTTGGGACAACAAAGTAGAACTAGATTAGTTCACGCGACACAAAACGCGCCACCATTAGGGTTTTATAACCCCCAATCTTGTGCTCTCAGCACTCATCAGCTCTCTTGGTAGTCGTCAATCAACAAACGCACGAGCTAAAATCTCAGAATGGGGAAAAAGAAGAAATTCATCGACAAGAAGAAATCAGCGACCTTCCAGCTGATGGCTCGAGACACGTCCGACCCGAATTACTCGTCGTCGGATCGGGTATTCGTTCGGGTCGACGGCAACGTCGACTACACGCCTGAGGACTTCTTCAACGACGAAGACGGCGGTAATTACGACAGCGGTGAAGAAGATCCTAACGCGAGGTTTGCTGACGCTGATGAAGACGACGGCGACATTGATGGTTACGGTAATGGTATTACCGGAGCAAATTCTTCCTTGCCCGAGAATATAAGAAGGGAGATCTTGGAGCTAGGTTTTCCTGATGATGGTTACAATTATCTGGAGCATCTCAGGGAGATTAAGAACACTGGCGCTGGTTCGGTTTATTATCAGAATCCAAAAGCTAATTTGATCGACTGCCTCACGATGTTAAGGTATGATATAACCCTACATTGATAATTGCGAAAATTACTGAGTTTGGGATATTAAGCATCCGTGTGAAGATTTTTGCATGTCGGTTCTGATTTTAATTTGCCCCTTACTAGCGAAGTTTCTTTGCTTAGTTGATTTGGGTTGTGTCCTCTGTGTATTCAATAGGCTTATGATGCTTCGAGGGTTGAAATTTCAAAGACAAGTGATGATTTCATGGACAGAATGATGTATAGCGTAGCATCAAAGAGTTCTAATGTAAGATTGCAGAAAGTGTTGGATCCTGAAGTGGCAGCATTGCTGGACGATAGTGACTTGTCGAGGCTTGGGTCTGACGTTGAGGATTTGGAGGAAGATTTCGTTATCAGAGCAAACCTGTTGGAAGAAACTGAGAGTCAAGTTTTGGACGAAGGCACGACTTCTGGCGCCAAATCAGCTGTTGGACAAGTACGAAATATGGATTCAATTGTTTCGGCTGTAGCTGAGGATAGGAATCACGGGTCTGTCTTTGGTGCTGAGAATCCCAGAACTCGCCGTCCTCTAGACGAGCAATTTGACATGGTAAGTTTCTTTGGTTCATTGCATAGATGTTGTTTTCTCTTCTTGGCTTATGTTAGATACTGTGGGTTCAGTTGTTAATATGCGTATGTTACTTTGTAGCTTGAACTTCAAGAATATGTTGGAGATAGTGAAGAGGAGTACGGTGATTACATGTATGAGGACGAACGAGTGCCAACCATCCCTCGCGGAAAAGCTTAACCAAGCATTTAAGGACCGTCCCTTAGATGGCTTGAATAATAAACTGGAAAAAGAGAAAGATGACAATGAACCCCCAGAACTAGCGGCTGAAGTGATCCAAAAATGCAAGATATATGCCGAAAACTATGAAAATGAGAGTGATCGTGCAGAACAAGACTTGTTTGAAGAAAGCAGCGACGAGTCTGAAGTATGGGATTGTGAAACAATTGTTTCGACGTATTCAACTCTAGATAATCACCCAGGCAAAATTGAAGCTCCTGAACCAAGGAGGAGGAAGAAGAAGCTGTTTGAAACTATAGTCGAAGCATCCGAGGATGCGCAGGTGATATCTCTTAAAGGGAAAGACAGAATTCCTGTAGATTACCTCCCTCACAGTAAGAAACTTGGTGAAGGGAAGACAGAAGAAGTACGCGACGTGAATGGTAAGAAAAACGAGTTATCTAACAAGAAGCCTCGGGGTCAAGAGACAAAGGAGGAAAAGAAAGAAAGGAAGGTAGAGAATATCTCCCAGCTTCTTCCTTCACTTATCTTATTAGGGTGGCATCTCTACATGTTGTTTGAAGAACATGAAGAAGTTATCTGTTTTTCCACTTTTATCGCAGGCTGCTGTAAAATTGGAACGACGCGAGGCTCGGGTTGTGAAGAAGGAAATGAAAGGACTTTACAAATCTGAAGCCAACCGTGCACAGAGAGTTGCAGCTGTAACTGGCCCATCGTCCATTCACCTAATGTAAATGTGTTATGGTAAGTAGGCATTGGTGCATTATATAATGACTTAATTCAGTGCTTGATTTCGTTTGTTGAACTGTTTACAGGAACGTGTGCCTACTACGCATGATATCATCTCAATGTGGTGGCATTATATGATGAGATTTCACATCCCAATGTCGGATTTCTTGAGCTAAGATTGTTGCCTTCAGAACATTAGTTTAATCATGTATTAGTAGTGTCTCTTTCTTCAATATTATTTATGCATCTGTTTCTTTGTTCCTGAAAATGGATACTTGATGTTAAACTATAGATTTATTTTGACTAATTTCTATGTTTGAAAGTCAGAAGTATCATTATTGTGTGTCTAATTAAGGCTCGACGTTGAAATTCTTACACTCGACTAACGACCTTTGACTCCCACCCTCGCAAAAATAATAACTACCCGGACAAGAATAGAAGCAATTACCCACCAAACTCAAATCAACAGACGTATTCTTAAGGCCCATTAAGTCCTTCGGAATGGGCCCAGATAAATAATTCCAGCCCAACAACAGCCTCCCAAACGACGCCGTTCCGATTAGGCCAACGCCCGCAGCCTTCGCCGCGTACTCCGCCGGAATCTTGCCCGTGAATCTGTGAACATAACGACGGTAATAATGATAATAAAAATTATATTAAAAAATGAATAGTAGGCGACCCGCCGACCCGAACCGAACCTGTTGTGCTAGAGACAGAGCCGACAGCCTCGGCAACAGTGTCATAAATGCGGGCAAAGGCCCATTCAGCCGATTATAGCTCAAGTCAACGGCCACCAACCCACTCTGAACGAACCTCATGTGCGAACACTTACTATTACTCTCTTGCAATAACCAAACCCATTGTTCGACAACGTCACTTGCTGGAGCGACGCGTGGCAGAAGAGCGAAGACGGCACCTCGCCGGTGAGCTCGTTGTAGCTCACGTCCACCACCTGGAGATGCCTCATTCCGCCGCCGTCGAACGCCAAGCCACCGCTCAAGGAATTGTTTCTGATAGAGAGTTCGACGAGCGAGCTAGGAAGAAGGTCTCCGTCGAGATAATTCACCGGCGACGACGACCCAATCTCATAAAGTTGTCGCTGAGGTCTAAGTAGTACAGGTTCACGAGGTTTCTCAAACTCGGCAACTCCCCCGACAAAAGGTTCTGCTGAAGCTCTAACCTCTTAAGGCTCAACAGATAGTTAAAGCTACGAGGAACCGAACCCACGAACCGATTGTTGTCCAAGTAAAGCTCTTGCAGCCGTACGAGCGAGCAGATCGAGCCAGGGATCGGACCGGTCAGCGAGTTCTTGGACAGACTGAGCCGGCGGAGGAGGTGAGGTTCGATAGGGCCGAGCCAGGGATTGGGCCGGCGAAGTTATTGTAAGAGAGGTCTAGGATTCGAGGTAGGGAGATCGAATGTGGTTAGGTTCGCTAGCGAGCCATTGTAGCCGGCCTGGTCTAGGGTTAGCTCGGTGACTCGGGATAGTCCGTACACTATGATGTCGCACCTTAGCCCACATGTGAAGTGCTGTGTGAAGATTGAGTCGCATGGGTCGAATGTGAAGTTCCACGAGCCAAGGCACGAGCTTGGTTGGATTGAGTTAGGGTTTATGGCTGAAATTAGAGTTTTAGATTAACGACGTCGTTTGGGTGGGTGGTGGAGGAGATGGGTGGAGTTGAGGAGGAGGAGTGTAGTAATGTGTGAGGAAGAGGAGATAATGGTGCAAGAGATTCATTCTTTTTCTTTTTTTTTTCTCTGTCTGTGTGATGTTTTGGTCGGTCTTAGATCTGATTTTGCTATTATTACATAGGTCGAGATAGAGTAGAGATGATAGCTAAGCAAGGAAGCGAGCACATGTGAATGATGTGTTTTTCTAGAATTTTGTTGGGATATAACGGTATATAATAATGCATATATGTTTTGTATATACGTTTTACTAACTTTGTCCCACTTATTTCTTACTATCTTTCTATTTAGGCGTCCACATAATTCTTTCTCATTTTCATTTTTGTTAAAAAATTATTCCAATAATTAAACTAATTACACCATTTATTTAAAAAAAATCTTAATTTGCGTGCCACTGATAAGTTTTCTCTCTCGTACCTTAAAAGTGTACTATAATATTAAAATAATGTAGTTTCTTAATCTTCCGTGCTCGCTAGTCTTTGGGAAGAATTAAATGGGATGGAGAAAGTATAAAGGGTGTTTCGAGTCTTTCAAGAATTATATACTGACGGAAGCTAAGTATCAAGCTTTTTCGAGTGATGTTCTTTCTCTCTATGAGATTTAGCTTGCATTCAAAGTTTTAAGTTATATAGCTTTGTTTTGGCATTGTATATATGCTTTCGTATCGGATTTTCTTATTTTCTTTATGAGTTTCATTATCTTGAATCTTGATGGAAATGGCATGGCATGGGTATTAAAGTACTTCGAAAGTTCTTTCCGACGCAAGTACCACTTTAACCTACAATTCAAATCTACGTGTGATGGCTTTTAACCAGTAATCATCTCGTAATCGTACGGATCCGTCCCATAGTTTAATATTATATATTACATCACATCAATCAAATTATCGGATATATTACGACTAATTGCGAGATGTGATAAGGGAGACACATGGATAAACACATTGGATTGCAATTGCGGAATCACCTTTTCTAAAAGTGCGTAACAGTTAAACAATATGCGCATCTACATTTAGACAAAGACAAAGAATATATTGTAAGAAAGGTTAATTAAAGATCAGGCCCTGTTAGTATGTTTGATTTTGGGTCAGGCCCCATTGCAGTGGGCTTTAGTATTAAGGACCTGTTTTTCGTAAAACTAAGCTATCAGACACTAAAATGACGCAAAAGACATATTTAACCTTACATATGCCAAATTATGTTGTATACCTAAATAATCCGTTCCAATCAATTATAACAGTTCGGCGCTGAAAAAGAACACTTCCTTTCACTTGGATAACAACAGTCTTGTATTGAGTACCAAATTTCGTCTATACAAATAACGTCGCAGAAGTAACACAATATTCAAAAATAATAAACTCACGAATCTCTTATTATTATTAAAATTTTATAAATTCCTGGATCATTTGGTCCAAATACAACTGACTGCAAGAATCAAGAATCTTAGATGATTCATAAGATTCCCACTGATTTTGATACTTGAAAAAGGCAGACAACTGTTTAGTGAGTGACCATTTGACATTAATCTCAGTTTCGTTTCCGATAATTAGGGATTAAGCAAAAATCTAAATGATACGTAACCATATCAGAGCTCGCTTATAGGTTCGAATACAATGCAATATGGAAAAAGAAAATCAAATAATCACATCACAATGGGAACACGTAAAAATGCATTATCATGTATGATAGGTAGGGATGATCTTCTATATAAAGGGGCTTCACTTCATCAGCTCATCTCATCAGCAATACATATAGAAGTGTAATAAGATTAAAAAAAAACCATAATACAGAATTATCAACCATGTGTAATCTCAAGCTTTATGAGTTTCTTGCGTTCTACTTACCTTGTTATTTCTCGGAGGGCCGATACTGCGGCAAATTCGCAAAGCAACGAAGTCTACATTGTCTACATGGGATCCTCGAAGAACCGTAATGTTCAGCTGATGGCTTCTTTGACTGAAAGGTTTTGTAAAAAGGAAAAACATTTCAATCTCTTCTGATAAGCAAGAAAGATTAAGAATGTTTTCTCGTGTTGTTTCTCAGGAAAAAGATTCGGTGTTGTATACCTACACGAATGGCTTCGCTGGCTTCGCTGCTCGTCTAACTGAAGAAGAGGCGAAATCAATAGCCAAAATGCCTGGAGTTGTATCTGTATTCCGTGATAGAGCTTACAAACTTCACACAACTCACTCGTGGGATTTCTTGGAGTCTCAGAGAACTCGGGCGATCAATTCCACACCACGTCCACATTGACTCGTCTTCTGATTCCTCAGACGATGTATCTGATACGATCATCGCAATCATAGATTCGGGTAAAGAATTCAAAAACTCATCTCAAAACATCCAGTCCTAAAGAAATCCGCGTTTTATTTACTTACATTGAGATTCTGAACCTGAATTTTTCTCAGGTATTGCACCTGAGTCAGCTAGCTTCGACGATAAGGGACTGGGCCCAGTCCCGTCCCATGGAAAGGTACGTGCATGGAAGGAAGAAACTTCAACGCCTCAAACTGCAACAGGCAAGACATTAAAATCATGCAAGCATATAGTTTTTAAAACCAACAAATCACATCAACTCTAATTTTTTTCAAATGGCCCAGGAAATTGATTGGAGCAAGTATTATCCCATAGTCTCCGACACGCCGATAGACGAGGCAGGCCATGGCACGCACGTGGCATCTACGGCGGCGGGAGCACAAGTTGCTGATGCTTCATACTACGGATTAGCCAAAGGGCTGGCGAAGGGAGGCTCGCAGAAATCGAGGATTGCATCGTACAGAGTTTGTGTGATAGAAAGCTGCGATTCTTCGGCGATCCTCAAAGCAATGGACGACGCGATAGGGACGGAGTCAATGTCATGTCTCTTTCCATTGGTAGGGAAGGATGGCTCCGTTCGACGAGGACCCCATTGCCATCGGGCGTTCCATGCGGTCGAGAAGGGCATTACCGTAATTTGCTCGGCGGGAAACAGCGGTGTGTTCCCCAGGACTGTCGAGAATGCAGCCCCTTGGATTGTGACTGTGGGGGCCACCACCACCGATCGCTTCCTTGAGGCTAGAGTTGTGTTGGGCGGGAACAAGGTGATTCAGGTAAATGATTAATGTAAAAAAGGGAGAAAAAAAATGATTTTTTTATTTATTTTTCTGAAGGGTCGAGTAAAGTAAGTTGGTACCTTCGATAGGGAGGAGGTATAAACTTCTCGAAACTCAGCAAGTCACCAGTGTATCCATGATCGATGGACTGTCTGCGAAATCCAATTCGAGTGGGGTCAGTGATGAAGAAGCAAGGTACGGAATTGATAAGCGCGAAACTTACTTCACTATCTCCCCTTTTTTCTCTCCAGAAATTTTGAATTTTCCTTTCGTTGAATTGGATGGCTGTTCTAATTTTCAGAGAGTGTCTCCCTGGTTCGTTAGATTACAGCAAGTTAAAGGGAAAATCATAGTGTGTGCGATCAACAATTTCAAGTCGAGCTCACAGACTTGTTCGACAAACTGAAAAGACAAGGACTGATTGGCATGGTCATACTCAGCGATTGGGAGTGGCAAGTGCCATTTAATTATAAAGATAGACCAATTGCTGCGATCCGCAAAAAAGAAGCTGCTGAAATTCTCTCGTACATCAACTCAACCAGGTAAACTAAGATCCATTTTGCTTGCAAGAAACAGATAGAAGACATGTTACATACAAGTGCAGTACAGCAACTTGACTGATTTTTATATATGAAGCAAACCTGTTGGGACGATTCTACCAACTGTAACGGTGATGAACTCAAAACCTGCTCCAGTGGTGGCCTTCTTTTCTTCGAGCGGTCCTATAGAGGGTATTAAGAACCTTCTCAAGGTAAATTATTTTTAAGGATTGAACAAATGGTTAAGGCTTAAAATCTTACAGCATGGGTGCGAAAGAGCATTAAGAATCTTGGTTTCTGTAGCCTGATATTACAGCACCAGGCGTTGGAATTCTAGCAGCTTGGACCACAAACAACGACTATGAGGCACTGCCTGGACAAGAACGGCCTCGTTTTGCCATACTCTCGGGCACATCCATGTCCTGCCCGCACGTTTCTGGGCTGGTTGCAACAGTCAAAGCGAAACACCCCATGTGGTCTCCTTCAGCGATCAGATCAGCTATAATGACAACAGGTTTATACACATAATATCACAAGCCAAGCACATAATATTTCATGTTCTTTTGCTCATATGTGTAATGACAAGATATTCCTGATCTCATCTTACACAGCTGTCAGTACATACAACACAAATGGTCCAATCACGAGGCTCGATGGATCGATCGCCAACGCATATGACATCGGAGCTGGCGAGATAAGCTTATCAGAACCGCTACAGCCAGGGCTTGTTTATGAGACAGAAATAACGGAATACTATAACTTTCTATGTGATCTCGGATACAGCATAGAGAAGATTAAAAATATTGCTACAGATCTTCCTAGAAAATTTTCATGCCCAGATGACTCAAGCCTCGATGCAATATCTAACATGAACTACCCTTCCATAGCCATTTCAAATTTGAAAGAGAAGGAGAGCAGGACAGTGTTACGAAGAGTGACCAATGTCGGGGAGGAAAATTCAGTATACACTGCCACGGTGGAGAAGCCTACCGAAATCGATGTCAAAGTTGTTCCAGATAAACTGCAGTTCACAAGTGGAGTCAAGAAACTGAGCTTTAAGGTGATATTCACAGTAAACAAGGCCTCACCAGTGGACTTATTCGGGTCAATTACATGGTCTTATCAGAATTATAAAGTCCGTAGTCCTTTCGTTATAAGCATGGAGGAGTAGAATGATTGCTGATAAAAGAACTATGCTGTGATGTAACTTGATAGCAGAAATAATACAAATAATGAATACTCACCAATTATAAGTAAAGATCAGATCATCATTTTCCTCCACACCTATCACTTAAGATTATTTTCAGCAACCTGTTTCACTTTGCCAAAGAACAACATTTGCATGCAAGCTTTCATACCTCATTTTCAGGTCATGTCTCAACTTTAGCAAAACAAATATCGCTGATGTTTGTGAGACTACGCAGTGCAATTAATTAGTGAAAAAGAGCATGTGATACAGAAAACGAAAATACAGAAAATCAGTCTTCAAAACATTAGAGAAGAGAAACTATTGTGGCTAAGCTAAACACTTTCAAGGAGATAATTTTCACATGCCACCACCACAAAGTCTAGTAGGATAAATAAGCAGATTATTCTATTCAAACGCCCACTGGTTCTCCCTTCGAACTTCCTCTTCCTCTTCAGCTGTGAAGTCGTTCTTTATATTGAATGTCTTACGAATCTCCTCTGGAGTTTTCCCTTGATCATGTCAGCCACAGCCTGACAAGTGAGGTCTAGCAAGCTCTTGACATTCAGGTAGTTAGCAGCCTGAAGATGACATGGTAGAAATTATATCAATATCCCAATTTATATCCAAGAATCACGATTAGAGAATGGTACGTATCAATTAAACAATCCAAGTGTGTGCCTCCGCTTTTCTAGATGATTAAGCTATCAAACGATTCCAAAATAAAATCTCACAAATAGCAGCTGCTACGAACGGCAATCAAAAGAAAAACATAAGTACCAAAATCAGCTCAAACAGAGTGGCCTGATCGACTTTCACGAAGTCGGCATCGAAAGCCTTCAGATCTTCATCCGCTCCTGAGACCTTGTCTCCGTCACCGGAGACTGCCTTCGCCGCCGAGGCTCGAGCGTCGACGTGGCGCTTGCAGTACTCGATGACTCTGGCAAGGATTTTCCCGTTCACGTTCGGTATGGGAATGACGCTGTCGGCGCAGTCATCTTCGATCATGTGTTTGATCGTCTGAGACTCCAAAGCGACGGCTTCTTCGACTTCGAAAACTTCTCCGTCCCAGCTACGGAGGATTACTTTCTTGTCGCTGTAACCGTTCTCCGCCGTCGAAGACATCGTTTCGTAGCTCAGATTTTAGCTGATAGAGAGAGAAAGATGCGACCAAATTTTTGCTATTTGTGTGTTCTTCACGGATTTGGGCCTTTGGCCCCTTCACATGCAATAAAGTCCCTGACTGACAAGGTAATTATAAATCAACCCTTATTGTTTTAGAAAGTATGGAAACTAGTCTTGTTACATGACAAAAAACTAGTGCTCGTTCTATTCTATTTCAGATGATTCCCACTCGAGATCTGTCCTTTATATTCTAATATTGCTAGGAAAGAGGGGTAGAGCGCGAATACCAATAATGAAAGGGACTAAAAAGATAAATTGAAAGCCGAGTTAAAGTCGGTCACACATTCCCTATAAATATCGGCCCAGCCCTAAAAAGTTTCACATCTGATTTCTTCTCATCTGCGTACGCCTGCCGAAGTTTACAAACCCTAGGTTCCGAAAGCTATCCTGAATCAAACGTCGAGCGTACCAATTTCAATTTGTCAATCGAAAGCTGAAACATTTGCTTCGTGTAGTCGTTCGGATTTTGTGGTTTCTAGGGGAAAAATAAAACTAAAAAATCTAGTTTTTTATTCAATCGAGAGGATGTCTCGGTGCTATCCATACCCACCGCCCGGTTATGCGCTTCGTAGATCAAGCGAAGAGGGTTCGGTCAAATCGATTAAGGTTTGTTTAAAACCTTAGTTTATGTTGAACATGAATCCCCATCGGTGCCGATTTTGGTGGGGTTTCTTGTGTTTGATTCCACATCTTAAGGGAATGTTGAGGACCGATTATGGATTTTGCGGTCTAGTGTAGTAACATGGATCTGTTGGCTCCTTGAGTTAAATTTGAGTTTCGAATTGAGCTGGGTGCTAGGGTTACTTGGGAATGGGAATTGAGTAATCTGGGATTTGTTGAACTTTCAAGATTTGACAAAATTTTCAAGAACGCACGTTTATAGTTTCGAACATTTATTTTTTGTTAAATATCTCAAAGGACGAACGAATTGTAGTCTCCACTAAAAATTTTCCAACACTTATTTTCTTAAATAAGCTTGTGGACGATAACTGTGTTTTCCCTGTTAAGCAAAAAGAGTTTTCTTTATCATGTAGTGGACATTGCGGTCATTGTTTAGTTGGAAATAATCTGTCTGACTTCGTTGTGGTAATGGTCATTAATATGTCACGATGGGGCTCTGTTCAATTCATGGGCCATTTGTATGTGCTCTTTTTGGAGTAAAAAATCTAAAACTATTATCTGGTGCTATAAAGCTCCAAACTGGAACTGAGAAAACAAAGGATGGAAGGAAAAAGGAAGAGAAAAGGGAGAAAAAAGAGAGAAAGAATGAAAAGAGTAAAAGAATTCATAGCAAAGACAAGAAGCATATCAAGCTAGCCAAACCAGTGAGTGCCTGTGTTCAATCTGATGGCATGCCCTTTTTCGACAAGAAGTTTGCCCCCAAGGCTGAAGAGGTTGATAAGGAACTATTGGAAAAGAGCAGTCTCACTGAGGAGCACAACCCGCCTGTTTGTTTGCTCACCCCTAGCACTTCTTCCGACAGCACAGAGAATAGTAAGAAGAGGAAGAGGGAATCACCACCTGAAGATGTTTCTCGCCCTCGTGGTTAGATTCTCTCACTTAGTTTAGAGTGCCTACACTGTTTTTTGCTCTTTACTAATCCTATTGCATTCACAGGTAAGATCGTCCGCATAAAGCTCCAACCAAAGAAGCAGGTTGAGCCTAGCGCTACACTCGTGAATGAGCGAATAGAACTACAGCCTTGCTCCAAAATTGGAGCGGTTGAGGTGGATAACTATACTCGTGCCAGAGAATCAATAGAGAATGTTTGCAGCACATCGGACATTAAGAGAACATCTCGAAACCATGAGGCTGTTGCAGCAGCACCTGTCATGAAACCGAAACCGCCAACTTCTGTTTCAAAATCATCAACTGTCCTAACAGCTGTGCAGAGGGAGCAGTTACTGTATGCAAAGCTTATTGAGAACTTGACTCCTCTCACTAAGTTGAATCAAGATTGTTACTTGGAGGAGGATCTTGATTGGCTCTTCAGTGGTGGCAGGAAACAAAACGCAGAAGCATCTGTGACGGCTCAGAGATGTGGAAACGATCACATAATGGCCTGCTCGAGCTCGTTATTGCAGCCTCGTGCCCAGTACTTGCCAGAAGGCGACATATATGCATTGCCATTTACCGTCCCCTTCTGAATATACAGAGAAAGAAAAATCTCACTTGGGACATATGACATGCTGCTCGTTTTGATGGAGCAATCGTCTACACAGAATGGCCCTTTGCGACGTTGATGCAATCGATTTTTGGAGAGGTTTTGTACATGAAAGAAGAAGAAAAGGGAGGAGTTGCTTGGGAGTCTCGGCAATTTTGGTATATCGAGGCAGATTCTGATACTAGATTTCCATTTCTTATTTGTAATGTGAAAGGAACGAAGAATTCTTTGCTTACAGAAGATTTTTTTGATTTTCTATGTTTTGTAGCCCAAATGTTTTGTGGCCTATTTAACCCAACCAACGTACTTGTAATATATTTCCTTTAAACTGATTTCTGAATTATGAGACCGACTGTTTTGATAAATATCTTGAAACGAGCGTCATTAAGAATGAAGTTGAGATTTTGGCTGTGTTTGTGAGGACATCGCATTCATGGACCACTTCATGTTTCTGTAATGGTGGGGATCTACATTACAAGTCTCTTTCTTCTGTATAATGAAATGGGCCATATTCATTTATATTGATAGAACTACGTATGAATACTGATGGAGGAATAGTCCCTTTTTATCGCAAAGAAATCTCGAGTAAGCAATGTTATTGATTCCTCACTCCTCAGGCCAACCTCATCCAATAATAGAATCAAAAACTGATCTTTTGCCATTATCGACGAGTAATTGAAACAATTGATACGTACGTTACTCTCCTAGTTTACCGACATGCAAAGCCAAATCGCCCGTTACGTTACTCGCGCTTGAGCACACAACACGAAAAGAAAGGCCGTTATGTGTGGATCACAACATGACATGGCCAGCCTTTGAGCATTTATGTTCTCTATTTTATGACAGTCTTTAAGGGTTGAGAGAGAAATAGCATGTTTGATGTCTGTTGAGCTCGTGACTCACACTCACACTTCTGTTAACTGTCATTTTGTTAACTTCTGATTCTTTTCTTGGGATCTCCTTCTGTTTCGTTTCCTCAGGAAAGATGTTGTGCTTTCTGGGTAGATCAGATTACCCTTCCTTTAACGCTATGCATAAGCCTTTTTTCCTGTGAATTTTAGGAACCCCCCTCTCCTTTTTCAAGATATTCTTGATTAATAATTTTCTGGGCTGTTTAGCTTCCCATTTTAGAAATTTAAAATCATGGGGATTATAAGCTCGATTATGGGTCTTTTCGGGTTCGGTTTTGGGGCTGTCCTTGGGCTTGTGATCGGATATTTTATTTTCATCTATAGTCAACCCAGTGATGTTGAGGTAAGCCCCTTTCTTCTACAATTTTTTGCTGAATTTGTTATAATCGTGAGTTTGTTCGTCTGATGTATTGTGAGCCATCTTTGCTGCGTTATTGTAACCAGGCATGGCTTGAATGGCTCTATGCTTTGGTTATGCATATATTGATCTTGAATCTCTGTTATATTTGAGTGGTATTTCTTCGAAAACTGTCGCCGAAAGCCATCTTGACAGCAATATTTGGGACAAATTTCAAAAGAGTGTATATCTGTTTCGTACAGTATCAAGCTTTGATTTGTGATAAAGTGACTTTCTGTCTTCGCCAGGACCCGAAAATTCGACCCCTTGCCGAGCACGATTCAGATAGCCTTCAACATCTTTTACCAGAAATACCAGTTTGGATTAAAAATCCAGATTTTGACAGGGTAAGTAAGCTTTCGATTAATGGCTTTTTTCAAATTGTCCATCGACCAACTAAACGTCATGTACTTCTCCGCAGATCGATTGGCTGAACAAGTTCATCGAGTACATGTGGCCTTATTTAGACAAGGTAATATACTTGTGATATGCTTTCTACGTACACAGTTGTTGCCTGATTCTTACGATATTAATCGATGCTCGAAACTTTCCAGGCAATATGCAAGATGGCGAAGAAGATAGCAGAGCCCATCATCGCTGAGCAGATCCCAAAGTACAAAATCGACGCAGTTGAGTTCGAGACTCTCACTTTGGGCTCCTTACCCCCGACTTTTCAAGGTTTGTTAAGCACTTGTGCTATATATATGCGTATATTTATATACAAACGCATCGATCGATTTTCAACGCAATTTATAGGAATGAAAGTATACAACACTGAGGAGAAGGAACTGATCGATCACCTGGAACTCGGTTGAAGTGGGCTGCTAATCCTAACGTCCTCGTCGCTGTTAAGGCATTTGGCTTGAAAGCTACAGTTCAGGTAAGAACCTTCGCATCATGTCTTACTCTGTAAGTGAACTATGTGTTCATCTCTGAAATGCTTCGGTGATTATTTTTAGGTGCTCGATTTGCAAGTATTCGCTCTTCCTCGAATCACTTTGAAGCCGCTGGTTCCAAGCTTCCCTTGCTTCGCAAACATACACGTCTCCCTCATGGAGAAGCCACACGTCGATTTTGGCCTTAAGCTCTTAGGCGCTGATGCCATGTCCATTCCCGGCGCTTACAAATTCGTACAGGTTCGTTCGTACCCTAACACTATAATCTCTTCATACCATTTTCGTGTAAGAACTTGAGAGCCTTCGCTGATTTGTTGTTCGTTTTTCGGCTTCGTTTTTAGGAGATCATCAAAGATCAAGTTGCGAATATGTATCTGTGGCCTAAGAGGCTCGAAGTTCAGATAATGGATCCTTCCAAGCAAGTTTTATTATTTTTAATTTTTAATCTTTCTCGACTTTTCAGGCGAGATTAGAAGCATATAACGAAATCCCGCCTCTTAAATTCTCGCAGGGCGATGAAGAAGCCCGTCGGGATTCTCAACGTTAAGGTCGTAAGGGCGACGAAGCTCAAGAAAAAGGACCTATTGGGCGCTTCTGACCCTTACGTAAAGCTCAAGCTCACCGAAGAGAAGCTCCCCTCCAAGAAAACCACCGTGAAGCACAAGAACTTAAACCCCGAGTGGAACGAAGAGTTCAGCTTCGTCGTAAAGGACCCTCAAACTCAAGTCTTGGACATCTCCGTCTTCGACTGGGAACAAGTAAGTAAGAATCATCAATTTTTTCATCCCGTCCCAAAATCATTTCAGTCTCAGCGCTGCTACCACTTTCACCTAAAAGCTTAAACTTGAAGGGACGTGTGGATTCTTACCTAATATCTCTGTCGTATCTGAGCTCTGGTACCATATTGAATGACTACTTCACCTGAAGCTTAATCTTGAAGAATACGTATCATTTCTTTTTTTAAGTTTATATAGTATATTCTAACAAGCGATCTCTGACTTACCTATGCTTCAATTGCTTTAGGTCGGGAACCACGATAAGATGGGAGTAAATGCAGTTTCCTTACACGAGTTAACGCCCGAAGAGCCCAAGATTCTAACCCTCGACCTGTTAAAGAATCTCAACCCAGAAGATGCCCAGAATGAAAAATCGCGGGGACAGATCGTACTCGAAGTTAACTACAAACCGTTCAAGGACGACGAGGTTCCGACCAACGTCGAGGAATCGAACGCTGTTCAGACAGCTCCCGAGGGAACGCCAGCTGGCGGCGGTTTGCTTGTTATTATAGTGCACGAAGCTCAGGACTTGGAAGGAAAGAACCATACTAATCCTTCCGTTCGCTTGCTCTTTCGCGGAGAGGAGAAGAGAACTAAGGTAAGTACTACATTGTAATAGAATGCAAATAGGAGGATCGTATTACGAAGGGGCGTAAGCGTAAGTGTAACTGACCTTTTCTTTTTGCAGACTGTGAAGAAGAATAGAGACCCGAGGTGGGAAGAGGAGTTTCAGTTCACGCTCGACGAGCCGCCGACTAACGATAGGGTTCATGTCGAAGTTTTTAGCACTTCGAAAAGAATGAATCTATTGCATGCAAAGGTATGGACTTTTGATGAGATATTCTTGTCGCTGTTTTTTACGCATTGTTTTGTTCGTTTTTTCGTAGGAGGCGTTGGGCTATGTTGACGTGCAGCTTTCCGACGTTGTGAGCAATAAGAGGATCAATGAAAGGTATCATCTTATCGACTCGAAGAATGGAAGGATTCAGATTGAGATGCAATGGAGGACTGCAGCTTAGTTAAGGTTGCCTGTGAATCTGTTGTTATTATGCAAGGAGGAAGAAGTTGTTGAAGATTGTTTGAATTGATTTGAATAATTTCATTTTGGAAATGTTTGGGTCTTTTGTGTGATTGTTTGAATTTGGAAGTACTTAAATGAAATAACTAGTTTTTCAGAATAGTTTATTTTCACGACAATTTCAAATTCCAAAAACCAACGGCGCTTTCAGACTTTTTTTTTTGCCTCACCGAGCGAACGCGAAAGATGGAATCGCTGCCATCTCCGCCGCCGTGTCCTCACACGGTGACCGTCCGTCGGAATCCATTCCGAAGAGCACGCGCCGATACACCTTATTCTGTTATACCCTTCAAAGAACCCCCAAATTCACCCGTCATTTCCCATTCAGAAAACCTGACCTGCGAAAATGTCGTCGATGCGTCTTCTTCTTCCACGACTCCAAGTGAAAATCTCAAAGTTTATCTCAGAATCAGACCGATGAGTATTCTGAAAAATGCGAGGAGGACAGCTGAGGTGAAGAACGCGTGGCCGAAGAGTCAGAAATCGAAAATTGATTCGAAAACGAAGGCGAAGAAGCCTGGCGAAGTATGCGTTCATATCAACGACGATTTGCGTTCTGTAACTGTTTCGACTCCGAAGGAGTTGCAGGATACTAAGAGAATTAAGTCTGAGGTTTACGAAGGGTTCTCGCGTGTGTTTTCATCTGAGGCTTCTCAGGTTCACATTTTTTACTAGGAGTTGCTTTATTATTGTACATCTCTTGGAGGTTCTAGGTTCATGAATGCTGCAATTTTAGTTACGTGATTTTGTATTCTGTAGAATGACGTGTTTGAAGAAATGGTGAAGCCTTTAGTTGATGATTTTCTGAATGGAAAAAGTGGAATGTTGGCTGCAATGGGCCCAAGTGGATCAGGAAAGACCTACACTGTTTTTGGGTGTAGTAGGAACCCTGGTATGGTGCCTCTTGCTCTTAATCGCATTTTCAGTAAAGAGGAAAGCAATGATGGATCATTATCAAGGTGAGTTGAAGAACATCGTTTGCTTGTGTTAATTAATGTACTGCTGGATGTTGTTTTTATCAGCTGATATTGGTAGATATTCTTCCTTTATAAGATGTTTGTTCGACAGGGATTTGTATTTGTCAATGTTTGAGATTTGTACTGAGAAAGGGAAGGGAGAAAGAATACTGGATTTACTGCACAGCAGCGGTGATATATGTCTGCAGAATTCCGTTCTGAAGGGGCTTCAAGAGGTTAAACAATATATTATTCGACTGAAACACTAAGTGTCATTCTTTTTGGGAATGAACGCATAGTTCTTATCTCTGCGAATTTCGTTATCTTGAGACACGTTTGAGCATGAAACAAAATGGTTTTTTTTTCTATTCTTCTAAATAGGTTGCCATCAGCGATGCCGAGCAGGCTGAATCCTTAATTAGGCATGGGATGATGAAGCGTGCGACAGCTATGACTAACTTGAACAGCCAGTCGAGGTTTGTAGTTGATATTTACCTTGATCGCTTTGTCAGTGGTTTATTGTTCACTAGGGAGATTTTTCTATGTATTTGTTGTGTAGTATATCGCTATATACAAAACCATCGTTATTTATTGTGATTAACAACAGTTATTGTTGAAAAAAAATTGTAGTCGGTCGCAATGCATCACTAACATCCGACATTATCCCAATAAGGGCAGTGAAGAAGTTGATTTTGAAGCTGGTGGCACTATGTTGACAATTGTTGACCTAGCTGGAGCTGAGAGAGAAAAGAACACTGGCAACCAGGTATGAGCTCAATAAGGTAGAACCTGGTGACATATGTCTGCAACCTATTGTTGGGAAAAAAAAAATATCATATTTTCTTGACTGCCAATGGTACAGTGCTTAATGCTTTTTATTTTTTACAGAATACCAGGCTGCTGGAGAGCAATTTCATCAACAATACTTCAATGGTGTTTGGCCTGTGCTTGAGGGTATTGTCCGGCATATTTAGAATTTGACATTGTGTTCTTCCCTGGCCTTTGTGGTGGTTGATTGAGGATGACATCAATAACTAGTCTTTGTATCAGAACAAAAAGCATGATCTATGATTATTAAGTTCATTTCACTTGCAGTCCCTGTTGGAGCACAAAAGAATCGCAATAAGCCACTGCAGAAGCACTACCAGAGTTCTCTGGTAACCGAACTTGTGAATGTTGAATATGCTTTTGGAATCTAATTGCTGCTTGCATCTGCAAATTGCATATAGTTATGTCTAATGAATAATTGAAATACCATATCTTCAGTTAACCAGATATTTGCGAGATTATTTGGAAGGGAAGAAGAGAATGATGTTGGTGAGTAATCAATATAACATCAAACTGCGTTGTAATTTTTGTGTTCAACAACTAGTATTTTGTTTTCTGAGCTGCCTTATCTATTCACTCAAAATTTGACTCGCAGATTTTGACTGTAAAACCGGGAGGGGAAGATTATAATCATACGTCCTTTCTGTTGAGACAGGCTTCACCGTTCACAAAGATTAAGTAAGCAACTGGTCATACCGACCTATGGCTTCATTGAGAGCATCATATAATCATATATTTGACACTTGATTTAGGTTCGAGAACCTAGAAGAGCGAGTACAATTGACCCCCAACAAAAGGCCTCACAAAGCATTCCCTCGTATGGAACAGCCGAAGAAAATGAAGTTCAGCAACATTGAAAGTCTTAAGGTGATGCATTTCATATGTTCGCCTAGAGACCATCTTTACATTGCGCAACACCTAATGTTTTTTGCTGTTATCGCTATCATAAAAAATTACACTGCTATGGCCGGGTGGTTTTCTATATTAGTTTTGATTATGTTGTGAGTCAGAGATAAAATGTTCTCCATTGGCATTGCCATAGCTAGGCATCCGTTTAATCAAACTATTTGGACTGTATGCACAGTTCATTTACACATTACTGTTTTTTTTTTTCAGAATAGTGAAGGCAATCTCGATGGAGGATCTCGATTAGCTAGGCACAAAGGTAATATAAAATTATAAATGCCTATGTTTGGTGTGAGGCTTTTGTTTGCTCAATATTAAAATTATTCATTTATAGGCCTATGATATTGGGCAACCTGACTTTTTGTTATCAGTTTATGCTTATAATTTGTATTGAACTCATGTGGCAATTATTATGCGGACAGAGATTGCTGTGGAATTGAGTACGGATGTTCCGGACCTTGAAACTGGGTACTTCAACGATAAAAATTAACTGAGGTTTGCATACTTTCTGATGGATCTGAAACGGGACCAGTTTGAACGTGATGGGCGATCGTGATGAAAAGAAAACTGCAAACAACAGAGAGTACCAAATTATGAGAGATTTTGCAAAAGCTTTGTGGACTGTCTTGAAACAATACAAAAATAAACTAGAGGTAATATATGGTAGTAGCGGAAAGAACATTATTGTTTCGTTTGGTCCGATTGTCGTTCCTTGTTGCAAATTTGTTAACTTTTTTACTTGCGTGAGCAGGATGTTAAGGTTGATAATTCTCGTCTTAAGGAGAGTTTGACCAATGCCGAGAAAAAAGCAATCGATCTTGAGACTGAGCTGATGTGTGAAAAGACCAGGCTCTCTGAAATGGAAAAAGAGTTGGACGACTTTAACTTGAAATGTATGTGTTCTACGAAAGCTTCGGCCGAACATCAAGAGGTAGCCATTATTTTGGTACTATATATATTAACTTTAGGAAAATATACTGTTGATTTTTTTGCATGGTGTGTGCTGCGGTTCTTGCCAATTCTGCTTGTCTTATGGCTTTAACTCGAAAAAATCTGTGTGTAACTCCGTTGGTGCTGGGAACATCATTTTGAAGCATTATCTTTTCACTTTATGCAACGACCCTTATTATCTTTTGGGAACTTGATTTATTTTAGTAAACGTTTTTAGTTTACATTCTCAAATATCACTCAGCTAAACTCTATGGGTTCATCTTACTCATCAAACGAGCAGGAACAACTGGAAAACGAGATTAAACCATTGTCCTCAATAAGCTGTCAATAGTTACTAAACTGGCTATACTTTTGTATGGCTGCTCTTAATATCAGAAATTCTGTTTCTCTCTTTGGCCAGGTTATAGATTCAGGTGTAATTCCTATACCATCGGGTTCATGTTTGTATGGAGCTGAACAGCACCGCCCTAAGGTTCTTACTTCTCTATGTGCATCAAGTATTTTGCTTTGTCAAAGTAGTTATCTAGAAATGTTCTGAATGCATGAGCATCGCTTTTGTTGCATGCAAAATTGTGTTTTAGGGGGTAATCGATCAGAAATTCGAGAATAACTTCGAAAGGTGCCTGGGAACTCAAGGAGCAAAGGGTTCTACGGGTACCACTGTCATGGATCTTTATTTCAACAATCAAGAACAATTGGTGAGCTCTCATGATACTCAAGATATTAATTGCCTTGACGATTTGGGTACACCGGATAGAATATCCAGTAACGAAGCAACTGCTCAGGTCACATCACCAAAGTCAGGCCAAATGTCTGAACAAGAAAAAGTGAATACTGTGGGTTATGACAGTAATCTGGAACCTTGGGGCGACCAGTTAAGTCACCGACTTCCTGTAGGTACTTCTCTTGTAAGTGCAAGTGGTGATACTTCTAGATATTGTGAAGACGTAAAAGATTCTAGAAGAGAAGTAAGCAATTCAGTGGACAAAATGGATTTGGAACCCAAGTCAGCCCAAAAGTCTGAACAGGGTGAAGTAAATTACACTGTGGGGTATGACAATAAGCTGGAACATGAAGGCAAAATGTTAACACACCAACTATGTGTCGATAGTTCTGTTGAATGTTCAAGTGCCGATACTTCTATATGTTGTGAAGACCTAAAAGTTTCTAGAAAAGAAGTGAGTAATGCAGTCGAGGAAACGGATTTGGAACCCGAGAACGAGCATGTTCTGTACGAACCATGTCCTGATACCTCTGTAGAATATGCAAGTGTTATTAATTCTCGAGATTGTAAAGAAGTAAAAGATTTTGTAAGAGAAGTAAACATTGTGAGGGGTGAAACGGGTTCGAACCTAGAAAGGGAACATGAACTATCCACATGTCCAGATACTTCTGTATGCCCTAATACTTCCGGAGATTGTAAAGATCTAAAAGATCCAAGAACAGAGTCAACTCAACTTCAAAGCAGAACCACAGGTTTGATTTTCTGATTTATCTAGGGTGGCATTGTTACCTTTCTTTTTGTGGACTATTGTGGTGAAATAACTGTAATTCTGTTGTAACGACAGGCATCGAAGGACTCTCATTGTGTTCAGATTTGGATAGCCATGATAGTGCTGCTCTTACCTCTCATGAAATCATCCCGGAGGATGAAACTTCCCACGTGGGCGATGAACTCAATGACGAGGAGACCAAGGTTAATCTGAATTTTCCATAACTTCGCATATTCTCCTGATTCCTGCATTGGTCTTCTTGATATCAATGAATATTTATATATTATCGAGATGCGTAAATTCATTATGAAGAGATTAAATTAATTCTGGATTATGACTTGTATTTGTAACAGCCAACGTTGAGCTTGTGCTTGCCAATGTCTGCATTTGGGATAATTTCAAGGATTTTCTCCTCCTACATTAGGCTAGAGAAAGGTGTATAACAACAATCATGCTAAATAGAGTTTATTAGAGATGTATCACTCTAGTCACTCACTCACATTAAAACTGCATGTAAACATTGTTCACTCGTAAACACACACTATTTTGTTCTAGTTGACATTATTTGACAACCTTACAATGATTATTCTCCGTGTATATTGCTATAGGAATCCGCTAACAAGACAATCTTTTCAAAGAAAAGCTCATATTCTTCCCTTGATCATCAACCGCTGGAACCAAAAGTCACTGCTCCGTTAACGGAAATAGGCAACGCCAAGAGCATGCCCGAGTTACAAACCAAGCCTCCTTTGCAGAAGCCCAAAAGGTGAACATTCAATACTATCTTCGGATCAATCTATGTATATAACACATTTCCTCTTGCAATATTCGATTTAATTATAGATACATTCTTCGACTTACCTATTCAGGAAACTGCGCCCTGCGTCATCTTTACTGTTGAAGGACATCAGTTTGTTCGATATCAAAGATGAGATGGATAAACCCACGGTAACAAAATATAAAAATACATACTACTAATTTATTTTTTTACGTCCCATGATGCAATTTTCTAACAATATTACTATTGCAGGGAGCAAAAGGTGGGAAAAAACTCCAAGGCGATGATTACAAGAGCAGAGCCCCACGAAGCAGCTCGTCGGCCCTCATCGATTTACTCACCGCTGCTAAATTTGTCCGATGAGGTTCTCTCGAGTTTTTTTTCTCTCTATTTTTTAATGCATGCATGCATCATCGTAGGCAAGGCATTATTCTTCTTTATATTTTGGGAGAATGAGTGAGTCGTTGTGGCTCTTGGCTTGTATTTTGTCTAGTCTTTCAAAGCAAATTGCACGTGGATAACACGTGACGTTGTGGGACCCAATGTTGAATGATAAGTAGGTAGGACCATCAGGACATAAACTGACACCTGTCGTTTTCTTTCGAAATCACCAAAATAAGAAGTCGCTGTTGGTTGTATGCTGTTTATGTTTATTTACTTATTTACATCGTAAACTAAGTAAAGACTCGACACCAAAATAAATTAATGAAAGTAGTGAAATAATCGTTCAGCCTAAAAGACTTGAAAGTGTACATGTTGGGCCATATTTGGTAAGATGGGTATGATTAGGCCAATAGCGACCCACACGCGTGGTACGTGTCTAGAAACCATTTGTTGAACAAATACACACCAACTTAAAGGAAACACACACAAGGATAAAATTTAATTAATTGTTAATTATTATTATTTTAAAAGTACGAGCAAGGCGAATACGACATTGTCAAATTCAGAAACGTAAATAGAGAAAATTCTGTTACAGAGAGGAGGAAGAGCAGAAAGTGACTGCACATCATCGCAAGTAATTTTATTTTATTTTTAATTTTGTTACGTCGATCAAAAGAACGCGGGATTGGGGATTTTTGCTGTTGGTTGTTCTATATCTTTTCGCGATTCAGCTGTGTTTTGTTTTTTTTTTTTCTCAGTCGTAGAAGGGCTGAAGTGAGGTTGGAGGCTTTCGTGTTTCAGAAACGGGTACGATCTTTTGTGTTTACAAAAAAATATTAATTTGTATTTTAATCAGGTCTCTCTTAGTAGAATTGGGATGTAGAAGTTATTTGCTGCTTGTGCATTCATTACAGTTATGTTGATTAAATACGTGGCATAGACCTGTACAAATATGCGGATTTTTTACGCTGGGTTTTAAGCGATTTGGGTGCGCGTTTGTTCTTGCTGTTAGGTTGATGATTGTTATGATCTATTTTATTTCCGTTTTTTTTTTCTGAAATACTCTTTATTTTTTCAATACACGATATGTTGATGATTGGTGGGAAGCCCTAAATCTGGTTGTCTGGTTTTGCGCTGTAGATATTTCCAGGCCAATCGGTTGGAGAACTTGAATTTCATTTGTTTAATTTTCTTTGAGTTTTGGGAATGTATAAATGGTGCCCCTGTTCTTTCCTATTTGCTACCATCATTTGAGATTTTTTATAGAGTCTAGCATTGAAAATTCTTAAATTTTTCAATTTTGTTTTGCAGTGTTTTGGTTGAGTTGGCGGTCATTTGAAAATATCTTTGCTCCTTCGTTGACCTTGATCAAAAGTTACATAATTGATCGGTATGTCTCTATCAGTTCGTAGTACTAATTGAGTTAGTTAAACACGAGTCATGTTGTCATTTTCTGTTCTCATATAGGTGCGCTAATCGCAAAAGTTCATCATGATCTGCTGTTGCATTATTGAGCAAGATGGCTCACTAATTGACTAATGCTCTGCTTTTCATTATTTGCGTCGAATGACATTATTCTTTTAACCACTTGCATGGTCATATCATCAGGTACTAAACGAAGTAGATGACAGAGACGCAGTAAGTTAGTGCTCTAAATTTTCGATATGACTCTTGAAGACTTCTTCACGCTGTCAGAACTAAGTAATGGGCTTACGACTCCTTCCCGAATTAGGGAGCTTGTTGCGACTTTGGAAAAAGTGACAGATTATTCTGGAAAGAATATTAATGACATGATCAGACAGTGGTCCGCAGTTGCACGCGCTATATCAGCAACGGATAGTAAGGATTGCCTCGATCTATTTGTTCAGATACATGGCCTTAATTGTGTTGCCAATTGGTTGAACCATTATCAGAAACTGGCTAGTAAAGAAAGCAACAGCTCTATTGAGGACACCATCACACATTTGCTGCAAGCTCTTGATACATTTCAAGTGGATCGTGAAAATCTGATTGATTCCGAGATCTGGACAACTGTGAAGGATCTTCGCGCACATAGCAGTCCAAAGGTCCACAGTAAAGCTCGCGTTCTTTTCGAAAAGTGGGAAAAGACGGCAGGGAATAATGAACCTTTCTTGGACAATCAAAAGGCTGGAGATTTAAAAGATAAGGAGTCAGGTGAAATCCAAGATGTCAAGAGAGGCAGCGATTGTTTAGAATCTTCTCTTGTCAATACTCACCCGTCTGAGGAGACCTATGCTGAAGAAGAAAAGGTCAACGACTTACCCAGAGATAACACATTGTCTGCTAATAAAGATGTTGTTGAGGGTAGTCGAGATGGATTTTTGAACAATGTGGGTAGTAAACTTGATCCCTTTGAGGCCGAAAATACCAAGTATGGCTCGTCTGAGCCACCTCATTCGTCAGGTACCACCCCTGTTGAGAGCTCACCGATGGAATTACCCTCACGCAAAGAATCAAATCCCCATGAAGGAACATCTGCTGCCGAAATTGGTTTGAAGAATTTATGCAACGAAAGCGCCCATATTGGGTTGGCGGTTGCCTCTGATGGAAAGAGTCCCATTAATGGTAGTGCTGATGCTAAAGAGTGTGATGGACAAACCATAGTTTCTAAGTCCTCTAGCAGTGATAAGAGATTGGAAAATATGAAGGAACTCAGACCATTCCACATGGGAATCGAAGTGGATGGGAAGCCGAACAGACGTGATCTCCTTACAAGTGGATGCGATCTCGCAAATAGTTACGGTCTTGGCAGAAAGCATACGGATAGAAAAAATGCATTTAAACATGGCAATGAACCTGACTTTGAAATAGTCGATCCCCTGGAAGTTGCCCGACAAGTCGCCATAGAAGTGGAGAGAGAAGTCATAGATTACAGAGACCAGCGTGGCAATTCTTCTGATAAATTACACAAAAATAACATGGAACAGCCTTGCAGCCAGGAATCTGTAAGAGGGGAAACATCTCGCGCGAGCGATGATGACTCACCCATCGAGACAAAGAGTAATTCTGGTGGGTCTGATGAGGATTCCAAAGAATCTACCTCTGAAAACTCTGATGCTGAGCAGAGAGATGAAAGTGAAGATGTGGCAACCTCTCCTCAAGAAGTCACTGAGACGGCTAAAACTGAAATCAATACAGAAAAGGTCTTGTGCGGCTTTGATCTGAATCAAATTAGTTCAGAAGATGTTGAAAGTGATCACCCTCATACTTTTTCTTCACCAGTCTCGATGGTGTCAGCTTCTAGACCAACGGCTGCTCCTGGACTACCTACTGTTCCTTTGCAATTTGAAGGAAATCTTGGTTGGAAAGGTATTGCAGCTACGAGTGCCTTCAAACCAGCCTCGCTTCGTCGAGCGCCTGATAATGAGAAACAGCTTCACGCCGGAGAAAGTAGCGGGTCAAAGAAATGCGAACCATTTCTTGGCTTTGATCTTAATGTAGCAGAAAACGTTGACCCAAGAGAATCTCTTCCTGACTTGAGTTCTAGGAGATCAGAGCATATGGGACTTGATCTGAATAACGTAGGTGAATCTGTTGGCGGTGGTGGTGGGACCCAGCAAGATTGGCTGTTTGGGAAACTTGTTACCCACCAAAGCTCGTCGCATTCTCCATCATTGTCGAAGCAGCCTATGAGCTTCATCGACCTGAATGATCAACCATCATTTCTCAACAACTCTGATATATCTGCTTTCAGTAAACAACCGGCCCAAACCTTTGATGCCTTTGGTAATTCAAAGTCTACAGAAACAGGTTTTTCCATATTCGGCGCCAAAGTTGAAATTGGTCGAAAAGGCAATATTCCTCAGACTATGCCCTTGTTAAATGGCCAAACTCATGAGCTTGCTTTCAATGCTGCTACTAACATGGGACAACAAACAAGGAGCTTTTTCGGGGCAGCACCACCTATGGTTCAATATGCCAATCCTTCGGTTTATGGATACAATAACATACAATTGGGACAGGCGATGCCTTTGTCTTCTGCAATGTATGGTGGACCCATTCCTTACGTGGTCGACTCTAGGGGAGCTACAGTGATCCCTCAAATTATGGGTTCATCTTCAGCTTTTCAGAATCCCTTTTCTCAACAACCGTTCGCTATGAGCATGAACCCTTCTAACGGAGCAGGTTCTTCGCGGAGCACGCCTTTCGATTTGAATTCTGGTTCGATGGTTGAAGGTAGTAGTAAAGATACTTCGAGCTTTGGACCGTTCTTAAACCTAGGACATATGGGGTCCATGGACGAGCAACTGAGGAATAATTCCCAGCACAGTGGTGGTACTGCAAAGAGGAAAGAACCCGAGAATGGCTGGGAAAATTACGGTTTGAGACCTTATACGCCACCTTGGAAGTAGAGTTTCTAAATGTTGAGCAGATAAAGAATGCTCCATAAAGTTGCTGGTGGTGAGGGATAGGATCAATCCAACAGTGTGGGAAGTGGTGGTATAGTTTTGATTCTTGATAGGGTGCTATATTTTATATATACAAGTTAGATTTAATTATTTAAAAGGCATTTTGCCATCTTGGTAGTTAGAAATGCCCAGAGAAAGAAACTGGTGGGTGACATTCTATCTTCTACTGATGATCTCTTTTACATTTTTATTATCGAAACTTCAAATGGTCTTTTTTTTCCCAGTTATATCTCTGAACTTGGAGTATTTCATTGTAGGCTGTGGATCGAGTTTATTGCGATACTTTTGAACGTTTTGCTCGAAAACATTTTGAGGTTTCTGGCCCATTGGGCTTAACAAAGCCCATTGGATTACTAGCAATGTCTTACTGAACAATGTGAGGTCTCTGGCCCACTGGGCTTTACAAAAAAGCCCATCTTAGAACTTTCTTTTTCTTATTAAATATCGACGAAGACGACCCCAACTTTGACCGTCTACTTCACACAAATGCCGTATAAAATAGGTTATTATTTTATAGTATTTGTATTAAATTGTTAGGGTTGTTTGTATCAATCCAATATTTTTTAGACTAATTAATGAGTAGCAGCAGCATCATTATCTTGCCGTCTTGATCTTCTGTCTAGACGTCTATCTATAACAGCATTCTTTCACATGTAAAAGACTAAAGCTGATAACTATTTTCATTACAATTTACATATAATATGTACACAAATGATAGCTTGCATAACTCAGCATAGCATAGCATAGCATAACATACCATTCATAGCTCTAATCGCTTCCCTCAAGTAAGAACTCACTAGTTTTTTTCTTTTGGTTCTCTTCTATATATTTACAATACCTCAAAATTATCCAACTAAAACCTCTCATCTTCATATCTAACAAACAAAGAACACAGACAAAGAAACGGCAACAACTTCAACCCCAAACCATTGTACGAAAGATATTTCTTTACCAAATGAAGTTCGACATAGACTTTTCCAGTATTTATCTGTTCACTGTAGTAATATTGCTATATTCAATTCAACAAACAACTCAATACCGTAACTATGAGGTTTTAGGACATAGTAAAAAAAAAACTTTTCTTTTTTCTTTCCCTTGAGGGTATTGATTAATCGTTCTGCTGAGGAAGTCGAAACCTGACCTGAGACGCCGGAGATTTGACGGCAACGCCGTGCCAGCAAATTCCGCCGCGGCACATCTCGTGCCCGTGGTGGTGATGGTCGTCGTCCTCCCGCGCCGCCGCCGCCGACACCGCGCTCGCCACCTTGCTGTATACATCCCAGGCGAGGCTCAAAAGGACGATGATCGCGACTACGAGCGTCGACGATACCAAAACGCACCACCCGCCGAAGCTCTTGCCGGCGGCCAATCCGTAGAGCTTCATCGCCGCGATTACAAACAGATACAGCGTCGTCAAATTGCCGACCACCGTATCCGAAATATTACTCATTTTTCTCTTTATCTCTTAAACTCGCCGGAAAACGTAAACGGAGTGAGTGAGGCTTTGCAATTAGGGAAAGGGTCAGAGTTTTTTGAGCTTATCTTCTTTGATGAAGTGTTTTGGGAAAGTAACATTTAAGGTCATGATAAACGTGAAAATTAAATTTTTGATTCAGTACATCTCATCGATTCGAAATTTGGGGATCAAAATGCACACTGATGTAAGCTATATGGTAAATTTGCAATTCCCCCTAGATATTGGACAAAAAAGGAAAAGATGGCCCATGATAGTGGAAGTACTAAACTGCAATTTTCGTAATGTAAGTTGTTTGGACACGTGGAGCTATGGAGGCCCTACGTATGGAACTTTATTTGTACACGTGGCGAACGATGGTTAACTGCAGGGCCTTTATTTAACTATTTCTTTTGCCTTCGTAATAATTTAAGTCTTTAATTAATGTTCAAAGAAATTATGCAAATTGCACAAGCAATAATGTCGTAACCCGACCAAATTAATTTAATCATAGCGGTTGCTTTATTATAACTAGTATTTTTAGCACACCTGCGTGCAATTAATTACGATTGCATAGTTTTAATAATATTATAATAAAAATAGAAGTTGGTAGTTATTGTGAGATTATGAAAGGCACGTAATCACCGTACAAATGGAGCACTATTATTCGTTTGAAAGGATTATTTAATAATTAATTCAAACGGTTGAAACTTCTTTATATATACGATCGTTGCCAGCCTTCATGGAAATAGACATGCTGCTGCGGTGTAAAGACGAATCTTCCACGTAAATTGTATTTGCAATTTCATTCTATCGTTTGTTTTTGCGTGATAAGATTTCAATAAAAGGTAGACAAAACAAATATATCTATTTTTTCTGGCATTTGCTATATCAAAATGATGCAATCCATGTTCAGAAAAAAAAAACAGCAAATCTAAGATTCGTCCTTTAGTGACGTTAAAAGTAAGCCTGCATATGCATTTCTAGATAGACATGAGGAAAATCAAAAGCATTTACTCGTCATAAGACTATATATGGGCCCTTGATATACTATAACAACGTATTATGTTATATTAGACTTTCTAAAATCGCAAAAAGTAGCTTAGATAAATGTCTAATCTTGTTTTGTTAGATAATGATTTTTATAACATGTTTTGTTAATTTAGCCTACGAGATCGTGATCATATCCAAAGGACCAGTGAATTGACCATGCTTTCTTTCCTTTTCCTTTTTCTTTTTTTAACGTATTATAGTCCCCATATTATTTAACGTGCATTGAAATGTTGTCTGTCGTGTAAAGAGACAATTTTAAGGATAATCTAACCCTTTACCACATGTAACTACTTTTAATCTACTTTTTATATTTTCCTTTTTCTAGTCAGCAAGCAAGCCATGCAAAAGCTAAAACTTCATGGTACTTGCTATGGGTGTCGACGGTTAGTTGTCGTATAAAAGCACTTTAATGCAATAATATACGAATGAAAAAACCTTGAATTAGTTGGATCCATGTGCACCTTTGAATAAATATTGCGTGAAATAGTGTATACTTTCTATACATCGGACCAACTATTTCTCTTGCTTTAACTAACGTATTGTAATAACGAGTAACATCGTCGTCAACAAATGTTTGCATTATTGACGATAAGATTTCAACCCATACAAAAGCTGTTATCTTGCAAATAAATCACCAGAGAAAATAAAAGCATTGCTGCCGTAAAAGGAAACACATCGACAAAAGTTCTTTTTGATGTCTGTAAAAATCGATGACGATGAATGAACGATTGATGGGCGCAATAAAATGCATATCAAATATATTGCTAAATGGGAAAAAGAAAAAAAAAAAGCAGGTTAAAGGCAGACGTATGTATGAATGACTTAGCAATGCGATATAGACGAAGTACATTTTACCTTTTCTTTGCATTGAATGCATATGCGTATGTCACGTCACACACACATGGAATTTTATTTATTTACTCTTTTTCTTTTATATATTATCCGAAATTTTCAATCTCATTTTGCAATTTTTTTCTTCTAAGACAAGGCATGGTTGGTTGTACGGTACCAGACTTGGGATAAAATAATCCACAGTTAAACCTCTAAGAAAGATAACATATATATTTTACAAAACAATTTCCTAAAAACCTACGTACTAATACATCCTCAATCTTAATAAAAGTAAAAAAGCAATAGTCCGTATGATAAAAAAAAAATAAAAAAAAATAAAATTTCCTAACAATAAAACCTAAACACCGACTAAAACAACAAATCTTCTAAATTCAGTGACCACTTTAGTTAATAATCTAATTGTAGGGCTGTTCGCCGAATTAGGCCCAAATCATTCAGCCAGCACGTGACTTGTCGGGGGCCCACGTGACAATTATGTAATAATAGTACTAATAATAATGGTAATAAATGAATTTTTAAATAAGCCGACCCAACCGCCATATCGCCGCCACAAAAGCAACCACAGCCACGCCTGACACGTGGCGAATGGACGGCGGCGCATCGCTCGAATCTGACGAGCCTTCGTAGACCATGTTACCTTCAGAATTGCTGCTGTTTTCTGATATTTGTGGGCCCGATGATGATTTTTGGCTGCAGAAAAAAATTCAATCGATCATTATTATGTCTGAAAATTAATGTAATGTGAATTGAGAAAATAGTAATTCATCAAATTTTGATCAACGGTCAAAATAATTACTATTGTACGTATTATATGCGTCACTACCATAGGTTCTATGTCTCCACGAGATTTTGTCAGTAGATTAAACTCTCCAACGATCGAAATGGCAGCCTTAGTTAAAGCTTAACGTTACTAAAAGACGAAACTACCCCTACGAAAACGGCTGGATTCGACGTAAGACAATGACTATAACGGGAAAAATACAAACCTCGTGTTCGGCGCCGGACAGAAAGAGATGACGTAGTTCCCACCGGCGCTGCACGTGAACGTACTCGTCCGATCGTCGTACGCGTAGCTGTACGCGCGTGGGCACGCGCTCTTAAACACCTGCGAGTACTGCGACGGCTTGCACACGTCGGGCGTGCCGTACGCGCCGCTGCAGCAGTACTCCTCCGTCCCAAAAGCCTCGCACGCGCTCTTGCACGCCACGGCGGCGCCACCACCATTCTCGGCGCTGGTCGCCGCCGTCACCACCCTGAGCTCGCTGGGGCAGTTAACGTTGAGATCAGAAACGCAACCCGTGGAAGTACAGTTGGTTCCGGCGCCGCCCTGCGGCACCACCAGCATAGGGAGGTTGTAGCCGTCGACGAGGCTCACGTCGTAGAAGTCCATGCCGGCGTCGCCGTTGAGGGTGAACTCCGCCAGGGTCGCGGGAGGTTTAGCGCCGGCGCCGGCGCACTCCACGGTGCCGGAGCCGCAGTCTCCGGTCAGGCACGTGAATTTCCCGGTGGTGGCGTCGGTGGAGCAGTGCGTGCGCGCCCAGAAACGGCCGCCCCACGACGTAGGCGCGTCGACGACCCTCGACTCGCCGGACTGCAAAGAGAAGCCCGTCGACGATAGCGGCGAGATCCCGGCGTTGGAAAGTATTCCTGGCCAAACGGTGAAGGAACACTTGTTGACCAGCGTAAACGCCGCCGACGAGTGGACACGTGGCAGTAAGAAAGTTGCAACGACGAGGAAGAGAACTCGTCTATAGTGTTGTTCCATTATTGCCATTTTTAGTTAGTAAATATGAAATATAGAAAATTAGATGAATTGAAGATGAAGATGGATGATGTAAGTTGGGCGAGAACTAAGATGGGGAATGGATTGAGTTGGGCTTTATATAGGAGAGAGAGAGAGAGAGAGAGAGAGAGAGAGATTAATTTAATTTACTATGTACTACCTATGAAAGACGGTAAAGTCAGGAGCTAGTTGAGAATATATCCACTTGCTACTGAATGTTTCAACTTGTTAGTTGAACGACCAAACTTGGCATCATCATATCGATTTGTTTTCTTAAATTACTAAACGAAAGCTTAGTTTGTGATATGAAAATTAAATTATTGAAAATAAGTTGAACCGAAGATTGAAATACTTGTTGAAGAGCAGCCTTTCTGTGCTCGTCGAAGAGTCATAATAATGCAATAAATAATGTTGTATTGTCATAAGGGACACCATTAATTTTATTTTACAGCACGTTTCGGTTTAAGATTTTTTTCAATTGGTGGTCAAATTTTATTCCTTACTAGATAATGTTACCCTCTTGGACTCGACCGACAGATAGCATTGATTATATTTATTGACTAGCTTCTTACCACTTTCTTTCATTATATGATTAGCTTCTTTCAATTTATGTATGCAGAAGCAAAGACGGCTGTACTGTAACGTTTCAATAATTTAAGAAAGTAAATATGCAAGTTGCAATTGCAATTGTCTCGTGTTTCTACTATTTAAGGTGCGCAAGTAAACGGCATATAATGATAATAATAATTACATAATAGGACGACGAGTCTTCTACTATGCGCGGCCGACTTGTTTGATTATGTTTGTTTCTCGCATAAGAACACGAGAGACAGCAAAATATTCTAGTAATCAATATATTTAGTAGGCAAATTTGATTTTCCTTATATTTAGGCAGGTAAAGTGTCACTAGAGACAAATAAAAACGTCAACTGTGAATAGAGTTATATCAAGATTGATCGATATTGTAAATATACTAAAACTATTACACTCTAGTGAGCCAGCCTCACATGATTCGTTTAGTGTTTGCTTCTTATTTTTGTATGTAATGTAATGCTCTAGGGGTTTTCCTTTTTTCCTTAAGCTTGTTTTTACAAATACAGTAAAACCTCTTAATTAATAAGCTTGGGACCTCTAAATTTAATTAATTTAAAGAGATATTAATATATCGATAAATTAATAACTTATTGATTAAAAGAAAAAAAATTTAAATTCAGATGATTTAGTATTAAAATATGATTAATTGATTATATTCATGAATCAACCAATTCTTTGTAACAAATTTAAAATATATTCATGTATATACAAATCTTTTGTTGCTAGAGAAATCGACACCGGAACACTTGGCTGCAATTAAAAAAGTTATGGATGAAATTCACCTAGATTTACTTTAAAAAAAACAAGTGACAATAGATTCACATTTTAGCGAATGCCCATAATATTTATAATTGTAATAGTATGGATTATTAATTTTAGAGTGTTAATGGGACCTAAAATTTACAAAGGAACTTTGAGAATAATTATTATCTTATTATCTTATCGAATTTAATATTTTTTTACAAAGGCTCAAGTCGGGACCGGAAGATCTTATTATTTAGAGAGGTTATTATTTATGGAGTATTAAATTATAGAGGTTTTACTAATCTTAGAACTTTTATATCAAATAAAAAATTCGTCTAAATAAAAAAAGGGCAAGAAATTAATGATCAGAGAGCATGCTTGGAAACATAGCAAAGGCATCGTCTAAGCACGCACAGAGAAATACGTCTAAGATGACGTCAGTTGATACGTACCACTAGTGGGGCCCACATTATCCGATAACACTATGTAATGAAGTAAAGCCCAAAACTTAGCCCAAGATTAAACAAAAGACCCAATTTTGTATTAAGCCCAATAAGAAATTAATCATGGGCTGAGCTTATGGGGCTTTGAGCCCATCCCATGTTGGCAGAGTAGATCTGTCATGTCAAGGACGCCATCGCGGACTTTGAGGTGCGAAATTCCTAGAATAACCTCAATCACATTTGACACGAGCGCGTGTACTGCACATTCCAACAACTACACTAGTATATTTTTTTTTTATTAAAAAGGTACCCCACAAATAAATTCTTACAAAACAAGCGACCGTGGATGATCACTAGCAACGTGATGTAATAAAAAAAGACAAGTTGCAAAGCAATTCCCGATACTGTTGTACGGACCTTCCAAGGATATCCGACGTGTCGGTCACCTCTCGTCGTCGGTAGGTGGGTCTTTACCGGACAATCCAGTCCGACCAATTAGGTAACCGGGACAACCGGTCATCCTTGCCCACCACACTCTCACCTATATATAACAGCGTCCTTCTGCCTTTGATATCTTCTCATTTCCATCGTTTTTGGGCTTCGGAGCTTACTAAGGTACTACACTTCTAAACTTCTCTGTCTTTTATGTTTTTTAAATTTCTTTTATTTTTCTTTTATATGCCTTTTTTGCTTCTGTTTTTGTTTTGGCCTCAAGTTGCTGTTATTGTTGTTTTCCTGATTAGATGATTACTTCACACTAGGGATTGGTTTCTAAGAGGAGAAATTATTGCAGTTGCCTTTTTTGATTCTCAGAAAATCTCCTATATGGTTTGTATTAACAAAACATTCAAAGGCAAAAAAATGTCTCTTTCCATGAGTTGACTTTAAACCAAAAGTGCCCGTGACTTGTGATGAGATGTTGCTTCTTGCAGCAAACGTTAAATTATGACTCAACTTCACTAAGTTGACTTCATCGAAGAACAGTAATTTTCTTTCCTCTATAAATCAATCCCACTTTCCTTTCCTTCCCTTGCAGATCCACCGTTCGACCATTTGCTTCACAGAAAAACAAAACAATCTTCCGAACAAACATGTCTCCAACTTCTTCTTCCGCCGCCGCCGAGGCGGTCCAAAAGGGGCCGTCGAGAGCCAACGAATCGATCTTCGAAATAGGAGACTCCGATCTTTCTAGGCTGCTCGAACGCCCGAGGCCTCTAAACATCGAGAGGAAGCGATCGTTCGACGAGCGATCGTTCAGCGAAATGTCGATCCCATCACCGACTCACAACTTTTACAGAACTAACGAGAATTCTTCTCGGGTTTTTGACAGTCTTGTTGGAATTTACTCGCCTGGCAGGTCAGTTTCGAGCACCCCGAGATCTTCCTTTAACAGCGTCGAGACTCACCCAATCGTAGCCGAGGCTTGGGCGGCTCTTCAGAGGTCCATCGTTCATTTCCGTGGCCAGCCCGTCGGCACGATAGCCGCTTTGGATCACTCGGGCGAAGAACTCAACTACGATCAGGTGAGAAACTTTAGCACAATCAATTTCGTAACGTAAGATACTGCCGTACCTTGCTGAGATTCTCTAGAAAAAAAAACAGGAGTTTGTAAGAGATTTCGTCCCTAGCGCGCTCGCCTTCCTCATGAACGGCGAGCCCGAGATAGTCAAGAACTTCCTCCTCAAAACACTCAGGCTCCAATCATGGGAGAAGAAGGTCGACAACTTCACCTTAGGCGCCGGCGTATTGCCAGCGAGCTTCAAAGTGCTCCACGACCCAGTCCGAGACTTCGAAACCATAATCGCCGATTTCGGGGAGTGCGCCATCGGGCGGGTCGCCCCGGTGGATTCGGGTTTCTGGTGGATCATACTCCTCCGAGCCTACACCAAGTCCACCGGCGACACCTCATTGGCCGAGATGCCCGAGTTTCAGAGGGGTATGAAGCTCATCCTCACTCTGTGCCTCTCCGAAGGGTTCGACACTTTCCCCACCCTTCTGTGCGCCGACGGTTGCTCCATGATCGATCGCAGAATGGTGAGCCCCATGTTTCTAAAACCAATTGGTGATAGGAGTAGATTGCCTCTTGATATAATAAGTGGGATAGGACAGTAATCTCAAGCAAACTGTTTGTCTGTAGGGCGTTTACGGTTACCCTATAGAGATTCAGGCGTTGTTCTTCATGGCGCTGAGGTGCGCTCTTCTCCTCCTAAAGCACGACGAGGAGGGCAAAGATTTCGCGGACAAGATCGTGAAGCGCCTCCACGCACTGAGCTTCCACATGAGGAACTACTTCTGGCTCGACATAAAGCAGCTCAACGACATATACCGATACAAGACCGAGGAGTACTCGCACACGGCGGTGAACAAGTTCAACGTGATGCCCGACTCCCTTCCCGAGTGGGTCTTCGACTTCATGCCCGTTCGTGGCGGCTACTTCATCGGGAACGTCAGCCCGGCGAGGATGGACTTCCGATGGTTCTGCCTCGGAAACTGCGTGGCAATCTTGTCCTCCCTCGCCACCCCCGAACAGGCTTCGGCCATTATGGACCTCATAGAGTCGAGGTGGGACGAGCTCGTCGGAGAGATGCCGTTGAAGATTTGCTACCCCGCCATGGAAAACCACGAGTGGAGGATAGTCACGGGGGTGCGACCCGAAGAACACGGGTTGGAGCTATCACAACGGCGGTTCTTGGCCAGGTAAAATTTCGACCCGTGTCTGAGTAGGATGGCAATCGAACCCGTTGGATCTTCAAATTGATCCGAGTCTAAACCCACTTAGACCATCCATGATCCAATATCTTCTACGGCGTTGTGGGGGTTTGTATAGACTCAGACCCATTTGAAGATTCAGTGGTATCGATTGACAACCCTGTCTCAGATGGATGGCAATCGGACCCATTAAGGACATTATGTCTGTTGATTGGGATGGCAATTGGACCCGTTAAGGACCCATTGGATCTTCAAAATTGCTCTGAGTCTAAACCCACTTAAATCATCCATGATGACATACCTTATACAGCACCACCGACTCACACTCCTGTCGTGACACAAATGGGTGATTTAAAGTGGATGGACGGGTCTTTAATGGGTTTGATTGACAACGTTATGTCTTAGATTCCGCTTGAGTATGGATGATAATCAGACCCATTAAAGACACCATGTCAACGTACGCTCCTCCGACACCACCACGGGCGATCTGAGTGGGTGTGGACTCGGACCCATTTGAAGATCTAATGGGGGCGTTTAATGGGTTCGATTGGCATCTCTGTGCCTGAGATTTTACGTGTTTTGGTCACTTGTGGGTGTTGTTTGCAGTTTTGATATGGCTCTTGACTGCGGCGTGCATAAAGTCGGGTAGGCCGCAGCTGGCGAGGAGGGCGATAGAGTTGGCGGAGGTGAGGCTGATGAAGGACCACTGGCCGGAGTATTACGACGGGAAGCTCGGGAGGTTCGTTGGGAAGCAGGCGAGAAAGAATCAGACGTGGTCCATCGCGGGTTATCTCGTGGCTAAGATGATGTTGGAAGATCCTTCTCACCTGGGAATGATATCCCTCGAGGAAGATAAGCAGATGAAGCCACTCGTCAAGAGGTCCGCTTCTTGGATGTGCTGACCATCGTCAGTTCTTTTTCTTTTGTGATTACTACATCGTCGAATTTGACCGAGCTATTGTTGTTGTTGTTGTTGTTTGTCATATATACATTGTATGGGATTTCTGGGTGTTTTTTTTTCTGTTTGTTTGTTTTGTGGAATAATGAAGAAGCTTGAAGGTAATGAATAATGTGAGTTAGTTAGAGGACGTTTTTTTGTTGTTTTGTCTCCCAGGATTGGCAAGATGGAGTATGTTATTAAGGATTTGCTGTAATGTATAGATGGAGAGCAAATGAAATTATTCTTAAAGAACACAGAGGTAAAATCTACTAATGCTTCTGAACAAGGCGATTGGAGGGTGGGTGGTGAATCAATTCATGTCTTCCTTTTCTGTCGGAGAATTGGAAAAAAGAACAGCTTGGGCCATCTTTATTACATACATACAAACATTAAATATTTGAAACAGAGGATTGGATTGGGCAGTAAAGTGGACGCCAAGAAACGAACCTCTGCTTCAGATTATTACACTCTACTCCTTTTTTTTTTTTTTTCTCAGCTCAATGTTTCACAATATATATACACAAACATTCATTCAAATCTGTACCTGTCATCGTACAACATAAGACAAGACAGCGTCTTCTTCATTTGTAAGAAATGAGGAGCAAGGCGGAGATCGACGAGAGTGCGCCGTTTAGATCCGTTAAAGAAGCCGTCATTCTGTTCGGCGAGAAAACTATGATGGCTAACGAGGTTATTCTGAAGAAAGAGGTGACTGATTAGTAACTCTATTTAAAGGTGTCTGTGAAAATAAGTTTTAAGACTGTCTTATATCATCGATTTCATCGCCAGAGTACAACTGATAAAGGCGACGATCGGCGCGAAAAAATGGCAATGTCAGAGCTCGAAGAAACAAAGAGAAGCCTCGAAGAAGCACGCCAAGAGAGCACGAAAATGTCGGCCTGCGTATATTCATTACAACAAGAGCTCGAACAGACAAAAAGGGAACTTCAGAAGCTCAAAAATCGATCCTACGTTCGAGACATATTCGACCTCGACGACATCGAAGACCTCAAATTCGTCAAAAGTAGTAAGAAGGAATATGCGACGACGACGCTTTCGCCTATGCATCGTCGTCAATCGCCGCCGCAGCTAGCAAGAAATGACGGCGATGTTCTTGAAAGGCATTCCTATGTTGTTAAAAAGAAGAAAAAGACATTTTTGCCACTCATTGGTTGGATGTTTTCTAAGAAGAATATAAACTGATGTTGAAAAGGCCCAATATGAGAATATATATAATTTCTGGTACTTTTTCTATTTTTCTTCTTTAGACCCAGTAATTTTGCTTATTTCATGTATGTGAATCCCCTATTGAATATATGTGGGCCGAATAATTGGTCAATGATCACCCCAACAATAAAGCCCAAGTTTATTGATGATAATTATTCATACATAAAATATGAACAAATAATCATAGAATATTAAGATTGAAGAAACATTTCTGATATAATGTACGTATGCTTTCCTCTTAGCATGCAGTACATGTGGTGTGGTACCATTTTAATAATATATATGAGGTACATATGCAAAGAAAATGATTGAGACTCAACTTAGCTGTATTTGGGTCAGATGATCGATGTTATAAATCAGTCTCAATCTCTTGCTTGTAATTTTTTCTTGATTTTCCACCAAAATTTTTTTTCTTGATTTGAAATTTTTATTTACTTGAAATAAGCATACAGTTCCTTTCAGGTTTGGGATATAGTTATTCCCAAAATAGCCTCTCCGTGGCTGTTGGTGAAGAGCCGTTTTCACTAACCCCATTAATATTTATGGCTACCAAATAGAGGTTATAAAAATAATAAGTTATATTCGTCACTTTAATCTAAACCCTAATCACGGAGATGGCCATTACGAAATAATTTGTCGCAACTTCAATAGTTTGAACACGAACTGTTACGTGACAAAACACGAGAGAAGAAAAATGATCAAGTTAGATAGATAGGAAATGAGATTATGCAATAAAATGTTTAATTGTAAGCACTATATATATAAACCCTAATGAACTACTTTTTGCCTATGTATTTCACGCACTAGTCGTAGATTTTTGTTGTTTGGGTTTGGAAAATAAATGTCGAGTTGAATTAGGATAGGCAAAGAGTTGGGTGCCGAGGTCGTACATTATTAGGCTGTCCTTGCAAGAGCAGTAAAAGCCGAAGACAAAAGTAACATGCATGGACTAGTTTTATTATTACCTCTCTGTAAGAGATTTATAATTTAATCTTTTTTATGGACATCTATAGATATTGATATATATATATATATATATATATATATATATATAGGAAAATTATAAAAATGGGTCACTAAGTATGCCAATTTCCTAGGGTCACTATGTTTGCCAGTTACAAAACTAGATCACTAAGTATGTATATAGTAACAAATTTGGGTCATTGACATATTTTTTCTTATTATATACATACTTAGTGACCCATATTTGTAATTATACACATACTTAGTGACCTAGTTTTGTTACTATATACATACTTAGTGACCTAGTTTTGTAACTACTGACCCAATTTTGTTACTATATACATACTTAGTGACATAGTTTTGTAACTGGCAAACATAGTGACCCAAAATAAAAATGGTATACTTAGTGACCCATTTTTATAATTTTGCATATATATATATATATATATGATTGATTGGTATGAATTGAATTATTCGGTGACAAAAGGTGGGGTCTTTTTGTTTTCTTCTAGTTCCACAAATTGCTGTTTAAATGTCGCAAAGAGCAACAAATTTCATTCACAGAACATGCCATTGCATTCAAGAGTGCCTTCTCATGGCCCCATGCTTCTCTTTCACATCGATACGCATATGAGTATATATTTACATATAAAACAAATATATACTCACTTGAGGACGCAATTTGAATTCGTTCAAACTGTAATTCTACATATAAGTCGCCGTGGGGCTGATCGGAAACTATTTCTCAGCTGCGTGTGGTCCAAATATTCTATCTTAGATCTAATATTAATGTAGAATTTGTTAAATAGGCACAAAACAATTGTTTATTTGGTGAGTTAATTATTATGTTCGAACTCCACAAAAATGAGAATACTAACTATATATTCATTTGGGGAGTTTATTTAATTTATACAAGTAAAACTGTTGAGAATTTCTGTCCCACATCGGGAAAAACATATCACCCGACTCAGTATATAATTAAAGAGGCCTCTCCACCTATCACCAATTGGTTTTAGGTTGGAACCCTCAATTTCAATATGGTATCAGAGCGAGCTTCCGCTCACCGTCACCCGATTCATATGTCCACGTGTTAGGCCAGTCATGCCACACGTGAGGGGGCGTGTTGAGATTCTAAGTGGGTTTCGTCCCACATCGGATAATTCAAGCTCTTGAAACTAGTATATATATAAGAGGCTTTCTCCTCCTATTACCAATTGGTTTTAGGAAGGACCCCTCGATTTCTAATACAAAACTGAATAATCTGGGACCATGTTGTCTTGATGAAACGTTACACGATTTTTGTAAAACCGAGGGCTTTGGATTAGACGATTTAATACTCGAAAAACACCTTTCTTTTGCCCCACATGCCTTTTGTATTTTCTTTTCTTTTTTATTAATATTCTATATTAATTTATAACGACCTCTCGGAATCTACTCGAGTCGTAAGATGTTCTTCAGAGGGAGTTAGATATTTCCATTTCTCTCGAAATAGAAAAATTACTTTCAAAGCACAATTTTTTCAATATGTTTAGCATTTACAATATATATATAAATAGAACTGATGAATTGCACACCATTTATTTATTACACACGCGGAGACCAATTACCGAATTTTGACGAGCGAATTAAGTATGAATTCGACTCCACGCATAGGACATACATACTAACACAAGAACTGATAATTGCAAATCATACTTGTCGATGTTCCTTTTCTCAATTTGGTATATTAATATAAATAAACAAACCCTATATGTCAATTTAATTTCCTTAACTACCCGCTATTGAATTCCCCCCTACTCCTTCCACTTTATATATACATAGCATATACTCCCCTCAATTTCATTCCCATCACCATATTCTTTCCCAACTCATCTTCTCTTGCACATAGAGATAGAGAGAGAGAGAGAGAGAGAAGTCACTTTGATCATAACAAAGATTTAGCAATGGCTATTAGAAAATCAAGTGCTAAGCTCTCCCAAAAGGCCATGATCAAGCAAATTGTGAAACGTTGCTCGAGCGTAGGCAAGAAACACGATTATGACGACGAGGGATTTCCTTTAGATGTCCCAAAAGGACACTTTGTGGTCTACGTTGGACAGAGTCGAAGTAGACACATTGTCCCAATATCGATCTTGAATGTTCCAGAATTTCAAATCCTTCTTCAACAAGCCGAAGAAGAGTTTGGATTCGATCACGATATGGGATTGACCTTACCTTGCGATGAAGGGTTTTTCGAGTCTCTAACTTCGAGTTTGAGAGATCATTAAGCACGAGAAAAAAAAGAAGCTTTATGGAAAGAAGTTATAGAGTTTTCTTGTTTTTCTTTGCTGTCCCTTTAATGGGATGGTTTTTTCGTTGTCTTAATTTTCAGTTTAACTCTTTGATCGACTGACTTAAGTTGGCTTGGGGATGATTGTAATATAATTGTGTGTGTGGTTAGTCTTGATATTTTTTCTCGGAGGTTTAGTTGTGATCATCTATATGATTATGACTTGATATGTATACCCTGTGAGTTTGTTAATAAATTTTATGAAACGATGATTCTGATTCGAGATTATTAAAGCATGTATTTTGGGAATTCTACCAACTTCTATGTATTATGTAGCAAAAAAAAAAAGGTTTGTTGACTCAATTTTATACGTAATTAATAGTATGATACGTCCAGTAAGCATTTTTTAAGATAAATATGCTGCACGAGAGAATAAAATATTTCAAAATTAAACTCAAAAAGAAGATTTTTCAAGTTGGATATATTTCACTAACCTATTTTTCGTATATGCAGATAAATGAAACCAGAATGCCAATGGACCCAATTTGTGAAATTAAATAGAAAAAAAAAAAGAAAGACAAAGATTCACATGCATAACAGTATAATGAAATTATTATCAATCATGTTTGATTTCCGATATTCGATTCTAATCGTAGAAGATAGGTGCTTACGTAATTTCCATGTCAAATTAATCAATGTTTATGACAAGAGAACACGAAATTATTGAAGCCAACATATGTATGAGAAAACAAAGTGTTTATGAAAATGATGCATTAGCAGCTTTCTTTGAAATTGTTGTGATTTGATCCTTCAATTTGCATGAGCACATGCAAGTACTTCATTTGTTTCCATAATAAGATTATAAAAACGTTGGAATGAAATAAATGTATTAAAAAAATCACATTTCTCTCTGCTGTAGAATTAGATATTTAGAAGATATATAGTAAAGTAATAGGTTTTAGAGGAATTGGAGCCTCAGAATGTGGATTAGAAGTTATACATATTATATTAACAGAAAAAACACAATAATATATGCTGAGTTGTGAGATGTACAGTAAATTCAAATTGAATGAAAATAACAATTGCCACCTGCAATATTGTAAGCTTTTATCCAAGCGACAATTTAGATATCCAACTAATATATTTAATGTTATTAGACCACCAAATGTGTAGAACAAGAAGAAATGTAACTACAAGCAAGTGTGCTATTTGTTTCCACAAGGCACTTGATCTTTCTTTATCAGCATATTTCGTATATGATAAGTTCTTTTTGTTTTTTATTCGTTGATTTCTGAACATGGGTTTTAAAAAACAGCCAAATTTATGTCTTTATAAATAATATAAACGAGTGATCATGCGTGGCTCACGAGTTCACATCAAGATTGTTGGATAAGAGGCTGCTGAGCTGCCATGGAGAGAGAGAGAGAGAGAGAGAGAGAGAGAGAGAGAGAGAGTCATATAACCTGTAATTACCATCGAGCTTTAATCGAACTATAGAAAGAATGTGATTATTGGTCTAAGCCCAAGGATTACGTTAACTCCTTAATTTGAGTGGGCCTTGCTCTTCTGGACTTTTAACATGATTCTTAAAATGTCCGCGTCAGGACCAATAATTAAATGGAAAAAACTGTTGCGGTACTTATTTTGTACGAGTACTTGTCTCTCTCTCTCTCTCTCTCTCTCTCTCTCTCTGTCTTTTTTTTTTAATAATTATGTCGACAAATCAAAAACGAGAAATAGAGGAACAATGTTAATGTCCCACGCCCACCCCAGTAGTGACTAGCAAGTGCTGAAAAAAATATATATATAATTTATGATTGTGGGCTAAAGAGAAAATCGTATTTTTTTTGTGGTGGTCCTTAAATCACGTGACAGTTGCACTATGCTCAAGTAAAGAGTTGAGACAATTTGGGTCATCTGTCACGTGGGTCGAAATAAATCTATGTTTTGTGCGGTCTACTCTACTCTTGGTTATTGACTTGATAGAATTTATAATAAATCTTTTCGTCTGTGGTTCTTCCATGAGGTTCTAAATTAAAAAAACCAGCCACAATAAATTTTCGTATGGGAGCAAAAGAAATGCAGCATTCGATTATAACTTCTAGAAGGCCCAACTATGCCCAATTTTCGTTTGTCCGCTTTGAAGAAGATAAAGCGGCGAGGTTAGCAACGTAGCAAACCAATAAATTGACGAATCATTTTGACCACATACGCTAATACACAGTAACATACTATATCAATCAACATTCGTCTTCAGATAGTACAAACAAAATTATACATACAAATCACTCCAACTCAACACAACAAAATAATAGAGTTGAATCAACACCATTTATTACCACTAGCTGTCCAATTTGTCCCATGATTCATCTCAACATGAACATTAAGCCCAAAAAAGAAACACTTTCCCAGTTATTTCCGACATCGCACGACCACTTACCGATCAGATCTCAAACCAAAGATCAAGATAGTACGAGAGAGTCCCCAGCCTTTTATTTACAAGAACAACTTCCCACATTATTTTATTTTTTGCCGCCAACGAACTTTGAAAAACGAACACATATATATATCTACTGACCGTTCTTTCCCTTTGTCGAAAAGAATCGGCTGAACGAACGAGATTGTTTCTCCGTCGTAGGCGTGGATGAATTAGCGGGGCGGTGCTTAGTGTGGTGGTACATTGAATTCCCAGGCGACTTCAACAAGTTGTTTGCTTCAGTATGTGGCACGTCGAGAAGATCCATATGCAACGGTGATTCACAACCCACTCTTTGGAAGCCTTTATCGGTTTCCAATTGATCAGATTCCGGCAAAGATGTTCTGCTGCTGTTGCTTATTCTTTGTTCGTCGTCGAACGAAGATTTAGCGTTTCGTGTCTTTACATTGTTGTCTGGCGATTCTGTTTGGGGACGGAGAGCTTTTAATTGCTTGCCGAGGAGGTATATGGTTTCTTGACACTCTGCTAACTTCTCGGCTGCTGCAGCCAATTCGTTCTCCTGTTAGTCAGAGATATTGGTGGTTACTGAAAGCAAACATCATATGCATGCAATGAAATAATCAAAACTGGTATGGTTATAGGGATTTTAACAGCTCTACTAGATAGAAGAAGATCATATGCTTAATTCACCTGACTAGCCTTGTCATCGTTCCCAGGTGCATCAGAACTCTTGATTCTGCGAAGAGAGTAAGGAAATGAGAACTGTAAGATTTCTTTTTCAAAAAATTAGCCGCTTTCAACGGAATTTGATATTTAGAACCCAGATAGATTAAGGTGCCAAGGCGAGAAAGAAAGAAAGACTAGTCTACCTTTCTAGCTGCTCTTGAAGATCTTTGCATCTGTTAAGTGTTTCCTCGTGACTAAGTCTCTCCTCTCCAAGCTCGGCTTCCAAACTTTCAATCTTCCCTTGTAGTATGCTTACTTCGTTTTCCAACTCCTCCGCTCGTTTTTCGAGCGATTTGTATGATTCCGTCATGCACTTGAGCTGTGTCTCGACAAAGCTGTTTGACTTTTGAGCTGATGTTAGCTGAGACTTAACCTCGGCTAGAACTCGTTCTATATCCAGCAACTGTGACTTTGTGCTTTCAAAGTTCTCTGATATCCTACCAAGGCTCACTTCCAAGTTTTCCTTCTCCATCTTCAACTGTTCGAATTCCTCCGAAGAACATTTCCACGATTTTGCACTCGATTCTGATGTTGGGACAGGGTTTCCATCGTTTGGTACGTCGGGATCAGATGAAGAATCAGAGAAATTGCTACAACCATTGGGATATCTCTCTCCTGATATATTGACAAAAGCCTTATTCTCGGGCAGTGCTATCTTATCTATACAATCAGAACCAACACTTTCTGTTTCTGAATCTTTAAATCCCAGGACATTAAAGTGCAGCTGGCAAGCTTTTGATAATATGTGGGACACGTCGAGAATGAAATTGGGTAAACTGATGTTACTGTCTCTAGCTTCACCGTACTTGGCAGAACACATATCTAGCTTCTTACTCAGTGAACTTCCATCAAGATTTGTCTCAGAGATAACCTTTATTTCTTTACCAAGAATCATCAAGAAGTCATGAATCTGAGAAATGGCAACTTGTAATTCTTTGCTAGCTGTTTGCACTGTGTTCATATCGCTCGTTGCAACAGAACTGTTAGCTGCCTCAACCTCAACCACACCATCCACAGACTGGTGATTCATAGCATCTAGCATTTCTTGCATAAGCTGTCTAATGTTGTCAAGAAATTGTCCGTTGTCTTTCTCATCAGCTATCAGCTCGAAAACCTTGTATATTTTGGACTGGAGCCTCGAACAAACGAGTGACTGCAGCTGAGGATTTTCTGAAACTACATCATCTTTAGAAAGTGATAGAGATTCATCACCTTTTTGATCCCTAGTTTGGTGGTCTGAATCCGTAGCTATCTCAGTAGATGCTTCCTGTTTTAAAATCCCGGACTCCGAAACATCTCCATTCGACTGATATGCCAACTTCTCCATCTCCAGGAAATCGTCCATCAGGCCGAGGTGACTTGCATTTTCAGGCTTGTTTGGACTGTCCGAAACTTTATCCTTCTTGAGATGGGAATGTCCGGATATCGACCCGCCAGCCCACGAACCCGAACAGCTCATATTATCGAAGTTTCCATCTTCTGATGTGGAGATGAAACTTGGGTTCCTAACTTTTCGCTCATAGAAGCCTTCAGAGGGGTCTTGAATATTAGATGTGGGACTTCTATGCTCGCCATTATCTTGAATCTGAGCTTCTAAACTATGAAGTTTACTAGCTGTCTGGGCATGAACGCTCCTAGAAGCTAGTAACTCATGGTTACGTTGCGCCAAAGCTTCCTTCAAAATTTTTGTTTCTTCCTCCATAGCCAAGAGGCGGCTCATGAGAAGCTCGTTCTCTTTCACGTACTTATGTACGTCGTCGAACGAAAACTCGGGTGAGTGTGGAGTAGGAGGCTTCGCAGGGGACCTTTTCAAACGAGATTCACCGTAATCTCTGCCAAGATTTTCAACTTCGAGCTTCATCTGTGCTAATGCAGCTGGCCCGGGAAGTTTCTTCTTAACCAGGCCCCTTAGCCTCTGGCATTCAGCTTCGAGCTTGGCTATTTTCTTCACCCCTTCAAGATGCTGCTTGTTTGCCACTTCAGCAGCTCGCACGCTCATGTTCTTCTCCTCATTGCGAATCTCCATCTCCTTCTTAGCAATATGAAGTTCGTACTTGAGTGAGTTCACTTCTCTCTCGCAAGACTCCATGTTGCCCTTCAGGCGTTCTATCTCCGCCTCAGCTAACGATTTTTCACCACTTAACTGAACCAACATGTTAGAACGCTCGTGTAGGGATCTAGCCAAAGCAGCATTTTCAGCAGCAGATGTAAGGAGTTCTTGGTCCAAATGTGCTATCTTTGCTTCGAGTTCTGTCTTCATCTTGTCGAAAAGCTTCGTCTTGTTAAGGGCTAACTCGTGCAGCTGTTGGTCGTTTTCTTCCTTAAGATTGCGTATCTGCATCATACATTCTCTTAGAGCACCGTCCAAGTGAGACGCACGATCTTCGGCGGTAAGCTTCAGCAGCGTGACGGACTCAAGATGATCTTTTAATGAAGCAGCTTCAGCCTCAGCCTTTTCCCAACCTGTCGAAAAATTATTCGGGTCGAAAAATTTCCCCAATTTGCGGAGGGAAATGCAAGAAGTGTAAATTGTTAGACCTGAAACAGCTTCTTCAGCAACTTTAGCATGTTGTTTTACTAGGCTATCTTTGGTTGTCATTTCTTCATCGGCTTCGGATAATTTGTCATTCAGTGCTCTTATTTCGTCCTCCATGGTCTCCACCTGTTCCTCACAGTTCTTCAGTTGTTCTTCGTAAGACTTCACTTGATCCTCCAGCCCTGTGAGATGAGTATACGTTTCCATTGACAGCTGAACATATTTTGGTTTTTTGGTGTTGTCTTGTTTAACCTGTAGAAGAAGGATTAAGATCAGAAATAGCCCATCAAGTAAAATAGCCAAATAATTTCAGTTATAGATGACATTCAAGTTTATCAGCGCAAGAAAACATTTTTCTTAAATATAAAATCAGTGTAGACAAGCAGGAAGTAGCAGGGAATCTTGGTCAAAGAAATATGTACAAACCTTCTCAGCCTCATAAGGATTAACATCAGAAGTAGCTAAAGAAGATTCTGTTGCATTTTTTGCCGCTAATTGCTTATCAGATGATTTTTTCTTCCATGGCCAACTACGTTTATCCATTTGCAAATCTGTAGGCAGAAAATTTAAGAAGGCTTAGCTTAACAGAAACAGAGATATCAAAAGTCGTAAATAATTCCAGATCATTTGATTAATTTTAGCAGAAGACAAGTACAACTGGAGATTACATTGAGAGATATGGGATATGTCCAGCTAAATTCTCAATGCAAATTATCGTAACAAAGCAACATATTCATATATTAGATTTCAATCCATGCAAACAGGTTAGACAATTAAAAAAGATGCCAATAAGGATAAAGAAAACGATAGGCCACCATAAACAACCATCATCGATCATGACATTACCAATAATAAAACAGCAAATATCATCATTAAATGAAAGAAAAATGATATATCGGACCAGGAATTCCAACTAATAAATTAAATATCTAAAAACACGGTCTCCATTATTGGATGAACATTAAAACCTCGCAATAACTCACAGTTCACACCCATTAGGCTCTGATCTTAACGCAAGAACATCAAAAGCAAGTCAATGCATAATCAAAAGAAACAGAAACGGCTAAAATCACCAAACATGAAGATTTAACGCACCACCAATATAACAAAAAGCAAAACACTACGATTAAAAAATTAACACTATAATCGCTAACTGAGCTGAAACTTTTGTTCAGATGGCTAATGAAACACACGAAGCACAGGTCTTTAGTTTTTCCAAAGCAAAAAGCATGCTCAAATCGATTTTCCGTGGGAAAAAAGAAGAAAGACATATACAGTCCAAAAATTAAAGAGGAAAAACACTGTCAATAGAAGCACAATGCCTCCGAAGCATAAAGAACAAATGAGAAAAAGACTTGTGAATTCTTCATTCAGTCATTATTACCTCACTCGCAGGTCACAAAACTCAAATCAAAAACAAAATAGCGCGCAGGTATAGCTTACCTTTAGTCAATGCAAGTGAGTTCGAGATCGAATATCGGGAGTAGAAATACTAAAAAATGATCAAATTACAGACAATGTGGTCTGGCTATGGAGTTTGACTGTTTTTTTTTTTTTTTGTGAGCTAGAGAGAGAGAGAGAGAGAGAGAGAGAGAGTGCGTTGTTTTCTGCGTTAGGTGTCTCTTGAAAGGCAGGAACACTGGGAAGATACAATACAAAGACATACGCATCATTATAACCTCTTTCTCTCATAATATTATACAGGAAATATTAAATAGAGTAAAAAAGATGGTTGATATTTCATTTTTGCGAAAGCAGATTACGATAATCAAGAAATATTCATGTACCTCAATTTTTTGTCCATTTCGATAATAAGATTGAAAGTCAAAATCGACAGGAATGTTTCTGGCGTATTTACGATATCATTAACCATAATTATTGTTTTTCATTTATTCGCCTTTTATGGGTATTGTCATCTTTTATGAACTGAAGCAAAGAATAATCCTATTTTTTTCGGATAGGAAGAATAATCCTATCGTAATGATACCTTGGGTAAAATATGATTAATTGTAATTTCCCAAATTTGTGCGAAATGACAAGCTTAACCTTATAATACTAGACATTATTCGCTGTATTTTTTTGTTTCTTTTTGAAAAACTAAATCTGTGGCACGTGTGATCAGGAAAAATAGTACAAGAACAAAAAGCGGTGGTCGCACGCGCACCAGTCGTTGGATTTTTTTGTTAAATGTATTCCTGGCATTTTTCGAAAAACAATCTATATTCTTTATTTGTCATCTTATTAAATATATTACTATAAATTATTCTTCTAATGATTGACGTAAACTACCAAACTAATGATCGATCAGTCAATGTCGCTTCTATTTCGATAATTTGACAACAAAAATGTGTTCGAAATCGTAGCTTTGTTGCATCATGAGTCATGACTACTTAATATTCAAAACTAAATAGAGATGTTGAATTTTTTTTTCCATACTCATTTACAATTGAAATATCGAATTCGGTCACAACAAAATAATATTGTTGGTTGTGAATTTCAAAGTGTACGACGTTTATTAATTATTCATGGCATCCAATGCTGATTTTCAGAAGGGCTTTATGACTTTATATTTTTCTTATAAAAAAAAATCATAATGTCATCGAGAAAAATAAACAAAAAGTATATACTATTACGAAAAATTACCAGCTACCAAACAAATACTTGGACGTCGAAACGACTAGTCACATGATGAAGAAAATCTCAATTATGTATCATTTAATGTTTGTCAGTGTCCATAAATGGCAGTTTGATATATAAATTAAATTAGAGCAAATCTTGATTAAGGTATCGATTAAATGTCAAGCTTTCGTTAGATGACCAGTTAATCGAGAAATACCACATTGTTATTAATGATTTGAGTGCCACTAACAATATTGTTTTATAATTATATGATAAAATCACGGAAAATAAAACATCACAGATTTGAACATCATCGTTCATCATTATCCACTGTGTCATATATGGGGAAGAGTTCCATTACATGGAATGGACCACAAGATTTATTATGGCCTCTCTAGTAAAATGATGACTCTCTATAACAAATTGCATATATATAATTTTAAATGTGTGTGATTCCACATCATGATTCCATCATTGGCTTCTCAGGATTTGGTCGCAAGGTTAAGGATGAAAAATGTTTTCATGTAAGTAGACTGTCTTCCGTTATGGTTCATAGATGCGCATATAATTGATATGATTTTTTAGGAAATATTTATGTATATAGTTTCTGAAATGAGGCGTGCGTGACATAGGTATTTGCAAGGAATGACGAAGGTAGCAAGCGCTACGTGAGTTACGTATAAAGAAGTATACATTTCACTGATTTTTAATGCGTTATATCATATAATATATATATATATATATACTATTTTTATGTACACTGATATATTTGGGTGGCTTGGCCCCAATAAATTTAATAAAACCGACAAATGTTTTTTGTCATAGACTTGTGATTCACTACTCTGATTAGCAAGAACTGTATTTCCGGAAAATGTCTCAATAAAGTCAATTAAATTCATCTTTTTATGGAGTTCTAGTAGAAAATTGTTCGAGCTACTACAGAAAACATTTAAATAAGTGTCGGTAAAGATCATACATTAATATATACATATATGCAATACATTTGTACGTGTATTAATTAAAATAACTTTAACTAGAGCGCTATATGCATATATCATAGGCACTCTTAGAGCATCTCCAACCCGCAGCATGAAAATACAGTTATTCTGCAATATTACAGCTGCTATAGTGCTTTTACTCCAACCCATAAAGTCTATTTTCTACACTAATTTTCACTCCAACCCATTAACTCTATTTTCTACTCTAAAAATCAAATTATATATTAAACTTTATATCATAATTATTAAAAAGTCAACAAATTATAATAATTAATTTTAAAATTAACTAACTATAAACTTAGCATATTACTTAATTATAATTTTATTAAGTTAAAACGAAAATATAAATAAATAATAGGAAATTAATATTGTTTTACTTTTATTATTAGAATATCAAATATTTAAATATAACTAAAATATTTTTGATTAAATAAATTATAAATAAATAGAAAGTTCAACACAATTTTTGTGTTGAAAATTGTGTGTACTCTAGATCTAGAGTATCTCTGCAGATCAACACAATATTAGTGTTAGATATAGAGTCCCATTGGAGTAAAGACGTACTTTATTTTTGTGTTTTACACAAAAATAAAGTACCCGTTGGAGATGCTCTTAGGTAACAATGCTATTATACCTAATACTGATATTTCAATTTCGAGATTTACGATTACAAAAAAATACTGCATTTCATATAAAAAAAAAAGAGTGAAAAACTGAAAAACACAATGGTGTGTGGGACCACAAAGTCACTCAGCTTCAGTGAAGCAGAAGCTTTCAATAATGTAGGTCCCACTTGTGCAATAACTGACATCTCTTGGCGTAAGTCGTAGGACAGAGAAAGTGACACGTGTTAAACCCAACAACCCCTTCTCTCTAAAACCTTGTCGGCACGATTTATATTTTTCTTTTTTCTCAAAACTTAATATCAAATAATTTATTACACCAAACACACCTTATCGATTTGATTAATTTAATAAATTTACATGGCCTATAAGAATGATGCTACAAGAGACTATTAAGCTTAATAATAATATCTGCCTATGCTCGCAATAAAATATTATATGTCAATTTGTCTCTACTAATACAATGTAGTTATCGATTTGTCTGTCAGTTAGCTGGCGATTATTGCAGAAGATGAAGAAATCTCGTACCTAAGACAACTTATAATCCCTCCAAAGCATATTACGACTTAGAACATGATTGAATAATAATATGACCATACACCTTGGATTAACACTAATATAAAGGGTTGCTTTGCTGTTACGAAAGGGTTATCATCATTTATAAGACTTGAAACAAAAACTATACATAATTATTCGTAAAACAGCTTTAGTCAAATCCTCCACCCTCTTATTACATTTTCGCTTTTTACGCCAAAGCATTTCCTTTCTTACTTCGGATCCTATCCTAATCTCTATTTGCCACCAACTATAATTACTAATGTCTTAGTTGCCACCAAATATAATATAAACTTGATTGTAATTTTCTTTCTTTAAACAAGTAATAAATAACATGGCAAAAGACAAAACCCATTACTTAGCATTTCAGGTGTCGTATAACGAGGGGATCAACAACAAATAATACGTCGAATGATGAAAGCATCCGACATAGCAATTAATTGATTATAATTGGCTAAATTATCAATACTACAGATCTTTTAATATCCAGCCGAACGTACATTAAATTAGCTGAATCTTATTGTTAGATACAATTAAATAGTTGGATACGAATTATTCAAATGTCAGTAATTACATAAAAGTACCCAAACATGAATTTTTATTTTTTGAAAAGACATGAGCAAAATTCGTACTTGGGACTTTTAATGAATGAGTAGTGCCAGGCCAGAAATTGATGATGCACATGGGACAATATTCGCATGCTTCTCGTATAACGAAAATATGAACCGACACGTTAGAACTACTCCATTTTTTTTTTGGAATTTTTATTTATATTTTTCAAGGCTACTATACAATAACCATAGCAAATTATATTGCCTTCTCCTAATTTGGGAAAAAGGAAAATGAGTAATTGTGTGGACTTTACATTAATAGCCTATGCCTTATTGGTGCCACCCAATTATACGTATTGGGTAATTCAATTGAGCCCATATACCGAAATAAAAATTGTTAAGACATTTCGAGAGAGGCTGCTTATAATGATCCATTTACAAGAGGAGAGACTAGGGCCGGGGAAAAATACCGAAATACCGAAATACCGTCCTTATCGTATCGAATCGTATCGAAAATATCGAAAATTTTGGTATACCGAAGTTTTTGGTAAGGTATGATACCGTACCGAAAATTTTCGGTACGGTAATGGTATGAAAGTTTTTAAAATTAGGTATACCGATTATACCGAATACCGAAATACTAATTATATATATATACACACACCTACATATATTATATTATTTTAAAAAATATAAAATGAAAAATTAAGGATCTTCATAAACTTATTTAGCCCATAAATTATTAACTTATACACAACTTTCTAGATTAGGCCCACCATATTTTACTTATGTAACTCAAGTAACGTTTAATTTTTGCCTTTTTAATGTTTTTTTTTCAGGATTTTGAAAGTGTGAAGATGCAATGTAATTACTTTTTGTTATTCTTCACTAATTTTTTAAATATAGCTGCTTCGTTCTAATTAATCCGTATATAAAGTTGTATTTTGTGGTTATGTAAAGTTTTTTTGTCTTACTAAGGAGACTGGCTAAAATATGTAAATTATTTAAGGTTAAAAAATCTTTTTATTTTAAAAAATTTGGTATTAATAATCTATCTTATTGGGGCCTAAGGAGTTTGAATTGATTAAAAATTCCAAAACAACGAATTAACGAGTTACGAGACATGCATGGTAAAAAACCCTCCGTGTGAATGGTATAGAAGGTATGATACCGATACCATACCGAAATTTCGGTATGATACCTTATCGAAATTTAAGGTATACCGAAATTTTGGTATGGTATTGGTATGATTTTTTTGGATACCGAAATTTCGGTACGGTATACGGTATCACAGTTTTGGTACGGTATACCGTACCGAACCACCCCTAGGAGAGACACTGTGAGAATTCGCGCTCGCCGTCTCCAAATTAATTTACATTAATTTATAAAAATAAAACTAACAATTCAAGAAAATAATATTCGAAGAAAGGAAAAGAAAAAAACTCAATCTACGGTCTTCGCCGGTTTCACCACACAGCAGCATTGTTCAGAAGGTGAAGGAGTATCGATTTCAACCACCATAGAGCAGCCACGTCATTATGCCACGTCATAACAAGTTGATTAGTTTCACTTTCTGTTGATTAGTTAGCTGATTGATATCTTTAATTATATACTTCTTTCTGTAAATATAAGAACGGTGTATCATCAGATTAACAGAGTAATTTTAACGATTCCCAGATAATTCATCTCTCTCAATCAGCTCTTCTTCTCCGTCGCTACATGGTATCAGAGCAGGAATAATCCAAAATTCGCTGCCTTATCACAAATCAAAATTGATCTCAATTTCACTGCTATCAAATGAGTTCACACGCAGACTCTGATGGATCTGGCGATAACGATGAGCAGATTGACATTGAAGCTGCTGAATTGGAGGAAGATTATCAGCTTCACGGCTCGGACAATCCGGGAACGATGATAGTATCCACTCCCCTAACATCTCGAAACTATCTGGTATGGAAGAGCGCCATGATCGAAGCACTTGAGGCGAAGATGAAGCTTCGATTCATTGACGGCACGTACAGAAGGCCTGCTGAAGATTCACCTATGTACAGAAAATGGAGGAAGGTTAACAGTATGATCACCGGCTGGATTAAGAGCTCAATCTCCAAAGAAATAGTTAGCAGTTTTATGTTCATTCATGACGCGAAGCAACTGTGGGATGAAATCGAGGAACGGTATGGAGCTTCCAATTTATCTTTGGTGTTCGAGGTTAAGCGAGAAATATCCTTAGTGAAGCAAGGGAGTCTATCGATCGTTGAGTATTACAATAAAATCAGAAACCTCTGGGATCAATTAGATCAGTTGAGGCCTCCAATTGTGGCTCGAGGCACTGTGAAATCAAAGATTGAAGAACGAGAGATTGAAGATAGGTCAATGCAATTCCTGATGGGACTGAGCGAGGTTTACGAGGCCGAGAGAAGTCAATTGCTGTTCTTGGACAACTTGCCGCCTGTGAACAAGATATACTCTATGATTGTTAAGGCAGAAAAGCACAGAGAGGTTACAATACAGATGAATGCATCATCTGAGGACTCAGCTATGTTAGCGAGAAACTTTGGTCTGAAGGATTCAAGCGCTAATGCTTCAGGAAGGGCTGATAAAACTACGATGGTCTGCAACTATTGCAAGAAGGTTGGGCACTTAAAGGAGAATTGCTTCAAGCGCAATGTTGACAAGAGCAATCTTGTATGCAGTCACTGCAAGAGAGTTGGGCACTTAAAAGAAGACTGCTTCAAATTAAACGGTTTTCCTGAATGGTATCCAGGCAAGAAAGGTTCTGGTCGCATGAACTTCAAAGCCAATGCAGTCTCTGATGATCCTGTTTTTCAGAATGGAGCTCAACAGCCTCAAGAAAAGGACATCCAATCCTTGCAATCCATGATGATGAGCATGATGAAACAGGAAATGGCGAGGATGCTGAAAGGGAAACATGTGACAGATGGAGCCGGCCAGAAATCTGTCAACCTTTCACACTTCGAGGATTTTGCAGGTAGCTCTATACCCTCTAAACTTGATTTTTTGAGGTCTGATATCGTAGGAGATCGCTCTTGGTTTGTAGACACTGGAGCCACGAGTCACATGTGCAGAACCCTTTCTACCATGATAAACCACAGACCTGTCCACTCCTTCACCCCAGTTTATCTTCCTGATGGTTCTTTAAAACCTGTTACTCATATAGGGAATGTTATGCTGTCTGAGAAATTCACCCTTATAAACTGCCTATACGTTCCAAGTTTCAAATACAATCTACTCTCAGTCAGAAAACTCGCCCATGACAGCAAAGTTCGTTTTGAGTTCTTTGCTGATTTTTGCCTATTATGTGACTTACAGAGTGACGAGATTATTGCTGTGGGAAGAGTTATCAATAACCTCTACATCATTGACAACTTATCCTTCTCACAGCGGGCCATTGATGACTGTAGGCAGACATTTGCTTCCCATACACTGTCCTTAAAACAGCCCCAAAGAAAGTCCCCAAGTAGTATTTTGAATAAAGCTTTTGTATCTGTTTCTGCCAATGTTTGGCATTCCAGACTTGGTCATCCCTCTTTGCCTGTTATGCGACATTTACCAGATTTCATCATTGATAATAATGCTGTCCTATCTGATTGCACCATTTGCCCTTTGGCCAAACAACACAGAAATTCATTTCCAAATAGCTGCATTCAGACCTTGTCTTGTTTTGATCTCTTACATATTGATATATGGGGCCCTTATAAAATAGCTACCCACAATGGTTGTCATTTCTTTCTCACGATTGTTGATGATTTCAGTAGATTCACTTGGGTCTTTCTGATGAGACATAAAACTCAGGTTCTTTCCACTCTTAAGCAGTTTCTTTCATATGCCCACACACAATATCATGGCCATGTCAAGATCATTCGGACTGACAACGGTCAAGAGTTTCTCAGTCGTGATTGTCAAGAATTATTCCTGAATAAGGGAATCATTCACCACAGGTCTTGCCCATACACCCCTCAGCAAAATGGGGTCGTAGAACGAAAACATAAACACATCCTTCAAGTGGCTAGATCTCTTCTCATAGAATCTAAGCTGCCCAAGCAGTTTTGGGGAGATGCTGTCCTTACCTCAGTCCATATTATCAATAAATTACCCTCCAAAATCCTTCATTGGAAATCACCTTTTGAGTCACTAAACCATAAAGCCCCTACTTACTCATATCTTCGAAACTTTGGATGTCTTGCCTTTGCAGTCAACAATGGCCCTTCTAGAGATAAGTTTGACCCGAGATCGATCCGTGGTTTGTTTGTGGGGTATCCAGTGGGACAAAAGGGTTATAAAATATTCTGCCCCGAACAGAGGAGAACCATTATCTCGAGGGATGTCATTTTCCATGAGTCCACATATCCATCATTCTCCATGGAAGATGATCATACTGTTTTTCCGAACTTAACTGTTGGTGACCCATTTGACACCCAGCCCCCTAATATTTGCCCTATACAGCACCAAACACAGTCCACAGACCCACCTTCTAGCCCTCCAAACACTAATATTCAACCCGATTTTCTAGCTGCTGACACTACCTATATGAGTAACCCCTCAGAACATACTATGCCTACCATACGACTCAGTACCAGAGTTAAACATAAACCTGCTTGGATGCAGGACTTCATTACCTCAAATACTTGCATTGACAACCCACTCACTGATAAGCATCCTTATCCACCCCTCACTAACCATTCTGCACATGAGATATTCGTTGCAAATTTGTCTACTTTTCAGGAGCCTGATACCTACAATCAGGCCAGAACAAATCAGCGGTGGATAGATGCCATGGATGATGAAATTCGAGCTCTAGAAGGCAATGATACCTGGGAATTGGCTCCTCTGCCGCCTGGGAAGAAATTAGTAGGTTGTAAGTGGGTGTACAGAATTAAATGCAATGCGGACGGCTCTATTAATCGATACAAAGCCCGCCTGGTTGCAAAGGGATTCACTCAGGTCGAAGGAGAAGATTACTGCGAAGTTTTTTCGCCCGTCGCCAAAGTGGTCACTGTCAGGATCCTCTTTGCCATCGCTGCAATCAAAGGCTGGAACTTGCACCAATTAGACGTGAACAACGCTTTCCTTCACGGTCATCTTAATGAAGACGTTTATATGCGGCCGCCACCAGGCTATTCTCGTGCCCAGCCAGGTCAGGTCTGTAAATTGAAGCGTTCTTTGTATGGGTTAAAACAGGCTTCTCGGCAGTGGAACGAGGAATTCACTTCTAAGCTCACGAACTATGGCTTTGAGCAGTCTGCCCATGATCACTGTCTTTTTACTATGATGACTGATGTATCTCCGGTGTTTTTATTGGTGTACGTTGATGATGTTCTTCTCACTGGTCCTAATGATTCCGCGGTTCATCAAGTCAAGCTTTTCCTCGACAACGCCTTCACCATAAAGGATCTTGGCCATGCTAGTTTTTTTCTGGGAATGGAGATTGTTCGCTCTTCTGCAGGCCTTCACATTAATCAGCGGAAATACATCACAGATATTCTTTGTGACACACATATGCTCGACTGCTCAGTTGCGGCCACGCCACTACCTGGAGGCTTTCATTTTGCCTCAGTTGATAAGGACCCTACACCTTTACTGTCTGATCCATCTCAGTTTCGCAGATTGATTGGGAGGCTCTTATACCTCAATTTTACTCGGCCCGACATCACTTATGCAGTTCAACAGCTGAGTCAATTTGTTCACTCGCCTCACACGTCTCATTGGGACGCAGCCCAGCATGTATTACGATATCTAGCAGGAACAATTTCTGATGGTCTTTTCTATTCAAATGCCTCAAAGTTGGACTTGGTTGCTTATAGTGATGCCGATTGGGGAGCTTGTAAAGCTTCACGACACTCTCTCACGGGGTTTTGCATTTTTCTGGGTGATAATCTCATCTCCTGGAAAACGAAGAAACAGAATACGATCTCTTGTTCCACGGCCGAGTCGGAGTACAGATCCATGGCATCTACGGTTAAGGAATTGCAGTGGATATCTTACATTTTATCTTCTCTCAATCTCAGCATACCTACTCCTATCCCTTTATATTGCGATAATAAAGCAGCCATTCATATTACGTCTAATCCGGTTTTTCATGAGAGAACGAAGCATATAGAGATCGATTGTCATCTAGTTCGCGACCAGTTCAAGAAGGGGTTCATTCTTCCTCAGCACATATCTTCAGCCTTGAACATTGCTGATCTTCTTACTAAAGCATTGTCCTCTCCCATGTTTTTACGTCTTCTGTCCAAGATGAACATGTCTTCCCCTGTTCATCTTGAGGGGGGGCTGAAGGAGTATCGATTTCAACCACCATAGAGCAGCCACGTCATTATGCCACGTCATAACAAGTTGATTAGTTTCACTTTCTGTTGATTAGTTAGCTGATTGATATCTTTAATTATATACTTCTTTCTGTAAATATAAGAACGGTGTATCATCAGATTAACAGAGTAATTTTAACGATTCCCAGATAATTCATCTCTCTCAATCAGCTCTTCTTCTCCGTCGCTACAGAAGGGAAACAGAATCGAGGCTATTACGAAAACTAGCGGCGCAGATGACGTCCACGTGGCAGCATCTATGGCCCTCAAAATCCTCGAGGCTAACCACCGACGAGCCGTTGCTGCGCCGGCGACGGTGGTGGTGGTGGTCCAAGAACCTTAGTATGTCCTCGAACGCGGTTTCATCGCAGGGGATGGCCAGTGGGCCCACTTGGTCGAACCCATACTCTTTCTCGGCTCGAGCCAGCAATCTCCTGAATATAGGGTGGTTGAGGTACGAGGTTCTGATAAAGTACTTCTTGGCGTTTGACCCGACGGTGACTGCCACGTGTCCGGCCGGCACGGCGGCGACGTCGACGTCGAAGGCGTCTGTTAGGTGGTGGGGTCCGCAGCCGTGGGCCATGGAAGCCTTTCTTCTCCAGCGTCTAAGCATCTGGCGAAGATGAACTATGTGGCGGGTTTTACAATTAGAAGACATTTGCTTTCCAATTATTTTTAATTGGTTAGTGGATAGATTTTTTTTATGTTTTAAGGTTGTTGCATATTGATATGCTAAATCTGGGGAAAAGAAATATGTATGCTTTTGAAGTGAAGATCAAATGATGGGAGGAGGTGGTGTTATATATATAGTAGTAGTAATAGTAGTAGTAGTATTGGGAGTCGAGGGAAAACTCTTTATGATTATTTACCTAAATTGGGATGATGACGATGATGATATAGATGGATGGATAATTTTTATATATCACTGGAAATTATCTACAAGGACTGCACAGTGTGCAGTAAAATTGATGACATGGCACCTCAAATGTGTGACAGTTATCATATTGGCTCATATTTCAATAAATACCGTTTTCAAATCTCGGAAAAGCTCTTCATCCACCACACTAGGATAATATATGTTGCAAATTGCAATTATAAACATAGATATTTCAAATTTTTCCTATATCTGCTGGAAATGATTGGACATTATATTCTGAACCATCCCATGTTCTCATTAAACACTACGGATGCATTTCATTTTTTTTTTTGTACTTGGTATATTGATTCGAGTCTAGTTCATTTCTATCTCGCCTCCAAGTAACATGCTGACTTTGTTACCTTATGCCAACTTGGAATAAACTGTTATTGTAAAAAAAAATATGATTTCTGATGTGGGTCCGGCTCAAAACAGTTGGCGCATACCTACGGGTTGTGTCCAAGTTCCAAGTATGCTTAGTTGTACTAACGGGCCACCCACCGGCCCGAATATTTCTTCGACCCGGCCCGTTTATAAAATTCCGACTTGCATATTGGTTCAATCAAGGAAGATTATCTACTCAAACCATCTTTCTATTTCACCAATCTCATACTCTCTCCCCCACACATACTGCATACACAAGAATGAGAGGGCAGTCAGAAAGAAGTGAAAATTATGGAATGTAAAAGCTCATAATAAGAAATTAAATAGAGAGTATTTTCCAATTGTACTCGGTTGTTTCGAATGGCAATTACTGATTCATTACATGGAAAATAAAATCTTAAACAGGTGCTCAAAGAAAGAATGCTATTACAACAACATGACGCAAAACTGTTACTTTGAACGGACGCATTCACTTGCTCCACGTTTCACAAATATTGAGATTTCTAATAATTTAACTTTGCAAGGCACTGCAATCAGGGCTTTACTTCATTCTTTTCTGGACGAGAAAAAAAACCTGTTTCAACAGAATACATTCACATGTCATGAGATCATTTGAGAAATAAAAAAAAGGATCTTTAAGGTGAAATCTAGCAATATTTTATACTACGAAATTTGGGGAAATGGGAATGAAATGATGTAAAAAAGTAAAAATGAAAAGCATAGAGATTATGAGTGTTACCTTCGGAGTAACGTGTTTCGGAATGTGCCCTGCGGGCATTCCCAAATCAGCTAAGAGCTTTTGCTTTTCTCTTTTTCTTTGACGACTTCTTATCTTGCCCATCGTTATCAATTGCTGTTGATTCCTTCACTGTAACAGTTCTATCACTCTCAGTTTTTTCATCTTCACTCTTCTTTTTCAAAGAACTGCACCATCATTACGGAGAACAAACTTTGCTAGACACACACATATTGGAGAACAAAGGGCCTGCAAATTTTGTAAAAAATGGAGAAATTCTGGGATCAAACCTATCAGCTTGAGACCATTTGTCCAAATTCTTATCCAACCACCGAGCACATCCACTATGGCCAGCAAGCAGCGACCCCGTTATGTGAAGTAACTCTTCGTCAAAGCTAAAATGCATATGAAGATGATTTAAGTAAAAAGAGGAGATTACGAGAGAAGCCTTTGCATCTTAAATGGTGTGGTGGCACGAAATAAGCTGCAAAGTCCCAAAAATATTGTGCTCGTTGAAACTCACTTCCAATTTCTTTCTATGCCTCAATGCATGAATAACACGACCAGACACCACAATTGGAATGGAAGGTATTCAACAAAAAAAATAACAATAAAAAAAGTAACATATTACCTCTTCACAGTAAAGCGTAGAAATGATCCAACCTTGATTTTATGTTTCTTATGGAGCCGACTGACAAAATATTCCTTCCCTTGTTTCTGAAACAGGGCGAGGTAAACAAAAACACATTCTTTGCTAAAACTTCTAGAGCTCAATATAACATACACAACATCATCTTTCAAAACTCACAGATTTATGCTTAAACTCCTCACGTATGTCTTCATCAGCAATAAACACGGATGAAAAACCAAGAACCACGGCATGGATCGAATTTGAAGTGATCTTAAGTACCTCTCCCTCTGTATTTTTAAAAAAAAAAACAACAGAAAGCTCATCGTCCTAGCTTTCAATCACATCATAAATCCAGGAAATAACAATCGAAATATACGAACACCCGGCATCAAAATCGCTAGATTTACCTACCTAGCACCATATCAGGCGTCGGATTGAAAAGCAGCAAACGAGCTTTCAATTTCACCGCAAGCTCGGGAGACAGTCCAGGTACGATCTTCGCTAAATTACTCTGAACCTTCGGATCGTACGCCAACACAACTCCTTCAAACGTCTCATTATACCTAGCAAATATCGTAGCTCCCCTTTAAAATTCGAACTAATTAGCCAACACAACACACCGATTAAGTGAAACCACAAAGCTTACGTGAAGAGTAAAGTGCTAAGCTCGCGTAAAATAGCTTCGTTGACAGAATTAGCATTCGATGGATGTACAAACACCACTAAATTCGCCTCGCACTCCTTAAGTCCGTCCATTGAGCTACAAGAAGTTGACTGAATCCCAAGCAAAATAGTATTTGTCAATCGATGGAATAATCTTTTCCAAGGGTTTTGGGTAGGGGTTAAGAGGATTCAATTTTTACGCTACAAATTATTCATGGGCCCCACATAACGTCCGCGTGTTCTCACACCGGTTGAAATCTTCCGTTCCATATCACTATCTCGTTTCCTGTCCTACTCCGCTAAAATTAATATTTATGAGTATCGGAAAATATATAATATAGACATCAAATCGATCATCATTAAACAAGGAATAAACTGGATGGATTTATTTATTTTTATCATATAAATCTCATGAAATAACAATGATATTATGATTTTGTGGAATATATGATTAAAGGAATTAATAAATAAAAAAGAAATTTTGTGAACCGTCGGATTTAAATTTTAACGGATCTGATTATTTGGGACATAGAGGGGGACATAATTTGTGGGACAGATGATTTCATGCGTGTTTTTTAATAGGGGACTTTTCATTTCGGGGCTCCCTATGATTATCATTTAGGATTCAGGCCCTCCTGACAAAAATTTTAGTTTTAATGATCCATTTTCTGCAGTACCACTTCATTGCTCTGACATACCAGTATATTGAAATTTTGTAACACAAAACGATCATCCGGTACCAGTTTACGATCATCTGATACCAGTTCATTTCTGCAGTACTACTTCATTGCTCTGGCATAGCATTATGTTGAAAGTTTGTAACACAAACGATTATTCTATACCAGTTCATATATCTTTTATACCATTTTTTTACATCATACAAAATGGACCTTTAACCTAAAATTTTTCAGACAGGGTCTGAAATCTATTTTAAATATCTAGGGAGCCTGATTTCGAATTGACCATTTTTAATATCATTTTTTTAATTTACAACAAAGGCCAGAAAGTATATTTAATCTACAAAAGGACACAAAATTCTACAAAATCAATAATAAACTCCTACCAATAATCACCACAAGAACACACACCCTCTTTAAAACGGTGCAAGCATTTGGAATCACTTATAAATATCTCGTACTCGCTTTTAACCTTCGACGCATACTTCACAAACGCATGGCAACTTTCACACATCCTCAGATTCTTCACAATTCTTACAGCTTTCTGCGATGTCTTCTCCGATCTGATCAGAGCAAAAGCCAAGGCGAGCTTCTCGCTGTGAAATTTCCCGCCACTTTCTCCTTCTTCCTCCTCGACGCCAATCGTATCACGGTACTCAAACCCCTTCATTCTATTCTCCACGCTTTCAATCCATCGCCTAATAGATTCACATTCAATTCGACTAACTTCGCCGGATACAAAAGTACGAACTTTGTTGTTCTCTTCAACCCAACTCATCCCCAGAGATTTCACGGCGGGCCTTTTTACTTTCGCTCGATCGCATAGTTTTACGACTGTATTTCGAACGAAGGCGTTGCTAGGTTCGAGCGCAAGCAATTTTTCACAAGCTTTAATGGCTAACTTAACATTCCCATGCCTAAGGCAAGCGGTGAACAAGGCAGACCATATAGCTGCATTGGGCTGTATAGTCATACCTTCGATGAATTCGTATGCTTCATCGAGCTTGCCCGATCGGCCATATAAGTTCACCATGGCCACGTAATGATCTACCAAAGGTACGATGTTGTAGTACCCTTCGGTGATGTCTGAAAACAAGTGTTTCCCTTTGTCTACCATCTTAGCCATAGCATAGGCATTGAGTATGCAGATGAACGTGCTTCTGTTAGGCTTATACTCCTTTAAGGCCATGCGTTCGAATAGCTCGATAGCCGCTTCGTGACATCCGTGCCCCACATAAGCAGTGATCATCGAGTTCCAAGTGATGATGTCCAAAGATGGAAGCCCACTGAATATCTCCTTCGAATACCTCAAATTCCCAGATTTGGCGTAGGTGTCTATGAGCGAATTAGCCACCGAAATCTCAGATTCGAAGCTGCTTCTAACTACACAGCCATGGATCTCTTTCAGTTTCTTCAAAGCGATCAAGTTAGCACACGTGGGCAAGATGCTGAGGATCGTAACTGAGTTGGGCTTGAAGTTAAGAGACTGCATTTGCCTGAATATGCCCAGCGCTTTGTTGTTCTCGCCGAGGTGAACGTAGCCAGCGATGAGTGCGTTCCACGAAGCAGTGTCTCGTCTAACCCCACCCCCGACCTTCTCCATGTTTTGAAAAAGATCCATAGCTCGATCCTCGTCGCCGTTATGTATGTAGCCAGTGATCATCACGTTCCAAGTCACAACATTTGGCCGAACGTCCGAGTGCTGCATTTCTTTGAACAGGTCGTGGGCAATTCCGCAGTACCCGCCTTTGCAGTAAGCTCCGATCATCGAGTTCCAAGTGTATTCGTCTCTCTTAGGCATTCGATCGAACACGCCGCGTGCGGCCTTGAGATCGCCGCACTTGGCGTACAGATCGATGAGTGAGTTCCCCGCAAGAACGTCTTCTCTGTGGCCTAACTTGGCGATGAGTGAGTGAAATTCCCGCCCCCTCTTCAAGTCCTTGATTTCTGCGCACAGGGATAGAACGCTTGAGAGGACGACTTCGTTGGGGATTACGCCCGACGTAATCATATCCTTGAACAACCTCAACCCTTCGATCCTCTTATTACATCGAGAAAAGCCCGATATCATACTGCTCCATGTGACAACATCGGGCTTCGGGCCGTACCTCTCCATCTCCTTCATGAGCTCCATTGCCTCGTCAAACATCGCTAGGTGGCTACACCTTCCTATCAAGATGTTCCACGTCACTATGTCGGGCTCGATTCCTTGGTCGAGCATTTCGGCGATCAGCTTACGGGCCTCGGAGATCTGACCAGCCCGACACAGTCCCGTGATCATCGCGTTCCAAGAAACTCTGTCTTTCGCCTCCATTTTCTCGAAGAACTTTGCGGCCCAATTCGATTGTCGGGATTTTGCGTAGACTGCAAGGATTGAGTTGCCAATTCGAATACCACTGCTTATTCCCAGCTTCACCGTCATGCCATGAATCGCTCGACAAGTTTCAATGTCCTCAGTGTTTCCACATGCCTGAAGTATCTTTGGGAACAAGAAATCGTCGGGGACAACGCAGCCCTCGCACATCATGGAGTAGAAGAGCTCGACGACATCAGCCCATCTCTTCTCCCTTGAGCACGCGCCAATCATTGAAGACCAAGCGTACAGATCTCTTTCGCGCATTTTACAGAACACCTCATGAGCATCGCTCAGAGACCCGCACTTGGAGTACATGCCGACTAATTTCGTCTCTAGAAAAGGGTCTAACTTCAACGCCATATTCTTCAGACGCGCATGTATCCTATGACACAATCTGAGCGAATTCGATTCGATGCACGAGTCGATCAGCTGGGCAAGGGTGTTGGGCCTGACGTTGAATTCTAAAAGATCAATCGCCTCTTCGACACGGTCCGCCTTGCACAGGCGCTTCAAGGCGGCATCGATCGACGACGGTTCCCCGACGGCCGTCCTTCTGGCGATCGTTTTGGGTTGGAAAGGCTTTTGGGCGGTTTGCGTCGACGGTGCTGCGTGTACCACCGCCTTGGCAAAATTGCAGGCCATGAATGGAAAAAGGATCAAATATAACCACGATAAAAGTATATTAATGTCCCTCTTCCATGGAATAAGGGAAACTTGCGATCGACGAAGAATTCATGGCTACGAGCATCAGATTAGAGTGCAATGGCCATCGTATTCTATTTGTAGCGCTGCAGATAAGGAATTTGTAGCCTCCAATGAGACGAAGTGCGTTGCTCATCATCGTGTTAGAAGATAAGGAACCATTTTATCCCTTTATATATATACTAGGTTATGCCCGTGCGATGCACGGGACGCTGCATGTCCGGTATGCGATCTTTGTCGTTATATTTTCTTATTGGTAAAACATATGGGGATTACAATTAATATGCAGTACGTACACAGTTGATGTAAGGGAGGAAAATTGTGGATGTCATTCAACGTGTGGTTGTAATAGAAGTTCACCAAGTTGTATTTTTTCCACACTGTCAGCCATTCATACATTAGGCTTCTACATTCAAACACTAAGATATCCTTTTACCTAGTCAATGGATAGTATATTACATATCATAGAATTGCGTTTAGACAGAAATACAGTCATACAGCTGTGTATCAATTTTAATTGTATTGTCTTTCACCGGCATCATTGAACATTTCTCTACGGGTGGCAGCAGCCATACAGCTTCACTGTCGTCGTGCTTGAATAAGGGTATCATCCTAATCCCAAACATACGTTGTTTTCACGGCTCGTTATATTATGTGACATGGTATTATGTTATGTTATATTATATTATATTACTTGTAATATATTGGTTTATAGTATAATGTTTTTATATTTTATTATATTATATCACGTTATATTATATTATCTTGAACTATATTTTATTATATTATACTATATTTTATTATGTTACAATACTATTTTAAACTATATTATAGCGTATTAAATTTTATTATATAATACTATTATATATGTTATATATACAATACTTTGTACTATATTATATTATACTACTTACAATATCTTATAGTATATTATTTTATATGTTGTAATATATTATGCTATTATTTTATGGGGTCTTTAAAATAAGTATCTATTAGGATAAAATTTTGTCATTTAGTACCCTGTCAGGATTTTTTATATATAGGTACCTAACAAAATAAATTTTTTGCACATAGGTACCCGATCCCCGAAAGTCATCATGCAACACATTTGGGTACCTTATATCAACACATTTAGGTACCCTATATAACAGAAAATGGTACGACGTATCCTATATTTAGGTACGCCCTATGTAACACACAGGTATGCCGTAGGTACGACGTATGCTATATTTAGGTACTCTATATCAACGTGTTATGGTATATAATATACACACAGAAAGGTACGACATGCTAAAGAAACTGGTAAAAATTAAATCGGGTACCTATCTATAAAATTTCTGACATGGGTACCTATGTGTAAAAATTTTATCCAATTAGGTATTTTTCCATAGATTCACCTTATTTTATTATGTTATATTATATTGTATTATTATATGTAGTATTTTATTTTACTTTATATAAATACTATTTTAAACTATATTACATCATATTCACTTATATTATATTATACTATTATATATATGTATGCAGTACTTTATACTATATTATATTATATTATTATATTTATATGTAGTATTTACTTATATAATATATGTTATATTATTTTATATAATATAACATAATACAAATATTAAATTATATTAAATTATAGTAGATCATATCATGTTTAAATTATATTATTTGCAGTACGTGATACATAGGGAACTGTCATACACCATGTAATTCATACGTGAATGAAGCTCGTAAAGTCACGGGAGTCGTATTCTTATATTTCTGAGTTCTGACACTTGTGGAAGTCTTCATACATTACGAAATTCACTGCAGTCTTACACTTCCGTAAAGCCGCTGCTTTACCTTCTTAATTGCCCGAATTTACTTGTAGTCATACACCCCGCAATCTTAAATGTTAAGTCCCGTAATTTGATGTGGTAGCGTACTCATTAAGCTCGAACCTAGGCGCATTCTTACATTCATGTATGCAGTCATAATTGATACACAGGGAACTGTCATACACCATGTAATTCATATCTGAATGAAGCTCCTAAAGTCACAGAAGTCGTTTTCTTATATTCCTGAGTGCAGTCTTACACTTCGGAAGTATTCACACTTTACGAAATTCACTGCAGTCTTTCACCGACATCATTGAACATTTGCCTCTACGGGCGGCAGCAGCCATACAGCTTCACTGTCGTCGTGCCTTGAATAAGGGTATCCTCCTAGTCCCAAACATACGTTGTATTCACGGCTCGTTATATTACGTGACATGGTATTATGTTATGTTATATTATGTCATATTATTATGTTATATTATATTGTATTATTATATGTAGAAGACGTTCCCGCTCTTTCCTGGGTACGGAAGTTCTCTTAGGATATCGTTTCCCATATGGACATCATATAGTCAGCTGCCTCGATCTTAAATAGTTCCCTCGGATAAAGAAGTAAGACGTCATCATGTATTACAACCTTATCCAAGTAACAGCGAACAGCCGAGGACTCCGAGGCGAATGATCATCAGCAACCTAAAGAAAAATAAGAGTAGAATAAAGCCAAGAAAGTTAGCAAGCAAAAGGAGGAACGGATATAGGCTACCAGGTGTTGAATTTACCTGTATGGGCTTAGAATTGCAGCAGAAATTGCGATTTTTCTTGTCAGTGGCTTGTTTCTTCTGTTGCTGAAATCTGGGTGATTTTCCTACCTTCCGTAGCCTTCTCTGGGCCATAAAGCGCTTCCATAGCCATAAGTCCCCTCGGTTATTTTATATATGTTATATTATATTGTATTATTATATGTAGTATTTTATTTTACCTTATGTAAGTACTATTTTAAACTATATTATATCATATTAACTTATATTATATTATACTATTATATATATATGTATACAATACTTAATACTATGTTATATTATACTAAAGTATACTAAATTATATTATTATATATGTTGTATTATATTATGTTCTTATATTATTATGTTATATTATATTGTATCATTATATGTAGAATTTTATTTTACCTTATTTAATATTATGTTATATTATTTTATATAATATAACATAATATAAATATTAAATTATATTACATTATAGTAGATCATATCATGTTAAAATTATATTATTTGCAGTCATAAGTGATACATAGGGAACTGTCATACACCACTTAATTCATACGCGAATGAAGCTCGTAAAGTCACGGGAGTCGTATTCTTATATTTCTGAGTTCTGACACTTGTGGAAGTCTTCATACATTACGAAATTCACTGCAGTCTTATACTTCCGTAAAGCCGCTGCTTTACCTTCTTAATTGCCCGAATTTACTTGTAGTCATACACCCCGCAATCTTAAATGTTAAGTCCCGTAATTTGTTGTTGTAGCGCACTCATTAAGCTCGAACCTAGGCGAATTCTTACATTCATGTATGCAGTCATAATTGATACACAAGGAACTGTCATACACCATGTAATTCATATCTGAATGAAGCTCGTAAAGTCACAGAAGTCGTTTTCTTATATTCCTGAGTGTAGTCTTACACTTCGGAAGTATTCACACTTTACGAAATTCACTGCAGTCTTTCACCGGCATCATTGAACATTTGCCTCTACGGGCGGCAGCAGCCATACAGCTTACTGTCGTCGTGCCTTGAATAAGGGTATCCTCCTAGTCCCAAACATACGTTGTTTTCACGGCTCGTTATATTACGTGACATGGTATTATGTTATGTTATATTATGTCATATTACTTGTAATATATTGTTTTATAGTATAATGTTTTTTATATTTTATTATATTATATCACGTTATATTATATTATCTTGAACTATATTTTATTATTACAATACTATTTTAAACTATATAATAGCGTATTAAATTATATTATATAATGCTACTATATATATGTTACATATACAATACTTTGTACTATAGTTTGTGATACTACGATATCTTATAGTATATTATTTAATAAGTTGTAATATATTATGTTATTATGTTATATTATATTGTATTATTATATGTAGTATTTTATTTTACCTTATATAAATACTATTTTAAACTATAATATATCATATTAACTTATATTATATTGTACTATTATATATATGTATGCAGTACTTTATACTATATTATATTATTATATATACTGTATTGTATTATGTTCTTATATGTAGTATTTCATTTTACCTTATATAATATTATGTTATATTATTTTATATAATATAACATAATACAAATATTAAATTATATTACATTATAGTAGATCATATCATGTTTAAATTATATTATTTGCAGTCATAAGTGATACATAGGGACCTGTCATACACCATGTAACTCATATCTGGATGAAGCCGCTGCTTTACCTTCTTAATTGCCCGAAATTACCTGTAGTCATACACCTCACAATCTTAAATGTTGAGTCCCGTAATTTGATGTGGTAGCGCACCCATTAAGCTCGAACCTAGGCGCATTCTTACATTCATGTATGCAGTCATAATTGATACACATGTAACTGTCATACACCATGTAATTCATATCTGGATGAAGCTCCTAAAGTCACAGAAGTCGTTTTCTTATATTCCTGAGTGCAGTCTTACACTTCGGAAGTATTCATACTTTACGAAATTCACAGCAGTCTTTCACCGGCATCATTGAACATTTGCCGCTACGGGTGGCAGCCGCCATACAGCTTCACTGTCGTCGTGCTTTGAATAAGGGTATCCTCCTAGTCCCAAACATACGTTGTTTTCACGGCTCGTTATATTATGTGACATGGTATTATGTTATGTTATATTATGTTACATTACTCGTAATATATTGTTTTATAGTATAATGTTTTTATATTTTTTTATATTATATCACGTTATATTATATTATCTTGTACTATATTTTATTATATTATACTATATTTTATTATGTTACAATACTATTTTAAACTATATTATAGCTTATTAAATTATATTATATAATACTATTATATATATGTTATATACAATACTTTGTACTATATTATATTATACTACAATATCTTATATTATATTATTTTATATGTTGGTTATTATTTTAATATGTTATATTATATTGTATTATTATATGTAGTATTTTATTTTACCTTATATAAATACTATTTTAAATTATATTATATCATATTAATTTATATTATATTATACTATTATATATATATATGTATACAATACTTAATACTATGTTATATTATACTAAAGTATACTAAATTATATTATTATATATGTTGTATTATATTATGTTCTTATATTATTATGTTATATTATATTGTATCATTATATGTAGAATTTTATTTTACCTTATTAATATTATGTTATATTATTTTATATAATATAACATAATATAAATATTAAATTATATTACATTATAGTAGATCATATCATGTTAAAACTATATTATTTGCAGTCATAAGTGATACATAGGGAACTGTCATACACCACTTAATTCATACGCGAATGAAGCTCGTAAAGTCACGAGAGTCGTATTCTTATATTTCTGAGTTCTGACACTTGTGGAAGTCTTCATACATTATGAAATTCACTGCAGTCTTACACTTCCGTAAAGCCGCTGCTTTACCTTCTTAATTGCCCGAATTTACTTGTAGTCATACACCCCGCAATCTTAAATGTTAAGTCCCGTAATTTGTTGTTGTAGCGCACTCATTAAGCTCGAACCTAGGCGCATTCTTATATTCATGTATGCAGTCATAATTGATGCACAAGGAACTGTCATACACCATGTAATTCATATCTGGATGAAGCTCCTAAAGTCACAGAAGTCGTTTTCTTATATTCCTGAGTGTAGTCTTACACTTCGGAAGTATTCACACTTTACGAAATTCACTGCAGTCTTTCACCGGCATCATTGAACATTTGCCTCTACGGGCGGCAGCATCCATACAGCTTCACTGTCGTCGTGCCTTGAATAAGGGTATCCTCATAGTCCCAAACATACGTTGTTTTCACGGCTCGTTATATTATGTGACATGGTATTATGTTATTATATTATGTTATATTACTCGTAATATATTGTTTTATAGTATAATGTTTTTATATTTTTTATATTATATCACGTTATATTATATTATCTTGTACTATATTTTATTATATTATACTATTTTTTATTATGTTACAATACTATTTTAAACTATATTATAGCGTATTAAATTATATTATATAATACTATTATATATATGTTATATACTATACTTTGTACTATATTATATTATACTACAATATCTTATATTATATTATTTTATATGTTGGTTATTATTTTATTATGTTATATTATATTGTATTATTATATGTAGTATTTTATTTTACCTTATATAAATACTATTTTAAACTATATTATATCATATTAACTTATATTATATTATACTATTATATATATAGTATACAATACTTTATACTATGTTATATTATACTAAAGAATAGTATATTATATTATTATATATGTTGATATTATGTTCTTATATTATTATGTTATATTATATTGTATCATTATATGTAGAATTTTATTTTACCTTATATAATATTATGTTATATTATTTTATATAATAAAACATAATATAAATATTAAATTATATTACATTATAGTAGATCATATCATGTTAAAATTATATTATTTGCAGTCATAAGTGATACATAGCGAACTGTCATACACCACTTAATTCATACGCGAATGAAGCTCGTAAAGTCACGGGAGTCGTATTCTTATATTTCTGAGTTCTGACACTTGTGGAAGTCTTCATACATTACGAAATTCACTGCAATCTTACACTTCCGTAACGCCGCTGCTTACCTTCTTAGTTGCCCGTATTTACCTGTAGTCATACACCCCGCAATCTTAAATGTTGAGCCCCGTAATTTGTTGTTGTAGCGCACTCATTAAGGTCGAACCTAGGCGCATTCTTAATTCATGTATCGGTCATAATTGATACACATGGAACTGTCATACACCATGTAATTCATATCTGGATGAAACTCCTAAAGTCACAGAAGTCGTTTTCTTATATTTTTGAGTGCAGTTTTACAATTCGGAAGTATTCACACTTTACGAAATTCACTTCAGTTCAGACTCGTGTATTAACTTATACGCGATCAAATCAACTCTTTTGGTATAAATACTATTTTAAACTATATTATATCATATTAACTTATAATAAGTGATGCGCAATATTTGGTATAACATATTAGATCGAGATGTTTCTTTCCATGCGAGTGAACTCTTTTCTGTTTGCTCTGTTAAATTTCCAGGGACAGCGAAAAATATACTTGTGTCAAGATTCATCATCATCATCCCAGCTGCTGCTGAGCTAATAATAGATGCTCAAATGTTGGTGTTGTTATGCTCCTCCATACATATCAAGGCCGAGGTGACTCACGGGGATGGTGAATGCACTAAAGAAGCTTTGCGTGTTATGATGGAGGTGTCTCTTTGCAGCTTTCTTCTTTCCTGGAAACACTGTTTGTTTCTCTGGAGATTTTTTGTTTGTGATATGAATGGATATCATACATTTTCTGTTATATAGGGTACCCAAATGTGTTGATATAAGGTACCCAAATGTGTTGCATGATGACTTTCAGGGATCGGGTACCTATGTGCAAAAAAATTATTTTGTTAGGTACCTACATATAAAAAAATCCTGACAGGGTACTAAATTATAAATTTTTTATCCAAATAGGTACTTATGTGTAAAGACCCCATAAAATAATAACATAATATATTACCACATATAAAATAATATACTATAAGATATTGTAGTATAATATAATATAGTACAAAGTATTGTATATATAACATATATATAATAGTATTACATAATAAAATTTAATACGCTATAATATAGTTTAAAACTATATTATATCATATTAACTTATATTATATTATACTATTATATATATGTATGCAGTACTTTATACTATATTATATTATATTATTATATATGCTGTATTATGTTCTTATATGTAGTATTTTATTTTACTTATATAATATTATGTTATATTATTTTATATAATATAACATAATACAAATATTAAATTATATTACATTATAGTAGATCATATCATGTTTAAATTATATTATTTGCAGTCATAAGTGATACATAGGGAACTGTCATACACCATGTAATTCATACGTGAATGAAGCTCGTAAAGTCATGGGAGTCGTATTCTTATATTTCTGAGTTCTGACACTTGTGGAAGTCTTCATACATTACGAAATTCACTGCAGTCTTACGAAATTCCCCGTTACTTTATTATAATATCTAAATTTGGATAATGTCAGAAACATCTCCGCATAGTCGAGGACAGGTCGATTTCGTCCCCATTAATTTGAAAGGGATGAAAACGAAGACCGAGATTCTTCATAAACGTCCTATGCTATTTTATTTTTTATTTTTAATAATATATAAATAAATAAATATATATATATATATATTATTTACTTCTTATTTTTATTTTATTCATTATTTTTTATTAAATAAAAAGAATAAAATTCACAGCTAATACGTATATATAATATAAATACGAACACCTCGATCTATAAGTACAAACTATATATTGTATTATCTATAGCCAGGAAAACAAAGATAATCTACGAAACATCCATACAACAAATCTTGTATTACAAAGACTGCTCTTACAAAACCACCTTCTGACCAGATGATGGTTTGATTCTGTGAAGGTCGAAGAACTTAGTTATGAGGGTGTTACCGTGGGATCGTACGTGGCGATGGCCGTTGGGCAACATTCGTAGAAGAACCTGCCCAATAATGAAGAATAGTCTTAGTATGTGCACTTCAACGTAAGAAAAAGTAGCATATTGTAAACGAAGAATTAATGAACTGAAACACAAAGAGACATTAGGGGAAAAGAATACTACACCTTAACTTCAGATTTACGCATTGTCTTTATCACGAAACGAACGTCTTGAGAGAGGAAGAAGACGTTCCCGCTCTTTCCTGGGTACGGAAGTTCTCTTAGGATATCGTTTCCCATATGGACATCATATAGTCAGCTGCCTCGATCTTAAATAGTTCCCTCGGATAAAGAAGTAAGACGTCATCATGTATTACAACCTTATCCAAGTAACAGCGAACAGCCGAGGACTCCGAGGCGAATGATCATCAGCAACCTAAAGAAAAATAAGAGTAGAATAAAGCCAAGAAAGTTAGCAAGCAAAAGGAGGAACGGATATAGGCTACCAGGTGTTGAATTTACCTGTATGGGCTTAGAATTGCAGCAGAAATTGCGATTTTTCTTGTCAGTGGCTTGTTTCTTCTGTTGCTGAAATCTGGGTGATTTTCCTACCTTTCGTAGCCTTCTCTGGGCCATAAAGCGCTTCCATAGCCATAAGTCCCCTCGGTCTTAAACAACCACTTTTGTGTGATCGAAGTCATGGTTTGGATTCTTGAAAGACTGCACAAGTTGAATCCGCCCGTACAAATCGTTTCTTTGATGAGCAGCTAGGGTTGCTGCTCATCCTCGGCTTCTTTCCTCTGCTGTTCTTTTCGAGAATAGGGCTGTTCTTTCCCAGCTCTAAAAAGTGTATATCACTTAAATACAAAATAAGGGTCCTCATGCATCCAGATTAGCTAAGTCTAATAAGCTCTCGACCCTACCTAATTAACTAATGAATTCGAAAGAAGGAACCGCAACAATAAACCTAGATATACTCAAGCAGCTTTAGTACAGAAATCCTACAACAATTCCTTTTTCCCCAAACAACAAATGAATTGATAGAAAGATGAAGGCAACTTGTACCGAGCGAGAACGATGATGTCTAAGTATCGTGGGTGCAATGAGCATACGTTGGCTGCTGAGAAGAACTGCCTTCAGCTTGGGTGGAAAGGGAGGCCCGTAGCTTTTGCTTCTGCCTTGCAAGTGATGAATCGCAAAACTAATTAGGGCTTGATATGACTCTTCATTATCAGTTGGTAACCTTTGATATACCACATACAACATTTGTAGATAAATAAATAACGAAACGGAACAACTGCATAAGGGAAAAGATTGAGCCCTAGCAAAATAGATACAGAGAGTGCATTTATTATTACTACCAAAAGGGAATAGAATGGCTCCTAGCACGCATGTCAGCAAAAAAATGACTGTTCAACAGCCATACAATGAACATAGACATAAAAAAGTCTACCGCCAGGTTTGGAGCACTCTGATTGGTTGGGGGTACGAAAACTTCATTCAAAGAAAGGAGGAAAAGGTCGATGCACAGCAGCATGTATGTCTTTATCTTTACAATATAGAAATTGTCAGGAATCAGAACCCAAGAGTTATCATACCTTCAATCGAGTTTGCCCTGCAATACCCTTTACCAGGCCAAGAGGGAGACCTAAACTTTCGAGCACGGGTCCCTGCTCGATATGAACCTGTAATAATAAAAAAAACTGACTCTAAGAGTTTGCACGGAGTATCAGCCCTCTGATGAAGATTTATTAAAGATTAGAATACCTCGATATAACCCATACCGATTCAGGGTTGTACTTGAGCAGCAAAAAGGTCTCCTCTGTGATTACACTGGAGTTCGTTCTCAAAGCGTTTTGCAAAGTGACACCACTACAATTGCCAAACTATCAATGGGTCTGAGCTTTCAGATAACAAAGAACATTGTTGTTAGCTTTTGTGGTGCAAACCTCTTATCATGTGCCTGCAGAGTCGAAGAAGGCAATATCCCAGGAATTGCAGCACTTCCCAAGAAAGTTGACTGAAAACGAACTCCTTCTCATCACTAAATGCAATCACCTGATGAGAAACAACCCAAGTTTGCCAAGCATTCCCCTGGCATTTATGACCTTTAAAGCGGATAGCGCGATTATAGTTCCAAGGGCTCCATCAAATATTCCAGCATCAACAACAGTATCCTGTTTTTGCACATAACATTGATGATTATTTCTTGAAAAACAGTAGCTAAAGCATATAGTATTTTTTACAAAGAAAGATAACCAAATGAGAGCCAATTAACAGAGCCTTTTCAGTTGGATTCAGCCCTTCATGTCTACCATGGATATTCCCCATATGGTCCACCCACCAGTAAAGGAGACAACGTCAATGGAAAAACCCAAAGCAATGTGAGTTTGGCGGTCCACACACCTGAAAAAGGAGAGAAACTCAAGAAACAAAAGTTTAAATTCTAAAACCTTACGTGTGACCTGCAAAGCCAAAATTAACTTTCATATTCAACACAGATATCCATTGGTATATGCAAAATGCTTACGGCACCTTTCCAAGCTCCGCGAGTCTTGTCATTGCCTCATCCTTCAGTATGCTTGAGTGCGAACGGTTCATTCCCTCTACACAGAAAAAAAGTCGAATCTTCACAGTAGTAAAAAAATCTAATAATCTAATCCTTCAAATTAATATCAACAGAGCATATATATTATGAAAATGACGAACCAAAAAAGACTGAAGCTTACAAAATCCATCGGAAATGAAGGGATAGATCATCCTGCCCGGCCGTGAAGGAACGCAAACGGTGCAAAAGCTTCAATCTTTTAAGCCCTCGGCAAGAAGAAGCATGATCCTTTGCGGCATAATGTGTTCTAAGTTCGGCAAAACTGTACGGACGGTTATGATTAAGACTTTGGACAGGTCCTTCCTCTACACAACATTCTGGCCAATGACCACCCATAATTTCATTGTCATACAATTCCACCCAATCACACACAACTAAACACAAAAGCCCCAGCAATTTATTGCCAATAAACAGAATAACTGTAATGTATTCAGTCAAGTATTGAGGCTGAAGTTCGTGGAAGCTGTTGAATATGGTCCCAAAAGCTTCCATGTCTGCCCTCAAAACGTCGTCACGAAACTTAAGCCTTTCTTGGGGCAATGGGGCTTTCGTCATCTCTGTTTTATGGGGAAGACTGGGAAGAATGAAGTACTCCGTGTCTGAAGCTATTTCGTCGAAGTTGTCGTGGATTCTGAGCATGTGACAGCACAGAAGGGAAAAGCAAGACATATCGTGAAGTATGAAGCTTATCTAATTCAAGACAGAAATAAAAATCAAATTATAAGAATTAACCTTATATCCAACATGAGATCAAGGAACCTAATACCAACACTCGAACTGATTTTGCGTAGAAGCCGCCGCCTGGGTATGGGTTGATTTCGAACTGTTGGTATGTGTCTCTGTGGTCCAAAAGGCCTAGTCTTTGGTTGTTCTCTGTATCGGCTGAAGCAGCACATTCCTTCATCTCCTTCTCTGTTACAATTGTAAGCTTCCCTGAAAAGAAAAAAAGGAATAATCATGGATGGATGAATTAAGCAGATTAGGGTGTTGATTTACTACGACGACGTACCCTTTGCGTCGTCCTTTGGCTTTGATGACGTAGTAAAGATTGGAAGAAATGGGCCGGTCGAGGTCGGGGACGAACCAGACTTTGGTGGCGCTGGAATCTCCGGTGAGTGAGAAGTGCACTACTTTCATGATTTGGTCTTAGGGGAAGGGAGGCGTTTTGAGTCTGTCATTTCTACAAACACCAAAGCAGCATGAGGTCAACACGTCGCATTCTTCGCCGGTGACGACCAAATGACCGGTGAATGCAGACTCTGGCGGCGGCGTCGACTTTAGGGCGCCTGTCGGCCATGGCAGCTTGGGAAGTTGGGAATGGTCGGAGTTCTTGCAGCAGCCGTCGGAGGCGTTCTTGGAAGAAAGGGGCGGCCTCTAAGAACTTCATGGTGTCTTTGGAGCTTCGGACCATGTCTATGCTTTCGATACCCTCTGATAATCCAGCATCGGCGGACGGAAAGTAGAACTGGGCTATGTCGATGCTTAGCTCAGAATCAGATCGAGAAATCGCCGGCCTGATTCTGTCAAAGTTTTTCTTTGAAGATACATTTTTCCTCAATGTGTCTGTTAGTTTTCTGTGCATTATTTAATAATTAAAATGTCTTTTCATTTCTAAACAGTGCCTTGACGTACATACACTGCTAAAAAAGAATAAAAGCCACCACAGTCCGCCACGTCAGCTCCGCCCGAAGATTAAAAGCCAAATACATCTCATTTAGACAAAAAAATTACAGAAAAATAATTAATAATCCGAGCAATAGATTAAAAGCCAAATACATCTCATTTAGACAAAAAAAGTACAGAAAAATAATTAATAATCCGAGCAATCTGATTGGTTGGAGGGTGAAAATTTTTCCTAAGGGGAATTTTGTTGCCACGTGTCATCACAATAGGGTCCCTATCCAACTTTTATAGTATATAGATTACTTTCCCAAGTTTCAGAAAAATTGTTTTCTCGCATTTACTCGACGGTAATTCCCAAAAAAAAGAAAAATGAAACCTCAGCAAAAGGGAAAGAAAAATGATAAAGTCAATGATGGTATTATATGGCAATTTACAAACAAACTCTCTTACAAACAAACAATCAGACTTGTCAATCGTCAAACAAAAGCACACACATTAATAACTTGTCTCACCGTCTCAACACAAACACATAACAACGTTTAGTAGTATAAAGGGCATCTGTCATGTCTGAAAATTTCTTTGTTTACCTCCGCCACTTTCGATCTGTAACAAAGATCCCACTAGATTAAAAGTGTCAGCTAATAACAGAAATATGATTATGTTCATCTGCTCCCATAAGTAAAAAGTTCAGAAAGTACCTTGAGGAGACTGTGTCCCATTTCCTTTCCCATTCTGCTGTGCTGTCTGAGACAAAGATCGGTGAATCCTAGGAGATCCTTGTCTTTCATGACCGCCTGGTAGAGAGTGTCTCTTTTTCAGATACACATCCTTGTCGTGCACGTCAGGGCTAGACCTAGGGGAACCATTCGAAACTGCCTTGGCTCTAGCAGATTCAGTGGCTTGCATGTAGCTCGGTAGTATAGAGCTACTGACACTGCTAACTCTAGCTTCGTGCTCTTTATCATGTTCTTTTGCTTGCCTTTTCCCCGAGCTATTCTTCGAAGCAGAATCTTGATTGTTGCGATTGAGAAATGCTTTTCTATCGCCAGATGAAGACGACTTTGCCTTATTACCACTGAGTTTGGTCTTCTCTCCTCCACTTTTCTTGCGTTTGTTAACAGATACCTGGCTAGATGGTGTAGCTTGAGATTCAGGGAAGGTTATGTGGCTCTGTGGTGAAGCATTGGGCGATGACTTGAGGTCGTTTTCATACGATAGTGGCTTTTCATCTCCTTGTGAAGGACCATCAGGCCCCTTCATTGCAGGGATAGTATTCTCGGGCTGGTTTGAGTGGGCCTGTTGTATGGGATCTGTTTCCTTACCAGTGACTTCGACTTCTGAACTGCTGTCCCTCGAGTCAAGAGTAGAGGTAACAGTTTGAACTGTTGGATTGTCTTTGGACAGGGACAGATCATCAACTGAATCATTGGCGTTGTCTGAACCGGGATTAGCCACAGAATCATTACCAGATGAAGAAGTTATTTCTTTAGCAGTAATAGCAGAAGCTGAACTTAACTCTTCAAACTTTGACTGGGCTGCGACGAAATCTGGATTGCTAGCTTTTCTTGAAAACTTCTTCGCCTCTGCTTCGGGTTGTTCGGTAGAAGAATAGCTTTTCAACTCGGGCACAATTGTTTCAGTTTCTGTTTCAGTTTCCTTTGCCATAGATTCCTCTTCTCCTTCCATTTCTGACCTTAAATATTGTTCTTCAATCTCAATGGGATCATCAGATTCTTGCTCATCGCTATTCTGGGGCTCAGAAGGATTTTGTGACATAACATCTATGTTGTTTGCTTCATGACCAACCAAATGATTATCTCTAACATCCTCAGATTCTGCAGCAGATCTTTTCGCGTTATTATCAGAAGAAACTATAGAGCAGTTAAGTGTTTCCTTCTCCGAGTGCTCTGTGGTTGGTGGTTCCGAGGACGGCTCTTCGTTTCTCACCGATGAAGCCGACATCCATCTTTCTAGCCATTTCCACGCCGTGTCAGAATCAGATTTTAAAGGCTCGCATTTGATTCTGATTGGTTGAGTCCTCGGCGTTGTCTCCATGAGCTTAAAGGCAGAGAACATAGGAACGAGTAGTAAATGTGAAACCCTCTGCTTTGTGTAATGAATGCAAAATATCTAAAATTTGTTTATTTACCTTACGAGCAAATGGGTTGTAAAGGAGCTGATCGATTGCCACATATGTGTACGCGCTGCGGCTTGATTTATTTTCCTTCTCATTCTGAAAGATAGCAGATAAATTATATGCAACTTCACGGACACAATACCATATGCATACAATTAAAATCAATTGACATTACAGTTTTTGTCGGGACAAGATCGTCTTTTCCCGTGCTGTTGTCCCGAAGGGCACGACGTGCTCGGACGAGAGCTTGCATTTTGACAATGGCTTGCAGACAGCGAAGAGTTCCAACGGCATGTGTTCGGACTAGATGTCCACGCACTGCAGCTTGCAATTTTATTACATTGCTATTCTGCTTCGACAGCGATCTCCTGGCCTGTAGTATGCGACAGAAAAAGTAAACGAATTATTACACACCTATAAATTGTCACAACCACAGCATACTATGAGGACATACCAGAAACCCTCTACTTGAAGCTTGAATTTTAACAACGTTAGACTCATCGTAGATCGGATCTTCATTAGATTGTTCCTCCATATGGGTATCTGGTATCTTCGAGTCTGTCCGAGCAGGCAAGTTGCTTTTGTCTTCAAGTTCAGTCCATTCAACTGATGGTGTCTTCTCTTGGACAGCTAAGTCAGGCTGTGTCTGAAAGCTGACGACATGAGATTCTGGGCGTTCCTTGTTGGCAACTTCTGAGTTGGCGGCATTACTCAATACTCGGTGTCTGGAGGATCTTTTCCTGAAGCTCCATCCACGTCGATCGCTAGAGACCTTGGTCTGAAAATAACATAAGGAAGAAGTGGATAAAAACTTAAAGTGCATTGAAGTCATTACATCACTGAAAACCTAAACTCAATGGTAACTAGACGACAAATCGAGCTGCATCCGCTGATCTGTGTTTCAACTGAAATAACGAACTGAATTGTCCTCTAAAACGACAAAAGTCTAATCTCCGTATCCAAATCAGATAACTTCAGCGAAATCAACGGTGGAATATTGTCCAAACCGTCCAAGATAGAATCAAGATCAACAGTTTCCTATATCTATCAAATCAAGTTCATAAACTAACTTCAAGACACAGCATTTCTTGGTCTCTAACTGCAGAATCATATCCCATTTTACTTCCTAATACCGCCCACACCATTTAAAAAAATCACTCAAGACCTTAATTACTTAACTTAAGCAACATACAATTGCACATGTAAGATCCGTTCATTCAATTAGACTACTGAATCCCATGTCGCAAATCAGGTAAGAATCCACAGAAGAAGCTATCAAACGATAAAAAAAAACCAGCTGAAAATTTTAAAAAAAAAATGAAAGAACTAGAAATGCATACTTCAGAAACTCCGAGATCGTCGCGATCGACGGAGTCGTTGTTTCCACAAGCAATTATCTTCAAGCACGCCGTCGATTTCCCCATTCAAGTGTGTCGTCTCTCTGATCTGATGCTTCTTTCTCTAGAAAAGGTTAAGTGGTGTTTGATTGAGTGTGTGTTTCACTTTCACCAACACTAGCTAAGACTATATACTACAGCGACATGTCCATTTGAGTGAGCTCTTATTGTGTGTGAGAGAAGTGATTGGAAATTAAAAAATTGAAGCTGTTTAAGGAACTCGGAACCTAACTCGTCTCCTTAAATATAGCGAAGTTATGAGTTTCGAATCCGCTTATGCAATAATATTTGATGTCCCTTTTTTTTAAAGCAAAAAGATGGTAATAAAATATAACAATTAACAACGTTACTTGTCTTGCATCCGTTGAGATGATGACCTGGACTTTGTTGCTTTGCCTATTTTTGTGATTTATGTAAAATCGAGGTTATATATATAACATGCTTTAACGATCATTATCCATAATCCATATGATTGATTCGTTTCCTAACAATGATATCTACTTTCGGGTATAATTTTTAAGTGTGTGCTTTGTTAGAATTCGATATAATTAGTGCGAAAAGTCGAAGTTACAACTTTCCCGATGAAGTTGTTTCTGCAATCATCGAAGTATGAATAGGGCTGGGGAAAAATACCGAAATACCGAAATACCGTCCTTATCGTATCGAATCGTATCGAAAATATCGAAAATTTTGGTATACCGAAGTTTTTGGTAAGGTATGATACCGTACCGAAAATTTTCGGTACGGTAATGGTATGAAAGTTTTTAAAATTAGGTATACCGATTATACGAATACCGAAATACTATTATATATATATACACACACCTACATATATTATATTATTTTAAAAAATATAAAATGAAAAATTAAGGATCTTCATAAACTTATTTAGCCCATAAATTATTAACTTATACACAACTTTCTAGATTAGGCCCACCATATTTTACTTATGTAACTCAAGTAACGTTTAATTTTTGCCTTTTTAATGTTTTTTTTTCAGGATTTTGAAAGTGTGAAGATGCAATGTAATTACTTTTTGTTATTCTTCACTAATTTTTTAAATATAGCTGCTTCGTTCTAATTAATCCGTATATAAAGTTGTATTTTGTGGTTATGTAAAGTTTTTTGTCTTACTAAGGAGACTGGCTAAAATATGTAAATTATTTAAGGTTAAAAAATCTTTTTATTTTAAAAAATTTGGTATTAATAATCTATCTTATTGGGGCCTAAGGAGTTTGAATTGATTAAAAATTCCAAAACAACGAATTAACGAGTTACGAGACATGCATGGTAAAAAACCCTCCGTGTGAATGGTATAGAAGGTATGATACCGATACCATACCGAAATTTCGGTATGATACCTTATCGAAATTTAAGGTATACCGAAATTTTGGTATGGTATTGGTATGATTTTTTTGGATACCGAAATTTCGGTACGGTATACGGTATCACAGTTTTGGTACGGTATACCGTACCGAACCACCCCTAAGTATGAAGCATCTAATGACGTTGTCGACTTTTGTTTAGTCAGTGGATGATTACAACATTTGACTTAACGATCAATGATTACTTGACATGATTACGAACTTGAATTTCATAAACAATTATATACGACAATAATAATAAATAAATAGATAAATATGCAAATACTATATACTCATTCTGTTCCGTATTAGTTGTCGTTCTAAGCATTTTACACACAACACATACTAAGAAATGAGTTAAAATGTCTTTTATATCCCTCATTATATATTTTAATCACTATTTCCCATGCTATTTAATACTAGGGAAATCCAATATATCTTTTTCTTGAAAAAAACAAAACGACATCTTTTTAGGAAAAAAAAATCTCGAACAACTAACAATAAGGAACGGAGAAGGTATAATTTTGGTAAGTCAATTTGAATAATAATTACCATTTTGTCACTAATGCTAATAGTATTAATAACGAAGTAATAAATAAAATGCATATACTATTTGTAATAAAAGTAAAATCAATATTTATATACTGTTTAAATTAATTATTTAAGAAATTTATAATTTTGTTATATAAAATTAACGAGTACTCGTTCGGAAAAAAAATTCACTTTATCAAATGTGCTTGAGAAGATTGAGAGGGGGCATCATGTGGTTGATAAGTAATATATGATGTTGCTAGTTTTCCAACATTAATGACATCGTATCCGTATGGTTTCCTTTTTCCACAACTTAATATTTATTTAATAGGAATATTTTTTATATTCGGAAGTTAACATGTCATGAATCCACTAAATATGTAACTTGACCACACGGTTTTTCTTAATTAATCACCTTAGATTGCTTTATGTACAAGATACATATACAAATTACAATAAAATGTTATCCCTACGACTGACGCCAAACAATTCGAAAAAGTGACTAAACCCCAAACCAGATGAAAATATCTTAATTTTATCTAACTACTAAGTTATGGAATTTGAAACATAGCCAATGAATTATCATCTCATTCGTCAATAATGAAACAAATAAATAAACACAGCAAAGAGAAACATAAGTTACCTGAAACACATAATGTTATCACCATGTCAAGTAAAAAACATCAACAAGACACTTTACATGTCTTCAAGACAAATAATATATCGAACAAAGGCCAGAAAGCAACCTATGTACACACAATGCATGAAGTGACTGGTTCTTCACCAGCAATAATTAAGAAGCAAATACTTATCATTTTCATGGATCACTTGAAGAAGATTGCTGCTGTAACTTCTGTTTAACACGGTCGGATAATTTCCCGTGTTGCTTTTCATACTCTTCTTTCAGCTCCTCCAAGCGCTTCGAGACCTAACCAATCGTATAAAGAAACTACGATCACCGCGTTTCGAAGTCATATGATGCTGTAATGAAAGATATCATAAAAAAAACCTTAATGGAGTAGGCCATTGGTAGTAATGTGTCAGGGTTCATGGCATCCTCGGGAAAATTACGTAATGCATGAATGAGTTTTTCGAAAGGTAGGTTGACCTGTTATCATATAGGAAAGTCAATTATTCCATCGCTCACAAAGCAAAGGTAAAGAGAATAGACGAATGAAATTCAGATAAATTACCAGATCATCATGGCAGTACTTCAGTAAAGCTAAACCAACTTTGAACACGATTTTGACCCCCTGTAATAAGTAGGGTCAAGAAATAAAATTTTTTGAAGGAGAGGAATTAGACGAAAGTTGACGCTTTTCTGTTACGCACAACAAAGAAAAAAAGATGGCCCGAACTGACCTCGTGAAGAAATACGTCCCAAATCCTAAGAGCCAAATGGAATGGGAATGAGTATGAGAAGACAGTAATGAACCACTGGCTTGCGTACATGCTTGGATTTATCATTTCTTGTGTAAAATGTTCTCCTAATTTAGGCATATGTTCTCTCACCAACTGGTCAAAATGACTTAGATATTGCTGTACAAGAGGTAAACCAACCTGCATACACAAGTATATAGCATCCTGATTGTAAAATTAAAATTGCAAACCATGTTCTCCTAATACAATAGATAGAGAAAATTTGTTGTAGATATTTTGTATACTGACCACAGCCTCAAATAAAATATTAGGAAATAAGATTACCAGGTAAAGCCCTTCCATTGGGGCATGAACAGCTCCTTTTAGAAGAGCTACTAACAACCAAAACGCATCCTCCTCACTCATGTAGAGCAGTAAGAGACCAGCAACAAACCCCATGCCCTGCCCAATGTTATTACATTATTAAGCGAGCTAATAGTTTTAGAAATCAAAGTTTGCACTGGCAGATAACTGTTAAGAACCTGCACGTATCCAACGTCTCGGTCATACACAGAATATGCTTTTAGAACATTATATAGAGATCTCTGTCCTGGACCATGTCTTTGCCTGTAGTAAATATGCGAAGGAAATGTTCGAGAGATGTCTCGGATTATATCAAGCTCCGAAGCAGATGTCTCATATAAGACTAATTGCTGCAGAAACAGGAACAAAATGCAACAAGCACAGAAATAATTACAACTCTTGGTTGTATCATCAATGGAAAAACAAACACAAAGTCGACTTGTGCAGCAACCATATTATTATTAATCATTTACTAGGACATGGCAGGATACTGCAAATAAGTATTTTGAATCTCCCTAAATTACCTCATAGACACCTGGATTCATGAGTAGGAGGTCTCGACTTCCAGAGATTAATTGCCAAACAAGCCCTCTTAGGCAGTCAGGAATTCCCTTCCTTATTCTCCTTTTAACAACATGAGGTTTCCTCCTAACATAATGCTTCCAGTCACTTCCACCAACCCCTATCATTTTTCTCCATTTCCTTATTCTTCTCTCCTCCCTAGGAAATATATAACAAACACCACAGGTTAATACTAGTTTATTTTTTTTAAATTAACGCCAACGGTTAGTGGAGCAAATGCCAAATATAAAGCAGTCTTCCGTGATCTGAACGGTCTGATAACAATCAATATGCTACATTATCAATTTTGAGGCACTAAGAGTTCAGCAGAAATACCAGCCCGCCATACCATGTTTAACATCCCACACTATGTGACGAAATTCTTTTTCCAAGTGATACCAACAAACATGTATTATTATTCCAATCCAAAATGTTTTTATACCTCTCATACTCAGAGGCCGATTTACTCTTTGTCAAAACTTCAGAAGCATCATCCTGCTTTACAAATCCAAACCTATCAACTTTAGGCGGTGGAACGGGTTCAGCCTCACGATCATCTCCTTTCTTCTTTTCCATTCCACCTTTTTTTAAAAAAAAAAAAAATTACAAACCCCTAAGCCCTATAAAAGCTGGTCCGCCATTTTCTTCAATTCGAAACTCCAGAACCTGCAATGCATTAAATGATAGGGACAGACGTTAAGGAACAATATAAAACATAAACACCAACAGAAAACTCGAAAAAAAACCGTGATAAGATGATTCCACGGAAATCGGACCACAATCAACAGGGAATTGGTGAATAGCATCAGAATACAACACAAATAACCCCAACAAACGTTGATCGAGTTCGCTGGTCACTGAAATAGCACCAATTATTAACAGAAAGGCAGAGTCAAGAAACTACTAACCAAGCGGGATCATGAGATGTTCGATCCTCCAACATTCGAGCATATACGATCCTTTTCACCTTCAGATGATATTTCTGTTTAATTTTAATTTTAGAAAGTTCAGAGTGTTTTTGAATCATTAAACCCGAACCGCAAAACTTTAACCGAACCGGTTTGACCCGCCCATTTGTTGGCATAAAATAACGTCTCGGCCCAATCCGAACAAAGCCCAAATAAATTCCAACGCAGCCCAATCATCTTCGTAGCCCAAAAGCGTGAGATTTGAGCTCTATTTTTTTTTTCCAAAAACTAATACTAAATATTCTAGATTTCTGTTCTTTAATCGATTAATAAGTAAAAAATAAGGTTATACATATTCTGAATTCTATTTACTCTACGTTAACATCTCTTTTAGGCCATAATTTTCAAATTTCCATTTGAAGTAAAAAATCAAACTGTAGTCTTTTCCATACAATGTAATAAAATCATCACAAGAACAGAACAATCCGAATACTGAAACAATTATCATCTCAGCAGTCCAAAAAAAAAAAAAACAGCGAAGAAGAGAATCACTTCGCAAGTTAACATAATCGTATAACGTTATAACCATCTCAAGCAAAGACGACGGAAGTAGATTCGGACTAAAACTAGATTTTGGACATCTTATTGAATCGGAGAAGAGTTGTACGTATGTATGTATGCGCCTACTACACGGGGGCAGCTGAAGTAGTCGTGGTCGAGTTTGAAGAGTTTTGAGAAGATAACCTTTGATTAGGCTGTTGTTGCATTGTGAACAATTGATGCTTCATAGGATTATTCTGCTGCTGCTGCATATTTGCGTTTGATGTCTCTTCTCTTAGCTCCATGTTTGATAGCTTTAGACGCTGAACTTCTGCGTTTAATGCCTCATGAAGAGCTGACATGTAAGCGATTAAAAGAAATTTTAAGGCGAGGTTATTATCACGAGCCATTACGTAGAACGATGAAAGGACATGGTAACTAAAGTGTCTGAAAAGCATCAGCAAATGGAAGAGGTGATAAATGTTATTATTTCCGTACCATCTCTGAGTTGCGCTTGTTGCTCCATAGCTTGAAGACGGAATTTCAACTCGTTATTTTGATTGGTCAACTCAGTGTAGTCCTTCTGTAATGGGAGCATGCGTAAGCATGTCATAGGGCATCTAGTAATAAGCAAACGCTCATAGTGTAACTAACCTGTAGAACAGTAACTTGTGTAGACAGCATTGTCGCCTCAGTTTGCAGCGTCTGAACCTTATGTTCCAATTCTGATATGTATCGCAGCTTTCGCTCCTTAGACCGAGCAGCCGACTGCCTATTCGCCAAAATCCTGAGACCCAAAAATTATATGAGAGAGAGAGAGAGAGAGAGTTTAAATAATTCCGAAAAGAGCCTTACCTCTTAGCACGTTTTGGGTCAGATACTGCAACCTCGGCGAGCCTATCATCAGACATAATCTTCTTGATCTCAAGATCAGTGAACTCGCCATGTGGAAGATCCAAGTTGAGCTTGTTGGCTGAATTATCACTGTAAGAATTGCTAGGAGAGAGCTGATCAGCACTACACTGTAGTTTAGGAGAGTCGTCGCCTAAGTTAAACTTTCCAATCCCGCTATCCATAGAAAGACTCCTGTAATGACGAGAAGGTGGTGCAATATCGCCCGTGGCACTTCTCTTGACTCCCAAGGACTCGAAACTGTCGCCGTTAGAAGTACCACTCATTTTGAACCCACTGGGAACACTGACCTTATCCATATGTCCCAAATTCATAAACGAATTGAACAATTCGTCCACCACTTCACCTTCAGATTTCTTATCACCGAAGCCCTCGAGAGTGTTCTTACCACCGTAACTAACCGTACCCGTCTCTTTTAGCTTCAGTTCAGCAGGCTTGTTGCTCTCTCCCATGCTCTCCGTTCTTCCCTGAAAGCCTTTACCACTTATGGGAACTAACTGAGGCGAGGACTGAATCATAGCAGAGAACCCTAAAGGAACATCACTGTTCGAACGACGATGTCCTTTACGAGGAGGGAGAATATTATTACTACTACCATCGTTGCCTCGAAATGGGTGATTTTCTCTGTGAAACAAAGGAGGCATTGGTGGTCGTGAACTGATGTCGATCTCTTCCATAGAGACGTCCTTAAAGCTTTTGGAGTTTGAGGATGCTAATGAAGATTCGCTACGAGGAATAGGGCTCAATGGTGGTAAGCAATTGTTTCCGAAGAAAGTGGGTTGAGATAATGACCTTGAATGGTTGATTGAATCCCCAATGTTAAAGTTCTGACCCATTGGTTGCTTCATGTTCGAATGAGCCATTGAAAGAACTAAAGTACTAATCCGAGAGAGTACTTTGACCTAAACTCGACAGTTCCTCACAAAGACTCAAACTTTACGATCTCAGGACAAAGACCGTTACCTCAAACAGGCTTTTATTCAAACAGATTGTCTTAATTAACCCTTGCTCGAAATACCCTAAACAACAAAGAACACAAAGAAGCAATCACCTGATATTTTTCAGCTGCAGTCAACCTAAATCAAAAACCCTGAAAAATAAACACACAACAAACTTGAATTGTAATTTATAACGAGTCAAAACGAGTCCATCAGCATAAAACCCTCAATCAGCACAAGAATCTCCAATTGAAAAAAGGTGGGGGGAATGAAATGAGAAGCACTCAGCAATACCGTTATGAAATATTAGAAAAACTTAACATCAAAACAGAGTTTGGGCCTCAGCTAATGATAATCGTATTCGTACCTGATAAAAAGGAGCCAATCAAAACAAAAAACGAAACAATAAATATTCAACTCCGCTGAGTGATGAAACCGCGAACAAACGTTGAAGAAACTGAATTTACGAGAGACTTTTCACTTGCAGTCGCGCGTTTCCCGCTGCAACTGGCGGTGATTACGTTGAGGAAATATAAAATTAAATTGCGTGTTTGTGTGTGTGAGATGAAGAAGACAAAAAACATTGGGAGATTTTGCAACTGAGAATATGAAAGAATGTAAGAAAGAGAGTCGCGTGAGGTCGCGTGTACTAATTTTCTTTTATGTTTTCCCTTTTTCTCATTGTTTTCTTTTCTTCTTCCTTTCTTTCAATTTTATTTTAATATCTAACATTAATATAATATCAAGGTTTTATTCGGAGTATCTAATTTATTAGATAAAGATACGCTGAGATCGAAGATTAGGCAGAGAGGCAATCACAACGTTTTCATTGTAAAGTCCGACGTGGTTGTATGTTACTAATTTCAAGATTTGCATTTCATTTGAATTTTCATCTGAATTTGGCAATAAATGTCAACGTGACGGGTACAATGTTCGGGAGTACTGGACCTACATGGGTTATATTATATTATATCCGACAATATTAATTACTGTTATTCAATATCATAAATAATGAATTAATTAATATACTACGTGGTGTTGATGTAATAGCAATACGGCAATTAGTATCATCGCATTGATCAACGTTTTCTTTTTCCGCAATGACAAAATTATTGTTGAAAGCATTCGTCGTTTCCACTCATAGCACAAGAATTTTGATATTACCTTGTAATTTATTCGTCGTGAGATATTATGATGGAAATTATCCGACATAAGACATCTATTGTCAATGTCAAATTCAACTCGACCATATCGAATTCAAAAATTCGAACCAAGGCTCAAAAAATCACAATTCCATCGAATTAAATCAAATACTATGCAACACTAACAAGAACTAAAACACAACGCATCACAAATTTGAATCCAAAGAGGAAATAAATCTACCTTAAATTGACTAAGAGAAAAGCAGTTCACTTTAGCTCCTCCAATTAACAATAACGACCAAAATAAATAAAAAAATAGTAAAAAAAAAAAAAAGATCAGGACGGCGAAGAGACCCTAGTCGGGTCGCCCGAAGAACCCGCCCCGCGACCCGCCCGACACCCTTCGAGCATAACCACCACCTCGCCCATCGAAGGCCGCTCCATAGGGTCCGCCACTGTGCAAAGCAGCCCAACCTTCACACCCATCAAAAACTCCTCCCACTCCATAGACTCAGGCTCGAGGTCCACCACCAATCCCGGGTCAACCAGATCCATGACCCGCCCGTCCGTCAGCATCCTCTTGACCCAACCCACCAAACCCTCCTCCTCCTCGGGCAAAAAGCCCGTGGGCTTCTTCCCCGTCAGCATCTCCAGCACCACCATCCCAAAGCTATAAACGTCCCCCTCCTTAGTGGCCCGGCCCGTCGTCCCCACCTCGGGCCCAACATACCCTAACGACCCGACCCGCCCGTCAAACGAGCACAGCCCATCCAATCCAAATTCCGAAACATGGGCTTCGAAGTCCGCGTCGAACAAAACATTCCTCGGATTGACGTCCCCGTGGGCCATAGGGACCGCGTGTAAGAACGCCAGCCCTCGGGCTATCCCGAGGGCGATGAGGTGCCTCATGGGCCAGCTCAGCACGGGCCCGGGCCCACCTTGATGGGCCCGGCCCGCTTCTTGGAGGAGAGTCGTCAAGTTTCCGTTGGGCATGTAGTCGTACGCCAGAAGCCTCACGTCGGGTGGCGGGCCCGCGTAGTACCCTCGGAGGACGGTCAAATTCCTGTGTTTGACTTTTCCCAGAGCTTCGGCGAATTTACGAAAAGCGCCCTCGTCGATCGCCGCCGAGGCTAACAATAGGCGGTGGATCGCCAGAACCTTTCCGTCGGGAAAAGTAGCCTTGAATAACAAACCGTATTTCCCTCGGCTAAGTACGTTCTCCTCGTCGAAGTGTCGAGTGGCTTCTAGCGTTTCGGCGTACGTAATCTTCTCGTCGAACATCACGAGCTTGTCGTGGGCCCCGTTTTCGCCTCTGGGACTAGGGCTTCGCTTCTTTTCTCCCATCGCTCGGAGATTTCTGCGCCATTTACAAAGAGAGTATACGTAGCCGAAACAGCATAATAACAGAGCCAAGCCGCTTACTACAGCAACTGTAATAAACAGAATCAGCTTCTTCCTTCTTCTTCTTCTGAGATTAGCGTTCTTGCATGTGTTGTTCAACGGTTTTCCGCATAAGCCTCTGTTGTTGGCGTAGACCGACGGGTCGGGAAAACGAGAGGCTAAACCCGCCGGAGTTTCGCCGACGAGGTTGTTAGAGGATAAGTTCAAGTGATTCAGAGATGGGATTTGCGCGATGTTCGAAGGAATTTCGCCTGAGAGATCGTTCGAAGAGAGGTCGAGGTTGGTTAGAGAAGATAGCTTGTATAACGTATCTGGGATTTTGCCCGAGATTTGATTCGAGTCCAATAACAGATCGACGAGAGACGAACACTTGGATATAGCTTCTGGGATTTCGCCTGTTAGACTGTTTTGGCCTAAATCGAGCCTCCATAATACGTCATCTAAGTTCGAAAACTCGCCGGGAATTTTGCCTGTGAGTTGGTTTCCTCTGAGCTCTAGGGCTTCGAGCAAAGAACAGTTAGACAGCTCTGATGGGATGGAACCGTTCACTCGATTATGGGACAGAGAAAGAACCCTCAACGATGTTAGAAATCCATACGTACTAGGGATCTTTCCTGTGAAAGAATTTACCGAAAGATTGAGATGTTTGAGGCTCGATAAGCTACTGAAACCTTCAGGGACTTCGCCGGACAAAGAATTTTCTTTGCAAGGCAACAACTTGCAAGCTCGGCAGTCCGAAGATTTCTGCTGGTAATTCTCCAGACAAGTTTTGTTTGCTCAAATCGAGGGACTCTGAGATTCATAAGATTCCCAATGGTCGAAGAAATTGTCCCAGAAAATCCACAGCTGCTCATGTTTAGCACCTCCAATCGTTTGAACCGCTCGAAGTTCAACAGAAACTGACCTGAAAATCTGTTGTTGCTTATGCTCAGTGTGGTCAGATTTGTGAGCCCTGTCAGCTCATTAGGCACTGTGCTGCTCAGACCATTGTTGCTCAAATCTAATACTTGCAATGAGCTGAGAAGGGCTAAGCTCGATGGGATCGAGCCGGCTAATGAATTCCCGCCAAGAATCAACGTTGTTAAGCTGTTCATCGACCCTAAGAACTGTGGTATTGGGCCAGACAGATGATTTTCCCCGACATCGAAGACGGTCAGTCTCTTACATTGTGCTAAACTCCGAGGAATACTACCAGTTAATGAGTTGTTTCCAACCTTAAACTCCTCGAGATCTGGCAAAGAAGTGAGGAGATCGTCTCTGAGGTTCCCAGTTATCGAATTCGAAGATAAATCGAAGACCCTTAATCTCCCGAAATTCGATATGTAATTGGGAAGAACACCGTTTATCTGATTCTCGTGAAGATCTAAGACCTCAATCATGCTTTTGAGACATGGGTTTGGATTCTTACCAGCAATGTTCTCTATGCCTGTGAGTGAGTTTACGCTAAGGTCCAAAACCCTAATCGTTGAGTCGGAACAAAACAGAGAAGTTGATACCTCGCCGGTTAATTGGTTCCTTGGAAGAGACAAAGTCTGCAAACTCTTTAGCTCCCCAATCGTAGGTGGGACCACGCCGGAGATCCTATTTCCTCCGATGCTGACGTGGACGAGCGACGTACAGTTGGCGAGCGCCGAAGGTAAGGTTCCGTACAGTTGGTTGTCGTCGAGCAGCAGTTGCTGTAGCTTCTGCAGCATTCCGATTCCCGCCGGGATTTCGCCGGAGATGCGGTTGGAAGATAGGTTGAGGAGCTGCAGTTGGTGGCCGGCGGAGAAGTTCCCCGGAACCTCGCCGGATAAATCGTTGGACGACAAAACGAGCACGCGCGTGCTGGCCGGAACGTCGCCGGGAATTTCCCCGGAGAGGAGGTTGTGAGAGGCGTCCAACACCTCTAAATTCGTGAGGTCTGAGAAAAAACCCACCTCGCCTGAGAAAGAGTTGCGCTGCAAGTAGACGGCGCGTAGCGAGGCGCATTCCCCCAGCGCGCGTGGGATGGACCCATTAAAGGCGTTCGAGTGGAGGCTCAGCCTGCGCAGGTGGCGCAGCTCAGCCACTCGGTCCGTGAACTGCCCGGCTAGCCCGGCGCGTGGAAGTTCGAGCTCCCAAACGCGGCCAGACCCATCGCAGGCGATTCCGTTCCAATCGCAGGGCGCCGACGCCGTGGACTCATCCCAACCGTCCATTACGCCACGTGGGTCGTCGAGATTTCGCCTGAAGGCTAGCAGAGATTGGACCTCCGATTTCAGACAGACGACGCATGCCGCCCTTAAGGTGGAGACGATGAGGACGATGTAGAGAGAGAATGAGGGGAGGAGTTTACTGCTGCTAACTGTTGACATAAAAAATGGACGAAAGCTTTTTATATATTTACGCTTTGTATATCTGTGGTGATGGAAATAGCAGCAGAAGAAAAGCAGTAACGCCACGCCATGTGTGTGTTTGAGCAGAGGCTGAAAGTGACGATGAAACGCTTCACTCATTTGAATTTTCTTTAACTTTTTTTTTTTGCATCATTACTACAAACATCACGCTTTGCTCTATTAATTGCGTGAGTGTTTTCTTTTTCATTTAAAGACTTTGAACAAGAAAAATTATATGAATAGTCAGTGAGTTAAAATTTCTAATATTATAATTCAATTACAAAGGTAGTCAGTCATTCTCACCAAACAACCCGCTACTCTACTCATCGACTCTGCGGAATTGAATTCATGAATGTCCATTCTTATGTTATTTATTTATTCAATGAAATTATTAAATAGTCGCCATAAAGTCTTGTGAACCCTTTTTTTTTTCTGAGCTAACAGTGAGTTCGGATCATGTAATGTAACGCAATAATAAATTGATAGTTGTAATAATTTTGGACCATCCCTCTCTCAATACGTGAAAAATGGTCCTCTCGCAATGAATTCTCATTATCTACTACATACATATAATTAAATGTTCCAATGTTGGAAAGTGGTCCTCCAAATTTTAATTGAATTACTTTCTCTATCAGACGTGACAATCTTGACATTATCGATCACCTTCCGGCAATGTTTACAATGGTAATTTGTTAGTAATTATGCGTTGCGTACGGCATTGGATTCTCAGAATGCTGGGAATGGGATATTCAAACAACAATGAAACTGAGATTTTTTTTTATTCAATGAAATTGTTGTGCGTTTTTAATTATTTACAAAATTGTGGCGGCAATTGTCAATGCATTGAGCATACCGCAGAAATCAACATTTGCTTGCCGCATTCCTGCAAAGGAATCTAAGAAAAAAATGCTAAAAAAATCAACTAAGAAGCCGATAATTCTCAGTTATGATAACATTGCCCATTGAAATCATATTGCCGAAAAAATGGAGAATGAGCTTAGCAAATGTACCTCGATAAGGTTCTGTTCATCTTGTTAGAATCTTCGAAACTGTTACCCATAGGTCAACAGTTTGTTTCCTGGGGATAATGAATCGGCGATCTCCTTAAGACCCTGAAACAAGACGTATATAAGAATTATGTGCAATCGAATATCCGCTCTCGTCTCAAAGTAGGCAAATTAGAGAGATGGCTGAGGTACTACCATTAGGCTCGGGCTGAATTCCCAGAGGTTTTGAGTTGATCCTAAAAAATAAACAAGAAAATTTTTGTATTAAATGTTACTGATAACTATCACCTTTGGCTTTTCCATCTCCTGGTAGAGTTGGCAAAGTCATGCAGCATACTTAATAAGCACTGTGAAATCGAAGAAAGGTAACTTTGAGAAATTAAGAACCTGAAGCATTTCTGGCATTTTGACCTTTCTTCCATTAACAATATTACATAGGTACATCACCCCGGCATTTGCTAGCTCCTGTACGAGAAATGATAGGTATAAATCGTCATTACAGAGATAAAAAATAAAAAATAAAAAATAAACTGTATGTTTTGAATGGTCAAAGGATTTTGATAATTTGTATTCCTCATTGATCTCGCATGATATCAGCTTTTAAGTTAAAAGAAAAGTAACATAGGTTTTTTTACCTGTTTGCCTTCCAATGAAAGTAACTTGCCATCCTGAACAGCCCAGATGTGAGAGCAAAATAGAAAAGCAGTCAACAAATCAAAATGCATAAAAACATAATAAAAATATTAAGGCTTAATTATTTTTTTAGTCCCGTAAGTTAGGGGGGGTGGCGTTATAGGGACCGTTATCTTCGGATTGGCAAAATAGGGACAGCAACTTTAGAAAAAATGGCAATTTATGGACTCTATACGGTCCGACCCTGTATTGTAACTCAAACCCGCTGATGTGGCAGCCGACCCGCTGACATGTCACTGCACAAGTTAGCGACGGAGTTTTGCAACGGAAATTTCGTCGCAAAGGGGGAAAAATTTTAAAAAAAATAAATTCACAATTTAGCGACGGAATTTCCGTCGCTAAGTGAAAAAATTTAAGAAAAAAATTAAAACCCTTCTCTCCAATCGAGTTTTTTCCTCTCTTCCTCTCCGTCGACAATCAGATCGTCGAGCTATTACGACGAATCACAGCTCTGCAGTCGGACGAAATTTCGACTAAGAAGGGCATATGTTCTGCTCCTTTTTTTTCTGCTCAATTGATTCAATTAATGGTTGACCCGAGCTGCGAATCGAAATTCATGGGCATATGTAGCGGCGTTTGGAGGCGGATTTCGGAGATTTAATCAGATGGCCAAAAAAGTTGAGAGAAACCCAAACTTTAAAACCATAAGAAAGCACGAAATCCGTACTATGATGCCGCTTTTTTTTTTTTGAAAGATTTCAGGGGAGACTAGAAAACCTACAGGTGATTTCAGAGCTACGAAGAACGGTTAATTGTTCAAGCTTTGCCCTTTTAAAACAATTTAGCCCTATTTCTGAAATTAAAAGAGTATAAAAGCTTAAGATAATACTAATTGAAGGAGGCAAACAAAAGAGAGACAGAAGCTCGATGGTGAATAGAATGCTTTGGATGAGAATTTGAGAAAGAGAAAGCATCGACAATGGAGGCGGAGCGTTATCTTAATTTTTCACTTAGCGACGGAAACTCCGTCGCTACATTGTGAATTTATTTTTTTTTTATTTTTCCCCCTTTTGCGACGAAATTTCCGTCGCAAAACTCCGTCGCTAACCTGTGCAGTGACATGTCAGCGGGTCGGCTGCCATATCAGCGGGTTTGGGTTACAATACAGGGTCGGACCGTATAGAGTCCATAAATTGCCATTTTTTTAAAGTTGCTGGCCCTATTTTGCCAACCCGAAGATAACGGTCCCTATAACGCCACTCCCCCTAACTTACGGGACTAAAAAAATAATTAAGCCAAATATTAATCATACTTGTGACCAAAAATAAGAAAAGTAATTAAGTAATAAAATAATCTTACCAAACCCGAAACCATTCTCTGTAGCTCATCCAAATCGAAACCGATTTGGGAGAGATCACCACGTACATCATTCACCTGTTTCAAAATTTTCCCGAGCAATTAGTAAGACAATTTTTTTACCAATAATTTGCAACATTCTTAAGTGGTTCATACAACAAGCTCAGCATAAACAGTCAGGAATGGAACTTAAAAAAGTAATGGAACAAAACATTTTCGGATTTTAGTACCTCATTACGAATTAATTTGGAAATTCCCACTTGATCATCAAGCTTCCCGTCCAAGTTTTCTACTCTCTGGGTCAAGTGTCTTTTTGTGGCCTGCCCAGAAATCATTGTTAGAAGTAACTAATACATAGTTCACTGTTAAGTTTAGAGCGATAGTGATAGTCAAGTGACTACAACCTTGACGACAGTCATATAGCGCAAATATGAGAGATATAGAAACATTATAGGAAAATCGAGCAACTTACCGCCAGCACTTCAGATACATTCTCCAAATGCTTTGTCAAGTTCGTAACAGCATTGGCCATATTACGCTTTGTTACATACATCAAATCAGAGAATGAGAGGCCCTAAATTTGAATGACGCCAAAAGTGAGTGGAATGCAGAGAAAAGAAACTGAATCTGTAATATTACGTGAATAGAAGTAGTGAAACAACCCAAGTAAGCAATTCCTAAGAGCAAATTGCATTCTATTACCTTCCACCACATATATCCATATCCGAGAGCCCCCAAAGCAGTGGCTGGTAATACAATGGCCTGTAAGTTACCTGTAGAGCAGGGAGTGAAGAGAATTAGTCAAGAGACATATCAAACATTGACGAGGCCGACACTTTACACAAGATACTAACTTTGGCCAGAGTTCCCATTTATAACATTAATCTGCCTTGATGAAGCTATTTGGCGAATCTCCATAGCCAAGCGACGAACCTGTGAAATGGCATGCAATTTTGCATAATCATCTATGACGAGGTTCTAGGCACAGTCCTACTATTTCATTCAAGAGTAAGACCATCTGAGATAACACTTGTAAGTGGCTATCCTACAAGAAGATGAAACAGATCCACCCAACAAATACAAGAAACAACAATAAAGTTTTGCTGCCATCTCCCTACATATGCCAAAGTGAAGATTGAATCATACGGAAATGGAAGCCATCTTGATGAAATACAAAATAAAAAATAAAAAATAAAAATCCTCGGAGCAATAGTGAAATGCAAAAGAATGGTGCAACTATGTGATACCTGAGCAGCAACATCAGAGTCCGAATCAGGTTCTCCGCCTTGAAATAAACTCTGTTTCATTGCAAAGGGAATAAATAAATCCAAAAGCAGACAATTGATTTATAGATACATAACAAAAAGAACACTCAACTGCAAAATCATGAGACGTAAACGCTTCCCGTGTAAATAACATCATAATTAATATCGAGTACGATGGATCGGCAACTAAAGTAAACAGCAAATAGCAACACAAAGCAAAGAAACACACACACACAAAAGTAGAATTGGATACCTGTATCTCAGCCAATACATCTGATAATTTCCCATTGTTCAACATCACAGTTCCCGTATAACCTAATCCACACCGTATAAATATTTTCAGCTCGTACCAAACCATACACGCCATAAATAAAAAGAGAGAGAGCAAAAGACGCACATACCAGCCCCAACTATGAGGATGATCCTCGACAATCCCATGCCAGCTTGCATAGCCATCGTTGTCGATCAGCACCGACTTCTCAGAACCCTAACTACGTTCAATCTTTCGTCTGTGTGTGGATCGATCAGCTTTGAGCTGCTCCGATTTCATAGTCGACGAAATTGAGCTTAAATTGGCAAGTCGTATCCTATCGCTATCTAAGATATGGGCCAGAAAAATTATATTGGGCCGGCCCAGTATCATCGTGAACGTTTGTTATTATCTTTAACTTAAAATCGTGCTCTTATTTTTGGGACAAAAGAAATAAATTAGTTCACGTGACAAAAACGCGTCCACCATTAGGGTTTTATAACTCTCAGCACTCAGCAGCTCTCTTGGTAGGCGTCATCAACAAACACGCACAGCTAAAATCTCAGATTGAGAGAGTCGAAGAATGGGGAAAAAGAAGAAATTCATCGACAAGAAGAAATCAGCGACCTTCCAGCTGATGGCTCGAGACACGTCCGACCCGAATTACTCGTCGTCGGATCGGGTATTCGTTCGGGTCGACGGCAACGTCGACTACACGCCAGAGGTCTTCGAAGACGGCGGTAATTACGACAGCAGTGAAGAAGATCCTAACGCGAGGTTTGCTGACGCTGATGAAGACGACGGCGACACTGATGGTTACGGTAATGGTGTTACCGGAGCAAATTCTTCCTTGCCCGATAATATAAGAAGGGAGATCTTGGAGCTAGGTTTTCCTGATGATGGTTACAATTATCTGGAGCATCTCAGGGAGATTAAGAACACTGGCGCTGGTTCGGTTTATTATCAGAATCCAAAAGCTAATTTTGATCGACTGCCTCACGATGTTAAGGTATGATATAACCATTATTACATTGAAAATGTCCAAAATTACTGAGTTTGGGATATTAAGCATCCGTGTGAACATTTTTGCGTGTCGGATCTGATTTTAATTTGCCCCTAACTAGCGAAGTTTCTATGCTTAGTTGATTTGGGTAGTGTCCTCTGTGTATTCAATAGGCTTATGATGCTTCGAGGGTTGAAATTTCGAAGACAAGTGATGATTTCATGGACAGGATGATGTATAGCGTAGCATCAAAGAGTTCTAATGTAAGATTGCAGAAAGTGTTGGATCCTGAAGTGGCGGCATTGCTGGACGATAGTGACTTGTCGAGGTTTGGGTCTGACCTTGAGGATTTGGAGGAAGATTTCGTTATCAGAGCAAACCTGTTGGAAGAAACTGGGAGTCAAGTTTTGGACGAAGGCATGAGTTCTGGCGCCAAATCAGCTGTTGGACAAGTACGAAATATGGATTCAATTGTTTCGGCTGTAGCTGAGGATGGGAATCACGGGTCTGTCTTTGGTGCTGAGAATCCCAGAACTCGCCGTCCTCTAGACGAGCAATTTGACATGGTAAGTTTATTTTGTTCATTGCATAGATGTTGATTTCTCAGCTTGGCTTATGTTAGATACTGTGGTTCAGTTGTTTAATATGCGTGCGTTACTTTGTAGCTTGAACTTCAAGAATATGGTGGAGACAGTGAAGAGGAGTACGGTGATTGCATGTATGAGGACGAAGAGTGCCAACCATCCCTTGCGGAAAAGCTTAACCAAGCATTTAAGGACCGTCCCTTGGATGGCTTGAACAATAAAATGGAAAAGAGAAAGATGACAATGAACCCCAGAACTAGCGGCTGAAGTGATCCAAAAATGCAAGATGTATGCCGAAAACTATGAAAACGAGAGTGATCATGCAGACCAGGACTTGTTTGAGGAAAGCAGTGACGAGTCTGAAGTATGGGATTGCGAAACGATTGTTTCGACGTATTCAACTTTAGATAATCACCCGGGCAAAATTGAAGCTCCTGAACCAAGGAGGAGGAAGAAGAAGCTGTTTGAAACTATAGTCGAAGCATCCGAGGAAGCGCAGGTGATATCTCTTAAAGGGAAAGAGAGAATTCCTGTAGATTACCTGCCTCGCAGTAAGAAACTTGGTGAAGGGAAGACCAAAGAAGTACACGACGTGAATGGTAAGAAAAACGAGTCATCTAACAAGAAGCCCCGGGGTCAAGAAACAAAGGAGGAAAAGAAAGAAAGGAAGGTAGAGAATATCTCCCCAGCTTCTTCCTTCACTTATCATATTAGGGTGGCTTATCTACATGTGGTTTGAAGAACATGAAAAATCTATCTGTTTTCCACTTTTATCGCAGGCCGCTGTAAAATTAGAACGACGCGAGGCTCGAGTTGTGAAGAAGGAAATGAAAGGACTTTACAAATCTGAAGCCAACCGTGCACAGAGAGTTGCAGCTGTTACTGGCCCATCGTCCATTCACCTAATGTAAATGTGTTATGGTAAGTAGGCATTGCATTATATAATGACTTAATTGAGTGCTTTATTTCGTTTGCTGAACTGTTTACAGGAACGTGTGCCTACTACGCATGATATTATCTCAATGTGGTGGCAATTATATGATGAGATTTCACATCCCAATGTCAGATTTCTTGAGCCAAGATTGTTGCCTTCAGAAACTATAGAGTTATTAATTTCTATGTTTTGAAAGTCAGAAGTATTATTGTTGTGTGGCTAATTAAGGCTTGACGTTGAAATTCTTACACTCGAGTAACGACCTTTGACTCCCCCCATCGCAAAAATAATAACTACCCGGACAAGAATAGAAGCAATTACCCACCAAACTCAAATCAACAGACGTATTCTTAAGGCCCATTAAGTCCTTCGGAATGGGCCCAGATAAATAATTCCAGCCCAACAACAGCCTCCCAAACGTCGCCGTTCCGATTAGGCCAACGCCCGCAGCCTTCGCCGCGTACTCCGCCGGAATCTTGCCCGTGAATCTGTGAACATAAGGGTGATGATGATGATAATAATAAAAATTATATAATAATAAAAAATGAAAAGTGGGCGACCCGCCCGACCCGAACCGAACCTGTTGTGCTCTAGAGACAGAGCCGACAGCCTCGGCAGCAGTGTCATAAAAGCGGGCAAAGGCCCATTCAGCCGATTATAGCTAAGGGTGTCCACAACAATAACACACTCATAATACTACCACATCAGTTTTTTCACTATATTTTCCTATATTTATTCTATAACACTTTTATTCTACTTTTCCCACAATAATAACACTACTATAACACGGACCCACAACTATAAATAAATAATTTCTTTTTTTTTCTCCCTCATTCTCTCTCCTCCATAATACTATAATATCCTATAACACAGTGTCATAAATATGACACAGTGTCATGCTCATGACACATTCACAATGGTGGTGTGTCATATAAAGTGCCAAATAAGCACATATGACACACATATAAACCACCATTGTGGTTACCCTAAGGTCAACGGCCACCAACCCACTCTGAACGAACCCCATGTGCGAACACTTACTACTACGACTACTACTCTCTTGCAATAACTCAAACCCATTGTTCGACAACGTCACTTGCTGGAGCGACGCGTGGCAGAAGAGCGAAGATGGCACCTCGCCGGTCAGCTCGTTGTAGCTCACGTCCACCACCTGGAGATGCCTCATTCCGCCGCCGTCGAACTCCAAGCCGCCGCTCAAGGAATTGTTTCTGATAGAGAGTTCGACCAGCGAGCTAGGAAGAAGGTCTCCGTCGAGATAATTCACCGGCGACGACCCAAATCTCATAAAGTTGTCGCTGAGGTCTAAGTAGTACAGGTTCACGAGGTTTCTCAAACTCGGCAACTCCCCCGACAAGAGGTTCTGCTGAAGCTCTAACCTCTTAAGGCTGAACAGATAGTTAAAGCTACGGGGAACCGAACCCACGAACCGATTGTTGTCCAAGTAAAGCTCTCGCAGCCGTACGAGCGAGCCGATCGAGCCAGGGATCGGACCGGTCAACGAGTTCTTGGACAGACTGAGCCGGCGGAGGAGGGTGAGGTTCGATAGGGCCGAGCCAGCGATTGGGCCGGCGAAGTTATTGTAAGAGAGGTCTAAGATTTCGAGGTAGGGGAGATCGAATGTGGTTAGGTTCGATAGCGAGCCATTGTAGCCGGCCTGGTCTAGGGTTAGCTCGGTGACTCGGGCTAGTCCGTACACTATGAGGTCGCACCTTAGCCCACATGTGAAGTGCTGTGTGAAGATTGAGTCGCATGGGTCGAATGTGAAGTTCCACGAGCCAAGGCACGAGCTTGGTTGGATTGAGTTAGGGTTTATGGTTGATATTAGTTTTTTCAGATTTACGACGTCGTTTGGGTGGGTGGTGGAGGAGATGGGTGGAGTTGAGGAGAGTAGTAGTAGTAGTAATGTGGTGAGGAAGAGGAGATAATGGTGCAAGAGATTCATTCTTTTTCTTCTTTTTTTTTTAATCTTGTGTTGTTGTTTTTGGTCGGTCTTAGATCTGATTTTGCTGTTATTACATAGGTCGAGATAGAGTAGAGATGATAGCTAAGCAAGGAAGCAAGCACATGTGATGATGGTGTTTTTCTAGAGCTTTGTTGAGATATAAACGTATATAATAATGCATATATGTTTCGTATGTGTTTTTTACATTTAAAGGCAGTCAACATGTGTTTTGAGTCTTTCAAGAATTATTATATACATACTGACTGAAGCTTAAGTATCAAGCTTTTCCGACTAATGTTCGTTCTTTGTATGAGAGTGAGCTTGCATTGAAAAGTTATAAGTTATATAGCTTTGTTTCGGCATTGTATATGCTTTTGTATCGGATTTTCTTATTTTCTTTATGAGTTTCATTATCTTGATGAAAAATGGCATGGCACGGGTATTCAAATTAATAAAAAGTTCTTTCCGACGTAAGTACCACTTTTAACATATAATTCAAATCTACGTGTGATTGCTTTTAACCAGTAATCATCTTGTAATCGTACGGATCCGTCCCATATAGTAGTTTTAGTTTTATATTACATCACATCAATCAATATTTTGCAGAGATGTGATAAGGGAGCCACATGGATAAAACACATTGGATTGCAATTGCAAAATCACCTTTTCTCAAAGTGCGTAACAGTAACAATATAACCCCATCTACATTTAGACAAGACAAAGAATATATATTATAGTAATCGTCAACATGACGGCTTGATAAGAGTATAAATTTCTATATTTTTGTAAGCCATCTTATCATCCTAGCTAATAACGCGCTCTTTCTTTTATTTTTATTGTCCTATTGTTACAATAAGTAGGTAAGATCTCCATAGTTCCCAACACCATCATTTCAATAAAAGCCAGGTAAGCTCTTCATGAAAAACAAAACGTGCAATTTTCTTTTAAATGCTTTTCTAGTGGCGAACAAAGATTAAAAACCGAACTCTCAATTTTGCCCAATAAATTGTACGTAGGAAAACCTAACTTAATTTGTCCATGACGCACTATCAACAAAAAGAGTTCGTCTATTAACCACGCACAAAGTACAACTTGGTTTTACTCGTGGATTGCCACGTATGTAATCCTAACATAGGCTAGAAAAAAAAAACAATAATATACACAAACTTGGCAATACAATAACAACAATAGAGAAAAGTTAACATCTCTAGAAAAAATATTCAATTGAATAATAACGTTACTTCCAACTAATTGGTGTCTTGGTCTTGATGATGAGCTATATGGGTAGGTAAAGGAGTGCCGCCGCCATTTGCAGCGGAAAGAAGAGAAGTGCGATCCTCTGCCAATAGCAATTTGGGATTGTACGCAGTAAAAATCAACAGACCGAGCAAGACTAGAACTGAGAGCCCAGAAAGTGAAACCCTTATTACATGAGGCACACCACCTTTGACCACTTGGGCATACCTCGTCGAAGCCAATGCCAAGATTGTAATGGGATATGAATATGCCCACCAAGCTACGTTGTACCTTCTCATTGACTTCTTGAAAAGTGATGGCCGGCATGCCTATTGTGTAACATAATATTACAAATATAGACAGACATAACAAAGATATATGAGATTTTTGAGATAAAATTATTAGTTTCTTCATATGGAAAAAGGGTAAAAATGGGGTAGAATCCAACTGTACATGGGATGTAAAAGGCACTAATTGAAGCGATATAGATGAATTAAATTAATAGAAAGAAAACAAGAGTAGTTGCTAAGACATCAAGATCGTCGTCGCGGTGAATATGCAACCTTTGTTATATAGTACTTTTTGTCCTCTTTTTAAATATCTAATTAAGATAAATTAATCAAATGCCAAGTCTTCGATCCAACTAGGCCATGAAGCAAGCAAAAGGCAAGATTTCTTACGTCTCTTTTCCTAATTCGATGATGAATATGAGATGTGGCGAGATATTAATATATTAATAAAAAGAGCAATCAATTTTTATCTTTTTTTTTTATTTTTGTGTTTTTCTCTTACCAGTGACGCAAATAGGAAAAGTGACAAGAAGAACAGCATCTTTGAAGCTGTATCGAAGCTTCCCGAGATAGAGTACCATGCCAGGCTGGCAATGCTCGGCGCGGCGAAGAACAGGGAAAACACCGGCCGGAGCATCGCCGGGAGGCGGTCGCTGCCGGACAACCTCTGATACAGAGTGACGAAGAGTACGAGGTAGTGCACGATTCCCAGTGAGAACAGAAACACCGAAACCTCCTTCCAGTCCATCTTTGCGGCGGCGCGTGAGCCCACTAGGTTTCCGATCACCGTCAGCTGACTGCACGGGTTCGCCGCCGCCGACAGAAACCTCTTGCCTGCAATAAAAAATTCAAAACCGTTTAAGTTAAAAGAAAAAAAAAAAACTCAATTTTTTCACTCCTTTCATCGCTCTTCGTTCTCTTTATAATACCTTTAGTGAACCATTGGCCGTAGATGGCGACGTCCAAAACGACGACGGGGACGGCGAAGAACCACCACAAGACGACGAAGACGACGTCGTGCGGCACGACGAACGGCGCGGATTCGAGGAGGACGAGCCACGAAATCCAAGGGGCAAAGAAGTAATTCACACCTACGTGGTGCATGAACTCGGCCTTGACGGCGTTGAAGGAGAAAAGGCACTTTAGGCCGTACAAGATAGATAACAGTACGAGGGCTAGCAAGGAAAGCGACCATGCTATGGTAAGAATCTTCGAGTAAAGAAACCTTGAATTCTCATGGTGATGAGAAGTAGATTGGAGAATAACCTTCCATAGCAGCGTTTGCCAGCCTAAGGAGAGAGTGATTCTGAAATGGCCGGCGTGGATCTTAGAGACGACGATTGGTAGTGATATTGAGCGATCTTTTGGAGTTTCCGATGTGGGATTTTGGTCGGAGATTGATGAGTGCTTGATATCAGAGGGAAGAACGGCTTGAATCTCCATTGTTTATATTATTTTTGTTAGAATCCTATTGATATGTTTTGAGTTCGATCGCAGAGAAAGAGAGTATTAAATAAGGCGAAGGTATGGAGGGTTTTTGTTTTCCTTTGACTTTTTTATACACAATGTCCCAAGTGGTTAAATTTAATTTCAAATGTTTATCTAGTCTTATTTCAAGTAAAAGAAGGATATAATACGAAGGCCAAATTACTAAATTATATCACTAACTATTGGTCTAGTGTTTGGATCATTAAGTTTCAGCAAAATTAGGTTACTATGTAATGTAACTGATTTTTTCTTTGTCACTCCGGCAAAAATTGCCGGAAATCCGACGTGGCCGCGGACGTGTCATCGGCCACGTCCGGCAAGTTTCGCCGGAAAAATTCGCCGGTGACCTAAAAAAATCAGGCAAGTTACTTAGTGACATAAGTTTGCAATTATAAAATGTAGTGACCCAAAAACGAAAAAGGACTAAAGTTAGTGATTTAATTTTGTAATTTGGCCTAATATGAACCATAAAATGGCACCTAACCCGAGAAATAGGATACTTTGACTTTGTGGGAAGGAGAACAGATTTCTATAATCAGGTTATAATTGATAATCAATGAATAAATAAGCTACAATATTTGAAATTATTTATGTGTAGTTCTGTTTTGGTCAAAGAGAATAATAAAAGCATACTATTAACTATAATTAAAAGGTCTACACTCTACTAATGAAAATTGACTCGAATACTTTGGTAAACGCAAATAAGCCTTTGATGATATTCAAATAAGTTTGAATAATATGTGGTCGGGAGTAATTTATCTCGTTGACAATCTTTATAAGTTTCGTTACGTGATTTTCAAATAATTCTGATTAAATAATGTTACTATATATCGGCCCGACCCTTGATAATAGTAATAATTAAAGTGGAGCTCTATGGGCCAATGCCCAATATTGGGTTACTTATTATTGAGGCCTGGTGGGGGTAGTCTTAATACAAACTTGAAACCCATATTCGTATGACAGACAATAAAGTAAGAAAATAGATATTCGAGCCATCTATTTTCGACAGATAATTCATTTAATTGAATTGTACAAGCATGGAATAAAAAATAATAAAACAAAGTCTTCGTCAATGTAATGTCACCCGTCCAATGAAAACCCATTAACCCGAAATCACACACCCTATAAATTACCACATTAACTTAAAACGCAAAATCTCATAATTGAAATTAAAGAAAATCTTACAAAAGAAAATATTCAATTCTACTCTCATCTCTCTTCGTCTCATTCTCAATTCTCAAAACATCAAACGTGGTGATATAAGCATTGTGATATTTTCCCTATTTCTTCAGAGATCGAAGTGACATTGGACATCTCCAATCGCAAGAATCAGGTTCGAAGCAGCTACAGATCTATCTGAAAATGTTGACGAAGTTCGAGACGAAGAGTAACCGAGTTAAAGGCCTGAGTTTTCATATCAAGAGGCCGTGGATCTTGGCGAGTCTTCACAGTGGTGTGATCCAGCTATGGGATTACAGAATGGGAACGCTCATTGATCGCTTCGACGAGCATGATGGCCCAGTTCGTGCCGTCCATTTTCACAATTCTCAGCCACTTTTTGTTTCTGGAGGTGAATTCTCTCGTTCAGTTTGTTTTTTTTTTTAGATTGGTTGTCGAGTTATTAATGATTTTTTATACACAACCGTGATCTGTTTGGTGATTGGTTTGTGGTTGGATCTGCGGGATCAGAGTGGTCTATGAGGTGCTATGTTTGGGGTCGTGACTTTGGTTGATGGAGAATTATTGCAAAGACATAAGCATGCGTCGATGATTTGGATTTCATTATTATGTAGAGTGCTCATTGACATTTTGAGTTGCTTTAAATTACAGTAGGTTATCGTCCTCTTTTTCTTCTTCCACCTGATGGATCATCAGATAATGTGTCATTTGTGACCTTTTATTTATTCTGCTTTGTATGGAGATGACAGACTGTTTGTTCATTTGTTTTATTTTTTGAGTAGAAGATTTGCTATTTTGCTGAGTCTTATGGGCACTACACATTGCAGGTGATGATTACAAAATCAAGGTCTGGAATTACAAACTGCACAGATGCCTGTTCACTCTACTTGGCCATCTCGATTACATCCGCACGGTTCAGTTTCATCACGAATATCCGTGGATTGTAAGTGCAAGCGATGACCAGACGATTCGAATATGGAATTGGCAGTCGCGGACTTGCATTTCTGTGTTGACTGGGCACAATCATTACGTAATGTGTGCCTCCTTTCACCCTAAAGAAGATCTCGTTGTTTCCGCTTCTTTGGATCAGACCATTCGTGTCTGGGATATTGGCTCCTTGAGAAAAAAGTCTGTCTCCCCTGCTGATGATATACTGCGCCTTCCTCAAATGAACGCAGATTTCTTTGGCGGGGTCGATGCTGTTGTTAAGTATGTGTTGGAAGGCCATGATCGAGGGGTTAACTGGGCCTCGTTCCATCCTACTCTTCCTTTGATAGTTTCTGGAGCAGATGACCGCCAAGTTAAAATATGGCGAACTAATGGTATTTTTGGCCTCACCTTTGGCTTCATTATGTACTATAAGTCCATGATACGTCCTTGTCTTTAGATTTTTGATATATCGTTTTGCTTTATCTCTTATCAGATACAAAAGCATGGGAAGTCGACACGCTGCGAGGACACACGAACAATGTTTCATGTGTTCTGTTCCATCCCAGACAGGACATCATCGTATCGAATTCAGAGGACAAGAATATCCGTGTCTGGGACGCTACAAAAAGAACCTCACTGCAGACTTTTCGTAGGGAACACGACAGGTTCTGGACTCTTGCTGTCCACCCCGAGCTGAATCTTCTGGCCGCCGGCCATGATAGCGGTATGATCGTATTTAAATTGGAGAGAGAGCGCCCCGCCTTTTCTGTTGCCGGCGATGCTGTCTTCTACGTCAAGGACCGATTCTTGCGCTGTTTCGAGTATTCAACTCAGAAAGACGCTCAGCTGATACCGATACGCCGCCCTGGTTCAAGTGGTCTGAACCAAGGGCCTCAAACCCTTTCGTACAGCCCGACGGAGAACGCTGTCTTGATTTGCTCCGATGCTGAAGGAGGATCGTACGAACTCTACGTCGTCTCTAAAGATAGCAACGGCAGAGGGGGCGACACAGCGCATGATGCAAAGAGAGGCGCTGGAAGTTCGGCGGTTTTTGTGGCTCGAAACAGATTTGCTGTGCTCGAAAGGAGCACCAACCAAGTCTTGGTCAAGAACCTGAAAAATGAGGTGGTGAAAAAGAGCCCTCTTCCTATCAGTACTGATGCTATATTCTACGCAGGCACTGGAAATCTGCTGTGCAGGTCTGAGGATAGGGTTGTCGTCTTTGACCTTCAACAAAGGGTCGTTTTGGGGGAACTTCAGACCCCCTTAGTAAGATATGTGGTGTGGTCGGGCGATATGGAGAGTGTTGTTTTGCTGAGCAAGCACTCCATTGTCGTCGCTGATAAGAAGCTTGCCCACCGCTGCACGCTCCACGAGACTATTCGTGTCAAGAGTGGGGCGTGGGACGACAATGGCGTGTTTATCTATACTACGCTGACGCACATCAAGTACTGCCTTCCTAATGGTGATAGTGGGATCGTAAAAACGTTGGACGTCCCAGTTTATATTACGAAGATATACGGCAGCACTGTCTTTTGCTTGGACCGCGAAGGGAAAAGCCGTCCCATAATCATTGATTCGACGGAATACGTCTTCAAGTTATCCCTGCTGAGGCAGAAATACGACCAGGTGATGAATATGATCAGAAACTCAGAGCTCTGTGGGCAGGCCATGATCGCTTACCTTCAGCAGAAGGGTTTCCCGCAAGTCGCCCTTCACTTTGTGAAGGACGAAAGGAGTCGATTCAACTTGGCCCTCGAAAGCGGCAACATTGAGAAGGCGCTCGAATCTGCTAAAAAGATCGACGAGAAGGATTACTGGTACAAGCTGGGCGTGGAGGCGCTTCGTCAGGGAAACGCTGGTATCGTCGAATACGCCTATCAGAGGACCAAGAACTTCGAGAGGCTATCCTTCCACTACTTAATCACTGGAAATCTCGACAAACTGTCCAAAATGATGAAGATCGCCGAAGTCAAGGAAGACGTCATGGGCCAATTTCACGACGCTCTGTACCTCGGTGACGTAAGAGAGCGAGTCGGGATTCTGGAGAAGGCTTCCCAGTTGCCTCTCGCTTACATAACGGCTTCAGTCCACGGCCTCAACAAAGACGCCGAGCGCCTCGCTTCGAAACTCGGGGATAACGTCCCTTCTCTCACACGAGGCAAGAAAGCTTCCCTACTTACGCCCCCTAGCCCAGTAATATGCGCCGGCGACTGGCCGCTGTTGATGGTGAGCAAGGGCATATTCGAGGGCGGCCTCGACGATAATAGTGGCCGAGGAGGCGTAGACGATGAATACTACGAAGAAGAAGCTGCGGATGCTGACTGGGGCGAGTCTTTGGACATTAACTTGCAAAACGGAGAAGACTGGAGCTCGGCGCTCGGAGGAGGAGAAGTCCCCGACGAGGGAGGATGGGACCTCGAAGACCTCGAGCTCCCGCCCGACATGGAAACGCCGAAGGCATCCGCCCACCGAAACGCTCGTTCTTCGGCGTTCGTAGCGCCAACCCTCGGCGCGCCCGCGAGCCAAATTTGGACGCAGAGATCTTCGTTAGCCGCCGAACACGCGGCCGCCGGGAATTTCGATGCTGCTATGCGTCTGCTCGGCCGACAATTGGGCATCAAGAACTTCGCTCCCCTGAAGTCCCAATTCGTCGACCTTCACCTGGGAAGCCACGCTTTTCTCTGTGCCTTTTCGTCCGCCCCCGTCGTCTCCCTCGCATTGGAGAAAGCACGGAGCGAGTCGACGGGCCCCAACGCGCGGGGGCCGCCCGCCCTCATGTTCAGCTTCTCCCAATTGGACGAGAGGCTCAAGGCGGGATACAAGGCGACGACCGCGGGCAAATTCTCCGACGCGCTCAAGCAATTTACGGCCATCCTCCACGCCATTCCTCTGATCGTGGTTGAGACGAGGAGAGAGGTGGACGAAGTGAAGGAACTGATCGCCGTGGCGAGAGAGTACGTCCTCGGCCTGAAGATGGAGCTGAAGAGGAGGGAGGTAAGGGACGACCCGCCACGTCAGCAAGAATTAGCGGCTTACTTCACTCACTGCAACCTTCAGCTTCCCCACGCCCGACTGGCGTTGCAGAACGCCATGACCGTGTGCTACAAGGCGAAGAACGTGGGCTACGCGGCGAATTTTGCGCGGAGGCTTTTGGAGACTAATCCGAGCAATGAGAATCAGGCGAAGATGGCTCGGCAGGTTTGTCAGGCCGCCGAGAGGAATGCGAACGATGCTTACGAGCTGAATTACGACTTTAGGAACCCTTTCGTTGTTTGTGGAGCCACTTACGTACCGATTTATAGGGGGCAAAAGGACGTGATTTGCCCTTACTGCGGCGCGCATTTTGTTCCCGCCCAGCGAGGGGAGGCGTGCGGCGTTTGTGAGATTGCTGTGGTTGGCGCTGATGCTTCGGGCTTGTTGTGCTCACCTTCGCAGGTTAGATGATTTTGTATCCTTTTTCTGAAACACTATATCATATATGTATCCTTTGCTGTATTTGCTTTTTATCTTACTATACTCTCTCTAGTTCTCTTTTCTGTTTTTTTTTTTCTTTTTTCTTTTTTTGGTTGTAATACGGCGCTGTAACATATTTTTTTCGAAAAACAAATTAGTTTATTTGACTAATATTTCGCAATTAAAATATTAAGTTGTATTTACGCACATCATCGTATACGTTACAGAAAAATATGATATTTGCTGGGCAATTATACAACCAAGTGAATGGGCTCTCATTATATACGTTGTTCAATTAGAGATCAATCGACATATTGAAGATGGCAACGGTGAAGCAAAAACAGTATATAATTAATTTCCTTCGAAATAAATTTGCTTGAACAACTCAAATCATACGCTATAATAACGCTTTTATTCTATTCGAAATATACATTTAACACCTTATAATCATATATATGCAAAGATTGCATGGCATACACTAATGAAAACTCCCACTAACACTACACCTTAACACAAAGGGGACATAATCGTCCCCATTTTACTTATGCACGCATAGACAACAATAATATATACACACACTAATAAATTTTAATAACTATAGAACTATATATACCACATTTTCCTTTATATATATGCCTAGGCTAATAATAATAACTAATATACCAACACGTTAAACCTCCACGTCACATCGTCGACTAATTACGTGGAGGCGTATTACACTTGTCATGCATACTATGTGCTGACGACAGCACTTATTAATATCCTAGCTATAAGTAATAATAACAATAATAATATAAATTTAAAGGTACCATGGAAAATTGATGCCATTACAATCGCCTTTCCCACATTCCAATGCAGCATTTGTAGCTTCACGCACAATCTGAAACGAAGTGTCCTTCACAGCTTCTTCCCACATATGCGAGTCGTCCACCGCCGGCAAATTCACATTCAGACCGTCCATTATCCCACTGCTGCTCACATACCCACCACCGCCAAGGCTCGCCGTCGACGACGCCGGAGATGGATCGAACAAGTTCATCGTCGTCACAGAAGCAGCAGGTTTATAATAACAGCCCATCTGCTGCTGTTGATCATTACTACTCATCGTCGTAGTACGGACATTATTATGATTTATATCCTCGTACAGCAGGTGACTGTGGTCGGGGAGGTTGACCTTAGCGTCTGGTCCGTACAGCTTGCGAGCCGCCTTGTCGTAGGCTAAGGCAGCTTCGTGGGCCGTCTCGAAAGTGCCGAGCCACACGCGTGACCCGCGGTTCGGTTCGCGGATCTCGGAGACCCATTTTCCCCACGTGCGCTGCCTCACCCCCTTGAATGTGCACGTGCCGTTCTCAGGGCCGCCTTTGCCCCTCATGCAACCTTTCCTAGAGCTTGCTTGGGCGAGCCTTTTCATAGGCTTCTTCGCCTCTTTTTCTGCGCCCTTGTTTTGAGAAGAAGCCATATTGTTTTTGTTGAGCATTTAAAAAGGCCTTTCTTTTTTTTTTGAGGGGTTTATTTTATTTGGCGTAACGTCTTGTCTCGGTGGTGAGGAATTGTTGAAGAGAGAAATGGAGGAGACGACGATGATCGATGATATGTTGATGTTATTGAATTTTGGAATATATATAGAGAGGGAGGGAGAGAGATGAATATAGAGAAGGTCATGCATGTGTGTGTGTTATTTGGATTACTAGCTACGTGTCTTGGGCAGAGGGTGTTCAGGGCTACATGGCACTGCATTTTGGCTTTATCGTGTCGTTTATAATAAGTTATTTATTATTACTTTGGTTGGAAAAATTTTCATGCACATGGGATTTTTATTATGTATAGTGAGATCAGATGTAAGAGAATAAAGCTGAATTTGAATGCATTGTGGAGTTAAGATGGCTGATTTTATACGACATTGTTTTGGAACAAATAATAAACAAATTTTTTTAGTGCGACTTTGTATAGAATTCCGAGGCCAAATTTAGCATTTTTTACTAATTTAAATTATTATTTAATCTAAATTTTGAGAAAATGGGAGTACCAGCAGATTGATATACTGTGGGCTAAAAGACATGGATAGCATTTAATTGCGTGAAGTGGGGACTTAGGTTGTCACTATGCGAGATGTGGGAAGAACATAAAAGAGTTGGTTGAATGCATATGTAATATAATAATAAGGTGCATTGAATATAGTATGGTGTCACTTCTCTAGGAGAAAAACAATATAGAATACATAAGAGATAGAGATAGAGCTGCAATTACTCACATGGAAACTCAAGAAAAAATTAAATAAAAAACTTCGATCGAAGGGATATGTATTAGCGATGTTCTATGTACTTTCCTTGCAGGGCCACACGTGTACTTACTGAACTTTGACTCTTGCAAGAATAGTGGAAGACTGGAAGGATATATGAGCTGCTTTTGATTCTTATCCTCGAAGAATCTAACTTAAAAAAATGACATAATATATAAATCATGCCCATATACCAACTACCAAATTCATATTGACTTCTATAGAATAAGAAAAAGGTTGAGGATTGGAAATTTTAATATTTTATTTCAGTATATGTTTCTCACAGGAACATCATCGGTCAAAATACATGTTTCCTTCACTAATCAAGACCTTTAATTTAATTTCATAAATAATAAAAATAAAGAAGTGGGATGAACAAGCCATAAACAAATAAGCAATACACACATCTTTCTGACCTCCAATTTCTTCTTCTATAACATGGTTCAATATACTTTTGATAGGACAAACGAGCCCACAAAAGTTTCATATCAAAATCCATCAAGTCGACGTAAATGCGATTCCCAATCAAAATAGGATTACTTAAGATTTATGAAATAAGGATCTTGGTGTTATTTTAAATTAATCAATCGCCACATCTCCTTCTTGACGTGTAAGATAAGAAAAAGGATAATATCATTAATAACGAATTTCACCTTTCGAGATAATGGCATATCTGTAATTAAGTCAAACATGCGTGTATTTTGTGTAATTGCAGGCCACCGTAGTTGATTTGCTATATAAACAACTGATTATATCTCAACACTACAACGATATATATTTTGACGCGTAGATTTCGGCATTTTGATCGGAAGGAAATCATCGAAGATGGCCAGCGGCGAAGGACAAGTCATTGGTTGCCACACCGTTGATGTGTGGAAGCAGCACTTTCAGAAGGGTGTTGAGACTAAGAAACTGGTAACTTTTTTATTTGCTTTAGGGTACTATGTAGATGATCTGATTTGGTGTTTTTTTTAATGATTTCGGTATGATTTACTATCTGGGCTAGCTTTGAACCCTTGATTTGTCGCTTTTATACGCCGGCTTGTTGTTTCTTGTTTAGGGATTTTATAGGGTTTGCAATCGTTTCTTTGATGGCCTCATTTTATAATTTCTTGGAGTCATAGTCTTTGCTTTATGATACTAAGAACAAATTCTTGCTTAGGTTGTAGTAGATTTCACTGCATCGTGGTGTGGACCGTGTCGTTTCATCGCACCTATCTTGGCCGAGATGGCCAAAAACACGCCTGAGGTTATCTTTTTGAAGGTTGATGTTGATGAGCTCAAGGTACACCACCCTTCCTTTTAATACCTCCCCACAATACTCACATTTCAAATATCGACTCTTTAAATGGCGAGATTAGGACAGGGATCTTTCTGATTGAAATCTAAAAGAAGGTGGTGTTTTTTTATTCTTTCTTCTTCTGCAGAGTGTTTCAGAGGAGTATGAGATTGAGGCTATGCCCACTTTCTTGTTCATTAAAGAAGGCAAAGTAATTGACAAGGTAGTTGGTGCTAAGAAAGAGGATCTTCAGGCGAAAGTTAGCCTTCACAGTACCTCCACAGCTTCTGCTTAAACTGCATCTGATGCCTAATAAATAAACTATGATGTGCGTAGTCCTGGGATTGTAATAATCTGCTGCTTGCTTTTGTGTGGAGTGTAATGAAATACTTTTGGATGCCCTGCTTTGTTGTTCTTGCGGTTTAATCTGATGTTGAATGAAGTTTGCTTTTTAGAATCTCTGGGCAATCAATAACGATGATTGAGAGCATCCTTCAATGCAATGAATCCTACTAACATCTATTGGTAACGGATTGGCATACGAAAGCTTTCTCTATATGTTGTAGTGAAAAGTTTCGTTTTTTATCAGAGAACTGGAATCATAAAGGTAGGTCCCCGTTAAAAAGCGTATATATTTGAATTAGGTGATTTTAAAGTTTTAAAATATGATTTAGACTTTGTCAGAAAAAGTATTATTTAAAGGACCTTTTATCTGTAAAATTTAGAGATAAAGACTAAACTTAAAAAAGTGTTATAAAAATGTATATGAACTGGTATCGAATGATCGTTTTGTAGTAGTGTAGAACAATGAAGTGGTACTGCAGAACAATGAAATGTACCGCATAAATCTGGTCCTTAAACTAAACTTTTTCCAGGACCGGAATCTTAAGTGAAAATTTTAACCAAATTAGGAATTTGGAAAAATAAAAAAAATAAATAAATAATCCAAGATAATATTGGAAATATGATTTTTTTTTCGAGCGAGCCAAATTGGCGGTGGCGGAGGCCGTGGAGGAGCCGGCGCAGAACTCTGTTTCCCAAATTATCTTTTTTCAGTATCTTCTTCTGCCACAATTTTCTCTGTCTTTCCTCTCCCATCTTATAATCCTCAGTCTGCATCAGAACTCGAACACACCTGCGATTTCCCGTCGAAACAAGTAAAAGATATCCCTTTTACATACTTGAATCGTTTTAGTCACGATTTATATCATAATGAGCTCCCAATTTGATTCATATATCTGTATAACAACGATTTAGCTTTTCTGTTTGGGCTTTCGATGTTGGTTATTTGGTTTCCATGTACTACATCAAATTTTCAAGCTTGAAGCTTTAGCTGGTCTAATCCCCTTTGAAACCAGGACTATATCTCGTTGGCACACCAATTGGGAATCTTGAAGATATAAATTTAAGGTTTTCAATAATATGGAACATCTTCATCTTATGTCTGAAAATTGCAAGTCTCAAATGGTTGCACTATTTGCTCGCTTATGTTTCATTTTGGACAAAGAAGTACCGATGGTTACCTATTTCTTGGCCATCCGCTGTAACAACAGCTCTTTAGGATTCTGTGTTTAGTGGCAAAAGAAGTGTTTGCTGCCTACCAAAGGTGAAATTACAATGTTAATCGAAATTCGAAGGAACAACAAGAACTTAAAAAAACACAATCATCTACGATGGATGAAGAGTTGCGAGCTTAGCCTATCCATGGTAATGATTCTTTTCTTATCTTATATACTTTTTATCTGATGGGATGCTTGCTTGCCCATTTACTACGATTTTAATAGAAGTTCTAGCTCTACTTTCATAGTATTTTAACATGAAGTTGGTCATCGTTAGTTGATATCGTATACCATGAGCTGAGGGCATATAGTTTGAAACTCAAGCTCAACCACTTGGAATAATTGGTATATTTGAATGTCTAACAGGCATGTTAGCTAGTTAGTTCAAGTGATGATGCTTTCATTCTCCGTTAGCTAAATAATTTTTCGTCGAGAGATTATTATATCTAACCGAACAAAGCACGGGAGTTGAGATGAAGTGAGATGAGATAGCAACTCTTGTTTGTAACAAACATGTTTGCTTAGCTTCACCAAACTGATGTGATCTATCGCAAGAACGACATTTCATCCATAACAAAAGCTTCCATTCACAATACAGTTTGAACTTCGAATGCACTTCCCTTGTAATTTACTCTATTAATGCGTTGAATGCGATGTGTTTTGGTCTTTTTCGATTGATCTTCGTATGATTGGTGATTAATTGTTTCTTACTTTCTGTCAAATTCAGGCAGTGAAGTTGGTCCCAAGAGCTGTTTCGAACGTTTTATTACGTTCTTCAACTATCTGAACTGAGACAAAATAACTTTGGATACGTCGAAAAAAGACGTAGGCTGTTACGGTATATGATCTCCCGATACGCACGATGGTGAGTATTTTTTCTCTTTTCGTATGTATTTACGTATTTTTATCTCGTTTTTACGAATACGATAGTTTTTTTTTTTTTTTTTCCTGGCAGCAAAGAAGGCTATAATACTACAACGTTGATGGCATCGTATGGTCTTTGTAATTGACAATGTTTTAGGTTATAACTGAAACGACAAGACAAGACATCCTTAGATATACCATCTTACATATTTTTAATCGCACGCTAATCCTTTCATTAATAATTGTCATTAGGTGAATTATCCGTATTTTTTTAATAGTAATTTCTTCGTAGAAACGTATCTTGTTTGCATTGATGTAGCAGGTTAATGACATATTAGGAACTTGGATTTAAGCTCCAAAGTTGTCATTTTCCGAGATTATTAGCAAGTATATATATATTATCGGTAAGTTGTCAAGAGTTCCAATGTTGGAAACCATGATTATAATTATATAGTTTATACAAGCACCTAATCTTGACGTTATTAAATAGATCTTTTTTTCCCTCCTACGTGTTTCTTGTCATATTTATTTGACATTTAGGATGATGTTTGATGAAAAACAATTTAATATTTGCATTTTTAAAACGTATATTTAATACACTCGGAAGGTGGGTTTTCAATGTATTATTCATTGACTTCATATATAATCTTCCCCCCACCTAATACCACAAAAAAAAATTAACTAGAGAGAGAAGGGAAAATTGAATAATTTAAAATAAAATATATCCTACGTGTGTACCTGTCGCCTAACTATACGCAAGCGTACAACTAACTATATTTGTCTATAAACATCTATGTAATAAAATAGCCAATACAATAAACTGTAGAAAAAGAATATTAAATACTATGCCCACCTCATAAATAGATTAACAAGCACACAATTCAACTCAACCGACGACCATGGCCTAACTAACGGTTAAGGGCAACAACTTATTAGCAAGAATTTTATTACTAATCCCTTTTGTCTTAATTGTAAGATTAAGATTACTATTTTTATTTCATGTCCACCAACTGGTGGTTATGTTCTCTAACATCCGAGCCGTGAGAGGCTAACAACACAACAGCTTAGCTATAGTTTTTCGATAGAGAAGAAGCTTATACTATTTTATTTATTGCGTATTTTATTCAAGAATGGAAGGTTGTGGGATTCATCAATGTAATCTTTCTTATTTGTTATGAGAACCCCTTTTGAAAAAAAAAATGATTTTTTTATTAAATAATAATTTCGGTTGGTATTATTATTCAATGATAAGGAGGGTTGGTATGTTTCCTTTGGGATCATTTTTTGTCTCATTTTGTTTTGGGAGATGAAACCATCTCTCGCTCTCTCTCTCAGTTTCAATCTTTCTTGCATCTTATAAAGTGGGCACACAAAGTACAAAGAATGATCCCTTCATAATGATAGTACTATCAATTTCTTTTAGTTCTTGAAAAAAAGAAAAGAAAAGAATTATACTTTTAGTTTCTTTGAAGTTCTTCGCCTTTCGATTTCTGCTGTGAGCTTGGTAATAGTTATTACAAGGAAAAACTGCTTGCTTTTGATGGTGATTGGTAAAGTCGACCCTTCTCTTCTTCTCCAACAAAGATGCTCCTTTTCTTCACATCGATCACACGGTTGAGCTATAGCAAAACTGATGAAGAAATCCCAGAACTTCATAGTTCTTCCTTCATCGAGTTAGAAACATAACTTCATATTGTTTTCCTTCACTTTCAGGTGAAATATTTCTTCATCCAAAAGACTCGAAGACACAATTTTCGAAATAATCCGAGGCCACCATACAACAATCCCATCATTTTCGAACGCCGTAAATGGCTTCGTTCTATTCAATCGACGACGAAAACATGATTCCCAATTCTTACCTCCAGCCATCATCGCTATCATACTCAACAAATCTTTTGTCCGAAAATTCAAATATCCCTTCGTCGGCCATCTCTCAAATGCCTAATAATTACGGCCTATCTCTCACTTTGGGATCTCAACAAGAGCAACCCCTCCTTCATCAGATGGCCTCCGACGACTCGAACAACAATCACTACTCGGCGAACCACTCGAGCTTCTCCTCAGCGTTAGGCCATCATCATCATCATCGCCAGGACGACGAAGAGGAACTAAAGAACCTGCAATACTTATCCTTCGTCGACAATCAACAAGTCGTAAACAATTTCCCGACGACGACGACGACGGCCCAATTCCCCAACGATGACAATAACGCAACGACGAACAGCTCGAGATATCTCAAGGCGGCCCAACAACTCCTCGACGAGCTCGTCAGCGTTCGCGGAGCCCTTCACGATAATAATAATAATAATAATAATAACAAGCTCGATTCGAATAAGCTCGACTGCTCTCCTTCGGAAAATTCAGTCGATCCCAAGCTTTCGGCCTCCGAGCGCCAAGACCTTCAGGAAAAGGTCGCAAAGCTCTTCGGCCTTTTAGACGAGGTACGTACGAGGCCACGTATTTGTTGAGATTCTAAAAATTAATGGGCACAACCCACTGTATATATATGAGATGATTTCTCATCCTGTTACCAACTGGTTTTAGGAAGGACACTTCGATTCCTAATAGTATTTATTACGACGTTAAAGCGCGCCTCTAATTCGTTTTTTTTTATTTGCGTACGTCTTGCGATTATTATTTATTAGGTGGATAGGAGGTACAAGCAGTACTGCAACCAAATGCAGGCCGTGGTTTCGTCGTTCGACTCGATCGCAGGGCGCGGGGCCGCCAGGGCGTACACGACTTTGGCGCTGAAGACGATTTCCCGACAGTTTCGATGCCTCCGCGACGCGGTAAAGAAGCAGATTCTTTCGGCGAGGAAGAGTTTGGGCGAAAACGATTCTAACCCTAACGGCGTTGGAGTTTTATCGCGCCTGCGCTACGTCGACCAGCAGTTAAGGCAGCAGAAGGCCTTACAGCAGTTCGGCGCTATGAGACAGCCTTGGAGGCCTCAGAGGGGATTGCCCGAATCCGCCGTTTCGATTCTCCGCGCTTGGCTTTTCGAGCACTTCCTTCATCCGTACGTTTTTTTTTCGTTGATTTTCACGTCTTTTTTTTTCTTTCTATTCAGCGTTGGGCTCTGAACGTTAATCTGCGACGTGCGCTTTTTTTTTTCAATAGGTATCCGAAAGATTCGGAAAAGCTCGTTCTTGCAAGGCAGACGGGACTGAGCAGGGGACAGGTTAGTCGATTTAATTACAATACGGTTCTTAAGCTTAAGCTTTTAGGCGGAGTGGTCGTTCAGCATGGAGTCAGATCCTCGCGACCACACATCAAAATTAAAATCGCACATCTAAAATTAAATAAGAAAGAAATCAGCCTAAACGTGAGGGGTGTATACTGGAAATATCCGATGCAGCACTTCCTTAAAGGTTGAGCTTTTAGGTGAACTGATCGTTCAACAGTAGTGTTCATGTAAAAAAAATAAATTATTTCCCAGGTTGCCAACTGGTTCATAAACGCCCGAGTGCGTCTATGGAAACCGATGATCGAGGAGATGTACAAGGAAGAGTTTGGCGAGGCGGAGAATAACGAGGCTACTAAACCCTCGCCTGAGAGAGCGGCTTTGGCTCGAGAGAATTCTTCTTACGACGAAGATCATCGCATGCAGTCGAATAATAATAATGCTATTATTACGAGGGAGGAGATGAGTTACGCCGACGCCGCGAATTTTCGAGTCGTCGATTCTGAACAGCAGTTCCTTGCTTTGGGATTGCAGCAGACGCCCGACGCTCGGCGGCGGTTATTAGCAGAAGGGGCGGAAAGCCATCCGATGATAATGGGAAGCGAAGAAGCTTCTTCTTCTAATAATTCGATGGTTCTCGACAAGTTTGAGTATTATTACGCCGAACAGGCGAACGATCAGCACAAGTTCGGCGGCGGCGGCGGTCATCTTTTGTCCGATTTCGTCTCTTGACTACGTTGAAGAAAGGTCGATGAATTTACGGCGTATATGTGCCGAATATAGGGGCCGGTTAGTTTTTTTTTTTTTTCTCTATTGTTATAATAATTTTTGTCTAGGAATAAATATTTGAATGTCGTAATAGAATGTGAATATGATGTTTCACGTTGACCAATTTAATTCCGATATTGCCGATTTTGAACCAAATTGGTCCTGCCGTTAAATTACCGTCAATTTGGATGGAAATCGACACGTGTCGACATGCGATTGACCAGACTTAAAAAAACATAAATTAACATTAAAAAAAGAAACAGAATATTAAAGATCTCATTTTGATCTGCTTCTAAACATGTTCTTGACATGGGTTTAGTGTGGGGTAATAATAGGAATTGTTTTTAGTAGTGCTGCCTAGATTTGAATTAGTTCTTGATATTATTACATTTCCGAAAAATCTGCGTTCTTCACAAATTAGTATACAAATGGCCTAAGCCGTGGGATCAATTCGTGTAATAAAAACCTCTCCTTTGCGATGTCTCGGCAAAAAATCTCCAGGCTCTGAAAATCAATGTACAGTACAGCTGATAGAGCTTCGAAGCAATCATTCATGGCCGCCATTTCGTTTTCTGGGCACAGAGTATGCCTTCTCTGCCCTGCGCGAAAGTCATTCGAATCTCCCAATGCAAACTCCTCAGAATATCTTCGAGCGAATTGAGAATTACGACTTTGTCCCTAATTATCGCCCAGCCGCCCGGCCTCAACAGTCGATCCATCTCAACGACGATTACTAAAGGCTGTTTACATCTGAAATCAAACTATCGAATCAACACTAACGGTAAGAAGACGAGCCTTGAAAATTTTTTTTTTCGCAAAAGAAAAAAAGAAACCTGTTTTTCAGCCTTGAGAAGAGATGGTCGGCGTGAAGCAAATCGTACGACCTCGGGTAAGAACCGAAAGACTCGCACCAATCGTGGTATATACCAATAAGCCCACGCTCGAAGATTATGGGAAGCGTGTCGGGCGAATGTAAGGTGACAACGTTCATAACCCAAACGTTCTTATAGCTCGAAAGCGCAGCAGCAAATCTTTAACCAAAATAAAAAAGAAAAGAAAAAATCAAGAATCTGAAATATGGACGAAAAAAACGTGCGTATTCGTTGTTTCCTTCTTACCCTCCGCCGATGGCTTTCATGTCCATTACATTGTGTATGCTCGACCAGTCGATTCCCATTCCGCTCAAGTAAGAGTTGTTCACCACAGATTTCCAACGCTCGCTTTCGGCGCTTAGCTTTTCTCTGCTGTTCGTCCATTCGGGGAATGCGTAAAGACGATTGGGCCATTCTGCGGGCCATTCAGTTCCATGCTGTTCGATATCCTCGGGAATTTTATGAACGCAAGCGTTTAGAGGCACATACCTTTAAATGGTGGGCGGGCGGTTAACCATGGTTAAATATGTCATAACCAAAGTTGTTGGAATGAGATGGAGACTTTTCTCACCAGGCAAAATCTGGGTTTTCGTTCTCCTTGCAGAGGGGCGGGATTTTCTTCGTTCGCCAATGGCTTCTGATATATCTTGATGCCTACGTCGCTGACCTCATCGGACTTATCGGCGAGGATATTCCAGCAAATGGACGACGCCAGCTTGGACATGGCTGGAAAAAGAGGAATCGATTACGAAAAATGAAGTAATAAAATTCGTAAAGAGATAAAAGGGAACAAAACCAAACCTTCTTCGGTTTCAAGACTGCTATGCTTAGTCGAGATAATGAAGTACCCTCCAGGTCTTAGTATCCTATTCATTTCCAGGATAAGCTTACCCCCTGAAAAAAAAAAAAAAGATCGTTGATTGATATAAACTTCGAATCGCTAAATATCAAGAATCATCGATTTAAAAAAAAAAAAAAACAAACAAACCATTTGAATGCCACGAGACTTCGCAATCGCCGCAGTGAATAGAGTCGAAAACCCCGCTAGGAAAGGGAAGCCTTCGGTTAGCGAAAGGGCTAACTACTGCAGGGAAACCGCGCTCAAGGGCCACTTGAGCTAAGTCTATTAAGTCGTCTTTTAAGCCGAGCGTTAGGGCTATTACATTCTTGTTAAGGAGGGCGGCTGCAAAGCTCGAATCTTTACATCCCATGTCTAGGACGACGCGGATATTCTTGCCCCATTCAATGTCTGGCACCATCTAGTATTACGGAGAACTTATACAATAAGAAGAAAAAATACGCATAGAAAATGAGAGTTGAGTAGCTCACCTCTTCTATGGATTCTAAATAGTGTTGAACGCCAGCTCTTCTTGCAGATCGGTTCTGAGGAAAAGTGAGGTATTCTCCCGACTCTACGGCCCAATCTTGCGTCTTAACGAAAGAAGTTAACTTGGGATGCGCCACATTTTTGTACAATATCTGCAAAATCAAAATCAGTGGCCATGTAAGATTTAAGACAACTCCCATAAACATTAGACTGTCCAAGAAAACTCACCTTAACTATGCTTTCTGGCCAATGCACTAAAGGGTCATAACCTTCACGAGGAAGGGGAACGAGGCACATAACGGCGGATTTAGGACAACTCCTCTCATGATGTCTGTACCCGTGAAACCTAGTGAAGCCACTTTCGACATCTATGCAAGGAATGTAGTTGTGTTTGCTCCTTGTGCTGCACAGCTTCCAAGTGTAACGTGCTTTGGGATCGAATAGTGGGCCCAAATTCTTCTTCTTTTGCTTACTTTCATTGCCCGAAGCTTCCTTATCTTCTTCCTCTTCCATAGCTTCTTGATCTAAGGCTACGCCATCATCGACTAAATCAACATCTGCTTCACTGACCTCATTATCTTCGTTTTCGCCTTCTTTGTCGTTCGTTTCATCTTTTTCTTTTTCTTTTTGAGCATCATCTGCACCAGATCCCTCATTTTCTTCATTTTTCTTTTCACCACTCTTCTTCATTCCTTTAGAATCTAACTTCGCCCGATGTTTCTCGGGCTTCATAGGCGCAGACCCATTAACAGTTCTCTTGCCTTTTTCTTCAAACCCAGGCTCGGACCTCTGCATATTACCACTTTCTTGAACTGGTTTGTGTCCTACGTTGTCAGAATGAAGTTGGGAATCGCTGACCTTTGACTTAGATGCAGAAGTTGGCTCGGCGATATCGTCAAAGGTGTCTCTTTGAGAAGTCACTGAATAATTTGAGAACGCAGACCACACGAATATGAAACACATGCCCAAGATCACGGCCGCCGACAGCTTTACGCAGAAACCATATGAATGGTAAGAGCGTTTTACTTGGCGCCCAAATCTTGCTATAGCCATCAATCAATCTCTATCTCAAGACAAAACCCGTTAATTTCCCTTCCAAGTTCTTCCCCCTTAAAACACGAAAAAAATTCAGCTAAAAAAAAGCAGTTTCTTCAGAGTTAAGAATTACAGCTCAGTTGAAGCAATAGTACATACAGCTCAGAGTTGAGAACTAGCCGCAAGAGTGAACTTTTGAGGTTTTTAACTGATAGAAGAGTGGAAATACGGTAAGATCTGAAGTAGACTTCAAGATTCACATAAGGCAATAATAAATGAAATAGAGGTAAATTAACTATTACATCGTTCGAGCTTCGAAGTCCAAATAAGCTGCTTTCGAAGGGCATCCGATGATTAAACAAACTTGCCATCTTTTGATCTATACCTAATATGGGACACTTCTTGCAAGGAACAAGATTTTATTTTCTTTTATACTTTAGATAACTCGATAATAATACAAATTAATAAAAACGTGCAATAAAACTAGGTAGGCATAAAATTTGGACATAAAGTATGCAGGTAAATTAAGAGTCTCGTGTTGATTCATACAAAATTCCTGCCAAGACTAGGAGTGTGTTGGAAAGAAATATAATCACGTTTAATTATGATTACTCTTACAACGTAGTAGAATATAACGTTATACATCTCAGATTAAATTTGGATTACACTTGAAGACAATCCTTGATTCCCTGCTCAAAGTTGTTCAACGAAGATATTGTATCTTTAAGAGCATCAGCAACACTTTCCCTGCATTCAGAAGGATGAATCACTAGAGTTTATAAGCATATGGAAATAGATGGTATACATCATCTACTTTCCTCACCTCTCTGAAGTACGTAAAATACCAACATCCCTAACCATACCACTGAGCGACGAAAATGACCTGCAATCGCCAAGGCTGTTAAAAGATATAGAGAAAGGCTATTTAAAACATGAAATAGCCATCTCTCCCAACAAAGGACCAAAGAGTTTCTTGCGTGAAACCTTATGAGATTACTGAGCTCTGCTTCAGCTTCCAATTTGAGTGGATCTTTATCATCAAGCAAAGACGCGGCGTTCTTCACAATCAAGCGGAATGTGCAAACCTAAATGATTGCCAACATTGACGTGTAATTCACCAGAACAAAAAAGATAAACTACTAGGTAATCACTAAACCATATCTTATCTAAAATGCTACAACCGTTGGGATTCCAAGCTGAAATCGATTCAAATATGTCTGAAGCTCAAGAAAAAGAGATGCTACCTCAACTCCTGTGCTGGCTTGGAACTCGACCAAAGAATTTCTATCTAAAGGAACACAATCCCTAGCTGACGAAGTAAACAACCTCTGAACTTGTTCCAAATCATTTTCATCAAACTCTCCTTCACTCTTCACTACAACAACACACCGAATAAGAGTAACAAAGTTAGTACATTTACTTCTGGAAGACATACAACAACCTAAGTAAGAAAGAAGGTCAATCGATTTTCTATACAGTTTGATCAGCACACTTCGAAGCTATACTAATGCCCTCAAGCTCAATTAGTGACAAAATCGAACATTCATCAGCAAATCACACAATAAACACATAAGAAAACAAATGACCGTGATTAGAAAGCAAACATACTAAGCAAGAGGTAGGCTGATTGGAGCATGTTGCGGGACGCATCAACTGGAGCTAAGAGAAACTTGGCGGTCTTCTTCTTCTGCTCTTTAAGCCATTCCTTTGGTCCTGCTAATCAACATTTCAAGGAACGCACGTTAGTTTATGAATCAAATCAACTTCGAAACTAGATGCGCTAAGGAGAGTGGTGGACGGTGGTAGTTAGTACAGATTCCAAGGGAGAACGCCGAGGAAGCGAGTGGCTGTCGTAGGAAAGGGGTGAAGATCGAGGAGAGGAAGACGGCGGCGCTCCGACGTGAGTGGAAGAAGCTCGTTTTGGATTGGCCGGAAATTGTTGCAGAGGAGGGCTGAGCTTCTTGAGCAAGTGCGGTGGGTAGCAGCGAGGTAGTGATTAGGGTTGCAAACGAATCGAACTTTTTTGGTTCGATTCGCGATTCGATTCGAAATTTTAAGATTCGAATTCGAATATTTAGAATACGAATCCGAATAAGAATGTTTTTTTTGATTCGAGAATTATACGAATACGAATATGAAATCACAATATTCGATTCGAAAGTTAATGGAATTATTCGATTCGAATAATATAACATAAAATATAGTATAATTAATAAATATTCACATATAATATATGATAACTTATTAAAACATCTAAAAATAATATGTTATAATTCAATATATGTTTAAATATAATTTATTATAATTCAATATATATTTAAATATAATATTTTTTATTTTATTAAATAAAAAATGAAAGATGACTTTGAATACAGATATTCGATATTCGATTCGAATATTCGAGAATATATTCGAATTCGAATAAGGATCGATTTTATGATTCGATTAAATATTCGAGTATTCGTATTCGTATTCGATTGTCATCCGAATACGAATAGAATATTGCGGTATTCGACTCGATTCGATTCGTTTGCAACCCTAGTAGTGATGATAGGCAGTGACATGGCTTCTGTCGTCTGTGTGGCAATTTTTGGATCAATGAGGAAAAATCTCGAACGCCAATATATCAATAATTAATTTTGATTAAAAAAAATGGTTTTTAACGATTAATAAATAAGTGGAGATGCGGGGGATCGAACCCCGTGCCTCTCGCATGCAAAGCGAGCGCTCTACCATTTGAGCTACATCCCCTTCTCAATAGAGTAATGTTTGTATTTTTGAGAAGTAAACAGTTATTTTCGAAAAATTAAAAACAAAAGGAGGAGGTGGAATAACCTAAAAGTGCTAGAATAATTTAATTCCGTAAAAAGGAGTACCTTTGATGGTGGGAAAAATCATGAAATTGAAAAAATAAATAAATATATTCTATAACATATTAGTAGAGTAGGTAGACACGAGAGAAGTGCGAAGGGGTCCAATTGAGTATATGCATTTTCACGTTAGAGATGAGAATTAGAACCTTTTTTAAGGAATAACCAGCTAATTTAATCTTATCCCTTACGCATTCTTTTCAAGGAAGTAACAATCTGCATGGGGAACTAAAGTGAAGGCCAGCCAGCTAAGTGTCTACCTATCTTGCAAATTAAATTCTTCCCTCCACACCTTTTTTCCAAGTCTATATATAAAGCTTATTTACCACACACTCCTGTCACACACATAAAAAAAAAAACCTAGTCGAAAAATGAGCTCGAAGGCGAGTTCGACGATATGGACGGCGGAACAAAATAAGCTGTTCGAAGATGCGCTGGCTGAGATTGACGAAAATAGCCCCGATCGATGGAAGAAGCTCGCTAAGGCGGTCGGCGGGGGTAAAACCGTCGAAGACATCAAAATTCACTATCAGAAGCTAGTCGAAGATATCAGAGACATCGAGTCGGGGAAAATTCCCTTGCCCAAATATAAATGCTGATGGAGTTGAAAGGCTGTGTTGTAACCCTTGTCGATTGATTGCGCTTCTATTTTTGTTCTTAAATTATTTGCGCTTTTTTTTAAAAAAATTTGAGTCTGCAAGTCGAATCGTCTGGTAATGTAAGGAATTAGAAAGATTTACGCACCCACCTTCAGTTTTTACTTAATTAACTACCTCATCAAGAAATGCTCATCCATTCTATAGATCTCTAGGGTTTCAGAATTGTTTATATAGAAGGAGAAGATGCGATAACCCCTTATAGAATTTGTGAAAACGAAGTCTTTAAGGTCGATTGTATCTGATTATTGATGATGAAGCAGCAAAAATAAGCAAGATAAAGACGCCGGAAAATTAATTATTCGCAGTATACTTGTTCGTTATATTATCTGGTCGCATTTATTTTCTCGGCGTGATCCCAATAATTACACTATAAAAAATGGTGCTTTTAGCGACTACATATCGTAGTCGGTAAAGCGAAAATCGCGTATACTTCACGATATCCACGACCCTTCTTTTCTTATCGGAGCGCTTAGTTCATTCAATCGCTCGATTAAAAAGAAAATGCGTGAATAAAAAAGGAACATGCCGAAACGAACGTATTGTTATAAAAAAAAACCCAATAATTCAACAAAAAGAAATCACAATAATAATCCATGATCATCAAAACCCTAATAATAACCACGCCTTAATGATAATACCCGCCGTGAGAGTGATGATGATACATAGGAACATGCCTAGACGCACCGTAGCCATAATTCGAGCCGTAGTAGGGAAGAGCGTTTCTCATCGAGGGATACCTATGGTTGCCTGCGTAACCCTCGTGCCACATGCCTTCGGGCAGCGATTGCCTGTAGTAGGGCTCACCGTAGCGAGATCCACCGTAGTTGTTGCTGTAGTAAGGCGAACCGTAGTAGGAGGAATTCTTGTATTGGCTTACTCTAGGGTGGCTTATGTTTGCCCATAAGACTTCGGCGTGGACCCCACACCTCGCCAACGCCCTTATGCAGAACTGCGGGTTGACTTGGCCCGTGATTCGAGCCGTTTTAGATTCTGCGTCTATTGTTACGTCGTACACACCTTGCGATAGATGATACGCATACACACAATATTTACGCAAGAGTGAGATTTAATGAATTATTTGAAGAAGTGAAAAGGAGGATCATTATTACTATCGAGGGAACCTAGTACTTCCATGGTGTGTTTCTTGCACGCTTCACAGCGTGTGTCGACTTTTAGAACGCAGCACTGAGAAGAACCGTTGATATAGTTGGATTCATATAGGTTTGTATACGTAGTGTAAAGACGAGAAATTGCTTACGATATCATATGATATTCAAGTAAGAAAAAAATAATGGCAGATAGTCGTGTAGATAAAAAAGTTGTGGCGTTGTTACCAGATTCGAATGATGATAGTCCATCCTCGATCTTATTGATTACTCCAATGTAGAGGAAAGATGCAAAAGTGGAGAATGAAAGAGAACGATGGCTTTCAGTATCAGTATCGTCAGAGAAGCTCTTATTGTTAGAAAGAAAATCAAGGAAGATGTTTTGGCCAAAAAACACATCTCTTCCTTTTTGGGCCGACTTCAAAATTCTTTATTTAATAGAAATCAGTGAACAAACATAATAAAATAAGCCGTCTTTGCTCAGCCGGAGCGCATGGCGTTTAACGAGTGGGTTCTTTCTTTTTTTTTTTTAACAGAAAGGGTAGCTTTTTTCATTGATGTCAAAAGATTTTTACAAGGCTAAATAGCCCATGAACTTTCTGGTTAGAAATCCACAGATAGACAATGCTCACAAAGAGACAAGAAAAACATCAAAAAACAATGTCAAAAACTACAACTACAAAGGAAATTCGGATGACAAAGAGCAATGAGTGAAAATTCAGTTGTAGATGATCTCTGCATTGGTGTGCAACACCCTACAGCATTTCAGAAACCCTTCATGATGCCAAAAAGGAAGCAAGTTTCAATAGTTGTCAAGGAATTCAGCTCGTTCGAACCCTGCGAGCTCAACAACAGTTCTATCATCTCTCCATTCACCTTTGAACAGCCAGAGGTTACACGTCTTCCATAACTTCCAAAGAATATAAACTGAAAGTTGAATTCGATGTTGGAAGATTTCTTTTTGCGGACCAGAACAAACAAATTCACACCAATTGTTAAATCTTCTCAAGCCACTCTTTATAATGTTCCAGGACACGGGTGCTAATCTCCAAATATTACTCGCTCTAGGACAGTCAAAGAAAATGTGCTCCTTAGACTCTTCGCTTTCCCCACATGATGAACAAATGGTATCAAGAATAATCCCCTTTTTCTCAGGTTTAGCTTTGTTGGAAGAACATCATGAACACTCTCCAAAGGAAATGCTTAACCAGTGGGTTCGAGGCAGCTTTCTTTATGAAATCAATTTATTAAAATATTTTTTAATTTTCATTTCCGAATTCTCTTTAATTATTATTTTTGTTTATTTTTTAGTTTTAATTTACGAGGGGAATCCCGTCGGAATATTTTCATTTAATATTTTATTATTTTATTTAATTTTGAATTATTTTTAGTTAACTTTTATTAATATTTTTTTTATTTTTTGTACTTTCAAATTCTTTTTTAATTACCTTTTTGTTTTTTTTTTATTTCCGACGGGAATTCCGTCGCAAAGTTTTTGGAATTAATATATTTTATTTTTCGTATTTTTTATTTTATTTTCTAATTTTTTCATTTTGAATTACAACCCAGTCGAAGTTTTTTATTTAATATTTATTTGTTTTAATTTTAATTACTATTTTTTATCTTTGAACCGTCGGAAAATTTTTTTAGTTAATATTTTTATATTTTTGTATTTCGAATTGTTGTTTAGTTATTTTTTTATTTTCCACTTCCGACGGGAGTGCCGTCGGATTTTTCTTTCTAATTCATATATTTTTTTTTTATTTTTTACTTTCGAAATCTTTTTTAATTAACTTCTTTTTTTCTTTTTTCTACTTCCGATGGGAGCCCGTCGGAAAGATTTTTAGTTAATATTTTTATTTCTGAATTCTTTACTAATATTTTATTACTTTTCTATTTTTATTTCCGAGGGGCGGCCTGTCGGAATGTTTTTTAAATTAACATTTTTTTCTTTCCGTATTCCTTTTTTATTATATTTTTTAGGTTTTTATTTTGTATTTGGACAGTAGTCCCGTCGGAAATTTTTTATTTAATATTTTATTTTTGTAATTCAGAACTTTTTTTATTTATTATTTTTTATTCTTGAATTGATTTCCGACCGTCGGAAACTTTTTCATATAATATTTTTATATTTTTTATTTTGGAATTTCTTTTTATTTTTTATTTTCAGTTCCGACGGGAGTGCTTCGGAAATTTTTTTCTAATTATATATTTTTCTTTATTTTTTTACTTTCGAATTCTTTTTTAGGGGATTCAACACTTAAATACCTACATCCATAAAAATTAAACAATTCAGTCCCTTGTCAGACTTATTTTTAACCTAGGTACCTACTTGAACTTTATTTTACTGATAGGTACCTAACTGACGGATTTACCCTTGATAAAACTGATTTATTACAACCTTTACCTAGTTTCTCATTTCACCTTACGTTTGTTCTTAAAAAGAAAAAAAAATTCGCATCATCCCAAACCAACCCAAATCGCGCGACTTTCTCCCAGAAATCGACCCGCGTATGTTTTTGCTTCAGATTCAACGTCGTGGGTTCTCGTTCGTCGTTGTATTCCTCTTCTGAAATCGATAGGTAATTACGTCGTGGTATTCCCCTTCAGATTCAAGTGTTCGTCGCAGCATTACAGTACGTCGTGGTATTACCGTTGCCAATAGGCTTGTATCTAGTTTGATTTTGCCGTCAGTCGTTGGGTTTAAGCATTTTTTGTTAATGTTCGTTAGCTGCGTGTTTTTCGAATGACATCGATTGTTGTTCGAGTAGGGTTTCTTTGGAATGGTTCAATTTACTGTGGTAGCTTTGTGCGTGTATCTTCAAATGGGTGGAATGATTGTTGTCGTTTTGGGGGTTTTGGAATGGGTCGATTTGGGTTTCTTCGAATGGTGTCAATTTATTTTGGTACTACACGATCACTGTATTTGGTACCATCTGTTTGGGCAAATTGGTACGCCGTGTGTGTATAAAATAGTACTGCTTATTAGCAGTTTTACTTTTTTGCAGAAATGCCTCCGCAGAACAGATCTGAGCTTTCTTCCAGGTGCCATCCTGCGCTCTTTTGATCTATGTTCGGGATCCGATGGCCTCGCATAAGATGACCTGGGCCGCTTGAGCATTCGTAAGTTTTAACATTGTGCATATTTCGTCGATTGTGTTGCAGTTCTGCGTTAATGTCGTTTTTATATTGTGCAAGCTCATTTTCTGATGAATTGTTGGGCATGGAAGTATGAGTATTTCTAAAAGAAGACTGTGGATCCAGAGTTTAACCGGCTCCAATTTGGCGACGTAGGCTGTTTAGAGACTTTGTTGTTAAGTTCTGTTATTTGACTTGGGGATAAGACTGTTTGGAGACTGTGTTGTTTAGGTTCGTTAAGTTATTTGTCTTGTGAATGAGACTGTTTGGAGACTCATGGATGTCGTGTGTTGTCTAGTTGTATGAGACTTTGTCTGTATTTTATGAAGTACCATAAGTTTTTATATTAGTGTACATTATCTTTTACATACAAAGTACCATAATGTGCAGATTTACCGTACCATTATGTATATATATATAGCGTACCATAACCAGAGTATATGAAGTACCTTATCTTTTATATTAGCGTACCTTATCTTTTACATACAGAGTACCATAATATGCAGGTTAATTGTGCCACTTATATATAGCGTACCATAACAAGAATTTATGAAGTACCTTTTATTTTATATTAGCGTACCTTATCTTTTACATACAGAGTCCACAATATGCAGGTTAACAGTACCATTATGTACATATAGCATAGCATAACCAGAATATACGAAGTACCTTATCTTTTACCTTAACGTACCTTATCTTTTATATACATAGTACCATACTCTGCAAGTTTACCGTACCATTATGTATAAATATAGCGTACCATAACCAGAATATATGAAGTACCTTATCTTTTACATATATCCTGTATAGTCACGTACCGTATGTTTTTATATGACCGTATCATATCTTTTACCTACAGAGTACCATAACATGCAGGTTAACCGTACCATTATTAAACATAACCAGAATTTATGAAGTACCTAAACCCTAAATGATATTACCGTGCCATATCTTTTACATACAGAGTACCATAATATGCTGGTTAACTGTACCATTATGTAAATATATGGCGTACCATAAACAGAAGATATGAAGTACCTTGTCTTTCATATTACCGTACCATATCGTTTACATACATAGTACCGTAATATGCAGGTTAACTGTACCATTATGTAAATATACACCGTACCTTATATATCGCGCATGAAGTACCTTATCTGTTGTACAGTAAGGTATCTTGTCTTGTACAGTAAGGTACCTTATCATTTACATATATAGTACCATAACCTGCAGGTTTACCGTATCCATTTGTATACATATATAGTACCCAGATATGCAAGTATACCGTACCATTTGTTATACAATTGAAAAATAAATACATTCCTAAGCGAATCGCGTTGTCCTGCGTGATTTTGATAATACCTAACAATAATGAAATGAAAAAAAATTATGAAAGCCTAATACACAGAATTCGCACATGTAGGACTCACCAAATTATTCAAATTATGTTGTAGATGTTCTTGCTTCTATCCTTATATTCTAATGAATCTTGGATTCTAAGATTTAATTCATGCGTGTAAGGCATAATGTCTATAATTTGATACGAAACGCAACTAATACCTTATATTAGTGTTTTAGGGTGGTTCCAGATGAAAAACTAATTCGTACGACCTCGAAAAATACTAACCCTAGTATGTCGTATCACATATTTAAGGGACACCGTACCTTACCTAGCTTTGTAGGGGTTGTTTTGTTTTAAGCGTACCGTCTCAAGCACGGTTGTAGTACCCAAAATTACATATGACATCAAACATTTTATCAAAGCCAACGGCATGTCAGATGAGCTATCTTCTTTGATTTATACCTCGTACGTCAGAATATGTCCACTCATGACAGAAAAAGTCATAAATATGTCCAGTCATGACAGAGAAAAGTCAGAAATTGTCTCTTTCTTTATTCACATCAAACATCTTCTGAAAGGCTACGTTTGTGACGAAAGATCCCAAAGTCTTAAATTTGAATTATTTTAATTTATACGGTACCTATTTCTGAAACGATACAGTACCCTCCATGTTATGTTTAGTGTATCTTATTTTCCTATATTACAGTACCATGTTAGCATATATTAATAGTACCTTGTAGCCTTAATTTACAGTACTTTGTTGGCAAATATGCCCCCGTCTCTTTGTTCTCATATATTACAGTACCATGCTGACATAAATTACGGTACGAAACTTGCATAAATTACGGTACCAAGCCTGCATATATTACAGTACCAAATTTTCATATATACATGTTGGCATAAATTACGGTACCAAATTGGCATAAATTACGGTACCAAATTGGCATATGTTACGGTACCATGCTGGCATAAATTACGCTACCAATCTGGCATAAATTACGGTACTAAACTGACATATATTACGATACCAAATTGGCATATATTACGGTACCAAACTGACATATACTACAGTACCAAATTTGAATATATTACGGTATCAAACTGGCATATATTACAGTACCAAATTGGCATATATTACGGTACCAATCTCGCATATATTATAGTATCAAACTGGCATATATTACGGTATCAAACTGGCATATATTACAGTACCTTGTCATATATTACAGTATATTGTTGGCAACATTTAGACAAAAAGAATAAGCCATATCCTATTGACACATTTGGACAAAAGAATAACCTACTGGCATCATTTGGATAAAAGAATTTGTCATTACCATACAAGAGATCAATAAAAAGGTTTTTGGGCCAAAAGTAGTAACAAACACGGACCCTACGTCGATACGGCCTCTCTACAAGGCGATTATTCTTGTATTTCCCACATATTTTGCACTTTGTTGGATTTTTTATCTACCTCATAAAGAATCCTCTGCGTCTTTCGGCAACACAAGAAGAACATGAATGTCCGGGTGACGAATAGAATTTCCGTCATCGGTTGAGCATTCATCTCGTGCGTCGTCGCTTAATTGATTGATACTAAGAATGACTCCATTTTATACTCACACAATGCAAATAACGTCCCGCCACTAACGGAACTTGTAGACGGTATATTTTCAAATAATATGATAACCTGTATAAACGGTACGTCTAATTAGTTTACAATGGTACGGCGTATGCAGACATCTTGGTACCGTACATACACATACAATGGTACGTAATAAACATAACAAAAGGTACGTAATAACAGTTATATAAAGAAATCTGAAATCCCGATGAATTCGCCTCAATAACTATCAAATACCGACATCCCACCCTTACATCGAGCTCTTGGATCGCATTCTGCTCCCGGATCTGGGTTAAAGCTTTGACCTCTAAAGTGCAATCGATTAACCAAACTCCAGGCAAAATAAAAGCTTACATGACAAAATCGAGACCCTAAATCGAGAACCCAACGTGGAATAGGCTTGTGGCTCGTCGTCCGGCACCACCACGAGCGGAAGGCGGTCGTCAATTGCAGAGATGGAGCTCGAAATTTCGTCGACGTAGGGATGGAAATCGTTTTTTGCAGAGAAAAAAAAACTGAAATGAAATTTTAAATCATTTACTAAGGGTATTTTGGTAATCTTAGGTGATTAGGTACCTAAGTGTAAAACTTTTATTCAAGTGGGTACCTAGCTATAAAATATGTCTGACAAGGTACCTAAGTGGCTTTTTTAGTTTTTTATTGGGTATTTATGTGTAGATTCCCGTCTTTTTTAATTAACTTTTCTTTGCTTTTTGTTTTTCTTTTCTGACCGGAGTACCGTTGGAAAGTTTTTTAATTAATGTTTTTTACTTTTTTTATTTCTGAAATCTTTACTAAAATTTTACTGTTTTTCTGTTTTCTATTTCCGACCGGATTCCCGTCAAATGTTTTTAAATAATATTTTTTATTTTCCGTATTCTTTTTATTTTGTTTTCAATTTTTTAATTCGAATTCCGGCGGGACTCCCGTCGGAATTTTTTCTTTAATATTTTATTATTTTTTTAATTCTGAATTCTTTTTTATTTATTATTTTTTTTATTTTCGAATTGAGTTCCGACGGTAATCCCGTCGGAAATGTTTTAGTTAATATTTTTATATATATATTTTTTGTAATTGTGTTTTAATTAATTTTTTTATTTTTTATCCGAGGGGATTGCTGTCGGATTTGTTTTTTCTAATTAATATTTTTTATTTTTCTACTTTCGAATTCTTTACTAAAATTTTATTATTTTCTTTTTTGTTGCCGACGGTATTCCCGTGGGAAAGCTTTCTAATTAATATATTTTTCTTTTTTTATTATTTTTTATAAACTAAAACTAAAAGCTTTAACCTTCGATGATTCTGAGTTGTTCTTTACAGAGAATCGCCGGCCGAAAAGCCTCGATAAGAATATTCTATTTATTATATAATTTTCGTTCCTTCTGTTATTTCACTTTCGCCACCGCTTCAGCGGAGAGCTACTGTTAATTCAATCTCAGCTAATCTTCTCAGGTTATCGTCTTCGCTATTACTTCTTAGTTGTTGGTGAGATATTTCAGCTATTTGCAGCTCTTCTACTGATGATCGAATGATAATTTGTGAACTAGAGGAGATATGTACATTTTGTTTGTTTTCTGAGTGTATTTGTATATTGTTGTTAGATGGCATCTTCTGCTCTGATCTGCGAAACTGAGGCATGGAAGGGTCTAAGGGTAATTCTACATTTTTCGTGTTGTGGTCTGTGTGCCAAGTCTTTTGGTGTATGTTTTTCATGTGGTTTCTGCGTGCATTTTCAGGCTCACGTTGATGATATTAAGAAAACTCACTTGCGTGAACTGATGAAAGATGAGAACCGATGCCGGTCTATGATGACGTACGATACTCAGAATTACAAAACACAACTTTTTATTTTTATTGCAATCTTCTTCTCGTGATGTTTACATGCGGTGATTTTCTTTTGTTGTGCTTCTTTCTGTTTGTAGTGAGTTCGATGGGATTGTGTTGGATTATTCAAGGCAATGTGCGACGCTGGAAACCTTGAACAAGCTTTACAGCTTAGCAGAGGTAGTTAGAGCTAAGTCTATGCTGTGTTAGGCAGATATAAAATTGATACGATCTGAATTTTTCTTACCTTGTTTGGTAACATAGGCAGCACAACTGAAAGAGAAGATCAATCGAATGTTCAATGGCGAACGTGTAAGTTCACGGTTCATATGTTTGGATAGAGTTCGAAGGCACCTATTTAATTTTTTCCTTTCTTTTCTGTAAATGATTTGCTTCTGCAAAACTTTCACTTTTATGGATCAGATAAACACCACGGAGAATAGATCTGTACTTCATGTAGCACTCCGTGCCCCTAGGGATTCTGTCATAAACAGTGATGGGAAGAATGTGGTGCCAGATGTTTGGCAAGTTCTTGATAAGATCAAGAACTTCTCTGAGAGAGTTCGAACTGGTGCTTGGGTAAATCATCTTTAGATAATTTGTAACTATCAGTTTTTTGTATTCGCATAATCTTCTTTATGATTCGTTATTACGACTTATTTACAGGTTGGAGCCACTGGGAAGGTGTTGAAAGATGTTATTGCGATTGGAATCGGAGGCAGTTTTTTGGGTCCTCTTTTTGTTCATACAGCACTTCAAACAGGTCATTATGGTGTTCTATCTGAGTTTTTCTAGTATAGTAATCTTTGTGTTTGAATGTACATGTTTAACAATTTGGTCTGGACAACCTGCAGACCCTGAAGCTGCTGAATCTGCAAACAGTCGCCAGCTGCATTTGTAAGTACTTCAATATTACTGAGGATCATCTTTCAGATTGAATGTTATGTTCTTGAATAGTTTTCGTCTAGCATATCTAACTTTTCTCTATTACCTGTTGAAGTCTTGCAAATGTGGACCCAATTGATGTTGCTAGGAGTATCGCTGGATTAAATCCTGAAACCACTTTAGGTACTATTGCTGTTCTAGTGATGTCATTCCAAAGAATTGAACTACGCTCACGCTGTTGGAGCAGAGCCCAAAATCGCAATTTCTATTTATTTTGTGATTGTTTGATTTATTGCAGTTGTTGTTGTCTCAAAAACTTTTACGACTGCTGAGACTATGTTGAATGCCCGCACTATAAGAGAATGGATTTCATCTGCTTTAGGGTGAGTATATTATGAAAGAAACGAAACAACTCTATCCTTTTGTATCTTTTCTGATCTACAGTCTCTTATCCATGTTATATTATCTTTCCTTGATCATCTGTATTTCTAACGTTTAATTGTATTCATTCTTCTAGGTCTGAAGCAGTAGCAAAGCACATGGTTGCTGTCAGCACAAATCTCAAGGTGAGTTACCTTGTATTTATTCATCGTTTGTGATTTCCTGGTGCATGTCAACTGTCCCCTCTTAGCTTGACTCTCTTTTTTCAAGTTCTTGGTGACCGTTTGTGGTCTTTTTTTTTCATGGAAGATAAAATGCCCTTAGATTTTGTGTTGAAATGAGTAATAGGGTTAAACCGTAGAAATAGAAATGGTGATCATGTATTGGACTTGACTCTTGATATGACTCCTCACATTCCTCTTTCTTGATGCAGCTTGTAGAGAACTTCGGCATCGATCCCAGTAATGCTTTTGCATTCTGGGATTGGGTCGGAGGACGTTACAGCGGTAAGAATTCTTTCCTCGTCAGACAAAAATCTGATTGAGATGTTCCATATCAATATCTAATCCTCTAATGTTTCAGTATGCAGCGCCGTTGGGATATTGCCTCTCTCTTTGCAATATGGCTTTTCAGTCGTTGAGAAGTAAGATCTCTTTTCATCAAAAATTTTTGCTCTTCGAGATTGTTTGGTTTTCAAAAATGTCATTTTCAAGTGTTTGTTCTTTCTTGAGTGAAGGTTCCTTCAAGGAGCTGCAAGTATCGATCAACATTTTCATTCGGCACCTTTTGAGAAAAACTTGCCTGTAAGATCTCTTAACATGAAAACCAGGATGTCTATAGACCCACCACTAACTTCATTTTCACATTATGAAGGATTCGTATACCTTTAAATTTTTTATTTTTCTCTTTTAAAAAATTTAGGTACTTCTAGGCTTGTTGAGTGTATGGAATGTATCATTCTTCGGATATCCCGCCAGAGTAAGTTTTAAGAAGTTCTCATCTCGATTCTTACCTTATGAGCATCGTTTAATAAGTGAGATCTATAAAATCCCTGTTTCAGGCCATTCTACCTTATTCACAAGCACTGGAGAAATTCGCACCTCATATACAACAGGCATGATTTTATTTACCTGCTTTTTCGTTGTCATGTGTTCCATGAGATGTTTCTGATGCATTTCGTTTGATTGTTAATTTCAGGTTAGCATGGAAAGTAATGGTAAAGGAGTATCAGCTGACGGAGTACCACTTCCTTATGAGACTGGTGAGATTGATTTTGGTGAACCTGGAACAAATGGACAACACAGCTTCTACCAACTGATTCACCAGGTTTTCATATTATCCGCCTTTAAAAACCAATTCTATCCCCATGATACAATATTTGCATAAATAGTTCACTCTACGAATTTGATCTGTTCTGTAACTTCATCCCTGTTTTCAATTTTCAGGGCCGGATTGTTCCATGCGATTTTATTGGTATAGTGAAGAGCCAACAGCCAGTTTACCTCAAAGGTGATTTTTTTTTTTTTCAAACTTATCTCATTTTAATATACAAGCCTAAATTTGTGCGTGGTAACATCTGAAATAATCTCCAACAGGTGAAACGGTGAGTAACCATGATGAACTCATGTCAAATTTCTTCGCACAGCCAGATGCATTGGCCTATGGGAAGGTTGGATGATGCTTTAAATATTGTTCTTTTTGCTTTTCTTTTGGGTATTATTATCATTCTAAATAATCAATCATAATAAGGATCGTTCTTGATTTACCTGCAGACCCCAGAACAGCTGTTAAAGGAGAACGTCCCAAAACATCTTATAACTCACAAGGTCAGCATCCTTGCAACTTTTCGTTGACAGGACATTGCTTGTACATAATCTTGGCCTTTGATCATAAGTTGGTTTGCTTCTGCAGACTTTCGAAGGCAATCGACCTTCTCTCAGCATTCTACTTCCAGCGTTGAATGCTTACAACGTTGGCCAGGTCTCATTCTTATTACATTACAGACCTTGTCCTTGTTCTTCTTCTTGCAAAGCGTTGTGAAGTCAGTTGTAAACTAGAAATTAAGTCTGTAAAATGCTTAGTGATTTATTTTGTTTTGTGCAGCTACTTGCAATATACGAGCACAGAATTGCTGTAGAAGGATTTATATGGGACATCAATTCATTCGATCAATGGGGAGTGGAATTGGGCAAGGTCTCAGTTATGGCTTCTTAGATGTTTTCTCAATTATTCCATGCCTTAAGATTTTATACGTAAATCGAATATATTCCACCCTTTCATGTGGCAAATAAATCTCAGTCTCTCGCTACTCAAGTTCGGAAACAGCTCCACGCCTCTCGTAAGAAAGACGAACCTGTTCAAGGCTTCAACTTCAGTACTACCACTTTGCTAACTAGATATCTTCAGGTAAATATAGATATTGCTTCACCGTTCCCATCATTGCTTCAAGTTTTTCGTCCAAAATCGAAAATAAATGTATACAGGAAGCAAGCTAGAGAGTAGTAAACAAGCTTGTTGTTGTTGTGTCATTATTAAGTTTTTCTCCCATGTATTGAAGTTCATGTTAGTTCTTTTTCGTGTTATTACCAGGCAAACTCAGATGCTTCTAAAGAAGATTGCACAATTTTGCCAAAGATGTAACCTGGCTTTGACTCGCACTCAAGCGCAAATTGCCATGTAATGCATTTTTCTGGTAATATTTTCCCCAGTAATGCACTCCTAGTTTCTTCTGCCGTAAGGTTTGGAGCTACCTATCCTAATTAATACTAGTAAACAATAATGTAACAACACAGCTCCTCATCTTATTATCGGAACATAATTTCCTGCATTGAAATCATTCAGACTGCAAATCATATATAACCCGACAAAAAACAGAACATCTCGAATAACAATAGCTGCTATATCATACACATGTCGAGCCATGGACAAAAAAGCAGAGATCATACTGCAAAAAGAGACAAAAGCTAGATAGATGCCTAAATAAACATGGTTAAAAACAGACCCACAAACATTAAACATCCCTAAAGATCAGATCTCAAATCACACGCCAGTGGATCCAAAACCTCCAAATCCTCGAACAGTTGAATCAAGATCGTCGACCTCAGTTACCTCAGGGGTAACGATCCTTTCGATGATCAACTGGGCAACCCTATCCCCAATTTTGACTTCGAAGTCAACGTCCGAGTGATTGAACAGAATGACTCCAAGAGGGCCTCTGTAGTCTGCGTCGATCACTCCAGCGCCGACGTCGATAGAGTGCTTCCATGTCAAGCCCGACCTCGGCGCTACAATGCCCAGAAAAAAGGAAGAATCAGCCCACTATGTCAATAGTAGGCAGAGAAAGAACAGTCTTCGATGAAAGAATTGAGCTTACCAACGCGACCGTAAGTCCCTTCAGGAACAGCAATGCTTAAATCAGTGGCTATCAATGCTTTGCCTCTCGCCGGTACTTTTGTGTCCTCCGCGCTGCACGATTTTAGATAAAAAAAAATAAGTACACAGATTCGGCATTTCGTCGAACAGTTGGCGTGTAAGATAAAAAACCAGCTAAGCTGCAGCAAACGGTGGAAAAAAGGTGTGGAAAAGGAACACAAACACACAACAGAGCAAAAAAGGCGTTCAGGGCACACCTAGAGAGATCATAACCAGCTGAAAGAGCCGAACCCCTCGAAGGCAGCACAGCATTTTCGGACAACCTCTTCACCTTCAAGAAGGAAGAAGGAAGGCCAGTTTGTCCCTCTGCTGAGACGTCTCCGTTTACGTGCAGCCTTGGGATTTTCGCAGAGGGTTCTTCAAATATTTCGTGGCTTAGGTTATCGGCAGACATTTTCTCCGCCCTGCGTATTCCGTGAGAGAAGAACAACGTAGGAAGTTGCGATGGGAATCTACAACTATGACGGCGGCGATTAAATGGAGAGAAATTCACGCAGTGTGGCGTGGATTTGGGAGGCGAATGGCGCCAAATTTTCGCGCCATTACTCATTCTACAGATAGTTGAGAAGAAAGGAAGGCAAAGGCACTCATTCGCGCGCTCACCACACCACACGAAATTATTGGGCCTTCTGATTGAAGCCCAATTTCACCGTAATGGGCCAAGTCATTCTTAAGCCCATTAAACACGTTCAATGACCAATAAAAATTCATGTTTGATTCACGAAATTGCCCACCCACTGATACTGTGGGGCCCGCGGGTCTGGTGTCGAATATTTGCGAAATTTTTTATTTTAAAAAATGTTTTAGTAGTACCTTGCGTAGAATTTTACGAAAGGGAAAAAAAGTCTTTATCCTCACCTAACAACACTTCGACAAGGAGCGAGCGGAGATGATGAAGGCTACGGTCAAGGGGAGGTACGAGGTTGACAAGGCGGCCAGCGCAGTCGCTACGGTGGCGTTCGTCGCCGGTGACCTGAAGCTGCGCGCTTGTATGACAGACGCCACCGTCGTCGACGGTCCTCGTTTGGACGGTTTGGCTTTAGCCTTGGAAAAACCCGGTTCCTTCGTCGTCGACTACAACGTACCTAAGAAGGTAAACCCTTTTTCAATCGATTTACTGGTTATAGTTCGAGGACCTTGCTCCTTCTTCGCTGATAGGTTGTTGATTCGTAGTATTTCGTAGTTTTCTTCTTCATCTTGTCAATAGTTGCTGGTTGGCTGGCTGGGGAATAGAATCAAGTACTAATGATAAATTATTCTTCATAAATGGCTTTTTCTGTCTAATGTTATTTTGCAGGATTTTAGGTTCCAGTTTATGAATACTGTTAGGGTCGCAGAGAGGCCCTTGAATTTGAGTTACACTCATTTCAAAGGCGAGGAGAAGACAATATTGGACAGTACCTTGGTGATTGACTCTGCAAACAAGTTTTCTGCAAATCATGTTCTTGGCACTGGGAATACGAAGCTGAAGTATTCGTACTTACACGAAGGATTGACTGCCATTGAACCCTGCTATGATATCGGGAAAAACACTTGGGACTTTACAATGTCTCACATGATTTCTGGAGACGACGTGGTGAAGGCAACGTATCAGACATCTACCAAGAATCTTGGGCTGGAGTGGTCGAGGATTTCAAAACTTAACGGCGCGTTTAAGGTTAGGGCATTCGACAATATCCTTATTGTCATATGAAAATTGCATTTTTTGTTCATTTTTTCTTGATTTCTCGATATGAAACCAGTTCAAGGAACAAATATTATCCTTTGATGGCTATCCCTGCTGATCATATTTCATGAGAAATCCCATTTGCTGAAACTCTTACTTAGTAGTAACATTCTGAGTTCTAACACTGAGTCTACTATCATTGTCTTGATTGGCCCAGTGCCTGCTCTTGTATTAAAAGGATCAACACCTAAGTAATTGTCTTGTTATGAGCTCTCAGTAGTAGTTGGCTTTAATCGGTTTTGGTTCGGTCTGAAATGCAACTTCTCTGAGTATAACTTCTATGTGAGATTCATTTACGATCTTACGATTCTAATGGTTTTACGAAATTCTACGTATCATTTATGCAGATCACAGCATCAGTTAACCTTGCAGAGGAGCAGAAAGTACCCAAGATATGTGCTGAGACCACCTGGGACTTTGATATGTACTAGCAAGGATTCTCCTCGGATCCGAGGTTTCAATTCAACTTCAATTCAAACATTTGTGTAATGGACAACCTTTTACCTATAAAGAAGGAATCTTGACTGTTTCTTTTATTTTAAGCTGACTTGTTATTTAAGCCCTTGTAGTTGTAATTTCTTGACTTCTTCAATCTTCGTTATCCATCAAAAATAAGTGCTGGTTTGGTTAGTAGGTTTATATTTAGGAGGGTTTAAATTAGTTAGGTTTATATAAAACTAAGTGCTCGTTTGGTTGACAAGTTTATATTTAGGAGGGTTTAAATAAGTAAGGGTTTATATAAAACAAATTAATGGGTATAAATAAAATGTTGTTTGGTTGGTGGGTTTAAATAAACACATGTGAGGGGGTGTTTATCTAAACCCGTCTGCATGGGTTTAAAGTGATTTTATATAAACCCGTGGTTTAGATAAACCTGCGAACCAAACACACCTAAGCTGTCATAAACCCACCTTTAAAATACTTAAACCCTCCAACCAAACAATCACTAATTAATGAGTATAAAATAAAATTGGTTAGTGGGTTTAGATAAACACATAAGAGGGGGTGTGTTTATTTAAATTCATAAGCATGAGTTTAAAGCTTAATTATATAAACCCATGGTTTAAATATAACTACGAACCAAACACTTGAGTATATCTTAACCCAGGTTTAAAATACCTAAACCCATCAACCAAACAAGGGCTAAGGGCTTAAAGGGATTCTCAATAACAAGAGAACTGATATCATATCAACTGATATCATATCACTGGACGATGAAAATATAATATCGTAATATTATTTTCTTTCCCAAGAAACCTTTTTTTTTCTGTAAACACGGAACGAAGCGAGGTTTCGAATTCATCTTTAAACAAGACATTTTTTTTTTTGAAAAAGAAAAAGGAAAGGAAATGAAAATCCATCCCCTATTTCTTCGCGGGCAAAATCCGTTTATTCAGATTTCGAACTAAACGCTCCCGCCTAAAACCCTAATTTACCGAATCACAATCAAAACAACTCCCGCCCCATTCGAGATGGATTTATCCACGCCGGCGTAAATCCGAATCCTTAATTCGAATACAATGGAAAGCGACGACGATTACCAGTCGATGTCACTTTCTGGAGAGCCCTCGCCCCGTCGCCGTCTGAAGAGATTGAAAAAATCCGAACCGAAATCTCCACAAGATTTTTCGTTTGACCAGATCGATGATCCGCTTCTGTTCCCCCAAGTGGATTTCGCGAGGTTGGAGGCGCTGGAGAATGACACAGACGCTTTAGCTTTGATTGATTCAGTTTCGAGCGAAGACGGCTTAAGTTTATCCCAAGAGTCGCTTTCTCAAGGAAATGAGAACTCGAATGCGGTCGGAAATGTAGCTACTGAGCTAGATGAAGTGGCTGAGAAGTCTAATGTGGTTGCTAATTCTGGTGGCGACGTGGCAGGTGACTTTGAAAGAAAAGCAGATAAGAATGAGAAACGGAAAGAGAAGAGTGCCAAAGGGTTTGGCGACGAGTCAAATAAAGCAACTAACAAAAGAAAAGAGGAAAAGGCATGTACCTCGTATGCTGCATATTCTTGTGTTGTATAATGTAGTTTGCTATGCGTTTATACTTGTATTGATTATTGTGTTTGTTGGTGGAGTTTTGCAGGAAAGAAAGGCTTACTTGAAGGAGCTTCATGTTGAATCTCAGAGACTGTTAAGAGGTTTCTTCTAACTATCATAATGAATCTGATTTTTATGGTCCTTTCATGTAAGAATAAGTAGTTAAGTAGGTGTTATTGTGTAACTTGATAGAAACTAGAGGTGCAGCGTTTAAGCCAATTCCAGTGGTGCAGAAACCCATATCATCAGTTTTGGAGAAAATTCGAAAGAGGAAGCTTGAGATTTCTAAGAAGTGAGTGGGCAGTAGTTTGCTATCTATGCATGTGGTTTATCTCTTCACTTGAATGTGTGATGTGTGGGCTGTGGTGTCATAACATATTTTGTGGTCGTTATTGCATGTCAGAGCTATGACTGAACATGGGAGGAATCGAATTTACGAGGAGAATAATTCTGCACGAGTCAAGTTGATGGACACTGGTGGGGCTAACAAGGATGAGAGGATAGAAAATGTGACTGAAGTAGAGGAGAGCAACACGGATTCCATGTCATATCGCGAGACTAGTCGAGAAGTGGCAGAGCTTGAGGATGAGTCAGAAGAAATTGTTCATGGAAAATTTCGAAGCAAACCGGTTTGTCTCTAATTTCAAAATTCTCTGACTCTTGTTGAAGTAGTATCTTCACATTTATCAAACTTTCTGATTATTAATTATTCCCACGGATTTATTGCAGATATTGATTGAAGAACCTATGCCTGCATTTCGCAAGCCTGTGGATGATACTCAGGTTATCATCCAATACCTCGTGGATTCTGCTAGTGTACCTTTTTCACCTATATGATAATGTTCCAATTAATACCTGCAGGATCTCTTGATTGACTCCAACTCAAATGAGGGTGCCATTGAACAGCATGATGAACCAAAAGATAGTCCTTTGGATGAATGTTCAGCCCCATCTTCAGTTGCTGTGAACTTGAACTTTGATTCTGGTCCCCTACTTGAGAGGTATAACTTTTGAGACTTTGCTTGCCTCGCTCTGCATAACAAAGTACCTCAACAAATTACATAGTTCTATCACTGTTGTGTATTCAGTTCTTCAGATGAAGATGACACTGATGAGAAAAATTCCGATCCCCACCCTTCTCCAAAAGGTGATCGCATGAAAGACTTTGTCGACGATGAGGCAGAGGTTGAAAATGATAGTGATGACGATGCAAATCGCTTTAACGGAAACGAAGAAGATGAGGACAGTGAAGATCTTGAAGAACTCAACAACATGATTGCAACTGAATGTGAAGAAAGGCCCATTGACAATGAGAGGCGCAATGAACTCCACCAGAAGTGGCTCGAGCAACAAGATGCAGCAGGCACTGATAGTCTTCTGCAGAAATTGAAGTGTGGTTCGCATCTCAAAGAGACACTATTACAAGACGAGGAACCAGAAAATGACGACAATGAATCCATGGAGGAGCAAGAGGAGGAAGAGGCCGTGCCACAGAATTTCACCCGAGTGACCACTAAAATGGCCAAACAGATGATTTTGCAGCTGTTACCTGATACTGAAGAGCCCTATGTATCTGATGCTGATGAGGATTATGATCCACGTCGAAAGCATGCGCATGGTCTCCGTATCAGAAAGGTTAGTTTCTTCAAATAGTGTGCATTATCTGGATGGGCATTGACTCTTATGCAGCATATAGATTCGAATATTTGATATTCTTCTCACTAAATGAGAAAGTTCATCCTTGAGTTTTACTAAATATATGTTATCTTGTTCAGGAAGAACAGAGTTCAGTTTTGCCACCAGCTGAGGATGAAACCTCTAAGGAACTGTTTCGGCTAATTAAGAAGATTAATGTACAACCTGAAAATAAGAGAAAACCAAAAGCTCCTTGTACGTCCTTTTTCCCTAAAGTTTCATACGTTCTTTCATGGAGTTCTTCAATTCTTAGCTACAAATCTGCAGCTTTCGTTGACTCTTTGCTTCAAGGAGGAAGGATTAACAACTCGAAGGTATCCTTCAATGCCACTCAGCTACTACTACATTATTAGTGAACAGCTACATTCCTAACATTTTTCAGTTTTATCTAATGCAATGAAGTTCCCATCATTGTTTTAGTTCCACACAATAGTGAACATACTGCGTTCTACTCCGCAGTTTCAGTCCAGCATAGCTGCCTATAAGAAAACGCTTTTCTTATTTAATTTGCCGCCGATCTCATATATCTTGACTAATTTCTTTTGAATATCTTTGGCAGTCGTCTTTCATCGGACGCCGCTCAAAACACAACGTTTCATCGTCTCGTAAGCAAGGATCGGGAGTGCTTCGATCTTTCATTTTCGGAAGGGATGAAAGTAATAGTCGGAGTTCTATATCCATGTCTGAAGATTCGTTGGACACAGTAAGTCTTTGCCTCCTATACAAACTTTTAATGATAGCGAAGTGGAGATTGAGCTTCAAGAACTAAAGCTGAGGCTTTAACCTTTCATTGCAGGTTCCTCAAGAAGTTGGCCAAACGAAGAATGTTACCAAATTATTTAGCTCACAGACAAAATATATCCGTATTCAGACAAGGAGCGATGATGCAGAAACAGTGTCGAGGACCTCGTTGCTCGATGTTTTGAAACGAAAAGCATCGAAATCACAAGTATCTTACCAAGATAGCAGTTCGGTCGATCTTTCGAAGCCTATGTTTGCGTTTAGAGATCCAAGGAAGCAAACAAAGATTGATGGAACAAGCTGAAGAAAAAGGAAAGTAAAACTCCCTCGTAACCTTATTTAACGAAATTATCTGGTGCTTGAATTTGTTGGAGTGGTTCAATGCTAATATCGTACCTTATTATTAAATTTTGAATATCTTCGCTTGACTAATAAACGTTGATTTTTTACAATATTGTCTTCCTCGTCCTCGAGCCTTCGTTAAACGGGATCAACTGTTCAACTATTATTTTATCCAACTACACGAGCATTTCGCACTGTAGTTAACAAATAATTTTACCATCTAAATCTCAAAATACTAGTTTATTATCCGTGCATTTGCACGGGTTAACTATCCATAACTATTTTATATTAATAAATAATTATAGTTGATAGTGGGTAGTTTTCATGTTTTTAAAACAAAAGATATAGGATACATAGTCGTGGTACTCATGTGATTGTGGGAACTTAGTAGAGGATCTAAACGTAATTACGGGAAATTATATGGGATTAAAGGTAATTTTACTTCTCAATAACTACAATCTACAGTAAAGCTCAGGATCACTTTAGCGCGCTCACTCAGCTCATGATTTTCACGGATCCTCAACATCTCGGGAATTGATGAAATACCCATCACTCGCCGATCGTTGTCAGAGGATGCACGAGCTGAAAAACGATGCATAGTGATTCTTTTCCTGGTGGAATGGAGCGCAACGGCACCGGTTCGGGATTTTCATCGTCGGAATTCGCTGTTCCGACCGGTTTGAGCCGCATAAAAACGCGCCGGCCTGAAGCGAGGGAAGGGTTCGATCAGCCGAGTGAGTCGTCTAGTAATGGAGCTTGGTTTTCAGGAGCTCGCAATGCATTTGGCAAAGCGCAAATGAAGTCGCATCGCTCTACCAAAGGTTTTCTCTTCTCTTGTTTTTCTGAGGATCTTACGCCGTCGATTTGTATTTTTTAGTCTTATGGTTTCGCGAGCTAATAGTTTGTTTCCTGGCTTAGTAAGTGTGTCGATGTTGAAGCTGTGATTTTGTAAGCTTTAGTAGAATCTGATCAGTTCGACGCTTTTCAGTAGCTCATTAGGCTGTTAGTAAATAATGTGAACTTTTTATAAGCATCGAAAGTGTGTTGATTCTATCTTCGGTGTTTATCCTTTTATATATTAGTGTATCAGTTGTTTCTTAGACTAGAAAATTATGTTAATTGATTTTGATGAGGTTTAACGATGATTTATTTAAGTGATAATTGTGTGTTAATTGCATGAGCTTCTACTCCTTAATAATGTGGAAGATTAGGTTGATTATGATTTGGTTCCTTATACAGGGTTTTGTTACCTGTGGGCATTTATCTACGTCAGAATTATTGTGCTTAATTCGATGGTTTAATGCTTGGCATAGAGAGATGCTATTTCGCAATTCTTGGTTACGTCAACTTGTTTTACTATTTCTAATACTGGTGATTTAAGTTTTTTCTCCTTTTTCTTTCGATTTTTGAGCAATCTTTTTTAGTTGCAGTAATTGTTCAACTCTCTTTTGGCACGTTGAATATATATTTATGTAATCTAGAATGTGGATTTTGTGCAAACTGTATACTTGTTGATGTTCTGTATAGAAGATTATTGTTGATTTTATTTCCATGCACAGATTTTGGTTGCCTGATTGCCTTTTTTTTTTGTATTATCAAAACTATATGATATCTTCTCTTTTCTTTATTTTCTTTACTTATGGAATACTTGCACATGATTATGTTAATTTGAAAATCTAAGAATGGGTGGTCAACACTGCTTGTTTCTTTGTAATATGGCATTGTAATAGTATGAATTCATATTAGGTTTTTGTAGCTGCTTGTTTGTTTGTGTTTTAATCAGATATCCAAAGAAAAGATATATGAGCAGCTGTGTTTTGAATTTGTCTGAGGTTATTTTTTAAGATTGAAATATCTGGCTCTTCCCTTAGGTCAAATATCTCTTTATTGTTTTCTTTTCCATTGTTTCTTTTTTATCGATTCTGTGTCGTTGCTTCTTTTCAATAAAGTTTCAGAAAGGATTAAGGATTTTTGTGTCTGCAATTGACATAGTACGTTTATTCTAGGTAACCCTGTTTAGAGAGTGCTCTGTAAATTTAGGATTGGTAATGAATAATGATAGGACAGAAACCAGTTAATTTAAGAGTGACAGGAAGGAATCTGTTGTTCAAGCTATCTTATAACAGTGAAGAGAAATAATTTACCTTATCGTATTTAAAATCACTCAAAATTCTTGGAACGCGTCACTTCGAAGATCATTGATGGTGCTCTCTCCTTGTACACATTCACTAGATTTTAGCTACTATTTAATTAATTGAAATTTGTATTTTCTGAATCAGTTGCGGTACGTGTATAAACCATAGTGTGGTTTAGACAGATGTAAGAAGGCTTTCATCATACTGACCGACATGAGGTGGCCTTGGTTTATGAGTGGTTTAAGAGTGCACTCATTGATTTACGTTACCTTGCATTTCTTTAACTCACCTGGAATTTAGGCACTTTGTGGACTTCCCTCACGAAAAAAGAATGGAATATAAATATAAAGGTGGATGAGAGCGTTCATCTCGTGCTAAATGCGCAAACCATCAAACCTTCTACCCCTTACAGCAAAATCCATGTTTCTATATGCATGACTTCTGCCAGGGTCACATTTAGTGATGCTTTATGGCATGAAGTATTGCGTTTCAATGCAATTAAGCCTTAGAATTCCCTTCAAGATTGTCAAGAGCTTGAAAGAGGAAACATCATCAAGAGAATCGGCCGATCAGTAACTCTCCTCAGCTTACTGAAATTCTTATGTGCGTTCACTTGTATGTAATTTTACCTATTTAGCTGGAGATTTGGTGAATTCTTTTTGTAACTGTTTTCAATTGTGTTGTATCACTTTCTGAATCTGTAATTGTGGACGCTTTATGTTAACATTATTACAAACTGATGCTTATGATGCAGGTCTCCACAGAGGAAGAAGAATAGCCCGATGGTTTAAGTCATCTAGTTTTAAAGATCGTGATCCAGCTTTGGGTGGTCTATCAAGTACAGAGGTGAGATTTTGTCATGGTTAATTAAGTTTTGATCATGCATATTCCTGCTAATCTACATTCTTTCGTTTGAACTGATGAACATAAGTAGAAGTTTGGTCCATTGGTCTTCAACATTCCTGAAAACGATACTCGAAGAAATCTGCGAAGGATGAGGGATAACTTATCTGAAGACTCTCCAAAAGTTAGATCCACAAATAAAGTGCCAAAATGCGTGAAAAGTTTTTCGCATGAATTGGGTCCTAAAGGTGGCATTCAAGCTGTTCATCCAAGGTCGCAGAGCTTTAATGATTTGAAGGTTAACTGATATTTACCACTTGATTTTTTGGTTCATGCGATAATGATAGTCGAAATTTTCCTGCGAGTAAATTTACAAGATTGAGAGTATTACGAGTTTCGTATAACTTTTGACCATTTCAGGAACTATTAGGATCTCTTCGTTCGAAATTCGATACTGCCAAAAAAGTTGTGAGCATAGAGCTTACTTCTTTCTCTCAAGAGATGCTTGAGATCTTAGAGACAGTTGATGATGCCTTAACAGCAGATGAAGAAAAGATGGCTGATCAACTTTTTGTTTTTGCCAGACAATGCATAGACATGTCTTCTGTAGAATTCCGAGAGAAATGCGAATCAATCGTACAAGATCTGACGCAAAAAAGTCAGACTTGTGAGTCTGCATTACTGAAGGTATTGTTCATTCGCTTCCTCTTCATTTTAACCCGTTGCACGAGGCTGTTGCACTTTGAAAAGGACGGTGGGCCCACAAACAAGCAGTCACTAGACAAAATTAGAGAATGTTTACAGAGGATCCCTTCGGTTGATCTCAATTGGATTGTAGAATGTACAGAGTCTGATAAAATACGTTTAAATAATTTGGAAACCGAGAGAAGTTCTGAGGCTCACGTTGAGAAGCAGGTCACGGAACTTGTTGGAAAGAATCAAATCTCCACTGCACAAAAGATAACTGGAAATTTCGTTCCTGAATGTTTTGCAGATGACAAACAACTTCCTATAACCGATTCTTTTCAGACAGAATCAAGCTGTAAGCTGAATGAGAGAGTTCGGGATGATAATAACTCTGTTATATGTAGAATATGCGAAGAATCCATACCCGCTGCACAGTTGGAGCCGCATTCCTACGTATGTGCATACGCGGATAAATGCGTTTCCAAGCATTCGGACGTGAACGAGCGTCTTCTCAAACTTGCGGAGCTGCTGGAACACATCTCAGAGCTACACAGCTCGGGAAATTCCGAAGCTAAAGCAAACCCAAATATTGTAAGAACTCAAAATTCTGGCAGTTCGCCAAATTTGAGTAGGGGTATGGATGAGATGTTGGACGATCTTCATGAAATGGACACGGCTTGCATAGAAGATTGTTCTTTTGCTGGAATCGTTAACTTGAAAAGCCACTTGCTGGCAAAGGTAAACCAAGGTGGCTCACCATTGTCTAATGTGAGTACGGCATCGACGCCATCCAAAAACAGTCCTCGGGCCAGAAATTTCGACAGGTTTTTGTCAGAACGAAATCCTTCAGAGCAAGAAGACATGTGTCAGGTTGGTTGTGGCTTCTAGAAAAATATATTTGATTGCACGTGGATCCTCTGTAGGTGGTATTATCTAATACTTTGTTTCGTTTTTGTATACCATATCCGTCGAAAGCACCCAAGTCGTTGTGCTCTTTACTATCACGAAGTTAATTTCAGTGGATGCTAATGCTTAAACTCTGCGCAGGTAGCAGCCCTAGCAGAAATTGCCTGCAGTGTAGCCAGGACTGATATTTCCATAGAAGGATCTCACAAGTCTTTACTTGCTAGTATCCAAGACCTGCTAGATATATTGCAGCACAGCAAGTGCAAGTCACTTCTTGTGGATACATTTGGTGGCCGAATAGAGAGCCTCATAAGGTAATTTATTTGGAAAAAAAGGTGATAAATTTTGTATCTGTTGAAGCTTCACTAAAGATACACAAGCATTTTTCCAACTAAAATATGCAGGGAGAAATATATAATGGCTTGCAATCTGGTGGGTGGGAATGATGATGTCGGGTGTCCAGATAGCGCCAGATCTTTGGTTGATAGCATATCTCCGAGTAGCAGAACATCGCCTCCTTCACAATCTATGCATAAAGAACGCACGAGCATTGACGACTTTGAAATTATCAAACCGATCAGCAGAGGAGCCTTTGGTAAAGTCTTTTTGGCTAGAAAGAGAGCAACAGGGGATTTATTTGCTATTAAGGTATGCATTTAAATAAATCCTACTATAATTTCACCCATAAGCTCTAGTGCTCAAATTTAGCAGGACCTCGTTGCACTGCTTGGTGGTGGGAACATGTGATTTTACAATGCTATCTTTATTAGGGGTTTGTAATGCTATATTTGTAGATGCTATTATTCCTTGTTACCAAATATTGTCGAAATTACTTCCACAGGCAAATTGATTTGTTTCCACTGCAGGTACTCAAGAAGCTAGATATGTTACGGAAGAACGATATCGACCGCATATTGTCTGAACGCAATATATTAATCGCTGTGCGGAATCCTTTTGTGGTAATCCCATCATAGTTTAGTCCATTTTAATTAAGCATAATTTCGGAAAGTTTCTGTCATTACTCATATTCCACTCTAGCATGTATGATCTCCGAAATGGAGTTGCTAAATTTTGCGCGTGTAAGACAAGATATTAGGTGTGCTTTATGATTTAAGAGGCCATGTAACGTATCTCAGAAAAGTGATATCTGATGCACAGGTTCGATTTTTCTACTCATTCACAAGCAAAGACAACCTATATCTGGTCATGGAGTATCTCAATGGTGGAGATTTGTACTCTATGTTGAAGCAATTTGGCTGCATTGAAGAAACTGTTGCGCGAACTTATGTAGCAGAATTGGTAAACATGTTTAAGAGTTATTTTACTAGCTCCTACTCTTGGTAGCTTGTAATAAGCGCATCCTCTCATGTTTCAGGTACTAGCGTTGGAGTACTTGCACTCCCATGGAATAGTACATCGAGATCTGAAACCAGACAACATATTGATTGCGCATGATGGGCATATCAAGGTACTCTACACCGTTCAGATTCCATTTTTTTCCTTGCGCCTCTGCGCAATAAATACGAAACCATGATAGGGAAGTTAAACTTTTTACGTAGAATCTGACTTTGCCAGCTAGTTGAGCCAAAATCTAATCAATGGCCTCTTTTGCATATGCATTAAGTTTAAAGATCGAGCTGAAGCAAAATTCTAGTAGTCCTTCGTCCTAAAGGACCTAAAATTACGTCAAATCTCAGTTTTAACTAAGAACTTTTAACTAATACTCGTGGATCCTTAATTTTTCCCTTACTGGTCAGCTTACTGATTTTGGATTATCCAAAATCGGGTTGATGGATTGTGCCTCTGAACTATCCACAACTGACATGGAGAAGCACGATGTTCTCGACCCAACTTGTCGGATTGGTAAGGATACATCGAGCAGTCAAAAATCAGCTGTTGGCACACCAGACTACTTGGCACCTGAAATTCTTCTTGGGAAAAAACATGGTTAGGGTGAAACCAAAATTTTTCTTTCGTTTGTTTCTTTTTCACTGGTTCCCTTCTTTTGTTCTAAGAAAAAGTTATATGGATACACATGAAGGTTATGCTTCTGATTGGTGGTCAATGGGAATCATCTTATTTGAGTTAATTACCGGAATACCACCCTTCAGTGCCGAACATCCTGAGGTATTATCCATTTTTTATGTCATAGGATACCATGATTTCTTGCATTGAAGATGGATATACTGATCCTTGCATTCTATATATCTCTGGATTACAGATTATTTTCGAGAATATTCTCAACAGAAAGGTACCCTGGCCATCCGTACCTGATGAGATGTCATTTGAAGCCAAAGATCTGATTGATAGGTAGGCCAAAATCTGAAGATGATTGACGACAACAATGGATAAAATAATATTGCTCAAGTTTGGCATGAATTGGCTCAATAATGTTAATCGTTATTTATTTTGCGACAGGCTGCTTCTTCACGATCCAAACCAGCGTTTAGGATCACAAGGAGCATCGGAGGTGGATATCTCAAGACATTATGCTATGTATTTAGCCGCAAAGTTTTCTTTAGAAATATACTAACTCCTCTATTTGGTCTTAGGTCAAATCACATCCGTTCTTCTCTGGAGTAGATTGGGATAATCTCTCGCTACAAAAGGTGCATTTTTTGTGGCACATTTCTCGTATGGTCGCTAGTCTAAGAAGTTGTTCTAAAACATACTGATCTTAATAAAGCTATTAATTGATGCAGATTCACAAGAAAAAACATTGTATTTACCAGTCGATGATAAGACAAAAAATGTTATTTTTTTGGTAGGCCGTATTTGTACCACAACCAGATGGAGTTGAGGATACGAGTTACTTTGTACCGCGATACAATGCAAGTGGAGCAGAAGAAGAGTACACATCTATCGATTCTGATTACAGCAGCACTAGCGAGTTGCAGTTGAATTCTCAAGTGGAGGTGATGTATCTATTATGTATACATACATATTTTGCATTGCACAAATAAAGTTTCCATAAACAGATTTCTTATGCTGCAGAGGGCTGATGAGTGTGGGTGCCTTGCTGAGTTCGATTCTTCTCCTCCTTTTTTCGATATATCATTGATTAATTTCTCTTTCAAGGTATAACATATCTTTTCTTTTTATTCTGATGATCCAATATTCGAGTTAAAAGGGATATTGTTTGTGTCCAGAATTTATCACAGCTGGCTTCAATTAACCAGGATGTGCTGCTATTACAGAGTGGTGGTAAGGATTCATCGTCCCCATGCAAAGGTAATGGTGTAAGTTGTCCTTCTTTGTCTTGAGGTTTTTCAGCTCTATCCCCCATCCTCTCTGTATATGAATATTGTATATAGTCGGTTATTTCATGTATAGAGGATAAGAAGAAAGCTTCCTTTTTTTTTCCTTCCAAGTTTCAAGTTATTTCAAGTTCGAACCCATGGCTTACGTTGTTGGTTAGAATCGAGACATTTTTACCGATGTTTGATTATCTCCATTCTCTGTGTGTCAGGATAAGGAAAAATTAAAAATAAATTGATGGTTCGGGCTTGACAAACGGGTATAGAAGACATAACTGGATGGGGGTACCCTACTTTGTACATTTCAATCCATAAATGGAAGTTATCTTGCGCTGCACATTGAACTTGCGAATGATTCTGACCTGCAAGAAAAAATTGCATAACATCCTTCTCAATTCTCATGTTCCAAAGTTACATATTGCCCTACACCACATGTAAATATGAAACTTAATGTCATAAGCAAAAATAAATTCAAGAAGCACCAGCCGCCAATGAAAAATCCCCAGTATATTAATAATAAAAGAATCCCAATCCCACTCGCCAAGTGTTTTGAATTATGGCCAACTCTTTGTCGTTTGGCGCTGTTTCTTCTTCTCTTATCCGAAATACAATCATAAGGATCTCTAAAATCAAAGCCATTTTTGTGGTTTGAGTTTAATCTCCCCGCCTTCTTTGTCTTTTTGTTTCCTTTTTTTTTTACAAGTTCTATGCTTCTTCTGCATAGCTCTGTTTTTGTCATCACTCAAATGGAAAAACTCATCCACAGACAAAACATGACGACGACGACATTGGACTATCTCCCACCAAGCGAAGTGTTCTCCGACGAAATGGATTTCAACGACGTCTTTGGAGGCCCACCGAGGAGATTTTCCATGCAAGAATTGAGAGTCAGCCCAGAAACTGTTCAATCTGAAGATGGACGATTTCTATCTCCGTGGAACAGCGAAAAGCCAGTTTTCGGTGAGGAAAGCAGCAATAGCAGCAGTCCTAATATTAGCACGGTAAGAAGAAGACAACAGCTTCACCATAGTCGTGATTTCTACGACGACATATTTCGAGGTGACGATTCAAGCTATAAGTCTCCGAGGAGAATCGATCGAGATAATGACAACGTTTTTGGATCGACAAGCCCTTCGATGCCTTCTCCATCTAGGTAACAAAATAAAAAACCTGTTGTAATATGATATGCATGTACTGTGTTTCTGTGTAATATCAGTAGTTTCTTGATATATCTTTCGGGTTATTACAGTAGTCTTCCGTCGAGGTTAACCAATAAAGCTGAGGAATTTCCAACATTTGGGTCGTCCCACAATCAAAATTCGAGTTCCTTGTCGAGATTTTCGGTCAACCAAGCGAATCGAAGCAGCCCTTTATCCCATCAGAGTTCTATGGGCTGCTGTAGTAGTACCGAGGATTCACCTTCATCACCTTATGATCATCGATCGAGGAATATCGAAGATAGCAATAAGAACTCCGAAGAACAGTTTCATTTCTCTATTTATAAATGGGCTGGAAGAGACGTCCCAGTTTTGATCCCCCTCTCGAGTAATAAATCGAGTAAAACTAAGGCTAAAGTCGATAGCTTTAGCCAAGAAATGATTCATGAAGCTGAAGCCATGGAGACGATGAAAGTTTTGGATGAAACTGATATTGTGAAAGAAGAAGATTCTTCTGCTTCTATCAAATCCCGGGCGAAGTCTCTCCGTGCCTTTCTTACGGATGATGTCGAGAATTCAGGTGGAGGATTATTGTTCTTACATCGATAGAACGTTTGTCCGATTTTATGAGTTAATGTAGCGATTTGCGTTCTTTCGATGTTTCCAGGGAATGCTGCCGAGGTTAAGGGAAGCAGAGCTTTCAAACTGTACGTCGGAAACACAAAGAACGCTGAAACTGATCCCAAAAGTGACGAAAATGCGGACAAGAAAAGTGGGGTGAAGGGAAAGATCAGAGATTTTGTTCAGAAATTCAACCAAGAAGGCGATTCGAGCATTAAGTCTGATGATGTTCATATGGGAAGCCGAAGATACAGATGGAAACTTCAACAAAAGGAGAGTAAAGCAGACGTTAATACATCAAAGGCAGAAGAAAAGTCGAGCTCGGTGAATCGTGGAAAGGCTCAAAAAGACGTCGATTTTAAGGTACAAAGTATTGAATCAATTCGAAAGTCAAGCAGTCATTAACTGTGATGTAATGATACAGAACAAAGTGTGTGTTCAATGAACTGATAGGTTGAAGACAAGGATGAAGCAGAGCAATACACTGATACAAAAGCTCCAAGTTATAGAACAAGCCATTCTTCTACGAATCAGAATGAGTTTTCTTCAGGTTAGAAGTGCTTACCATCCTATCGAAATTGACGAATTTTTCGATATGTTTCTTCTTATATATACATTATTTCTCCAGATCCAAGTCGCGGGAATTCGAAGATTTCGATGGACGATCCATTGGATTGCAGCTTCTTGGTACGTATTATATATATCGCTTCTTCAATCTTAACTACTTATCATACTTTCCTTATATTTTCTGAAATTCGATCATTTTCTTTCCCACAGGTGCAAGAATTATCCGACGATCACCAGCAAAATACACGGAATGACGAGGAAATTTCAGAGGACATCAGAGTAAGTCGTTCTTTTTTCTTACATTTTTTTCTTAGAATAGAACTTGTTCTTTATTGCAGTGTTAGCAATGCTCAGCATATATACATAAATGCAGGCTTTAGATGCTAAAATCCATCAATGGTCAGTAGGCAAGAAAGGGAACATTCGCTCCTTACTCTCAACTCTGCAATATGTAATAATGCCTTACGAGGATTTCTTTCGCAGTTCCTTAAAAATATTGTCATCATTACTTCTAGAGTATTACAACGCTAATACGCATGTCATGATTATTATTATTATTATTATAATCTTAGGTTCTTTGGCAAGGAAGTGGTTGGCAACCAATAGCACTTGTTGATTTGATTGAATCAAACTCGGTGAGAAAAGCATATCAGAAAGCTTTACTTAGGCTTCATCCTGATAAACTGCAGCAGAAAGGTGCTGCTACTGATCACAAGTATATTGCACAAAAGGTTTTTGATATTCTCCAGGTAATTGAGAGAGAGAGAGACCATTCCACTACAATCCAAGAACGGAAAAAAACTAAGATTTTCAGTTCTTCTTATCGAATAAATAATTGAATTATTGTTTGCCATTCTTTGTAGGAGGCTTGGGATCATTTCAATACTCTTGGTCTTTAACAGTTTCTGCTGTGGCCGACTGATAAAGATATCAAAGGAACAGCCATGGCGGCGTGAGCATCAATAGATAAAATTAAAATACTCGAATTTGTAAATATCACAGGGAAACTCTGTAGTGTGAGGCTTAATTATTACTGTAAGATATCTGTGAAAGATATATCAGTTCTGTTACTACAGTATCTCGTGGCCATGATTCAAAACCAACCAAGCTCATTTCTATATCTGAAGTGATATTCTTGGCTATAAATTAAAGGTGTATGAAGAGACGGCAGCCCAGTGCGCTCAGTTGGAAAAATTTCAGTTGACTTCCATTATTAAAGTCTTCATCAGATTGTAAGTGAAGTAATGTTTAGTGCTCTATCTTTAATAAAGTAATGTTCTTCAAAGCACATGTTGTCCAATTAACTTGCAAAACAAAACTGCCCATACTTGTACATTTTCTTTTTCTTCACATGCTAGCCTGATATACTGGAAAATCTCTAACATTATTATCATTAAAGAGTCAAGAGAAGAGATAATATCACACACACACACACACACACACACACACATGCAGTCTTTCAATCTCCCATATTCTTACCAGCAATGCATGTGAGTTGTGGACCCTTTTAAACTGCTGTATTTCATTGCTACAACTGTTGGTTTGCTGGAGTATCTCATTCTTGTGCCCAGGGTTCAGACAAGGATAACATGCTAGATTGGATTGGCAATAACATTCCATGTTATGGGAACTTTCTTGCCGAAGTTGTATTCATAGACAGATGAAAGTTGCTGACGGAATAAAAAAAAGGATACTTTGAGGTAATAAAACTTGGCTGTAAACTGCTGTGCAATCATCACACTCGAGCATCTCTCACATGATTCTTTTTCATTTTCCGGCAATAAAATCTCTGACCAGATTCAATAAAGAATACAACAGAGTGAAAAAAGGAGAACTTGCTGAAATTGAATACTTGTTTTTTTTTTTTCGCCATCGACGTGGCTTGTCATTTACCTTTTGTCGGTGTAACTTTATTCCAATGGAAACAGTAGATGGAAAAAAATTTATACATTTCCAATTTAAATTGTGTTCAAGACTCGAGTGTAAATTTGTGGTTTCTTGATTAAGAGAGCCGACGTGACCACTTTGTAGACTTTTTATGTGATATTGTCTCCGTACTCCATACCTACCTAGCCCTACAAATTATTTTCTGTTCATGGATGTCTCAATCTTCCATAAATCTGAGGAAAAATTATCTCCCTTCTTCATTCTTCAGCTCCGCGTTTAATTACTTGGAGATTGTCACCGAAGCAAGCAAAACGAAGACAGTCTCTGTGGTTAGTTACTAGCAGTACACTGGGAAAACTTGAATCTTCAGCAATGACATTTTTCATCTGAATCTGTGAGTTCAACTTCTGAAAGTTGTTTTTTTTTCTTTTCTTTTCTACTTTGCAAATTCTGCCGTTTTTCTTTCTTTTTCCCCTTATATATTTCAAGGCTAGCATCATTTACATAGGTTTTAGCGACAGTCTGTGTTTCTGTGAGATAGCTATCATGTGTGTTTTGCTGTGATGGTTCAAAGAGAAAGGAAAAGAAGAAGAGAGAAAAATCTGTGTCGCAATGGGTCTCTACTAGAGGTTTATCTTTCTTACTGTTCAACTGTTAATTACCTTCCATGAACCATAATAATGTAGGCTTCTGATGTCGTAGAAGCTCCATTGAGATTTATGTCCAATGATGAAGAAAGAGCTAAACTTTAAATTCTTGAAATTCTGTTTTCTCAGGTGCACTGAGAGCCTATCCATCGTTGTCTAGCCTTCAGTTCATATCCTTACAGAAACAGTTATGACATTGTTAAGAACGAAGAAAAGATGGAAATCGATAATGCCACTACGTATAACAGAGATAACTGCTCGGCGTTTCTGTGTATTCTCTACGGTGAAGTCAGATAACGATAATAGCGATAAAAGCACGCCTGTATATATCAACGTCTACGATTTAACGCCCATGAATGGTTACCTTTACTGGGCTGGCCTCGGTATATTCCATTCTGGCGTAGAAGGTGGAAGTTTCTCCATTACATCATTCCATTCGTCGCAAAGATTCTTTTTTTATTTCTTCATCCCTGATCTTTTTTTCTTCTCTATAAGCGTCACAGTTCATGGTGTGGAATATGCGTTCGGAGCGCACGATTATTCTTCGAGCGGCGTCTTCGAAGTCGAGCCTCGTCAGTGCCCGGGATTTAAGTTTAAAAAGTCGATATTCATAGGCACGACTTCGCTCGACGCTTCTCAGGCGAGGGAATTCATGGAACGCCAGGCAGCAAATTTCAACGGCGATACTTACCATTTAATCGTAAAGAACTGCAACCACTTCTGCAATGACATCTGCTATAAATTGACCGGGAAAAAGATCCCCAAATGGGTTAATCGCCTCGCCGGAGTAGGTAAGTTCTTGCTAGAATAACATCGCACGTATATTTCTTCTCATCACTTTTAAGCATATCGTTCATATTTATGACGAAAAGGTTCGATGCTTAGCTGTTGCTTGCCCGAAGAACTTAAGATCACTTCGGTCCAAAACGACCCCAAAATGCTAGAAAGTGAGAAGAGGAGATTGAGAACTAGTTTTACCTGTCTCTCGTCGATTTCGTCCAGACAGAAGCAGTTGTCTACTTCTTCGTTGCTGATACAATCCCCTCTGAAATGTTGTCGGGAATTAAAAAGATCTGCAAACGGTTCTCGGAAGGAAAAGCGAGACGAAAAGTAGAGGACTGCGTTATTACCAGTAGGCCATCCATTCTTTTTTTTTTTTCTCGTTTACGTAGTTTGTTGTAATCTTGCCATTGTGTGCTTGCAGTGCCGTAAGATGTAAAAAGCAAAAAAAAAAAAAGAGCTATCATATATAAGATTCCTGAATAAACAAATACATCAGATTCCCGTAGATTACAACTTGATAACTTTTTCTCCGAGCAAAGCTTATATGCATGTATGTATGGTTATTGATTTTAGAGTGCGCCGAAAGAATGGGTGTAGTACAATAGATATACACATACGATGATCTCGGGCTATCTTTGAGTTAATATACCTGCAGCAAAGTCGAAAGACTTTTCAGATGCTCCAAAAAAATATATATCAAAATGGCCATCCATAGTGTGTGATGCTTCAGTTTCATTACATGAAATTTAGTTGAGCACGAAAGACTTCAAAGCTCGAACATGAAATTATCAATCGTCTTTTCTGATGCGAAACAGTAGGCATGCTATTATTATTACCATTCAAGGCGGAGTGATAAGCTCGTTTCTCGGGCAATCCAATCAATGTCTGAAAGAATCAAATTCCCCTACATCATAGGAAAATGAGATCAACTCGTAGGAAATGCCAGATCTTCACTTGATGATTCCAAGGACTTTTAAGGTTTCCTGCTAAAGGAATGAGTACAGAAGACAATCTTAATCAATGTATAATACCTCATGTGCCATCAGCTTTCTTACATTTGCGGAGAAAAGCTTCGCATCTTCCTTTTCTTGTTCGGAGGGATGGTAGATAGGCAGTCTCGTCACGATGTGATCACAAACTGACACAGAAGAAGAATCACATGTCGCGCCTGCAATAATATGCATATCGAGCAATTTTAAGTTACACAAATGCCAGAAAATTTTCAATCTCTGAAGAATACATTCAAATTACATACTCCTGCAATAGAGTCCCACGCTGGACTAAATCTTTTGCAAGGGTATCTCAATAACATGGGAAGTAATGGAGCCTTAGCCAAAAAAGCACCAGTCTTGAATGGAAGGAGATAGTCCCCATTTGTTGTTGTGCCTTCTGATGGTTAAGGAGGAAAGAAGACTGATTATAGATGATGCTTGTGCGAACAATGATGAGTTCAAATATAGAACCTGGGAAGTGCATAATTTTCAGAGCAGATTCATTTTGATGTGCTTCTCGAATTCTATCGTTTACCACTCCTGGAAAGAACAAGAGAAGTAAACACGATGTCTGACTTCCCTGTAACATTTAATTGTGGAATAAGTAAGAATATCAAATATGATCGATATAAGAATTACCAGAGACTCCATTAGAGTCAGTTGATTTTGACCAAATACACACAGCCAAGACACTTGCTGTTATATACAAAAGAGTCTCAAACTTTTTGCTAAAATAATGAACCACTGATTTATCAGGCAAAGAACTTATATTAAAGCACCATAATAAGGTAAGATTCATCAAACCTGATGAGGCCAACAAGAGGAAGCTTACCCACGGACCTCTTCAGCATCAACATTCGTTAAATACAGACAACATAAGGGTCAATGAAGATGTATATATAGAACCAAATACAATCCAACGAACTATAGTAATAATTAACTAACCCTAGCAACAAAGCTAGGGAAATGAGGATGACATGTGATACAGAATATCTATATAAGATACATGATTTGATATGATAGCTCCAGGCCTTTCCTGGTCTTGTAATCGATCTTTAGCTAAGTGCTGAATAGTTTGAAGAAAGGCATATGATCTCTTCGTAAGAACACATTCAACAAAAACACATACATCACTCAAGCTAGCAAAACTCCAAAGTCAGTCCATCAAATCTGAGCCCACTAATTACCTCATCATCACCACCACCTCTGTGGCACTCGTTAATCCAATAAAAACCGCAGACAAACGCACAGCCCTCGCCAGAAATCTGCCTTCAAGACAATCACGGCCCTTCGCCAACCACTTGTTGGGGTTGAGCGGTAATATTTAATTCCGGGGCCAGCGGTAGTTGTATTTGGACCCCGCGACAATTTATCGGGATATTAATTAAAGTCGTAATGACACCAAGAGAACACCGAGATTTTTACGTGGTTCGGCCAATACCGCCTACATCCACGGAGAGACAATAGTTTTACTATATTTGAGAATATTACACCATACAAAATAACGCTCGTGTTTAAACCCAAAACCCGAGACCCTTTACCCACCCGGGTAATATTTTTGTATCCACTCTCAACTACCTAGTAAAAACTATACCCACTCTCACCCTTATCCACTCGGACAAGATTTCTTTTCTTTCTTTTCTTTTTCCCTCTCATTTTCTCTCTCCCTCACTCGCTCTCTATTTCTCTCAATTTTGGGGTGATCTACAAATGAAGGATCGAAGCCTTTTTATAGGCTAAGCAACAAACAAAGCTCCAAAAAATATTATGTCATTGCATACGTTTGTCATGAGAAGGAGAATTCAATTTGCTCTCCTATTGCTCCATTTTCAATGTTGAAAAATCAACAATTCTCCCCCTTTTCAACATCTGCGTCTTCTTCAGAGAGCACTTCCGCGAACCCGAGAATGAGAGTAACCCGTTCGTAAATACCACGAACGTCCATTGGCCTTCCTTTGTAGCACCTACACATAATCCGAATCAAGAGTTTCAGTCCTACCCACTTGATTCATTCAACAGCCAATCTTATGTGCAACTATGTTGAATCGACTTGACCCGTCGATTCCCGAAGAGGGACTTCGATGCAACCCCTTCTCCAGCAGGATTTTCCTTCTCACCATCGTCTGCTTTTATACCATGCTCGAGCGATTTTCGTGAACCCATCGAAGTCTGAATATTATATACCATACTCATGTCCAGATGATACAAACCTTTGCACTCTTCTCCCTTCTGTAGGACCATTTCCACCATGTGTGGTTTTTCAGACTCCCCCTGCTATGAAACCCCATAGCCCTGGAATCTGACTGGCTCAAGAATATTAAATACTACGCAACTTTGGGACAACATCACACCACCCAAAATGCGCACCGCTCCACCAACCATTTTGACGTTCCTCGTTCCAACACACCGAACAACACAACGATATCCATCGGCCCATGGAGATCGAAAAACCGTTCGCATTTTCCAGAACGCATCAAAATATTCTCTTGGAGCAAACCCGAATTTAATATCATTCTTCCTGAGAACGAGCGCCATCATTAGAGACCGTGAGAACGTCTCCAAGATAAACCGTGTGCTACCCTCATGTGGAATTTTCCTAGCCGCATGTCCTTCTTCCTCCAAGTCGGACCGTTCTCCTGATGTGTCACGGCTCACCACATTTGTAGCATCACATGCCCTTCCTGCCACCTGGATTTGGACCTGCTGTTGTCCCCAAATCCCTTGGCGTATCACCTTCCTCTATGATTCACTCTGAAAAATAACCAACACCCGGCTATCACCAAAATTTGACAGCCTTCTCTTTTCATGCTCCAAAAAAAAAGTTGACTCCACCATCCACCGTCTCGTACCAGATGGTTGTGATCAAATTATCACCCGAATCAGGAAGCGAGGTAAGAAGCAACAGGGCCTTACTTCTTCCTCTCCGACACATCATGACCCCAAAATTTCCGTCATTTATTCCGACTTTTTTTTTCGTCTCCCATCAAAGCTTATCAACCAGCCTTGACAAACGAGCACATCCTTCACTCTTCTCTGCCGCAGAGTGAAACCTCCCGCACCAGCACACTGTCGCAATTTGCTGTCATCCGTCGTTATTATCCTTGCAGAGATTTAACAGCCCGGCCCAAATAGTATTGATCAGATATTTCCCAGGAAAGGCTAGCGACCTGCCTCACAATACTATTGCCATAACTCGCCAAAACTCCACCGCCGCACAAGCTCCGCCCACACTGAGCATCCCATCAACGATAACCATCTTGTACCATCATTTCTTCAGCACAAGGCATCACCTCGTTGAACCTCGCTCTGACACTGGCTCCCCCCGATCGATGTTCCCTTCTGATATCTTTTTTGATGTGGAAGATCAGACACAGCTGCAACCACAGAGCATACTCAGAATACCAGTAGGGTTTGGCTCTGATACCACTTGTTGGGGTTGAGCGGTAATATTTAATTCCGGGGCCAGCGGTAGTTGTATTTGGACCCCGCGACAATTTATCGGGATATTAATTAAAGTCGTTATGACACCAAGAGAACACCGAGATTTTTACGTGGTTCGGCCAATACCGCCTACATCCACGGAGAGACAATAGTTTTACTATATTTGAGAATATTACACCATACAAAATAACGCTCGTGTTTAAACCCAAAACCCGAGACCTTTTACCCACCCGGGTAATATTTTTGTATCCACTCTCAACTACCTAGTAAAAACTATACCCACTCTCACCCTTATCCACCCGGACAAGATTTCTTTTCTTTCTTTTCTTTTTCCCTCTCATTTTCTCTCTCCCTCACTCGCTCTCTATTTCTCTCAATTTTGGGGTGATCTACAAATGAAGGATCGAAGCCTTTTTATAGGCTAAGCAACAAACAAAGCTCCAAAAAATATTATGTCATTGCATACGTTTGTCATGAGAAGGAGAATTCAATTTGCTCTCCTATTGCTCCATTTTCAATGTTGAAAAATCAACACCACTTATATGGGCATAATCCTCCTGGCATTCATCTTCCCCGTCGTAAGGAGCCAGAAACGCCGTAACCGGCAGATCAGGTAGTAGGTTACCAAAAGGGCGAACCCAAGCGCAACCCTTATCGGAAGAATCGTCAAAAGGGCAAACCCAATGAGGACTTTCTCCCTCCAAGGAAGCTCGCCGCGACCCATTGGTCCGTACACGTCGTTCCTCACGTAGGCGGCGCACTTCTTCTCTGTTCTTCGAGCCTCGGCTTCGGCGGCTGGGCATTGAGCAAGGGCCGGTCGCCGCCAGCTCCGTCGGCTGGGGCGGCGGCGGATTCAGGTTACAGCTTCCAGCTCCGACTCCATCTTGTTATTGAGGGTGTGAGTTTTTCTCAAGGTTTTCTTCCAAGGCGGGAGGACGGGCAGGGCAGGGGTCATGGATCTCGTCAGATATTGTACTTTATTTTCAATCACGTTAGCCACGTCATCGTTTTTCATTTTTCAACCCCATAAATAACGGGCCCATTCGCTATCTCAGCCCTATCAACGCAGGCCACATAAGTTAGTCATGCGATTTCATATCTTGCATGCCGTAATAATTTATTAATCAGCAGCGATAAAAGACAACAAAGATTGCTGTCCTAACTATATGTCTTTAAACCTAAAATCATAATCTTTCCATGTTTATCAATCGTATTCAAGATTGAACAATTATGAAGACGCTTTCTTCCTAACAATAACCTTCGACTCGCTCGACCCATTCCGTAACAACGTTTAACCCCACATAAGTGCCGCCAATCTTTCCACGACATGCAACTACCTTGAACGTGCAATTGCTTGTGTCTCTAATAATTTTCTTTTAATTAACCAATAATTTACTAAAAATAAGGAAGATTATCTTCTGCAAGGGTATATAAATAGCCATTTTCTCACGTTAAACTCCACGAACTCACTCAACCATTATAAACCCCATAAAAACCTCTCTCTGTAAATCATGGCGGCTCGGCAAGAACTCTCCCTTATTGTTCTTTCACTCTTCTTCTTAGGTAAGTAAAATCGACACTTTATCATTATTACATAAATCATCGCTTCTTATGTTAGATATATCTTATTAGCAGCGACAACGTTAATAACGATAACGTCGGCGAGGGTCTTCACACTCCACAACAGCTGCAACCATACGGTCTGGCCGGGAACCCTCTCCGGCGACAGCGCCCCACCACTCGGCGGCGGCGGCTTCTCCCTCCACCCCGGCGCCTCCGTCCAGCTTCCGGCGCCGGCAGGATGGTCCGGCCGTTTCTGGGCACGCACTGGTTGCGCCTTTGACGAAACCGGCGTAGGAAAGTGCTCCACCGGCGACTGCGGCGGCCTCCTCCGTTGCTCCGGCGGAGGAGAGCCGCCGGTGAGCCTGGCGGAGTTCACCCTCGATGGCGCCGGAGGTAAGGACTTCTACGACGTGTCTTTGGTGGACGGCTACAACGTGGGCATAGGTGCTCGGCCCTCGGGCGGGTACGGTGACTGCAGATACGCAGGGTGCGTGGCCGACCTCAACAGGCGGTGCCCGCCGGAGCTCATGGAGGTCGACGGCGGCTCCGGCGAGGTGGTGGCTTGCCGGAGCGCCTGCGCGGCGTTCGGCACGCCGGAGTTCTGCTGCACTGGGCCCACTCGACGCCAGACACTTGCTCGCCGACCGTCTACTCGAAGATGTTCAAGAACGCTTGTCCCTCGGCTTATAGCTATGCCTATGACGATCTTACGAGCACTTTCACTTGCGCCGGCGCAAATTATTACATCACCTTCTGTCCCGCCACTTAGATTATGTTGATTATATATCTATATTGTCTGAGGTTTCTTTTTTGTTTTTGCTTAGAATCGGACCAAAACACCCTTTCTTTATGCAAAACTGTAATAAATTTACCAAATCATCCCAAGAAGATTAAACTTGCGAGGATAAAAAATTAGAAGCATATATATCAAAAACACTGTTATCTGTTGAGATTTAATTGTATCTCAAAACTCTCAAATTCACTTGTTTGGAAATATAATATAAAAAGTGATATATTTTCTTCAAGGTTAGCTTTTTAGGGGAGTGGTCGCTTATCATGGTATTAGAGCTCAGATAACACAGGTCATGAGTACGAATCCTCACGACCATGCGTTTAGGAGAATAACACGTTTAAGGCTAAATAATAAAAAGAAATAAGCCTTAGACATCAGGGGCGTGTTGGAGATATAATATAAAAAGTGATACGCTTTCTTCAAGGTTAGCTTTTTAGTGGAGTGGTCACTTATCATCACTTAATATATCAGAGGCAATCACTTAAAATTTTCACGAATAATTTATAATGCCGATCGAGCATCGATTAATAATGGCAAATCGGAAATAAAAAAACACGAATAAGCTCCGATGTATCGATAATTAATAGACATGCTAAATTTATCTCCTTTTTTATTTGATTTAATTGACTCGCTCTATAATGATATCATATAAGCATTCTTAAGATAGTTTTTTGTTTTTTTTTTTTTTAGGCCCTGTTCTGTTGGCCCAAAATATTAAGGTTCATGTAAGATTTTTTTTCTTTATGTTGCCTTATTGAGTAAAATTGGGCCTATTTTGTTAATTTATATTTTTACAGCCTATTTTAAATTAATAAATTATGTGGCCCTATTACTGAATTATATAAGTGTGTGGCCCTCTGTTACATTGGGCCGGACTTGTGGCCCTGTGCAGTAGGTCTAGATGCACAGGCCCAAATCCCGCCCTGTTAAGATACATAATATAATTTTGAATCAATGCTTGATCATTTAAGCGTTATATATGAGAAGGAATTTATTAGCTGTGCGGTTGGTCTTGAAGACTTATTAATAGTTTCTATATGTATAACCAAGATTTCGAAACATGCTTTTGGCGTCGTTTATACTGTACCCATAACGGACGATTTATTTAAGGTTCAAATTGATTCGCGTAGGGACTTCAGTATACTAGTCTTGTGGAATATTACTTCCTTGTATGAAAAATACACCACTATCTATATGAAATAACTTATGATATTATTACGTCATGCATAACATGCCGTAGTGACGATCTAATTATTTTTTTAGTCCATTTTATCGTTATTGTTTTGTAGAGTACTGAATGTACTTGCAGAATGGGGACAGGATCTCAACACCATGTGCTAGGTTTGACTTGTACGAGTCACTTTGATACGTGTTCTGTTTTATGTTGACTTTTATGCCTTTACCCTATCTCTATGAATAGTATTACACTTCTCTCTTTCGCCCATACTATTCTTAAATTATGAACTTAAAATTGCCAATTGCCATAAGCTTATTGAAGTTGTTCAAATGTTCGCTATATTTTGTCGGCTTCTCTCTAGTTGTTTCACTTCACATATGCTCAGAGTTGATGATTAGTTTATTTATTTTATTGAGACGCGTTATGGGCTTTTAGAAAAGTCGGTCCATGTTCTAATTATTGATGTTACGATTTTATCAATCATAGTCTACAAATGTAGCTTTCTATGCACCAAGATATGATACAAATAAATATAAACTAAAAAACATGTCGTAACATTCTGCGTTACAGCCATTTTGTGAGTATACGTTTGCGAATTTGGAAAAAATGGAATATTTTTATTATATTTATTTTACCGTAGGATGTCAGCATACATATAGGAGAAGTATCGATTTTGGAAAAAGAGGTCATAACAAGCCACGAAAACGCAGTTTCACTCCCTTTAAGATTCGAATTGGTGGGGACAAATCAGAAACCGTGTGGTTTCAACAATCTTACTTTTAATATATCTATATTTTATATATATATATATAATATCGATTTTCCCACTAGTTCTGACTTCTAATTTAATTGTATTTTCTTTTTGGGAACCTTCTATGATACTTCCGACTCCGTACAAATCATATTCTCACTTTATACATAATCTTAAATGATGGGCAATGAATTTTATGAATTTCTCAGAAACTTGTTTGAACTTAATTTTGGCAATTCTCTCCGGATTATAAGACTAGGAAACGACTTACTATTTAACTTTTTTATTTTCCACCGACAGGTCCTACTAATTGTACTTTAAATTGAAGGGAACTAAACTACGGAAATGTGATTTTCTATTCAATATTGAAGATATTTATGAAACGAATAACAATAAGCATTACACATAAGAAAAACGAAATGAATCGCAAAAAATAGGTCCCCCGCTTTGGAAATTAAATTGCCAATCACAAAAGCTAAAATAAACCTTTATTTCTCTTATCACAATACAAATTGGCAAACTTTACCGCTCCTCGTCACCAAGCAATAGAGTTCTTTAAACCGCGTTCTTCACTTTATTTCATGTATTTTCTCATAATTTCGATAAAAAGGGGAATAATGCCACAATGTATTTAAAAAATCTGTGGAAAAGTATAGGACGACAACAAAGTACGAAACAAAACCCAATCTTTTTTTTTTATTATTTCAAATTATATTTGACTAAGCTTTCTGAAGCCTTGGCCAACCCATACAGCTATACAAGATTCACCCAACACTATTTTAATCCTTCAAAACGTGTCCTTTAACTTCAAACTCAATCAATACATGTCCTTTTTAACCAAAAAAATAAAGAATCATAAAAAAAACCTTAATATTACAAGTCCAAACTCATCATATAAGAAGAATCCCATTTCACTTTCTCCCATACACCCAAAAAACCTCCACATGAAGAAGCCTAAGCAAAAACTCATCCTCTTCTCCTTCTCCTTCATATTCTTGATCATCAACACCTCGCTAATTTCATCCAACCCCTCTTCAATCCCGCAAAAGTTCAAAGAAGCCCCTAAATTCTACAATGCTCCACACTGCCCCAAAATCCCATCGAATCATTACATCAACGACAACGAAGATAAAGAAAGCTACGTTTGTTCTACGAACGCAACTCACATAGCCATGACGTTAGACTTGGCCTACATCAGAGGTTCAATGGCCGCCGTACTATCGATTCTCCAACACACATCTTGCCCAGAAAACGCCGTCTTCCACTTCATCGCCTCAGCCTCGGCGGACCTCTCCTTATTACAAGCCACGATCCTCACATCATTCCCCTACCTAAAATTACGAATATACCCCTTCCGCGACGCCCACGTGGCGGGGCTCATATCCACCTCCATAAGGTCGGCCCTCGACTGCCCACTCAACTACGCCAGGAGCTACCTCGCCGATCTGCTGCCGGAATGCGTCCGGCGAGTGGTGTACCTCGACTCCGACCTGGTCCTGGTCGACGACGTGGCGAAGCTCGCAGGAATGTCCATCACCGGCGAGCGCAGGGTCCTGGCGGCGCCGGAGTACTGCAACGCCAACTTCACCTCGTATTTCACGCCCACTTTCTGGGCGAACCCTTCGCTCTCCTTAACGTTTGCGGACAGAAAAGCTTGCTATTTCAACACAGGGGTGATGGTGATAGATCTTGGGCGGTGGAGGGAAGGTGAATACACGGCGAAGATTGAGGAGTGGATGAATCTGCAGAAGAGGATGAGGATATACGAATTGGGCTCTCTGCCGCCGTTCTTGCTGGTTTTCGCCGGAGATATAGAGCCGGTGGACCACCGATGGAACCAGCATGGGCTCGGCGGAGATAACTTTAGGGGTCTGTGCAGGGATTTGCACCCTGGGCCGGTCAGTTTGCTGCATTGGAGTGGGAAAGGGAAGCCGTGGGTTAGGCTCGATGCGAGTCGGCCGTGTCCTTTGGATGCTCTTTGGGCTCCTTACGATCTTTTGAAGCCGCCATTTTCCTTTGATTCTTGAAAGGTATTGTATATGTAATGGATGTATGTATACTATATATACGATGCCGAGGAAGAAAGAAAGAGCGCTTGTGTTTTGGGTGTTCTTTCTTGATTGGTGGTGGTGTTCTTTGGAGGAAGTGTATAGAAACGCGGATGGTACAGGCGGCTTCTTCAGATCGTTTTAGGTAGTTTTATTTTTCTTTTTTCTTTCTGTTTTCTGGGATTAATGATATCATTCTTGTGCAGTAAAAGCACTGTATTTAGTGGAATAATGAAAGAGGAGATTTTGAATTTTTGATTCTTGAGTTTGTGACTTGTGATCTCACAAGACAAAATGCGTTTGATTCTGACGCGAACCAACTCATGTTAGTTGGAATTTTCTATGTTAAATCGAGTAAATATCAAGAGTCTAATTTCCTATATATATTTTTTTAAGTTACAAAATATTGAAGCGTTCCTGATGATTAATTGAGGAAATATACCTACTCTACTCTACTGCAATGCCAGCGAATATAGTGTATTTGACTTTTGTTTCTTGCAGATATGGAGTTTATACTTTATAATCTTTATATACACGCCGAGATTGGGTAATCCTTCTAATTTACTTAAATAATTTATTAAATAAAATATTTAATTACTTGTCGGTAGCATGTTGAAAGCACGAGGAAGCCATCTCCACAATTTGAATTTTCTCAAGTCCACGTTTCATTAATAGCTTTCCAATTGTTAGAACTGACGTGATGCAAAGGATCTCTCTTCTTTGTTCTTGTGTAGGGACAAAATAAAATTAGTTTGTTTACTTTTTTTTTCTTATTTAAACCACATTATGTTTCGAAGTTTATAAACATAATCAATGAATGATTTTAATTTGGCTAAAGCCGATTATAGAAGGGCGTCTAGAATCTCATCTGCACCCAAAAAAATGAGTCCAATACGATGGGCTTGTAATAATGTCTTGGGAGAGCCGCATATTTCTTTTCAATATCATTTTTAGATCAAAATTTGTTTATTTATTTCTTTGTCTTCTTTTATTCGTTCGTAAAATAATAACTTGATAATGTATGGTGGCTGTCAACATCTATGTGACACATTCTAACACCTCCTTTTATTTTTGTTTTACTTTATTTCATTTTATTAGTAGTCCCCCACAAGACCAAGAAAAATGCGAGTACTCATCTTAATTTAAATTCGATCAATCTTCTGAGTCACTGCGCTGCACATCTCCTCATATATATATATACCCCACGACACATCACATAAAAAGTGGTCCTTTATATTAATTTTGTCGCGCATTAACTACTCTTTAATCTATGATGATTGATGGAGGAGAAAATTTAAAAGTTAAAAGATGAAATGAGATTATATTGAGTTATGCTCTAGAGTGCCCTATGATATAAACCCTACTCACTCATCAAGTGGTCGAACCCTTTTTTAGCTTTGCAAACCACTAATAAGATGATCGATCACTAACTTATGAGAAAAATGAATGTATTTAAATATAACGAAAACGAGTGAAAGTGAAGTACTGCTGAGGCAGTAGTAATAAAGAGGAAGAGAGCGACATTTTTTTGTATTTTTCCTTTTATTTTTTCCCTACGAATATTTCATTATCGTGTACCGTCCCAGTCTCTCTATTATATTGTCTCTTCATCTAAGATCGTCCCTAAGACTACGATGATCAAGGTTTTTTTAGGGGCAAAAATATGATAATTAAGGAATACGCAAATGTTTGTTCATTGTACTTCTTTGTAATGAGGAAGCAAAAGAATTCAAAGCTACATCTTGGTTACTGAAGGATCTTGCTATTCCAAAGAATCTACAGCTTTTTTCCTAACAAAGAATCTACAGATTTTCATCAAAGACTTGCACGAAAGATCGATGCATTATGGCCTCGAATAAGCAACAAAGGGAAGAAGATCATAACCATAGTCAGATGTTTAGAATTGCGCCTTTACTATCTGGACAGATTATCAATGATGTTCTAGAAGATCAGATCGAATTGAGAAACTATGAGAGGCCTTATAGTAGACAGCAGTTTCAAACAGGACTGCCTTCAAGTGAGGTAACTGTTTCATAGATTTTATAACCTTAGCTAGACTAGATAGCTATAAGGTATTAGTTACATGATTAACTATCATCTATTTTCATGTAATATATGAGCTTAATTTGTCTTCATAAAGGTTTCTTACATGAGCCGCCATCATCTGATGAGAGGATCAGATCAGTCTCATCAGCTTCAAGGGTTCGATTTACAGCAGCCTATTTCCCAGTTTACATGGATTAATAATGATTCACTGCAAATTGTGGATGATGATACTGCAAGAATTGGAGGATTAAGAAACTTGGAGGGGCAATCTGGTCTTTCGCTATCCTTGTCTTCCTCTCCGTGGCAAGAATCCAACAAGTTGGATAAGATAAGTTTAGGGCATCATGGCGATGTTTTCTTGCATAGAAACATTATGGGGGCTACTCAGAATAATTATCAGCAGTTCCTTCACAGTAATCCTCCTAGATTTTTAACAGATCATGATAATAATCATCATCACCCCTATTTAGGGATCAATAATGTGGAACCTGCGATGATGAGCGACACGTATTGGATTAGGGATTCGAGGTACTTGAGACCTGCGCAAGAATTGCTCGAAGAGCTTTGCTGTGTTGGAGAAGGACATGAACTGCTGATTAAGAACAAGGTTTTAGCCAAGATTGATCGAGATAAAAACCCTAGTTCAATCTTGGACAGTAATAGCAGCAGCATTGGGTTGCTTGGCTCATCTTCTTCTTCTTCGTCGAATAATAATCATATTATAATAATAAGGTCGCCTTCGGCGAAAGCTGAGTACCAAAGGAGAAAGCTCAAGTTATTGTCCTTGCTTGATGAGGTTAGTTGATTCCCAAGTCTGAGTTTTATTTTATTTTTTTGCTATTTGGCTTTTTAACTTTATAAAAAAAAAAACGAATCGTCTTGTTGATTCCAGCTTCTCATATGATCATCTTACCAAAATCAGCACTTTTCTATGAAACATAGTATAATGCCTTAGTGTGCTAAGTGTGCTTCATGTCTTGATATTCGGGTTAATGTCTAGCCAATAACAGGCATGCCACCATTATAAGAACCTCATATAAAAAGGGGATTTGAAGCTTATATTTCTGCAGATTTTAATAATATATGAACTTAGTACAGCTACAGGATAAAAGTCTTTTTCTGCAGCGAGACAATAATACCAGCAGTTGAAAATGTGATTATCATTGTAAGCTGCTGTCTCCGTTTTGGGACCATTATGGCCTGTCTGATAAAGTAATTAATCTTGAATGAAATAAACATTCTTTTACTATTACATATTGGTGCAATTATTAACATCTGATCAGCGCTTTCTACAAGAATAATGTCAGCCTTTATGTTTTCTGAAGCTTTTGACTCCTAATCTCCAGCACGAAGATGTGATCATATACCTGTTTATTCTTCAAAATATCATTTAAATTAGTACAATCACTCACTTTTATTTAAAGATTCCATCTGCTGGAGAAAAGATTGGCATCACTGTAATGCACTCCACGTGGTTGATTATTCCTATTATTCGATAACTAATGTAATAAAAAAAAAAAAACCCTTCAAAATTTGACAGTTGGAGTCAAGGTACAATAGGTACAGAGAGCAAATGAGGGCAATTGTGAACTCATTCGATGCAGCCATTGGAAAAGGCGCTGCTTCTTCTTACACGATATTGGCTCGAAAGGCAATGTCTCGATACTTTCGTTGCATCAAAGATGTCATAATTGGACAGATCAAAGCGACGTGTGAAGCTCTCGGCGAAAAAGATGTCATGAATGGCATTGGATTGACCAAAGGTGAGACTCCAAGGCTTAAGATTCTTGAACATAAGTTCAGACAGAAGAGATCTTTACAACATATGGGAGTGATGGATTACATTGAATCTTGGAGGCCACAAAGAGGGTTGCCTGAGGAATCTCTTAATATCTTGAGGGCTTGGCTCTTTGAGCATTTCTTGAATCCGTATGTACTCTCTCTCTCTCTATACACACACACTTACAAACACACAGTAATTTGTGGGAACTGATTTGGGATTATCATGTGTTAATTTGTTATGTATTAAAAGGTACCCGAGTGAAGCAGACAAACATTTGCTGTCTAGACAGACAGGTTTATCTAAAAACCAGGTACTGTTCTCTTTACATCTTTTCCCTATCAAATAGATATGAGTCATATCTTTCGAAAATTGATATTTCATTTTCACTATCATCGGTTCCCGAGATATAAATAGTCTAGATAATTATTTATGTATGCATGCAGTATTTACGTGGGATCATCCAACACACTATAGTCAGTGGCAACTAGGGTTAAAAAATGAACCTTTAGATGCTAGAGTAAGTAATAAAGAACTCATCTTTCGATTACTACTATGACTAAAAGCCTATTGAGTTGCTGATCGAAAAGATTAACCTTTGGTAATAGATATGGAAATATATAGTAACATAAAGATAGGCAAATAAAAGATAGAAGCAGGACATTCTTGCTGAAAAGGACAATACAATGTATAAGCCTTTCTTTGTCACATGTGTAATAAACGGTGAATGATCTGAAATCTATAGCGCCTGCAATCGAATTTATTACTCGACGGCCAAATGCAGTAAGGACCAATAATTAATTAATTTACTTATTATGTGCGTTTTTTTTTTCTTTTCAGGTTTCAAACTGGTTTATAAACGCTAGGGTTCGGCTATGGAAGCCCATGGTGGAAGAAATATACCAACAAGAATTCGAAGAAGAGGTACAATACTCCGAAGCATCAAAGCCTGCTGAGAAAGACCCAAACGTACAACCATCGCAAACCCCAATGTACAGAAAAGGAAGAGCCGCTGCTGCAACTGACGAAGTGGGACGTACAGTTATTAAATCGCAAACCAACGCGACTACGACAGAAAACGACGACTCTTCAAGAACATATGGGCAGAGCTACTACAACCAAGTTTTTGCGCCGCCTGGTGGAGCCGCCGCCTACGGCGAATTCCGGCGGCCGGAACAGCCTGAGCTCGGCGTTTTGGTCGGCGGAGGAGATCAAGTGTCACTCACTTTGGGGCTCAGACATGCAGAAAATAACAGCAATAATAGTGTGCCAACAACAAGGAGATGAACCAATTCTCAATTAGAGACTTGTTGTTCGACTAAAAGAACATGAAAAATTGTATCTTTAAATACAAAAAATAAATAAAAATCATCGAACTATTTAAATTTCTTTTCCATATGCGCCAGAAAATGGGCTCATTCTCGAGAGGACGAAAACAGAAGCAGAGGAAAGAATAACCGTCCCGGCGAAGCAAAGGAGATCGAAAGGGGTACTGATTATCGGCAAGCTTTGAACTTTCCCCAATACTTCAACTTGAAGGATCATTATTAGCGCATGGCCGATCTTCGACTTTGCTTGGACAGCAGATTTTATTCCAAGAAGTGATGGAAGTTTCTGAAGCAAAGCAAAGCTTGGATTCTGTGTCAGCGTTTTATTACTACCTTGGACGAACAAAGCGTACAAAGCCATTCCAAAGATAAGCATTGCAGTTCCAACTAAGAACATATCTGCAAAGTATATTAGTGAAAGTTTTAGTTCGATCATTCGTTCAGAGATCGCTCAAAGAGAATTCCTTTTTATCAGTGAGACAGACCAATAGCTTCGATTAGCAAGAGGATATTCTCATGCCCTCGCTGTCCCGACATTAGCCCCCGAGTGTATTGTGTGTGCGATTCTAGAATACGAAAACATCCCTGTAATTAAAAGAAATAAAATTTACGTTTGAATTATGAAGATTATTTGATTTGAGGAAACTGTAAGAAAGAGTTAGCTAGACTTTAGTTTTATCATTATTACCTCGACATAGCATAGCAAAGAACCAAGCAAAGATCCTGCGACTGCCAGCAATGTAAAGAATCTGCAATCGATTATAACCTGCAAAAAGAAAACCCCAATATATAATATTTTTCTCAAGAATCGAAGATGAGCGATATTAAAGGAACAAATGATGGATTTACCAGAAGAGAAGAAGGAGATTTAAATATGTCTTACCTTTTCAACTAGCATCTGAAAATGCAAGCTCTTTGGCTTTCTTAGTCTTCTTACAAACTCTAGCCAGCGAGACATAGTTTTTTTTTTTTTTTTTTTTTTTCATAGTTTCCACAACTTCTTCGCCTTTTAGCTTTGCCAAATCCACGTTGGTCTTCGGTTCTGAGACAAGAACACACGACGAAGAACACGCCGATATTGGATTTCTATCGCTGGTGCTTAGCCCAACTTTCTTCAGACACATCGAAGTTCTAGTCATGGATACTACGTATGACATTGAAGAAGAAGCTTGATCAGAAGAACATAGGCTTCTCAAAGACGTAGTAGCTTTTCTTAGCATTAATCTAGCCATTGGTGGATCGATTTTTGTGTCTTCGTCTAGGAGCATGGAACTGAAATTTGAAGGTTAATGCATATATATAATCATAATCGATGGATGTGAAAAAAAGGATTGTCCATGGAAGATTCTTGGGCATGTTGCACACACAAGAGAACAGTAGAGACAGAGAGTCTTTTTTTTTTTTGTTTTTTCTGCATGATTCGTTGAATCCTTGTTTTCCTAGAGCGGTAACGTTGAATTTAGATTTCAAAGATTTCTTGCATTCTTTCATGTGCGAAGGCAATTTGATGTTTGCTAGGCTTTGGGTTTGACACGTGGCAGCACGAAGCTTTCACTGAAGTTTCATTTTTTTTTTTAATTTGTATAATTTTGAACTGTCGGCTTAATCAAAGGGGAATCTTCGTTTATGCTCCCGAATTTAATACATTTAATTGAATAATAAAAGTCAAACAAATGAAGATTATTCGCATATGCTTCAAGACAGCCTTCCTTGCCTCGTTTGAACATCGCTTGCTGGTAATTGGATGGATGCTATCAAAGTTAATTAGTTGGAGATAAGCGACTCGAGATAGGAGAAAGGATTTATGGGTGTAAATTTGTCATGCGTTTATCGAAAGTTGTCTTGGTTTTGTCTTAAAATAGAGATGTATTTTCAAATTGGACATTATACACAGATTAGTATATTACCCTTGAGCACATCATCGCATCGGCTAGAAAATGCAAGTTTGGAATGTAATAATTCCATCATGGGCCTGCAAGAATATTATCTATTGAATGATGAGATCAAGCCCAAGGCGAATGACATGAAAAAGCTCGAACTTTTGACCAAATAAGTAACAGATCACGGACTAAATTAGGCCGTAATGATACAATATTCTCTTTTGTGTGGTTCGAAGAAAAGGGGCACTTTGACTTGTAAATATTAATTTGGACCGAACATCTTAAAGTACGCGGCTGCAACAACCCTTTCCGTCCTCATGCAAGAAATAGATAATGCACGTTGAGAAATATGTTTTAAAAAATGTATTTTGGTTAACCTAAATCTACCAAACTAAATAAATGTGTCTGGTCAACGCTGTGTGATAATATTCGCTAGTCAACCAACGTTGAAAATTTTGACTATCAATTTAGTATGTTTTCTACTTGGAAATTTGGCCGGTGGTACTTAAAAAGGCTAACTAAGCTGACCATATAAAATTATGATAGACCAAGTACTGCAATTAAAATATGATGATAGAATTATAATGTTTTTTAATGTAGTATGTAAAAAAAGAAATAGTGATAAGAATGCCCAAGCACAAAAACATGTTAACCATGATGAAATATTCCAAGTATAACAACAAAGAGAGTTATATACAAACTTCTAGATTCTTTTTGTTTGTTGCTCACTTTTTACTATATTTCTACAAGCGCAATTTCAAAGTTGTAACTACAATCTATAAAAAGAGAAGACTACGAAGAGAGAGAAAAACCCTAGAAGAAAACTAACGCCGCCACCCTCTCGCCCCTACCACCGCCGTCTCCGGCCACCGTCTGTTTGTGTGGCCGGCCGGTGGTAGAGTTCCTCCCTCGCCGGATATACTCTGGTGTGTGGAGGGTGGAGGATTTTGACATTTTGAGGCTTCTTCTTCAATTAGTCCCTGTTGGCCATTGTTGTCCTCTACGACGTCACTGATGGCTTCATCGTCTGCCATGTGTGGCTCCACCACCTCGTCTTCTACTACTGGGATTGCCCGCACCACCCTCGCCCCTGATTTGGAATCCCTTAATCGCGATTACCCATCTTTCGCCAACCGCTTCGACAAAACGACGTTCACCTCACTGCTGCACCGGGTACAGGGCGGATCGGGACCTGCACCTTTTGTGGATGCACCAATCATAACGCCCATTGACCGCACAACCAACCCTCATCCCCGGCGAGTCGCTGATGTACAACAGCCGCTGCGTGACTCTTCAGCTTCCACCCCCTTTCAACGTGTGGGAATCCCACCTCTGCCGCGGGCTGCTGAATCTGCTATATCTTTGGACGAGTCGGACTCAGAGAGGGGCGCCGACCCCATCTCCTACACTGCTGCCGTTGATTCTCTGTGCAATACCAACGGTGCAATTAGGGGTTCACAGCCCGACACGACAGCGGAAGAAGTTCTTCCTAAGGGCCCGCCGCCTCCAACCTTCTCTGCTGTTGTCCAGGGAGCTACGCCGGCAGCCACAATGTCGGGACGACGTAATCCTAACAGAATCCATCTGCAATACACGCCACCACAGGTAATAGACGGGGAAATCGTCGTCAAGCCCTCATGGGATATTGCCGCAAAAGGGTTAGCTCGTTGGAGCAACACATTAGTCGGCTACTTTCTGGGCCGCAAGCCGTATTACCCTCATGTTGAGAGATTCTTCCGCTCATTGTGGCCGGAACTGGCAGAGGTGCGCTCAACCTCATCGGGTTTTTTCAAGTTGCGATTCACCACGGCTGTGGCAATGACAGACGCACTAGAGGGAGGCCCTTGGTTGTACCAAGGTCAGCCCTTTTTTCTTCAGATTTGGAGGCCGGGGATGACACTAGAGAAGCAAGATCATTGCGAAGTCCCCACATGGGTTCGCTTTCGCAATATCCCGTCCGAATACTGGACGGCGGATGGATTGGGAGTTATCGCAAGTGCAGTAGGACAGCCCCTTTTTCCTGATGCGATGACCTTGAGCATGGAAAGGATCGACTACGCCCGCGTGTGCCTTATGAAAAGGCTCTCCGAACCATTTGTGGACCATTTTACCGTTTACTTGCCATCGCCTAATGGCGAAAGTTCGGGCGCCATCACTGTAAGGGTTGAGTATGAATGGCGGCCTGTGCCGTGCGAATATTGCGCGTCTATAGCACATGGGAAGAATAGCTGCCCCAAAAAGCCAGCACGCACCACACAACCTGAGCAACCTAAGGATAATTTGCCGCAGACCCGACGAGAATGGCGGCCGGTCCACAAGGACCGTACACATGCGCCGCCTGCGAAGAGAGATGGGCGAGTGGCAGTTAAGTCGCGACCTCATGAACTCAAAACTGCCCCTTACAATGACGCGAATAATACCTTCGCAATTCTCCAAGACGTTGATGCTGAGGATCCTTCATTGGTGATTAATGTGGCACCTAGTACTACCGTGGTGAATAATCTTAAGGGCCTTGAACGCACCCTTACGATGGGTTTTACATGATCCCTATCGCCGTATGGAATGTTCGTGGTCTAAACAAGTTAGACCACCGTAGAGGGGTGCGGGATTTGATACAAAAATTCGATCTGAAAATGGTTGGATTACTTGAAACTCGAGTTTCACATCAAAATGCAGCTATTACTTCAACTTCAATACGAGATTGGACGTGGTTCTTCGATTACGATATGGGCCCGGGTACCCGAATTTGGCTTGGATGGGATGCAAGATACGCTACGGTGTCAATAGAGGCCTTTTCAACTCAATCGATTCATTGCAAAATTCATTGGCTGCCAACCAATGTGGAATTATTCGTTACCTTTGCTTACGGAAAGAACCTGAGGAGCGAACGGCGTGAGCTATGGACGGAATTGGTTGAGAGATCACAAGTGCATGCAAACAACCCTTGGCTTGTTATGGGAGATTTAAACGCCATACTTGGGCCCCATGAAGCCCGCGGTGGAACGACTAGCCATGGTGACTTTGAGGACATGCAACAATGCTTCATCGATGCCGATCTGTCATCTTTGCCTCGAGTAGGCCCTTTCTTCACTTGGTACAACCAACAACGGGGTACGAGTGGAGTTTGGCGTCGACTTGATAGGATGGTGGCTAACCCGGTGTGGTTCTCATGTTTCTCTGATATGCGCTATAGATGTGACGTACCGGCAACATCAGATCACAGCCCGCTCATTCTTGAACCGCAGCTACCCCTTCAACAACGACGATCATGCTTTCGTTTTGATAATTTCCTCACGAGCGACACGGCATTCCTTCCCATGGTGAAGCAGGTATGGCGTGAACGGGAGCATGGCTACCCAATGCATAATGTTCTATCCCGATTGAAAAAACTCAAGCCTATGCTGAAGCATCTCAAGCGGACAAAAGGAGACCTAGCGGCGAATGTTGGGGCAGCGCGCCACTTTCTCGATATTACCCAGGAGTTCACTGCCATCTACCCACGTGAAGATAGGTTTTATGACTTGGAGCGCACTTGTCGATGTCTCTATGCGCAAGTAGTGGATATGGAACGATCTTACCTCTCACAACGCGCAAAAGTCCACTGGCTAAAGGATGGGGATCAATGTTCCTCTTTCTTCTTTAAAAAGGTGGCCGTGCGACGGGCGGCGAATCGAATCTTCTATCTGGAAGGCGATGACGGCGCAATCTTTGAGGGTGAGGAGGGAGTTCGTGATGAGCTGCTCCGCTACTACCAGACCCTACTAGGGCAATCAATACGGGCTTCTCCAGTGCGGTTGATTGTTGGGGACTACCTCACTCGCAAACTATCACCGACTGACGCTTCAGACATGGTACGACCGATTCTCCCTGGTGAGATAAAGGAAGCACTGTTTTCTATTAAGGACGACAAGGCGCCTGGCCCGGACGGTTACACTGCAGCTTTCTATAAGGTGGCTTGGAGTATCATTGGAGGTGACATCACGCATGCGGTGCAAGAGTTCTTCAGGACGGGCTTCTTACTGAAAGAACTTAATAGTACATTGATCACACTCATCCCTAAAGAGGATGCCCCGAGGAAGGCCTCGGATTTCAGACCTATTTCATGTTGCAACGTCTTGTATAAGATAATCTCGAAGGTTATTGCCAATAGGCTGAAAGGAAGCCTCTCCTCGCTGGTCAACTCTACGCAAACTGCCTTTATTCCAGGAAGACGCATCTCTGATAACATTATGCTAGCACAGGAAATTTGCCATGGATACAGGAGTCACCAATTACCAGCGCGCGTGGCCTTTAAGGTGGACCTCGCCAAAGCATATGATCGTCTCGAGTGGGATTTTGTTCTTGCCACTTTGGAAGGAATGAACTTCCACCCCACATTTATTGCATGGATTCGAACTTGCCTCACGTCGACGGGGTTCTCTCTAAACCTCAATGGCCGACCTGAGGGATTTTTTGTGGGGCGGCGTGGATTGCGTCAAGGCGACCCCATATCGCCTTACTTATTTACACTCGCCATGGAGGTTCTGTATGGCATTCTTATGGAGCGTATTTCCCATAGTGCGGTTTTTCGACATCATTGGCGGTGTGAGCCCACAAAGCTCTTCATGCTTACATTTGCGGACGATCTTCTTCTTTTCTCGCATGCGGATATCGGCTCTGTTGCGGTTCTCAAGGATGGACTTGAACAGTTTGCGACGATGTCAGGGCTTCGAGCAAACCCGCTGAAAAGCGAAATGTTTGTTTCTAAGCGAGCTGAGCGCCTCATACCAACACTCCAGGCTGTTATGGGATTCCAGGTAGGCGACCTACCAGTTCGTTACCTCGGTATACCTTTGATTACGAGGCGTCTGTCCATTCAGGATTGCTCCCCGTTAGTTCGAAACGTTGATCGACGATTGGGATCATGGATAAACCGCTCCCTCTCATACGCGGGGAGGCTTCAGCTAATCAAATCAGTACTATTGGCAGTTCATATTTACTGGTCGGGTGTGTTTCTCTTGCCCAAAGGGGTTATTAAGGATCTTGAGAGTCGAATTAGGCGCTTCCTATGGGGGAACTCCACTTCTAAGGTTGCATGGGCAGATGTGTGCCTACCAAGGGATGAGGGGGGACTGGGCCTTCGATCCATTGAGGTTGATAATCGAGCAATCCTTCTACAGCACCTTTGGCGGCTATTATTGCGTGACCCGAACTCGATTTGGGTCGATTGGATCCTCCACACCAGATTGACGCGAAACTCTATATGGAACGTTCGACCATCATCAAGGGCATCTTGGAGCTGGAATAAGCTGCTCAAATTGCGACCTTTAATGCGCTCCCTCATCTCTTTCGAGGTGGGTAATGGGAAAACCATCTCCCTGTGGCTCGACCCATGGCTCTATCCTGAGCCACTCATTGAGCGGTACCCACACGGACCCATGGAGATGGAGCTGCCCCTCGACTGTCGCCTTAGCCGTGTGATTGATGAAAACGGATGGCAATGGCCGGCAGTTTACACAATGGAGTATTTGTCGTTCGTAGCGGACCTTCCACAAGTGCACCCCCATCGGCAGGACCAAATTCGGTGGCGGGGATCGTCGGATGGTTTGTTTTCTACCTACTCGGCGCGGGAGGCCATTCGGTATCGGCGCGACAGGGTTTCATGGGCTGCCCTTTTTGGTGGACCCCTTTGCATCCCACGGCATGATTTTATTCTTTGGCTTGCTATAAGGGAGCGGATGGCGACTAGAGATCATGCATGGGTCGCGACTGCGGCAGGCTCGATGGATTGCATGCTATGCAATGGAGGGGAGCAAGAATCAGCCCAACACCTTTACTTCGTGTGCACCTACTCTAGGCGATGCGTGCGACTCCTAAGGAATAAACTTCGATTCATGTGGCCTTATCAGGCTTGGAGCACGGGCATTGCTTGGGCGGCCACTAAGTGGCGAGGAAAGCATCTTACCCACCTCGCGAACCGTCATCTACTTGCTTCGCTGGTGTATCACTTGTGGCAGGAACGGAACCGGCGTTGGCGGACTGGCTCATGCCGTGCTGAAGACCATTTGGTGGCGGATATTATAGGGACGCTTTGCTTACGTTTGGGTACGCTCTCCCAGAAGTATTTGCTTCAACTAATGGCGCTGAGACGAATTTGGCGGATTGCCTGGTAGAGGTTTGCTTTTTGTTCGGTTTTTTGTTCGGTTGATGTGTTGCGTTTTCTTCTTTGTGTTGGTTGGTTTGTTGTGTTTTTTGCTATAGCTTTGTCGCATGTGGCAAAATTATAGCTGCGGTTGATGCACCATATGTGCGATTGTACTCTTTTATATATATATTACAGTGACCTTTCAAACCAAAAAAAAAACTACAATCTATAATTGGACGTGGGCCAAATTTCCCACTCACCAAAATTATTCCTCATCCGTGCTTTTCCACGTCACAAAGTCCCTCACGTTTTTCATTATTTTCTATTAACCGATTATTGTGTTTCTCTTGTATATATATAGATATAATATACATCCCATGATCTTCATCCATCACCAACAAATTACAACATAGAATAGAACTTCACCTACCAAGCCTAGCTAGCTAGCAAAAAGAACTTCTCTAAAAATCATTCCCCAATACTAATGGCTGCAATAAGCTACGCTTCTCTAACAACATCTTCTCCAAACCTCAACGTCACCGCCGTCTTATCACAGAGGCCACCGTCCACCACCGCGTCTCCGCCGCCTCTCCACCAACTCCCCGTCCAGAAAATCCCCGGCGACTACGGCGTGCCCATCATCTCGCCGTGGAAGGACAGACAAGACTACTTCTACAACCAAGGCAGAGACGAGTTCTTCAAATCAAGAATCCTAAAGCACAACTCCACCGTCTTCAGGACAAACATGCCGCCGGGCCCCACGATCTCCTTCAACCCAAACGTCGTCGTTTTGCTCGACGGCAAGAGCTTTCCGGCCCTCTTCGACACCGAGAAGGTAGAGAAGAAAGATCTCTTCGTCGGAACTTACATGCCCTCGACGGAGCTGACCGGCGGCTACAGAACGCTGTCGTATCTCGACCCGTCGGAGCCAAACCACGCCCAGCTTAAGAAGCTCATGTTCTACATGCTTTCCCACCGTCGAAGCCACGTCATCCCTGAGTTCCAAGACTGCTACGGCGAACTCTTCGAGGGTTTGGAGAGAGAAATATCAAAGACTGGTAAGGCCGCGTTTGGCTCCGCCCACGACGAAGCAGCTTTCAACTTCCTTTCGAGGTCCTTCTATGGAGTCAACCCTAACGAGACAAAGCTGGGTTCGGACGGTCCAAGTATTATAAGCAAATGGGTTTTGTTTCAGCTCCACCCACTCCTCAGCCTCGGGTTGCCCCGACCCATCGAAGACGGAATACTCCACACCTTTTCTCTGCCGCCATTTCTGATAAAAAAGGACTACAAAAGGCTGCACGAATTCTTCCACCAAAGCTCCACGGCCATCCTCGACCACGCCGAAAACAACCTCGGACTTTCCCGCGACGAAGCTTGCCACAACCTCTTATTCGCCACGTGCTTCAATTCCTTCGGCGGGATGAAGATATTCTTCCCCAACGTCCTCAAATGGGTCGGGCGCGGCGGGGCAAAGCTCCACGCAGAGCTCGCCCGGGAGATAAGATCAGCCATCAGATCCAACGGCGGAGAAGTGTCGATGTCGGCGATGGAAAAGATGCCTCTGATGAATTCGACGGTGTACGAAGCCCTGAGAATCGAGCCGCCGGTGCCGTCGCAGTACGCCAGGGCGAAGCGCGATTTCTTGGTGGAGTCTCACGACGCAGCTTTTAAGATCAGAGAAGGGGAGATGCTGTACGGATACCAGCCCTTCGCCACCAGAGATCCGAGGATCTTCGACAGGGCGGAGGAGTTCTTGCCGGCGAGATTCGTCGGCGAGGAGAATGAGAAGATGCTGAGGCACGTGCTGTGGTCTAACGGACACGAGAATGAGAAGGCGACGATCGGCAATAAGCAGTGCGCTGGTAAGGATTTTGTGGTGTTGGTGTCGAGGCTTTTGCTCGTGGAGATCTTCAGAAGGTACGATTCGTTCGACGTTGAAGTGGCGAAGTCTTCGTTGGGGGTTAATGTCACTTTGACTTCGTTGAAAAGGGCAGCTCTTTAGTTCGGCGACGACGACTTTACTACTAAAGACAGCAGTTCAACAGCCCAAATCTTTCACCGGCTCTCTTAAAATTAATAATCTTTATTACAAGCCCACTAATGGAATTATGTAGATTGGATTATTGGCCTTTTATCAAAGCTAGAATTTATTAGTTCGATGCAATGTTTTAAAAAGCGTATTGCGCACTGCGTAGCGTTTTAGTGCCGATATCGCATAGCGTAAAAAGCGTAACGTATTGCGTGAGTATTTCGAGCTAAGCCATTTATAATAACCAAGAAACATAATATTGACAGAAGAATCGAAAAATGATTAAAATCTAATTAGTCATATCCCAAACAATAGAAGAAAATAAAAATATATCTACAAAGTTTCATCTACATCGTATTAAATGTTTTTTATATCTAAATAAGTATCACCTGCTGAGCCGACATAAAAATTATATGAACTACTAAAAATTTGGCGAACCTAGTATTAGAAGATGTTGTCTTTCAAAAATAATTTTAGTGGATATAAAAAATATAAGATATGCATGTCATTTTAATCGTTGCTAAACAAAGAATAAATTAGATAAATTTATTTATTTTTGTCACATAAGTTACATTAAATAATCAATTTTGTATGATTTGGTGAAAGTAATAATAAGTTAAGAAAATTTAAAACAATAATAATATATATTTGACTTGTCAGATGTTTTTTTGTATGATTTCGTTACAGTACATTTAGGCAATAGCACTCTCTTCCACGCAGTGTTTTAAAAAGCGTTTTTTTGCGCGCTCCAAGGCGCGATTTAGCGTAAATAGGCATGAAAACGCGATGACGCGTAAATTAAAAAGCGCTACAGTACACATTAATATTGCGACAGAGGAGAGATGCAGTCACGCATAGATAGGCAATGATTTGACTAGATGCAGTCACGCATAGAGAGGCAATGATTTGCCTAGATGCAGTATTTGACTAATTTATTCTAATTTTTTTCAAATTTCATTTTACTTTTTCAAGTTTGTATGCCGACACACAGTACAAACACGTCATATTATTTTAGTTTTCCAAATATTTTCTAACTTTTAAATTATTTCCATCCAAACATAAAAAGCTAGTTATTTAATGTAATCTATGTGATAAAAAATAAATAAAATTAATTATTTTATCATTTGTTTAACAACGATCAAATCGACATGCATATCTTATATTTTTCGATACTGGTAAAAATAGTTTTTTTAAATACTACATTTTAGGGTCTTAAAATTTTAGTAGTTATTTGTTCAATATTTTTAATGCTGGTCTATGAGATGAAATTACATTTAAAAATTCTATTAAATCTTACGTACATGAATTGTTTAATATATTTGTATATTTTTTATGTTTGGAATATATTATTTAGATTTTACATATTTTATGGAACCCAAATTTTATATTAAGGTTGAATAATGTGCTTATGATTAATAATTTGTTATAAATTATGTTTCTTAACGTAATAAATGACTTGTCCGAAATACTCACGCAATACGCTACGCTATATACGCTACGCGCTATCTGCACTGAAACGCGACGCGTTGCGCTATGCGCGTTTTAAAACACTGCTTCCACGTAATAATAATATAATAAAATTTCGTACGCTATTTTTTTTACGCGTCATAGCGTTTTAGAGAAGATTTTAATACTCGCCTTGAAACGCGCGACAGACCGCTTTTTAAAACAATGGTTCGATGGCACTGGATATAAACTTGCAAAGTGATATTGAATTTAGATTTGATTTGATTGGCCGGTGTATTAATCAGTGCAAACGTTGATATATAATTTCAAGTAACTGTGATGGGAAGACGAAATAGATATCTTTCTTGAAGAGTGCTAAAGCAACCTTTTTTTTTATTCCCACTCAATATACTTGATCTCTCTCGTCAAAAAGCATTAGTTTTGTGAATAATAAAAAAATCTAGTAAGAAGATTATTGTCAATAATGATGATATCGCCAGACGTAGGTATGATTCACGGATAAGTTGTCAACACGAGTGGGAAGGAAAACCATGAATCATGTTGGAGAGAGTGTTCTCAATATCGACTCCTCGAAATGGCAAAAGAATGGCGTGTCCACACGCTCCCATTAATTGCCATTATATATGTCGAATATAACCCACGAAGGGCTTATTAATTCATTAACCATACATATGGAATTATTCTACCAACTTATGACTTATTTTCTTCTCACCTCTCTCGCAATAGTAGTATTGCTTTACTGCTTCTACTGTTCTCATTCAAAAAGAGAACGCAAAAGACATCATCATGTAGTAGTAGCCATCGCCGAAGAAGCAAAAAACCCTAAACCACCACCACCGCAAGTAGGCGGTGGTTTACCAATCTTCGGGCACTTGTTCGTTCTCTCAGGCCCTAAACCAGTCCACATAGCCTTATCCGATATGTCTGAAAAATATGTGTAGCGACCCTAGCCATCGCTACCATTTCTAGCCTGGTCTAACTACGTATTACGTTAATGAACTACGAAAATGCGGAATAAATTTTTCCTTTTTCATAAAGGAACTTCGTTTCGTTACACGTCAAAAGAATGCTTCCAAACTTTTTAATTACATGTGAGTTCTATCTACATGTGTCGTGTCTACATTCGCAGCAAAAGTAACCTATACGTCCGGCCTCACAGGTCGTCGTCCACGTACACACCACCTCCAAAAGTCGCTCGGAAGCTTCCAAAAGATACCTTGCCGGCTAGGCAATCACGTACCGTGATCAGACGAACCTACAACACATAAAACGTGGGATGAGCTTATATAGCCCAGTAAGTGAAACTTATGCATGCAGTGCCCGTGTCGTAACTTGCATAGGCATATACGCCAACGCTTACTAATCCTCACAAAATCGTATCATGTCATGTCATGTCTTGTCTTGTCTTATAGAATCGTGTCATGTCATGTCATGTCATGTCTTGTCTTGTCTTGTCTTATAGTATCGTGTCATGTCATGTCATGTCATGTCTTGTCTTGTCTTATAGGATCCCTAATACACGTCTTGTCTTGCACGTGTCTTGTCTTGTAGGGTCCTCGGCAATTCTCGCTACAAGGGCATTCGCTCTAATATATTTCATTACTTTTACAATAATAGTAGTATATGTATACGGCCCTTTCGCCAACGGGTCTCCGCCCTATTATATTTCATTACATGTACAATAATAGTAATATATGTATACGGCCCTTTCGCCAACGGGTCTTCGCCCTAATATATTTCATTATATACATAATAATAATATATGTATATAATACCGTATCACACGTCTTGTCTTGCACGTGTGTTGGTTAGTAAATCTATTTTAGTTAGTTACTATTTGTCGCACCCCGGCGATCATGCATACCTCATGTCATGTTATTAAAACTCTCGTGAGACTCGTGTATGCCGTGAAATGCATGTATGAGATGCGAAATGACTTGTCGTGCCGTGTCATGTCATGTAACGTGCAGTTCACGTCATGTAAATAAATCACATAGAAACACAGAAGCACATAGCCACATAAATAATGCGCACATAATTCTATGTGTTGTAGTTGAAAAGTCCCACTTACTTGTCGTCCAAGCTAAATATATTTACTGCTCCGGGAAATTCCTATTTTTCGACCTTAATCATAAAATTATTGTGTCAGTATATTTTCTAAAATATTGGTTATCTATGTACTTGAAAAGTGTTGAAATATTTTCCTTAATATTGTATGTAAGGATTTCGATATTACAAGAATTTGTTTTCATTATTAAAATTGATCTCGACATTTAGCGCTCAATTTCGCTCGACATGTGGATAAATCTCGGGTTGCATGGTTAATTAAGTCTCGACATTGTATGTGTAAGAATTCGACATTTGGTCTATTTGAAGATCTCGACATTTGTTTTGGTATAACAACTCGATATGATACATATAAGGGTTCGACATTTACATTCTACAAAGATCTCGATATGTGTTTTCGAGATTACTTATAATGTACCAATGTCGAGATATAATTTGATATCATACTTAAGATGTCGAGAGGTGGGCATAGCAAAATGTCGATATTAAGAGGATGAATGTCGAGATGCATGAAGATTTCGATATAGGTATTATGTTAAGTCTCGACATTTTTCCTGACTTCGACATCTTACCATGGCATCTCGACTTTTTAGTAAATATCGATATTGTGTTTCGACATTTGTCTTTTTAGCATGGTTTCGACATTTGAGAAAACAAATGTCGACATGAGTTCAACGTGGCTCTCGACATTTTCTTAATATCGTTTCGACATTTTTCCTTAATGTGGTTTCGACGTTTATCTCGACTTTTTACTCAGCATTATATCATTCGACATTCACTTGAATATCCCGACATTATTCTTCGACATTTATAATTGGAAAATGTCGACATGACTTCCAACAGGAACCTCGACATTTATACAATGTAAAATCTCGATATGCTAAGTCGACATCTTATCTAGCATTTCGACATTTGTTCGGATAGAAGATCTCGACATTTTTAACTATCTTAGCTCGACATTGAAATTCGACATTTGTAGAAAATGTCGACATGACTACTCCCGACATTTATATTGATTTCTTTGAGTTCGACATTTTATCCGAATTAAAGGACTCGACATTTTGTTCTTAATTTCGCTCGACATTACATGAATCTCGATATTTAATAATTCTCGATATCTTATGTCGACATTTTATCTATTTAGAAGGTCCCGACATTTTGGAACATAAGATGTCGATATGACATTCACCTCGACTTTTTACTCGACATTCATCATAAACTCGATATTCAAACGTTCTTCTTCTCTTCGAAACTAGATTCATAGTTCATTCTACTCAGAATTATAAGTTCTAAATCACATGCTAAACTACCCAAAGATTACCATATAGTAAGGTTGCAAGCCCTAAACATACAAGACTACCCCATACTTAGTTAAATCTCAAGGAAACCCTTTTTATGCAAATTTCATACCCTAAGTAATTGCTTTTGCCGTCTGTGATACGCTTGGATTCCTTAAGTTTCCTTAGTCTTCATTAAAGGTTTAACTAAGAAATCCTTAGTGACGGAAATTATAGTAGCTCAAAATAATAATTTTCACTTACTTGAATTCTAAGCTTGCTTGTGAGTACCGTTTGAAGCTTCCCCCGATTTCCTTCTTTCTTCTTCCTTAAATTTTCGTTGATTCTTGTATGTGATTGTGGAGTTTAAATGATTAGCTAGATATTTTATTGTAGGCATGGGAAATAGAGAGCTAGGGTTGACGTGCCTTTCCTTGTTTTAAGGGGATTTTGTCTCCAACTTGCTTCATTATGGTTTGGGCTTATTATTTATTTCTAGTCCACTTAACAACTTATGGTCCAACTCTCTCTCTACTTATTATTACTTCTTTTTCCTTATTCATCCTATTTCTCGAGAATTCCCATATAGTTTAGAAGTCATCCTAAACTCATAATTAATGGTACTTGGTTGCGTGTGAAACCCGAAGTTTCTTAGGCGCGTAGTTCCGTGCACGGGATTCATGACGTGATACGGACTTGTAGTTAATCCCTGAAGTTCGTGTAGGTCACATGGAAATCATAGTAAACATGCAAATTCATGTAATTGCGTAACCGCTAAATTCGTGGGTCACATAGGCATAGAATATGCACGCAAGATTTATTGGCCATACTAGTTTTCAGGGACCCGGGCATTACATCCTCCCCCCCTTAAAAGAATTTCGCCCCCGAAATTCCGTCAGTTGGAAATTTTCAGAGTAGCGATGGGTAGGGAGTTGCGTTGGCTCGGTTAGGTGGGGTAACCACCTAATTACTCGCAAAGGATTTCCTACTTCTCGTATCCATGCTATTGAAGTCATTCTTAAATCAACATTTCGAACGGCGTTCTCGGGAGGTCTTACACAGCTTGCTGATAGTAACTTAAGTTATTCAGTGAACAGGTATTTCCATGTTGACCTATTCTAGTGGATCATGTTTAGGCAATGATTTGGGAGTCACAAATATCCACCACGCTTTCGCTGTGTCATTAGTGTATGCAACTCTCAGAGTGGATGGAAGGAATTGGGCAGGGGTCGTACTGCAATATTGTTGGGTTTAGACTTGTCGTGCTGAAAGGAGTTGAACATGGCTTCATCTTCGTATGTCAGAAAGAAGGAATATTTGACAAAGAACGGATATGGTTTTGACCAGTTCGGCCGAAACTTCGTGGAAATGGATTCACGTTAGGTTCACGCTAGGATTGGCTAGGGTAAATCCCGGATCTTGCCATGAAATTAGGGGTGCAAAAATGCATGGTTTCATGTATCTATTAGAATGCAGGTCAGGTTTGATGAATAGAAGGGGTACCTGCCGCAAAGGACGGGTCTTCTTCGGCCACCTCAGTGGTGAGTGTATACACTCGTGCGGGTGCTGTCGGTGGTCTTGCCTGGCTTACTGTCTGGCTTCCGGATGGGTTTTCCGGACATGCGCTCGAGAAATGGCCGATCTTGCCGCATTTGTAACAGGTCGCATTTTGTGAGTAGCAGACGCCCGGGTGTCGCCTTCCACATCTTGGGCATGGCGGTATGGTGGGTTGAAAAGGTTGGGGTCTGCCCTGATTTATGTTGGGCTGTTGGGATGGTTCAGGCATGTTCTGAAATTGAGGCTTTGGGTTCTTGACAACAAACTGTTTCTTTGGGTTGCCTCCATCTCCTTTGAGTTCTTGCACGAATTTCCTTTTCGCCTCATGAGCCCGTGCGATCTTCATTTCAGCTTGTTCAGCCACCATGGCGCGTTCAGCGACTTGGGCATAAGTAGCCCCTTGGAGTCCAGCCATGCTGACGTCGCGGTATAGCTCTGGCTTCAGGCCCTCTAAGAACCTTTCGATCTTCAGTGAGTCCGTGCTCACCATATGGGCCGCAAACCGGGACAGTTGTTCGAACTTCCTGATGTACTCCGCCACCGTCATCGTTTCTTGGCGGAGGTTGATAAATTCATTCATCTTTTGAGCACGAGTTGGAGCTGTGTAGTACTTGCTCCGGAAAAGTTCTTTAAAATGATCCCAGCTCATCGTAACTGGGTCCTCGATGCTTCGGATCGTATCCCACCAATGGCCCGCGCTCCCTCTTAGTAGGTAGGTAGCGCACAGGACTTTTTCGGTGTCTGGGGTACGGCTGTGTTGGAACATGCTCTCCAACGTTCGGAGCCAATCCTCAGCCGAAGTTGGATCGACAGCGTCTTCAAATGTTGGGGGGTTGAGTTTACGAAACCTCTTCCCCACCATTTCGATCCTTTCAGCCTGAGGGGGTGCATTACTTGGCTGCCCTCCAGCACTTTGTTGCTGGAGTAGCTGCTGGATTTGGGCTGATTGCTGGCGGACTAACTCCGTCAGCTGCAGGATGATAGCATCCCGATTGTCTGTAGGGTTTGGGGTTTCCCTATCTCGATCGGCATCCCTACTGCCCTCACCTCTAATTCTAACCATGGTTTTAGTTCTACCCTGTCGTTCCTAGGGTCAATAACTTAATCAACACAAGGAATTTCACGTAATCATAACACTTACAGGCAAGGCTGCTTCCGCGCTTTTGGGTGTGTGTACATGGACAGTCTACAGGACCTGTGACCGAAGCTCTGATACCAACTGTAGCGACCCTAGCCATCGCTACCATTTCTAGCCTGGTCTAACTACGTATTACGTTAATGAACTACGAAAATGCGGAATAAATTTTTCCTTTTTCATAAAGGAACTTCGTTTCGTTACACGTCAAAAGAATGCTTCCAAACTTTTTAATTACATGTGAGTTCTATCTACATGTGTCGTGTCTACATTCGCAGCAAAAGTAACCTATACGTCCGGCCTCACAGGTCGTCGTCCACGTACACACCACCTCCAAAAGTCGCTCGGAAGCTTCCAAAAGTGTCAGGACCCGTCGTCCCGCCCTCGTATTCCGTTCTAATTCTAAGTGTTAATGCTTTGTTATTGTGCGTATACGTAAAAATGCGAATAAAATTTTTCATTTTAAAATGTGCATGCGGGAATCCTATATACACGTCAAAAGAATGTTCTACATCATTCGACATCTTCATCATGTCCTTGTCTACAAAATACAAGTGTACGTGTGTGTGTGCAGCCAAAAGCTCCCTATGCGCCCGGCCTTCACAGGTCGTCATCCATACACACACTCCCACCTCAAAAGCGGTCGGATTGCGTCAAAAGATCGGCCTCGCATAAGAGTCAGATCACGTACCGTGATCGTCAGTACCTACAACACGTAACATAAACAATGAGCCACCGAGGCTCAGTAAGCAGAAATTATGCATGAATGCACGTGTCCTAACGATCGACAATCCACGCCGTCGTTTACTAACGCTCATACTCTTTCCTCATACTCGTACTCTTTTCTTACGCTCTTACTCTTTTTCTTATACTCTTATTTCATACGGGCCCTCGGCTTTCATTTCCCCCAGCCTCTTATTCCGTCTTATCGTACGGGGTATTTACCCAGCCTCTTATTCAGGCCTTATCGTACGGGGTATTTACCCAGCCTCTTATTCAGGCCTTATTGTACGGGGTATTTACCCAGCCTCTTATTCAGGCCTTATCGTACGGGGTATTTACCCAGCCTCTTATTCAGGCCTTAGAGTAGCCTCTTATTCAGGCCTTAAAGGCTGCATAGGGGAAGCCGTGACTCTTCATTCGAGTCGACACACACGCCAATATCGGCGTGTATACATCGCTCACAGGCGATCTTATGCACGCTCATGCCTCGCTCCTTATGTACTACTCATGCGTGCAAGTGCTCATGTACATATGCAAATCATACTATCAGGCATAGAAATAAATCATATCATACGTACGCATTTCATAGAAATTACACGAGCACGTAATTCATATCATAGGACGCAAGCAAGTTACGTGTCGTAGTTGAATTTCTACTTACCTGGAGTCCGTAGATTAGCAGTCACCGGACCCGTAAGTGTTCCTAAGTCCCGACCTTAGGCACGAAATATTGGTGTCAGTGCGCTATTTTATTTAATGGTTTGAGTATACTAATCTTCAAGCCCTAAATGTACATCATGGGTTAAAATAGATTTCGGGTTGTATAGTTAATTAAGTGTCGACATTTTACTTTGGTCTATCAGTATTGCATTCGACTTTTGTACTGAAAATGTCGATATGGATTTACCATGAAGCTCGACATCATTTGTCGAGGTAAATATTGGTATAATTTTATGAGGTATGATCTCGACATTTATACCTTAGGGTTTCGACATTTTGTGTTCACTTCCATTCGATATTTATCTCGCCATTTTGAAACATAAAATGTCGACATGAAATTCACCTCGACAGTTTATGTTCGACCCGACATTTTATGCATGAACTCGACATTTAATGATTTAAAGATCTCGACATTATGATTGTAAAGATCTCGATATCATTCTAAAAGGATTCGACATTTTATACTTAATTCCACTCGACATTTCGTCTAAGTGAAAGGACTCGGCATTTAAATGATTTAAGAACTCGACATTATTCTCTAGCTCGACATTTTTATTCCTTATAGAATGATTCGACATTTAACTCAATTAGGGTCTCGACATGTTTATGAAGCTCGACATTTTTAGCTATTTTATCTAGACGTTGCATCTCGATTTTATTGTCGACATTTAACTCGACATTTTCATTCCTTTTCTCTCGACTTTTTACATCTATCATTCGACATTTATCGTTGGAAATGTCGACATAAATTCTCACATGGACCTCGACATTTATAAAATGTCGATATGTAGGTTACTTCGACATTTCATGCTCAACCCGACATTTTCTCTCAATAGTAGGGCTCGACATTTTACTCGTCGCTTGAAACGAACAAAGTCGACATGAGCCCGACATCTTTCCTTAACATCTCGACATTATTGTGTATGAACTCGACATTTTACCTTGCATCTGTGTCGACATTTTCTGTTCAATTCCATTCGACATTTATCATACATAAATCTCGACACTTTTTAACTCGACATTTATAAAATGTCGATATATATGTTATGTCGACATTTCATGCGACATTTATCCTAACATGGTTTCGACATTTCGTCCGAATGAAATGACTCGACATTCTACTCGACATTTATCATCTTCTTCGATTTTCCGTCGTTCTTCTCCCTCGATCTCGCTTCATAACTTGTTCTTCCTAGAATCATGAGCTCTAAATCATATACTAAGCTACTTAACTTCACATTTACTCCTACCGAAACCCTTATTACGACCCTAAGCTCGGCTTTTTAGGGTTTCTCGTGTTTTTCTCCAACCGTTTGCTTTTAATGCCATTAATGCTCTTCAACTATACCTAAAGTAAGGAATTAAGAGCTTAAGGAGGTGTTTTACTTACCAACTTCGAATTCCCGAGTGATTTGAGGGTGTTGCTTTGAAGCTTGCTTCGACTTCTTCCTTTGCTTCTTTTCGTTTTTGCTTCGTGGGTTTTCTTTTGGGTGTGTTTGTCGAATTTTGGGTTAATTTGATAGGATATTTCCATAAGCTTTTAGGGTGTGGTTTAGACTTGGCGTGGGATATCCTTGTTTTGGGGGAACTTGTCTCCAAAGTTGGTATTTCTTTTATGGATTGGGCCTAGTTCCATTTTTAGCCCATTTGGAAATTCCTAGTTTATTAAATTCATGGTCCAAAGTTTCTTCCTAGCCCAATTCCCATATAATTGTCATTAAGTCTTCTTCCTTCCTTATTAGTGTCTAAAATCCCTTACATAATTTAGGGATCGTCGTAAGCACTTTATTATTAGCACGTAATACTCACAAAATCACGAGCATGAAATTTCATGAATTCACATAAAAGTAGAACATATACGTAATTAACACAAAATCACGTAAGTCATACACATAGTTTATTGGCCGACCTAATTTTCAGGGACCGGGGTCCTACAAAAAGATACCTTGCCGGCTAGGCAATCACGTACCGTGATCAGACGAACCTACAACACATAAAACGTGGGATGAGCTTATATAGCCCAGTAAGTGAAACTTATGCATGCAGTGCCCGTGTCGTAACTTGCATAGGCATATACGCCAACGCTTACTAATCCTCACAAAATCGTATCATGTCATGTCATGTCTTGTCTTGTCTTATAGAATCGTGTCATGTCATGTCATGTCATGTCTTGTCTTGTCTTGTCTTATAGTATCGTGTCATGTCATGTCATGTCATGTCTTGTCTTGTCTTATAGGATCCCTAATACACGTCTTGTCTTGCACGTGTCTTGTCTTGTAGGGTCCTCGGCAATTCTCGCTACAAGGGCATTCGCTCTAATATATTTCATTACTTTTACAATAATAGTAGTATATGTATACGGCCCTTTCGCCAACGGGTCTCCGCCCTATTATATTTCATTACATGTACAATAATAGTAATATATGTATACGGCCCTTTCGCCAACGGGTCTTCGCCCTAATATATTTCATTATATACATAATAATAATATATGTATATAATACCGTATCACACGTCTTGTCTTGCACGTGTGTTGGTTAGTAAATCTATTTTAGTTAGTTACTATTTGTCGCACCCCGGCGATCATGCATACCTCATGTCATGTTATTAAAACTCTCGTGAGACTCGTGTATGCCGTGAAATGCATGTATGAGATGCGAAATGACTTGTCGTGCCGTGTCATGTCATGTAACGTGCAGTTCACGTCATGTAAATAAATCACATAGAAACACAGAAGCACATAGCCACATAAATAATGCGCACATAATTCTATGTGTTTGTAGTTGAAAAGTCCCACTTACTTGTCGTCCAAGCTAAATATATTTACTGCTCCGGGAAATTCCTATTTTTCGACCTTAATCATAAAATTATTGTGTCAGTATATTTTCTAAAATATTGGTTATCTATGTACTTGAAAAGTGTTGAAATATTTTCCTTAATATTGTATGTAAGGATTTCGATATTACAAGAATTTGTTTTCATTATTAAAATTGATCTCGACATTTAGCGCTCAATTTCGCTCGACATGTGGATAAATCTCGGGTTGCATGGTTAATTAAGTCTCGACATTGTATGTGTAAGAATTCGACATTTGGTCTATTTGATGATCTCGACATTTGTTTTGGTATAACAACTCGATATGATACATATAAGGGTTCGACATTTACATTCTACAAAGATCTCGATATGTGTTTTCGAGATTACTTATAATGTACCAATGTCGAGATATAATTTGATATCATACTTAAGATGTCGAGAGGTGGGCATAGCAAAATGTCGATATTAAGAGGATGAATGTCGAGATGCATGAAGATTTCGATATAGGTATTGTTGGTCCCGATTAGCACCAACAATACGACTTCGGACGGATTAAACACGCCTCAAGATCGAGATTTAAGAACGGGGCGTGTGGGGCTTGGTGGTGTTCTTGAGGAGACTCTCTCACTCTAAAATGTTTTATTTGATCTACACACACAAGCACACCTAACTATGTGTTAGGGTTTTCCTATTTATACCACAAGTTGGTATATAATAGGTGGGCCTCTTGTGAAGGCCCATTACATGAATAACTAAGAACTAACCCAATTAAGAGCTAGCCCAAAGTTTAATAAAGCAAATCAACAAAGATAATACAATGAAATTGAACACTACAAAATATTTCCTAACAATCTCCCCCTTAGTGTTCAATCTTCAGTTCAGCGCGGGATATCTTTGTTGGGCATATTGGAGATCTCGATTCCTAGCAAACTCCCCCTACAAGGGATATCTCCTCTTCTTGCGGAGGCATTGATGGCTCGGCTAGGACTCACTTGTTAAGATTCTCCAATCTTCTTCTTCTTGGCGCCGGATTTGTCGTCTTCGAATGGAAGTTGTCTGGTTCGGCCTCGAAGATGACTCGTCTGGCTCCAGAAGAAGGTAGGCGTGGGGCGTAAAAAATGTGCCAAGGCTCCATTGAAATGTGACTTTCAAGAGTAGGGAGCTCGGTCTTCAGAGTGGTCAGCGCAGTGGTGGCGGAATGTGGTGGATGAGATGTGCCATGGCTCCTTCGAGTGTTCCATTATGAACATAATAGCCTGACACATAAGTATGTGCGCGGAGGTAGTGGAAGCCTCCGGCGGGGCGTAGTTGGTGGAGGTGGTGGAGTAGGTGTTGTGAGAGGTGGCATAGATGGTGTGAGCGGAGGTGGATGATGGTTGCTGCTGATGCTACTGTACGATCTTCAACTCAGTTCTTCTCCTTTACTCCCCCTTGAGATGATCTCCGTCTTCGGGATCGTCACGTCGTCCGTGGGACGAGTCTGCCTCTGGTGTTGATGGTGGTGATGATGGTGTGGTGTGATGTTGAGTGAGGCAATCAAGTGGGATTCTCAGGAATAGCAGCATTTGACTTTCCTCCAAGTTCATTTCGGAACTTGGAAGAGGCGGAGCAGCATGTGGTGGCGTAAGCGTAGGCGTGGTGGAGTGGTGTCGGTGATGGGACCTTTTCCTTCATAGATCCTTGTTGAGCGCGGCATGGAATGTGTAAGTTCCTCGCTGATTGCTATGAATCGGGGCTCCATCACGAACGGGGTAACTAACCAGACGGGGGTCACAAAGACGCTCCGTCGTCACAACATCGAAACATGTGTCCGATGCGCCGCCTGTTTGCACAGGACAAAAAGAACCGGAGAGCCACAAAGGCTTTCCGTTCGCACGGACGATGAGACAAGCTCGTATCCGTGGCCCATCGACAGTTGTGGTGAGGGTGGCTGTCGTGGGTCTTCCGCTCTCGGTCACAAGGACGTCATCAAGCGTTCGGGCAAGTTCACGAAGAACCTGCGGTGCGTAAAGAGTGTTTGTGTCCTAGAAAGTGGAAAATTTCGGTGGGTGAGAACACTAGACTCAATGTGGGTGGAAGAGGTGCAGTGAGAGGCGGGGCACTGCATGTTCAACATCAACCGTCTCCAAGTGGGGCGGTGATGGCTAACGTGGTTCCTCTTGTGCGAAATGAAACAGCTATCTGCGAAAGGATAGCTGAGTGGTTGGGAGGGGTTAATTGCGCGGTTGGACCAGATGCCGCGACTTCTACTCGGGAAACGAGCGAGTCGTCTCCTGTACCTATGGGCGAGGTCCGGGTTGTGGTGAGATATGACAGAGGAGTGCGATCATGTCGTCGTTGGTTCGCAACTCCTGCAAGCGACTTACGTCATCCTCCCGAGATCGTTGATTGGATCTTTGCGTGGAGGAGGATGTCGCGCGACCTAGACCTAGACTTGAGAGGCTAGGGTAGGCTCGTTCCTGGGTTAGGATCAGGGGGGTTTCACTGATCCATGGGAACTATGGTGGCGTGGCGTGATCGCGTTGAAAGGCGACCACGAGTGATGTCGACGAGGGTGGCCCAAAATTGTTGATCAGACACTTCTGAGACTCGTTAGGTGGTGGTGGTGGTGAGGGCGTAAAGAGGATCACGGTGGCTTAGGACGTCTCCATGTAGCGCACCATGGTGGAATGGATGGCAGTGGGTGGACGGTGGAGTCTGGTACAAGAGATCCACATCGCCTAAGCATCAAGATTGGATGGCGCGCCCACTGATGGTTGGTTGAACTCTTGTCAACCCTTCTTTATGGGTCCGGGTTCTGCACGGATTTGTACAGAAGTCATGATGATTGCTCGCTTCTCTGACATCCCTTCATGCACGTGGAGCAACCCGTGTAACGTGCATGATGGGGTTGGTTGCTCGCAGTGCATACCGGTCATGAATGTGGAGCAACCCATGTACCATTCATGCCGGGGGGTGGTTGCTCACGTCGTGTACCAGTCATGTATGTGGAGCAACCGGGTGCCATACATGCTGGGGGGTGAAATTGGCATTTGGAAATTCCGCTCCGAAAAGTTTGGGGGTGACCTTAACTTTTTCTATAATGTGCCAATACCGTCCTAGGTCGATTGTTGGGTACGATGATCTTTGCCGCGTTTTGGATTTGCCTTCAAAATTTCACAAAAAAAAAACGTCGTCTATACCGAAAATTTTGGCCCAGAAAAATTTATTTCGGAAAATTTTAAAAGTGTAAAATAGACAAAGTCCAATGGGCTTAGAAAATTTTTCTCTATCCAATGTTATAAATTTTCTTTAGGCTTAGAAAAATATTTCAACCTTTTTTTTTTTTTTTTTTTTTTTTTTTTTTTTTTGCTCCTTAACCTTATTTAATCCGAGGGGGGGCCAGAAATTTTGGTGGTAAAAAACGTTTAAGTGCAATTTTTAAAGAGTGATTTTTTGCAAGATTTGAAGCTAAAAGGTGTGTTTGGATCAAGTTTAAAGGTTGGGTGCAAATTTCTCGGGGGGTGCGAGAAAATGGTGTGAAAATGTGCGAAAGATGTTGTCCCGAGAAATTTCGTTGTGAGAGTGAGTCGCGAAAATAAGAAAATTTCGCAAGTTATAGCACATAGACACGTCGTGAGAAATTTTCGCAGATTGAGTAAAATTTCGCAAGTATGGAAAATTTTCGCAAGTTAAGAAATTTCGCAGTTGTGCAAATTTTTCGCATGTATTCCAAAAATTTCGCGGTGAAAATTTGTTCTAAAAACGGTATTAAATTTTCGCAGGTAGAAAGAGGTTTCAAGTAGCAAAAATTTCGCAAGTTTTGAATTTTCTCAAGTGATATGGAAGTGAAGTGATGATGCGAAATAGTGAGGATGCGAAAAAGTGAAGTTGAAATTTTTGGATCACTGTGGTTGCGAAAAATTTTGAAGATGCGAAAATATGTATGATGAAGTGAAGTGTATGAAAATTTCGCGGGGCTTCACATGCTGTAGCAGCGAAATTTCTCGGAAAAAAATTCTCGGCCTGCGAAATTTCTCGGCCTGTAGATGCGAAAATTTCTCGGGCAGCGAAAGTTTCTCGGCCTGCGAAATTTTCTCGGCTAAGAATTTTCTCGGGTAAGAAAATTTCTCGGCCAAGAACACAGATTACTGTTCCATAGCTGCGCGACTTTTTCCAGAAAAATGGCTCGTTTTCGCTCAAATCTCACTCAAAATCGACGAAACTTGTTCCAAAACATCAGATAAACATTCCTAAACACATAATCAACCTTTGGGATGTCTAAAAACAACAAAACGAGTTCGAAATCGCCCAAAAACTGAAAGTGGCGAAAATAATTTTTCATGCAATTTTTCACTCAAATCTCGCTCAAAACAAGCAAATCCGGTCGCGTTGGTCTCTGATACCACTTGTTGGTCCCGATTAGCACCAACAATACGACTTCGGACGGATTAAACACGCCTAAAGATCGAGATTTAAGAACGGGGCGTGTGGGGCTTGGTGGTGTTCTTGAGGAGACTCTCTCACTCTAAAATGTTTTATTTGATCTACACACACAAGCACACCTAACTATGTGTTAGGGTTTTCCTATTTATACCACAAGTTGGTATATAATAGGTGGGCCTCTTGTGAAGGCCCATTACATGAATAACTAAGAACTAACCCAATTAAGAGCTAGCCCAAAGTTTAATAAAGCAAATCAACAAAGATAATACAATGAAATTGAACACTACAAAATATTTCCTAACAGGTATTATGTTAAGTCTCGACATTTTTCCTGACTTCGACATCTTACCATGGCATCTCGACTTTTTAGTAAATATCGATATTGTGTTTCGACATTTGTCTTTTTAGCATGGTTTCGACATTTGAGAAAACAAATGTCGACATGAGTTCAACGTGGCTCTCGACATTTTCTTAATATCGTTTCGACATTTTTCCTTAATGTGGTTTCGACGTTTATCTCGACTTTTTACTCAGCATTATATCATTCGACATTCACTTGAATATCCCGACATTATTCTTCGACATTTATAATTGGAAAATGTCGACATGACTTCCAACAGGAACCTCGACATTTATACAATGTAAAATCTCGATATGCTAAGTCGACATCTTATCTAGCATTTCGACATTTGTTCGGATAGAAGATCTCGACATTTTTAACTATCTTAGCTCGACATTGAAATTCGACATTTGTAGAAAATGTCGACATGACTACTCCCGACATTTATATTGATTTCTTTGAGTTCGACATTTTATCCGAATTAAAGGACTCGACATTTTGTTCTTAATTTCGCTCGACATTACATGAATCTCGATATTTAATAATTCTCGATATCTTATGTCGACATTTTATCTATTTAGAAGGTCCCGACATTTTGGAACATAAGATGTCGATATGACATTCACCTCGACTTTTTACTCGACATTCATCATAAACTCGATATTCAAACGTTCTTCTTCTCTTCGAAACTAGATTCATAGTTCATTCTACTCAGAATTATAAGTTCTAAATCACATGCTAAACTACCCAAAGATTACCATATAGTAAGGTTGCAAGCCCTAAACATACAAGACTACCCCATACTTAGTTAAATCTCAAGGAAACCCTTTTTATGCAAATTTCATACCCTAAGTAATTGCTTTTGCCGTCTGTGATACGCTTGGATTCCTTAAGTTTCCTTAGTCTTCATTAAAGGTTTAACTAAGAAATCCTTAGTGACGGAAATTATAGTAGCTCAAAATAATAATTTTCACTTACTTGAATTCTAAGCTTGCTTGTGAGTACCGTTTGAAGCTTCCCCCGATTTCCTTCTTTCTTCTTCCTTAAATTTTCGTTGATTCTTGTATGTGATTGTGGAGTTTAAATGATTAGCTAGATATTTTATTGTAGGCATGGGAAATAGAGAGCTAGGGTTGACGTGCCTTTCCTTGTTTTAAGGGGATTTTGTCTCCAACTTGCTTCATTATGGTTTGGGCTTATTATTTATTTCTAGTCCACTTAACAACTTATGGTCCAACTCTCTCTCTACTTATTATTACTTCTTTTTCCTTATTCATCCTATTTCTCGAGAATTCCCATATAGTTTAGAAGTCATCCTAAACTCATAATTAATGGTACTTGGTTGCGTGTGAAACCCGAAGTTTCTTAGGCGCGTAGTTCCGTGCACGGGATTCATGACGTGATACGGACTTGTAGTTAATCCCTGAAGTTCGTGTAGGTCACATGGAAATCATAGTAAACATGCAAATTCATGTAATTGCGTAACCGCTAAATTCGTGGGTCACATAGGCATAGAATATGCACGCAAGATTTATTGGCCATACTAGTTTTCAGGGACCCGGGCATTACAATATGGCCCCATCTTTACAATCCGTCTTGGCCAACGCCGCCTAGGCTTGGTCATAAACAGCAGCGAAATGGCAAGACAGTGTTATAAAACCAACGACATAGCCTTCTCTCACCGTCCTCAGACAGCAGCCATGGGGATAATGGGATACAACTACGCCATGCTCGGATTTAGCAACTACGGTTCTTATTGGAGGGAAATGCGTAAAGTATCGGTGTTAAGACTGTTATCCAATCGGAAAGTCCATGCACTTTGTCCCATGAGAGAATCTGAGATCCGAGCCATGATCAAGTCGATATATCGTCACAACGAGTGTTCTACTACTGCAATCGACATGAGGAAGTACTTTGGAGACCTTACGATAGGGTTGATGGTGAGGACTGTCGCCGGAAAAGTCGAAGAGAAGTTGGATTCTCGCGAGAAATGGAGAAAGACTATTAGGGAGTTCTTTAATATCATGACTGTGTTCACTGTGTCCGACGTGGTTCCGAGCCTCAAGTGGTTCGACGAGCGATTGGGGCGCATGCATAGGGCTTTCAGAAGAACTGCGAGGGATTTCGATGCCATGTTGCAAGAATGGCTCGACGAGCATAGGGATCGGTTGTTGTTCAAGAAGAGAGATGATGATAATGGCGATCATCGTTGGAAAAAGGACGACGACGACGATGATTTCATGAGTGAGATGTTGGATGTTGCTGATGATGTTTCCAAGGAGTTTCCAAGTTTCGATGCTGATACAGTAAACAAAGCTACGTGCCAGGTAGGTGTATTCATAATCATCATGGATATCTTTTACTTAATTTCATTAGAAAAGATACACGTATATATATATATGTCCTATAAATTACTGATTTCTTTAGTTTTGATCATTTCCAATCCAAGACGACGATGGTAGGAGGTGAAGTGGTCCCGGTACGATATGGATGTAAAATAATAAGTTCTAAAACTGGTGACTAAATGTTGGACCAAATGTTGGGTCGACACTGACGCCAACACAGAACGAACAGCGGAATATTTAACGAACTTAGTAAAGAAAGATGGTGAACACGAGATGTAAATTGTGCAGCAAGTTATAAAAACTTGCTGCGTGCCTCAAGGCGAAATTCCACTAACAGCAATGGATGGCAAAATAACTATCCGAAGACAGTAAAAACAAGCCTAGAAAAACTACGAATCTAAACGATTCTGCAAACTACGAATCTAACGATTCTGCAAACCTACAAAGTCCTAAGACTTTTGCAAACGAAATACTAGGCTAAAAAGATACTCTCGTGACACGTAAAATCGCTCAAACTCGATATGTGCTTTGCTCATGATTTTCGCTCAATATGTCGCTCAAAAGAGACTCCATGAAAGCTTTCGAATTTCTCGTCCAAAAGTACACCTATGGCAGCTCGAAAATCCTTCTTTTATAGGCCTTGGCTCCTCATTGAATTGGTAAAGATCCCTTGAATATCTTCTAAAATATCTCCTTGAAGATCTATCCAAATATAGTAAACATTTGATTCGATCTTCTCTCCTTATTGGTTGACCTCATATCTTCCATATTTGGTAGTTGCAATCTTCTATTTTTGGCATGTAGGTGCTCCACTTATTTAGGGGAAGGAAGACAAAATCTTCTCGAAATCTTCGACATTAACAATCTCCCCCTTTTTGTCTTTCTTCCCAAAACCCATGCACATCCACTTGGCTTAGTCCGCCGGCTTCTTCTTCTGCACCATCTCCCCCTTTTTGGGAAGGAAGGAATCTCCCCCTTAATTTGACGTACCAAAACTCCCCCTGAAGGCAAAATATACTCAACCAAAAAATCAACTATGGTTAGAGTAAAAAATAACAAAGTACTAGAAATTAGTACAAAAGCCGTCCAAGGTTCATTAGGGAAATCTGCAGACACAAACTTTCGACAGGCAATCATATTAGAGAACTAAATCAGCATGCACAAAAGTATAAAACTGTATCAGGCACGCAAAAGTTGATAAGGATAAGAAATTCAAACTCTCAATGGAATCTTTAGCTTCTTTCTGTTTCGGTTCAAGCTCCCCCTGTCGAAGTTCCCTTAGCACTACCAGCAAAAGTTGCACCACCTTGATTGGCACCATCTACTCCCCCTTTTTGGAAAAGGTAAACCCCGGAGAATCTCGCCAGGTGAAACGTTGAGGAAGATGTGGATCCAACATCTGGTTCAACATTCTCAGACTCAAAATTGGGTGAGTGCACAATAGACATTCAAGATTAGAAGTATCAAAGCAGAACAGTATAAGTCTTGAAGTATATAAAAGTAACTCATCGGATATGCATAGATTGCCTATATTATGAAATAGGATTTGCGAAAGTGGAAGTTATCGAGCCAAGCCAAAAAAAATCTTAACAGTCCAAGAGAATACTAGCATGCGAAAAATCAGGAGCAAGTCATAGTTCAGCGAAGAATAACCAAGTTAAAAATCAACATAGGAGCGAGCGAGACTAACCGTTTGGGCGTCGATGATGATCACTTGAGACAAGCGTAACGAGCTGTTCTTCGAGGAATTCTCTGAGAGATATCTAAACTAGACACATTAAACTAACAAATGCTGACCTAAAAGCTAATGCAACTAAACGAAAGCACAAAAATATAGCATAATCAAACTGACAGTCACATATGTTGCCCCAACATCAGACTCAACATTCTACCCTGAAATTCCAGACTTTTCTGTTCAACACCCTAAACTCAATTCCCTTTCATTTTCTGCCCTACTTACCTTAGTTATAGACTAGTAGTATTATGCACAGCCCTTATAAGATCCTTATCATCAAGGTTAGGATTTTTGTCGCAAAGAGTGCATCGTCACCGCGAATGCCGTGCACCTAGGGAAACTTATTACCTGAACCTGTATCTTGAAAAAGAATCAGAGCAATATATATATATATATATATATATATATATTTTTAAGGAAGAGGGTCATTTCAGGGAACGGTCTAGATGAGTCAAATCATTTCACAGAATAACAGAGAGAACATTAAATCAAACATCAAAACAGTGACAATCAAGTTCGACATATGCTATGTTGATCCAAATATTGGACCAACATTCAGACAGACTGATGCAAACCTATGGACTTTTTCAGGTCCGAAAACCTTTCAAAATCCAATGCTTTCGTGAAATGTCACCTACCTGATGTTTCGTGTCTATATGATCAATGCGAACTAATTCTTTCTCTACCATATCTGTAATACCCTGGGATTTTTAATACGATTAGCGTCGTAAATGTTCGAATTAATGGAATTAGTATTCAAATGGGCCAAATAGTATTTAAAACCCAACTCGAATAAATATCAGTAGGGCCGAAAAATAATTAATTCACCAAAGAAGTAAGGCCCAGATGATATGGATCGATTATTAGGTGCAAGGAAATAAAGTTGGTTACTTAATGCAAAGGAGAAGCCACGTTGATGCTTATCACTTGGTGGCTTAAGGTAATCATACAAGTAAGAGAAAGGAAAAAAAAAAGACCAGAGGAGAAAACGTGAAAAGAGGAAACGAAGTAGACGATCAAACACAAGAAATTTTTAGCAAGGTAAGATATGGGTTCTCTTTCGAATGATTATCCTCTCTGGAATCGCGTTCGTTTGTATTTTTCAGAAATCGTAATTGCTGCTCACCTTCTGTTTTTAATAAATTCGACCTAGTTATAGTGATTTGATTTTTATAACTTGATCTCTATGGAAAGTTAACTTTTGGAGCTTTCCATAGCCACTTGAATCAGGTCGATCCGATGTCTCTACGATTTTATATGTATTTTTAAAGATGGTATCGCGAACTGAAATCTGAGATTTGCTGATTCTGGAAAAACAGTTCGTGCAGTTTCTGTTCTAAACGATTTTGACTTAGTTAAAGTTCTCGGATCCTTATCAAACTTAATTCTGTAGAAAGCAAACTTTCCCAGCTATTCACAGCCTATGGAATCGGTTCAATCGGATCATTCTTCGATTTTCTTTGAATTTTAAAGTGGACAGCGCAGAACAGGATTTCATTCTGAAGTTGCTGTTTTTGATCCGTGCGCAGTTTCAATTTTCAGAACATTTGACCTAGCTATTGTGATCGGATACCTTCAAAACGTGTTTATGATGAAAGCTAAGTTCCTAAGTTTTTCACAGCACTTGGAATCAAGCCAATCCGACGTTTCTACGATTTGTTATGAATTTTTGAAGTTGATAGTGCGAAACTGGATTTTCTGATAATTTCTGTTTTCAGATTTTTGGCAGCTTCTATCATCTGCTATATTTTACGCAGGTATACTGCTCCAAATTCAGTAAAACTGATCCCGTTAGAAAGCTAACTTCCGTAGCTTTCCATAGCCGTAGGAATCAGCTAGTTCCGATACTCGTACGATCAATTACGAATTTTTGAAGTTTCTGCTGTAAACCAGAAATTTTTCTGGAATCTGCCAGCTTATTTCGAAATCTCTCCTAGCTTGTATTTGAATTACTTCGGGCCGTAACGCTGAGATATTATGGTGTCTTAAAGCAGTTATCAGGAGTTCGTAGGATCGTGGCGGATGAAAATTCGTCTAGAGAATGAGAACAACTTTGGAGGATAGGTAGGTGGATCCTTCACCTACAACACATAAAATATTGTTGAGAATATTCGAAACTTGGGTAAAACCATCCAAGTTCGAAAATGATGAATTTTGATTATGTGGTAGTGATTTTGATCGTTACGTGAGGATTTATGATGTGTTTTAAACCCAAGATATGGGTTTCTATGTGGATGTACATGCTTACATGATTAGGAAATATTTGTTAGTCGAACGTTCAAGATCTTGGGTTTAGATCTTCAACTGGAAATGAGGTTACAAGTAGAAATATGAATTTTGGGTGAAGTTTAAACCTTAGTTCGCGGGTTGGGTAGTTCACGAAATTGGGGAAATAGATTTTGGGTCGAAAAGTAGCCTCACAAACTAGGAATTTCACATGTACAGTAGCCTATAGTGCAACGACGACGGGTAAGTGGAAATCCCAACTACAACACATAAATTACATGTTTGTATTCGAATTACGTGGTTATTTGTGTTGTATTATTTTACGTGACGTGAATTATGTGAAATTACGTGATTATATGGCAACCTGTGTTGGTTGTTTTACGTGAGATGTTTACTGGCGATAATGAAATCGCATGGTGTGCTATTATTTATGGTAGTTCGATGGCGTGGTGAATGAGTTGATACATCACATTATTTTTATGACATATTGAATGCATGCATGTTTTGTATGGAGTTATTTTGGATATGAGCATGCATGGTATTTATCGCTTGAAGGTGTAAATATGTAGATTTATACGTGATGTGAATGTTTTGACATGCTTTGGCATGGTAAGTACTTATCGCATTATTTATATGGCATGAGCATGTGCATACACGCACTATGTGAGGATTATCAGTGAGTATGCACAGTATATGATCGCCTAAAGGCGAATTATGTTTGCCGATATTGGCATTTGATGTTTACTCACGAAAGAGTCATAGCTACTTCTACAAAGGCATCATGACGGGATGTAAGCCGTCTAACGTATTATGTGAGGCAGGAGGAGCGACCTAGGTAGGGGCGACCTAGGGAAACCTAGCGTAGGCCGCCCAGTGTGGAGCAACTGTCCGACAGGAGGAGCGACCTGGGTAGGGGCGACCTAGGTAAAGCTAGTGTAGGCCATCCAGTGTATAGCAACTGTCACCATGACGGGATGTAAGCCATCTAACATATTATGTGAGGCAGGAGGAGCGACCTGGGTAGGGGCGACCTAGGGAAACCTAGCGTAAGCCGCCCAGTGTGGAGCAACTGTCCGACAGGAGGAGCGACCTGGGTAGGGGCGACCTAGGTATAGCTAGTGTTGGCCACCCTGCGTGTAGCAACTGTCATTGTCATTAGCGGGAAGAAGCGACCTGGACGAGACACATGGTGAAAACCAGAGTGCCAGGGAAGGCGACCGCTAGATAAAGGGGCGACCTAGCTAATTGTGACCTAGGGAATAACCATAGGTTTAGCCTAGCCGGTGTGGGCCACTATATTACTTTTATCCGTATAGGATTGAGCTCATGACATGATGGTGCGTAGCAAGTAGCTAAGGACCCTAAGAGAAATGAGAATGATATGAAAATACGAGTGTTAGCAAGCATTGGCGCAGATGCCTATGCGAGTTTGGCACGTGCATGTCATGCATATTTCCACTTACTGAGCTTTAAGCTCATCCCACGTTTTATGTGTTGTAGGTACGATCGAGTCGGACGTTGAGAAACGTCACGACTAGGGCAGGCTGATGGCGGTGACTCCACGTACTTTTGAGGGCTGGGCGTACATGGATGCGACCTGCGGGGTGTTATAGAGTGTTCTAGAGATTCTGACATTTTGGGCTACGTCTTGTAACCTATAATGTTTGCAGAACGTGCTTGTGTTTGTATAATATTAAGTTATTTTAATAGGAAGTTTTTGTAAATCGGGTCTTCCGCAGCTCACGTTGCGAAAAATCCGCCAAACTAGTTATAGGAAAAGTGGGGTGTGACAGTGTGGCATCAGAGCTTAGGATATAGATTCTGAAGACTGTCCATGTACGGCCGCTCAAAAGTCTGGAGGAATCAGCCTTGCCTGTAAGATTCATGTTTGATGTGATTACGTAATTATAATGATGTGCCTATATGCTTGGCTAATGTAGATACAATAAGAAAATGACTAGCGAAAATAGATAATTCGCTGGTGAGTCAAGTCGTGGGGTTGCACCTAAATCCCATATGAACGAACTTGACTCGATGCTTTTGTACTTTATGAAACTGATCCAAGAACAAACGGATCAGATTAGTGAACTTAAGGACGAAGTTAGCGAGTTTATAGATCTGTTTTATAAGTTTGACAACATTCTAAGTTCGTTCGGATTCCATAAATTCCCACAATATGAATGTGTGGAGACTTTAGGGAAACGAAAAGCGATGAACAGTTACAGCGAGAAGTTGACAAATGTCGACTTTCCAAGGACCCTAATAGTCAAGTAGGGCTTAATCTGTGGGAATAACCTCCCCACTCGAGCTCCAAATTTGATGCATTGATGCCGATAATGTGGGTAATTCCATAAGGGCACCTGTTATGGCATAATACCTAAATCCAATTGTAGATGCTTCTGATGTGGGAGGCAGGGACACTTGGTTAAAATCCGCGCAAATTTGTTTCCGCTGGACTTAGTCGAAATATTGGGACCACGGGTTCCTGACTGAATGTTCAATTTGAACCTTGTGAAAACAGAAGTCCTTCCTACGGGAATAACGAGTACGTTAACTATTTATAATGTATCCGTTCCAATGATTCCTGAGCCGTTCAATTTTATTCCCACACGTCAACTATAAGGTGAAGTGAAAAATATTTCTTGCCTATCCTAGTATAGCGACTTAGTAACCTACCCACGCGGAAATCCAACACGATTTATGAAAGTGTTGGAAGGATATTTTAATACTTGAGCATAGTAGATGAATATTGGTCTGAATTGTAGTTTTAATATATATGCTCTCTTTATATGAAACCATATTCGATTTCTATAGGGAAGATTGATCAACCCTAATTACCCAGGAGAGGAGTATTCGTTTTTTGGGTAAGACAAGGTTAAATAAAATTCCTGAATTCCTGCTGTAAAGGCTTAATAATTTCTGAAGATGAGTTGTAAGTCTTTTCCCGCATATGTAGTGATGTACCTCAGTCAGAATCGTCAGAATCATTAGTAATTAATAGTTGTGCGCCTGCAGATATGCATATTCCGATGAGTTCACGAGATTTTCTCCGGCCAAATCATGATCGAAGACATACTCCCTTTTCATTTAAAGTTATTTCTTTCGTTAAAGAATAATGATGAAGTTCCGCTCTATTTCTTTCAGCCGATGATTCGAACCCCTATTGCGTCCAAGTAAACTTTGTTCTATTGTTTTTCTGTTCGTGTTATCAGCTATACATATTCAAAGTTCGCTATTTGAGTTGCGCAGCAGAAGCGTAATGGATATGTGTGCTTCATAATTTTGCTTACTATAATTACATAACTGTTCATACCATCTCCCATCTCTACTCCGAAGTATCACGGAACCGATTTAAGCGGTTGTCGTGAGTGCCTATTGAGAATTCACTATCCAAGTTCGAGTTGATTAGAAAGATTCCGCATTGACTTTTACGATCTTGGTTTTTTTTTTCATTAACGAAACATATTTCTTACTTGAACATCAGCCGATGAATAAGCACTCTTTTCCAAGCCTCTAGGGATGAAGAATAAGCTTATCGTAGTTTTTTTGGTCCATATTAGAGTTTACTTTGGAGTGAATTATAGCAGGTCGTTGATAGACTCTCCCTTTCGGCAATAGAGAATTCGAAGAGAGTTGTAGAAAAGAGTGAAAAAAAAGAAACAAAAAAAAAGGATTGGGGTTGAGAATGTTGTGATATCATTTTAGCTTCGAAGAACCAATTCTACTTTTTAGGTGTTTTCGTGAGAACAAGACAATACCTAACGAGCTTTACAGCTCATCTGCTTCATTAATACGGCAGATATTTCTTACTTATGAATTCGGTGCCGTACTGGAGAGAACCATATTATTTTCCTTCTCGAGAAGCAATAAGGGCCGAAGAAAATCTGTACGTAGATATTTCCACGACGAATAAATTGATAATCTGATCGCCTATGATCTTCTATATCCACCGTTCGATCTTCGTCCTAGAACCACTGAGATTTGTTAACTTCACATATCTTAATCGGCTCAGAATCTGTAAGAAACTTTTCGGGTATAAATGGATGATGGTCAAACGCGAAATTGCTATCCCGAATTATTCCAGTTGGCGTGATTTCGGGGGCGAAATCCTTTATAAGGGGGGGGGGGGAGGATGTAATACCCGTAAATTTTAATACGGGATTTTTAATACGATTAGCGTCGTAAATGTTCGAATTAATGGAATTAGTATTCAAATGGGCCAAATAGTATTTAAAACCCAACTCGAATAAATATCAGTAGGGCCGAAAAATAATTAATTCACCAAAGAAGTAAGGCCCAGATGATATGGATCGATTATTAGGTGCAAGGAAATAAAGTTGGTTACTTAATGCAAAGGAGAAGCCACGTTGATGCTTATCACTTGGTGGCTTAAGGTAATCATACAAGTAAGATAAAGGAAAAAAAAAGACCAGAGGAGAAAACGTGAAAAGAGGAAACGAAGCAGACGATCAAACACAAGAAAGTTTTAGCAAGGTAAGATATGGGTTCTCTTTCGAATGATTATCCTCTCTGGAATCGCGTTCGTTTGTATTTTTCAGAAATCGTAATTGCTGCTCACCTTCTGTTTTAATAAATTCGACCTAGTTATAGTGATTTGATTTTTATAACTTGATCTCTATGGAAAGTTAACTTTTGGAGCTTTCCATAGCCACTTGAATCAGGTCGATCCGATGTCTCTACGATTTATATGTATTTTTAAAGATGGTATCGCGAACTGAAATCTGAGATTTGCTGATTCTGGAAAAACAGTTCGTGCAGTTTCTGTTCTAAACGATTTTGACTTAGTTAAAGTTCTCGGATCCTTATCAAACTTAATTCTGTAGAAAGCAAACTTTCCCAGCTATTCATAGCCTATGGAATCGGTTCAATCGGATCATTCTTCGATTTTCTTTGAATTTTTAAAGTGGACAGCGCAGAACAGGATTTCATTCTGAAGTTGCTGTTTTTGATCCGTGCGCAGTTTCAATTTTCAGAACATTTGACCTAGCTATTGTGATCGGATACCTTCAAAACGTGTTTATGATGAAAGCTAAGTTCCTAAGTTTTTCACAGCACTTGGAATCAAGCCAATCCGACGTTTCTACGATTTGTTATGAATTTTTGAAGTTGATAGTGCGAAACTGGATTTTCTGATAATTTCTGTTTTCAGATTTTTGGGCAGCTTCTATCATCTGCTATATTTTACGCAGGTATACTGCTCCAAATTCAGTAAAACTGATCCCGTTAGAAAGCTAACTTCCGTAGCTTTCCATAGCCGTAGGAATCAGCTAGTTCCGATACTCGTACGATCAATTACGAATTTTTGAAGTTTCTGCTGTAAACCAGAAATTTTTCTGGAATCTGCCAGCTTATTTCGAAATCTCTCCTAGCTTGTATTTGAATTACTTCGGGCCGTAACGCTGAGATATTATGGTGTCTTAAAGCAGTTATCAGGAGTTCGTAGGATCGTGGCGGATGAAAATTCGTCTAGAGAATGAGAACAACTTTGGAGGATAGGTAGGTGGATCCTTCACCTACAACACATAAAATATTGTTGAGAATATTCGAAACTTGGGTGATAAACCATCCAAGTTCGAAAATGATGAATTTTGATTATGTGGTAGTGATTTTGATCGTTACGTGAGGATTTATGATGTGTTTTAAACCCAAGATATGGGTTTCTATGTGGATGTACATGCTTACATGATTAGGAAATATTTGTTAGTCGAACGTTCAAGATCTTGGGTTTAGATCTTCAACTGGAAATGAGGTTACAAGTAGAAATATGAATTTTGGGTGAAGTTTAAACCTTAGTTCGCGGGTTGGGTAGTTCACGAAATTGGGGAAATAGATTTTGGGTCGAAAAGTAGCCTCACAAACTAGGAATTTCACATGTACAGTAGCCTGTAGTGCAAGGACGACGGGTAAGTGGAAAACCCAACTACAACACATAAATTACATGTTTGTATTCGAATTACGTGGTTATTTGTGTTGTATTATTTTACGTGACGTGAATTATGTGAAATTACGTGATTATATGGCAACCTGTGTTGGTTGTTTTACGTGAGATGTTTACTGGCGATAATGAAATCGCATGGTGTGCTATTATTTATGATAGTTCGATGGCGTGGTGAATGAGTTGATACATCACATTATTTTTATGACATATTGAATGCATGCATGTTTTGTATGGAGTTATTTTGGATATGAGCATGCATGGTATTTATCGCTTGAAGGTGTAAATATGTAGATTTATACGTGATGTGAATGTTTTGACATGCTTTGGCATGGCAAGTACTTATCGCATTATTTATATGGCATGAGCATGTGCATACACGCACTATGTGAGGATTATCAGTGAGTATGCACAGTATATGATCGCCTAAAGGCGAATTATGTTTGTCGATATTGGCATTTGATGTTTACTCACGAAAGAGTCATAGCTACTTCTACAAAGGCATCATGACGGGATGTAAGCCGTCTAACGTATTATGTGAGGCAGGAGGAGCGACCTAGGTAGGGGCGACCTAGGGAAACCTAGCGTAGGCCGCCCAGTGTGGAGCAACTGTCCGACAGGAGGAGCGACCTGGGTAGGGGCGACCTAGGTAAAGCTAGTGTAGGCCATCCAGTGTATAGCAACTGTCACCATGACGGGATGTAAGCCATCTAACATATTATGTGAGGCAGGAGGAGCGATCTGGGTAGGGGCGACCTAGGGAAACCTAGCGTAAGCCGCCCAGTGTGGAGCAACTGTCCGACAGGAGGAGCGACCTGGGTAGGGGCGACCTAGGTATAGCTAGTGTTGGCCACCCTGCGTGTAGCAACTGTCATTGTCATTAGCGGGAAGAAGCGACCTGGACGAGACACATGGTGAAAACCAGAGTGCCAGGGAAGGCGACCGCTAGATAAAGGGGCGACCTAGCTAATTGTGACCAAGGGAATAACCATAGGTTTAGCCTAGCCGGTGTGGGCCACTATATTACTTTTATCCGTATAGGATTGAGCTCATGACATGATGGTGCGTAGCAAGTAGCTAAGGACCCTAAGAGAAATGAGAATGATATGAAAATACGAGTGTTAGCAAGCATTGGCGCAGATGCCTATGCGAGTTTGGCACGTGCATGTCATGCATATTTCCACTTACTGAGCTTTAAGCTCATCCCACGTTTTATGTGTTGTAGGTACGATCGAGTCGGACGTTGAGAAACGTCACGACTAGGGCAGGCTGATGGCGGTGACTCCACGTACTTTTGAGGGCTGGGCGTACATGGATGCGACCTGCGGGGTATTATAGAGTGTTCTAGAGATTCTGACATTTTGGGCTACGTCTTGTAACCTATAATGTTTGCAGAACGTGCTTGTGTTTGTATAATATTAAGTTATTTTAATAGGAAGTTTTTGTAAATCGGGTCTTCCGCAGCTCACGTTGCGAAAAATCCGCCAAACTAGTTATAGGAAAAGTGGGGTGTGACAGTGTGGCATCAGAGCTTAGGATATAGATTCTGAAGACTGTCCATGTACGGCCGCTCAAAAGTCTGGAGGAATCAGCCTTGCCTGTAAGATTCATGTTTGATGTGATTACGTAATTATAATGATGTGCCTATATGCTTGGCTAATGTAGATACAATAAGAAAATGACTAGCGAAAATAGAAAATTCGCTGGTGAGTCAAGTCGTGGGGTTGCACCTAAATCCCATATGAACGAACTTGACTCGATGCTTTTGTACTTTATGAAACTGATCCAAGAACAAACGGATCAGATTAGTGAACTTAAGGACGAAGTTAGCGAGTTTATAGATCTGTTTTATAAGTTTGACAACATTCTAAGTTCGTTCGGATTCCATAAATTCCCACAATATGAATGTGTGGAGACTTTAGGGAAACGAAAAGCGATGAACAGTTACAGCGAGAAGTTGACAAATGTCGACTTTCCAAGGACCCTAATAGTCAAGTAGGGCTTAATCTGGGGGAATAACCTCCCCACTCGAGCTCCAAATTTGATGCATTGATGCCGATAATGTGGGTAATTCCATAAGGGCACCTGTTATGGCATAATACCTAAATCCAATTGTAGATGCTTCTGATGTGGGAGGCAGGGACACTTGGTTAAAATCCGCGCAAATTTGTTTCCGCTGGACTTAGTCGAAATATTGGGACCACGGGTTCCTGACTGAATGTTCAATTTGAACCTTGTGAAAACAGAAGTCCTTCCTACGGGAATAACGAGTACGTTAACTATTTATAATGTATCCGTTCCAATGATTCCTGAGCCGTTCAATTTTATTCCCACACGTCAACTATAAGGTGAAGTGAAAAATATTTCTTGCCTATCCTAGTATAGCGACTTAGTAACCTACCCACGCGGAAATCCAACACGATTTATGAAAGTGTTGGAAGGATATTTTAATACTTGAGCATAGTAGATGAATATTGGTCTGAATTGTAGTTTTAATATATATGCTCTCTTTATATGAAACCATATTCGATTTCTATAGGGAAGATTGATCAACCCTAATTACCCAGGAGAGGAGTATTCGTTTTTTTGGGTAAGACAAGGTTAAATAAAATTCCTGAATTCCTGCTGTAAAGGCTTAATAATTTCTGAAGATGAGTTGTAAGTCTTTTCCCGCATATGTAGTGATGTACCTCAGTCAGAATCGTCAGAATCATTAGTAATTAATAGTTGTGCGCCTGCAGATATGCATATTCCGATGAGTTCACGAGATTTTCTCCGGCCAAATCATGATCGAAGACATACTCCCTTTTCATTTAAAGTTATTTCTTTCGTTAAAGAATAATGATGAAGTTCCGCTCTATTTCTTTCAGCCGATGATTCGAACCCCTATTGCGTCCAAGTAAACTTTGTTCTATTGTTTTTCTGTTCGTGTTATCAGCTATACATATTCAAAGTTCGCTATTTGAGTTGCGCAGCAGAAGCGTAATGGATATGTGTGCTTCATAATTTTGCTTACTATAATTACATAACTGTTCATACCATCTCCCATCTCTACTCCGAAGTATCACGGAACCGATTTAAGCGGTTGTCGTGAGTGCCTATTGAGAATTCACTATCCAAGTTCGAGTTGATTAGAAAGATTCCGCATTGACTTTTACGATCTTGGTTTTTTTTTCATTAACGAAACATATTTCTTACTTGAACATCAGCCGATGAATAAGCACTCTTTTCCAAGCCTCTAGGGATGAAGAATAAGCTTATCGTAGTTTTTTTTGGTCCATATTAGAGTTTACTTTGGAGTGAATTATAGCAGGTCGTTGATAGACTCTCCCTTTCGGCAATAGAGAATTCGAAGAGAGTTGTAGAAAAGAGTGAAAAAAAAGAAACAAAAAAAAAGGATTGGGGTTGAGAATGTTGTGATATCATTTTAGCTTCGAAGAACCAATTCTACTTTTTAGGTGTTTTCGTGAGAACAAGACAATACCTAACGAGCTTTACAGCTCATCTGCTTCATTAATACGGCAGATATTTCTTACTTATGAATTCGGTGCCGTACTGGAGAGAACCATATTATTTTCCTTCTCGAGAAGCAATAAGGGCCGAAGAAAATCTGTACGTAGATATTTCCACGACGAATAAATTGATAATCTGATCGCCTATGATCTTCTATATCCACCGTTCGATCTTCGTCCTAGAACCACTGAGATTTGTTAACTTCACATATCTTAATCGGCTCAGAATCTGTAAGAAACTTTTCGGGTATAAATGGATGATGGTCAAACGCGAAATTGCTATCCCGAATTATTCCAGTTGGCGTGATTTCGGGGGCGAAATCCTTTATAAGGGGGGGAGGATGTAATACCCGTAAATTTTAATACGGGATTTTTAATACGATTAGCGTCGTAAATGTTCGAATTAATGGAATTAGTATTCAAATGGGCCAAATAGTATTTAAAACCCAACTCGAATAAATATCAGTAGGGCCGAAAAATAATTAATTCACCAAAGAAGTAAGGCCCAGATGATATGGATCGATTATTAGGTGCAAGGAAATAAAGTTGGTTACTTAATGCAAAGGAGAAGCCACGTTGATGCTTATCACTTGGTGGCTTAAGGTAATCATACAAGTAAGATAAAGGAAAAAAAAAGACCAAAGGAGAAAACGTGAAAAGAGGAAAAGAAGCAGACGATCAAACACAAGAAAGTTTTAGCAAGGTAAGATATGGGTTCTCTTTCGAATGATTATCCTCTCTGGAATCGCGTTCGTTTGTATTTTTCAGAAATCGTAATTGCTGCTCACCTTCTGTTTTTAATAAATTCGACCTAGTTATAGTGATTTGATTTTTATAACTTGATCTCTATGGAAAGTTAACTTTCGGAGCTTTCCATAGCCACTTGAATCAGGTCGATCCGATGTCTCTACGATTTTATATGTATTTTTAAAGATGGTATCGCGAACTGAAATCTGAGATTTGCTGATTCTGGAAAAACAGTTCGTGCAGTTTCTGTTCTAAACGATTTTGACTTAGTTAAAGTTCTCGGATCCTTATCAAACTTAATTCTGTAGAAAGCAAACTTTCCCAGCTATTCACAGCCTATGGAATCGGTTCAATCGGATCATTCTTCGATTTTCTTTGAATTTTTAAAGTGGACAGCGCAGAACAGGATTTCATTCTGAAGTTGCTGTTTTTGATCCGTGCGCAGTTTCAATTTTCAGAACATTTGACCTAGCTATTGTGATCGGATACCTTCAAAACGTGTTTCTGATGAAAGCTAAGTTCCTAAGTTTTTCACAGCACTTGGAATCAAGCCAATCCGACGTTTCTACGATTTGTTATGAATTTTTGAAGTTGATAGTGCGAAACTGGATTTTATGATAATTTCTGTTTTCAGATTTTTGGGCAGCTTCTATCATCTGCTATATTTTACGCAGGTATACTGCTCCAAATTCAGTAAAACTGATCCCGTTAGAAAGCTAACTTCCGTAGCTTTCCATAGCCGTAGGAATCAGCTAGTTCCGATACTCGTACGATCAATTACGAATTTTTGAAGTTTCTGCTGTAAACCAGAAATTTTTCTGGAATCTGCCAGCTTATTTCGAAATCTCTCCTAGCTTGTATTTGAATTACTTCGGGCCGTAACGCTGAGATATTATGGTGTCTTAAAGCAGTTATCAGGAGTTCGTAGGATCGTGGCGGATGAAAATTCGTCTAGAGAATGAGAACAACTTTGGAGGATAGGTAGGTGGATCCTTCACCTACAACACATAAAATATTGTTGAGAATATTCGAAACTTGGGTGATAAACCATCCAAGTTCGAAAATGATGAATTTTGATTATGTGGTAGTGATTTTGATCGTTATGTGAGGATTTATGATGTGTTTTAAACCCAAGATATGGGTTTCTATGTGGATGTACATGCTTACATGATTAGGAAATATTTGTTAGTCGAACGTTCAAGATCTTGGGTTTAGATCTTCAACTGGAAATGAGGTTACAAGTAGAAATATGAATTTTGGGTGAAGTTTAAACCTTAGTTCGCGGGTTGGGTAGTTCACGAAATTGGGGAAATAGATTTTGGGTCGAAAAGTAGCCTCACAAACTAGGAATTTCACATGTACAGTAGCCTATAGTGCAAGGACGACGGGTAAGTGGAAATCCCAACTACAACACATAAATTACATGTTTGTATTCGAATTACGTGGTTATTTGTGTTGTATTATTTTACGTGACGTGAATTATGTGAAATTACGTGATTATATGGCAACCTGTGTTGGTTGTTTTACGTGAGATGTTTACTGGCGATAATGAAATCGCATGGTGTGCTATTATTTATGATAGTTCGATGGCGTGGTGAATGAGTTGATACATCACATTATTTTTATGACATATTGAATGCATGCATGTTTTGTATGGAGTTATTTTGGATATGAGCATGCATGGTATTTATCGCTTGAAGGTGTAAATATGTAGATTTATACGTGATGTGAATGTTTTGACATGCTTTGGCATGGCAAGTACTTATCGCATTATTTATATGGCATGAGCATGTGCATACACGCACTATGTGAGGATTATCAGTGAGTATGCACAGTATATGATCGCCTAAAGGCGAATTATGTTTGTCGATATTGGCATTTGATGTTTACTCACGAAAGAGTCATAGCTACTTCTACAAAGGCATCATGACGGGATGTAAGCCGTCTAACGTATTATGTGAGGCAGGAGGAGCGACCTAGGTAGGGGCGACCTAGGGAAACCTAGCGTAGGCCGCCCAGTGTGGAGAAACTGTCCGACAGGAGGAGCGACCTGGGTAGGGGCGACCTAGGTAAAGCCAGTGTAGGCCATCCAGTGTATAGCAACTGTCACCATGACGGGATGTAAGCCGTCTAACATATTACGTGAGGCAGGAGGAGCGACCTGGGTAGGGGCGACCTAGGGAAACCTAGCGTAAGCCGCCCAGTGTGGAGCAACTGTCCGACAGGAGGAGCGACCTTGGTAGGGGCGACCTAGGTAAAGCTAGTGTTGGCCTCCCTGCGTGTAGCAACTGTCATTGTCATTAGCGGGAAGAAGCGACCTGGACGAGACACATGGTGAAAACCAGAGTTCCAGGGAAGGCGACCGCTGGATAAAGGGGCGACCTGGCGAATTGTGACCTAGGGAATAACCCTAGGTTTAGCCTAGCCGGTGTGGGCCACTATATTACTTTTATCCGTATAGGATTGAGCTCATGACATGATGGTGCGTAGCAAGTAGCTAAGGATCCTAAGAGAAATGAGAATGATATGAAAATACGAGTGTTAGCAAGCATTGGCGCAGATGCCTATGCGAGTTTGGCACGTGCATGTCATGCATATTTCCACTTACTGAGCTTTAAGCTCATCCCACGTTTTATGTGTTGTAGGTACGATCGAGTCGGACGTTGAGAAACGTCACGACTAGGGCAGGCTGATGGCGGTGACTCCACGTACTTTTGAGGGCTGGGCGTACATGGATGCGACCTGCGGGGTGTTATAGAGTGTTCTAGAGATTCTGACATTTTGGGCTACGTCTTGTAACCTATAATGTTTGCAGAACGTGCTTGTGTTTGTATAATATTAAGTTATTTTAATAGGAAGTTTTGTAAATCGGGTCTTCCCCAGCTCACGTTGCGAAAAATCCGCCAAACTAGTTATAGGAAAAGTGGGGTGTGACAATATCTCTCAGAAAATGATGTCTTATATCTATATGCTTCGTGCGTGAATGTTGGATAGGGTTCTTAGATATGTTGATGGCACTAAGGTTATCGCAATACATGAGAACAGATTCGCACTCTAAACCATAGTCACACAACATGCTATTCAACCACATTAATTGCGTACAACAACTACCCGCAGCAACATACTCAGACTCAGCAGTAGATAAAGACACACAATTATGTTTCTTACTGTACCATGCAACTAGGTTGTTACCTAAGAAGAAACAGCCGCCACTTGTGCTCTTGCGATCATCCTCGTCACCTGCCCAATCAGCATCGCTGTAGCCTACAAGATTCGTGTTAGTATCTTTCGAGAACCATAACCCTAAGCTACACGAGCCACTTATATATCTTAATATTCTCTTCACAGCATTTAAATGGGAAATTTTTGGCTCAGCCTGATATCTAGCGCAAACACAAACACTAAACATAATATCAGGTCTACTCGCTGAAAGATATAAAAGACTGCCTATCATGGAACGATACAATGTGGGGTCAACATTCTGTCCAACATTATCTTTACTTACCTTCTGTGTCGAACCCATCGGTGTTTTCATTACCTTGGCAGTATCTAGTCCGAATTTTTTCACTGTGTTCCTCGCATACTTCTCATGGGACAAGAAAATACCGTCGTTGCTTTGCTTAATCTGCAGGCCTAAGAAAAATGTTAGCTCACCAATCATACTCATTTTGAAAGTAGAAGTCATAGCATGTACAAAATGGTCTAACATGGTTTGAGAACTAGAGCCAAAAACAATATCATCTACATAAATCTGGGCTATTAAAATATCTGCACCAACTCTTTTTACAAAGAGTGTGCGATCAGCTTCTCCTCGCACGACCCCAAACTCAAGTAGGAACGTCGTCAACCTACCATACCAAGCTCTAGGCACCTGCTTAAGTCCATAAAGCGCTTTCATAGATTTATAATCCTTACGCGGCTTGTCTCTGATTTTTCTTCCTTCGTTCAGATCTCCGATGATTAGGTTAGTGGGATGGTCCTTCTGTATCTTAGGTGGGGGATCCCTTCGAACTTCACTAGGTCCAGCCTCATCAGTCTGTTCAGGTACAGATGTTGAGTCAGATGTTGGCTCGACATTTTCCTCCACATTAACCTCTGTCTCACTGGCAGCTTGAATAACATCAAACTCCTTAAGCTTTGGAATGCCTCTGATCGCGTCGTGTTTGATAAGTTGCTCCAGCGTTCGGTAGTTGACATGGCCCAGTTTGTAATGCCAAAGAATGACATCGTCTTCGGCCTTCGATAGTTGGCACACGTCCTTCGAACTGGATTTGTCTCCGACTAAGTAGCAGTTATCACTCGATCGTTTACCTGCCATAACTCGAACACCATTGCTGTTAAAAACCTCACAACATCCCTTATTAACTCTTACCTCCGGGTCGTCGTCGCAAAGTTGGCTTATACTAATCAAGTTAGCAACAAGCCCGTCGACGTGTAGAACGTTGCTCAGCTTCGGGAAATCGGGCACGTTCAATCTGCCTCGACCGAGAATCCGTCCTTTAGCACCTCCACCAAACGTCACAGATCCACTCTTTAAGGGCATGTACTCACTAAGGTATTCTTTGGTACCCGTCATATGTCGGGAACACCCGCTATCGAAGTACCAAGAACCTGTCACGTTAGCTCGCAAAGAGGTATAGACTACATTGCACTTAAGTATGGACTTCTCTACCCAAACCTTCTTAGATGATAAAACAGCATTTGAAGTAATTTGAAGGTGAGCCAGCCGAAATCTCACCAGACATTCCTTCGAGCACTGATTTCTCAATGTTGAGCGAAATGTTGGACGACATTTCAGCCAACATCGATTTCTTCGCATAAATCTCCCCCTTCAACTTCCAGCAAAACGGTTTGATATGACCAGATTGCATGCAGTGATGACATTTAAATGATCTATCCTTAGATTTAACAGTAGCATGCTTAGGATTCTTCTTAACACTCGCAGTTATAATAGGATCACTCGAAACATGCGACTTTTCTTTAACAAAGACTATCTTAGGCTGAGCATGTGGCACAGGTTTAGGGACTTCATTAATGGGCTCGGTATTGAAACCTAGACCTTGCTTATCAAAAATACCTAGAGATAATACCTCATCAAGGGTTGATTTACCCTTGTTCATTCTCGCAAACGTCTCGTCAGCCTCATCGACTCGCTTCTGTAGCTGGTCGATCTCTTTGTCCTTTTGTGTTAGAGCAGCTTTCATTTTGTTCATCCCATCAAGAAGGCCTTCGATCACCTTTTCGTTCTTTTCATTCTCCTCGGACAACACTTTTACGGCGGCTTTTAGTTGTGCATTTTTCGCCTTTTCTATTTCAAATTGTGTGGACAATCGCTTCATAGCTGCACAATCGTCTGTTTCTAAATCTGCATCATCAGAACTTAAAAACCCATCAAAACAGTTTGAGTCATCATAATCAAATATAATCTGTTTTTCAGATGCTGAGTTAGATGTTGAATCACCATTCTGCTCAACATCCGTTACCGCAGTGAAGCCTATCTGATTATCTTCGTTGTCTTCACTGTCTGAGAAGGACTGAATGGTCACTGATGTTTGCTTGGTCTCCTTAGCACATAGTTCTTCATCTTCATCGTCGGACAGCTCGATCCACATTGCCTTTCCGTACTTCCGAAGAGTGTTTGCACATTCGTTGGCGAAATGACCCCATCCTTGGCATTCATAGCATCTTACAGATTCATAGTTGATGCTCTTCTTCTTTCCATCTGGTTTGCGTTTGATGAACGGAGGAGCAGACGAGGAATCAGCTTTAACATTCTGCCCCCTCCTAAATGTTGGACCAGCATTCGGGCCAACATTTTTCTCAGCGTTCTTCTTCATCTTGAGAAACTTTGCGAAGTTCTTCACCAGCATGGCTGTATCATCCTCATTATCAGAGTCATCCTCGGTTTGAACCTTGGATGGTTGACTGACTAACGCAAGGCTTTTGCCGCGTGATGCCCTCTTTTGAACTTCAAGGTTGGTCTCGAAGTTCTTCAAGATGTTCATCAAGACATTGAAGTCCATGTTTGCTAGGTTGTATGATTCCTCGATCGCCGATACCTTCACATTGAATTTTTCGGTTAGTGTACGAAAAGCTTTAGAGTTTAATACCTTATTTGTCATCGGATCTCCTAGGCTGGCGCACTCGCTTGAGATCGTCAACAGCTTTCCAAAGTACGTGCTAATATCTTCGTCGTCTTTCATTCTGATATTCTCGAACTGACTGAGGAGGAGGCGTAGCTTGGTTTCACGCACACTTGCGTCGCCTTCACAGTACTTCTGAAGAAGATCCCATGCATTTTGAGCAGTAGTACAATTCTGGATGATCTTGAACATAAACATGTCCACGGATGAGAAGATGGCGTTGAGTGCCTTGTCGTTGTATTCTGCCGCGTTCCTCTCAGCGATCGTCCACTGCTCGACAGGCTTATCCCCGACTTCGCCATCAACATCTCGTGCAGTCTTTGGTGACGTATAGCCATGGAGAACTGCTTCCCATGCTCGCACATCGATGGACTTAATACACTGCCGAACACGAACCTTCCAATATGCATAATTGGATCCGTCTAACACAGGGACTTTGCCGTGATGGTTTGAGCTTGTAACATCCATTATAGATGATCTTCAGCGCTTAGTAACGTCAAGCGTCGGCTCTGATACCACTTTGAAGTGGTCCCGGTACGATATGGATGTAAAATACTAAGTTCTAAAACTGGTGACTAAATGTTGGACCAAATGTTGGGTCAACACTGACGCCAACACATAACGAACAACGGAATATTTAACGAACTTAGTAAAGAAAGATGGTGAACACGAGATGTAAATTGTGCAGCAAGTTATAAAAACTTGCTGCGTGCCTCAAGGCGAAATTCCACTAACAGCAATGGATGGCAAAATAACTATCCGAAGACAGTAAAAACAAGCCTAGAAAAACTACGAATCTAAACGATTCTGCAAACTACGAATCTAACGATTCTGCAAACCTTCAAAGTCCTAAGACTTTTGCAAACGAAATACTAGGCTAAAAAGACACTCTCGTGACACGTAAAATTGCTCAAACTCGATATGTGCTTTGCTCATGATTTTCGCTCAATATGTCGCTCAAAAGAGACTCCATGAAAGCTCTCGAATTTCTCGTCCAAAAGCACACCTATGGCAGCTCGAAAATCCTTCTTTTATAGGCCTTGGCTCCTCATTGAATTAGTAAAAGATCCCTTGAATATCTTCTAAAATATCTCCTTGAAGATCTCTCCAAATATAGTAAACATTTGATTCGATCTTCTCTCCTTATTGGTTGATCTCATATCTTCCATATTTGGTAGTTGCAATCTTCTATTTTTGGCATGTAGGTGCTCCACTTATTTAGGGGAAGGAAGACAAAATCTTCTCGAAATCTTCGACATTAACAGGAGGCACAGATACAATGACCGTAACCCTAATATGGGCACTATCTCTACTCCTAAACAACCGTCAAACTCTCGACAAAGCCCAACTCGAGCTAGACGAGCACGTCGGCCGAGGAAGGCTCGTGCAAGAATCAGACATGGAAAACCTAAACTACATCAAAGTAGTAATCAAAGAATCGATGCGCTTACAGTCTCCCGTCCCAGTGAATCCCCGCGAGACATCTGAGGATTGCGTGATTTCGGGCTATCGTATCCCCAGCAACACTTTCGTGTTCATCAACAACTGGAAAATCCAAAGGGACCCAAAAGTTTGGCCCGAACCGCTGGAGTTCAGGCCCGAGAGGTTCCTCACGACACACAGGGAAGTCGATGTTTATGGGACGAGCTTTGAGTTGGTCCCTTTCGGTGGAGGAAGAAGGGTTTGTCCTGCCGTTTCTTTTGCCCTCCGATCTGTTCAGCTTGCGTTGGCTAGTTTCTTGCAGTCGTTTTATGTGAATACGCCCTTCGGAGAAGAAGTGGATATGAGTGGGAGTTTTGGGACGACGAATATGAAGGCCAAGCCGCTTGAGGTTTGTCTGAAGCCGAGGATGTGTGCTGAGCTTTATCAGTGAGATATGATTATCGCTCGACGACCTTATATGAGATGGTATTAATTTGCAATGAATAAGTTTGTGTGTGTAATTAATGAATAAACGTTATACGTATTTCTTGGTTTGTAATAACTGCAATGAAGATATGAGCATTCGGAAAGTTTTTTTTTGGCGTAAATGTCCCAAATAAATGAATGAAAAAGAGAGAACAAAGAGTACAGAGATAGCTAAGTATAAACCTCAACTACATCAACCGGTAACAAAAAACCGAGACCGCAATGAGACTCGAAAACTCAAAAAAAGAACAAAACATCACGAGCCCATCAACTCATGCGTGAACCAAGCTAACCCGCTACCAAGCTACGCGCCATAATCTTCGAAGAGCAGCCAGTTGCAATGCATACTTAGCCGATGTCGTAGATAGCCGCATGCAAGCAATACCCAGCACTCCAGCTACCACCTGCTCCGGGGTACGACATACATTATCCCGCCAGCGCACGTTCCGCTCCTGCCAAAGGTGGTACACAAGCGAAGCCAAAATGTGACAGTTGGCCAAGTGAATGAGGTGCCGAGTTCGCCATCTGGTGGCAGCCCATTCGATGCCCATTCGCCACTCTCGATACGGCCATTTCCATCGCGTCCGTCGTCGTAGCATGCCAACACATCGCCGAGAGAAAGCGCACTCGAAAAACAAATGTTTCGTCGTTTCGAGGCAGCCCTCATCGCACAGCACGCAATGAGATGAGCCAGCCCGAGCAGCCACCCACTCCTTGTCTCGTGTAGATAGTCGCTCACGTATGGCTAACCACAAGATAAATTCGTAGCGTGGAACTCGAAGTGCTCCCCCAATCAGATTAGCCCATGAAGCAGGAGTTCGTCGCCCACGGATACTTTCCCTAACTGCCCTCTTAGAAAACCTGCCCGAACCATCCCCCGAACCAGCCCCATTCCAGCAAATCCTATCAGCCTCCAAAGGTGCAACGTGTGGGAGCAAAGGCTGAATTGCTATATATTCCACCGTGGCTTGAGCCGGCCAAGCCCACCCGTCGTTCGAGATCACCGAGCTGAGGCGGGCGTCGTGGGGTAATCCCATAACCATCGGCCCATTGGGGTGTATCTCCAGCAACGTAGTAGGTCTGAGCCATGGGTCATGCCACAGCCAAGTATTAGCACCATTTCCAATATGGAAAGAGATAAGAGACCGCAAGAGTAGCCTAAGGCTGAGCAGTTTCTTCCAACTCCAGGAGTCGTTAGGTGACGGCCTAATATCCCAAAAAGATTTGGACCTGAGCCGCGTGTGATCCAGCCATGTAACCCAAATAGAGTCAGGGTCACGTTGTACCACATGCCATGCCTGTTTGAGCATCAATGCCCGGTTGGAAACCTCCACCGAATGTATGCCGAGACCCCCTTCCCTCTTGGGCAAGCAAACGTCGGCCCACGCCACCTTTGCCGAAGGAGCAGCCCAAAGGAACCGTCGAAATCTAGCCTCGATATCCCGCACAGCCCCTTTCGGTAGAAGGAATACCCCAGACCAATAGATTGACATAGCAGACAGGACCGACTTGATCAACTGGACCCTTCCTGCGTACGAGAGTGAGCGATTCAGCCATGATCCAAGTCTAGCATCTATCTTCCCAAGCAGGGGAGCACAATCTGCAATCGTCAAACGAGTCGTAATGAGAGGGACTCCCAAGTAGCGGACCGGTAGCCGTCCTTCTTGGAATCCCATAACAGATGTGATTGCCGCCTTCAGACCCTCAGCTCGAGCTGATAGAAACATCTCGCTCTTGCTCGCATTCGGCCGAAGCCCTGATAACATTGCGAACTCCTCTAAGGCCTGCTTCAGTATCTCGACTGAATGGACGTCGGCATGGGAGAAAAGAAGAAGGTCATCGGCAAAGGTCAACATAGTCAGGGCAGTAGCTTCGCATCGCCAGTGGAACTTGAAATTGTGTCGAGTACGAACGTCCACCATCCCATGCAGGATCTCCATAACGAGGGTAAAAAGATAGGGGGAAATGGGATCCCCCTGGCGAATCCCCCGCCGCCCCTCAAAGAAACCGACCGGATTCCCATTGAGGTTAATAGAGAACGCCGTCGACGTTAAGCAGCTGCGTATCCAACCTATATAAGTGGGGTGAAAATTCATCGCCTGAAGAGCCGCAAGAATGAACGTCCACTCCACTTTGTCATAGGCCTTTTCCAAATCAACTTTAAAAGCTACCCGCGGCGGATGCTGTCGACTACGGTAGCCACGACAAATCTCCTGAGCCAAGAGGATGTTGTCACTAATGCGCCTCCCAGGAACGAATGCGGTCTGCGACTTGTGCACTAGTTTAGCAAGGCACGGCTTCATACGATCAGCGAGAATCTTCGAAATAACCTTGTAAATAACATTACAGCACGAGATAGGTCTGAAATCAGTCGGCTTCCGTGGCGTCGCTCCTTTTGGAATTAAAGTGATCAAGGTACTGTTCAAGCCTTTCAGAAGGCGGCCTGTGCGAAAGAAATCCTGAACAGCCCCAACGAAATCATCCCCAATAATACTCCACGCCGCTTTAAAGAACGCAGCTGTGTATCCATCGGGGCCAGGGGCCTTCTCGTCAGCGAAAGAGAAAAGAACGTTCTTAATCTCTCGGGCATCAACTGGCTCTACCATCCTCGCCGCTTCGGTCGGCGTTAATGAGCGGGTAACAAAACCAGCAACCTCTTGGCACGTGACCGGTTCTTCCCGCACTGATTGCCCTAACAAGCCCTGGTAGAAGCGAATCAGTTCTTCCTTGACCGCCACCTCACCTTCAATCAGCTGACCGTTTTCCCCATCAAGTGATAAGATTCGATTAGTCGCTCGTCGCATGGCCACACGTTTGAAAAAATAGGAGGAGCACTGATCGCCGTCCTTGAGCCATGCCAACTTCGCCCGCTGTGAAAGAGCCGACTGTTCCACCGCAACGGCCTTAGCATACACTGCTCGGCAGACTCTCTCAAGCTCGTGGAATAAGTCCTCCGTGGGATACCTCGATGCAAATTCTTGGCTAACCTCAAGAAACCGCTTAGCTGCCTCGACGTTTGCCGCCAAATCACCCTTCGTACTTCGAAGCTGTCGAAATCGTGGCTTGAGCATTTTCAGTCGCCGCATCAATGTATACATAGGAAATCCGTTAACTGACTCCTGCCATATTTCTTGAACGATCGGCATGAATTTGGGGTCCTTTGTAAGAAAGTTATCAAACCGAAAGTTCGGCCGTCTACGTCCCAGCTCGTCCGCCTTAATTATGAGCGGGCAATGGTCCGAGGTCATAGGTAGATCGCAATGATAGGTCTGGTTCGCAAATGTCAAAAACCAGCTCGGGTTCGCCACCATTCGATCAAGCCTTCGCCACACTCCAGCCGCTGCACTCTGTTGGTTATACCAGGTAAAAAATTGACCCGTCGCAGGTACGGGCATGAGGTCTGCCTGAACCAAGCATTCCCGCAAGGCGTCCATGTCTGCATTCTCGGGATGCCCACCACGTGCCTCACTGACATCAACAATTGCATTGAAATCCCCCATGATTAGCCATGGGAGCTCCCTACGGTTGGCTGCCATCATCACAAGGTTAGCCCATAGTTCAACCCGCTCCTCACGTCGATTTTTGCCATACACAACAGAGACATACACCTCCGTACGTTTCGCGATATTGACCACCTTGCAGTGCACCACCTGATCCGAGAATTGCAAGATTACCATTTCGACGAATCGTGGATCCCAGCCAATCCATATCCGTGTTGATGGTCCGTTCTGATAATCGAAAAACCACTCCCAATGCCTTCGAATTCCAGAAGAGATCCTGGCCGCATTAGATTCCGCCACCCTAGTTTCCACCAATCCAACCATTTTAAGATCATACTTCGTCACAATGTCACCCACCGCCCTTCCGTGGTCCCACCTATTGAGACCACGCACATTCCAAACTCCCATGGGTATCATGGGATAACTTCCTGCAGGGCCGTTTCGCTTTTAGAGCCCAGAGAAAGTTCATCGTGGTCATTAATCGTGCACAGTACATTGAAGGGGTTGTTATCATGTGTAGCCTCATTCCTCAATGCCTCGGCCGAAGTACTCGGTCTCTCATCAAGCTTAGCTAGTTCCACTTCCATAACATCAACCGCTTGTGGCTGAGTCGCAACCTTCCCAGCCTTCCCTTTCGCACCAACATGGCGCCAATCCAGTTGTGCCTGCTTAGCCGTAGGCCGCGAGGTCTGCTCTGGTCTTGGTGGGTCCATATTTGGCTGTGCAAGACGTTGCGGGCAAAGTAGCTCCGTGTGTGAGAAAGAGCCGCACCCCGTGCACGGCGACGGTCGCCATTCATACTCAACGTCTACCCGAATAATACCAGCTGACCCCCCACCTTCTCGAGGCAGCCGAAGTGGGAAGTGATCAATAAAAGGTTCGTCTAAGGTCTTAACCACACACACTCGAGCATAATCCAGTCGTTCTACATTTTGTGTAACCGCGTCCGCAAATTTCGGCCGTCCAACCGCACTTGCCACAACTCCTAGACCTTCGGGGGTCCAGAATTCACTAGGAACATTACGAAGCTTAACCCATAATGGAACTTCCACGTGCTCCTTTCTCTCGAATGTCATACCCGGTCGCCACGGCTCAAGGAACAATGGCTTCCCTTGAAGAAGCCATGGGCCACCCTCCAAAACATCGCGCATGGCCGAATCAGATTTAAACCTAAATTTGAAAAATCCATTTGTCGCCGTCCGAACTTCCTGAACGTCTCTCCACACCGATCGAAAGAATTTGTCCACAGTCGGAAAGTACGGCTTCTTTCCTAAGAAGTAGCCAACAAGCGTGAAGGCCCATCGTGCAAGTCCCTTCTCTGCGGTTTCCCATGTCGGGCACGACATCGCAACCCCATCCACAACCTCTGGTGGGGTATATTGAAGCATGACTCGTGTCTCTTCTCTGTTCCTTGGTCCACGCCATTGCAGCCTCTTTCCAGCTCTAGTGACGTCAGCGAACGTGACCTCCCCACCCACATTGTGAGGTTTTTGCGCATCAGTTCCCCCACCACTCGCTCTCAGCCCCTGAGCCGTGCCCTGGTTTGTACCAGCTGATCCCCCACTCTCGACGACCTTCTGTTTCAGCTGGTTAATAGCGGTGTTACGAATAGGAGGCGTCATGGGGTTTGGTCGCTGCCCATCAAATCGTGCTTTCAGTTGGGCTGCTGTCGTCTGACCTAGGCGATTCAGACCCCCTCGAAGTTTCGGCGGTGGTGTGTCACGTCGAGTCCGCACCGTCCCAGTCGGCTCCCGACTATGGTCTCTCAGTTTTTCTTGCACCACCGTGCCCGCAATACCAATAGTGGTATTATTGATATTCGCTTGTTCAGAAGCGGAGGGCATCCTCGCGATCTCCGTGCCGCCTCCGCTGTTATAAGTTGCGCCAAAGGTCGCATTTCCAGTCGCGCCGCCATGAACCCGTTCCAACAACTCCGTAAAGGACGGTTTATCAAAAGCTTTCCCAAACTCCGGGAATTTGTCCCGCAGCGAATCTAGTCCTATCGGCGGCATGACCAGTGGTGTCATTGTAGTCACGGATGACATCATAGAACCACACATCGACGAAGCCGACGCCATCACGATGGAGATGAAAAAGAAAAACCCTTGAATCGTAGAAACTCCGTCCACCGCCGTCACAAAAACCATCATACAATGGCTCCTATCATATTAAATAGCTTCGTTTCTGCAGTTCTCTTTTTGGCTATTCTCATTCTGGCAACAACCTTAAATCTAACAGGTATTTATTGCTTCTGTTACAACTTAAAACTGAACGAACTAAAGTCGTTGTTGCAGCCGACGATTATCTTAAATCTTTCCTCTATACTACAGCTGCTCAAACAGGCGTACCGTCATCTCCCCTTGTCTGATTGACAGAAGCTCGTTCTCGAGAAGTTGCAGCTTGAATTCATTTTTCTTTGAAAATAATGCCGCCAGTATGTGTTCCAGCAACTCTTTGCTGATAGTCGTCTTGAGTGCGTACATGGCCTTTTCCTGCTTTAATTTTCCATTTCCGTAAGGCTCCGGCGTCTTGTGGTTGTGCCACCTCGTCTCCGCCGACTACCTCCCATATATCTTGCCCTGGAAGATATGACTCCATGCAGGTCTGCCACGTCGCGTAATTTTGATTGTTGAGTTTCTCCATTCCGCCTACTGACTGTAGGTCCGCCATCGTGACTTGGATTACCTCGTAACCAAGCAAGCCTCACACACTTCACAATTTATTTATTTTTATTGTGCACGATGCCTCCAACTCAATCTGGATGAACCTGCAATATTTCCGCTGTCACTCAAACTTTCCAACGTGGCTCCGGCGTGGCTCTGGCGTGGCTCTGATACCACTTGTTAAATATTAAGATGAGACAAGATCGATTATAATATATATGATTTACTATTGGAAAGCACTCAATTATTGTTTTTTTATACAAGTCCCACCACTCACACTCTTTGTTTTTTAATAGAGACACGCACATGCACTCACAAGCATACAACACTCTTTCTTTATTATACTCACTACTACATCTATATCAACGCATGCACATCATATATATATATATATATATATATATATATATAGTAAAACCTCTATAAATTAATACTCGATAAATTAATAAACTCTCTAAAATAATAAAATCTTTCGGTCCCGACTTGGGCCTTTGTAAAAAATCATCAAATTCGATAAGATAATAATATAATAATTTTTCGGAAAATCCCTTAATAAATATTAGGTCCCATTAAAACTCTAAATTAATAATTCATAAAATATACAATTATAAATTATGGTAATTTGCTAAAATAAGAATCTATTTATTACTAGATTTTCTTTTTAGTTGCAGTCAATAGTTCCGATGTCGAGTTCTCTAGCTGCAACAAAAAATTTGAAGGGTTGTTGTCGCCGTGTCGCTTAATATCCCCATTCTTCTTAAAGTTGGTTGAATGATATTCCAATGATATTCTGAGAGCATTTGATATTGTACCTTGACTAATTATCAATCGATATTTTTCATTAATTGACACTTGTAAATCGTTTTGAGTACATGAATATAATTACTGAAACATATTTGAATTCATTTATCGTCAATATATTCTAAATTTGTTGAATTTAAAGAGTCTGTCTTTTAATTAATAAAATATTAATTTATCGATATATTAATATCTCTCTAAATTAATAAAATGTCATGGTCCCAATGTTATTAATTTATAGAGGTTTTACTGTATAGTTTTTTTAAAGTCGGTTGAATTATCTTCTAGAGTAATGAACGTGGATGACGATAGATGACGATAGATTGATCACTTGTTAATTAAATGCAATGTGTTCTTTAATGATTAAGTCGGTGTATCAATAGTCGGTTTGTTAGGATATGCGGAAATCTCCGATAATTATTTGCCCGAAAAATGACGATAATAAATAAACGAGACGAAAATAAATTTGGACAGTGACACGAGATTTACGTGGTTCGGTCAGAATGACCTACGTCCACGGGCCGGAGGGTAGAATTTCTTTATTATGTGGAGTGATTACAAACACGTACACTGACGTGATATAAAAGCAACTACAACAATATTTGGAGTAGGCTATACAAGAAATATCGGACCGAGGAATAAACCCTCGCTGAAGATGTTGTGGTCTGGTGGTTCTATGGCCTGAGGCAATTCTTCTCTTCGTCGAATGATATCTATTTATAGGGAAAGTTTCGCATGTGATCCCTCGTATGAACCGAAGAAATTAAAACCTAACAAATCTCCATCTTGAGCTTGATTCCAAAAATCACTCTACCTTAATTAGTAACACCTTTAGTCACTATCTCTGTCTCCCCCCCGTCCATAGCCCTGATGGACTACTTCGCCATGTCTGAAATACCAATCAGTCCAAGCAATGCTTGAACTTGGAAACTGAAAGAGCTTTCGTAAACAAATCCGCAGGATTGTCCTTCGTGTTCTTGATTAACACCTTTTTATCTGCAATGATCTCACGAAAAATGATACTTAACATCAATATGCTTAGTCCTTTCGTGATACATCTGATCCTTGGTCAATCGCACTTTGACTATCACAGAAAATAGTAATCACTCCCTGATTCTGAGTTAATTCGCTGAATAACCCTTTCAACCACAATGCTTCCTTGATCGCATCAGTAATCGCCATGTATTCTGCTTCAGTAGTAGATAATGCCACTACATGCTGTAGAGTAGCTTTCCAGCTAACTGCACAACCTCCAATAGAAAATACATAACCAGTAAGAGATCGTCGTTTATCGAGATCACCTGCGTAGTCTGAATCGACGAAGCCAACGAGAGTATCATTGTTTCTGCCAAACTCCAAACAAAAGCTTAGAGTACCCTTTAAGTACCTGAGAATCCACTTCACTGCTTGCCAGTGTTCTTTCCCTGGAATAGCCATATACCTGCTAACAACACTAACAGCCTGTGAAATATCAGGACGTGTACATACCATTGCATACATAATACTGCCGACTGTACTCGAGTAGGAAACTCGTGTCATGTACGCTTCTTCCTCATCTGACGATGGTGACTGAGCAGCGCTTAGCCTAAAATGGCTAGCAAGAGGAGTGCTGACTGGTTTGGCATCGCTCATGCCAAATCTCTCCAAAACCTTCCTGAGTTTACTTTCCTGGGTCAGGTGTAACTTACCAGCTCCTCTATCACGTCTAATCTCCATACCAAGAATCTTCTTAGCTGCTCCCAAATCTTTCATCTCAAATTCACCATTCAATAAGGCCTTCAACTGATGAATTTCTACAAGATTCTTAGCCGCAATGAGCATGTCATCAACATATAATAACAGATAAATAAACGAACTGTCATTTAACTTCCGGAAGTAAACACAACTATCATACTTGCTCCTGGAGAAACCATGACCTAACATGAAAGAATCAAACCGTTTATACCACTGTCTTGGAGACTGCTTTAATCCGTATAAGGATTTCTTCAGTAAACAAACTTGGTCTTCTTTACCTTCAACTATGAAGCCTTCAGGTTGCTTCATATAAATATGTTCATCTAAATCGCCATGTAAGAACGCCGTCTTGACGTCGAGCTGTTCTAACTCCAAATCATACATGGCAACGAATGCAAGTAATACATGAATAGAGCTATGTCTAACGACAGGTGATAATACATCATTAAAATCAACACCTTGTACCTGACTATAGCCTTTCACGACTAATCGTGCCTTCTACCTTGCATCGTAAGAACCAGATAAACCTTCTTTCTTCTTGAAGACCCACTTACATACGACTATTTTCTTTTTCTTCGGCGGTGGCACAAGAATCCAAGTACCATTCTTGTGCAGAGACTCCATTTTTTCATTCATCGCTACCAGTCACTTATCAGAATTATCATCGCTTATTGCCTCCGAATAGGTAGAAGGTTCGGCGCCTCCACCTGTTTCTTGCGCCACTGATAAAGCGTACGAAACTAAATTTATGTACCGCTGTGGTAGTCGAATCTCCTGTCTATGTCTATCTCTGGCTATAGAATATTCCTGCTCGGTACTTTCATCCTCAACTGGATCTGAATCAAGTTCTGGTTCATCCTCTTGATCTGTTGAACTCGTAGCAGGGTCATCTGAAAGATCTTTGTTGATCTCGAGCTCCACCTCGTTCTGTACACTATCCTTCTTTCCTTAATTAGAAGAATTAGTAGACTCTTTTGAAGGATATAACAAAGAAGACTCGTTAATGTAACATCTCTGCTAATTATGAATTTGGGTGACTTGGGATCAGGATTATATAGTCTATATCCTTTCACCCCTGAAGCGTAACCGAGAAAAATACATTTCTTAGCTCTAGGCTCTAACTTTCCCTCGTTTACGTGCATATAAGCTGGCACCCAAATATTCTTAAGTTGGAGTAATCAGCAGGAGTACTGACCATACTTTCTCAGGAGTCTTGAAATTGATTGGTAAACACGGTGAGCGGTTGACAATATAACATGTTGCGGCGATAGCTTCAGCCCAAAAATTATTTGTCAACCCAGCGTTGGAGATCATACATCGAGCTCTCTCTAAAAGCGTTCGGTTCATGTGCTCGGCAACACCATTTTGTTGAGGCGACATTCTAACAGTGTGATGTCGAGCAATACCTTCATTCTTGCAGAATTCGTTGAACTCACTTCCGCAAAATTCTAAGCCATTATCTGTCCGCAATCGCTTGATCTGTTTTCCTGTCTGCTTTTCAATCAAAGCTTTCCATTGTTTAAATGTTAGGAAAACATCACTTTTCTGTTTAAGAAAATAGACCCGGACTTTCCTTGAAAAATCATCAATGAAAGTCAACATGTATCTTGCACCACCTTTGGACGGAACACGAGAAGGACCACATACATCAGAATGAATATAATCCAAAGTACCTTTCGTCCTGTGGACAGCTGGCGAATTGAAGCTGACTCGTTTCTGCTTCCAAAAAATACAGTGTCGCAAAAGTCCATCTTACCAGTACTTTGACCGCAAAGTAGGCCCCGCTTGCTTAAAATCGTCAAGCCTTTTTCTTCCATGTGTCCAAGTCGCATATGCCATAATCTCGTGGTCTCAACCTCTGGGGATGTCGAAACTGCAGCGGAACCTGTAACGGTAGTTCCATGCAAAATATATAAATTTCCAGACATGCAAGCTTTCATCACGACAAGGACACCTCTGGCAATTTTCAAAACTCCACCTTCACCTGAGAACCTGCACCCTTGAGATTCAAGTGTGCCTAAAGAGATAAGATTTCTCTTCATATCTGGAACATGTCTGATTTCTGTGAGCGTTCGGATGATTCCATCGAACATCTTGATACGGAGCATCATTTCCCATTAAGACATATCCACCATCGAATTTTTCATATGTGGAAAAATAGTCTCTACTCCGACTTATGTGGTAAGAACAACCCGAATCTAAGATCCTCTCATTATCAGACCTTACAATATTTGCAGTTGCTACAAAAATAGTTCCATCGCTCTCATCAGTAGCTACACTAGCTTCGGCGGATTTATTAAATTGCTGATTATTTTTCTCCTTATTTTTTAATTTAAAACAATCAGCTTTGATGTGACCCTTTTTCTTGCAAAAATTACAGACTTTATTTCTGTACCTGGATTTCGACCTTTCTTTAGATCTGCTACTTTCAGCGTCTCTACGCTCTGGTCTTCCCCGTGCAAACAGGCCTTCTGCCTGGCTACCACTTGTTTCTCCCGTTATATCCCTGTCTATCTGTTCTTTCGATTCCAATGCAGATTTGACACTAGAATACGATATCGTATCTTTTCCATATATAATAGTGTCACGAAAATGCTTTAAAGACGAGGGAAGGGAACACAACAATATTATTGTCTGATCTTCGTCCGTCACTTTGACTTCTACGTTCGAGAAATCAATAATGATATAATCGAATTTATCGAGATGCGAAAGAATAGAAGTACCTTCCGTCATTTTCATATTGTATAGCCTCTGCTTTAAATAAAGCCGATTCTCCTTAGCCTTCTTCATGTAGATAGCTTTTAACGCATCCCACATACCCATGGCCGTCGTCTCCGTGGCAACTTCTTGTAAAACCTCGTAAGAGAGATTTAATATAATAGCCGATCTGGCTTTCTTGTCCAATTCATTAAATTGATCGTCCTTCATTTCGGTTGGTTTCTTCTTTACGCCTTCAAGCGCCATCCCACAACCGTCTTGAATGAGTATGGCCTCCATCTTGAGACTCCACATTGCAATGTTGACATTTCTGTCGAACTTTTCAATTGACATCTTTGTTATCGTCATGGTTGCTAAAAAATAAATCGGGTTGGCTGATACCAATTTGTTAGGATATGCGGAAATCCCCGATAATTATTTGCCCGAAAAATGATGATAATAAATAAATGAGACGAAAATAAATTTGGACAGTGACACGAGATTTACGTGGTTCGGTCAAAATGACCTACGTCCACGGGCCGGAGGGTAGAACTTCTTTATTATGTGGAGTGATTACAGACACGTACACTGACGTGATATAAAAGCAACTACAACAATATTTGGAGTAGGCTATACAAGAAATATCGGACCGAGGAATAAACCCTCGCTCAAGATGTTGTGGTCTGGTGGTTCTATGGCCTGAGGCAATTCTTCTCTTCGTCGAATGATATCTATTTGTAGGGAAAGTTTCGCATGTGATCCCTCGTATGAACCGAAGAAATTAAAACTGCTTCCTTTGGCTTAAATATCGGCTAGCAACCCACGTGAATAGCAAAGTCAATTGAAACTTCCTTCCAAAACATGCTAGCCGCAATATTTCTTTGAATGGTCAACACCCATGTGCTTCTTTTTCAATTGTCGACATGTAGGTGACCGAAAAGCTCACCTAACACGGTTATTGGGTCGGTGATGATTTTCTTCAATTCTCCCCTTCAGCACCGACATCCTCTCTGACTGTATCTTCTATTTGGACCATTCCTAAGTGTGTTCAAAATTCCTCAAATTTTGTGACGGTGAGTCCTTTGGTGAACACGTCGGCTACTTGATCTTCCGTACTGATGTGCTTCTGCTCAATCTCCCCTTTGAGCATCTTTTCGCGTACGAAGTGGTAGTGCACTTCAACAGGTTTTGTCCTTGCATGACATAACGGATTCTCTGCTATGCGTATAGCAGATTGATTATCACAAAATATCTGCACCGCATCGTTAAACGGCTGATGTAAGTCATTCAATAACTGCACTAGCCAAGTGCTTTCTTGAGCTGCCATCGCTGCTGCTCGATACTCGGCCTCTGCGGTTGACAAAGATACCGTAGGCTGTCTCTTGCTACACCATGATATTGCAGCTGATCCAAACTTGAATACATATCCAGTAGTGGACCTTCTTGTATCACGACATCCAGCATAGTCCGCGTCGCAATAGCCAATAACCTTCGCATCTTTATTCTTTTCATAAAATATTCCATAGTTTATCGTTCCTTTTATGTACCCCAGTATGCGTCGGGCTAGTTCAAGATGTGACTTCTTTGGCTTCTCCATAATCGACTTGCGATCCCTACTGCGTATGAGATATCTGGACGAGTCAGCGTTAAATAAATTAGACTCCCAACAAGCTGACTGTTACATAGTTGCGTTCTCCAGATCTTTGCCATCTTCCGCACATATTTTGGCGTTTGCTTTAATTGGGGTTGATATTGGCTTGCAGCCAATCATGCAAAATTTTCTGAGTAGATCTTTGCATATTTTAACTGGTAAAGTAATAACCCATCACCTGTCTCCTTTAACTCGAGCCCAAGAAAATGTTTAAGTTCTCCAAGTTCTTTCATTTGGAATCTTACCGATAAACTCCTCCTTGTTTGTCGAATTTCGTTTTCGTCGTCTCCAGTAATAATTATATCATCTACATATACTAGCACTATTGCTAGTTTTCCTCATGTTGCCTTGACGAAGAGGCTCGAGTCCGCTGGTGTCACTGAGTACCTGCATTGAACTAAGAATTCAGCGATCTTACCGTACCATGCCCGTGGTGCCTGCTTTAACTCGTATAAAGCTTTCTTTAATTTGCACACGTAGCTTGGACTGTTCTTATCTTCGAATCCTGCATGTTGGGTCATGTATATTTCTTTGTCGAGCTCTCCATGCAGAAATGCGGTCTTCACGTCCATCTGCCATAACCTCCAAGACTTGCTCGCTGCTAGCGCGATTAATACCCGAACAGTTTTAATTTTCGCCACCGGACTAAATGTCTCGTCATAGTCAATTTCATACTGTTGTGAAAATCCTCGTGCTACTAGTCGAGCTTTATATCTTTCAACTGATCCATCAGGTCGCCTTTTAATTTTATAAACCCACTTACAAGATATGAGTTTAACTCCATCTGGTTTAGGTACTAAATCCCATGTTTCATTTTGTTTTAGGGCCATAATTTCATCTCTCATTGTTTTTCTCCATTCAGGATGTTTTACTGCTTCTTCAAATATTTCTGGTTCTTTTATACTTGCGTCTTCTTCTAAAGCTATATTGGCATACCTGGGATTTTGCCTTTTTGCCTGGAGGATCTTCGTAGTTGCGGTGGACTTGGTGATACTTCATCATGTTCCTCCCCTGTTGGCTCAGTCTCCTCAAGCTGACTTGGCCTCAAAACTTCTGGAGTTATTTGGTGCACACCCGTTCGCCAGGGACTTTGAGGTGTTCTCGGAGATTCTTCGTCCTCTTCTGGCTCCTGCATAGTTTGATTTCATCCGGAAGTTTGACTAATTTATCGAACTGTTCCTCAGTTTCTTTTGAATCAGGTAGCTCCAATTTTTGTGGTGTCCATCAGGAGGATGCTTCGTCGAATACTACATGGCGAGATGTATAACACCGTCCGGTAGTTGGATCACAACATCTCCATCATTTCCTTAGGCTGTCGTACCCCACAAAGATACACTTGATCGCCTTCCAGTCAAATTTGTTTCGTAAATGACTTGGTACGAAAACATAACAGACGCATCCGAAAATTCTGAAGTGGCCAACGGTTGGTTTAATTTTCCACAACTTCTCAAATGGTGACATGAATCCCAGCTTTGCTTGTGGTAACCTGTTTATTACGTGCGCTGCTGTTTTCATACATTCAGCCCAAAATCTTGGTGGTACATTCTTCGCATGTATCATGCTTCGACATGTTTCAGCCAAATGCCTATTTTTCCTCTTTGCCACACCATTGTGCTGAGGTGTGTCTGGACATGTCAGTTGATGATGTATTTTATGCTCCTTCAGAAATTTCGAGAATTCCCTTGACGTGTATTCTCCCCCGTTATCCGTGCGAAGACATCGAATTTTATCTTCAACTTCTCTTTCAACAGTTTCTTTAAATTTTTTAAATTTCAAAATAACCTCTGATTTTTCTTTTGTAAAGAAAACCCAAACATACCTTGAGAAGTCGTCAATGAATGTACCATATAGCGCATACCACTGACTGAAGGTTGTTTGACCGGCCCGAACACATCAGAGTGGATTGTCTCCAAAGGTTTCTTTGCTCTGTAACTCGTATCTTCGAACGGTAATTGATGTGCTTTTCCGTATTGACAGGCAGCGCAAACTGTGTTATCCTTTATGTCTAGTTGAGGAAGACCTTTCAACATTGATTTCTTCACTATCACTTTAAGCTTGTGATAACTCACATGCCCCAGCCTTGCGTGCCACAACTCAGCTGTTTCATTCTTTCGGGTCTTACATAGATAGACTCGAGTTTTCTACCCTCCATGATCGGTGTGCCGGTGATTTTAGGATTTCGATACATCGTACATTATCGGGTCCAAAAATAACATAGCTTCCCGAAGTCGTTAGTTGTGACACAGATATAAGATTTTTCTTCATACCTGGGACATGGTAAACATCGTGTAGCTGCACTTGTCCAGGACTGAATCTTGGGGTGATGCTCGTTTTGCCAATATGAGCTATTGGCAACCTTGAATTATTTGCAGTAACCACCATCCGTCCTCCCTTGTACTCAGTTGTGTTTTGCAGCTTCTCTTTGTCTCCCGTCATATGATTGGAGCAACCCGAGTCTACGATCCAATCATTTTCGTAATCTATTTTTCCAGGGATGATGACAGCCAATGCCAGTTCTTCGTGTAAGCATGATTCCTCCTTTACGTCTTCGACTATCGCAGTAGATGCCTCTACGTCCCACTCATCTTTACTGTTCTTAATCTCGTGACTTTTGAAAATTACTGTATTGCCTTCAGCGGTCTTTTTCCTATGCCAGCAATCTCTAGCAAAGTGATTTGGTTTACCGCAAACATAGCATGGACCTTTTTTAATTCCTTTGAGCTTCTGATTTTTGTTATAATGTTTCAGAGCTTATTTCTTCCCTTTTAACAAACTCTTTCTTATTTTGCCTATTTTGTTGCTGAGGTCTCCCCTTATTTTTGTAACTTAATAAAACTTCATCATCTTTCTTTAATGAGACCTCCGCCATTTGTCTGGTCAGCGCTTCCTGGTCAGCTAAAATATTTTCAAGATTGACCAAGGAAGGCTGCTCTTTCCAACCTTGTATGGCGGCTATAATTCCTATAAATTCAGGTCTTAGACCGTGAATAATAATTCTTCTTATTTTAGCGTCTGAAACTTTATCAGTCGGGTCCAACTCAAAAATTTCACGACAAAGGGATCGTTCCTTATTAAAATATTCGCGTATCGCCATCTCCCCTTGTCTGATTGACAGAAGCTCGTTCTCGAGAAGTTGCAGCTTGAATTCATTTTTCTTTGAAAATAATGCCGCCAGTATGTGTTCCAGCAACTCTTTGCTGATAGTCGTCTTGAGTGCGTACATGGCCTTTTCCTGCTTTAATTTTCCATTTTCGTAAGGCTCCGGCGTCTTGTGGTTGTGCCACCTCGTCTCCGCCGACTACCTCCCATATATCTTGCCCTGGAAGATATGACTCCATGCAGGTCTGCCACGTCGCGTAATTTTGATTGTTGAGTTTCTCCATTCCGCCTACTGACTGTAGGTCCGCCATCGTGACTTGGATTACCTCCTTGTAACCAAGCAAGCCTCACGCACTTCACAATTTATTTATTTTTATTGTGCACGATGCCTCCAACTCAATCTGGATGAACCTGCAATATTTCCGCTGTCACTCAAACTTTCCAACGTGGCTCCGGCGTGGCTCTGGCGTGGCTCTGATACCACTTGTTAAATATTAAGATGAGACAAGATCGATTATAATATATATGATTTACTATTGGAAAGCACTCAATTATTGTTTTTTTATACAAGTCCCACCACTCACACTCTTTGTTTTTTAATAGAGACACACGCACATGCACTCACAAGCATACAACACTCTTTCTTTATTATACTCACTACTACATCTATATCAACGCATGCACATCATATATATATATATATAATATATATATATATAGTAAAACCTCTATAAATTAATACTCGATAAATTAATAAACTCTCTAAAATAATAAAATCTTTCGGTCCCGACTTGGGCCTTTGTAAAAAATCATCAAATTCGATAAGATAATAATATAATAATTTTTCGGAAAATCCCTTAATAAATATTAGGTCCCATTAAAACTCTAAATTAATAATTCATAAAATATACAATTATAAATTATGGTAATTTGCTAAAATAAGAATCTATTTATTACTAGATTTTCTTTTTAGTTGCAGTCAATAGTTCCATGTCGAGTTCTCTAGCTGCAACAAAAAATTTTGAAGGGTTGTTGTCGCCGTGTCGCTTAATATCCCCATTCTTCTGAAAGTTGGTTGAATGATATTCCAATGATATCCTGAGAGCATTTGATATTGTACCTTGACTAATTATCAATCGATATTTTTCATTAATTGACACTTGTAAATCGTTTTGAGTACATGAATATAATTAATGAAACATATTTGAATTCATTTATCGTCAATATATTCTAAATTTGTTGAATTTAAAGAGTCTCTCTTTTAATTAATAAAATATAATTTATCGATATATTAATATCTCTCTAAATTAATAAAATGTCATGGTCCCAATGTTATTAATTTATAGAGGTTTTACTGTATAGTTTTTTTAAAGTCGGTTGAATTATCTTCTAGAGTAATGAACGTGGATGACGATAGATTGATCACTTGTTAATTAAATGCAATGTGTTCTTTAATGATTAAGTCGGTGTATCAATAGTCGGTTTGTTAGGATATGCGGAAATCTCCGATAATTATTTGCCCGAAAAATGACGATAATAAATAAACGAGACGAAAATAAATTTGGACAGTGACACGAGATTTACGTGGTTCGGTCAGAATGTCCTACGTCCACGGGCCGGAGGGTAGAACTTCTTTATTATGTGGAGTGATTACAAACACGTACACTGACGTGATATAAAAGCAACTACAACAATATTTGGAGTAGGCTATACAAGAAATATCGGACCGAGGAATAAACCCTCGCTGAAGATGTTGTGGTCTGGTGGTTCTATGGCCTGAGGCAATTCTTCTCTTCGTCGAATGATATCTATTTATAGGGAAAGTTTCGCATGTGATCCCTCGTATGAACCGAAGAAATTAAAACCTAACAAATCTCCATCTTGAGCTTGATTCCAAAAATCACTCCCTGATTCTGAGTTAATTCGCTGAATAACCCTTTCAACCACAATGCTTCCTTGATCGCATCAGTAATCGCCATGTATTCTGCTTCAGTAGTAGATAATGCCACTACATGCTGTAGAGTAGCTTTCCAGCTAACTGCACAACCTCCAATAGAAAATACTTAACCAGTAAGAGATCGTCGTTTATCGAGATCACCTACGTAGTCTGAATCGACGAAGCCAACGAGAGTATCATTGTTTCTGCCAAACTCCAAACAAAAGCTTAGAGTACCCTTTAAGTACCTGAGAATCCACTTCACTGCTTGCCAGTGTTCTTTCCCTGGATTAGCCATATACCTGCTAACAACACTAACAGCCTGTGAAATATCAGGACGTGTACATACCATTGCATACATAATACTGCCGACTGTACTCGAGTAGGAAACTCGTGCCATGTACGCTTCTTCCTCATCTGACGATGGTGACTGAGCAGCGCTTAGCCTAAATAAATATATAAATATATAAATATATAGTTTTTTTAAAGTCGGTTGAATTATCTTCTAGAGTAATGAACGTACGATAGATTGATCACTTGTTAATTAAATGCAACGTGTTCTTTAATGATTAAGTTGGTGTATCGATAGTAGGTTATTGGGTCGGTGATGATTTTCTTCATGATTCACGGATAATTTGTCAATACGAGTGGGAAGGAAAACCATGAATCATGTTGGAGAGAATGTTCTCAATATCGACTCCTCGAAATGGCAAAAGAATGGCGTGTCCACACGCTCCCATTAATTGCCATTATATATGTCGAACATAACCCACGAAGGGCTTATTAATTCATTAACCATACATATGGAATTATTCTACCAACTCATGACTTATTTTCTTCTCATCTCTCTCGCAGCAGTAGTATTACTTTACTGCTTCTACTATTCTCATTCAAACAGAGAACGCAAAAGACATCATCATGTAGTAGCCATCGCCGAAGAAGCAAAAAACCCTAAACCACCACCACCGCAAGTAGGCGGTGGTTTACCAATCTTCGGGCACTTGTTCGTTCTCTCAGGCCCTAAACCAGTCCACATAGCCTTATCCGATATGTCTGAAAAATATGGCCCCATCTTTACAATCCGTCTTGGCCAACGCCGCCTAGGCTTGGTCATAAACAGCAGCGAAATGGCAAGACAGTGTTATAAAACCAACGACATAGCCTTCTCTCACCGTCCTCAGACAGCAGCCATGGGGATAATGGGATACAACTACGCCATGCTCGGATTTAGCAACTACGGTTCTTATTGGAGGGAAATGCGTAAAGTATCGGTGTTAAGACTGTTATCCAATCGGAAAGTCCATGCACTTTGTCCCATGAGAGAATCTGAGATCCGAGCCATGATCAAGTCGATATATCGTCACAACGAGTGTTCTACTACTGCAATCGACATGAGGAAGTACTTTGGAGACCTTACGATAGGGTTGATGGTGAGGACTGTCGCCGGAAAAGTCGAAGAGAAGTTGGATTCTCGCGAGAAATGGAGAAAGACTATTAGGGAATTCTTTAATATGATGACTGTGTTCACTGTGTCCGACGTGGTTCCCAGCCTCAAGTGGTTCGACGAGCGATTGGGGCGCATGCATAGGGATTTCAGAAGAACTGCGAGGGATTTCGATGCCATGTTGCAAGAATGGCTCGACGAGCATAGGGATCGGTTGTTGTTCAAGAAGAGAGATGATGATAATGGCGATCATCGTCGGAAAAAGGACGACGACGATGATTTCATGAGTGAGATGTTGGATGTTGCTGATGATGTTTCCAAGGAGTTTCCAAGTTTCGATGCTGATACAGTAAACAAAGCTACGTGCCAGGTAGGTGTAATCATAATCATCATGGATATCTTTTACTTAATTTCATTAGAAAAGATGTATATATATATGTCCTATAAATTACTGATTTCTTTAGTTTTGATCATTTCCAATCCAAGACGATGATGGTAGGAGGCACAGATACAATGACCGTAACCCTAATATGGGCACTATCTCTACTCCTAAACAACCGTCAAACTCTCGACAAAGCCCAACTCGAGCTAGACGAGCACGTCGGCCGAGGAAGGCTCGTGCAAGAATCAGACATGGAAAACCTAAACTACATCAGAGCAGTAATAAAAGAATCGATGCGCTTACAGCCGCCCGTCCCAGTGAATCCCCGCGAGACATCTGAGGATTGCGTGATTTCGGGCTATTGTATCCCCAGCAACACTTTCGTGTTCATCAACAACTGGAAAATCCAAAGGGACCCAAAAGTTTGGCCCGAACCGCTGGAGTTCAGGCCCGAGAGGTTCCTCACGACACACAGGGAAGTCGATGTTTATGGGACGAGCTTTGAGTTGGTCCCTTTCGGCGGAGGAAGAAGGGTTTGTCCTGCCGTTTCTTTTGCCCTCCGATCTGTTCAGCTTGCGTTGGCTAGTTTCTTGCAGGCGTTTGATGTACGTACGCCCTTCGGAGAAGAAGTGGATATGAGTGGGAGTTTTGGGACGACGAATATGAAGGCCAAGCCGCTTGAGGTTTGTCTGAAGCCGAGGATGTGTGCTGAGCTTTATCAGTGAGATAATATGATTATCGCTCGACGACCTTATATATTGAGATGGTATTAATGTGCAACGAATAAGTTTGTGTGTGTAATTAATGAATAAACGTTATACGTATTTCTTGGTTTGTAATAACTGCAATGAAAGATATGAGCATTCGGAAAGTTTGAACTCGTCATGCATATCGTTAACCATATCTACACGGATTATACGTTCGTATTTAATAAAGCAATAAATGTCATTTTTATCAGTTGACTAGTCTTGAACTGATCCAAATCGTCACTCATGGGGTCAGTAATCGTGGCGACATGGAAGAGATTTGATCTTTTTTTTTCTAAGTTTACTTGGTCAAAGTCTTGTCCATGGCTAGACAACATTTTCCGCTAGCATTGTCGTCATATAGTAATAATTCCGTCTTGACTAGGGCTCTTAAGGCCTAACAAACAGTAAGTCTCAATAGCTTAATTATTAATTCGTGATCAAGACGAAATTTCGAGATCGAACTCAATTGGATTGCACCTTATTATACCTTCGAAAACACGATAGTTCAAATTCGTCCAACACTTGATGTACATGTAGACAAGGGAAGAAGCGTATATAACGTTAAACCAAGGGCAGCTATTGAAGTTTAATTATTCCACGACTAGTCTCTTGTTGTAATAAAAATAAACAACCAAAGGCTTGCGTTAAACGTCGACTTTTCAAATGTGTACTACATCAACAACGTATGCCCAAGAAACACCTCATATGCCTATCTGTTTGAGTTCCAAATTGTTTTTCTTTTCCACGTAGAAATTAATTATCCGGCCTAAGATGACTAATTAGCAGCCTCACCTCAACCGTCAATGACCCACATCTTACGTTCAACTATTTCATCAATATCACTTACTATACACACCCTATAAATAAGGGACTTCGTATGCCTTCGTTAAACAAGCTAACAAGCTTATAGTAACAACAACAACCATCATACAATGGCTCCTATCATATTAAATAGCTTCGTTTCTGCAGTTCTCTTTTTGGCTATTCTCATTCTGACAACAACCTTAAATCTAACAGGTATTTAATTGCTTCTGTTACAACTTAAAACTGAACGAACTCAAGTCGCTGTTGCCGGCCGACGATTATCTTAAATCTTTCCTCTATACTACAGCTGCTCAAACAGGCGTGTGCTATGGTCGTTTGGGCACAAACTTGCCATCTCCTTCCCAAGTCGTGTCTTTATGCAATCAATACAACATTCGAAGGATGCGAATCTACGACCCTCACCAGCCAACACTTCAAGCCCTATCGAACACAAACATCGAACTCATCCTTGGCGTACCAAACACCGATCTCCAAGGCATCGCCGCCAGCCAATCCACCGCCAACTCATAGGTCCAAAATAATGTCCGAAACTACCCCAATGTTCGATTCAGGTATAGTACAAAATCGAAGGTTTCTTACATCTTATATAGTTCTATCAAGAACTGAGATATGTCCACCAAACTAATAGCCAACTGTCGACAACAGGTATATTGCAGTTGGAAACGAAGTAAGCCCACTAAGAGGAGACACTGCCCAATACGTCAGCTTCGTCCTCCCAGCTCTGAGGAACATACAAACCGCCGTCGCCGGGCTCGGAATCAGAGTCACCACCGCCCTGGAAATGGGACTCATCGACAATGGGTATCCACCGTCCGCCGGCGTTTTCAGGCCGCAGGTCACAGACTACGTCGGGGGGATAATCAGCTTCTTGAGGTCAAACAACAACGCGCCCATACTCGTCAACGTCTATCCCTACTTCTCTTACAGGGATAACCCATCTGCAATAACCCTCGACTACGCTTTGTTCACCTCTGCAAATGGGGTTACGACGCCAGATGGCGTGAGGTATCAGAACCTCCTCTACGCCTTGGTCGATGCTTTCTACTCCGCCCTTGAGAGGGCCGGCGGCTCGGCGCTGGAGATCGTCGTGTCGGAGAGTGGCTGGCCGTCGAGCGGCGGAGCTGGCGGCGTGACTACGGTGGAGAATGCGAGGATTTATAACAATAATTTGATTCAGAGGGTAAAGAGTGGGACGCCGAAGAGGCCTGGGCGGGCGATCGAAGCTTATATCTTTGCGATGCTCGATGAGGATCAGAAGAATCCTGAGATTGAGAAGCACTTTGGGATCTTTGATAATAGGGGCGGGCCTAAGTATGGCATCACTTTCAACTAGTTTTTTTTTTATATTTAATATAAGCTATAGAGTGGGGCTCCTTATATATATTGAATAATACGACTGTTCGATGATTTCTGTGATTTGCATCTCTGTTTTGAATAAATTGTGGGGCCTTGTAGTACTGTGACTTCGGCTTATAAAATAATGGCGATTGCGTAATGAATATTTCAAGTAAACTGTTGGGAATTATGAGCTAAAACTCGTCGGAGTGTGGCCGCGAGGGTGGCTGGAAAGAGCTGTGGCGACCACTGTTGGAGCAGATCGGATAAGCTTCAGGTTTCTTCTCCATTCCCAGATGAAATATCAGCTCTTGGATGGTTGGCGCCAGATCTGACGGTAGAAGTTCATTTGGGAGCTTTGAATATGGAACGTTGGATCATGCAGCAAGATAGATCGGATGGCTGAAGTGAAATGTTGCCATTTCACTTATGAAGTCGCGTAGCAACTTATCAGAAGAGAGGCTGGCGTGATGTATAAGCTGTTATGCCCAAGGTACAAGCCGCTGATGCGTGGAGCAGAATAACGAGCTGAGAGCTCTGTTATAAATACCAGAAATCGAGTTTCAGCTAGTTGACTTTGAGAGCTTGTAACTTTTGCTAGAGAGCGAATTAGCGAAAGTTGTTAACTAGGGATTTGTAGTAGACGTGGAGTACTGTAAGATCCTAGTTGGTGATCGATCGAATAAAAGGCTCTGTTGGTCCGTGGACGTAGGCGAAGATCGCCGAACCACGTTAAAATCGCTGTCATTTTTCCTGTGATTTTCGGTTCTGTTTTTGCGTCGATTCGAGCTGTGATTGCTCGAATTGAGCTGAGCGATCAGTGTGCTAGTAAACGCTGATCAGTTGCGAGTCGATTGCAGCTAGAATCATAACATAAACAATGAATTAGTGGAAGTAGTATGCTATCTATATTTCACGTAATTTAATTCTGTTCCTACTTATGATGATTATATTCCATCGTTTGTTCATGTTGTATATCTCGTATTCTAATTTATGTCATTTCCAACAGATTCACTTTTTGTTTGGCGATTCACATTTTATTTTATTTCCAGCAACACACTAGCTTCCATATTACTTATAACGTCACTGTACACAATTCATCATCCATTGACGATATATAAAACGACAGAAGAAAACCCTAATTCGTCTGCCAGTCAAATAACTTGTGTGCGTAAGTACTATTACCGTTCATATAGTATATTCCATCTCTCTTAGCATACCATTTGCAGACTTGGCTATCACACCGCGAACTGGCATACGCAGAGTCGAAGGCATCGAATTTAGCGTGCAGATTTTTCCAGTAAAAATTACACCAAAACAAGGTGTTCTTGAGAAAACTCTCGCAGAACTGCCAACTCCACGATTGCCCTGGCGTAGTAAAAATTCTCTCGCCCAAGTCGTCGTCTTTAGATCTGCAGTGTGTGGTCAAAGGTTCAGCGAGGGGGGGAGTGAGTTGTGTAGTTCAACCTGGTATTTTGTGGTGAAGAGACATCTTTTGGACATTGTCTGAGGAAATACTTGCTTGCTAGGACAAGGAGTAGGAGCATTAGGGTTTTCATTGCTGTCCAAGTCGTCATATTTTTGCTTCTGTGGTTAAACAAGATGTGGATATTAATAGATGTTACACATATTACGTTTACATATATAATGGGTAATATTTTGATAATATTGATGGAGGGCCTCTTCTTTTAGTTTCTTTTTCAAGAAATCTTGTCGCAATAATCCTGAAAGTTATTTTAAATCTTTGAGTCGAGATCTTTAGGAAAATGAAAAATTCTGAACACATTGGATATGAGGATTAATATGCTTTTTTCTTGCTTTCTCCTTTTTCTTTCTCAAAAGAAGTGATACGTTGTAATTGACAAATGTAAGTTCCATTTCATATATTTGTGATTGGGAAACAAAGAAAAGAACATATTTTATCTACATTTTGGCACGTTGGGCTCAATATCTTTATTCCGTAATAATGATAACATCTTCTCGTATTAGATAAAGTTAATTACCCTTATTGTCGTTATCTTCTCTACATAAATAAAGTTGTGAGCACAACACTTTCACGGGGATTTTTAAGCCAACGTCAAAATACATAATCGGGTTTGTTCAAAATAATTTATATATTCACTATTTCTTTTTCCGACCAACTAAAATTAATTATGTACTTTCAAGATGGAGATGTATGTAGGGAGTGATCTATGTAACATTACATGATCTCTAACACAAGCCACTCAATTGAATTGTTATTATCATGTTATATCCATCACACGAAACACAACGAGAGAATAAAACGAATAATATGAAACCCTAGCTTGGTACTAATTCTTTCCCCAGTTATAGAACTTGAACGGCTGTTTCACATTACCATTCTGGTAATAAATTCAATCCCTCCTAACAAACCATTTGCACAGTTTTGCCACTACCAACGCTAAGGTGAGTGTTCAGATTCAAACGCAATCGAAGTGCACCTTAAGATTCTTCCGAATAACATCGCAATTAAACACCGTGGCTTGAAAATAATGATCGCAGAAATGCCAGGTAGTGAATTGCCGAGCAGCGGTGAACTTTTAATTTCTCGCCCAAATCATCCACTTTTGACCTGCAACGAAGGGTCAAAGGCGGGAATTTGGGAGGAAGGGAGTCGTAGACTTGAACCGTGTACTTTGTGTGAACAAACGTTTAAGGGACAAAGACATTAGAAACATGTTGTAGGTGTGGTAAGGACAACGAGGAGAATAAGCATTATTAGGGTTTTCGTTCTCATTGTCGAAGTCAATTTTTTTCTCTTTTTTGCTGTTTTACCGTAAACAAGATATGTGGATTGATTGATATATAGTTAGATCTAAATTCACTAATTTTACTTCCAACAATACAATTCATCATCCGATTGAAGATATATAAAACGAAAGAAGAAAGCCCTAATTCTTCTGCCAGTCGAAGAACTTGAATGCGTAAGTACTATTAGCGTTCTTATAGTATATTCCATCTCTCTTAGCATACCACTTGCATACTTGTCCATCACACCGCGAACTGGCATACGCAGAGTCGAAGGCATCGAATTTAGCGTGAAGATTTTTCCAGTAAAAATTACACCAAAACAAGGTGTTCTTGAGAAAATTCTCGCAGAACTGCCAACTCCATGATTGCCCTGGAGTAGTAAGCCTTCTCTCGCCCAAGTCGTTGTCTTTAGATTTGCAGTGTGTGGTCAAAGTTTCAGCGTTGTGGGGGAGTGAGTTGTGTACTTCAACCTGATATTTTGGGGTGAAGAGACATTTTTTGGACGTTGTCTGAGGAAATATGTTGCTTGCTAGGACAAGGAGAAGAAGCATTAGGGTTTTCATTGCTGTCCAAGTCGTCATAGTTTTATATTGTTTCTGTTGTTAAACAAGATGTGGATATTAATAGATGTTGTTACACATATATACGTTTATATATATGGGTAATATTTTGATAATATTGATGGAGGGCCTCTTTTTTTCGAGGGTAAAATGCGTGGATAAATAAGTCTTTAAGATAAATTTAATTTTCGATGATTTCAAAGATAAATATGTGTTTATTAGGAGATCATCGTGATTTAAATAGCAGAACATCTGAGATAAAGATTGATTGGTGTGGTTTTTGTGACGTCCGAATAAGTTGTGATTAAGCGTTGGATTTATTTTGCAGTCAAAATTGAAATTATTATATTGAAAATGGAAATAAACGATATGAAGTCTTGGGTTTATGTATGTGTGTTATGCTGCTATGCACGGCCACCCGGGAATTTTCGTAACTTTTATTACTATATGTAGTATATTGTGTTTATTTGTATATATTAAATATATTATATATACGATATTGTAATTGTAAGTGGCATAATGACCAGTGCGTGGGTGGTAGGTTGATCTGATATAGTTTTAGCGTGGGTTCGATTCCGCTTGGGAATTTTCTTTATTTATGTTGAATGTTATTAAATAGTTTTTAACTTAATCATTATTGTTTAACTAATCAATCATAAGTCTATTTAATGATTTTAATTATTTTTAATTTTATAAGCATATTTTAACTAATAATAAATCAACAGTTTTAAAACATCATACAAGTAATTGTTTTAATTAATGTTAAGTCTATACAGATTTTAACTAATACACCATTTTTGTAATTCTTTTAACTAATAAATCATAACGATCTTGACTACTTTAAGTCTATAAAAATTTTTAACTAAGAAATCAAATGACAATTTAAGTCATTTCAACTAGTATATCATATCATACAATCATGTCTGGTTTCCCATAATAATAAACATTAGCTTATTAAGTCTTATTTGACATATATTTAATTTTCTTTTTACATTTTCCAACTATTTTCATTATCCATTTAAAATTGGGTACTCTATTTCTTTATAGTATATTTATAAAAGGTAAAGAAAGCGTTGTATCACATCACGCTTCGCAATATTAGTATTGTGACATGTTGTGGTTGTTAGATCTTCATTAAGATTACAGTTGATTTATTTTATTGATAATTCGTTATGTAAGTATTTGTTTTAAGGTTCATAGTTTTCAATGAAAAATATATTCAATTGGTAATCTTTTTTAATAAGAAGACGTCAAATGAATACTATTTTCTACATGGTCTCATTACCCACGCCAATTTTTGTTACGGCCCCCGGTAAAAAAATCCTAGATCTTGTTGTTTTTAGCGGATTGCGTGTGGGATTGGTAAGCTGTTTTCGGAAGCAATTTGAAAGGGAATTCTGGGAATTTTCAAAGAGTGACGGAGAAGCACTTTTCTTACTTATAAAATTAACGACACAGAATGCAGAATTCGACCAGGACTCTTACAATCATTTTTTCTTAGACACCAAAAACTACTTATTTATACTACTAAGTCAGTTTCCTCCACTACAGACGTGGGGAGTATTTTTCGCTCCTCAACTGCTGTCCACTACTTCAGCAGTTCTCCCACGATCTGCTCTTTCCAGTTCTTCCCAGCAACTTCCTCTCGAGACGTGCTTCTGGTCTGGTCGGGAGATTTCCTTCTCGGGACGCTCCTCTTCCTCGATCGGTTTCTCCTCTGTCTTCCTCTTGCTCGGCCATCTTCTCGACAGCCTCTTTTTTTTCGGACAGTTTTCCTTCTGGCTTGCTCTTGCTCGGTCGGTGCCTTGCTCGGGAGACTTCTTGCTCGAGAGGGTCTTCTCGTTCGGGCGGCTTCTCCTCGGGAGACTCTTGGGCTTTATTTTCAACAAATTCCTCCCTTAAGCTCAAGGTCTTCCGATCTTTCATCCCTAGCGCATCTTTTAGGTTCTCGAATATGGGTATCGGCAACGGCTTCGTGAAAATGTCTGCGACCTGGTCCAGACTTGGAACGTGAATCATCTTCACGTTTTCTTTCTTCACCTGCTCTCGGATGAAGTGGAATCGGGCATCGATGTGTTTGCTTCTTTCATGATGCACCGGATTCTTGGCTAGCTCGATTGCCGATTTGTTATCCACACGGATTTCGGTTGGCTCTTTCTGTTCGATGTTTAGCTCGAGAAGCAGGTTCCTCAGCCATATTGCGTGCATGACGCACAGTGAGGCTGCAACATACTCGGCTTCGCATGTTGACAGAGTTACAATTGGCTGCTTCTTCGAGAGCCAAGTGAATGATGAGCTTCCTAGGTAGAATACATATCCGCTCGTGCTTCTTCTATCATCAACGTCTCCGCACCAATCACTGTCTGAGTAGCCGACCAATTTTGCGTCATCTGTCCTCGGGTAGAAGAGCCCGAGCGACTTCGTTCCTTGAACGTATCGGAGTATTCTTTTAATTGCCTTGAAATGCGATTGGCATGGTTCTTCCATGAAGCGGCTCACGACCCCGACCGCGTATGTGATATCCGGCCTCGTGCAGGTCAGGTATCTCAGGCTTCCCACCAAGCTTCGGTACTCTGTTGCACTTACTCTTTCTCCTCCCTCAAATTTTGAGAGTTTTGCACCGAGCTCCATCGGGGTTGCTATTGGCTTGCACTCCTTCATCTTTCCTTTCTCAAGTATCTCTCCCGCATACTTTGTTTGCGAGACGAAAATTCCTGTCCTCAGTTGCTCGACTTCTAAACCCAAGAAATACTTCATTTTTCCAAGGTCGGTCATCTCAAATTCTTCAGTCATCTTCTTCTTGAATTCTTTGATCATTTTCTCGCTGCTTCCCATGAAGATGAGATCGTCAACATAGAGCGCGACTATGATCATACCTCTTTCTTCCTTCTTGATGTAGAGGGCATGCTCGTACGGGCATTGCTGGAATTTATTCTTCTTGAAATAGCCATCGATACGAGTATTCCATGCCCGAGGCGCCTGCTTCAGGCCATAGAGCGCCTTTCTCAGCTTCAACACTTTCTCTTCTTCTCCTCTTCTCGAGTAGCCAGGAGGTTGTTCTATATAGACTTCTTCCTCGAGTTCTCCGTTCAGGAAGGCTGACTTAACATCCATCTGAAAAATAGTCCAGCCGAATTGAGCAGCTTGTGCCAACAGGAGCCTGATGGTTTCCATTCTTGCAACGGGAGCGAAGACTTCGTCGTAATCGATCCCGGCACGTTGTTTGTAGCCTTTCGCGACTAGCCTTGCTTTATAGCGCTCGATGAGACCTTCAGCATTAGTCTTCTTCTTATAGACCCATTTTACCCCGATGGGTCTATGGCCGGTCGGGAGTTTCTTCAACTCCCACGTCCTGTTCTTCTCGATGGACTTGATTTCTTCGTCCATCGCGGCCTTCCATTTCTTGTTACGGATCGCTTCTTCAAATGTGATTTCTTCGGAGTCGGCAATGAGGCAAACAAGATGGACCTCTTCCGTTGAGTCATATAAGTCTCGTAAAGATCGCATCTTTGGTTGTCTGGGTTCTTCAGTATCGGACACTTCCTCGAGTGGAGTTTTCCCGAGAGTTGATGGGGGACTCGCGGGTTCTTCTTGTTCCTCCGATTCTTCTTCTTTCCAATTCCAGGAACTCCCTTCGTCTACTCGGACATCTCTGCTAACTATAACCTTCTTATCGAGAGGGTCATACAGTTTGTATGCTTTCGCCTTCTCGTCATATCCGAGGAATACAAGCTTCTTGCTTTTGTCTTCGAGCTTCGTCCTCCTCTGGTCTGGCACATGAGCATATGCCACACTTCCAAACACTTTTAGATGTGAGATGCTTGGCTTCTTTCCATTCCAGACTTCTTGTGGTGTTCGGGCGCCTAGCTTACTATGGAGGCACCTATTCTGAATGTAGATAGCACATTGTACGGCTTCTGCCCAGAACTCCTTCGGCATCCTTTTGCTTTTCAGCATTGATCGAACCATGTCGAGAATGGTTCGATTCTTTCGTTCGGCCACTCCATTCTGTTGTGGCGTGTATGGTGCCGTCAGGAATCTCCTTATTCCGTGCTCTTCACAAAATTTTGTGAATTCTCCAGACATGAATTCGCCTCCTCTGTCTGACCGAACAGCTATAACGTTCGACTTTGTCGCCTTCTCGACCATTGATTTGAACTTCTTAAATATCTCGAAGGCCTCTGATTTTTCCTTCAGGAAATACACCCAGGTTTTCCTCGAGAAGTCATCTATAAAGGTAATGAAGTACCTCTTTCCGCTGAAAGAGTTGGGTGTCATCGGTCCACATATGTCGGTGTGAACTAGCTCCAGTGGGTTCTCTGCTCGGAATTCCGCTTTCTTCTGGAATGACGTCCTCGGTAATTTCCCGAGAACACAGCCCTCACAGATCTTCTGTCTTCCAACCATCTTTGGAAGTCCTTGCACCATTCCTTTGTTCGCCATCTCTTTCAAGCTTCCGTAGCTTAGATGTCCGAAGCGAAGATGCCACAAATGATCTTTGTCTTCCAGGTCAACTTGCAAGCATTCTTCTTGGATGGTATCAATGTTGAGCTTGAACATTCGGTTCTTCGCCATCTCAACATGCGCGATCAGTCGTCCGCTTTTGCTTCTCAACTGCATCGCCCGATCCTTCATAGCGACTGAACATCCTCTTTCCAAGAGTTGTCCCATGCTAAGAATGTTGGTTTTCATGTCGGGAACGTAATAAACATCCTCGACCATACCTTCTCTTCCATTTGCTCGAGAGAAGCATACCTTCCCTCGTCCTTCTACTTTAACTTTTGAGTCGTCTCCAAAAGAAACGTACCCTTCTTTCACTTCCTTTAGCTCCTTGAAGAGATGCTTCTGACCACTCATGTGATTGCTGGCGCCGGTGTCGAGGTACCACACCTTCTCGTTGGTCGGGTATTTGTCCTCGAACGTCATAAGAAGAACTCCTTCGTTCTTCGGCTCTTCTTCCGCGACAAGGTTCGCATTTTCTTCCACTTTCTTTTCTCCCCAGCAATCTCTAGCATAGTGGCCCTGCTTTCCGCAGTTGTAGCATTCGACGTTCGGTCGATTCGAACGTCCGCCTCGGCCTCTTCCTCGGCCACGACCTCTCCAACTTTGTTGGTTTGTAGGTCCTTCTCCATCATTTTGGTTTCCTCTTCCGCGTCCTCCGCCGCGTCCGGAACCTCTTCCACCACGGCCGCGTCCTCTTCCTCGATTCTGACTTCCCGATGCCTTGTCTTCTCTTACAGACAATTTTACTTGCAGGGCTTCCTCAAGTGAATCCTGCCTCTTCTTTCTCTTTCGCTGCTCGTGCGCTTCCAGTGAGCCCGAGAGTTCGTCAACCGTCATCTTCTCGAGATCCTTGGATTCTTCTATCGCGCACACAACGTTCTCGAAGTCGTTCGTTAGAGATCTCAGGATCTTCTCAACGATTCGGGCATCCGTCAAGGCTTCTCCGTTTCTCTTTAGTTGATTCGCAATTGTTTGAATCCGAGTGATGTACTCGGAGACACTTTCGCCTTCTTTCATCTTCGTCATTTCGAGTTCTCCTCGAAGAGTTTGCAGTCGAACCTGCTTGACACGGTCAGCTCCTTTGTAGGCTGCTTCCAATGTGTCCCACGCTTCCTTTGAAGTCGTAGCCTCGGCTATCTTCTCGAAGCCGGCTTCATCTACGGATTGATAGATGATGTAAAGTGCTGTTTTGTCCTGCTTTCGGGACTCCCTCAATGCCTTCATCTGTGCTGTCGAGTAACCACCCGTGTTTTCTGGCTCGACATGACCGGTATCGACAACCTCCCACGCATCTTGAGACCCGAGCAGCGCTTTCACCTTGATGCTCCAATTCTCGTAATTTGACTTGGTGAGTTTTGGTATGGGGATTTGGCCACCGTTAACTCCCATCGTCGCCATCGTTGCCATGAGCTCTGATACCAATTTGTTGTTTTTAGCGGATTGCGTGTGGGATTGGTAAGCTGTTTTCGGAAGCAATTTGAAAGGGAATTCTGGGAATTTTCAAAGAGTGACGGAGAAGCACTTTTCTTACTTATAAAATTAACGACACAGAATGCAGAATTCGACCAGGACTCTTACAATCATTTTTTCTTAGACACCAAAAACTACTTATTTATACTACTAAGTCAGTTTCCTCCACTACAGACGTGGGGAGTATTTTTCGCTCCTCAACTGCTGTCCACTACTTCAGCAGTTCTCCCACGATCTGCTCTTTCCAGTTCTTCCCAGCAACTTCCTCTCGAGACGTGCTTCTGGTCTGGTCGGGAGATTTCCTTCTCGGGACGCTCCTCTTCCTCGATCGGTTTCTCCTCTGTCTTCCTCTTGCTCGGCCATCTTCTCGACAGCCTCTTTCTTTTCGGACAGTTTTCCTTCTGGCTTGCTCTTGCTCGGTCGGTGCCTTGCTCGGGAGACTTCTTGCTCGAGAGGGTCTTCTCGTTCGGGCGGCTTCTCCTCGGGAGACTCTTGGGCTTTATTTTCAACAGATCTGCCCCTGAATGTCATCGTCTTTTGACTTGCAATGAACGGTCAATGGCGGGGATCTGGGAGGAAGAGAATCGTGGACTTCAACCCTGTACTTTGTTGTGAACATGCATTTAAAGGACAAGGACATTGTCTGAAGAAACTTGCTTGAGGTTAGGACAACAAGGAGAAGAAGCATTTCTAGGGTTTTCGTTTCTTGCCGTCGAAGTCATTTCTTTTTGCTTTTTTTTTTTTTGTTGCTTCTTGTTGCAATGGAAAAAAAAAATGTGTGGCGTTGTGGTTGATATATATAGATTCATTTGGATTATCTTTGAAGAGTTTAATTTTCCTCAATAAATATTTCAAGGATAAGTATTGTGTTGTGTGTAATTATCTCGGAGATCATTTAAATGGCAGAACTTTGAAGAGTTGGTGGAATTCAAGGGAATTGGAAGATTTAGAAGATCGAGATTTCAATGATAATCATTAATGAATCAACGCATATCCCATTTTGAATTAAGTATATAATTATGTCTTGTTTCCCCATATATATTACATGATGCGATATGGGAGTGATATATATTGAATTGGAAGTGTTATTTTAAATGTAATTGTGGAATGAAATTAAGAAGGTCATAATATTACTTTAACGTATTTTAAATTCATCGGAATCAAACGATATAAATTATTGATTATATATCTGACTTGTCTTTTCTATTTTACCCACTTGAATGGCAACCCAAATCCATTGATATACTCACAACCATCAAATTCAAATTTTTTTTTTTTACAACGTAGCACAAGGTATAGTTCTAACAGAATAAACTTGTCTTATTGGAATAGAATCCATCTTTCTCCACGACCCAAAAGCACACGCCGGTCTTACAACGTCGTCTCTGAGACCACTGTGAGTTGAAGGCTTCGAAAGTGATTCCCACCAGAAATTGCACCAATACAGCGTAGCCTTCGAAAAGGGCCTCGCAGAACTGCCATTTCTGATCTTGCCCCAAAACAATTTCTGTAAGGCCCAAATCTTCGTCCTTTGATTTGCAGTGGACTTTCAAGGGCTTTGAATTGTAAGGAAGAAGTCTGTTGTTTATGTGAACATCGTAATGATCACTGAAGATGCATGACATTGTCGTCTGTACTTCGTTGATCAACAATGAGGGTGATCAAGAAAAGATTTTTGGACTTACTTGTGTTAGCCATTTTTCATATCGCAAGAAGTTTCTGCCATGTGATTCTTCTTGTTGGGCGACGAACCATTTTAGACTCTGATTACTGCAGAGCGTTATTTTTCCCACCAATAATGCCCAGTAATTTGATTCAATGATATCGTGAAAAAAAAAATGTTATTGCATGTTAATAACATGCAATCTGCAGTAAATCAGCGACTTGTAATGATAGAGTGATTTTTACTAACCAATAAACGTGCCAATAATTGATTCGAGCAAAATATACAAATCTAAATAAAAAATGGGTTTTTCGTATTATGGCAGATTCATCGTCGGTGTATATACTACAGAAATAGAAGTTCTGCAATATCGTGTTCGGAATTCAATCTACAGATTGGTGTTAGTTTCGACAAGTTTCTTGCGAATCTTTGTCTTACATACAAAGATTCGATGTTGCGAACAGCCAAAGAAAATAAGTTTACATACAAAATACCATCTGTAGAACCAATTCGATGTCTTATTTATAATCACAAAAACTTGCAGCGAAAAAAACCATCAAGCATAGCACAATCGTTTCAACCACTATGAACTCTTAGCACATTATATGTTATGATCTGAGACCATCCTGGGCTTTCCGAGGGCGTTTTAATTTGAGAAGATGGGAAATACCTGCTATTACATGAAGCCTGCTGTGTGGAGTCCCTGTTTTAGCAATAGCATTGCCTCGCTTGTCGAGTAGGACGAAGCATGGAACATATCTAATGTCGTAATGGAGTAGCTGCAAATGGTAAAGAAATCACGGTAGACAAGAATTAAGACCAAATTGAAGTTATTACAAGATCGATATGGAAAGGGAACTTCTCCGCAACGCTGTCTTAAGATAATCTAGCAGTATTCACAGAATTTCCAAAACAACCCTTTTATAGATGCGCATACACATAAGACACTTAAAGATCGTTACAAGAACTTCCAAGACTCGTTAACAGAGATGGCAGAGCAAAAACATAGCCCTTTTTATTCTGCAATGGCGTTTTTCTTTCTCAGCCATATTATATTTGTAGCAGTTTGACATAAACGAACAGCTACACAGAGAGAACACACATACATACTCTGCAAATTGCAAATGAAAGAAAGAACTTAGGGCAAGTAGAAATGGGGGTTTAAGTTAAGTTTTACCTCGGGCAACCACATGTCGTTTTCAGCATCAGCCATGACAATATTAAGCCAATCACCATTCCTTTTCTCAACTTCCATTACAAAACCCAGCAAAGAATTGCAGAGCCTACACTTTGGCGAGTAAAATTCGAGCACCGTAGCTTCCTTGCCGCTCGCCAGAGCAGCTGCAAACGCCCTCTGCTCCGCATCGCCTTGCTCTTCGGGGCTCAAAATCGTCCTCTTCGTCTTCCCTTGAAAAGGGTTGTTTTGCACAGATGAATTAACGAAGTCGAAAGCAGCTGACGTAACGTTCTTCAACGACTTGAAAATCCATGGCGTGTCTAAGGTGCAAGGACTGATGCTCTTGCCGCTGTTTTGGAGCTGTTGATTGCCTTCCCATGGCCACTTTATGCAGAAAATTGGGTTCTTTGGCGTTGAATTCATGTCTTTCTGCGATTCGTGTGCCTCACTGTTTGGGAGTTTCTCTTGTCTTTTAGGACTACTGTGTAATTCTGATTAGTATTGGGCGATTTATGCAATTCTCTTAAATGTAAATGGGCCGGTCCTAAGCAATTCAACGGACAAGATTAAATCTGATGGGCCCATAAAAGAAGAAAACCTCGAATATTCTCGCATGTCTCATCTAACATAGGATATAATGTATATTGTTTATTGCAAGACTTAGTGTATGTACCCAATCAAATTAAATATTCCGTGTCATTAAGTTAAATTTAACATCTAGAAGTTGAGAATTTTTGACGTAACAAATGAGTCGAAGTACATGCATTTAATAAGCCCTATTTTTGACGTAACAAATTAAGTTAAATTCAACGAATGAAATATCGAATAGAAAAATATTCGGAAGATAAATAATAAGCCCAATTGCCGACAATCCATCCGCAATCATGTGCATTACTTTACAGTTTTTGCACAGACACAATATTTTGAATACAAATATACAAAACGTCAACATCATCATCAACCTCATTTGACAAAACATCTCTGGTCGGAAAATCATTTACGAGAAAAACCGAACCCATTAGCCAGCGCATGAACCGCCGGGTTAAAGGCGAGCCGGCCCAATATCCCTTGCTTGTACGGCAGAAACGTCTTCTTCTTCATATCCTCAGACACCGCTCGGTTCAACGTGTAGTGCCTCTCATGTGGCGAGACCGGCGGCGCCGGTCCTCCTCGCCGCCTCGAGCCGGCCGATCTAAGCACGGCCTCCGTGTACTTCTTCAAAGGGTCCTTCTCCGAAGCTCTCCCCTCCGACGCACTGCGAAATAGGAAAAGATCCTTAAAGCTCCACTTTTTGCTATTACTACCGCCGGCGCCGCCTTTCACGGTTGTAAGAACCGAGCATACGGTGCTTTCTTGAGTAGGTCGGCTCTTCCTCGCCGGAGACAGCGAACGCGCCGACCTCGGCGCTGCCGCTGCCCTCTGACTAGGCTGTCTCTCTCTCCCGGCCCTCATCTCTGTATTAGCCAAAGGATTTCTTACAGACTTAGAAGAGTCGATGTAGATGGGACGATGATTATTCAAGGGTTTTATTACGCCGCCTTGAAATAAATCCTCGGCTGAAACAGATGAACTCTCCCACTCCTCTCCGGCGACGTCGAAGGCAAAGTCGTCGGAACCTTGCTGTTGATTGTTGCTGGATCCTCCATTATCGACAGCTTCTTCACCATCGTGGAAGTTTCTGTGGTCGTAGATTACTTGGGAAAGATGAGATGGGCTCGTCGGCGCACTGAAGTAGTAATTGTTGCCGCCGAAGGGTTTTGGCGTCGACGGTGGGCTAACGTGCGGCGAGGATCTTGCGCTGTTGAAGTCGAAGTTGTGGTGGGTAGGTATTATTACTTCCATCTCTTATTGTAATGGATTCTTTGGTCCGATGAACTTGAGAGAGAATAGAGATCGATCTTCGTTAGATTGAAGTGTATGTAACTAGTTATATATATAAAAATATAGATATATGTTGACGTAGGTATAGAAAGGGTTAGGGAATACTTGAATGGAGGAAAATGTGATGAGCCGCCATTTATTACTTGGGGATGATTTTGTCTCGTGTTGTGTTAGATGGAGATCTTGCATGAGAATCCAAAGGAAATTGAGCTAGAAATGGAAGCTTCCTATTATTTATTATTTCTGAATTTGTTATGCATATAGTGAATCTATTTAATTTACTAATGGAACAGTTTCAATAAATTGGATTTAATTGTTTTTTATTGGGATTATATATATTTCTGACATGCGTACACGAAAGATCTTTGCGTGGAGAAGATGGGGTGGAATTAATATATATATATATATATATATTCAACGACGAATGTTAATTTATCTGGAAAAATTCATTTCGATGGGGAAGGAAAGTCAAGGTATGCGGGTGTAGAAATAGTTTTTCAACTGAAAATATAATAAAAATATAGAAATCATTCTAGATGATGTATTAAAGGCGTGACAAAATTGTAAATTCGAGGAAAGTGCAACCGTACGCCATGAACGTGGAAAACAAGATTTAGCTGTATAGGTATTTAACGTAAGTATTTAATTACGGCGGGGATTAATTAACAGATTTTTCAGATTATACGAAGCTTCCCAGGGTTAAGGTTGTTAACGATATCAAATAAGGTTTGTCTAGATTAACAGAACAAAATTATATTACAAAGATATGGAGAATAATATTAAACTAGTACATAAGCATATTCTATGCACGTGCAATATTTAAATATAAATATATTATTTTGTATTTTAAGTTATTTTTAAATTAAATTATAAGTTTATTTATCAACTTTTATTATGTATAAAAAAGTTGATTTGAGGATATAATTGTAATATCTACCAATATCATGGGTAAAAGTATAATTATGAGTGATACATCAAATTAATTAGAGATAAGTTACTCTAAGCATCTCCCACTTAATAAAATAGAAAGATGAGACTGTGTCAACAAATCGAATAGTCTGCAATTTTTAAATGGACTGCCTAGTTTATAATAGGCCCATATAAGAAGCCCATCACAGCCCATTAAGAACTAGTTTATTACCATAACTATTTCTTTTTGCGAACTTTCATGATTATCTATTCTATCTAATAAAGGCTCTAGGGGTGAAAAAAACTGTTAATTTTCATTTAATTCGGTTTTTCAATTTTAAGAATCAACCAATCAGATTTTCTACTAAATATAAATAAATTGAAAAATAGAAACCCACGTTCTCAATCAAAACTGTTGACCACTCCACCTCAAGTAAGTAAAAAGACGTCAAAATAGAATTGAGCACTCACTAAATGAAATGATTGGGCTCATATGGCCCATTTGCGACTACTTCTAGAATTGATTATTTATCACTTTTTATTCAGCCCATTTCTATATTATCTGTTCTATTATTACTTTATATTGGTAAAAATTACTCCTTCCGGCCCGCTAATTTTATCACACTTTTTTCGGGCGTCCCAATAATTTTATCACATTTCCTTATTTAGCAAAAAAACTATCGCAAACAATCAATATAATAATATTAAAATATTCTTAAAAGACGTGTCAAAATATACACTTTTTTACCTTTTCATTGTACTATATTATTATAATAATGCCACCTAATTTGCGTGCCCGGCAACTTATGTGATAAAGTTGCTGGACGAAGGGAGTATTTTATCTATTCGACATTAAAAAGAATAAATTTCAAATTAAGATTAGCGTAAAATATAATAAAATTTTAAGTACACGCATAGAGTGTGCGAAAAGTAGTAGTGATTTGAGAAGACTTGGACAGAGATCGATGCAGTTAAATAACAAATTCCCGAAATGGAAATTTTGAATGACGCCATCCATCTTCATGAACATGCTACGCCGTTTCAATTATTATAGCAGAAATTAAAACGTATCGACGATTTCAGCTCTTGGGAAATTGGACAATTATATACCGCAAATGAAAACGACCAATCAATCACAGGTTTCTGTGCATTATTCCCAGGATTTCATTTATTTTCCTAATAATGAAAAACATATCTCTTTATATATGCGTGTGAAAGTGTAGGTGTACGCACACGCACTTTGAGGATTTTGAATGAATGTCTAACTTTAGCAGAAAGTTTGTGTTGACCGGGAAAGAAAAGAAAAGAAAAAAAAAATATTCGAAGATTGTGTAGCACACAATTTCCTTAAAATAGATTCGCTCCCTCACGTATGTGCTAGAGGTTTTTTACGAGCGTCTATTTCCCAGGATACTTCGAAAACACGGTGTTCGTTTAGCACAAAAACGACACCGACTACGAACGAAATAAGAATTATAGCAGAACTAATTTTGAGAGATATTATATGTTTCTTTCTCTTATTTTTCTTATTAATTTTGTTGTGTCTTTTCCTTAGAATTAATGGCCTATTTATAGCCAAAATTTTGTAATAAAAAATATTTTTTTTTTTAATATGATGGAATCACACGTTAGTTTGAGTTGAAGAGTGGTTAAAAAACCACTCATTTTGAAAGCCACCAATCCCAACTTCTAGAAGTTGGGCCTTCTAGAAGTTGGGCCTATTGGGCCAAAACCGAAGCCCGATAGCTTAGTTTGAAAGCCCAAAGCCCAAACCAAAGCCCAATAGCTTAATTTAAAAACCCAAATTCTCATTCAAATAAATACTTTACAAAATTAAATTATCTAACAATCCCCCACATGAATGAGAATTGTTTTTGTAATGTTTCTGCTAATCTAATGATACTCTGCATGGAGGATAGTATGTTTTACCATTTGAACTTCCTCCTTGTATGCACGCTTGGTTTACTGCAGTCCAGTAGAACGCGATGTCTTTGAACTGTCCCGCTTTTCGTGTAAACGAACCCACGTACAATACACAGAGACCATTTTTCTCTTGTTCCGTTCTCATGGTTTTGTCCAGTACGGCCATGGACACGTCCTGATTCTGCGAGGGTTTCTAAAGAACTAAGCCTTTCAGTTCTCCTTTGAAGCGGCCCCACTTCTCCCTAACATAGGTGACTTGTCACGTCGCGAGTATTTTCTATCAATACTCTATGATAGTCATTAAAGCATCATAATGCTAGCCTTTTCCGTCATCACTGTTTCTTGACAGGAATGAGCGGGGTTATCCCCCACAGTGATACCAAGTCCTAAAATTAGGTTGTCCCTTTGAACCTAGATCTTGGGATCTCCAGTCATAAAGGTAGGGTTTTCCTTCTTAGCACTTTTATACGTTAAGGCTTTAAGCCCATCCCTCTCGTCAACCTTTCAACCGCATCTCTATTTAACCCTTGGGTTAGCGGATCCGCAATGTTATCCGTCGATTTTACATAATCAACCGAGATAACTCCAGTTGAGAGCAGTTGTCTAATGGTATTATGTCGACGACGTATGTGTCTCGACTTACCATTATACATAGTACTCTGTGCTCGTCCTATAGCCGATTGGCTATCGCAGTGTATGCATATAGGCGGCACAGGTTTTTCCCACTTAGGAATATCCTCCAAGAATGGCGTAACCATTCAGCTTCTTCTCCACATTTATCCAAGGCAAAGAACTCGGATTCCATAGTGGATCTTGCTATAACCGTTTGTTTCGAGGATTTCCAAGACACAGCAGCTCCAGCGAGTGTAAATACATAGCCGCTTGTGCTCTTAGAGTCTTTCATATCAGATATCCAGTTCGCATCTGTGTACCCTTCTAACACAGCTGGATATCGACCATAGTGTAATCCATAGTCTCGAGTATATCGTAAGTATCTCAAAACCCGTATTATAGCGGTCCAATGATCCGCACTCGGATTGCTCGTGTATGAACTCAGTTTGCTTATAGCATAAGCAATATCTGGCCTAGTACAGCTCATTAGATACATCAAGCTTCCGATTTTGCGGGAGTATTCTACTTGAGAAATAGCCTCCCCGCGATTTTTCGACAAATGAACGCTTCGATCTAATGGCGTTCTGGCAGCACCAGAATCACCCTTGCAGAATTTGTCGAGAATTTTATCTACGTAATGAGTTTGGCTCAACACAAGACCGTTACTCGTTCGTTTGATTTTAATTCCTAAAATCACGTCCGCAAGTCCCATATCTTTCATGTCAAATTTCGAATTTAACATATCCTTGGTAGACTTGACCATTTTGTCAACAATGAGTATGTCGTCTACATACAGACATAAAATGACGTAGTCATCGCCTGTTTCCTTTGAATAAACGCATTTATCGCTCTCATTGATTTTAAAATCGTGGTTGATCATCGCGTGATCAAACTTTTCGTGCCACTTCTTAGGGGCTTGTTTCAAACCATACAAAGATTTGATTAATCTACATACTTTCTTTTCGGTTCCAGGAGCACGAAAACCCTCGGGTTGCTCCATATAGATTTCTTCGTCTAATTCACCGTTTAAGAAAGCCGTTTTGACATCCATTTGGTGTACTTCCAAATTTCTTAAGGACGCGATAGCAACTATCATCCTTATCGAATTTATTCTCGTCACGGGAGAATATGTGTCAAAGTAGTCTAAGCCTTCGCGTTGCTTGTATCCTTTGATAACAAATCTGGCTTTATACTTTTCCACAGACCCGTCTGGTCTCATTTTTCTTTTAAAGATCCATTTTGATCCTAAAGGTTTACATCCTTTTGGGAGATCAACTAACTCCCAAGTATGATTCTGCAAAATAGAATCAATCTCGCTTTTATGGCTTCTTTCCATAAAGGCCCGTCCACGGAGCTCACTGCTTCGTCATAAGTCAGCGGTTCCTTTTCAATCAAATATGTAACAAAGTCGTCACCAAAAGATTTCTCTATTCGGGCACGCTTGGTTCGTCTCGGTTCAATCTCATGAACCGTACTAGGAGTCTCGGTTTCTATATCATCTCGTTTAGATGTACCGGATCCATAATCGGATTTACAAGGAAATACATTTTCAAAGAAATACGCATTCCTTGATTCCATGACCGTGTTCTTGTGTATATCCGAAATTTTCGAATCATATACAAGAAACCGATATGCCGTACTATTGTGTGCATATCCTATGAAAATACAGTCCACCGTTTTAGGACCAATTTTCACTGCTTTAGGCGTAGGTACGGCTACCTTCGCCAAACACCCCCACATTCGCAAATGTTGGTACGAAGGCGTCTTTCCTTTCCATAACTCATATGGAGTTTTATTCATTTTCTTTCGAGGTATCCTATTTAATAGGTAGTTACTCGTTAAGATAGCTTCGTCCCACATATTTGGCGATAGACCTGAACTCAGTAACATCGCATTCATCATCTCTTTTAATGTGCGATTCTTTCGTTCGGCCACTCCGTTTGATTGAGGTGAATACGGGGCGGTCAATTCATGGACAATACCATGTTCCACACAGAAGTTCCCAATTGGCGCTTCGTATTCTCTACCTCGATCACTTCTCAATCTTTTAATTTTCTTACCGAGTTGCGTTTCAACTTCGGTTTTGTAGAGAACGAATTTCTCTAATGCTTCGTCTTTGCCCTTAAGCAAATAAACATAGCAATATTTGGTGCAATCGTCAATAAATGTTATAAAATATGTATTGCCACCACGTGTTTGAATGTATTTCAAATCACATAAATCGCTATGAATTAATTCAAGCGGTTCGGTACTTCTTGCTACCGAGGGGAAAGACGATCTCGTCATTTTTGCTTCAACGCAAATTTCACATTTATGTTTCGAATTAATTTCGAATGTTGGAATATGGTCCATGTTAATTAATCGACGTATCGATTCAAAATTAACGTGACCTAATCTACCGTGCCACAAATTGGAAGATTCAAGCAAGTAAACGGAAGAACGTTTTTCATTCTCATTTACAATAGTCATTACATTCAGTTTGAACAAACCATCACAGGCATAGCCTTTACCAACAAACACACCCGACTTAGACAATATCACTTTGTCAGATTCAATAATAATACGAAAACCGTGTTTGTTCAACAAGAATCCCGATATAAGGTTCTTGCGAATTTCCGGTACATACAACACGTCTTTCAGCGTTAGTATTTTTCCGGACGTCATCTTGAGCAACACGCTTCCTTTTCCCTCGACGGTAGCAGCAGCCGAGTTACCCATGTAGATCTTTTCTCCTTCAACCGGCTCACAAGTAGAGAAGAATCTACGGTTCGTGCACACATGACGTGTAGCACCGGTATCGATCCACCATTCTTGTGGATTCGACCCAATCATGTTTACCTCCGAAACGACAGCAACAAGATCTAAATCATCGACACCCTTAGTGATGTCTTTTACCATGTTCGCCTCGTTGTTCCTTTTAGGGAAACGACAGTCCGACGACTTATGGCCCAATTTCCCGCAGTTGAAGCATTTTCCCTTGAACTTATAGTTCGGCTTTGACACGCCTCCGGTCGCTCCAAGTTTCGCCTTGGGTTTAACCGGACCTTTGCCCTTTTTAGAGCCATGCTCCACCACGTTTACCTTTGGTTCGGATGAGTTCGACACTCTCTTCTCCGACCGCTTGTTGTCTTCTTCGATTCGAAGTCTGACAATCAAGTCCTCCAAAGACATCTCTTTGCGCTTATGCTTGAGATAGTTTTTGAAGTCTTTCCAGCTCGGGGGCAGCTTCTCAATGATAGCCGCAACTTGGAAAGATTCACTCAGAACCATTCGTTCTGCATGGATCTCGTGCAAGATCAACTGGATCTCCTGCACCTGACTGATCACAGTCTTGGAATCGACCATCTTATAATCAAGGAACCGTCCGACAACAAATTTCTTTGTGCCGGCATCCTCAGTTTTATATTTCCGGTCTAACGATTCCCACAATTCCTTAGCCGTAGCGACCGCACCATACACGTTGTACAGAGTATCGCTTAGGGCATTCAGAATATAATTACGACACAGGAAATCAGAGTGTTTCCATGCATCAACAGCGATCACGACCTCAGCGTTCGTCTCGCCGTCGTTCACCTTAGGCTCGACTTCTTTCAGGTATGTTGCTAGGTTCAGCGTGGTGAGGTAGAAGAGCATCTTCTGTTGCCATCTTTTGAACGTCGAGGCTGTCCCCGTAATTTCTCCGGCTTCTCCAGGTGGTTGACCGGTACGTTTGGCTTCGTAACCACAGGTATGGCAGTGGGGATAAAAGTATTAGGGAGAACGTCAATGTTTTCATCGTTTCCCGTAGATTCTTGGTTGTTGAGGAAGTCCACGTAGTCTGACATCTTTGCGGGATCGTCGATCTATTTTAAGATTGTTGACCGGGAAAGAAAAGAAAAGAAAAAAAAAATATTCGAAGATTGTGTAGCACACAATTTCCTTAAATAGATTCGCTCCCTCACGTATGTGCTAGAGGTTTTTTACGAGCGTCTATTTCCCAGGATACTTCGAAAACACGGTGTTCGTTTAGCACAAAAACGACACCGACTACGAACGGAATAAGAATTATAGCAGAACTAATTTTGAGAGATATTATATGTTTCTTTCTCTTATTTTTCTTATTAATTTTGTTGTGTCTTTTCCTTAGAATTAATGGCCTATTTATAGCCAAAATTTTGTAATAAAAAATAATTTTTTTTTTTTAATATGATGGAATCACACGTTAGTTTTGAGTTGAAGAGTGGTTAAAAAACCACTCATTTTGAAAGCCACCAATCCCAACTTCTAGAAGTTGGGCCTTCTAGAAGTTGGGCCTATTGGGCCAAAACCGAAGCCCGATAGCTTAGTTTGAAAGCCCAAAGCCCAAACCAAAGCCCAATAGCTTAATTTAAAAACCCAAATTCTCATTCAAATAAATACTTTACAAAATTAAATTATCTAACAGTTTGTTTGCAGTTTGCTTAAAAAGGGTAGATAATTTTCTCATGCTTTGTAAATTGTAACGGCAAGGACAAGGAAATTAACTATAGGACCACTTCGTTTGATCTTATCTTGTGGTTTATGTTTTGGCTTAGATTTGCTGCTGCAAATGATATATCTGAAACTAGAGCTGAAAGTTTGGGCCGCGGCCCATGGGCTAGCCCGGCCCGACCCGATAAATATCGGGTTTGGGCCTAAATTTCATCAGCCCGATAAATAATCGGGCCCATTGGCCCGGCCCATTAGGCCCGGCAGGCTAACGGGCCACGGGCCAAAAAACCCGACGGGCTGCGGGCCAAACCCGGCCCGTTAGTTGTATGTGTTTTTTAAAAAATTTCTATATATAATGTTTATAAAATTCAATTATAATATTAATATAATTCAATTTGATATGTAAAAAATAATATTTTTGATAAATTTATGGGATATAAAATTTTTATAACTATATATTTGCAATATTGGGTATAATAATAGTATAAAATATAAGTATTTTTGAAAAAAATAAAAGATTTTGAAATAAAAAATTTAAAAAAAAAAACTAAAAAATTAGGCCCGTTAGCCCGACGGGCTGGCCCGGCCCATGACATAATGGGTTTGGGCCGAAGAATATTAGGCCCATTAAATTTCGGGCCAGCCCGACCCGACCCGATAAAAATCGGCAGCCCGCTATATTCGGGCCGGGCGGGCCGGCCCGCCCATTATTTCAGCCCTATCTGAAACTAAAATAATAGGATATTGGATATGATATGAAGAACTTGCACTATCATAGATAGCTGCAAAAATATCGAAAAATCAATCCAAAGATTCAATATATATATCCTTGGCGAAGTCTAAGAGATCAATCCAAAAACTTTCTCTTCGAGTCGAACCACCTCTTCTTCTAACACAATTACTTCAGCTAAAAGCTCGATGATCTGCGCACGAAGTTGTTGTAATATAATTCAAATTTAAACTGCCATTACATATTTTATTTTAATTGGCAATGTGTTACCCTCGGGATTTCTCGCTAACGGTAAAATAATAGTAACGGTAAGATAACCCGCGAATTGGTGGTACGAAGGGGGTAGAATTGATGATTAGAACGGGTTTGAAGGCAAGCGGGAGAAGCAGGGCTGGACGCGTCCTCGGGCTGAACCCGAGGAAGCGTTGCCTGGCGAAGATAGGGAACGACTCTGAAGAAGGGAAGAACGCCCGACAAGGCTAGCCCGAGGGAAATGGAGGCGCAGGCTCGATCACTGGGCTAGAAGTCTTTGAGGGCGGTGGACCTGGCCCGCGCGCCAGCGCCGTAGCCCAAGGACGAAGGCCCGATCAAGGAACGACTCTGAGAAGCTAAGGGATGCCCGATCAAGGCAGTTAACGAGAAGAGTAGGAAGGAAGAACGTGGGATCGTGGGAAGGACCACGTTGCTGTCGTGAGGCTCGCGAGAAAGGCGGGTCAGGATGAGGAATGGGTCCAGGCGAAGAGGATCTAAGGTTAGTATAAATAATGACGGTTGGTTCATTATCCAGAGAGGCTTTCTGAAAAACAAAGAATTAATCTACGAGCCAACACACCTATTTCTCATCCACTTTCTGACTTAAGCATCGGAGGGGCTACGCCGGCACCAACCCCGGCCCCCTTCTGACGTGTTTTCGAGTTTTTGGTGTTAGGTTCGACGGAGGTAATCGAAGGAGAACGAGAGACTCGCGCCAGGAGAGTTGCGAGGGAAGAACAGCCACTTTAAGTCGCCGTAATCAGGAGGTCGTTTTACGCGGTCCACATCAATTGGCGCCGTCTGTGGGACGATATATTAGTAACATGGTGGACACTGCAAACGACATTCAACCGCCACCGATGGAAGAAGTGCTGGTGACTGAGTGGACGGAGGAGAACCAAGAAGAGACACACAAAGATGATCAAAACGAGCTGGGGAAATTGAGAGCAGAGGTGGAAATGTTAAGAGCAGAGCGAACGCGGAGAACTCGCGTGGAATCACCACCGCGACAGGAGACTGAGGAGGAGGAGGCAGAGCGGTTGCGACGTGAGGAAGAGCACGCTCGGGCCAAAGAACAAGAAAAGGAGACAGAGGAAAAAACATTGAGGGCGGAAATCAACATCCTGCGGGCCGAGAAGAAGAGAGCGTTGGAGGAAAGACAGATTGTGGAATGGGAACGAATGAAGGAAGAAATCCAGAGGTTGAAGGAACTGGCCAATCCGCAAGTGCCCCTCCCTATTAAACGGGGCTCTCCCTTCTCGGAGGAGATCCTTCGGGCCCCTTTACCGAATAACTTCAGGTTTCCAGATATGAACCGTTATGACGGGTCGGGACCCCCCGAAGATCACCTGGCCAGCTTCGATGGGAATGCTGCGTTATACCAATTGGGAGACGCCATTAAATGCCGAGTGTTCGCTACCACCTTCGCGAAGGGAGCCCAACAGTGGTTCACCATGCTGCCTGCGGGGGAGATTCATAGCTTTGAGGACTTCACTCGGGCCTTTTTAAGACAATTCTCGAGCAGCCGCAGGAGACCTTTCTCAGCTGTAAATTTGCTGAACATGAAACAGGGAGATCAGGAGAGTCTCCGAGACTACCTAAAGCGATTCAATCGGACTATGATGGAAGTCCCGACTGCAACTCCAGACCTGTTGATCGGAGCTTTCCACAACGGGTTGAAAGAAGGAGACCTCTACCGGTCGTTGTGAAAAAGTACCCGACCACCGTAGAAGACCTGATAGTCAGGGTGGAAAAGTACGTAAGGGTGGAAGAGGCACACAAATTCAAAAAAGGGGATAAGAAGAGAGCGATCGGGACGGTGGAGGTTGCACGAGAGCCAGCCCGTCCACTTGAATCAAAGGAGGAAAATTCCCGAGGGGAGGTTCAAGGGAGATCCCGACCAAGTTATATTCAGTGGAGGATGAGTAAAGCTCGAGCATTGGAAATTTGCGAGGAAAGATACTCCATTGGAAGGCCAGCTAGAAGTAAAGAAGGACTCCGGAATCCCGTTTCGAAATCATACTGTGAGTTTCATCGGGAGTACGGCCACACGACGGAGGCCTGTTTTCACCTTAACGACGAGCTCGAGAGAATCATCGCGGCCAATCCTGAGGCCCGGGCCGAGTTGGTGGTGGGTGGAGAAGCAAGCGCCCCGCGAAAGTACTTTAGAAGGGAATATGAGCAGAAACCATGGAAGAATCAGGCATATGCGAATGACAGACCGCGGGGCAGGTTTCATGCTTCTCCCGAGCGGAGGCCAGTTGACCAACGGTCGGGGAGTAGAGCCAATCCAGAACGAAGAAATGATCGACGGAGCCCGGAACGCCCCCGAGAGCCTGCCGGGGCACCTTTACCCCGCGCAGGATCAATATGATATCTGGAGGACCCGCAATCGGGGATTCAAACAGAGCCAGAAAAGCAGAAGTAAGGAAACTTGAAAGTCTGGGAGTGACATCGGTAAGAAGGCGATCGGGACCCACCATTTCCTTTGGGCCCGAGGACTTTCATGGAGGAGACGACGCGCATGAAGACGCCCTGGTCATTCGGGCCGAAATAGCAAATCATGATATAGGCCGAGTCTTTGTCGACAATGGGAGCTCAGTGAACATTATTTTCAAAGAGACCTTGGACCAGATGGAATTGGGAGAGTATCGAATGAACCCTGTGGAGACGGCGTTATTCGGGTTCACAGGGCACGCCATCGAAGCAGTAGGACTGATCCAGTTACCATTAACCTTGGGGTCGAGGAAACTGAAGAAGACCCGAATTGCCCCCTTCCTGGTCGTCGATATGTCCTCCTCTTACAACGCCATCCTGGGGCGTCCAGCGCTCAGCTCCTTCTCGGCGATCGCCTCGGCCCTGCATCAAAAAATGAAATTTCCGGTAGGGGACCAAGTAGGGGAAGTACTCGGAGATCGGAAGATAGCGCGAAGATGCTATGTCGAGGAAGTAAGGATCGAATTAAAATCGTTGAAAAGCCGACGGGGTAGCCACCCTACAAGTCGAGGAGCCTTCTATGCTATACATGCCCTTCAGGAAGCGGGAACTGAGGGCGAATTAGAAGAAGTCGTGATCAGACCTCCATCGGGAACGGTCAAGATTGCTCGAGACCTATCCCCCAAGCTAAAGGCCGACCTCGTCGGGCAGCTGAAAGAAACGAAGATGTGTTCGCCTGGTCGGCGAATGAGCTCACCGTAATACCGAGGAGTGTAATGGAGCATCGGCTAAACATCTCTCCCACGGTTAGGCCAGTCTTCCAGAAAAAGAGACATCTCGGAGCACAAAAGGACGCGATAGTTAAGGAACAAGTAGGGGACCTCCTGAAAGCAGGGTACATTCGGGAAATACAATTTCCGACCTGGCTGTCAAATGTGGTGTTAGTCCCCAAGTCGGCGGAAAAATGGCGCATGTGCGTCGACTTCCGAGACTTGAACAAAGCATGTCCGAAGGATTGCTATCCCCTGCCACGCATCGACCAGTTAGTAGACTCAACAGCCGGACATGAGCTTTTGTGCTTCCTAGACGCTTTCCAAGGCTATCATCAGATCGGGTTAGCCGAGGAGGACCAACCTAAAGTCAGCTTCATCACCTCGGAAGGAACCTTTTGTTACGTGGTCATGCCGTTCGGATTGAAGAACGCGGGGGACACTTATCAGAGACTAATGGATCGGATCTTCGAGGCCCAGATTGGACGGAATATAGAAGTTTATGTGGATGATATCCTGATCAAGTCCAAGACAGAAGAAAGCTTCTCGGGAGATCTCCGCGAAACTTTCTCCACGGCCCGAAGGTATGGCTTGAAGTTAAACCCTGCTAAATGTACGTTCGGGGTCCGCTCAGGAAAGTTCTTAGGGTATATGGTCACCCGATCCGGTATTGAGGCCAATCCCGATAAGGTAAAGGCCATCTCTGACATGATTTCCCCGAAGAATCTCAATGAGGTCCAGAGGCTGACGGGTAGGATCACGGCCCTATCCCGATTTATTTCTCGATCGGCCGAAAGAAGTATGCCATTTTTCAAAGTGTTGAGAAAGGTTAAGGACTTCGAGTGGACACCTGAATGCGAAAAGGCTTTTCAAGAGTTGAAGGAATACTTGAAGGAGCTGCCGGTGTTAAACAAGCCAACGCCCGGGGAGGAACTTATTGTCTATCTCTCGACGACCCTCGGGCAGTCGGCTCCGTGATTGTTCGAGAAGATGAGAAGGTGCAGAAGCCAGTTTACTTTGTCAGTCATCTCCTGAAGGGCGCGGAGGTTCGGTACACTCCTCAAGAAAAATTGCTATTGGCCTTGGTGGTCACAGCCAGGAGATTGAGGCCTTATTTCTTATCACATCCGATCATAGTGCTCACCAATAGCCCGTTGGGGGTAATCGTGACTCGACCAGACATCTCGGGAAGATCGATTAAGTGGGTAACCGAGCTAGGAGAATACGATATCCAGTTTCGTCCCCGAGTTGCCATCAAAGCCCAGGCTCTGGCCGATTTCATCGTCGAGATGGCGGAAGAAGAACCAACCGAGATGTGGAAGATCTATGTAGATGGCTCATCTTGTCAATACGGTAACGGTGTCGGGCTAGTGATCATCTCACCCTGGGGCGAAGAAACCAGCTTGGGAGTAAGGCTGGACTTCCGAGCCTCTAACAACGAAGTTGAATATGAAGCTCTCTTGCTCGGGATGAAGACGGCGATAAGGATGGGCGTGACCCGAGTGACCCTATATTCGGATTCACAGCTGGTAGTTCGACAAACTGGGGGAAATTTCGCTATCAAAGAGGACAGATTAGCAGAGTATGCGAAGTCTTTTGAAAGGTTAAAGGAGAAGTTTGAGGAGGTTAAGGTGGAACTCATCAACAGGAAGGAGAATGAAAAGGCGGATAGAATCGCCAAGTGGGCTAGTGCATTGAATGTGCCTGAAAGAGGGGTTAAAGTGGAACGAGCACCCCAGATCCACCAGATCGAGGAAATGAGAGAACTAGAACCCGAAGACTGGCGATACAATATCTGTCGTTATCTCGAGAAACAGGCCTTGCCCGAGGACAGGATCCAGGCTAGGGTAACGCAAAGAAGGGCGGGTCGTTTTACCCTCATAGACGGAATCTTGTACAAAAGGTCTTATTCGGGCCCCTTGTTGAGGTGCTTATCAAAGGAAGAGGCCGAGGAAGCCATGATAGACATCCATGAAGGAAGTTGCGGGAACCACATTGGGGGGAGAGCCCTGGCCAGGAAGGCGATGCTTGCGGGCTTCTTCTGGCCTACCATGAGGACAGACTCGATTAGGGTAGTCCGAAGCTGTCTCAGGTGCCAGAAACACGCAAACTTACAAAGGGCACCGGCGGAAATGATGAAGGCTGTGATATCAGCCTGTCCATTCGATCAGTGGGGCCTAGACATAGTCGGGCCGTTTGAAGGCAATGCCTCACAGAAGAGATTCCTCCTAGTTGCGATTGACTATTTCTCCAAGTGGGTAGAAGCAGAAGCCTTGTCGAGGATTACCGAAGCTGCGGTGATCGCCTTCCTGTGGAAGAATATCTTGTGCCGGTTCGGTATCCCGAGGAGGTTGATAAGCGATAATGGGAGACAGTTCAGCGGGCGCAAGCTAAAAGAATGGTGCGAGGGATATGGAATTGAGCAGATATTCACCTCGGTGGCCTACCCGCAGAGTAATGGTCAGGTGGAAGTAACTAACCGAACGATCGTCCAAGCATTGAAGGTGCGACTAGACGGATTGAAAAGAGCCTGGTTCAATGAGCTACAAAGCGTACTTTGGTCCTATCGGACCACTCCTCGAGCAGGAACAAAGGAGACCCCCTTTAGCTTAGTGTATGGAAGCGAAGCGGTATTACCTGTGGAAATAGGCCAGGAAAGCGCTAGAGTTATAGGATATTCGGGGGAGAATGACCAGCTCCGTGCCGATGAGCTGGATCTGATCGAGGAAGGGAGGCAGAAGGCTGCGCTTAGGATGGCAGCCTATCAGAGGAAGATCACCCGAGCTTACAATCGAAAGGTGTGCTTGAGAAGGTTTGAGGAAGGAGAGCTCGTCATGAAGGAAGTACAACACAAAGGGGAGCGAGGGAAGTTAGACCCCAAGTATGAGGGACCGTACAAGGTGATCAAGAAGGCTGGAGAAGCCGCTTACTACCTGGAAGACTTGGAGGGGAAGAAGTTGGAAAGACCGCACAACGCCCGGCATTTGAAGAAGTATTACCCGTGAGATGTCCTCGGGATCGCATTTTATTATCTTAATTGCCTATCGCATCTATGCTTCACATATTTCCTTAATTAGGGAGTCTTAGTAGTACAAGTCGTCTGTCTTTGTTTCCGAACATTCATGTTTTTAATGAAGTTATATATGTCCGAAAGAGAGAATGAAAAGAAGAAAAGTCCTCGGATGAGGCACGATCGCCCGAAAGGGTGAAGAAAATCGCCGAATGAAAAGAAGAAAAGTCCTCGGATGAGGCACGATCGCCCGAAAGGGTGAAGAAAATCGCCGAATGAAAAGAAGAAAAGTCCTCGGATGAGGCACGATCGCCCGAAAGGGTGAATAAAATCGCCGAACGAAACAGAAGAAAAGTCCTCGGATGAGGCACGATCGCCCGAAAGGGTGAAGAAAATCGTCGAATGAAAAGAAGAAAAGTCCTCGGATGAGGCACGATCGCCCGAAAGGGTGAATAAAATCGCCGAATGAAAAGAAGAAAAGTCCTCGGATGAGGCACGATCGCCCGAAAGGGTGAAGAAAATCGCCGAATGAAAAGAAGAAAAGTCCTCGGATGAGGCACGATCGCCCGAAAGGGTGAAGAAAATCGCCGAATGAAAAGAAGAAAAGTCCTCGGATGAGGCACGATCGCCCGAAAGGGTGAATAAAATCGCCGAACGAAACAGAAGAAAAGTCCTCGGATGAGGCACGATCGCCCGAAAGGGTGAAGAAAATCGCCGAATGAAAAGAAGAAAAGTCCTCGGATGAGGCACGATCGCCCGAAAGGGTGAATAAAATCGCCGAACGAAACAGAAGAAAAGTCCTCGGATGAGGCACGATCGCCCGAAAGGGTGAAGAAAATCGCCGAATGAAAAGAAGAAAAGTCCTCGGATGAGGCACGATCGCCCGAAAGGGTGAAGAAAATCGCCGAATGAAAAGAAGAAAAGTCCTCGGATGAGGCACGATCGCCCGAAAGGGTGAATAAAATCGCCGAATGAAAAGAAGAAAAGTCCTCGGATGAGGCACGATCGCCCGAAAGGGTGAATAAATCGCCGAACGAAACTGAAGAAAAGTCCTCGGATGAGGCACGATCGCCCGAAAGGGTGAAGAAAATCGCCGAATGAAAAGAAGGAAAGTCCTCGCATGAGGCACGATCGCCCGAAAGGGTGAATAAAATCGCCGAACGAAACTGAAGAAAAGTCCTCGGATGAGGCACGATCGCCCGAAAGGGTGAAGAAAATCGCCGAATGAAAAGAAGAAAAGTCCTCGGATGAGGCACGATCGCCCGAAAGGGTGAATAAAATCGCCGAACGAAACTGAGGAAAAGTCCTCAAATGAGGCACGATCATCCAGAAGGGTGAGGAAAATCGCCAAATGAACATAAGGGAAGGTCCCGGGGTAGGGCTTGACCACTCGGGAGGACGGATAAAACTCATGAAAATAAACGAGAAGGAATGTGATCCTGAGGAATAGAATCGTCGAGGAGGAGGAGATCATTGGTCGGTGTCAAGACAGACCCACACAAGGATACCGCAATGATACTTAATAATAAAAGTAATAGTCCCGGACACGAATACGGAAAAATACATAAGAAATAACATAGAAGAAAATAAAAGAACGTCTATCGTCTCATCTCCCGGGCATAGGGCGTCCCATGGTGGCGAATCCTCGAGGAGGGGAGGGTCTCATTATCGTGAGGGACCCTCCTACGTCTGGACGCCGAGATCCCGCCTGATAGGGAGAAGTTACGTGGCGGAGGGCGAACCCGATCGTTTCTTCCTCGGGTCCCCAAGAAGATGCCTTGGTTCTCAGCATATGAACCAGCTAACGACTCCTTCAGCTCGGCTATTTGCCGATCTTTCTCGCCCAAGAAAGTGGTTAATCGGGCACAAGCCTCTTCGTAATATTGAAGTAGGGCGCGCTGTTGGGTATAACGCCGAAGTCCCTCGCAAGAAAGTGAATAAGACTAAGGAAGAAAAGTCAGGAAAAGGATAAAGAAAGAGGTGAGTTACTCAGTAAAGGTTGGCATCACTGACCCGACTCTCACTTAAAGCCCACCAATCCCAAAAGCTGGAATCCGGGAACTTCGCCAGACGCCGCTTCTCGTCGGGCTCCAAGAATTTCTCCATAAACTGACGAGAGGAAGCACCGTCGGCTTCCAAAAGGAAACAAGGTGAGGGGTGAGATCCCCCCAAGGAAGACGCTCCCCGTGGGAGGGGGGCCATGACGACTTGGCCTTCCCGGCGTGGAAAGTCCGCGTCCGCGTTTGAAGGGAAACCTGTTGCCTCCTCCCATAAATCCCAAAGAGGGCGTGACGAGGGCTCTAGGTTGCGATGACTCCTAGGTTGAAGAGGTGCCATCCTGGGATTTATCAGCAAGCTAAGATATACAAAGCCCAGAAGATAAGGAAAAACAGATGTGTGGCGAGCTTAGAAAGGAAAAAGAGTGTAAAGTACCAAGTGAGGTAGGCGAAGTAACCTCGGGGAAATAAATTCAGTGATACTCAAGGAGAAGGGTAGAACCCAGGTACACATGTGCCGCTTTTATAAGGGGGTAAACCCGGAAAAGTCAGACTGTTAAGGGGGTCAGATTTTGGGAATTTGAAGTTCAAAATTTAAAGTGAGGAATACGAGGATTAAGAGTGGGAGGACCGTTGGATAACGGCTCATAGAGAGTCCGGATAAAGGGGAATGTCGAACAAGCGATCGAGCACAGTTCGTGGGAGACATGGCCCGATCATGGGGGAAGAGGCCCGACGAGGTACCATGGCTAAAGAAATTCAGAGGCACGTGGTAATTCTGTTTTATAATGTTAGGAAATTCATAGAAGAAGGAAAGACATAGGCGCGCGAGGAGAAGATGCGTGCGAGGAGAACCATTATGATACGCCGAAGAAAACTACTAAGTACATTGTTACAGAGTCAAAACAAGGAAATACATAGACAAAAGGAAAAAGACATATAGGTCAGAAAAAGAAAAAGACAAAGAGGAGAAAGTTGATCAACACGAGCAGATATTTTTAGGGTGGGGCGGCCGAACCGGCCTGAGTTGAATCCCCGACGCCTGCTTCAATTTCAGCTACCACTGACCCGACCACTGTGGCGAGATGCTCTTCCTCCTGTGAGGTAGCTTTAGGAGCCTCTTCAACTGTTTCGCCCGGGATCACATGCTCGGGTCTAGGTGGAAGGTCCTCGACAGGGGGTTCGGAGATCTTCTCGAGAGGTTCGGGAGCATCTTCATTCTCCTCACTCGAAGGAGTGGAGACCATCTCCTCCAGAGCGACGTTTGCGGAACCTCCTCGGGCCACGAGGTCGGGGGGGTATCCTCCGGAGGGACACTCAGCGAGAGCTCGATCGACGTCTAGCCAATCGAGCTTCCATTTGTAACCTATGCCCGCCGCCCGAAGCTGATGGACACATCCCCAAAAGCCGTGCTGGAAATACTCGACCACCTGCCGCCCGTATGAAGTTCGGGGCAAATAGTCCCGAGCAATGCTCTCCTCCAACTCGCGGAAGTTGTTCTCCGCCTCCCCCCGAGCCTCCCTCTCTTTAAGCAAATCTTTCCTTATCTTCTCCGATCCCGTGCGAGCCTCCTTGGACACCTTCTTCAATTCCTCCTCTTTCCGTTTGAGCTCCTCTTGAAGTCGAGTTACCTCGTCCTTCAACTTCGCCTCAGAGTGGGTCAGTTCGATGCAATCTTCGTGCATGAAGAGCATCCTTTCTAAAGCCTCGGCGGCGCAAGCAAAGCCCTGGCACATGAAGGAATAAGAGAAATGAGGAAAATAAGAAGAAACATGCCGAGGAATGAAAAGAGTCGCGAAGAATAGGGAGCTCATACCTGGCCTAAGTGTTGGGCGAAGAGTGGAAAGAACTCTCGGGGCTGTAGTCCCGACAGGTAGGAACGGTTGGCCTCAGAGCGGAAACCCCGCATATACTCCACACACTGCGCCCCCCGAGGGCGATGGAAATAATCCGGTTGGTCGGGGGTATCGACGGGAGCCGGGGAGGCCTCTCCCGAGCCTGAGCCTGTCTGAGCACTGGTCTTGACTTTCTTGCTCGAGGGACGGCTGGAAGTGGCAGTAGCCTTCCTTTTAGGAGCTGCTTTGGGAGAACCCGAAGAACCAGCAGAGGTCTTGGCCTTCCCCTTGTTAAGGGCTCGAGTGACTGAGGCTGGTTGGGGGGCCTGCGAGGAGCCACCTTCTTTCATCTCCCGAGAAATCTTGAGCAAATCGGCAAGATCCATGAGCGAGTCTGATAAGGAAAAAATAGAAAGCTCGGTCAGAAATAAAAGTAGGAAAAAGGGGAGAATTCAAGAAGATATACCTAAGTCATCTACCGCTAAACCCTTGGAACAATAACCAAAGTGACAGAGGACATCATCCTTGACGAGCTCGGGAGCACTAAAGCTCCGCTCCCCGAGCATCTCCATGAATCTCTCAACTTCTGAACTGGAAGCAGCGGGGAGAGGAGTAGATATGGATACAGCGTCAGGCCAGGCGTCGATGGTGTCATTTTCGGGGCTTCCCTCATGAGATCGGACATAGAAGAATTTCTTCATCCATCCCTTATGAGAAGAGGGATTCCCGAGAAGAAATTCCCTAGAGGCGATGGAAGAGAAAAAGAATTTGCCAGTCTCTTTTTGGTTTATCTTCAAGAAAGATAGGAGAAGGGGAAGAGACAGGGGAATCTGAAAATGCTCGATAAGAATAGCGAGGGACAGCAAGAGGCTATAAGAATTGGGAGTTAGTTGGCTAGGAGAAATTTGGTGATAATTACAGAGCTCGGCTATAAAAGGGGCGAGAGGGAGGCGAAGACCCATATCCAATTGATCCAAGAAAAACGTATGGAAACCCTCGGGAGGGCCACTGATCACATCCCGAGGCCCGGGAATTCGAACCTCGAATTCGGGATTTAGGCCTGCCCGATCAACGATAGTAGGGATGTGGGAGGCCCGAAGAGAGGACACGTTCACCTCGTGCCAGGGAAGCTTGACTTCTTCGCGAAATTCTTCCATTTGAGAGGTCTTCTCGGACAGAGCTCGAAGAAAAGCTTTTTGCTCGAGTACCCTATACGCTGAGGGGGGTGAAAAATATCCAAGTCAGGGTAATTATTCAGGGTTTCCAGGGCGTCGAGAAAGGAAATGAAAAGCGAAGAAGAAGAAGAAGAAGAAGAAGAAGAAGAAGAAGAAGAAGAAGCGGCGATTCTGGCCCATCTGGGTATGAAAACGGAATCGGACGGTGGGAGGATGAAGTTGCAGGGTAGCTCATGAGGAGGGAAGGCAAAATCCTAGAACCAAAACCCTAAAAACAACTAATGGGGAGAACGCAGAGGAAAATGGCGAAAAGAAAGGGAAGGCGAAAAGCTTAAAGTGAGAAGAGGAAATCAAAACAGAGAAAAACGGAGAAGACGAATAGCGTAGGAGAGAACGACTTACCAGTAACGGCGGCGGAGAAGATGATTGATGCGGGCGGAAAAGACACCGATTAAGAGATTAAGGGTTGAAGCGCCGGAAGCTTTCTGCGAGATGAGAGAGAAGGGAAAGATGAAATGAGAAGAAGAAAGCCGAAAACCCTAAAGGGAAGAGGGAAAAGGCACGAAAAACGAGGAAAAAGGAAAAAAGAAGAAAAAGAAATAAAAAGGGGGAAGTGAGTGAAGAGACGTCGAACTTCTTTAAGAGAGCCACGTGGCGAAGCTGACCTAGTCGTGACGAGATAGGGCGGCAATTTTCCCGCCCAGAGGAAAATACGACGTGGCATAAGGAGAAGGTGTTAAGGGAGAAGGAAAGGGCATCAACACCCGAAAAGGTTCTCGGGGAAGACCACAATACCTTTCGATCGATTATTTTTACCGATAGCTAACGTCCAAATACTCGTTACACTCTTTTTGGACTATTTTAGGGGGGGACTATTGTTACCCTCGGGATTTCTCGCTAACGGTAAAATAATAGTAACGGTAAGATAACCCGCGAATTGGTGGTACGAAGGGGGTAGAATTGATGATTAGAACGGGTTTGAAGGCAAGCGGGAGAAGCAGGGCTGGACGCGTCCTCGGGCTGAACCCGAGGAAGCGTTGCCTGGCGAAGATAGGGAACGACTCTGAAGAAGGGAAGAACGCCCGACAAGGCTAGCCCGAGGGAAATGGAGGCGCAGGCTCGATCACTGGGCTAGAAGTCTTTGAGGGCGGTGGACCTGGCCCGCGCGCCAGCGCCGTAGCCCAAGGACGAAGGCCCGATCAAGGAACGACTCTGAGAAGCTAAGGGATGCCCGATCAAGGCAGTTAACGAGAAGAGTAGGAAGGAAGAACGTGGGATCGTGGGAAGGACCACGTTGCTGTCGTGAGGCTCGCGAGAAAGGCGGGTCAGGATGAGGAATGGGTCCAGGCGAAGAGGATCTAAGGTTAGTATAAATAATGACGGTTGGTTCATTATCCAGAGAGGCTTTCTGAAAAACAAAGAACTAATCTACGAGCCAACACACCTATTTCTCATCCACTTTCTGACTTAAGCATCGGAGGGGCTACGCCGGCACCAACCCCGGCCCCCTTCTGACGTGTTTTCGAGTTTTTGGTGTTAGGTTCGACGGAGGTAATCGAAGGAGAACGAGAGACTCGCGCCAGGAGAGTTGCGAGGGAAGAACAGCCACTTTAAGTCGCCGTAATCAGGAGGTCGTTTTACGCGGTCCACATCACAATGATTAACAGTAAGAGCCAAGAGTTCGAGTTGTTCTTACATCAGATGGAAGGTAAAGAGGGAGACGAGGGAGAGAACCTAGTGGCCTCGTAAAAGCTCTTTCTAGTGCTCGGCGAACATTTTCCTCGTGCCTTAGTCTCTTCTTTAGCTTATCCACCTAAAAGAAAACCATAATACATATATCATGAATTTCGACATGTAAATGTAAGATTAAATATGCTTCCCATACATCTTCTTGTAATGCGATCTTACGCTCTTTGATCGAGCCTCGATGAGTTATTGTTGTACTTCGTTTTGAGGTGTTCATCGTTCTGCCAATTAAGAAATGAAAAGGGCCAAAATCTTCATTACCATGTATACAACTCCATGAAAGTATCTACGTGCAGTAAATAAGGGAATAAGAGAGATTAAGAAAGAACGAATTCGTAAGCAAAGACCACACCGAAGACATATTGAACAAAACTCATTCCCACCTCTCGAAATATAGAGAGTTATAAGAAAACTGAGCTCTGACAGTTGTTGGGATTTACTACATTCCCAGGCTTTTGCAATATTTCTTGATCTGTGTGAAACTTATCAGGTGTAATATGGAGTTCTGTAAGGGAGTTCTTGAAGCTGATTTGATGGCCGAAGTATTTATGTTTGAGCTTGAGAGAGAAGATGGTGAGATGGGCTACAACTGTGCCATGTCATCAGCATATACGATAGTTGTATGTAAGAAATTAAATTGATATTGATTTGACTAGCTAGTATTTCTTTTGGCAAGATCAATAATAGATTAAGATATTTCATCTACTCTGTGACATAGTTAGTTGTCTCTTGTCTAGATGGTCCCTAAATGATCCTATTTATTTATTAAATAGTCAGATACCTCTATGATGATGATTGCTTTGTCGTATTTCGGTCACAGATTACGATATTCTGATGTTATTCTTCTCGACTCCACGCCCATTTCCTTCATTGTGCGTTCGAACGTACTTCTTTTTGTGGGTAAAAATTGTTATTGTAGTTGCTAAGAATCAATAAGCACCAAATATGGCTAAATGGAAACCTCGGACGCACCGAAGGACTGGAATCGCCGGTTCCAACGAACTTTTACCGCTACGGCAGGTAACGTCAAACTGTCGATGACCGTTAATTCCTCGTTTTTTAGCGACTTTGATCGATACAACACGATTTCTTAAAATGTAATAACAAACTAAATAAGCCCAATCCCCCATTTGACTCTGCCCAAACTGGACCTTGGGCAGCCCAGAAAAGAGTGGTGATTATTATGAAAAAATTACCTGCTTTTTTAAATCCTTTTTTGCTCTTCGTTTCGACAAATAATGGGTGAGAATTTCTAACACAGTTCGTCGACCTGGGCAGCGATTGAAAAAACATGCTGTGAAGTGTCAAGTTTGCTATTCTTTTTCTAACAATCACTTGAAGAAAAAATTGTATAAGATACGGGATCTAAATGTTCATAGAGAAACATGTTAGAGATATTAGAAACGGCGAAGAAAATCTTATTCGTGAGGAGATTGGGTAGAGTTTCTATTTTATTTTATTTATTTATTCCAATAATATTTAGTAGATAAAGAATAGGTTAGGTAAAAACTCTGTAAAAAGAAAAAGACAATCTTGACGTCCACTTCAAATCCAAATGGGCCACCAAGTTGGAAGTTTCTATTCTTTTTCCTAAATCGAAATGTAATTTATTAATTTGCCTAGTTTTGTGGTACCGCATACACGCACTAAGAAGATGCCAATTGGTGCTTTACTAGTAATAATTGAGAAAAGGAATCAACAAGAAATGAAATATATATTATCAATTGGAAGCCAAGAACCATGTTTTGCGGGGGCATAATGACAGAATATATTTGCGTCTCTAGTAGCCTATGTCGATGTAAGAAAATATATGCGAAAAATAATTTAATATATAGCATGCATGCGAATGATCCTCTGGCAAGATTCTTGCAATATTATTATAGAAGTTGGTAATAAACAAGGTTAAAACTTAAAAAACATGACTGATTCAAACATCAACTTCAATGCTTTTACAACCCATTGTTTTTCTTTAACGCAGGAAAGAGCTGATGATATTTACCAAGTGCATACGAAGCTAGCTAGCTAGCTTTCCTAGTACGAAGTGAAACCTCAAAAACAAGTTGTAACAAATAATCATTGGCCGTACAATATTGATCGTATAGTTGAAGGCTATCTAATGGATCTCTGCAAATATCGATGTTCTTGTTTTATATATTTCTTCACCGAAAGATACCATCCGTTTCTCAAGGAATGTGTTTTCTTGTATCAGACCAATTAATTATGTATATGGTGTGACATCGCATGTAATATAACCAGCTGTTTGTTTACTTCCTTTTTATTTACAATGGCTGTACAAGGATGATATAAATATGCACAAAATATTATTGCAAGAAATACAAAAAAGATTCCTTGCAGAAGGGTTGAAGCATTAACCTCCAATTGGTTAGCTGTGTTACGAGTTTTTGATTTGCATTACAAAGGACGAGGAATTATGCCTATGTTTCTACGGATCTAGAAGAATATACAAGTATATCTGATAAACTGTCGTATACGTTAAAGCCAAAGACCTTACTTTTATATAAAATGGTATTATCGTGTTTTACGACGTATTAAAATACTAATATACAACCTAACTAAATAGCAAATTCCAGCTTCTTTTTGTTCTCTTGTGGCCACGTTTATGCGCCTTAGGTCAATGAAGCGCCTGCTGCTAATTAGTACAGGATAAAGAATATTGAGATATTTTTGGAAAATTCTATATTCTTTTAGGACGTTATGTTTGATGCAAGAAACAAAGGGTTTCTTCGCTGTTTTTTTGTCCACTGCGTATGTCATCTCTTGAACTATTTCGAAAGTTCCTACATTACAAAATACTAATCTTCATTGTTCTCATAACAACAATGGAGAAGTGTACGATCAAGCTTGGGCCTTTTGAACTCTATATAGATGATACCTTCAATAGTACATCGAACAGCTCAAGCTTTTATTGATCCCTTATTCTATATTTCCAACCATCTTTGTCTGTATTCTAACAAGATGCCCTTTTCCTTTCTTCCTTCTGCTATTTATTCCCATGTTTCTTTCTATAACTAATCCTTAGTTCACCTCTCACTTTCTTCATCTCTCTCTATCTTTTATTACGCATATCTCTTGATTCAAAATGTTGACAATGGAGGATGTAGACGAAGAGGAATTTCTAAGCCTTAGACTCTCCATTGCCACAGCTTATAATAGCAACGAAAAGAAAAGGAAAAGAACGTCGGAAATCATCGTACCCTCACACAGCTCTAAACCCTACGACGAGGGAAAAATATTCTTCCTTCTCCAATTAAGGGAACAACAAATGGCGAAACTCGATCGAAACCCTAATAGGCCCGAAGACCAAGAAGACGATCGAAACGGGCTTCGTCTGATCCATCTTCTCCTCATAGTCGCCACCTCAGCGAGCGAACAAAATTACAAAAACGCCCTCCACAACCTCTTCGAACTGTACCGAAAGGCGAGCCCGAGGGGAAATTCTGTCCAAAGGGTCGCAGCTTACTACGCCGACGCAGTTCTTGCGAAGATCCTCACGAGAAAATCTCCGTTCTACGATGCGATAATGAAATTCCCGACGCCCGACGAAGAGTTCTTTGCCTTTGCGCAGATGTACAAAGTCTTGCCTTTGCATCAGTTTGCTCACTTCACTGCAAATCAAGCGATCCTCGAAGCTTTTCAGAAGGAGATCGATTCGAACAACAAGTGCCTCCACGTTGTAGACTTCGACGCTTCTTACGGTTTCCAATGGCCTTGTCTCATGCAATCGTTGTCTGAAATTTCGAGCATCAACGATCGAATACTGCTGAAGATCACTGGGTTTGGAAATAGCTTGGAGGAGATTCAAGAAAGTGAGTCGAGATTGGTGAGCTTTGCAAAGGGATTTCGTAACATAGCATTCGAGTTTCACGGCTACGTAAAGGGATCGAAGGCGCCCATTAAAGGGAAGAGCAAGAAGAACGAAACGGTGGCTGTGAATTTCGTCTTCCATTTGAGCACGTTGAGCAGCAGTTCGAAGCTTTCCGAGGCGTTAAGCTATGCGAAGTCGCTCAGCCCTTCGATCGTCGTGCTAGTCGAGCAAGAAGGAAGCAAGAACAGCCATAGTTTCCTGGCAAATTTCATGGAGTCTTTGCATCACTTCTCAGCCATATTCGATTCGCTCAACAACTGTCTCCCCTTGGGAAGCGCTGAGAGGCTGAGCATAGAGAGGAATCTTCTCGGGCGAGAAATCAAACGAGCTGTAACTTGCGAGAACTGTACAAGGTTTGAGAAGATCGAAACTTGGAAGGCTCGAATGGAGAGCCACGGTTTTGTAGGAGTTAAGCACAGCTCTAAGTCTGCTATGCAGGCGAAAATGCTGATGAAGATGAGAAGCCATGGCTGCTGCTATTCGATGAACGGCGAAGGAGAAAGCAGCGGTTTTAGGGTTTTCGAGAGAGAAGATGGGAACTTTCTCTCTCTAGGATGGCAGGAGAGGCTTCTTATTTCAGCCTCTTCATGGTCATGTGCATAGAATCATCATGGAAAAAAACCATTCTTTTGTTCTTTTAACACAGCTTTTTTCCTTCATTAATTAGCTCAGATTGCTTCCTTGATATAATTCGCATTTATTTCTGTAGAAAGATTCCCTGGATTCATATTTATGAATTTCATTACAGACAACTTCAGTTTGGCACACCTTAATATAGTTACCTGGTAATAATACCCTTTCTTATCTTCTTCTTGAAGAGAAAACCTATCGCTGCTCCAAGCATCGGCCAGCTTGAAAGCACGGCTATGTAAGCGAGAATCCACATCGACTTCTTATTTTGCCTTGAAAGTTGGTACAAGCATCTCTCGACAATGCCAGAGCCCTTCGAACCACCTTCTTTCTTAGAGGATTCGCATGTAATCAATCCATGGTTTTCTCTGCTAGTTGGTAATAAAACTGTAGCTTCTTTGGGGGGATGAGGATCAGAATTACTATTTTCTTCGGTGGGAATTTCACGAATGGAATTATGATCGCTCCCCATAGCAGAAACCATTCCTTCGGCTACGTTGATGTACGGCCCTTGATCGATCGACGATTGTTCGAGCACAGAGTGATGCCTTAGACTCTCCGCCTGTAATAAATAATAACACGAGCAATGTTAGCTTCATTTGAAAAAAAAAAGAGTTTTAATCAGTTAAAAAGTATTTTGAACCTTCTTTTGCTTATGCATGAAGGGACTCAAGTGCAAAGCTTGGAGATATTCATTAACTGCTCCAACCCACCTGAAGAAGAACGATAGAACAATTTTCAAGATGATAACAATAGCTGGGAATGGATAATAAATTACCATAGTTGGGATCCGAATAAGCCTTCAAAGAACGCCAGGTGTCCACCGTGCAGTGTCGTTGCCAAGACGACATTTTTATTTGCTCTGTGTTTTCCATACGTGGAATAATATTATTATTATCGACCAAATTCCATTGATTTGAGAAAAATGTAATTTTTACCGGCATTCATCGTAAGGAATGGCTTCTTTGGTGCAGACGGGATCGTCCAATGCGCTTATGCAGAGCAATGGGACGGCGACTTTCCCTATGTAAGAAGCACTGCTGCATCGCCTGTAATATGTGTCCACCGTCTTGCAAGAAAAACGAAAAAATCTTACATAAATATACAAAAATTTACATTGCAAACAGATAGTAGATATGTATATATATATATATATATATATATATATAGAGAGAGAGAGAGAGAGAGAGAGAGAGATTACCTCATAATTGCCAACAAGGCACGTTGCGTGTGTATCAAAATCCCGAATAGAATGTGACTTCACAAAGCAAAGACAACATACAGAGAAAAAAAGGGTTCAAAGATGTCAAGAAATGCAAGAATAATTCGATATGCCACTTTGAAGGACTTGGATTTAATAAAGAACAGACCTTTCTTATACCCTCCCAGTTAGCAAGGCGAGAATATCGGGTTTCATGCCTGGAAATGGCATACATAATAAGATGTGGTCAGTCTGAGATTACAAAATATTTATGGAGTTTAGTTGACCTTTTTTTTGGTAGAAGTAACACAATTATCAAAAACATACAGTTGGGCATAATCTTGAAGTCCAATAGTAAGAGCTCTGTCATAGAACTTCTGTATAAGCCTTCTAGCTATAAACCTCGAACCAATCTGGTAATGAGAGCACAGAAGAGTAACATTTTTTAATTTCTTTCTCACATACCTCGAAATAAATATCGTACATAATATATATATATATATATATATATATATATATAAACACGCAAATAAGATTTAAAAACTCACCAAGAGATCCCAAGGAGAGCAAACTGCTACAGCACCTGCAACAGGAACATTATCTCCATCCTCTCCAAGGTATTTAACCTATGGACATTTTAATAAAAGAAAAGGTTGCCAAAATGTAAAATTAATTCGAGGCGTTCTAATTTAAGATGAATATTCTTTATCTGAAAGGAATTTTCACCAATATATTTGCACCGATACTTGTCCCAATGACGAACAGAGGGGCTGCAGAATATTCTTTATGCAAATAGTTAAGAACCTCTCGCAAATCCTCTGTCCAGCCAGCATTATAAAAGCAATCAGACTGAAATAAAAAAATAAAATCACGGCCATAATCATAATCTTGAAACTACATCGATATACCAAAAAAAGCCAATTTAATACATTTGATACTCACAGTAACAGAGACGCCGCCCAATCCTCGGTGATTGCAGACAACCACGTTCTGTCCCTGTTTTGCAGTCTCGAATACCAGGCGTTTCATGTACTGTGACCATGTTGAAAGAAGTGAGTTAAGGCCATATATTTCATGTATTAATCATCATTATCGTCTAAGATAAGCGGCCATATTTGATTGTTTTTCACTTCTTTGAACAATGTAAGAACAACACGAAAACTTCTTCCTACGTAGAGCTTACAGGTGAAGCCGAATCACTTGTCAGGCCTGGAATCACAACCACGATAGGAGTTGCGTCGTCCTTCGAAATAGCATGGTCATGTTGATTAGCAACTCTAGAAACTGTAAGAAACTATACAGGAATTAAAACTTCATAGGGGTGTTTGACTTAAACACAAAAAACTTGAGCAAAAACACACAGTAAGAAAGAAAAATCAGCCGACTCTTTACCATCAGAATGCGTTAGCCAATCAAGAGCAAACATCCCTCCATCAGATGCATGAAACATCTGCCTGAAAAATATCGCCAGAAAGAAGTAGTGCTGAGAAATTTCAGAAGCATCTTATTATAGAAAGGGAAATATCTTACCTCCTATAGGCAAACGCAGGCGGCCTACCAAAGAAGTGTATACATGATGTCTGAATATGAGGACTCGAAAGCCACGGCGTGGCCAAGTACCTATTTAGCGTCCAATTACTGTTAGCGAAAGCATGAGGAAAGCCCAACTACGGAAACAAAAACACCATTTTCATCCATTTTTTTTCCGTAATAAAAAAGAAGGGCATTTTAACAATAAATAACCTGCCGTGAAGCGTCCTACACCTAGAAACGACTCCATGATAGATAGCTGAGCTCCGATCATACGTCAGTGACACAGTGCTGCCGCGAAACCCAGTGAAAATATCCTGTAAGAAATGAATCTCCAAGAAATGGTACCAAAACACAACCCATAACGCTGCGATTCCCATAAGGTAGTGCGACATGGGAATCGCAGCAGCTGCCTCAAACATAATCTCGTAAGCATTTGCTGGGTTTTCGACGAATGATGATCTGCAGCAATCCATCGATCAAGAGAAAAAGCTGCGATCTTTTGGTGAGGAGATACTTTAATTCGCAAGACGTTGGATAGTGGGCTGTGTTCGGTTTGGAATTTGGATCCCTTTTGGGAGTGAATTAATGACAAGTTTGGTGGCGATAGATAGGATTGAATGTGTTTTTCTAGTTTCTAGGTGGACAGAGTTAATGTAGTAATAAACAAGAGTAGCACGTGTTAGTTCGTCGCTGCTCCAAGAAAGTCAAAAAGTGGAACTTTTTGGTGTGTTGTAAATTGGTGAACATATTCCCTCCGAAAAAAATTTGGTAATAAGTCGCTTAGCGCTTTTACTAACGCCACGTGGTTTCTCAGAAAACGTTCTTTGGAGGCTAAACAATTGTGGGCTGCGAATAACAATTGTGGGAGACGCATAACTTCTATCAAGAATCAATTCTATCGAGTTCTCAGGAAAAAATCATTTGGGCCCAAATAAAACGCAAAGGCGTGATTTTTTTCCCTTTTTTTTTGCTTATCAAGATTCAATGTTAGGATGACTTATCCTGGTTTCGTAGTACAATGTTTGTCCAAGAATCTCATTTTGTTTCCATATCGGATATGGGATGAAAACTATCTTTTATTTTTTACTAATTTAAATTTGTAGGTCTAATAATTAAATTCCATGGCTAGACATAAGCATCCAAGCCAAGCACACGTGGTGTCGAAGTCCCAACAAGTTTGGACGATTAAGATGCGTACGTGACATGAAATGAATGTATGATTAAAATTAATGTAATGAGAACTTGAGAAGATAAAAAGTCGTGGTAGAGCATGTGTGACTGTGAGTGAGTAATAGTGTGAAATAGATTGAATGAAAGTTTGAATACATTGGCCAATACAAACATGAGATGTATTGTAATTGTCACTCAACCTTCGAACCTAATGCTAAAGCCCATACCGTTTTCCAACCCCACCACGAAGAATAATTGGGAAAGAAATTAACCAAATAAATTTTGATAGAGTTAAATATGAAATTGACGAGTTATTTCTTATATTCCTACTTTACTTATTTTTATTTTAAGAGCCATAATGATTGCCAACATATTTGATGAAGCAACCTTTTTAATTTTAATTATTATTACATTCATTTTTTTTACTATTTTTAAGATATACCCTAATTTAACCTTTTAAATAGGGATGCATTGCGAACACATGATGTGTGTATATGTGACACACACACACACATCATGTGCCTTGTCTCGCAATAATTTGGTGACTTTGCCGTGGAATTTATATGATTTGAATTCAAGGACGTTAGAACTTGGAAAAGGTCAATCTTGAATGTATGGAAATTTTAGGGGCCAAACTGCAATTCTACCGAAATATTGAGAGCACGAGCCTTCATATTAAACACAAAGCATGGCGTATTGTATTAATTTCATTATCTACATTATAGTGCGGCGTATGAATGAAAATATGTCAGTGGTCCCAAATATTCCATTTCATTTACAACTAATATGTCTAAAGCTAATCGCAAAGCATCAACTATTTAATATATATATATATATATATATATATAAATAGAGATTTGCTATGGTGTCCACTTACCGTGAGCACCATAAGCAAATCTCTCAATTTTTTGTGTTTTTTCGATTCTCAATGCCGCCAACACCTCCGTAAACCCTCTCATATCCATTACTAACCTAAATCGCCCTCTCCAACACGTTAATTTTTTAAGAAAATTCATTATTTATTATTCACCTGTGGACAACGTACCGATGTGATGATTTTCTTAAAAATTAACGTGTTGGATAGGGCGATTTAGGTTAGCAATGGATATGAGAGGGTTACGGAGGTGTTGGCGGCGTTGAGAATAAAAAAACGCAAAAAAATTGAGAGATTTTGCTTATGGTGCTCACGGTGGTTGCTCACTGTAGGTGGCCACCATAGCAAATCTCGATATATATAATAGTTTTATGCCCATGTATCTTACGGCTGTAAAATATGTATAATTAATATGACATTCTTGTATAACAACACTGATATAAGTTAAATGGTTTAACGTAAAAATAAAATGTTCCTTACTTTGTTAGTGGGCAGTTATTCAATTATTTTTTTTATTTTTTATTTGTTTATGGACACGTGTTGCAAGCATAAACAAACTACATTTCATTATATTAAACAATAAAAAATTATAATTGAATAACTGCCCACTAACAAAGTGGGAAACACTTTAGTTTTACGTTAAACCATTTAACTTATATCAGTGTTGTTATACAAGAATGTTATATTAATTACACATATTTTACACCCGTAAGATACATGGACATAACACTATTATATATATATATATATATGAAAATGAACACGTGTTGCAAGTAGAAGCAAACTACATTTCATTATATATTTTTTTTTACTTATATACGAGAATCATAGTTCGCGAAGGGGCATTTGGAACTAGGAGTGTTCGTTCGGTACGAACCGAACCGAAATTTCGGTCGCCCATCTTCAGAACCGATTATCGAACCGAATTTCCCGGTTCGGTATTCGATTTTTACCGATTTTTTTCGGTAAATTCGGTTTTACCGAAATAACCGAAATTTCAATAAGAAAATAAAAAAAAGAATTTTCATTAATATTTAAATTGATATATAATTTAATATAAGTATATTTATATTTTCACTATTAATAAAATATAATTTAATTTAAGGTGAATTTATAAAAAATACCTACTTGAATAAAATTTTACAGATAGGTATGCATGTCAGAAATTTTTACAGATATGTACCCGATTTAATGTTTACCAGTTCTTCAGTCACACCGTACCTTCCTGTGTGTGTATAGCGTACCATAACACGTTGATATAGGGTATCTAAATGTGTTTGTACGGCGTACCTTATGTGTTATAGATGACGTACCTAGGCGTACCTAAATGTGCTAATACGGCATACCATTTTCTCAACGTATGATGTACCACAATACGTTGATATATGGTACTTAAATGTGTTGTATGGCGTACCTGCGGCGGATCGGGTACCTATCTGCAAAAAAATTATTCTACTAGGTACCTACATATAAAAAAAATCTGACATGGTACTAAATTACAAGTTTTTTTCAAATGGGTATTTATGTGTAAAGACCCCTGTTATACCGAATTTACCGAAATAAAAAACCTATACCGAACCGATTTACCGAATTTTTTTGGGAAGAACCGAATACCGAACCGAATTTTTTCGTTTCGGTTCGGTTTGTGCCGAAATTTCGGTTTTTCGGTAAGTCGGTTCGGTAAATCGAATTATGTACACCACCCCTATTTGGAACAATTAAATTATTAGGTTTACTTGGTCAACGATCAATTTCATTTTCGTCATGAGATACATATGGACCATACAGTTGGATCCATCGATATAGTATTAATTAAACGGAAAATGAAATAATTCTTTTTCAAACAATTTATAGGGCCTAGGAAAATCTATTAGGACAGAAAAACGATGGTGGCCAAATTACCCCCTCCCCGAAAAAAATTAAATTTGAGCTATATGTATATATTCATCAATGAACATAGCATAGGTACTGATATTTATTTTCTCCTAAGTGCCTTTCAAATTCTTGAAAAGAAATAGAATAGTATACAGAAAACTGAGGCCTAAAAAAATAAAAAAATTAATGGCCTCAAATGTTGTACCAAAGTTTCTACTTGATTCACTTTCCGATGAGATCTAATGACCAACATACCTCAAAGTGTCCCATTCTCCAAAAACCCACGAGCACTCATTGATTTTATAAACTTATTTGAGTTGTGTATTAAACAAATGCAATTACCAACCTATTAATTCTTAAGAATTTTGGTCCCCATCTTCCCAAACATTTAAATAGAAATTCGCTATTAAATGCTTGCTAAGAGCGTTACACTAGTCTACACATAATGCAAGATAACCTCATATCGTATTGCTGTCATACACCAATTACTTAAAACTCATCTACACAACTTTTGACCAAAATCGTCAATCTTGGTTATGTTTCCAAATATGGAAAGACTAGGGTTAATGTGTGTGTGTGTGCAGATAGTCTTTTTGAGGAAAAATGCGTATATATAGTGAAAAAAAAAAGTAAAGAAAGAAATGACGGGTGGCCTAAAAAGATACAACGAATCCCATCATTCCAAAATCAATTTAAAAAGAATGGATTTTTAACAAAAGATATAAAATCAAATTAGTTGTAATGGAATTTACGAAAGATGAGTTAAATGCATGGTATGGTAATGAGAGTATAAATTTAGGAATCAACGAAGGGCCGCAAATTTCAATAGAATAGAAGTGGTGTAGTGGAACAAATCAGTTGCTCGAGGATGAAAAAAGATGGACAAAAGAAGGCAAAACTGCACTAAAATCAAAAGAGATACATGCAACTCCACTTTTGCCCACTAACCTCAAAGCACAAGAAAATCATTTCAAACAATTTAAGGAAGAAAAATCATTTGGTCAAATATTTTACAACCCGATGAACTCATTCTAACATCATCAATAACGTAGCAAGAAAAAGTCGAGATTTTTTTTCCTTTAATTTTTATTCGTAAATGTGATGCACTCACTCAAGACCTCTCTCCAAAAGCGTTCATCTCTCTCTCTCTCTCTCTCTCTCTCTCTCTCTCTCTCTCCCCGTTGTTTGACATCAAGTGTCCGAATTTCTTTTTTCCTTTTCACTTTTTCTTTTACTGATTTTCGTCTTCAATGTCATCCCATTAAACTATGAGAATGGTTTTATTACCAATCATAGTTTCCCCTCTGTAGGAAACAACCATCATTGCTCCCAACAACCTGTGATAGTTTCTAATAGATTGAATATCATATTTCCTTTGCAATCTGTATATATATCTAACCCTTTAACACCTTTCCTTTCCTCCTCACCTTCCAACGTTATTACACACAATCTGTCTTATGATCATGGATCACCCTTCATCAACGAGCTCTGTCAATGGCTTCTACAGCTTTCTTACACGAGGCATCGAAGACCTCGAGCGAGTGTTCTTGTCTGGAAACTTCATGTCAATCCAATTTGTACAAAGGGCACTTTCCCTTTTGAGATCTTCCCACAATCACCTGACCCTTTTGGCTCAGAAGCTTCACTTGCCCGCCGGCGATAAGTGGCTCGATGAGTATATGGACGAAAGCTCAAAGCTTTGGGAGGTTTGTCAAATACTCAAGACTGGGATTTCGGGCATGGAGAGTTATTACTACGCTGGGCTTAACATCGCTTCGTCCCTTGATGGGCATAGCCATTTGAACCCACAGCTCACAAGACAGGTGAAGAAAAACACATAAAGATCGTAACTTTTCTTGTTTTTTTTTGTTATTCCCATGAGTTTTTAGCATGTTCTTGATCATGGAAATGGTGCAGGTGACAAGGGCTATTACAGTATGCAAAAGGGAGGCCATGGGATTGGAAGAAGAAAACAGGGCTATGATGGAGACGAGGATAGAAGCTGTATCGTTGAAGTTCGATGAGAAATTATCTTTAGAATCGAAGCTCAATGGATTCAATGGTTTCAGGGGAGTTCTCTATGCGATGAGAAACGTCAGTTCGCTACTACTAATGATTCTTCTCTGTGGATTGGTTTGTTCTAAGATGGAATCAAACTCTGTTCCAAGAAATGGGTATGAAGGTTCCTTGTTCTTCGGATCGTCCTTGATGATCTCAACGGCCAGGATTCAACAGAGGGTTTTGTCCGAGATGGATCGGATCACGGGTCGACCCAGAGTTTTATTACACGAGTTCAGGCGATCGAAGGCTGCTTTGGATGAGCTTAGGGCTGAGTTAGAGAGGAGATGCTCCTCAGTAGGGATCGTTCATTGGGAATCAGAAGATGGGGTGAGAGAAAAGGTTGAGAATGTGAAGGGTATTTTCGGGATTTTGAGGTCTGGAACTGAGAACATCGTTGGTCAGCTTGATGACTTGTTTGATGAGATTGTTGAAGGAAGAAAGAAGCTCTTGAATTTCTGCGGTCAGAGGTAAACTAGTAGGAGAGGAGAGGTGATCGATTATGTGCTAAGATAGCTTTTTGAAAAAAATCAGAAAATGTAACATTTTGGTCTCTTTTTTGTCATCTATTTGGAACAGTTTTTCTCTCGTGGATTCTCTGGGTTTTAATAGCAGATACATATGGAGGGAACAAGAAAGATTCTCTCTAGTTAAAAGAGGAAAATCCTCGTTTAAATTAGGGATGGTTTTCTGGTAATAAAAAGCATGAAATAATCCAATGGGAACCATCAATGATAGATAAAAAAGGCAAAGCTGTAATGAAGAGACATGACGTGACATGGCACGCAGCATCAAGCTGTAAAACAATGATTTCAAGTTTCAACCAAACACAAAGCGAAGCACTTCTCTGTGGTTGTTTCCTTGTTCCATTTTCGGCAGCAGTAAAATTTGAAAAGGAAAAAAAGAGTGCTGAAGATCTCGATTAACTGCTCCTAAAGTCAGTCTGTGGTAATAGTTTCACAGTACAAAAGTAAAATATTGAAAAATGGAGCCTTTTGCTGGACAAAATAGAACTTTTTTTATTCCAAATTAACGCTTTTGCCTGAATTTAGCCTGAAGGATGCATGTAATTTAAACCGAACTTCATTCATACTCAATAGTGTTGGCAAGAGAACAGAAAACATCGTAACCACAACATAGAGCAAGCAAATTCCCAGTAGTAGCAAAAAAGGACACACGGCAGTTATATAAAGATTTTACTCTTCCTCAGATTCACACTCGGCGCTCTGCAACCACTCGACGAATGGCTTCACGCTCTTCCAAATCGGAGAGCTTTTGTTCTCGCCATTCACGCCTTTTTCGTACCATTCCAAGACGAACTCTTCTTCCAAGATATCGGCGTCGTATAGCGCCTTAACGACCAAAGCCACCTCTTTCACAGCTTCAGCGCTAGCCTTACCACCACTGGCGGAGCCAGCGTTGGGCCAGTGGGGTCCATGGACCCCACTGGAAAAAAAAAAATTTATTACTAATTTAGGTATAGAAAAATAATTATAGGACTAAAATTGAAAAAATATATACTATTGGGACCCCAGTGAAAATTTTTAAAATTACTGGGTATGGGGTCCAATTAACATGGACCCCACTAATTTGAAACCCTGGCTCCGCCACTGCTTACCACAAAAGGACTCGATGGCATGAAGTAGAATCAACTGTGCACCCTCCCCTTCTTGAACAGAAGCTGCAAGGAAGCTCTTCTTCTTCACAACCTCCTTCGAGAATCCTTTACCAGCCCCATCGAAGAGTGCCTCAAACAGAGCATTGTATATCTCTTGGGCCTCAGCCGAAAGAGATTGCAAGAATGGTTTGAGCTTCGACGCGGGAGAGTCTTTCAAGTGCTGTTTGATTTGGTCCACGAGTTTCTGATGGGGTTGGTGCCCATTGGATTTTGGGTTATGGTCTCTTTCTGGAGATTTCTTGGGCTTTGGCTTGTCTTCATCGGTTGAGATCATGACCATGCTAGCAGTAACAGCGTTGAGCTGCTCTTGAATTCTCTGCTGTGCGGCGAGTGGAGAGGTGTCTGTCTGCCACTGAATGTCGTCGTCATCGCTTTCGTCGGTAGCTCGCGTTTTGTTCTCATCACCCTGACTGCCGGGCGAATGGTCCTCATCGGAGTGGGTGGATTTCTTTTTGCTTGATTTCGAGCCAGCTTCTTTTGCACTAGTGGTGGACGAGCCCTTCTTAGCAGCAGCTTCTTTCTTGAGCTTCTTCAGCTCTTCATCAGCAGCTTCACCTTCCTTGATCCGTTCTTTCTCAGCACGCCTCATCGCCTTCTTGTCCTTGGATGGCTTCTTTGACTCGGGAGGGTTCTTGATGATGAAAGTCGTGAGCTTGTCCCTCATGTCAACGTCGGAGATGAAACCACAGGCGGCACATTTTAGATTGACCATCTGTGCCTTTGTGATGATGATTTCAGTTTCAGGGTTGCCACAACCGTAGCACTGCACGAATTTCTTGATGAAGTTCTCGAGGAGTCCGGCGAGTTTTGCTGTGTCGTGAGCACCATTGACAAGGGATGTCCCAGTTTTCTCGTCAAACTTGGATTGAGCTCCCAGTTCGCAGCCAAAGTACTTGGTAGTGTAAGAAGCAGGCCTGCCCAAAGCCTTGCCGATCTCAACCATATTGACGACGTTGGTCTTGATGCCATTGCCTCGACCTTCAATTTTCGTCAGCATTTTGGGCATCTTGTACCTGTAGAAAGCATCATCCTTGTTCCCTGCACCGATATTTTGCAGAGCCATCTTTTCTCTTTGGTTAGGTGTAAACTTTGTGACAATTTCAACAAAAATTTGCCGTGCAATCGATATCGGAATCTGGAACAGGCTGCATAAGTTGGCAATCGTGAAGACCAGTTATAATGCCTCCTTCAAGTTGCTTTAAACGCATGAAGTCGACCTTCTGACAGGAATGAATTATATCCTTTCTCCTAGACCAAGGAGAGTACTCCCCTAGCAATCCAACTGATGGGAGAGATTGTTGCTCAGACATAAAAGAAGTTTCAAACTTAACAGACTCCACTGTTGCTAGTTGCAGCCGTCCTATATGCATCACCAACCATGAAATAGAATTTAATCGGTATGTTCATCACAAGCAACTACAAGAATAGCACACCACGGAAGAGATAAGACAACAAAATTCGAACCAAACAGTACTGAAAAGGTATCGAACATATCTAAAATTCCAGTTCAAAACCACAAGAAATCCCTGGAAATAGATTAATATTCAGATTAAGTATTATTCCAGACAGAACAACAAAATCATACCAAGTCAATCAAAACATCAGCAATGATTCGATTCCAAATCAGTATAAAGTACGTGAATCGAAATAAAAAAAAAAAACTATTGCACACTCGATACTTATATGATAAATAAACCATAGATCCGTAAAAGCGAGCACAACGATTAACCAATACGAAAAACTGATACGAGAAACCATGGATCTGTGATAAAATAGAGAAAGAAACGACTAAATTCAAAAGGCTTCAGATACTACCTTAGCTCAAAGCCGCGAATAGAGGTCAGCACACAGCGAAGAGAATTCGCGATTGTACACGAGTAGATAAACCGCGAAGATGATGAATGAATAAAAATTCAGGCCATATGTATGTATAATTGTATATATATAGAGGTGGAAAAGCCCTATCTCCCAGGGATAAAATTGGAAAAAGACACCGCCCGGCGATGTGACGAAATTGCCCTTGCACGTGTATTAAAAACAAAAGTACTGAAGGAAGCGCTTGAACCCTAAGGAAACAATATGGGCTTTCAAGGCCCATTAAGTACGACGATTAACGACGAGACAACAAAGTAAAGATACTATTATTAGGAGAGAGTGGCAAATATGGTCACCTTTTTAAAATAGAAGTGCAAATTTAGTTAACTTTTTAACAAAGGTGCAAAACTAGACAACTTCTTCACTTTTAATTATTATCCTTTTTACTTTGACCACAAAACTATTTCAAATTACAATTTCTACTTTCTCATTACTACAAATAAGTAATGTTTTATTGATAATTATATATTTAATCCTAACTAAATTTAATTATTTTCAATTAAATTATTTTAATTAACGCAAGCCATGTAAGAAGCTCGCAATTGATAATCTCTCAGATATTCGTTGTAGAAAGATTTTGCAGACCCACTCCACCAAGACTGTGGCTTTCTTTCGTCAAGTTATTCAATTTCTTCTCATTCAATTGTTTATATATTTCCTTTTATAAAATTAATGTGTTCTTCTTATGATCTTCTTTATGTTTTTTAAGTAATAAAAATATTGACACTAAAATAATAATATTCTATATAATGCAAAAGATTCTAACCATTAGTCGTTGCAAGGCCTAGGGAAGTTGGTTTTAACTTAAATATTTTAATTGAAAATAATTAAATCTAGTTAGGGTTAAATATATAATTATCAATAAAACATTGCTTATTTGTAGTAATGAGAAAGTAGAAATTATAATTTAAAATAGTTTTGTGGTCAAAGTAAAAAAGGATAATAATTAAAAGTAAAGAATTTGTCTAGTTTTGCACCTTTGTTAAAAAGTTAACTGGATTTGCCATTGTATTTTAAAAAAGTGACTATATTTGCCATTCTCTTCTATTATTAGTACATGAGCCTAGACGGCTATCATATCACGAATTCATCGCATACAATATAAATTAGTAACAATTTGTATCTGCACATTATTATTCTTCGGACAATAGGGCGAGCTCTTACATAATTATCATCTTCTGATGCATGCTGCGATTGACGGACGCTGCAATAATATAATTATATAATATATTGTTGGATTTTATTAAACCAAGTGGGCTTTGGGCCCAAATGGGTATTAACCCATTAATAAATCAATTTCGGTTTTAATTAAATCGGAAAGCTATCGAATGTCGAAATGAGAAATTGTTGAAAGATTACGAATCTATGTTTCACGGGGATTCTAACGAATATTAATACGCTCAAAACCCATATCGGGTGAATGAGAAATTAATTTTTGAAGTTGGCCCAATAATGATTAAAATGGTTGATAGTGTTTAAGTGTAGGATTTTAGTGTCCCACATTGGTTAGACACAAAGAAAAACTTCACTATAAATATAGAAACCCATGTGGTTTATTCAAAAGGATTTGCCATGTGGATGGGCTTAAGTGGGCTTAAGTGGGCTTGAGAAGCTCAAGTGAGTTTTGGCCCAAATAATAGCCCGGGTGCGAGTCGGTGCCTCGCACCGACGAGCACCGAGCACCGAGCCCGTGCCCGTGCCCGAGGCCGAGGCCGTGCCGTGCCGTGCCGTGCCAAAGTGCGCTTTGAGGCGCGCACTTTGCACGACGCATCGGAGCGAGGAGCATTGAGGAGCTACTTAAATTTTTCCTCCGGCGGGCAGAGACGGCGATGGTGCTAGTGACATGGCAGTCGAGGTGAAGCTGATTGGGCAGCCCAGATGTGATGCTTGATCCATTTGATCAATTGGGCTGAAGTGGGTTGTTGGGCTAATTCGGCCCAACTCAAGGAAGTGTCGGTCGGCCCAACTAGAGGCGTCGGTAGCCGCCTCGGGCCGTCGGTCGGAGAATCGGGCCGCCGCCGGTGGGACACGCCTGAGATTCGGGCTGTCGGCCCGAGAATCGGGCCTGTCGCGGGCCGGTAAATAAACCGACAGTCCAATAGATGCAAAATGTTGCAATATAGTCCCTGGAAAATTACAGAAGTAGCCCAGCAAGTTCTTAAATTTGCGAATAGGTCCCTGCGACATAAAATCTATAAATAGGCCCCCATGGAGATGGAAAATTAATTGAGAAAAAACCCACTCATATTTACATAATTCACTCCCAATCCCTAAAATCCCGTAGCAAGAAAAACTCGAGTTTCGAGTACGATTCGTCGTAAAACTCTAGTCGTTGTGCTGCGATTACGAGTTAAGAAAATGTCGTTGTATCTTGGGGACGACCGCTGATAACCGAAAGCACAGAATATCGGGGCGATTTCGTCTTACGGACAGTGTGTCCAACACACGCCTCGACTACGTCTAAGGTCATGGATAGTCTTCATCAACTCCAGGCCTATTTATTCTTCATGTTGTGTATAATAGTTATCACCTATGCCCTCATCATCATCTGGGTACTCGCGAATTGTACCTGCGTTTGAAGACTCTCGGAAGGATTTTTAACTCCTTTCATTCTAGAAGCGTTCATCTGAGCCGATCGAAGAGTCACAAGAAACCATTTCATTATATTGCCGCCGACCAGACGCAACCTTTCATTATATTGCCACCGACCAGACGCAACCGAAGAAACAACAATCGTAAGACGAAATCCTGTTCGTGATCTGATCAATGGCAACCAACGCACCAACGATCCCTGCTAGCAGCCACGCCGAACGTCCTGCCAAGTTCAACGGGACGGAGTTCAAATGTTGGCAGCAAAAGATGATGTTCTACCTGACGACGCTCCACCTTGTCCGATTCCTGAAGGAGCTCGCTCCTACGGTGACTGAAGTCGCCCCACCAGCTGAGGGTGAACACCCTAACGACGCAGATTATGCTGCTCGTGTCGCTCAATATGAGCAAGAAAAGGCTGCGTTAGACGCATGGAATCATAATGATTTCATGTGCCGCAATTATATACTGAACGCCCTAGACGATTCCCTATACAACGTCTATGCAGTGGCTACGACTGCAAAAGAGTTGTGGGATTCGTTGGACAAGAAGTATAAGACCGACGATGCCGGACTGAAAAAGTTCATCGTCGGCGAATTTCTGGATTACAAGATGACCGACTCTAAGCCGGTGTTGGACCAAGTCCGTGATCTGCAGCTGATTATCCATGATATTCATGCCGAAAATATGCAGATTAGTGAAACCTTCCAGGTAGCTGCGATTATCGAGAAGTTGCCGCCTCTGTGGAAGGATTTCAAGAATTACCTCAAGCACAAACGAAAGGAGATGGGGCTTGAGGACCTGATTGTGCGGCTTCGGATCGAGGAAGATAATCGAAAGAGCGAAGCCAAGAACAAGAGGGGCAATATGGAGGCGGGAGCCAACTTGGCCGAGCCGAGCTATGGAAACAAGCGTAAAAGGCCAGGTCCGCCGCAAAAGAAGCAAGACCCGAATTCCAAAAGAATTAAGGGCAATTGTTATAACTGCGATAAACCAGGGATATGGCCAAGGATTGTCGTAAAAAAAGAGAGTTAATAAGACTCGGGCGCATCTCACTGAAGAGAAGCAGCTGGCGACAGACATGTCGGAGCTAGACCTGACTGCAGTCGTGTACGAGGCAAACGTCGTGGAAAATCCGAACTACTGGTACATCGACAGCGGAGCAACGCGCCACATCTGCTCCGACAAAGAAATGTTCTCCACCTACACGCCTATTTCGGGTAGGACGCTCTATATGGGGAACGCAGCGACGTCCAACATCGTAGGATTGGGACGGGTGGTGCTGAAGATGACCTCAGGCAAGGAAGTGACGCTTGTAGACGTGCTGCATGTCCCAGACATCCGCAAGAATCTGGTGTCCGGCGCTCTGCTTAGTAACGCTGGATTTTGACAAGTGTTTGAAGCTGGAAAATATGTACTGACTAAGAATGGTCATTTTATTGGCAAAGGTTACCTCGAGAAGGGCCTTTTCAAGTTATCTGTAATGCCTGTAAAACGCGATATTAAGATCGCTGATATTAATAAAGCAAGTTCTTCTTACTTGGTTGAGTTGTCTAATTTATGGCATGGTAGATTAGGACACGTGACTTTAAACAAACTGAAAAAGTTAATAAGTTTAAACTTACTTCCACAAATGGAAATTGATTCACAACACAAGTGTGAAATCTGCGTAGAAGCAAAAATGGCCAAAGCACCATTTTTCTCTGTCGAAAGAAACAGTTCACCACTAGAATTGATCCATACTGATATATGCGATCTGAAATTTGTGCAAACTAGAGGTGGAAAGAAATACTTTATTACGTTTATCGACGATTGCACAAAGTACTGTCACGTATATCTTTTAAGTGGTAAAGACGAAGCTCTTGATACCTTCAAAAGATATAAGAATGAAGTTGAGAATCAACTTAATTCTAAGATCAAAATAATAAGAAGTGACAGAGGAGGAGAATACGTGGCACCGTTTGTGGAATTTTGCCGAGAACATGGTATTATTCATCAGACGACGGCGCCATATTCACATCAATCAAATGGTGTTGCTGAACGAAAAAATAGAACTCTTAAGGAGATGATGAATGCGATGCTAATCAGTTCAGGGCTACCTCAGAATTTGTGGGGGGAAGCTATACTGTCATCAAATCGCATTCTAAATATATTGCCACATAAGAAACGGGATAAAACACCGTACGAACTGTGGAAAGGTAGACAACCTTCCTACGGATATTTTAAAGTGTGGGGGTGCCTAGCAAAGGTCGAAGTACCTAAACCAAAACAGGTCAAGATAGGACCAAAAACGGTTGACTGCATTTTCATTGGATATGCAGAAAATAGTAATGCATACAGATTTCTGGTGCATAAGTCAGAAATTCCCGACATGAATTCTGGGATGATTATTGAATCGAGAAATGCTGTTTTCTTCGAGAACATCTTTCCAATGAAGGAAAGAAATGAAATAAGTTGTAAAAGAAATTATGAAGTCGTTGAAAAGTCGTCTCCAGAAGTTAAGGAACCACGACAAAGTAAACGTAAAAAAGTGGCCAAATCATTTAGACCTGATTTCCTAACATATATGTTAGACGATGAACCTAGGACAGTGCAAGAAGCTCTGTCGACTCCAGAAGCTCCGTTCTGGAAAGAAGCTGTAAACAGTGAAATTGAATCCATCATGCAGAATCACACTTGGGAGTTAGTAGATCTCCCTAAGGGGTGTAAACCTTTAGGATGCAAATGGGTCCTTAAAAGGAAATATAAAACTGATGGATCAATTGAGAAATATAAGGCTCGTTTAGTAGCCAAGGGATATTCCCAAAAGGAAGGGCATGATTTCTTCGATACCTATTCACCCGTAACGAGAATTACGTCAATACGGGTTCTATTTGCTATTGCAGCATTGCATGATCTCGAGATACATCAAATGGATGTAAAAACGACATTCCTAAATGGAAACCTCGAAGAAGAAATCTACATGAATCAGCCTGAAGGGTTTGTAATACCTGGACAGGAAAACAAAGTGTGCCGACTCGTGAAGTCGCTTTACGGACTTAAACAAGCACCGAAACAATGGCACGAAAAATTTGATATGACTATGCTATCGAATGGGTTCAAAATCAATGAGTGTGACAAATGTGTTTACATTAAGGGCACACCCGATGAATTCGTGATTGTCTGTCTTTATGTAGACGACATGTTAATCACGGGAAGCAATCATAAAATGATTGTAAACACGAAGATTATGCTGAAAAATAATTTCAGTATGAAGGATATGGGTTTGGCTAATGTCATTTTAGGGATAAATGTCTATAGGACGCCCGATGGAATTATGCTGACACAATCTCATTATATTGAGAAAGTATTGAAGAAATTTAATGCCTTCGATGATCCTCCGGCTAAGACTCCTGTAGATCTAAATCTACATCTGGCCAAAAACAGAGGAGAACCCGTATCACAACAAGAATATGCTCGAGTGATTGGCAGTTTAATGTACCTAACTAACTGCACTCGACCTGATATAGCATATTCAATTAGTAAACTTAGCAGGTTTACGAGTAATCATGGGAGTAATCATTGGATAGCCTTGAGAAGGGTGCTGAGATATCTGAAGCACACGATTAATCACGGCATATTCTATACGAGATATCCAGCAGTTCTCGAAGGATACTGCGATGCTAACTGGATATATGATAGCAAAGATTCCAAGTCCACGAGTGGTTATGTATTTACCATCGGTGGAGGAGCAATCTCTTGGAAATCCTCCAAGCAAACGTGCATAGCTCGATTTATAATGGAATCGGAGTTTATTGCACTAGATAAAGCGGGTGAAGAAGCAGAATGGCTTCGAAATTTTTTGGAGGACATTCCTTGTTGGAATAAGCCTGTACCACCTATTATGATACATTGCGACAGCATGGCTGCAATTGGTAGGGCACAGAATAGTATGTATAACGGTAAGTCTCGACATATACGTCGAAGACATAATACCGTACGACAACTGATCTCTAGTGGAATAATTGCTATTGACTATGTGAAGTCTAAAGAGAATATAGCAGATCCTTTGACAAAAGGCATTGCTAGAGATCAGCATTATAACGCAGTAAGGGGAATGGGGCTTAAAAACCACACACCCAAGAACGAGCTCGGTGGTAACTCAACCATGTTGAGTGGAGATCCCACAAACTTGGTTCAATGAGATAACTAAGCTGAGTGTAGTTCAGTAGCTTACTTGGATTTTTTTTTAAAGAAGCTCTTTCTCATAAGCTGCTCAAGTAATTACCCAAAGACGTGTGGTAAAGGGTAAGCAACTTTGCTTTTAATGATGGCTATAACTGATGGTGGAGTATTTCGGGATACTCTAGGATTAAAAATCCTAATAGTCAATCACCTATATAAGTGAGAAGTGGGGCCGCTTCAAAAGTAACACTTATGAATCCAAGATATGGTCCAAGGCCGAAATGGACACAACGTGAGAATCGAAAGAAATAAGATTCGTCACTGTGTGTACGTTGTTGTCTTAATTTACACAAAAGCTGTCAGTTCAAGACATCATGTTCACTGAACAACGAGTAAATTCGATTGCGTTTTCACTAGGGAAGGTTCAAAGCCACAAGCTACCTATCCCGATGCAGTGACGAGTTGTCGAGTTTTTCTTGCAAGAGTCAGCATGCATAGCATTTGCATTAATTTCCATTCATGTGGGGGATTGTTGGATTTTATTAAACCAAGTGGGCTTTGGGCCCAAATGGGTATTAACCCATTAATAAAATCAGTTTCGGTTTTAATTAAATCGGAAAGCTATCGAATGTCGAAATGAGAAATCGTTGAAAGATTACGAATCTATGTTTCACGGGGATTCTAACGAATATTAATACGCTCAAAACCGATATCGGGTGAATGAGAAATTAATTTTTGAAGTTGGCCCAATAATGATTAAAATGGTTGATAGTGTTTAAGTGTAGGATTTTAGTGTCCCACATTGGTTAGACACAAAGAAAAACTTCACTATAAATATAGAAACCCATGTGGGTTTATTCAAAAGGATTTGCCATGTGGATGGGCTTATATGGGCTTAAGTGGGCTTAAGTGAGCTTAGTGGGCTTGAGAAGCTCAAGTGAGTTTTGGCCCAAATAATAGCCCGGGTGCGAGTCGGTGCCTCGCACCGACGAGCACCGAGCACCGAGCCCGAGCCCGAGCCCGTGCCCGTGGCCGAGGCCGAGCACCGAGCCCGTGGCCGAGGCCGAGGCCGAGCAGTGCCGTGCCGTCCCAAAGTGCGCAATGTGCGCTTTGAGGCGCACACTTTGCACGACGCATCGGAGCGAGGAGCATTGAGGAGCTACTTAAATTTTTCCTCCGGCGGGCAGAGACGGCGATGGTGCTAGTGACATGGCAGTCGAGGTGAAGCTGATTGGGCAGCCCAGATGTGATGCTTGATCCATTTGATCAATTGGGCTGAAGTGGGTTGTTGGGCTAATTCGGCCCAACTCAAGGAAGTGTCGGTCGGCCCAACTAGAGGCGTCGATAGCCGCCTCGGGCCGTCGGTCGGAGAATCGGGCCGCCGCCGGTGGGACACGCCTGAGATTCGGGCTGTCGGCCCGAGAATCGGGCCTGTCGCGGGCCGGTAAATAAACCGACAGTCCAATAGATGCAAAATGTTGCAATATAGTCCCTAGAAAATTATAGAAGTAGCCCAGCAAGTTCTTAAATTTACGAATAGGTCCCTGCGACATAAAATCTATAAATAGGCCCCCATGGAGATGGAAAATTAATTGAGAAAAAACCCACTCATATTTACATAATTCACTCCCAATCCCTAAAATCCCGTAGCAAGAAAAACTCGAGTTTCGAGTACGATCGTCGTAAAACTCTAGTCGTTGTGCTGCGATTACGAGTTAAGAAAATGTCGTTGTATCTTGGGGACGACCGCTGATAACCGAAAGCACAGAATATCGGGGCTATTTCGTCTTACGGACAGTGTGTCCAACACACGCCTCGACTACGTCTAAGGTCATGGATAGTCTTCATCAACTCCAGGCTTATTTATTCTTCATGTTGTGTATAATAGTTATCACCTATGCCCTCATCATCATCTGGGTACTCGCGAATTGTACCTGCGTTTGAAGACTCTCGGAAGGATTTTTAACTCCTTTCATTCTAGAAGCGTTCATCTGAGCCGATCGAAGAGTCACAAGAAACCATTTCATTATATTGCCGCCGACCAGACGCAACCTTTCATTATATTGCCGCCGACCAGACGCAACCGAAGAAACAACATATATGTGGATTTAAACATGACATGACGATCTATGACAAACGTATATATAGGTTACATAAGTTGTCTTAGGTTATCCTATTCCTAACATCGACCAATCAGATGTCCTTCGTCGTCTCTTTGTGTTTCTGGGAATTGCATTGCATGGAGGACTCAGTCGTCTACGACTTTATTATTGTCCATGACTACATTTGGACATGTAAGTTCCTCGTCGTATCTGTGACGCCCGGGGCCGAAGAGGGCGGGGAGTGATCGCCGGTGCCAGGGTGCACGGACAAGGAGCGGCTCCTGGCAAGGCTTCTAGGCGAAGGGGTACATGAACGAACCGATCCGACACCCGAATGAGAGGGGATCCTGAGACTGACAATGTATGGGCGTGTCAGGCTAAGAATCGTATAATAGAATTAATAGTACTACTCATATCACCAAGGTCGACCTACCTTTTCGGGAGTCCATCCGAAAGAACTTCGAAGTTAAGCGTGCTTGACTTGAAGCATTCTTAGGATGGGTGACCCCCTGGGAAGTTTGCCCAGGGTGCGTGTGAGCGAGGACGAAGCACGCTGGAAGGTTAAGTGGTGGTACAGTGGGGCCAGACTATCAGTCGGAGTGTGGTGGGCCCAACCCCACAGGTCCCGGTAGGGACGGATGCTACAGTGACACTCGGTATGGGACGGGTCGTTACAGGTGGTATCAGAGCACAATCTCTCGCAGTACGGTGCTGGTTCGGGGACGAACCAGGCGGAAGCTGGTGGGCATGTGACGCCCGGGGCCGAAGAGGGCGGGGAGTGATCGCCGGTGCCAGGGTGCACGGACAAGGAGCGGCTCCTGGCAAGGCTTCTAGGCGAAGGGGTACATGAACGAACCGATCCGACACCCGAATGAGAGGGGATCCTGAGACTGACAATGTATGGGCGTGTCAGGCTAAGAATCGTATAATAGAATTGATAGTACTACTCATATCACCAAGGTCGACCTACCTTTTCGGGAGTCCATCCGAAAGAACTTCGAAGTTAAGCGTGCTTGACTTGAAGCAATCTTAGGATGGGTGACCCCCTGGGAAGTTTGCCCAGGGTGCGTGTGAGCGAGGACGAAGCACGCTGAAAGGTTAAGTGGTGGTACAGTGGGGCCAGACTATCAGTCGGATTGTGGTGGGCCCAACCCCACAGGTCCCGGTAGGGACGGATGCTACAGTGACACTCGGTATGGGACGGGTCGTTACAGTATCGTCGGAGCATTTTTCAAGAATAACATTGTATGATAAGAAAATAATATAGAAGCCTGAGGGACAGAAAAAAATGCTAGACTAAAATAAACATGGCCTAGAGCTATAGTGCTTGTTGGGGAGTTGGTAATTATGTGATATATTATGTATATGTTGAAAGAGGTCACACTCACATATCACATGCCTTGTGGGACATTTAATCACGTTCTTGCATCAATTCAAACAATTAACATCTCAGTTCCACAAAACGCATTACTATGTGAAGTCAAATTATTTATCATTTGTTCGGAGATATTGTCGATCGCGAACATATAAAAGGTGACCCTGTATCAATTACAAAAGGTGGTCATACATAATTAATGGAGATCTAAAGGGTTGGTTCAAATTGGAATGTATGATGAATCATTTATTATTTACCCCATAAAGTAATAGACAACACTATAGAATCCCATGGCTTAAACTAAAATAAACATGGCCTGATATCTTCCACGCATTCAACAAAAAAATATTTAATAACCTTGATTTTTGGCAGGCAAGTTCATATATAACCTTTTTAGATTTGATTCGGTCAAGTATATATAGGAATTTATTACTCATACATAGGAGATTTATGTTGGTGAAGAATAGTAAGCATTGGATGTTTAATTTATAGCTAGTTAGTCGTAGATTTTATTTTCTCTAGCTTTGATTTGGTACTTTGCGGCATTAATGTTCTTTAAGTTGGGTGTGTCTCTAAAATGTTTTTTAGCATTTTTACGCGTGATTTAGCCTTTGAATAGAACGTTCACATTTACATTGGTGCTGTATGCGTTGTTGTAACATTGCCAACACAACATTGGGAAAAATATAAAAATTAAAGTATATTCAAAAAGTTGACAAAGCTCAAACTTGTACAAATGGCACTTACCTAAACCCCGCCGCTCCTTAATAGTCGGGATTCGATATTCATTAACTTATATTAAACACACGAAAGTAAATAAAACGGAGAAGAAGCAACCACGTCACATTCACTTTTCTATTTCGTAATTTGTCCTTTTTTTTCTAATAAAAGGAAAAAGGAAACGGTGGTTCCCTAGACATCGACGGCGAGGGGCAACATCGTCAATACGCCACAAACTAGTAAATAAGAACAAAATTTTACCAAAACAATGACATGTGCTGCCCTTCTTTTCATCACCATAATACTCCCCCGACACGTCACTGTGATAGAGCAGACCACAGATATTCCCCTTTTCTGGAAAATGTTTTAGGGGCATATTCGTCATTTTAATACGTTATGTTTTTTTACATAACATTGCTGAATGTTAAAGACCGTTTGTGTTGAGCTGAGCGTACATAGTACCTCGCGTTTTTCCCAAGGCACCAAAAAAGCTCAAACGATGCAAATAACAGTAATCACTATGTACGTCTATGTCACTTCATTAATATATACGTATTTAATAATCTTTACCTCTCTCTCTCTCTCTCATCAATTCGTACAAACGCATAGTAAATTTTGCTCTCTCTCTTGGATCTCTCTCCTTTTGCTTTTTCTCAACCTCTGTATCTCTGTGTCGTCTTTTACTTTCTTCTTCTCTCTTCAGTTTCTTGGTTCTTCGTTTCGCTTCCTATCCTTGCAAAAAGCGAAAAACCTCGTTTTAATTGCTCTCTTACACGAGAGTCAGAAATCGCAACCCACCTCATTTCTTCAGCTAAAACCACGTGAAATGCCGGCGATTCTAGAAATTTTCACCTGCTGTTCATCGACTGTTCTTCATTTTCTAGCTGGGTTTATCCTTTTTTGAACAGTTCTCTCTTCACGTCGCCGAGAACAGAGGAGCTGAATACCCCGTTTTTTGAATCTCAAGACTGAAACTGCAGCTGGAGAAAAAAATGCCCGAGCCGTTGTTATTGTCCAAGCCGTCCGAGGAAGAAAAGGAGAAGCTAACCACCAACAGCAGCGCCCTGACAATCACCACAACGACGCCGAAATCAGTAATCATCGTCCCAAGAAGTAGTAAATCGCAAGCCACCTCACGGAGGGTAACACCCACCAACACCCCCGCCGCGGCCGCGCCCTCAGACACGGCGAACGCTTCTCCTAACATCATCGAAAAACGTCTCTCCAACGGAGATCTGTACATAGGTACTTTTTCGAACAACGCACCCCACGGATCAGGCAAGTACCTATGGAGAGATGGGTGCATGTACGAGGGAGACTGGAAAAAGGGCAAGGCGAGCGGTAAAGGGAGATTCTCCTGGCCGTCGGGCGCGACTTTCGAGGGCGAGTTTAAAGCTGGCCGTATGGAAGGTTCGGGCACTTTCATCGGCGGCGAGGGAGATATGTACAAGGGTTCGTGGATCAGCGATAGAAAACACGGCTATGGCGTAAAACACTACAGCAACGGAGATTACTACGAAGGGAATTGGAAGAGGAATCTACAAGATGGGCAGGGAAGGTATGTGTGGAAAAACGGAAACGAGTATGTCGGAGAGTGGAAAAACGGCATGATTCACGGCCGTGGTGTTTTGGTGTGGAGTAACGGTAATAGATACGATGGGAATTGGGAATTCGGCGTACCAAAGGGTCATGGAGTGTTTACTTGGCCAGATGGGAGCTGTTACATAGGTTCTTGGTCCAGCGATGGTAAGAATTCTTCTTGTAAGAATCAGGTGTTAAACGGTACGTTCTATCCTGGGAAAGGTGGGGTTAGTGGGAGAGAGGGGTTTAAAGGCTACTTTGGTCATAGATTAGCAGCTCCTTTGATGGTTGCTGAAGGGGAAAGTGGTGGTGGTGTGGGGAAGAAAAGGTCCTCTTCTGTAGATGGTGGTAACGGTGAGAGATCGTTTCCTAGGATATGTATATGGGAATCTGAAAGTGAAGCAGGTGATATTACATGTGATATAATGGATGACTTAGAGGCTTCAATGCTGTATAGGGATGGCTTTGTTTTGGACAGAGAAGGGATTAAGCAATTTAGGAAGAATCCATGTTTTAGTGGTGGAGAGGTGAAAAAAACAGGGCAGACGATTTGTAAAGGGCATAAGAACTATGATCTGATGCTTAATCTTCAGCTTGGGATAAGGTATTTCCACTTTAGAGTACGTTTATTACAGTTTGATCGTTTATTCCTTTTCACGTTATTACAAGGTTGTTTGTTTAATGTTTTGTAGGTACTCTGTCGGGAAACATGCTTCAGTAGTAAGAGATCTTAAGCTCGGCGATTTCGATCCAAAAGAGAAGTTTTGGACTAGGTTTCCACCCGAAGGATCAAAGCTTACTCCTCCCCACCAATCCCAAGACTTTCGATGGAAAGATTACTGCCCTGTGGTGTTTAGGTGATTGAATTTGATCCTTTGCTTTCTTGATAAATGTATTACCAGGTTGGATGGATGATTCTTGAGTTGTGCTTACTACAAAAAATAATGTTTAAAATAAAAAAAAAATAGCAGACATCTGAGGGAGCTGTTTCAAGTAGATCCCGCCGATTACATGTTGGCTGTTTGTGGAAATGAGGCTCTGAGGGAACTTTCATCGCCTGGAAAAAGTGGAAGCTTCTTCTACCTTACACAAGACGATAGGTTTATGATCAAAACCGTCAAGAAATCTGAAGTCAAGGTTAGTTTATTTGCTCGATTTTGAGCATGTTTCTTATTCTAATCAAAATTTGTGACTTATTTACAGGTTCTCATAAAGATGCTTCCCAGCTATTACCAACACGTTTGTCGTTACGAAAATTCGTTAGTGACAAAGTTCTTCGGCGTACATTGCGTCAAACCAGTTGGTGGAGTCAAGGTTTTACATTTATTACATAGTGTATATTTATTACAGAAGCGAAATCTATGTTTGATCGCTGAAATATGTTTGTCCTTGTGAATTCAGACACGATTTATAGTGATGGGAAATTTATTTTGCTCGGAGTATCGAATACATAGGAGATTCGACCTCAAAGGATCGTCCCACGGTCGCACTACAGATAAACCCGAGGGAGAAATCGACGAAACCACTACACTTAAAGACCTCGATCTCAACTTTGTATTTCGAGTGCAGAAAAACTGGTATCAAGAACTTATGGAGTAAGTTCGAAATTATTTAATTTCGACATTTATATAATCCCCTTTACCACTACTTATTTCCTATTCTTTTGCTCAGGCAAATCGACCGCGACTGCGAATTCTTGGAGAATGTAAGAATAATGGATTATAGTCTTTTGGTCGGCCTTCATTTCCGAGAAGTTAGCACGGGGGACAAAATCGGTTTATCGCCTTTCTTGCTGCGAAATGGTAACTATAATAATTACATGATTTTTGTGACGTTACTATACGATAATATTATGATTTATAGCAATTCGGTTACGCCCTTTTTCAGGCAAGAGCGACTCGTATCAGAAGGAGAAGTTCATGCGAGGCTGCCGTTTTCTCGAAGCAGAGCTGCAAGACATGGATAGGGTCTTATCTGGCAGGTATTTATCGTCTCAACAATTTAATTTTTTTTTTCCCGCTTTTCGATTAGTTAACTGTATATTTTCATACCCATATATGGAATAGAATTTATCTCTTCATACAAACAAACAAGTCAACTGAATCATGAATGATATGACCAAAGGTTTTGAGTTCATTAGTTTCTGTTCCATTGAATTTGGACACATGGGTTGTTGGTATGTTAGAATACAGTTATCTGTCATTTTTATTACAGCATTTGATTCAACTCTTGTTCAAAATTTTTAATTTTTTTTTAATAGGAGGCCATTGATAAGGTTAGGTGCAAACATGCCAGCAAGAGCAGAACGATTGGCTCGAAGGAGCGACTTCGATGAATACTCATCGCCAGGTGGATTTAGTAGCCGCCCGAGCAGCAGCGAAAATTACGAAGTGGTCCTTTACTTTGGAATAATCGATATCTTGCAAGACTACGACATAAGCAAGAAGCTCGAGCACGCTTACAAGTCCTTACAGGTCGATCCTACTTCGATCTCAGCCGTCGATCCAAAGCTCTACTCCAAAAGGTTTCGACAGTTCATCAACAGAGTATTCATTGAAGACAGATAAGAATCGATCGATTGCTCGTGGTGGTTCGAATTGGAGTTCTTCGGCGGGTTGGGGTGAGTAAGTGTCTTTTTTTTTTGTAATTAGTGAAAATGCTGTGGGGGAAAGTGATATTCTTGGGGTCATCCCTTGTTTTTGTTTATGTTTCATTACAGCATTGGTTCTGCGAGGGAGGGTAGAAAGATAGGTATGGGGAACAGAGCACAACTGTCCCCACGAGAACGGATTTCGAAATATATTTTGTGTATGGGGAAAATTGTTAAATAATGTACAGATTGTTTGTTACGGAAGGTGAATGAATTGTTCTTTATATTGAATTTATTGTTATTGTTTTTTAATGTATTGAGAGTTGCTATATAAGTATGAACACGCACAGCGCGTGAAAAGAAGAGAAAGCAGAGTGTGAAAAAGATTGCTGCTGGTGATTTCTTGTTTCTTGAACAGCTTTGTTTACCATACACATGCTTTTGCTGTATTGTTTTTCGTTTTTCTATTCGAATTTCGAGGCTAATATTAAAGAAGGATTTTCTTCTTTCAAGAGGAAAAATTTGATAAGCAACATTAAAGAGATGCTCGAAAGCAAAGCATATTAGGCCATGCAGAAGACCATTGACTCAATATTGGCCCCCCTCAATATAATCTAAAAAAAGACTATTCAAATTTCAGTATTTGACAAGCAATGAGGTTATTCAAGAATTATGTATTTGGAATTTTGCATATTGCGCCAACTGTTGAATTTGATACGCCACTTGCAATCAGTCAAATTATTATGATTTGTTTAACCCTATATTTTTTTAATCAATCAAAATGTGAACGACTACAACAAAGCTGTTTAAATAAATACATTTTGTCCTGAAATAGGCAAAAACAATGAGAGAGCGATCATTCATCATATCAATTAATCGACATACTACAAGAAATTAAAAATATAATGTTTTGTCAATTTTATATAACCGACCAAAAACCGTTTTATATGTTCCAATATTAAATGTACCCCTCTTGTCACTATGTTCAATATTTACGTATTCATCCATTCGTGTTCATATGCATTTATATATTTGTTACGATATATTACTTGTATTTGTGACATACTGCCACCAACCACTCTTTTTCCTTTAAACCGAACTCGGGGTTTCAGTTACTTCGAGACAGTTTACTTGTAACAAATTTTCTTCAAGCGAAACGAGTAACTGCCTACAACGGCGGCTCATCCTCTTCATATAAAGCCCAAACTGTTCTTCAATTTCACTCCTTTTCAATCTCCTTTGAACGTACTTCCTTCGAAATGGAAAATAATACTGTGAACTGTCTCCATTTCCAAACGGTTGAGGTTATTAAAGGATTATGTATTTGAAATTTTGCATATTGCGCCAACTGTTGAATTTGATACGCCACTTGTAATCAGTAAAATTATTATGATTTGTTTAACCCTATTTTTTTTTCTAATCAATCAAAATGTGAACGACTACAACAAATCTGTTTAAATAAATACATTTTGTCCTGAAATATGCAAAAACAATGATAGAGAGCGATCATTCATCATATCAATGAATCGACATACTACAAGAAATTAAAAATATAATGTTTGGTCAATTTTATATAACTGACCAAAAACTGTATCATATGTTCCAATATTAAATGTAACCCTCTTGTCACTATGTTCAATATTTACGTTCATATGCATTTATATATTTGTTACGATATATTGCTTGTATTTCGGACATACTGCCACCAACCACTCTTTTTCCTTTAAATCGAACTCGAGGTTCAGTTACTTCGAGACAGTTTAACTGTAACAAATTTTCTTCAAGCGCAACGAGTAACTGCCTACAACGGCGGCTCATCCTCTTCATATAAAGCCCAAACTGTTCTTCAATTTCACTCCTTTTCAATCTCCTTTGAACGTACTTCCTTCGAAATGGAAAATAATATTGTGAACTGTCTCCATTTCCAAACGGTGGGAACTTGTCCATATGGTACTTCTTGCCATTGTACTCATGTACCAATTGCCACGAATACAATGCTATTCCCCAACCTTTACAACACTCAGCGGCTGACGTCGCCGCATGTATTCAACGTATTGCGAATAAGGTAGGTAGGTATTGTAAATCCTAATTTTTTATTCTTCTATGCAGATATTCCCCCGGAATTATATCCAAGTATATCAGAGTTCGCTGCTGTCACATGGGTCGAAGTTTCCCCCCTCATCTTAGGGGTAATGTATACGTCGAATACCCTAGCGTGGAAGCAGCAAGGATGATGGTTGATGCTACGCGCGAGCACCGGCAAGTACAATTTCCGTCTTATTTTTTTTCCTCGTTGTGTCAAAAATATGTATTATATACTCTGAGCTGAAGTTACCAAATGGTTTATTGCACTTCTTCTATTCAATACGAATCCAATGTTTTTTTTTATCATACTTTAGGGACTTGTTGCTAGAACTTGTAAGATCTTAACAAAGTTGCATGTTGCTCTGGTTCTCAACATTTACAGTTTGCATTTTCTGCTTGGAATGTATTAAAAATATGTATTATATACTATGAGCTGAAGTTACCAAATGGTTTACTGCACTTCTTATATTCAATACGAATGCAATGTTTTGTTTATCATACTTTAAGGATTTGTTGGTTGAACTTGTAAGATCTTAACAAAGTTGCATGCTGCTCTGGTTCCAACATTTACAGTTTGCATTTTCTGCTTGCAATGTATTAAAAATTATGTATTATATACTCTGAGCTGAAGTTACCAAATGGTTTACTGCACTTCTTCTATTCAATACGAATGCAATGTTTTTTTTATCATACTTTGACATACGAATGCAATTTTTTTTATCATGCATTAGTTTACCTACGAATTTAAATATATATTTCCTTTCACCGTTAGCGCAATTGGGATATTGAATTTTAGCCAACAATTCACTGTCAATGAGCCGAACACTTGGCTTTCGAAATATTGAATCATAACGCAGCAAGTCAAATTTCGTCGACTTGGGCTCCATTGATTATATCAAACAACATTTTGAGTTGCTTCCCTAAAACAATAGGCCCACATTATACTCTCCCTCACATCCTTTCTTGCAAATTCTCATAATAATTGTTATGCAGACGTGTTTCTTTGCAAATTTTCAAGCCTGTTAATTGATATACCCATACATAAGCGAGCGACGATGTTCGAACTACTATTAAGATTGGCTCACTAAATCGGTCTGGTCTGCGTAGCATTAACTGTTAACTAGGTCTCTTACTATGTATATATGGTTGCAAAACTAACACATGATTCATTTACTAAAATGTAAATTTTTTTAGGTCTCTCTCTACAACCATACTTGAAAAACCATTTTTTGACAAACTATTATTAATTTTAAATACATTGTTCTTTTGAGGTACCCCTTTGAACCCACTAATCTATTCGGTAAATATGAAGCAGCTTTGTGAGAAAGAGTATGTACTGAACCAGCTTTGCTATTTTGGTGAGGATTGTAATTCTTTTATCATTTTGCTAACTTAGAATGATGTGCCGTTCTTTTTGCATCTGTAGGATTAGCAGCATTTTGCTGTCAATCAGTTGTAGAAACTCACTTTGTTTGGCTTTCGAGATATTGAGTCATAATTCAAAATGCGGCAAGTCAAATTTCGTCGACTTGGGCTTCACTGATTATATCAAACAACATTTTGGGCTGCATGCGTAGAAGGATAGGCCCAAAATCTATATTCTCCCTCGCATTCGTAGGCTGTGGCAGTACAAGCCAATATAACTCTCAATTCAGCCAACAATACACACAAGAAAACAGAGATGTATGCGTATGCCTCCCATCCCATCAACATCACATACATAAGCAAAGCAAAGAGCTCGCTCAGTATTTACAAAGTAATATTACAACGACGTCCCTAGTATCCCAAAGAATATTTTATGTCCCTCCCAACCGTTGTTAGCAGCTAGCTAGCGAAATTGAGAAAGAAAACAAAAAATTCAATCCTCATCGAATCATCTTGCTTCACCTTTAATTGTTTAAATAATTTTGATATACACATATATACTGGACAAACTCTTGAGAACCAAACCGTACCAGCAGCCCTTATCTAATAAGTTATGTTATCTCTATCTAAGCGATTAAAACCTGAGCACTTATATATACTAGTACTTTCGAACACATGCGTGTGCATATGATTAATATTTTATGTTGCTCTTAATTTTTAGATTTATTATTTATTGTCGAATTGATGAATTATAATTTATACTATATAAAAGAAAAATAATGTTTAGGGGGTGTAAGTATAATAAATGACAAAAAAATATAAAAGTAACATGAAATTCTTAAAGAAATTAAATAAAAAATAGAGGTACTAAATTGCAAATAAATATGACAGATCAAATGTGGCTGTTTATAGACAACCCAAACCCTTTATATAATAGTATAGATATATAGTAATCACCTTACCTATATATATTATAATCTAATGACGGAGAATAAATCGCTGGGATTTGGAGAATCTAAACTAAATTAGGTCAACAAATAACGAATTTCTTTATTTTTTTGTGGATTTTGTACTCATATTTGCAAATTTTTGGGGTTTTCCGAATCTATCTCTGTGTGTGTAATTGATTCGGTTATATGTTTTTCCGAATTTTATCTATAATTAAGTCAATAATAATCACATTGTTCGTGAATAACAACGTCTAAATGCTCAATTATTATATCCACCACATGATTAATATATTCATTTCAAATTAGTCAATGCGTTCATTTTGTATCGGTGGGGTTTTTTGGGCCTCTTTAAGTTGATGAATATCGAATATCGAAATCCAGATTTTTCCTCCTCCCTGGCCTCTTTCATTTACTTTTAACAGCGGAGTAAATTGTATAGTACTAGGCCAAGGAGGGCTTAATTGAAAATATAGGATACTGTAGGAGTCGTTAGCGTAGTTATTTCATAACCCCTCAATTACGAGCAATCAAAGGATACTGAAGTGATACTGATATTAACCTTTCAATGGAGGAGCTACAGAAGGCGTTAAACGAAAAAAGTTTAACAATTTGGACTCTCCAAGAGAAGGGTCGTTGTCTCTTTGCAGCACGAGACTTTTTCCCAGGTTTCTATTTTTTTTGTTTCTTTGTTTTTCTCAGTGGACAAATTTATGTTTTGAAATCAAAATTTCGTGTTAGTAGATTACGTGTTTCCGTTTTGTGTTTCAGGCGAAGTAATCTTAACTGAAAAGCCGTACGTTTCTGTTCCTAATAAGAACAAAGAATCTCCGCTGTCCAAGTGTGAATGGTGCTTTACCACTAGAAATCTGAAGAAATGCTCAGCTTGTCACTTTGTTTGGTATTGTAGCAGCTCATGTCAGGTAAAAAGATGGAAGCCAAAGAATAATATATCTCATTTCGTGATTTTGTGGAGCTAGTTTTTATTTTTGTCTTGCTAGTTTTTTTTTTTTTGTGTCATGGATTTCAGAAGTCGGATTGGAAATTGCATAGTTTGGAATGCAAAACATTGTCGAAAGTTGATAAGGAAAGATTGAAGTCCCTTACACCATCATTACGGTTAATGGTGAAACTTTATCTACGCCGAAAATTAGAACATGAGAAGGTGATTTTTCAATCAACATCATGCTTTTATGTCTTGGATGGATCACATACCAATCGTTCCGTGACTTCTAGGTTTTCTCTATTACACCAATGGAAAACTACAAGTATGTGGAAGCGTTGGTATCTCGTATCCTTATAGAAATTGGTCAAATTTGGCTATATACTTAAGGCAATGTTATTGATTCCCTTTTTTAATTCAATGATGTTGTTCTTGACCAAATTCATGCACTTAGATATGTCAGAAGTTGAAGAAAAACAAATGATATTATATGCACAGATGGCTAACCTTGTTCATTCAATCCTCCAATGGCCGGAGTCAGAGATCAGTCTGAAGGAAATTGCGGAAAATTTTTCTAAGGTTGAGAAAAACTATTAAATTTATCGATTGCTATTGAGGGCTTTTGGATTTAATTTTTTCTGATCCAACCAACTTAAGATTCTCTGAGATCTGCAGTTAGCATGCAATGCACATACCATATGTGACAGTGAGCTAAGGCCATGTGGAACAGGACTCTACCCTGTGATTGCTGTAATAAATCACAGGTAATTATCACTAGCAAAAATTTTGCTCAGCTGTGTGATGGGATGATTGCTTCTGATCGATGTTTAATTTCAGCTGCTCTCCAAATTCTGTTTTGGTGTTTGAGGGAAGATTGGCTATGGTTCGAGCCACGGAACATATAGCGAAAGGTTCTGAGGTAATCAAGTCAAAACGATCCAACTAAACTAAAAGTATATACTTAACTTATAAACTGGACAAGAAAAATTATAGAATGTTTAAGTGGGTCAATTGACACCATTGTGTGAATTGATTAAAAGATGGATTTTTCTTTTTGCATATCTGAATGAGAGAATAATGTTAAAATTGGTTGATTCACAGGCTTTTCACGTTCTTGAAATTCTTCTGAAATTTCTGCTGCTTATTCAGTATTCTGACATCTCATTGTCATTTGCTTTCAAAGGTATTTATTAGTTACATAGACATAGCTGGAAGCACCATTACACGGCAAAAGACCCTTAAAGAACAATACTTTTTCACTTGCGCTTGTCCTCGCTGCATAAACCTGGTAATAATGTCACTTCTCTTTTGGCTTCTCCAATGATAGATAGCGGATAGCCTCTTTTACATTTGAGAATTTTGTTGTGTATTTTTTTTTTGTTCGTTTGCTGAGGTAGGTGACTTATGTTTAAGGGAAAACCTGATGATGTTCAAGAAAGCGCTGTTAAGGAAGGTTATAGGTGTAAGAATAACGAATGTGATGGCTTTCTCCTTCGTGACCCTGGTATGCATATTTTGTCATGCGATATCTCTTAACGCTCTTTTTTTTTTTTTTTTTGTGGGTCTGAAGTATTTGTTCATTTGCCCTGACATCAGATAATAAAGGATTTATATGCCAACATTGTGGACTTCTTAGGGACAAAGAAGAAATAAAGAACGTTGCAAGCGAAATGAAATTGCTTTCAGATAAAGCTTCCTCATCACTTCCCATGAGAAGTATCCTTTGATATTTGCTTTCTAGATAATTTTTTTTTGGCAACTCTTATGATCAGAAATATGCGGTGATTAATAGGGTAAATGTGATCATCTATTTTTTCTCCTTATTTAGAATTCAGATAAAACTGAGGCAAGTTTAGCTTACAAGATGGTCGAGGAGCTTCAGATGAAGTTATACCACCCATTTTCAATTCATCTTATGCGGACTAGAGAGAATCTCTTAAAGGTATGTTATGCATAAACATACGAAAAAAATTTACAGAAGCACTTTCTTATTGCCCTTTGTGTATATAATATATCTTTATTTCGTGTGTAAAATTTTTATAAAACATGCTTCTCTTGCGAATATTATTCCTTTCTTCTGTCTCGCAAGCACAATGAACACCTGCATTTCAGGGTATATTCATGACGAAGTCTCATGTTAATTCAGATATTCTTGGACCTTGAATATTGGACAGAAGCTCTCAAATACTGCAAGCTAACGATCCCAGTTTATGAGAGTATGTTGTCATTGTACCCAATATCACTTCAACCTTTCCACCCACTTTTTCGTGCCTTGCATCATATTTTTCCAAGTGTTCTTATTTCTTTTCTTTTTATTGCAGGCGTCTATCCAAAGTGCCATCCATTGCTTGGACTGCAATACTATACTTGCGGGAAACTCGAATGGTGATAACTTACTAACCAGATCTTAAACATGATTCAGTCTTTGATTTTGTTTATCGGTTTCTATGGGCATTATTTTTAAGATGTGCGAGCATTTCGTTAAAATCGAAATCATATAATTTTTTTTCTTCTAGGTTATTAGGTGATACAGAAGCAGCAGTTAGATCATTGAGCAAGGCTTCAGACATTCTGAGAATCACTCATGGGACTAAGACGCCGTTCATGGTGGAACTTCTCAATAAGTTGGACGAAGCTCGTGCCGAGTCTTCTTACAAACTCCATTTTAATAATGGAGAATGAATTATCATATTAAAAGATAAAACTGTCTGAAAATTTTACTGTGGTAATATGATCATCAGATGTACTCGATGCGGTGATATTTCTAATTCTATTTGTATTCTGTCGTTTTTTTTTTATCTTGCGAAAGATTTAAAATCCGATTATTATTCTCAGAAAATGCAGTAGACAATGAAGTGAACACAGCTAGTTATGGAATAATAAGAACATAAAAGGTATAGCTGAATGTGAAGATCATTTCTTCTGTCGGAGAAATGGAAACACTTCAGAAAATAGATAGATTGACACAGAGAAAACCCTCGTCCAACAGTCAACTTCTAACATTAAACTGCTTTTACTGGCTGCGACTCAAGGGGCGTATTTACTACCAGTGGAAAGCCACGGAAGTCTAGTTTCTAAAGAAATTAATGGCACAAAAAAATATGAAGGGAAGAGGAAGTTATGGCCATTTGACTACTGACTGCCAGAACAGTCACAAGTGCGGGAATTTGGAAAGATCGTCTAGTTCTTTGGTCCTTTTTGCATGGAACTCGTTGGATATCAGTCCTTCAACATTCTCATTTAATTTCTCTTATTTTTGCATGTATTTTCGTCTCATTAAAAGCCCCTTTTGTAATGAAGAATGGGAGATTGAATAAAAATATTGTTGTTGAGCTTTAAGCTTGTCTCTATCCTACATTGAACTCTTGGTGGATTCCTTGAGTGAAGTGTTTACGTGAGTGTGCCTTGTATTACCTCCTTCTTCCCCAAAATTTCGGTGTCAACTTGGTATCAGAGCTAACGTCGGAGATGCCGCCTCGTCGAAGGACAGAAACTCCAAGGCGTGAACGCGATCTGCGAGACATCGAACTGGACGATTTAAGGAGACAAGTGCAACAACTCGAGCAGAGTCTTGCACGCAGCGAACTTCCGATCGTGATGTTCAGGGTCATGATTCCGAAGGTGACTCTTCGAACGACTATAATTTTTTTATAATGAGGAATATGATAACTCAAGTAACGACTCAACCCGGGAGGAGAGGCCGCGACGGAACAATGATCGTGGGAAATCATTCGACTTCAAAATTGATGTCCCCGACTTTGTTGGAAAAAGCGATCCCGACGAGTTTCTTGATTGGCTCAACTCCGTCGAAAGGGTCCTTGAATTTAGAGAGGTTCCAGAAGATCAGAAAGTGAAGTTTGTTGCAATTAAACTGAAGAAATATGCTTCTCTTTGGTGGGAACATCTGAACAAACAACGAGCTCGAGAGGGCAAATCAAGGATTAGGGTGTGGAGCAAGATGAGGAAGGAGCTCCGCAGGAGATTTTTACCGGATAATTACCGCCAAGATGCCTTCCTCAAATATCACAATTTCAGGCAAAGGGAGCTGTCTGTGGAGGATTACATAGCTGAATTTGAAAATCTTAGGATGAAATGTGATGTTATGGAACCGGATGAACAGATTATTGCTCGATTTCTTGGAGGGCTTAGGTACGAAATTGGGAATGTGGTTCAATTGCAGCCATATTGGACCTACAATGATGTGTGTAAGTTAGCTCTCAAGGTGGAGAAGCAACAAAAGGAATCAAGCCGAGTGAAGGGCCGTTTTAGCTCAAACAAGAACACTCCTCCCCGCGGAGGGTCGTCTGTTGCTAAGAACACACCGGCAAATGGCGCAAAGGATGATGTAGCTGCCTACAAGGAGAATACAGCGAAGCCTGGTGGTTCCAATAACCAAAAACTTGCTTCAAATGCAAGGGTTTTGGGCACATTGCGTCGGATTGTCCGAATCGGAGGGTCGTAACTCTTATCGAAGAAGAAATTGATGACAGCCCCAACGAACCAGAACTCTTATATGATGACGCTCCTGAAGCAGAGGATGAAATCACGTACGAGGATCGTGGTGAATTGTTGGTCTTACGACATAGCCTTAATACCAGCCATGTGGAGGAGGATGCATGGCTCCGGAACATCTTTCAAACAAGGTGCACTTCTCATGGTAAGGTGTGCAATGTTATCATTGACGGAGGAAGCTGCGAAAATGTTGTATCAGCTACGATGGTGGATAAGCTAAAGCTGAAGATGGAAGATCATCCTCAACCTTACAAACTTTCATGGCTTCAGAAGGGTAACGAGTTAAAGGTGACCAAGAGGAGTCTTGTTCAATTTTCTATCGGGAAGAAATATAAGGATAAAGTATGGTGCGATGTTATTCCCATGGACGCGTGTCATTTGCTTCTTGGAAGACCTTGGCGATATGATCGAAAAACTCAACATGATGGGTTTCGAAACACTTATACCTTCGTAAAAGATGGTGAGAAGATTATTTTGGGATCTTCAAAGTTGGAGGACAGCCCAAGCGTTCCAAAGCAGGGAGGGAACAATCTACTCTCCAAATCACAAGTTGAGAAAGCGATCGAGGAAGCGGTGGAGGCGTTTGCTTTGGTTATTTTGGAAGAGAACGAAGAGATTCTTGACGTCCCACTCTCGGTCCAGCCCCTTCTCAAGGAGTTTCATGATGTGGTGCCCGAAGAGATTCCACAAGGACCTCCTCCGATGCGAAGTATACAACATTGCATTGATTTAATCCCTGGAGCATCAATACCAAACAAGGCTGCCTATAGAATGAGTCCTAAGGAGCATGAAGAGCTGCAACGGCAAGTCGAGGAACTTTTGGCGAAGGGTTTTGTGCAAGAAAGCAAAAGCCCGTGTGCTGTTCCAGCCCTTCTTGTACCTAAGAAAGACGGATCATGGCGCATGTGCATTGATAGTAGAGCGGTGAATAAGATCACTGTAAAATACCGGTTTCCTATTCCTCGGCTCGATGACCTCCTTGACCAACTTCACGGGTTCAATATTGGTTCGAAGATTGATCTGCGGAGTGGCTATCATCAGGTTCGAATGAGGCCGGGAGATGAGTGGAAAACCGCATTCAACACGAGAGATGGTCTCTACGAGTGGATGGTTATGCCCTTTGGCCTCTCTAACGCCCCTTCTACTTTTATGCGGCTCATGAATCACGTCTTTAAGCCATTTGTTGGGAAATTTGTTGTCGTCTACTTTGATGATATCCTTGTGTACAGTTCTAGCCCGGAGGAACATTTGGAACATCTTCGACAAGTATTTGAGGTACTAAGGAAGGAGCGGTTATACGTCAACTTGAAGAAGTGCCATTTCTTCACCTCCAGCCTTATCTTTTTAGGCTATGTCGTTTCTTCAGAGGGCATCAAGGTGGACGAGACAAAGGTTGAAGCTATTCTGAGTTGGCCCATTCCAAAGACGATCCACGAGATTCGAAGTTTTCATGGTCTAGCTTCATTTTATCGAAGGTTCGTAAAAAATTTCAGCACCATTATTGCACCGATAACCGAATGTTTGAAGGGAGGCAGCTACAAATGGAGTGAAGAGGCCCAAAGAAGCTTCGAACTCCTCAAGGAAAAGATGTTGAAAGCTCCCGTCTTACAACTCCCGGATTTCGATAAAGTTTTCGAAGTAGATTGCGATGCTTCCAACGTAGGAATTGGTGGAGTTCTTAGCCAAGAAGGGAGGCCGATTGCGTTCTTTAGTGAGATGCTGAATCATTCTCGCCGAAATTATTCCACCTACGACAAGGAGTTCTTCGCCATTGTTCGAGCTTTGGATCATTGGCAGCATTACCTCCTTCATAAGGAATTTGTGCTCTTTTCAGATCATGAGGCTTTGAAGTATTTGAACACCCAACAGAAACTGAATGCTCGTCATGCAAAGTGGGTCGAATTTCTTCAAGCCTTCAACTTTGTCATCAAGCATAAATCATGAGTTCTCAACCGGGTCGCTGATGCTCTAAGTCGACGGTACGCGATATTATCTACTTTACAATTAAAGGTTGTTGGTTTTGAAGTGATCAAGGATATCTACAAGGATGATCCTTACTTTTTTCCCATTTGGACCGAGTGCTTGATGGCGCCATTCAATTTATTTTTAATTCACGATGGTTTTCTCTTCAAAGATAAACGATTGTGTATTCCAAATTGCTCGCTAAGGCAAGCCATTATTGATGAGGCTCATAGTGGAGGCCTTGTTGGACATTTTGGGAGGGATAAGACTCTTGGACTTGTTCGGGAGAAATTTTATTGGCCACGAATGGATCGCGATGTCAAGAATTACGTCGAAAGGTGCAGAATTTGCCACATTGCGAAGAGTCATGGCCAAAATACGGGTTTGTACACTCCACTCCCGGTGCCAACAAGTCCATGGGGGACTTTGTCGTTGGGCTACCTCGCACTCAAAGAAACAAAGATTCAGTCATGGTGGTTGTCGACCGGTTTTCGAAAATGGCGCATTTTATTCCTTGTATAAAGACTTTGGACGCTACTCATGTCGCAGATCTTTACGTCCGAGATATTGTACGGCTGCATGAATTCCCAAAACGATTACTTCTGACCGGGATTCCAAGTTTATGAGCCACTTTTGGCGTACACTTTGGAGGAAAATGGGAACCAAGCTGCAATTTAGTTCGTCTCATCACCCTCAAACTGACGGGCAAATGGAGGTGGTAAATAGGAGCTTGGGGAACTTGCTAAGGAGTTTAATCGGCAAGAATCCACGCCAGTGGGATACGGTTTTCGCTCAAGCAGAGTTTGCTTATAATAGCTCGACAAGTCAGACGACTAAGCAAAGTCCGTTTGAAATTGTGTACGGTAGTAACCCGATTACGCCGTTGGGTTTGAGTCCTCGTTCTGCTGATCTTCATTTTAGTGGTGATGGGGAGGAGCGTGCGAAGCACATCAAACGATTGCATGAGCAAGTTCGTCAAGAAATTATCAATCAAAATGAGAAGTATCAACGGGCTGCAAACAAGAGTCGGAAGAAGCTAGTCTTCGAAGAGGGAGATTTGGTTTGGATTCATTTAAGGAAGGATCGGTTTCCCGCGTGGACGTCATGGGAAGCTTAAACCGAGGGCTGATGGACCTTTTAAAATACTGAAGAAGATAGGAGATAATGCGTACAAGGTGGAACTTCCTCAAGAATATGGCGTTTCGGATACTTTCGATGTCTCAGACCTGTCCCCGTATATCAGTAATGAACTCGATACAGATTCGAGGGCAAATCTTTTTCAACCCGGGGAGAATGACACAGAGAAAACCCTCGTCCAACAGTCAACTTCTAACATTAAACTGCTTTTACTGGCTGCGACTCAAGGGGCGTATTTACTACCAGTGGAAAGCCACGGAAGTCTAGTTTCTAAAGAAATTAATGGCACAAAAAAATATGAAGGGAAGAGGAAGTTATGGCCATTTGACTACTGACTGCCAGAACAGTCACAAGTGCGGGAATTTGGAAAGATCGTCTAGTTCTTTGGTCCTTTTTGCATGGAACTCGTTGGATATCAGTCCTTCAACATTCTCATTTAATTTCTCTTATTTTTGCATGTATTTTCGTCTCATTAAAAGCCCCTTTTGTAATGAAGAATGGGAGATTGAATAAAAATATTGTTGTTGAGCTTTAAGCTTGTCTCTATCCTACATTGAACTCTTGGTGGATTCCTTGAGTGAAGTGTTTACGTGAGTGTGCCTTGTATTACCTCCTTCTTCCCCAAAATTTCGGTGTCATAGATCGAGACTGTTTCTTCTTTCTGAAAGAATAAACAATCACAATTAAGATAATACCCTAATATAATGTTTCTTCTGGGCTCCTAATTATTATCGCATCAACTTCTTGATCGTCTCTTTCGAACTACTCATCAGCGAAAAAGAACACTCGGTGTATCCAAAAGTCAACGAACTTAAACATGAAGGTTGTGAAGGGAGTGATAGAGGGGAAAACATGAAGAGGTTGTGGCTTAATGTCTGGAAGTTGAAAATTAAAAATAAGGTAAAGCACTTCCTATGGAGATGTGTACACGATGTCCTGCCAACCAAGATTAATCTGAAGAAGAGGGGAGTCCAACTCGATACAATATGCTCAATGTGTGGAGAGGAAGATGAAACTATGGAGCATATTTTTCTTCAGCTGTTCGAGGGCGTGTAATACTTGGAAGCTGGTACCAGTTTCTTGGAATTGTTTGAAGGAGATCGGGAATTTTAAGGATTGGTGGGGGGTGATTTGTTCGGGGCCTAAGAAGGAGGTCTTCCAGTTTAGAGTCCAACTCTCGGTTTACATTCTTTGGGTGCTCTGGAAGACACGTAATCTTTGGATTTTTAAGGGAGAGTGGCAAGAAGATCGAACCATCATTGAGCTTGCGGGTTTCGAGTGGGCTGAATTCTTGGAATGCAGCTAATGATTGCATGATTGATCTTTTGTTTGTAGCAGCTGTAGGGTACAATGTATCAATGCAGAGGCTTTTTCCTTTTTGTTGCTTGTGATTGTTTTGTCTGCCATATGGTTTTCTAACTCCGTATGAGTTGCGCCTATCTGTGAAATCTGTATACAGAAGGTCCCCTAGGCTAAATAGCCATGTAAATTCCTTTTGTCATTAATAGATCGTTTTGGACAAAAAAAAAAAAAAGCTTTATATTACATTTACATAGTCTTTTTCTACCTACATGCAGTTACGATAGTTGCAACCCATAACAACAAAGCCAATATATATCACATATCATATATTATCTTACATAGAGTTTCATAATATTATCACGACGATCATCATCAACGAGCTAGCTTTGAAGAAGCCCAACAACCACTTGTATCACAACATCCGCCGCTATTCTCATCGTTTCCATTACAACCTGACCTCCAAGCTTGATAACTTTGTCCGCGAAATCTGATTTTTTGACACTGTACTTTTCCCCGAACGAATAACTGAAATTCAAACTCCCGCCTGTACTAACCGTTCCTTGCATTACTGGTAAGGATACATTACTGGTAAGGATATTACGGCCGGCATAATAAGACTGCTGCCCCCTTCACTAACACTATCGTAAAGACGCTTCAAACTTATTGACTGGACCTCACCAATGTATCTTCAACATCCCAAAAAAACAGAAGAAGATAATAGTAATCAATCATGATTATGATCACAAAACAAGAGAATAACCAGCAATATATTATTATTACCTATCGCCTAATGACCTTTTGGTGTAGAGCTTGGTAACCAAACGAAGGCCATCATAGAGCAAGCTAGCCTCGGTAATGGCGAATGCCATCGAATGATTCCAAGTAGGGTTTAAGTTGTTTTTGTCGTCTGAAGGAGTTCGGCATTTGATCCTATGATCGCCAGAACCGACATAAACCCGTGCGTACGCTCGTGTGTTGTAATGATTACGAACGTTTGGGAGGTTTTCTGCTGAAATGTTGTCAAGTTCAAGTTCAAGCACATTGTATTACCATCATCATCTGATGCCATTATATGCTTATAATTGTGAATGCGATTCGCGTATGTACGCCAAACATTATGCCAAGATATATATATATATATATAGAGAGAGAGAGAGAGAGAGAGAGAGAGAGAGAGATTTGGGCTTTGGGGTGTTCATATTATTTATTACATATTGTCCCCTTGCTGCAAACTTGGGATGAAATAATATTTATATGATTGGCTAAGTTGCTCGGTCACGTGTTCGACCAGTTCAAAATCATTACAAAGATTATATTTTTTCGTATAGTAATGCTTCCGACAGCTAGATTAACATGAAGTTTTCAATGCCATCCATCGTATATTAATTATACGTATTGCGGTAGTTATTGACAGAGTAAGTTTATATGCCACCCAAATTAAATACTCCATCCGTCCCGCTAATTTTATCACACTTTTCCATTTTGGGCGTCACAATAATTTTATCACCTTTCCTTATTTAGCAAAAAAACTATCACAAACAATAAATATAATAATATTAAATATTCTTAAAAGACGTGTCAAAATATACACTTTTTTTACATTTTCGTTGTACTATATTATTATAATAATGTCACCTTAATTTGCGATGTCCAACAACTGATAAAGTTGCTAGGATGGAGTAATAAATTAACTAAAAAGAGGCAAACCAACCAGAAAACAAGTGGACGGACTATTTGTTGGATTAGTCCATTACATTTTATTAGACTTCTTAAGTATATTTTTTCCCTTAAATCATATTTAGGTTCTGTATTTGTTTGGATATGGATCAATGCAGGTAATATTTAACGAAATTTTCGATAGTCATACTAGTAAAATAAAAATTAAATCATCAATATAAAAAAAGACAACAAGACATATTAAACTCAATATGCATACGGTGAATATCCAAGTCTACGGTACGGTAGTATGACCGCGCGGGGGGGGGGGGGGGGGGGGGCCTTAAGGTTAAGTAAACGATGACAAAGTTAGGTAAATGAATTATTCCGACATGTACGCTATTTAAGTTCGATATTAGATAAGTAGTTAATTACCAAAAGAAATCAGGTTACAATTTATTTCATTATTTTGTAACACAGCGACACAACAGCGCAGCAAGCAATAAGATGACGTCACAGTCTTCTAACGGATAGTATTATTACACAGATACTGAACTGATCACCAAACTCAGTTGGTATCATCAATAGCAGTTTAGTTGCAACACGGAAAAGAAAGTTAATTTAAAAAAAGCATACAATTTACTATATTACATAGAGATTAATAAATTACCAAACAGCACACGTGTACACATACCATGAGCAATAGTAATGAGAATCTAGTCATCCATGATAAGTCCCACCACCGAGTGAGTCACGAAATCCTTAGCCACTTGCAATGTAATCGTCGTTGCTGCCATACTTCCAAGGAGAACAACTTTCTTCATCTTACCAACATCTGAGTTTTCCGATTTTTCAACCTCGTACTTTTCTCCGAACGAATAACTAAGGTTCAAAAATCCCACCTGTCTCAAATGTGCCGCCGCCTTGCATTAATGGTAAGGATAGCATCGTATTTCCTCCGTTATTAGCAGCTGTTTCGTAAAGATGTTTCATACTTATTGGGCTGACCTCAGCAATGTATCTGCTAGCAGCAGAAAAAGGCTAATAATTAACCAAGATTATTTTCTTCAGGAGAAAAGAAAAAGAGAGAGATTATTAACAAGCTGTCCATTAATTAATAGGTATTAATTAGTTAACCTGTCGCCTAATGAGCGATCAGTGTATAGCTTGATAACCATATTAACGCCATCGAAGAGCACGCCATGCTCGTGAATAGCATATTCCATAGAATGATTCCAACAAGGGTTTAAATTGTTTCTGTCGTCAGAAGGGGTTCGGTCTTTGATAGTATGATCGTTAGAAACGATCAGAACTTGTGCGTAGGCTCGTGTGTTGTGATGGTTACGAACATTTGGTAGGTTTTCTGCTGAAATGATTCTCAAGTTGAAGTTCAAGAAGATTCTGCTGCCATTATCTGAGGCCATTAATATATATGCTTTTCTTTTTCCTTGTAAGTACAAAATGTCTCTGAAGTGGCATCTTCTATATATAGAGAGAAATTTTAGGGTTTTCTGCGATATATAATTCATGGTTGCATGTCACAGGCTCTGATGCATGGCTAACGTCGTACGAGATGTAATCTTTTTGTATTAAAATTTGTTGGTCCCCCGCGTTGGACCAGTTCAAAAACGGTATTTGAGTAGTTAATTTTTACCATGCTTAGTTACGTGGATGATCCAAATACTCGCTCCCCTAAATAAATTTCCAAATTAAATAACTAATAAGAGGGCAATCAACCAATGCAAGCGAATAGCACATTGGCGGAACATTGCATGGGCTATTATTTTTTTCGCGAAAAAAAAAAAGAAATTAATCAGATCGAAAGCACTGTGTCACCTAAACAATAAAGAAAAACTTACACTGTCAAGATACATGTCGAATGTCGATATCATCATGACAGAATTCCCATTTTTTTCAACTCCGTTATTTTGTTATCGATTTCATTTTTGAATCCATAAAATAAAAATTACGTAGCCACACTTTCTAATTTATCCTTAAAATGATATTGTAAAAAGATTCTCAAAATCCCAACAAGCAATAGTTAACGCACTTCACGAAGAAGACCTCATTATTATTAATCGAACTTGCTGGACTAATGAAACTGCTGCTGTAAAGGACGGGTTTTAATACAATCGGTTAAAAAGGTTATAAACTCAAATTCGAATTTGAGGCGTCGAGACAAGAAAGAATGGTGTCGTCTTAGCTTAGAGACGTAAAAGATCAAGCCGGTTGTGAGGTTGCGGTCTACAACCTTTACGGTTGATCTTGCGGGGTTCCGTAAGTGGTACTGGTGACTGGGAGCTTAGTTAGCTTAGTATAGCCGGGGGGTTGTACTGTGTTAGTCTAGCTAAGGAGGTTATACAACGGGGTTGTTAGAAACCAAATTTTCTCGTAAGATCCTTCCTTGCGGGGAAGAGGGAGACGTAGGAGTATTTAGACTCCGACCTTCCATAACAAATCCTCTGTGTCTCTACTTCTACAAACCGACACCACACACACACACTCGAATACCCACATCCAAAGTGTTCGACAAAATGCTTCAACCACCTCCATACACCAAAACCGGACCAAATCACCTACATACACAAACCACCACATATAGGTCACAATCAAAGCCTATGGTATTCCGCACTTGGCTTTGATTGAAGATTGAAAATCGGTTTCACTCTGTAACCGAACGTGAAACCCACTAATGAGCGAAAATTGGTGATCGGTGTTATTCACCCCCTCTAACACCCGGTCCACGATCCTAACAAGTGGTATCAGAGCGGGTTGTTTCCAATCAAGAACTGATGGTGAAACATGGTGAAGATTTTCCACGGAGTAGAAATGCAGATTCAGACGTGGGCAACGGAAAGGTCCATGGCGAACAGCAAACTTCAAGCAATAAACTGCTTTCTTTGGCTGGGAATCTGGAGATGTGGTCTACCTCATTGGAAAGCTCAAGAAGTCTAGTTTCCAACAAAATTTACGGCACTAAAAATATTAAGTACGGAGGGAGTTATGGTCGTTTAACTGAAGACTGCCAGAACAGATTCTGAGACGAAAGATGAAACCGGCAGCTTGCGGCAAATTCGAAGAAGTTGCATAACTTTGCGCTCAAATGCCCAAAATCCGGTCTGAAAGATCCTCCAGAAACTAGAGTTGCAGACGATCGTAACCATGTAAGATTCACTACCCGGTTCTACTTCAAAGAGAGAAGACTGCTTGTTGAAACTCAGCCTACGATGGAGAAACCGGAAGGTCAAGACTGGTCGGCTGAAATCTTCTGGCAGACAGCGGCAACTAGGGAAAATCGGAAAAACTATGTGCACAGATATCGAAATTCAGGTTTGAAAACTTTGCAGCAAACTAGACTCATAGACCAACAAAATGGTATAAGATTTGCTGACCGGATCCTCAGATTTGCTGACCGGTTCTTCCCTAGAAAAAGCAGTCCATTCGTCAAAGTTCATATGAGGATCAACTACTGTTGAATGGAGCAGTCACGCAAAAACTGGAAGTCCTCAGATGTTCAAATTCCGGTTCATAAAATCCCCTGAAAACTAGACTCTTCGTTGTCCGGTCATGCTCAAAGGAAAGCAGTTTACTCGACGAAGTTCAGCCTATCGTCGCAACTCGGTCCAACCATCGCAGCCTCACGAAAACTGGAATAACTATTTGCTTTGGCAACCAAATTCCGGGCTGTAATATCTGCTACAAACTAGACTCGTAGAGGTCGCAACGGTATAGGATTTGGCTTCCAGTCATGCTTGGAGAAAAGCAGCTTATTCGATGAAGGACAACTAGACGCTCACTGCAGCACCTTCGCAAGAAATGGAATTTCTTTGTCCTCAGACATCCAAATTCCAGTCTATCAAGCTCTTTGGAAAACAGACTCGCAGACGAACGCAACGGTATAAATTTTGCTGCCTAATTTCAGCCCATATGAAAGCAGTATTTTCGACGAAGTTCAGATTCATCTGATGCCCCGAGCCTGATGTTCGAAAACAAAGCTGACTCACTGGCCGGTCACCGTGCAAAGATCTTACAAGACGAACTGGAATGAAGATGCGAAGATCAGAATCCTGCGTTCGCTACGAATCACGACAGTTGGGCACTAATCAACCGGACTGAACTATGTCTGAGGGCATTCTACCGACCGAGTCTACTCAGCAGTCAATAACCGACCAACAACGATTGCATGCCCAGACCGAAGATGTGACATGATTATTTTTAAACTGTAAAATACTATTTTTATGGAAGGACATGTAATAAGAATAGTATTTTGCAATTTAAAAATAAACAATAAAGAAAAACTTACAACTGTCAAGATATATGTCGAATGTGGATATCATCATATGACAGAATTCCCATCTTTTTCAACTCCGTTATTTTTGTTATCGATTTCATTTTGAATCCATTAATAAAAATTAAGTAGCCACACTTTCTAATTTATCCGTAAAATGATATTGTAAAAAGATCATCAAAATCCCAACAAGCAATAGTTAACGCACTTATCCTCAGGAAGAAGACTTCGTTATTATTAATCGAACTTGCTGGACTAATGAAACTGCTGCTGTAAAGGACGAGTTTTTAGACAGTCGGTTAAAAAGGTTATAAACTCAAATTATATACGAATTTATATCTTAAATGTGACATCAGTAACTGCTCTCCTTCAGCGATTTTGGTACCGATATATTTCTCATAACTTTTCGTAAACAAAAGAAAACGAAGTTGAATCTTCCTCGATCATTATTGCATTACGATTATGTCTAAAGTATGAATTAGGGTATTATGTTGTATATTAATTTCCACAAACTCTTGGCCCCCGAGTTAATAATACTGGAAAACTCATTCATCACTTGACTAAAGTACATTACATTTCACGCAATTGGTTTCATTTATTTAATTTATAGGACGATACAAAAAACGGCAACAATATTAACATATTACAAATATCACCAGCAGCAAGCTACGTTATTTCATAGCATGATCAATATATTTATCTATATTTCTTGCTAGAGTTCGAAAATAGCAAAAGAGATTGATTCCAATGCTGCTTGCACCATAATCATACCTCCAAACCTCATAACTTTCTCCATAAATTCTGATTTTTCGACAGGACATCCTTCCCCGAAAGAATAACTAAGGTTCAAAACTCCATCTGTCCTAACTGTTCCTTGAGTTACTGGTAATGATAACTTCGTTTCACCTCCTCTCTTAGCATTATCGTAGAGTTGTCTCATACTCGTGTGGACCTCACCAATGTATCTGCTCGAAGAAAAAAAAAACACTAATTCAAGATTTCTTAGGGTAATAAGAAATAAAAATTAATGCTGTTTATTACCTGCCACCTAATAAACGACGTTCCGAGTACAACTTGATGACCACACTTACGCCATTATAGGGAACGCCATTCTTATTATTATTATTATTATTATTTGCCCCAACAATGGCATACGCCTTCGAATGATTCCAGGCGGGATTTAGACCGTTTACCCTGTCAGAAGGTGTTCGGCCTTTGATTTTCTTATCGTTATATCCTATCAGAACTTCGGCGTGTGCCTGAGTTTTACGATAACTATGAACGTTTGGGAGATTTTCTGCTGAAATTATCGTCAAGTTGAAGTTCAAGGGGAAGATAGTAGTAGTAGTAGTAGTACTATTAGAGGCCATTATATGCTTTAGCTTTAGTTGAAATAATAATATGGAGACGAAGTGATTATATGTGCTAGAGAAATATGAAGTTCAATGCATGCTACGGAAGAAATGTGCTTAGGATATATATAGAGAGAGTTTTTAGGTGGTATCATGAGAGATTTACATTTTTAATTAAATCGTCAACTAGGCTGCTTTTGCTTGTTATACATATAATATTCCAACTCGTTATTGAGTTTTGTCGCGTTGAACCAGTCAAGCGGTAAGTTTGTAATTGTTATTGTTGAACTGAATTAGGATCTTGATTTCGATCGAACTATAAAAAAAAATTATGATCCTATAATATTATTTTTCCAGTTAGCTGTGGTATTGGTATCATATTCCCGGCACTTGCATCTAAGTACGGACAATAATTATCAAATACTGTCCCACAATTAGGACTCCACTATGTTAATCGATGATTGACTGGGCATATATATAAGACAATGAAGACCCCCTGACATGTCAATTAAGTGGTGTAATTAGAATACTTTACTATAATGCCTAGCCATGTTGACAGTTAAAGAACTCAATCAACTTGATGAGATTCGGGAATCAAATAATTAAAATTATGAAAATATTACAACATGATGAAAATATTACATGTTGACAGTGTTTTTAAAAGCTGTAGATAGCGCGCCACGTGGCACTGCTTAATTTTTTTTAATTTAAAAAAATGAATTTTCAAATGATTTGGGTTTATTTTACAGTTGGGCAAAGTTTATGTTTTGTTATATGTTGTATATAATTTTTTAATTTTAAAATTTAATCAATTGATATCTTATTTTTTGTGTCATTAAATTTGTAGAGAAAATATTAATTATTTCATCTGACAATTACAATAATACAAAAACGAAAGTGACCAACATAGAATGTTTATATTTTGTTATATGTTGTATATAACTTTTGGCATTATAAGTGGATTAAATGAAATACTCACGCGATACGCTACGCTATTTACGCTATGTATATCGAAGTTAAAACGTAACACATAACGCAATACGCGTTTTAAAACATTGCTTGCATCACAGAAGTTTCGTTCATAGGAATCATCCTCACGCAGTCACTTTTCTTTCTTATTAATCGCTTACTTATTAAAATAACCAAATAAAAGCTCCACATTTAGAACTTTTAAAAAAAAAAAAACTTAAAGAGCCTTTTCTTTTTTCTTTTTTTCTTTTCTACCTTAGGACGAGTCGAACTAGTTTGAATTGAGGTCGAACATATAGGGTTTGTTTGACTTAGTACAAACTAGGATTATTACGTATGACGAGTTTATCAAAATGCTGCTTAGTCATCACGTCGACTAATAATGTAAGAATATATACATTCTCGTCTATATCTTCTAATTTAGTTAAACGCATATGAAGATATTGTTGGTCAAGGAATCATATATAAACTATCGAAACTTGTCCAAAAAACGCAGATGAAGCGCGCGAAATGTGTAAGAACTTCAATATATAAATAACATCATCAGCTTTTATTACATTACACCTCTCATACATATGCTATGCATTTCTTTCATGCAACACTTTATTTCATCAATTTTACAACACATAGAATACAACAAGTGTTTAAAAAAAAAATAAAAACATCCACACAGTTTATTAATTATGATTACATAGCAATATTTCAATTTTCGTACATCATATGATCTACTTTATTTCCGAAAATCCTTCCAAAATAGTCAGCGCAACATCCTCCGTGAAAAGTACCGCCTCAATAACACCTTGTTCCTTAAAATCAAGCGATTTTTCAACCTCGTACTTTTTCCCGAACGAATAACTAAGGTTCAAAATCCCACCTGTCTCAACTTTGCCCTCCATTACTGGTAAGGATAATAGCTTCGTATTATTACTGCCTTCATTATCAGCAGCAGCAGCATCGTCGTAAAGATGTTTCATTCCTACGCTTGGGAGTTCGTCCTTCGATAGTACGATCGCCATATTTTATCAGAAGTTCTGCGTAAGCTCGTGTATTGAAATGACTTCGAACGTTTGGGAGGTTTTCTGCTGAAACTATTGTTAGGTTGTAGTCCAAGCAGATCGTCTTATCGTTATCTGATGACGCCATTTACGTTCTTATTTTCCTTTCAAATTAAAGTATGAATACGGTTTCTGTATTTGAAATGAAATATGCCTAGGTATATATAGAGGAATGAATATGACTAAGATATTATTATTGGAATGCTTGTTCAAAAAGACAACACACGGTCTTGGGTAAGAAAGTTGACCCCTAATATAATATAGTTTAGTTCACCAACAGGGGCTGCTATATATATACTATACCAACTTGTTATTGGCTGCTATATATGAAGTCAATTAAAGGATTTTTTTATTGTTATTTTCTCTATAGCAGTGCTCCACTTCCCCTCCCACCGTATATGATTGCTATGGTTGGTAACGGTGTCGTCATTGAATATTTGCGGAGTCGTGGTGACAAATATAAAATTCAATCAACTAGATATTCGCGAATAAATAAAAAAAATCATAAAAGAAAGGCAAAATTGAAAGCACTACGTATAGAACTAAAGAAATTAAAAACTACAACATGATGAAAAAAAAACTTTTGCATCATAGAAGGTTCCTAGTCAGTCATCAGAATCACCTCGCAATCACGTTTGCATCAGTCAACATAAATAACCTCAACTCAAAGAGAATATATATATATATATATATATATATATATATATATATTATATATATATAATGTTTTCAGTTCGAACTAGTTTGAAGTTGAACAAGACTAAGAACCTCAACTCAACGTGGTTTTGTCAACTGAAGGATCGATCCTTCATATTGGGCCTTTTTATCTTGGCCCATTAAATTGTAGAAACCCAGCCCAAACTACGTCAAAAGGCTAATAATGGAATTTACCTGGTTGACCGCATGATATCACCATATCGATAGCAAAACCTAGTGTCGATTTTCATACCACCTTAAGATATGTTATAGTTGGTAACAGTGTAATATAATAATCAATTAATAAATTTAATAACGGGTAATTACGTGGTTAACAGTTAAAACCTAACGAAGATTCCAGAATTAAATAAAGTTAAGGACCCAAACAAGTCAATGCATTTCTGGATGGTAATCACCCTTGATCATTTCTCGAAAACTAGATTATTAACCAATATACATATATTCTAATTTCTGCGGATATCAACATTGAAAAACTAATCAAAATTTCAGACTCAGCGATGGATAGAAGTGGGTTGTCGTCCTAAAATCCTACCCATGAAAATGCAAAATCACAAATAACAAGAAGAAATACACACAATTATTATCAACCGATACATACACCATTATTACTATTCCATTTCAAAACCCTAGACAGAAGAAGAAAGAACCCAAACAACCTAAATTAACATGTCCGAAATTCATATTCATGGATAAGCACACAGAATTACCACCATTCAATTCCAGGCTCAACACTAAAACCAACAGCTACGAACAAACGACATTCATATCTAAAACCACACGTAAGCATACACAGACCAGAAAGATAGACGCGCAAAGCTCTCATCAGACGACTCTCTAACAATGCCTCCAACTAGCAAAACTCTCAGCGAGCAAAAGCTTATCAATATTCACCTTCTCCCCAAACTTGTAAGAAAACCTCAGAAAACCCTTGGAATTGACGCAGCCCTTCTGCACTGGGAGAGTCACTATTCCACCGCAGCCACCGTTGGGGTAAGAACAGTCGAAGAGGTCCTTCATTGAAGTGTGGACTTCGCCGACGTACCTATCTCCTAACTTTCTCGAGCAGTAGAGCTTTATTACAAGCATGGTGTTGTAGTTGTGGACCATTGATTCGTTAACGTTGTACCTTAGAGTGTAGTTCCAGGCTGGGTTTGTCTCGCCGTGCTTGTCCTTTGGGGTTCGCTTCTCAATTTCGTGGGACCCACCGATGGAGACTCTTGCGTGGACCTTCATTTTGAACATGGCTCGAACGTCTTCTAGGTCGGCGGCGGATATTAGGGTTAGTTCGAAGCTTCTGCACTCCATTTCTCTTTATATTCTTCTTCTTTTGTTTTTTTGTTTGTTTTTTTTTTAAATCTTACGAGTTTTTGGTGCGTTTTGCTTGTGTGTGTGTGTGTGTAATGATAAGTTGATATATGCTAGAGAGGTTTTGGAAGGGTGTTGGTGTTGGTCGATTGAAATGTATATACGAGTCAAATTGTCTTGGTCTTTATTTATAAATATATCACACACACACGCATAAATATATATATATATATAGAGGAATGATATGGTGCTCACATTGTGAGCACCTTATATGGGCACCTGCTAATTTGGCACCGATTCGTGCCAAATTAGCATGTCACTACATCAAAAGTGACGTGGCATTAATCAACACATCTTAGGTGTCATAGATCGGCACATATGATGCTGATGTGCCATGTATGTGAGCACCTTATATGGGCACCTGCTGATTTGGCACCGATTCGTTGCCAAATCAGTATGCCACTTCAACATCAAATGTGACGTGGCATTAATCAACACATCTTAGGTGTCATAGATCGGCACATATGGTGCTGATGTGCCATGTTCACGTCTTATGTGGCACTTGTTGTGTGGACTTGATATATACCACGTAACTTAGGGGGTGTGGCATTTTATATATATCTATGACACACACACATATATATATATATATATATATGCTTAATTATATTTTTGGTCCCGTAACTTAGGGGGCGTGGCATTATAGGGACCGCTAATTTAAGGTGTGGCATTATAGGGACAGTAAGATTTAAAATCGTGCAATTTATAGACATTATACCTGATGGTTCCCCAAAATACACCACGTTCCACACGTGACCGATTTTTATAGCGAAAAACAGACGTGGGATCGGACCGATGACATGCCCGTTTTTGCTAAATTTTTGGCGGACCGATGACATGTCCGTTTTACAGAAATGCCACGTCATTAAAATAATCCAATTTGGCGGTCAGAAATTAATTTAATGAAAACAAAAAATATCTCTGGTAAAACGGGCATGTCATCGATCCGGCGCCACGTCGGACCTTCCGGTATAAAAATCGCTCATGTGTGGCACGTGATGTATTTTGGGAAAAATCAGGTATAATGTCTATAAATTGCACGATTTTAAAATTTATTATCCCTATAATGCCACACCCTAAATTAGCGGTCCCTATCACTATAATGCCACACTCCCTAAGTTACGGGACTATATATATCTATATATATATTTATATATTTATATATATATATATATATATATATATATATATATAGTGGGGAAGCTGATCGTGGCATATTGATTAATAGGGATAACCTTGCGTACGTTTGGAATTGCAAATCTATACATACATGTTCATTATTATAGGAAACTTATTGGCAGTTTCGTCGCTTGACTGATATATACTATTAAAGTGTATAAGATGACCACTTAAATAATTTAAATATTAGAATTTACATATTTTAACATGTAGTGGCCAGTGGGGGATAGCCCAGCCCTCAGGCGTCAACGTCATGGTGACTTGTGCTATGGTGCATTTTGACAATCTATTAAATGACGATACATTTAAATAATCTTGGTCAATTTAGCCGGTAAACAAGGAGCCTAAATAAATTTAATATATCCATCTTTATCTTCGAGATGTAGAAATATCAACTTAATTTATCAGTTGATTCGGATGTTATGGATGTCAATTGTATTGTATGCATAAACCATTTATGTTATAACGTATTGTATTATAATGTAAATACATTTTTTTGTTATTAATACTACTCGAATAAGAAGATCGAACTCATCACTTAATTAAGAAAAAAAACTAAAAAAGACGACCTAAACTTCACAAAGTCAACTTTTGGAAGCAAGCACGTCATTGAATAATATAGACAAGACTGATCTGATCTACTAGTGGGCCCTTGTTCAGTTCATGTGCATTGCATATATCCATACACTTGTCTATAAAAAGAAAGACTTACATATATAGTTGAAATAATATACGAATCATAATTTCAATATATTTCACAAAGAAATACGTTCATTCCTTTTCAATAACAAGAGGAATATTAAGTCGAATAATTAATAGTAGACATAGATGTTCATGACATAAATCTGACGTTGGACGGCCCTAACCTGACATGAAAGTAGTACCAACTCTATCTCGAGGGATCAAACGCAGCTCCGAGCCGTGTTTGAGAAATACGTTCCCTAAAACGTTCGTTCGAAGGCAAGCGTTAAGAGGGTCGAAAACTGGCTTTTATATTTCAGGAAAAAAAGACGAGGAGCATACATGTTTGTTCTTGGTTTAACATCGAAATAAACGTTATGAAGTGCGCGAAAATAACCTCAACGATCAGTCAATACAAATCAAGATATAACACGGGCATATGGAATCCAATCCAATATATTCATTTTGGCTCATACGATGTAATTTAAATTGCCTGATCTCAGACAAAGAAAGAATCAGAAATGTTACCTGCACTCTGTTGTGGATTGATTCCTACTCCATCTGCATAAAAGAATAGCCAGAGAATCAATCAGCTTCCTGCATTTTTTAGTTGCAGGTAAACAGCTTCAAAAAAGCAACAGTATCTATCTCTTCTCTTTTTCTTTTTCCTTACTAAATTTTGCCTCCTAGAAGTATGATTTCAATTAGAACCCACGAAGAAAATCAATACATAAAAGCAATCCATGCGGAGAATCAAAAAATGAGACGACTTTATATGCTTGCCGCTATGAAGAGACAAAATCATCTGAACAACTAATAGAAACCCCATCTCGACAACAAATTCAATACCGTTTGTGATGATGGCACTTGTTTGTGGAGGCACTTTGAATTCCTCAGCCGCGAATTTCAACACCGCCGTGAAGGGAGCTGCCTCTGGTACGCTAAACCTAAATTGCAGATTTTTTCCCCCAATTGAAGAGTTTCTTCAATGCAAGAAAAAATTCATAAATCAATAGTCCTTACACTTTGAAGGGAAGTTTCGGATCAGAAGTAAGCGTCACCTTGAACGACACCTTCCCACCGCCGCTGTTCGCCATTGAAGCCTCCGATTCGATTAGTCAGTGTTCTCTAAAAGAAAGATGAGAATAATTAATTATTTATTTACTGCTGGCGCGAGGTGGGCCAACGAATAAAAAAGAGCCACGCGTCTACCTGTCGGCGTTTATTCTGTAATAAATTGTGATTAGTGATTTCTTGGCCAAAATTCTAATTTTTCAGTGCATAAAAACTAAGTAATCTCATTATTAAAAAAAAAAATATAAAACCAAGTCGAAAATTCTCAAATCACTCCATGCCCACAAGATTAACAAATCCTTCACAAATACAAGAAAAAGGATAAACAAGACAACATAAGTGTACATCCATGGAAGAACAACTCTCTTTGCTCAAGCACCTTTCTGCGGCAATGTCTCGAAAGCAGACACGGTATTCTCAAACTTGATCCTATGCAAAGGAGCGCCACTCTGTTTTATAGCGCACGCCTGCTTATCCTCTAAGGGACACCTCGCCTTCAACATCGAAAAAACGTGGTTGTTTAGCCTCCTAGCTTTCTTCATGGCTTCTAACAGTCCCTCAAAGCTCTGCTTTCAATATCATCGTTCAAGCCCATTATTACCATGAATATTTTCTCATATTTCAGACAGGTCTTCAAGAAAGAAAAAGATACCTGGTTGAAATGGGGAGCCTTGTGAGCGGATGAAAAAGTTGCGTCTTCAACCTCAGAAATGTTAAGGACTTGATGTGAGAAATCGAAGAGCTCGAAGTGCAGTTGTTGTCCGAGTAAGTATATTACGGTGCAGCCACCCCATGCAACTGAGTCGCCTAGGGTGCCGTACTGACTAGGCTGTGCCTGAACCGATTCTTCTAGGTACTCCTGAGAAAAATGAAAAGAGAAATATTTGATCTTGAAAATCTACGATATTGATGGTTTGGGTTTACGAGAAAAAAAAGGTGTTTTTTCTTACAAGTTGGAGGCCGCTATATATGCGATAGAAGTCTTTGGAAGTTGTGATGTCTACGAATCCCGTCTTTGGGATCAAGCTCCATTTGCTGCAGTATTTGTCTAAAGCTGCACTTACGAAAGCCAATGAATACTCCAAAACGCTTCCAGCGTTAAGGTTGGACTTGCACAGAAGATCTGGAGAGTCATTTATGATCATTTTCGTCAGCTCAAATAACGAAGATAATACATTACCACATTTGATGTGTTCCTTTAAGTGGGTAAACAATATTGATGAACTTTGAACAAGGATATGATTCTAAACTTTATGAACTCTGCATGAATTTCAGACAAGCTCACCAGCGGCTTCAGCTTGTCTAGACAAGATTCTGAATGAAGGATTTGAAGCAGTAGAAGCAGCCATGGATTTGAAGAGAGTAATGATGGGGCTATCTTCACCTTCATGGAGTTGTACGATTTGTCCATCTGTGCCAGAAGCTAAACCTAGCCACGGAGCGGTTTGCATAAACTGGCTAGTATCTATTTGTCTCTGTCGAAGAGGAAACATACAAGTAGATTGAATCTGGTAAGAAAAAATATTCAGGCTACAATTCAACTTGATATATAGGCTAAGAAACTTACCAAGACAATATCGAGCAAACTCATCCAGTATAAGATACTTCCAATTTCTTTTATTCCTCGAAGAGCCTCGGTTTTGAGTTCAGTTTTGGAATGCCAGCAATTAAGATGTTCCTTAACGATCCTAATGGAACCTACAAAAATTAACAAGAAAAAAACAGAGCAGATAAGAGGAAATAAGAATGAAAGGTTATATTTTCGTGCCTAAAGAATCGTGAAGAATGTCTACCAACTCTCGGGAGATCGATTGTAGGTCATTTACCTGCCACACCACTGTCGAAAGGAAGTAATCCTATGGATTTCGGCATGGCCTCTTGTAACCCAGCGATCATGGGTTCGAGATTTGTTATCTGAAACATGGGATTTCGATGGATTTAACATCATATGTTTCTTTTTATACAGCAAAGTGAGCATGGTACTAGTAAGATTTACATGCTTGGGGAGACTCTATTACATTTTCATCGACATCGAGGGAAAAAAATAAGCGTAACGTAGATCAGGTATACCTTATTTGAAATATGATCCAACAGCGCACGGATGAGCCACGGTAAAGATCGGGGTCCCAGGATTCTTACAATGCTATACATATGTGGCATCCCGAAAAAAGCACTGTGTAACCGTGCGAAGCTTTGGTAAGCAGAATTAAGTTCCTATGTCAACAAGTGATGAAAAGAGAAAGGTCAATGAAACGGACCTAATTCAGAAAATGAATGTTATAAGCATAAGGCCGAGCCTTTATAATGTTATATTAATATAGAGCCAGTCCAAAATGTAAAGGCTAAAGATGTTAATATGGATTATTCAGTCTTACTTGAGTGCCACAGTAGAAGTTTGGCTTTGCTTGTGCAACCAAAGGCTTGTGAGCTTGAACAGGAGGTACCCTTGATGATCGGACAAAGCGCTGAGTCGTATTGCATAGGATAAAGTTTGGTAAGAAATCGTTTTGCATCTCTGTCCAAATCTGGAAAAATAAGAACCATTAAGATAATCTGTCGAAGGGAAAAAAATGCAAACGAATACCAAGATAACTATTTCTCCTTCATTTAATGTTGGTTTTCACAATCAAGTAATAAAAATTAACATACCTGAGAAGCTACTCTGCTAGAATACGAAACTAGAGAAACGTTCTCTTGCATCTCACTCAAGATGAGATGAAATGAATCAAGAGCTAAATCTTTGGACAGCAGTTCATGAGCGAGTTGCAGAATTTCAAGGAGCTTATCCAATTCCTGGAATGTTTAAGTCACCCTTTACTAATCCGTGATAGTAGGTCGGCATACGACTAAATATAAAGGGCCAAAAATTTACTTACCACGATGGCACATATATCTTGTGATTCAAATCGATCAAATAAAAATTCGATATTTTCTCGGAAGGTTTTGTTCATCCTCTCAGTGATCAAGCTTCTCAGGTTGATAGTTCTTCCCAGCAACTACACATAATTAAATAAACTTAGTGAAAGATGATAATTTTATGAAATAATGAGCTAATGCGTTCTTTTGTCTATCCGTTCATTTTCCCACATTTATTTTACTTGCATTGGCTTGAAAATCAATACTTTAAAGCCAAGTAAATACAAGAAACAAATTCATTAATGGGTACTCACCTTCACCCTTGTCATCTTTAGTATTGTTGTGAATCTCATTGGCTGTACGGAGAACTTCTCACCGACGTCTAATGCGAAGAGGAATGATGGATCAAGCAGTTCACTGTAGGGTTAGAAATGTCGCTTAAGAATTCGGCAAAAAAAAATGATACGACGCATGGAAATAGCATTGTCATGCCGAAGCACAAACCTTGCAGCCCAACTCTTGCAGTATGTGAAAATGGTATCGCACAATTTTGATACAAATATGTCGAAGCAATTGTCCACCTACAGATATAAAGATCTTAATTGAGCAGTTCAGGCATCTATAAACATGACAAAACATAGTGATGGACGATAGCCCTGAATAAGGAGTGGAAAATAAACCCGAGTATCACAACTCTTAGAAGAAAAAGCCAAATATCGAACTTTGTACATGTACGGCTTTCAACATTTCAATGAAATCACCTCAGCCTCAACTTCATCATACAGAAAGCGTTGCTTTAGGACCACCAATGCGTGTTGAGCGGCGTCATTGTAGATGTCAAATGGCATCAAGACACTCTCTAGCATGCCGACATTGGGTGACTCAAAAACATGATCCACCAGCATCCATGGAAGGGAGCATTCAATTGGAAACTGAATAAAGAATTATAAACTCATGAGAAATAACTATTGCCGCTTAAAATCATTGGAAGGGAGAAGAGAAAGGAAGTCAGTGATTCTATTAATGTGTTCTAACCTGGATAACACGAGAAGATTCCAAGTAAAATTCCCTGAACCATAGGAAACCAACATCGGACAGATTGGCAATAGTCGCTGCGAAAAATACAATTACCAATACCAACTATAACATAGGAGTTCGTCGATGCAACTGATCATCAAATAACACAAAGCATGTCAATAGTTATCATATTCAAAATTGACTGAATATAATACCTGTATAATCTAATATGTGCAAGAAAAAGCCAAGCTTGTAGAAGAAGGTTTCAAGCTGTTTTAATTCATTGACTGGAATTTCAGAACTGGCATTGCCAAAAAGCCCACTAGACTTCCTCGTGTTGCCACCCGATACCACCTCGTATATCAAGAATTGCAAGCAATGAACCTGTGTAAATAATGGAAGAGGAAGAGAAGAACGTAAAATTTAGTCAATATCCTCACAACAGAAAGATCGTAAGCCAAACATGTGGATATATCTACTAGGCGTCATGCACTACAATATGAAGATGTAACCTGCTATACTACCATGTCGAATGGCCACCTCTATTACTATCAAATGATGTGTATCAATTTTTTTTTCCCAAAAACATGTATCCTATGAATGGTGAATCATGACTCTCTTTCACAATTTCTTAATTCTACCCAAAAGAGACCTGTGCAGCTGTTGGTGCCACTTGTCTTGGATAGAAGTAGGTCCCTCTGTCTTCACCTCCATGATGAAACCCTTGTTGCATTTCTGTATCATTCTTTGTCATGTTTGCCATCCAATCAGCTGAAAGTGTTCGCATATCAGAAAGAATCCTGAAAAGGTTACAAAGAAATTAGTCGAATTAATGGCTTCATGAAACTGGAAACAAAAAATTATTAATATTAAAAAAGCAGATGCAGAGAAAATAACCAAGCAACGGTATATGCACCCCCATTACAGTGGAATCAGAGTAAATCAGACGAGCTCTATATTAGTCTGCATATATTGCCTTGAAAATTTAAAATGACTGGCATTGAAATATAAACATAATAAAGAAGTGTGTTCAACCTAGAAAGATCTTTCTTCTTACGGAAAGTAGTCCTCAGCATAGTGGCCAGTGTATTCTGAACAAAGTCTTGAACCTCTGAGTGTATGGTTTCCCATAAAGCATCTGCCACCAATGTCTCAGACCTCTGCATCAGGGACGTGATTCCCTTGACATAGCTTAGAAGCTCCACCAAGGCTCTCCTCTCTTCGTCATTATAATTATATCTAACCACCTGTAATGAAATTTGAAGTTGATGATAATTCAATAAATAAATTTCTTACAAAGAAAACAAATTTGTAGGATTTAAACACACTCGTACATGGATCTACATTCTACGGATTTTGGAAACAGAAACAGGCTGATGCATAACGGCGGGATGGAAAAATAAAGAATGGGTATGTAAACGTATATACCTTCTCATAGTCCGAAAAAGATGAAATCTCCTGATTCTCTGTAAAAACTGGATCTTTGCATGGACGTGAAAATTTCCACCCACATTGCTCCCATATACGAGAAGTCCACCTGCTTAAGAGTTGAAGACCTTCAACAACCATATCGTACATGTTTCCTTTGATGTCCTTTGCCCATTCCACGTCAGCGTCATCCATCGATCTCAATAAGGAGAGCTGTGAAAATAAGCAAAATTTAGAATGCACTGAGAGATCATTGGCGTAGCATGAAAAACATATAGATTAAGAATTTACAGAAACTTATACATTACAGTATACATATGCATGCGTCACATTATAAAATGGCAAGAGTGATCAACTATGTCACTAATTTAAGAAGCATATATATATTATACACATGGAGGGTACCTGATTCAAAGCAGAAGCAAAGCGAATGGAGAAGTCATCATGCTCAGCTCTAATTGACACAATGTGGTTGATAATCAAATAGTGACGCTGATAGGTAAACCAAGTTAAGGAACAAATCTGACGCACTGTGAAGGACAATTTAATTACCAATACAAATAGAAACGTCAATCACAAAAATATTATATGAATCAGTGTCGAAGGATATTCTTGAGCCTCACGAAGTGGCAATTCATGAGGTGAAGGTAGAGAAAGCAGACGAGTCTGGGCAGAAAATTTTGGAAAGTACGAGGACAACTCCTTTAGTATTGCTGCAGGAGAAAGATGAAGATCTGGAAATGCGGGTACGACTGGATCATTCTGCACACAAGAGTTCATTGAAGGACCAATTTAATAAATAGTACCAGCCAGGACTTTGAAGAGATTCCTATAGATCTAAGACTTCAAACTAGCTGACAGATTTTACCTTGAATATATTGATCAATCTGTTGATTTTGATTCTCTTGAAAAGGGAGTCGGTATCTTTCTCTGAAGAAGCAGCCAAGACAACAAGAACAGGCAAAATACGGAGAAGTATATGCCGTTCTGGAAAGAGAAGGGCGAAGTTTAACTCTAGCGTCTCCACAGCAAAAACTATAAGAACTTGGAGAATGTCCTCAACACTATTACAACGAGTTAAGAAGTTCGAAGAGAACACATAAAAAAACCTGAGTACTATGGAGATAGTTCATAACTAAAATTTTCTTGGGAATTATATGGAAGTTAAACTAGCAGAAGATGCAGAACCGAAGGATACTTGTTGACTCGGAACATCTCCACATGTAGATTTAATAGTATTGCCCACCTCGTGCTCAGAAAGATCTGTCATCAAACATAAAGAATGGGTATCTTTCTCAGTACAATGTTATAAAAAGCCACAAAATAGCATTCAAACCTGTAAATCATCTAGCTCTTCTCTCATTGAATCGGTGTCCTGCCACTGCACACTGACTTGAGTAAATGTCCTACAAATTTAATCAAACGACCAAGCTGAAATAATATTGAGAAAAAAAAAAACCAAGCTGAAATAACATTGAACACATGTGACAAAGTTCATTAAGAGAACTAAGTTGTAAAAGAGCTGGAAACTCAAAGATATGAATTGGCAGGGATCAATGGTCATATAAAGCTCAGAAAACATCGCAGCTTTAGGGCTATAAATACCTTTTGTACCAAGAGAAGTCATTAGGAATGCTAGCCTTAGCATTTTTGAGATAGTCTAGCTGGAGTAGAACATCTAGTAATTTCAACATGGACCTGCAATGGACATGGATGTTTCAAGATAAATTAAAAAAAAACAAGTATACCTGGTTTGCGGCTTCTAGTTAAACGAGTATAAAACTAACAATTCTTCGTAAGAGGAAAAGGAGAAAAGAGAAATGCTTCAACAAACCATAGATGAGTTATAGTGGGTCCATTGATACGTCGCTCCGGCCTGGAAAACCGCTGCATGTCAGCCGCTAGCTGTTTCATGAGAACATATCCATGCTTGAATCAAAATATCCTAATCTCATCAAACGAGCTTAATCGAGCAAATGCCATACCTTTGATGCAGCAGATGCTTGCCAACGTTGAATCTCCCTTAGACGGCTCATTTCTAGGTCCAAAACTTGGTAAGTTTCTAGATAAAGTTCAGCTTGGTTTTGCTTCATTGAATCTGGAAGCTGAGTGTCACACAAGCAGCAAGTAGACAATCAAGAAATAGTATTAGTATGCCGAAAGAGGTTTATTACGTCACACAAGACATTATAAAGGATTACAAAGGAAGCAGACGGCAAAAAATGAATAAGACTCCACAAGGTCAGAGTAATCAAATCCACCTGTGGAAGTGCTTTTACACAACTCCTATAAGTGTAGAGCACCGAACCCATTTCCTTGCCCTCTCGTATAAGCAAATTCTAAAAGCATTTACCATTATCAGATAATGACAATGAACACAGGGGGGAAATGGCCAAAGAAGAGACAGTAAACAAATAGCGGGAAAAAAGTGTTGTCGAATAGATAAAATGAAACCAGCTGATTTATGGCTTTGGTGTCCTCTGATAGAGACAATCGATAGGCAGAAACATCACTATACTCTGCAATAGGAAACAGAGCGGAGGATTAACTAATAAAGTTATCATCATGTACTACAACACAAAAATTCTTAAGGTATCCACGCGAGTTAAATTTCCAAATAGGCCGATCGTAATCTTATTTACATGTCGCGAAGCAACAATGCGACGCAATATACGAACTCTACCTTCAGCTCAAACTACAATTGTCCAACAAAATCATATAATTTCATGACCATCGGAGACGCACTTAAAAATATAAAACAATGTATGTTCTTACCAATGGGACTGGTCGTAGCACCTCTTTCACTTGAAACCCAAAACCCAGGTCCCTGAATTTCTGGCTGATCGTCCTAAAACAACATCCAAGGACAAAATCTTTCTTACAAATCGTAATTTTTCCCTCTACAATCCAACCAACAATTAAAAAAAAAAATGGAAAGAAAGAACAGCCAAAATTGAGATCAACAGTGCACTTACTTCCAATGAGAAGGTCGACAGTGCCGCAATGGCTTCCTCTACTGGGACAGCCATGTTAGATCTACACACAGAAATGGTAAACTTGGCAGAAACGAACGTTATCCTCTCCAATCTGAGCTGAAATAGTTGCCAATATTCAGCTGGCAATTTCAATGCTTCAGACAGAGGGGTCGCCGTGAAAGGTACGGTCAAGGCAACATAAGAGTACAACATAAGAAACGCGATGATCGAAGTCGCATAATAAGTATAGCGACTTTAAAAACTTGCGGTAATTTCAAGTGATGATAGATCATAGATTGGGTCATTTTCCTTTGCTTTTTTAACGTAGTGGGTTTTGATAATGATTGTAGTGTTTGTAGGTCTTTCTTGACTTCGAAGCATTCCCTTCTCTCTTATTAAAATCACAAAAATACTGAAAATATATACATACTAATTAATGTCTGAGCTAATCTAAATGTTTCAAATACGAAAATGGTAAAAATATATTTAGTCCGATAGCCCATGAAGAGAGACACATGTGAACCATCGTCGAGCCGTGACACAATTATACTTGATATTATTATTCTTATTGTGAGAATAATGTCATGCATGTATTTGCATGACATCACATCGTTATGTTGATTTTTTTTAAGGAAATTGCTACGGTTTCTACATTTTCTTTCCCATGATTGGTGTTCCAGATCCGAAACCCTCTTTAACGTATTTGGGCTAATGATTAATAGAACTTCGTTAGGGGACCAAAACAACGAAAAGAAATTGAAATAGGAAGTGTTTAAATAAAAAAGAAAGTAATGTAAGAAAAAAAAAATAGGGCTTTACATTGTGAATCCAGTTGGCACACGTGTGATGTTAATGATGCTTACCACTAAACAACCTAATCTCTTTAAATGTCATCATTCATTCCACTCTTTTGCTTATAGACCTCATCTTTAGCTCTATTTCCATAGTTTTCTGTTCCAAAATTTCCTGTCTTCTTTTTTTTTTAACATTTTGATTTAATTTTAATTTTCAAGATAAAGTGATTTAATCGCGGGCCACCCGCTCGTGCATTCATGAGAGGTAAAGGCCCACACGATTTAAAAGAAAAAGGTGATAAAGGGCAATAATGTCATTTAAAAGATAGCAAGATCAAGACTTTAAGCTTTGCATATCCCTTCAAACTACAAGGGTGTGTATAAAGTAAACCGATCTGAAAGTATCATCAAACAGTATGTAATGAAACTTTGATGAAAATTATATGATTTAACTTAGTAGACATTTACCCATAAACAACGGATAATAAGCTAAATGAGTACGATTTGAGGAGGGGTCAAAGCATTGAGTGAGTATAAATAATTGCGAGCTATAATATGATCTCCACGAAAAAGATGATATATATTGATACAATAGATACACTCATGCAAAAAAGCTAACCTAACTAGGCCCTTCATGAGCAACTCAATCATTGCTCAAGATTCAAGAAAAAAATTAATAAAAAAAATAATCGAATATCTCATCTACTACACTATTATATATACAAACACTCCATACTAAACACTAGCTATCACGGACAGCTTCATTCACTGTAACAACACACTCGATTAGCAAATCTAGTTAAAGCAGAAATGGCCTCAGAGAAAGTGGAGACCATAGTTGCAGGAAACTACTTAGAAATGGAAAGAGAATTGGAGGATAAAGAAGATGGACAAAACGACACCGTTAGAAGCAGGTTGTCCAAGCTGTTCTGGCATGGTGGTTCGGTTTATGATGCATGGTTCAGCTGTGCTTCAAACCAAGTAAATACGCTTAATATGATAATAATTTTCTTTTACACAGCATTATCGCTATTATTTCTTCATCATCTCACCTGGGATTTTTTCTTTTTCTGTTTTAATTTAAGGTTGCACAAGTGCTTCTAACACTGCCCTACTCATTCTCACAACTTGGGATGTTGTCTGGGATTATGTTCCAACTCTTCTATGGATTGATGGGAAGTTGGACAGCTTATCTCATAAGCGTGCTCTACGTTGAGTACAGAACTAGGAAAGAACGAGAAAAAGTCGATTTCAGAAACCATGTTATACAAGTGAGTTTCACATCTAAAGTTTCGCTTTTTTTTTCCCTTTATTATTACACGAATTTAGCTAGATGATTATGTGTGTGTTTAGTGGTTTGAAGTTCTTGATGGGCTACTCGGAAAACACTGGAGAAACATAGGACTATTTTTCAACTGCACTTTCCTCCTATTTGGATCTGTGATTCAGCTCATTGCCTGTGCAAGGTAATATAAACTCTCCAATTCTTGATTATTTCAGCTTTCTACCGATCTTAATACAATCTAAAGTGTAATCTTTTTGTTGGTGAGAAGTTTTTCATGAGAAACTTAAAAGAGAGGACTTATCCTTTTATGACCAACTTGTCCACATGTTGTTCCAATACTAGTTTGCAGCATGTCATGTGACTGAGAACTAAAACTTAATGCTCACTCTCTGCCAAAGCACACAGAACATGGCTCCTTGGAAAAAAAAATTATATTAAATTTACATCTCATTCGTTGCATCTGAGGCTAAAAGATCGTATTATATATAATAATGTTTGTTTCCATTCTTTTTAATTTTGAACGTTTTGTCTCCCTCTTTGTTTTGTACTGCAGCAACATATACTACATAAATGACAACCTTGACAAGAGAACTTGGACGTACATATTTGGAGCTTGCTGTGCTACAACTGTGTTTATCCCTTCCTTCCACAATTACAGAATATGGTCCTTTTTGGGACTTGTAATGACAACTTACACAGCATGGTACCTAACCATAGCTTCCCTCATCCACGGACAGGTACAACTTAAATAAAATATCACACACTATGTAATAACTAATTTCGAATCTTTTGGACTTCTGATTACTTAGCTTTTTGTTTAATAACATTTCAAGGTTGAAGGAGTTAAGCATTCAGGTCCAACCAAAATGGTCCTTTACTTCACTGGGGCTACAAATATTCTTTACACATTTGGTGGCCATGCTGTTACGGTGTAAGAAGATTATTTCCTATATTTTATTCATTTTATTTGGAAAAAAAAAACCTGATTAATCAATCAATTTCTAGGGAAATAATGCATGCAATGTGGAAGCCACAGAAGTTCAAACTAATATACTTGATGGCAACGATCTACGTGCTAACCCTAACCCTACCATCGGCTAGCGCTGTGTATTGGGCTTTCGGCGATCTTTTACTGAACAGATCGAACGCTTTAGCTTTGCTCCCAAGAACTCGATTTAGAGACACAGCAGTTATTCTCATGCTCATTCACCAGGTAATAATGAAAACTAACAAAACTCATAAGATCATCCATTTTCTTGAAATTATTACATGGAATTAATATTATCGCAGTTCATAACGTTCGGATTCGCCTGCACGCCTTTATACTTCGTGTGGGAAAAATTAATCGGGATACACGAAACTAAGAGCTTGTTCAAACGCGCCCTAGCGAGATTGCCCGTGGTTATCCCTATATGGTTTTTGGCTATTATTTTCCCATTTTTCGGACCTATTAATTCCACCGTTGGGTCGCTGCTTGTTAGCTTCACTGTGTATATCATCCCAGCCATGGCTCATATGGTCACCTTTGCTTCTTCTTCAGCAAGAGAGGTACATACTTACATAAATACATACATAAATACATAAAATTAAATCTTCAAAGTCATAATCATAAATGATCATAATCATGATAAAGCTAGGTCAAAGTTCATGATTGATACTCATAACAAACACTTCACATGATATATTCTTTTATGGGTTGATGCCGAAAGTTTCCATCTTTTTACAACTTGGATACAGAATGATCTTGACAAATGACAACACAACCTAGCGATATATGTAATGAAAAGATTATGGTTATTCTTTATTACTAATCTCCTTCTTGGTTTTGTTTTATGAAATAGAATGCAGTGGAGAGACCGCCAAAGATTCTTGGAGGATGGGTCGGGTTGTACTCTGTGAACGTATTTGTAGTTGTATGGGTCTTTACAATCGGGTTCGGGTTTGGAGGATGGGCGAGCATGGTCAATTTCGTTCGTCAAATAGATACCTTTGGACTTTTCACCAAGTGTTACCAATGCCCCAAGCCTAAAGTCTGATTTATTAATGAACTGATTTACTAATTAAATCGTATTTTCCAGATGTATCAGCGTTTTTTTAATTGATTCGGGATTTTATGTATGTAGGGTAAGAAAGTGTGTACAAGTTATTATATATAGGATTGTGTTTGTTTGGTACTCGATTCATCCTTTGCTATATGGGCATCATTTTTTTTATTCCTAGTATGTTTATTATTTCGAATCCAAAAGCTTAACACATTATTACACATATAACAATCAAGAACCTTATACCCTACCCCACAAATCAAACGCACACGAGTCACCAATCTACAAACCTTTTCGGACCATTACTAATAATTCATTTCGAATCGAGTTATAATCAACGAAAAAATACCTCACTAAGAAACCCATAATTGATTGGATTGATTCATGTTGTAAGATTATGATTGAGAGAACAAAATCTTGACAAGGGCCTAACAATCTTTGAGACCTATGACTGAGGATAAATCACCCAACACATGGTTGGTTTCGACACTTTATCTCGGTGTCGGATATCATTCATCTTCTTCTTCTTCTTCACTGACTTTTATAAGTATGGAAGTAAGGGAAAAGATTCCACGTGATGTGGGACTCAAACTCTATACATTTTTATGTCAGCATCAAGATAGGACTTTTATCAGTTTGTGTTTGGGAAGGGCTTCTTTGTACTTTGTTTGTCAAGTTACCCATAGTATTCTTCCATGGGGGCCACGCACTGATCTTGGATTCATATACACAGAAAATTGAAGACCTAAGTAAGCTAAGAAAGTGCAAAATAACTGTATGATATAAAATGTTAGAAAGCTACACATTGTTTAGGATTAATTATGGAGTAAATGTCGCTGTTGTCAGTTCAGGCCTAACTCGGATCGATTGATAGAGACGTAACTATCAATATCAGGATAATTGTTGATTTTGGCTGGTTTTTGCTTTTTTATTTTATCTTTTTATTTTAGTCGTAACGTAAGATGTGATGATTTGAATAATATTTTCAGTTACATTTTAGAGTTCAATAATATTTGGCCCAATTATGCAATTTAAAAAGAATATATTTCGGGCCTGATACAAACATCGTGTCTTATTCATAATGGGCTTCAACAAGAATAGGGGAAAATGGGTCAATTTGGCCCACTGCACAAGTATTCCATTTACAGAAGTAGAATAAGAAACGATGTCGTACTGGATAGTTAGTATTTACAGAAAATAGAATAAATAACAAAATTGAATAAAGAAAATGCTCAACTCAAGCATATGTATGTATATACAATTCCACCGTCCAACTCTACACTCCACAACAGATGTACCTGGACATCATTACGTCAAGAAATGCTCAGCCCACGCCATTATTATTCCCCCAAATCCTTCAATATTTGCCAAACCTTCACCAAAAACACATTCCCTGAATTCGGTATAGCTACTCGAGTCAACAGCCTCTGCAATCGCGTGAGGCTTTCGTCTATCATGGCTTCTTCATCCACCACAGTGCCACCTCAGCAACAGCCCGTATCGACTGAAAACGGGTCGAGTCAAACCCCTGTTACTCAACCACTTCAGGTTTGTTTTAAATTTCATTGGGTATTCTCACTTTTCGTTATGAGATCGATTTGGGGCTGGCTCGCCCTTTTTGGACCGTTTAGAGTCGTCTGCTTGGTAATTTGTTTGTACGGTTGTCCAATAAAAGGTTGGGTTTTCTTTTCCGAGCTGAAAATGATGGAGTTGGTATTGTGAATAGTTTGATTGTATGGGCGGATCCCTCTTTTTGGTATTATTCTAAGGTATTTGATCTTTAGTATGCTCTTCTTCTTTTCGAGGAATGTGCCTAGGATTCGAATCTTGTGATGGTTTTCAGCAGAGTTATTGACCTTGATTATAGTAATGGAGATTGGAGTTGGGAGCATTAACGGATGTGAATGCTGAGTTTTTATGACTCCATACTCTATTTCTATTGATTTTCTAATGCTAACTCTGTCCCTTCTCCTCATCATTCCCCGTCTCTTAAAACAGATTCTTTCTTCAATAATCTCAGGTTTCCAAGCGTTTAGAGAAGTTCAAAACCACCATCTTCACTCAAATGAGCAACCTCGCAATAAAGCACGGTGCAATCAACCTAGGACAAGGCTTCCCAAATTTCGACGGCCCAGATTTCGTTAAAGAAGCAGCCATACAAGCCATCAGAGATGGTAAGAATCAGTACGCTCGTGGATATGGAGTCCCCGACTTAAACCTAGCCATCGCCGAGCGTTTCAAAAAGGACAGTGGCCTTATAGTCGACCCCGAAAAGGAAGTCACTGTAACCTCGGGTTGTACTGAAGCAATAGCTGCAACCGTACTTGGGCTGATAAACCCTAACGATGAGGTAATACTCTTCGCTCCCTTCTACGATTCCTACGAAGCTACTCTATCCATGGCTGGCGCTAATGTGAAGTGCGTCACTCTAAGACCACCCAACTTCTCCCTGCCCATCGAAGAGCTCAAATCCCTTGTCTCGAAAAACACGTGTGCCATTCTGTTGAACACCCCTCATAACCCTACTGGGAAAATGTTCAGTAGAGAAGAACTCGAGGCAATTGCTTCTCTGTGCATCGAGCATGACGTCTTGGTATTTTCTGATGAGGTTTACGACAAGCTGACTTTTGAAATGGATCATATCTCCATAGCTTCGCTGCCAGGGATGTACGAACGAACTGTGACCTTGAATTCTCTGGGCAAGACCTTCTCTCTAACGGGTTGGAAAATTGGGTGGGCCATAGCTCCACCACACCTGACGTGGGGATTAAGACAGGCCCATTCTTTTCTTACGTTTGCTACTTCGACGCCTATGCAATACGCTGCCTCGACTGCTCTGAGAGCGCCTGATTCTTACTATGAAGAGCTGAGGAGGGACTATTTGGCGAAGAAAATGATTTTGGTCGAGGGTTTGAAGTCTGTGGGGTTCGAGGTTTTCGATTCGAGTGGGACTTACTTTGTCGTGGTTGACCATACTGTGTTTGGACAAGAAAACGATGTTGCTTTCTGTGAATATTTGATTAAGGAGATCGGCGTTGTGGCTATACCTACGAGCGTGTTCTATTTGAACCCTGAAGATGGTAAGAACCTTGTGAGGTTCACCTTTTGCAAGGATGAGGAGACTCTGAGACGTGCTGTGGAGAGGATGAAGGAGAAGCTGAAAAAGAAGTAATTCAATTTTCTTGTGTTACAAATATTTGATTTGTCTGCTATCGTAAGTTGCAGGAGAATAATTTTATTGGCATGTTTTCGAGTACCTTTTGAATAATTAAATTTTTTTTGAAAATAAAAATAGAGTAAACAGCGAAAAATGATGCTTAAATTATACCACAATTTTACTGTTGGTGCTCAAATTTTTAAATGTGTCGTTTTGGTCGTTAAACTTTGCAAAACCTGTCATTTTTTGTTCCTTTGACCTAAATAACAGGTAAGAGAACCAAAATGGAACAATTTTGCAAAGGTCATTAACCAAAACGGCACATTTAAAAGTTTAAGTACCAACAATTTTTGAATTTTTTATATATACATGATATTGTGCAAAATTAATATAAAATTCATATTCGATTACTACAATATTTCTTTTTAAAAAAATTCTAATTGTTGGTGTGATTTTGTTGGTAAGCATCGTGAAAAAAAAATCGAAAGAAATTATTGTGGTGATCGAAACTGAATATATTCGAATACTACGAGATTTTTTAATTTTTTTATTTTAAAAAGTATCTCAACACAACTATACCGTAATTATGTATGCCTCTTGAAAAAACAAAGAAGTTAAAAAATATGTAAAAAAAATTAATTTGTTGGTGTGATTGTGATGGCATGCCTCGTGAAAAAAAAAATCGAAAGAAATTATTGTAGTGATCGAAACTGAATATTTAATTTTTACTATAGCATGTATGTAAATTAAATTCTAATTATTAGGTGCTCAAACTTTTAAAAAATGTGAACTTTGCAAAACCGTTCTTTTTTGTTCTTTTACCTGTTCTTTAGGTGAAAGAAAGTAACAGGTTCTGCATAGTTCAGGAACCAAAACGGCACATTTAAAAGTTTGAGCGCCTACAGTGAGAATGTGGTACAATTCAAGCACAATTTTTATCATTTACTCATTAAAAATATAAATGTAGGCAAATCCTAGTTATAGATTAACGCGTCACGCAGTTCGTTTTAAATTAGGTTGCATAAATTATGAAGCCATTGACATTGAATATTATTGACTACCTAAATCAAGAAACTATTATACCAAAAAATTGTTACAGGGGTCCCCATTCAATTAAGAAAACGTATAACGTTGCAGACCAAACCTCGAAGACAAGCAATTATTATGAATTACTACGAACTTATTATTAATTATTGTACTATAGTAGTAGCGGACCTAATTATTAAATCAATTATCATTAATTGAGCAAGTGGGTTTAGACCCAATTATCAAGATTTCTTATATCTTCTCGAGATAAAACTGGAATATTAAACCCAAATTCCAATATATTTTCCGTTAAAAGGCAATTTCCCCTGAAAAGTGAAATATGGAAAAAGAAAAAAGAAAATCAATACTGTATTGGTGGTGCTGGGGCCCACGTCTCTCGCGGATCTTTGTTGTATATAAACATCGACTCGCCATTTTGCACGCTCTCATTCAGTTCTTGAACAATTCCTCAGAAAACGAACAAAATTTCCAAAACCGAACTCTCTCTCTCTCTCTCTCTCTCTATCTATCTCTCTCACTCTCAAGAGATGATTGGAGTATCGAGATGTAGTCGGACATGGGCAGCTCAGTAGGAGGGGATTTCCGACGTAAGAGATTGATATGGACGGTCAGAAAAGCCTGTCGAAGCTAGCTAGGACTCAATCTTCTCTCCTCCGATCGTCGCCGACCGTCAGATCGTCAATTCAGAGCTTGACTTCGACGAGCTCCGTCGCGGACACGCCAGACCTTGAAGAACAGAAGCCACACGCCGGAAATAAACAGGGACCGAAGCCAGTTCGAGCGGGTTTGGGGAGGGTTATAGCCGTCCTAATCCTCTCCCTCTACACCGTTTTCCTCTTTTGCAATGACCCCACGTCGGAGAATCTTCTTATGGTCTTAATCTGTGTCGCGGTGCTTCTGTTTCTTGTCTTGATGAACAAGTCTATGGTGAATCAGAACCTCGTTTTCTGCAAGCACTGGTGCGACAGGTGTGGGAAGAGGCTCAATTTGTGGCGATTTTCGGGGTTCAATAAGAGCCACAACAGACCCGTACAGTGGTTCATCGGCGAGCCCTATTCGGAAACAGAGGGAGGAAAAGGCAAGAGCATTACCACCATCGAGCAAAGCGTCGAAGAAGGCGTTGAGTTTTACTCCAACGGCGACTTCTACGAAGGCGAGTTTCACAGGGGAAGGTGTAATGGCAGTGGTGTGTACAACTACTTTGCGAACGGTAGGTACGAAGGTGATTGGGTCGATGGTAGGTACGATGGTTATGGGATTGAGAGCTGGGCTAAGGGGAGTAGATACAAAGGTCAGTACAGAAAAGGTTTGAGACATGGAAATGGGGTTTATAAGTTCTTTACTGGGGATAGCTATGCTGGCGAGTGGTGTAATGGACAGAGTCACGGTGTTGGTATGCAGACTTGTGCTGATGGTAGCTGCTACGTTGGGGAGTTTAAGCGTGGAGTCAAACATGGCCTTGGATGCTACCACTTTAGGTGAGTTTTCAGTTGTGTTGTTTTGTTCTTTATCTCTTTTCTGCAAGTTGTTTTGTGGGGCATTTTGGATTGGTTCTCTTTGTACTGTAGAGTGTAGATCTCTCTTCTCTCTCTCTCTCTGGGTAGATCAAGTTCTTAATTAACTCTGGATAGGTTTCAGTGTTTTACTGGTAAGTTCTTGTCCATCTCAGTGTTTGGTTTTCATTTTCAATAGATAGAGATTCTTCAACAAAGTGCCAAGGAAATAATCATTGATGATATTCCAATCTGATCTTTTATTGCATATGCATAGGAATGGAGATAGATATTCTGGCGAGTACTTCACTGATAAACCACAAGGTTTTGGCATCTACCATTTTTCGAATGGCCATTGTTACGAAGGCTCTTGGCACGAAGGCAGAAAACAAGGCTATGGAATGTACACTTTCAGCAACGGAGAATCACAGTGCGGCGAATGGGATTGCGGCGTTCTCAAAGCTACCCTTTCTTCTCAGAACAACCAAGCCATCGTTAGAGCAGTTCAGGTCAGAAAAACATTAATAGCCTCGTAAAACTGCTATCTTTAGTTGGTTCATTTTCCGAATTTTCTACAACTTTCTTGCTCTCAAGGCTGCAAGAGAGACATCAGAAAACGCAGTTCACATTCGAAGGATCGACGAACAAGTGAACAGATCTGTAACGGCTGCAAATCGAGCTGCAACAGCTGCAAGAGTGGCTGCTGTCAAAGCCGTTCATAATGGAATTAACCGAAATTTTTGTGAGACTTACTAACATTTAAGATTACTTGGGAGGATATTTGTCTATGTTGTTTTTGGTGGATTGTAGATTTTTTTTTAAGAGAGAATATTGCCTGAGATTTGGTTTAACCACAGCTTGTAATCTGTAAATATAGATGAATGTTGTTTTCTGGGACATCATCATCAGTGGAAAATCATTTCTCAGATCAGATTACAATATGTCCATGATGGAGTTCTTCTTGACTTTGTCATGCTGTATGTTATGCGTTTGGGATCTTTGCCTCAATTTCCAAACTTTATGATTATTTTTTTTAAGACATGCTTTGAGAAGCAGCAACGCCCATTTAATTTAGTAGCTGTCGGAATCTTTTCTGAAATCGCACTGATGATAATATTTATACCCCCTTAAAACTGCTTTTAATATAAAAAAAAATTTCATTTTGTTTTTATTTTTCTTAATGTGGAAATCTAATATGCGCTTCGCAAAGACGTAAATCAAAGTTAAAAGAAAAGTGAAGTTTAAACCATGGTGGAAAAAAATGCTTTTTCATCTACAAGCATATGATCTCTGTCGTTTTTCATATGGAAGCACGTGAAAATGAAATCATACTACATAGTTGAGTTGAGTTCAACGAATGCTTTGATTCACCATCTTTTCAAAAGTAAATCGGACTACTGTGTGTGTATGTGTGTGTTTCTTTTTCAAATGTATTGTGAATCGGCTAAAGTTACATCATCCAATCCATGATCGAATTGTTTTCTAGACAGATTTCCTTTTTTTTTGCCATCCTATGAATTTATAATGTTATAAAAATGAATCACGTCTGAGGATGTAATGTCGTGTAGCATGCATGTCCTGTAATTTTTTAATCTTCAATGATCGTGGTAATTAAATGGTAATTTAAATAACGATGCATGCATCTTTTGGTCACCCTATGGGGTTCAAAATCTGAAATCATCACATTGTTCAAAGACATTTTAAAATTTTTTTATCCGGGAAATTTGTGGAATTTCTTGAACTCGGATCTAGTCAATGTATGAATTGTTTTTCTTTTTCTTTTTCTTGTGAAAATTCCCTTAGCAATCATCGTCAATGACGACGAGTTATCCTATTTGTTTATATTTATTGATTACTCGTTAGATTTATTCCGTACGGATAATATGATTTAAAATGGGGTAGAGAACTAATGATGGTCAATAAATGAAAATTACAACCACCATCATTTTTATTATTTCAAATAAGAATATATATGTGTGTGTTTATTACGAATAGAACGATGGTCAACTGTTTGGTAGGGTAGGTGATGAAAAGGTAACAAAGTACAGAGGTGACAGATCCAATGAGAGAAAAAGAAATGTTTCGTCGAATTGTCTTCTCTGATTTCTTTATTAAATGTAGTTATATATTGATGCTTTTGTCCTCAAACATTAATGATATATATATATATATATATATTATCTGCAGAACCATGTGGGTGCTGATGATGAATGATGCCCAGATAATTAAATAAATAAAATGAACAGCAGATTCTAATAAAGATATGATCGCCTTCAATATGACAGAGAGTTGGGCCCAATTCTTTTAGCAACTCAATAGCACTGTCATAATATTTCTTTTAGGAGGTGATAACTGATATATAGTTATGGGCCCAATTTCGTTCACTAGAAAGTTGGGCTATACGAGTTTTTATGAAAGCAAACAATTGTTACTTGTCTTGAAAAGACCAAGTACAACAATGTAGGAGAATGGAAGGTCCATGCTCATTAAGAGTCAAGAAGACAACTCCACGTGCGATATCGAATTTGGATTTTAATGGTTTTCCTATCTAAAAGTATATTCATCATACTGCAATTTCATTATTCATTATATATAGCGAATACATTTTAATGATAAGGAACAAGGGAGAGCCCAGAAAATAAGCAAGCCCTCCCTTGATTTCCGATACAATAGATACATAAAAATCAAATCTTTAGCCCACTTACGTCATCAATGTCTTCAAGAAATTAAAAATCGATTTACTAGCAACACTCGGATAAAGCTAATTGATCATCATCAGCTGAAGTTCCATAGGTTGATTTCATCGTACTCGTAATAACTATCCTCCATCATCATCATCATTGGATCAAAGAACACCCCATGATTAATCATCTCGTTGTACTTTGGCGAATCGAAGTTGTACCACGAATCATTCGCCATTGCACTTGGCTCTTCATCACATCCTCGTACATCAACGAATGAGATAAGATCATTATCCTCAACACAAGCAACATGGCTTCGTTCAGAAAATGGTGAAGACAAACTCAAACAGTTTGAAGGAGTAAGCGTTGATGGGCTAGGGTTTGCAACATCATTCCTAGGCCTTTCATGGTGGTCATTATTATTACCACTAGCTGCTAATGCTGCGATTCTTTGTATCGATTTAGGCGACATGGAGATGTTATCATCAAGATTGTAAAGAGGATTATTCGTCGAAGGGTCGACGGGGAAATTGAGCTTGGCGGACGAGCCCTTAAGGCACAAAAGTGCTGCATCGTAAGCCCTAGCAGCTGCTTCGGGCGTAGAATAAGAGCCCAACCATATTCTTGTTTTTTGATTGGGAGCTCTAATCTCAGTTACCCACGAACCCCAGCTTCTCATTCTTACACCTTTGTATTTTTTCTTGCATTGAGCTGATGATATTGATGACTGCTTTGTGTAGGTGTATTGTGTTGTTGTTTGGCCGTTGTAATCGTTCTCCTTCTTCACCATTGTGGAGATATATATGATGCAATAATAAGAGTGTGTGATATGAGTTTCTTGTCTGTGTATGTATGTGATCGAAGTAGATGAATAGGCAAGTGAGTGAATTGAATGATGATTGAGGAGTTTGATGATTACATATATATATGGTTTTGGAATGGTGTGAACGTGAAAAAAATGGGTGACAGATATGTTCCAGTAATTCTTAATTAACTTGGATTAGTTTACATGAAAAAAGAGAAAAGGAAGGGATGGTTTCACTTGGAAACCCTCTCTATTCATCTGATCATAAACTAATAATGTACGTAGGAATTGTTTAAGCAAGTCTTTAATTGACTATGGTATATTTCGTGTTATGGCACACACAAACATTACTTAAATATATATATACATATATAAGTATACATTGGATTATTGAAGAACGAGGATGGAAGGAACCGAGGAAGTGATATTTAGTATTTATTTTAAAACTTAGGAAACAAAAACAGCTGGAGCTTTTCTGTCATGCATGGAACATCGAAGAAAAATAACATACGCGTCTTCACATCCTTCCTTCTCCCTCTTATTATATGTATCTTTATTTACTTTCATTTCATTATTAGAATAAATTATATTTAAAACGATATCTTTTTTTTTTTCACAAAAGAGGGGCAAGACAGTTCTTTAAGTTGTGAATTTAAACAAACAAATGATGTCGCTTCTACATATTCAATCATAATTAAAAACCATATATAGTATTTATTTAGACAATGGCATTACTCATTAACCAGTCTTAATCAGGTGATGAGAGGAATTTCCGGAAGTCGTTTGAAAAAATTCAATATCGACAATGACATTCATAAATCAATTTGTGTCCTAAACAAGATGATAATATACTAGTTTTTTATTGTACATTGTTTTAGTTAAAGAACTGACAACGAAATGTTTTTATTATTTCAAAAAAAGAAATAATATCGGGTCATTCCGTACAGTCCCTCTTCTTCCTCGTAGCTCTATATACGGATGGGAACAAAAACCTAATAATTATCAGATCTGCATGCAGATCCCTTTCAAATTAATTAAAGAACAATCAAATCTTACATACAGAAGAATAATGCATTGAGTTGAGTGTTAGTTTTTATTATGAAATATGTAGGTACGACCTGCACCTGTATGATAAATATAATTAATTAATAACACTCACACATCACATGCATGTCGGTTTCAATTATGTTGGATGGTGTTGACCAATGTATAGTTAGAATTGGTCATGGGATGATAATTTGGTACTAAGTTAACATGAAATCAAAATCTCAATGTCAAATATCAATCCTTTTTCTGAATGAACATATTATCATTAATTGCTACGAGGAAAAGGCGAGGATTGAAACCGATGGTTCTCATGTGAAATCTCATTTCATACGAACAGTTTCGACATTAAAACTAAAACATATATGATGAATTTGATTTTTACTTGTATGAACTCGTTTGGGAAGTTAAAAGTACATTCCGTACGTATAACTTATTACTCTGAGTCTGAGATGATGAATATTAAAATATATTGTCCCCTGCGCCAGCTAATATATAATGCAAGTTAAAAACATCCCAACTCACCCGTTTTAGGGGAAGAACATTGAATAAATTGGATCATTAAAAGCGCGTTACAGTGTTCGTGGACAAAACCATGATGGGCACGAAGGAGATGAGAAGCTTCGCCATCTCTCTCTCTCTCTCTCTGTCTCTCTCTCATATAACTTATAAGTGAGTAGCAACAAACGGTTCTCACCGTCGACGATGGATACATTAATTGTATTGAAATGCGAAAATTTCAATGGGGAAAATTATTACCGACATCGTAAAATGGAGTGAAGAATCTTAGTGAAACTCTGTCGTTTGAAAAAAAAGAGGGGTCTTTAATAGAGGTCAAACATGCATATTTTCGTTGACCAAGTGATCGTTTGGTCATTAGTTGGCGGCTCTTGGAATTTCAATTAGGGTCATTCTATTGGCACCCTCCTTTTTTCTATCTACACCCCTTAATAATAGAAGTAAGTCATTAAATAATTCTATTTGTAAGGTTTATTACTTAATTAATTATTTTCTTAAAATTTTTCTAAAATAGAATTTAATTATCCTATTTACATATAACATTATAAGGGAAGTGACTTCAGAGAATTCCAAAAGCAGAATACGTCACTCAATGAATAATTATTTGACTAATTTCATTGACTCGGCTTTCTTTGGGATGACTGATCGAGATAATCATTTTCATTAATAAACATTTGATTAAAAGCTCCAAAAAGTAATATAATATATACAATTAATCTCCTTTGACATAAGAAAAGAGACAATTGACTAATTACATGCTTTCTTCTTTGGAATGATATAAACGATATTAACTTTAGCTATTGTTATTATATGTGTGTTTATTTAAGTTTGTATATGTTAACAAAATATATGTGTTATATAAATATTTTATTAACCTAATAATTATTTATATTAACAATTTAAAAATATTAACATATTTAAAGTTTATATAAAAGTTCGTAATTTAATATAAGGAGATATAAAATAAAAATAATTTAATTATAATTTGTTGAACAATAAATGTCGTTAATGTGGTGAATTATATGGAAAAAGAAGTAAATAACAATTGTTGAATTCATGTGGTTAGGTTAGCTAAAATAAATTCTACAAATTTCATGTGTTTTTCACTAAGTGGGTGTAAAAGAGGGTGTAAAATGGGGTGTAAGTAGGGGTGGTAAACAGGTCGGGTTGGGTCACCTTCGGGTTCAACCCGTTTAATAAACGGGTTGGAAACTTCAACCCTGACCTGACCTGTTTACTTAAACAGGTTGAAAAATCAAACCCAAACCCAACCTGCTTTAACCCTAACCCAACCCGCCAACCCGCCAACCCGTTTAAAATAAAAAAAAAAAAAGAAAAAAACAAAATTGACAGTATTATAAATCTAAATTAAACAAAAAAATGAGAACTAATGCAATTTTTTTTTATAAAAACATCATGTGTGAGCGTGAGAGTGGATAGAGAATTAGGGTTAATCCTTTTATTTTATTTATATTAATAATATCTTAATAATATATATTATCGGGTTAAATGGGTTGATTTTGGGTTGATTCCGGGTTGATTTCGGGTTGAAAATCCGAACCCTAACCTAACCCACTTAATAATTGGGTTGGGTTCGGGTTAACCCATTTACGTAAACAGGTCAAAAATGCTAACCCAAACCTGCTATTTTCGGGTGCGGTTCGTGTCGGGTTGGCGGGTTGGGTCGATTTTTAACAGCCCTAGGTGTAAGGGGATATGAATAGTAGGACCCTTTCAATTATTTCTAGCCCATCATTAATGGGCCTCAGCTATACTAATTTGAGAATTAGGCTTACATTAAATCTCTTTTCATTGGTGCACTAACTCGCATTGAACTACGAAGCCGCAACGGTCGACAGCGTACATAAAGAGGAAAAAGCTCATCATATTCGAAGCTGATGAAAAACTTATATATAAAATATTATTTAAAAGATATGATATGGGAGACCCAACCCAACCCAACCCATACATGGCTTGCTTGGCTATAAAATAATAATAATTTATGTTTGGTATACGATACGAGGAAGAACACTAATATGTCCTTAGTAGTCCTTTCCTCATTCATGGTAATGTTGTTGTTACCTTTCCTCACGGGTCAAATCTCTACCCGCCCCGATAATAATAATGGAGTTATCAATGATGGGTGGGTGGGTATTTATGTAATTTGGATATTAAGAGTTCAAAAAACGTCATTTTGCAGGTGACCGGATTACACGGGTGCAATAATTTTGGCGAACGAACTGAAAAAGTCCAACAAAAGGTTCACAATTTACGAGGCTACGTATATTTCTTGCTAGGGCCGTAAACGAATCAAATCTTTTTGTTCGATTCGATATTCGATTCGAAAATTTAAGATTCGAATTCGAATATTTAGAATATACATCCGAATAAAAATAGTTTTCTTGATTCGAATAATTTCCAAATACGAATACAAAACCAAAGTATTTGATTCGATTATTTGTAGAATATTCGATTCGAATAATTCCATATATACTTTTTTGAGTGCCTCACCTTGACCACTAGAGCCAAGCCTCATTGGCTCCATATATACTTAAATATAATATATAATTTGATATATATATTTTAGGTATAACTTTATAAGTAATGTTAAATTTTTTGTGATCATAATGCATCAGCTAAATTATCTTCCAGTTCATGCCTAACCATAAATACTTGCCGTACTAAAAAATAATTGCATTGCAACCAATGTAGGCTACTGCCAATTTTCCAAAATCTGTAAGGAGATGAAATTAATTTTGCATGGTACAAATTCAGTGGTTGGAAAGATGAGTCCGCTCGCTGCAATACTTTTTCTTTCCGAAACGATAGCTTGCATATAATAACTATAAAAGTACATGAGCTAAAAAGCCCGAATGGGTCTCTCCGTTTACATTCGATTACAGTAGAGAAACAAAGGCTCACACATGAGCAAACACAACCAAACAGAAAAAAAGTCGAAAGAAAATAAAATCCATAGTCTATGACTAAAGAGCCAAAGAACCTATCACAAAAAGGCTGTTAAGCCAAATTTACAATAATCCTCGCTCTCTTCAGCTTCTACGCGAGGATTTTATATCCTAATAACTAATATTTTGACGCACCCAACGTATGTGCTTGACTATATAAATTTATAAAATTAACTTATTTATTTTAAATTTTAATAGGTGGATTTAATTTTATATTATTTTGAAAAATTAAAAAATGATTTTAAGATGTAATGATGATAAATTTAAAATTAGGGGTAGAATGATAATTTGTGGTTGTCACACCAATCAATTTGGGAGCAGTTACTATAAGTCGCTCTCCCTTAATAAATCAGAAAGATAATACTCCCTCCGTCCCACTAATTTTATCACATTTTGCCATTTCGGGCGTCCCACTAATTTTATCACCTTTCCTTATTTAGCAAAAAAACTATCACAAACAACCAATATAATAATATTAAATATTGTTAAAAGACGTGTCAAAATATATACTTTATTACATTTTCATTGTACTATATTATTATAATAATACCACCTTAATTTACGTGCCCGGTAACTTATGTGATAAAATTACCGGGACGGAGGGAGTAATATAAATCGTTGTCTCACTTCGATGGAAAATTTGATCACATTAACACGCAAGAAAAAAGATAAAACATACTCAAATAAACGAACACAAATACGAAAAGAAATATAACAAATGTTAAAAAGAAACCCAGTAAAAGCTGATTCTCCTTGGATTTATTTAATAGTTATTATCTCCACACGGTGTCTTGAAGTTGAAGCCCTCGTCTCGTGACCTCAACTTACATACAAGACAACAATGTAATAAAACAAATCCACTCCCCATTATATATTACAAGTTTACAACACTGCAAACTCAGTTGCTGAGAGAGAGAGAGAGAGAGAGAGAGAGAATGCCGAGTTCAGATTCATTTCTGAGGCAGCTAAGTATCAACAAAGAGACATGGAAATCATCGTCCAAGAGATGGGGTGGGACCAGTTTGAAGCAAATGGAAGGGATGAACAACGTTTGTAGCAGTAATAACAGCAATGTATTAGGTGAAGATGGGATATTTGGGATCGATCATTCCTCACACACAAAACACGCACTTGTGTGGGCTCTTAATCATGTAGCTAACAAGGGAGATAAGCTCACCATCCTTCACATTATCCATTCCTCTAGCGAAGGATCATCTGAGACTGAGAATAGCAGTGATAATACGACGACGTCTATAGCTCACAATCTTGCTTCTCTCTGCAAGGCTAGTAAACCTGAAGTAAGAAGATTCGAGTTCCCTTTTCAATTAATCTTGTCAGATTTTAGAGGTTCTTTTTTGGTCTGAAATAATTAGGGTTTTATTATGCGTTGAAGGTTGAAGTAGAATCATTGGTGGTACAAGGACCAAAGATGGCTACAGTGATGAGCCAAGTGAAGAAGCTTGAAGTGTCAGTTCTTGTCTTGGGACAGAAGAAGCCATCGACATTTCTTGACTGGTAACTGCCATTAAACTCTTACTCATTCTTAACTTGTTCAAATTACTACGTCAAAGAAATCAAAAGGGGGTAATTGCATCTATTTGTGGGTGGGGCAGCTTATGTTTGAAATCAAGAACGGAGAAATTCGTGGAGCAGTGCATTGACAGTTTGGATTGCTTGACGATAGGAGTGAGAAAGCAAAGCAGAGGAGTCGGTGGGTACCTAATCAGCACTAGATGGCACAAGAATTTCTGGCTCTTGGCTTAGACTGATGTAAGAAAATAAAAAACACTGTAGAATATTTATTATTACTAGTAATGATTTCATCTCCGTCAAAAATTGTGCACCAGCAATGCCTCTGTAATGTAAAAGCTCAACTAACCACAGCCCAGCAGCACTAACTAGAGATCCATGAGATCAAACTTAAAGAAAAAAAAGAAAGCTGGCGTTTTTAATATGACCTATCACCTATCATGTCATACCAATATTGAACTTCGTTCTTCACTTCTTGTAGGAACTAGACATGCTTTACCATGAATTGCCCCCTAAGTAAGATATATCAGCTGAGTTCATCACAGCCTAGCTAGACGGATCAATAAGCCAAGAAAGAACGACAAATATGATGGCTTTGTTTGAGCAAAGACTTTCGATATGATATTTAAATAGTAATATCTTTTAAAACCAATTCAAAAGATGTGCATGCTGTTTCCAAATTACTGATAAAGTCTTGAACTTTCTTGCAAACTTCATCAATTTTATATGTGATTCGAACTATATAACTCGGATTGTAACGGAGAGCAGAGATATAGTTAGCTGACTGACATTTCGCTGGATTATCACAAACAACATGATCTCAAAGACCAACTTTCTTATCCCAAATTCAATATTAATTTCGTGATATATTCTATTTTAGTGGATTGGTGCTTATTTATGATGCAATCAAAAGAAAGTAAATTCCTTTCGATCACTCAAATCTTCCATATCTTAACTGTGTTATTCTGGGCAATTAATGACATGGGATACAGTCCCAAGTCCGAGATGTAAAACCATAAGGAAATCGATGGGTAATTAAACAAAATATCAACTACAAAGTTATTGTAGGACCAAAAAGCCAATCATATCTCTCAGAAAATAATGCCTATAAATAAATATACACGCATCACCTTTGTCGTCGTCGTCCCATATCTTTCTTTTTCGCATAACAACTCAATCACTTGCAGAGATGAACTAAACCGAGGCATCAGAAAGCAGCCGTTTGAGTTTTGCCCCCTTTCACTAAGGACCTTTGTCTTCTATCCTCTTGTTGGGCAGCAAATAAAGAAGGAGATGAATGTCGATATATTATCAGGTGACAGAAAATGGTGTTGCTTATTTCATCCCAGAGAACAGATTATAGGAGTCTGTGCTTCATGCTTGACTGAGAGGCTCTCAGTCATAGCAGCTCCAAATATCCACCAAACTAACAAGATTTATGGCGTACCGCCCAAAAGGGCTTTACCCAAGATATTTACTACTCTTCGCATTCATTCGGGCAACAATGAAGAACAGCCAAGGAAACCTGAGATTTATGAGAGTTCATCAACCAGCCCCGAAGGTATAGGTAGCTTTTTCTATTCTTTCTTTTTCTTAATTTTCAAACTATAGTCAAATGGAGCGAACAGAGAGAGAATCAACTGCTTCTCCACTTAAAAATGTTATCTTTTGACTTGGTGAAGAAACAGTGTTGCATGGATTTCATAGGTGACAAACGCAGTCTAATAGTGTTTGATTTGCAGACTCATTTATATCTATAAAGTTTGAAGAAAATGGTGTTGCCTCGTGGGAAAGAGGGAAAGCAAGCAACATGCACCATGATGACCAAATGAGACCACGAGGCGAAGCGTCGATGAGCTGGCGAAAGCGGATTGGCCAGCTTCTCCAGTTCAGGAAATTGAGCAAACGGTCTAACGAAGGCAGTATAAGCAATGTGGGAACAAAGGTTAGATATGGTTGGATAAGGAATCTGACCATAAGAGGAGGACAAAAGAATAAAGTGTCCAAAGAGCTTTGAATGTGAGCAAGAGAAGTGGCGATAGGATATATGATTGAGAAGATTGTATAGTCAAAACTTTGTCTTCTTAGCCACAATTTGCATGAGAATCTTATTATATATCTTAAATACGCCATTTGTGCCAAAAGATGTTGACCAAGGATTGTGGCCCAGATGAAATAGCTAATAAGCTTGAATGGGTATCAGAATATGACAGATCACAGTTAACTGTACTATGTCTTTTACCTTGGTTGAGCAGAGGATCAATGGTTGAAGAAGCTCATGCCGTGCGTGAGACTTAAAAAGTTGTAATTTTTCTGAGTTTCGCCGATGTCCCTCTTGAGAAAATATGCTCATCAGATCAGATCTTGATCCTTTGGGATATGCAATCACCCACCAATAATTTCAACTGCAAATCGTCTGCTTATTCATTCATAAATCATACCAAGATTACAGCACAACGAACCAGGGAAATAAAGGATAGCATCAATAGAAGCACGAAGCTGGTAGATCATATACTGGACTTCACATCATCCTTGAACACAACTGAATTCCAATTAGGGTTTCGAGGTAGGAACGTTTCCTGTCAAAAACCCATAATCAAGTTCAAGAATTCCCGGAAATCGCTTGCCGATCTGATAATATAAAACACAAAATCACGACTTACAGAGATATAGGAACATGTCGGTATGACAGAAAGGGAATGATTCTGAGCGTGAGTGAAAGCAGCGGCGCTCAGATGAGCAGCGAGCCCTAATCCTCTCTTGCTTGGAGGCACGTAGGTGTGAGTAATGTCCATCACTTTCCCACCTTCTCCCTTCAATTCGTACTCAAGATACGCCTCTTTGTCCGCCGTTTCGAATTTTCCGTCTTTCTCGTTCCAATCTATCTTGTTCCTCTCATCGTCGGCCATTTCTTCCGCGTTTACTTTTGAGTTCTTTGCTGACTTGGGGATTGACCGAATACATATATACGGTTCTGATAGTAAAATTGCCAGACCTGTTTGTACGTTGCCAGATGGATCTTAATCAGTATTCCGATAAAATTCGAAGGGGTTAAGGGTAATTATGTCTTTTTAGCTAGAATTGGCCGTGGCGCTAGCAATTATCAAACAGCGCCGGAATCTGAGCTATTTCGTTTCATATGCGTATAAAAGACGAGCATATTCCTACCTAATTCCTTACTACTGAAGGCAGACAGACAACTGCAACCGTTGTTCAATCAATCCACTCGCTCGACGACCGAAGGCGTCATAATAATAGGCTGAAAAAGGTGAAGAAATGACGTCACCGCCGCCGCCGTCGGAAACAAAAGTGGATACCGTGGCGAGGCTGGCGCAGTGGAAGGTCGACGGCGTCGGGCCAAACACGCCTTACAAGATATCTGATCCGTTTAGAGTTGGAATATGGAATTGGTATATTTCTTTCTTCCTTTCTTACTCACTGGTATGTTGATAATAACCCCCCTCCTCCTCCTATTTCTCTAAGTTTATACGATGGGCGGCGGTGATAATATGTTTGTTAGGCATTTGTCAGTGGAGAAGCGCGTCAGCTGCACGCTCATCCGCCTCTTTCCTAGGGCCACCATGGAGCAGCCGCCGATCGCCCGTTTCATCCTACGTGTCGCCACCTCCTTCCTCTGTAATTGCCGACCACCCTTCGTTTCTCCAGGTATGTATGTACGTCATCTTTAGTTAGTAAGCACTTGTTCTTCGAGCTTTCGAATTAAAGTAATCAAATCTTCGTCGTATCGTATAGTTTACGAGAAACTGCTGCGGACTAAGGATGATTTTGTCTGCCCTGTGGATATCAACTTCCCGGGCCGTTTCGTCATCCACGTCGAGTTTCTAGACCTTAAAATCCCCCCAACAGATGTGAGACTGAGAACCTTTCTTTCACATTTTTGCGTCAAAGATTGAATTTTTATTTGAATGGAACATTTACTACTGGCATGCCCTAGTCTATTCTCGGGTGTAATAAATAACCCATTTATTCGCTTCAGTTTTTCCCCTTTTCTTCTCTCTCCTTCTTCACCCCTTGCAGAGCGGCGAAGGAAGCTCAGTATGCGACGGCGACGGCGACGGCCACGGCACGGTGAAACACCTGGCAACGCAGGCCACGCTCAGGTGCCTCTGTCGAATGCTCGACGGCTCAGTCCACTCAGACGTCACCATCAACACAGCAGATGGGACGCTACGAGCCCACAAAGCAATCCTCTCTTTGAGGTCCCCTGTTTTCCATAGCATGTTCAGACACGACCTCAAGGAGAAAGTAACCTCGACAGTAGACATCAAAGACATGGAGTCTGAAACTTTCGTGGCGCTTCTGAGATACCTCTATGGTTCCATATCCCAAGAAGACTTTTGGAAGCATCGATGGGCTCTGTTAGGGGCTGCTATCAAGTATGGCATCGCAGATTTGCAGGACATGTGTGAGGAAAGCCTTGTGGAAGATATCGATAAAGGGAATGTGCTTGAGAGATTGCAAGAGGCGTGGGTTTATCAGCTTGAGAAGCTGAAGAGAGGTTGTCTTATGTATTTGCTTGATTTTGGAAAGATTTATGAGATTAGAGATGAGATGAACAGTTTCCTCAGACGAGCCGATAGGGAGCTTGTCGCCCAGGTGTTCGATGAGTTGCTTGATGTCTGGAAAATGGGCTGAAAGGGAGGGACTCTGTTTGAGGTTTCTATCTGTGTTGTACTATCCTGATGATTGCCATGTGAGAAGGATATTATTATTATGATTATTTTCTTGAATCATCATCATAATTTCGCAATATGATATACCTCCTATTTCCTTCCACAGTGAGGCACAAGACAGAAAAATGAATAGATCCTCTGAAACTGCTGTACAACAGACAATTTTTCTATTACAGGGGAAAAAATTTCGACACAGAAGAGAGTGGTGTTTTGTTTTGTCTTGAGTTTTCTTCACACTTTGCCGTGTGATGACGAGAAACTTCTTAATTCAGCTCCATTGTTGTCAAAATCTTGAAGATGGTGGAATGAAAAAACTGCTCCCAATCATTCATATTCAGCATTGATGGACCTCAGAGAAGCAGAGGTAGAAGAAGAAGAACTGCCTTGACTGGTTAGAGAATTATTTATCTTCTGTCGACGATTTTCCAAAAGGCAATTTCTTGGATCCTCGTTCGATCGAATCTCTCCACAGTCTATACCTGACTCCCAACTTATCGTACGCCACTGGAAAATTCCAAACGTTTGCTCCATTGATCATCCGCTCTTGTTGGCCCAGCACAAGCCTCAGATCTTCGTTCAAAACCTATTTAAAAACGCACCCGAAAGGAGTATGTGTGTTAGGAAGAGTTGGCAAGAAAAAAAAGGATTTCTTTTTGTCTCCTTTTACCTTCTCGGCGAAATGCCTCCACAAGTGTTCCATGAAAGGGACATGCTGTAATATGGGAGCAAAGTCGAGGGACATTCTGTAAAGTAGCCTCGTCTTCTGCCTCGAGGCAGGTATGCAGACATGGAGCTGATGTAGATGCGTCGTGCATTCTTTCGTGCTCTGTCCCTCTAATTTCCCGGGCTTTGAGATCCCAATTGTCGAAAGCACCATACAAGGTGGTCTGAATTCCATGTCTATCGGATATGGATCCCAATATCCTTGCAGGCCAGACGCAGGCGTCAAGAATTTCACCAAGCTGTTTTTAAGGAAAAAGAAAAGAACATCGAAAATCAAGAATCAACTCTATATTCTTCACTGCGAAGGTTTTGACTTTGAGGAATCTAAGAAATAATAACTGACTTGGGAACACTCCATCCCTTGGCAAATGTGGAAGTATGGGTGAAAGGGGCGTGAGCGAGGTCTAAAAGGTTGTCCAAAAGCAGACCATGTTCGACGGGTAGCTCCATGACAATCTGTTCACAGCATACATAAGCTTTTTCCTGCTTGAAGAGAAGGGCGAAAAAACGAAGCAGTTCAAATTACAGTGAGATGAGAATGGAACCTCCGCGTGTATTTGAAATCCCGATGGTGGTAATAAGGAGGGAAGGTTTGAAGTCGGTGGGTCATCGCCTGGCCATATCCAAATCATTCCTTCTTGTTCGAAACACGGTAAAGATCTGATCTTTACGTCGAGCATTCTAGTCGAAGGCATCTTCTCGCATTTCCCATCGGTTGAGTATTCCCATCCTAAAGAGACAGACAATTAAGGCCCACACAATAGTATCACATCATCCATATTGATCACTCATGAGTATCATGGTCCTAAGTGATAAGTAATTCTTACCATGATAAGGGCATTGTATTCTGCCTTCATTCACCGAGCCTAAATGTAGAGGACAAGCTCTATGAGCACATGTATTCTGTACACAGCCAGGTTTTCCATTTTTGCCACGGAAAATCACCCATGGTTCCTCGAAGCAATCTAGTGGGACCTGCAAGAGAGAAGAGAGGGAGATAGATGAATGAATTTTACGATTAACGTTAGGCAAGCGAAGAAGAAGAAGTGTTCCACGAAAATGGGATTTTTTTACCATCGTATCATCCTTAACATCTGCAGAAAAGGCGACGGGGTACCAAAAGTTCTTCAGACCAGGGTGATAAGGTTGGACTGGGCCCGACACATCGAGGTTCCTTCGAGACTGTCTTTTACTTACATTATCGATGGATTTCTGTGAAGTGCTCGGACTAGTAGGAGATTCTGTCGTGGTTGCTCTCTCTTGCAGTATCTTGTCGTGCACTAACGTTTCCATGTAAGCTAGCTTGTCTAAAGCAGTGGAGACTCTTGCTTCTGATATATGAACCTATTACATGCATATTCGTAAATCGTAACACCTTCTTCCCCATAGCAGTAAATTAACCAGGCCAACATTACAAAATTAAGAAAGAAAACAAACCTGATTGTGGGCTATTGAGAGTTCCTCTTGTAACTCTGCAAGTTCTTTCTTAAGTGTCCCAATCGATTTGAACTCACGGGCCAGAGGATTCAGTACTTCAACAACCTACGGTATGGATAAAATCAAGCCTTTGTTGAATCAATTGAGCACATTACATTATACAACACACCAACACATTCATGCCCGAAAATTTCAAGTAAATGCTTAAGACACAACGCTGCAAAAGTTGAGGTGGAGTAATAATAAATCAACCTTTTCATGAAGGAGCATGATGGTAAGAACATCTTGCCGAGCTTTCCAGTCACAGTACTGTATGTCGTATCTAGCAACCTCAAGAGCTTGATACACATCTAGAAACTTGCCTTTGTTCTGAGGCACCTTCGATCTTGGATCTTCGACATCAAAAAGAGATGTCCATGGATTTTTCCTCTCAGCTAGACCACCTTGATCGTCACTGATGATAGCGAATATTTTGAAACTTCCCCTAACACACTGTAATAGAACGAAGAAAGCAGAATGAAACGTATGCTGTTAACGAAAAGAAAAACACTTACATCAAAAGGATCAATTTTTTCAAGTACCCTTTTGGAGTTAAACTTGTTCGAGCGGCTCAGATAGGTCGGTAGCGATAGCCCAGCAGCCGTGGCAATGGCGGACATGGCACGGAATCGGGTCGGATTTTACCGGAGACCTTTTTCGGGTCAAGGAAGATAGAGAGAGAAAGAAAGAATCAGAGAGAATAATAGAAATTTTTTTTTTTGTAATTTCTATTACTGTAATGATTGATCTTGTTGATAAGAGGTTGGCGTTCCGCGCGATCTCAGCTTGCCTTGTGTAGATGCCACGTGGATCTTGTGGGACCTTTATTTTCCAAATACGAATTTAAACTTTTTTTAACAAAAATTACGAAATGCAAGGTGTTAAATTTGTAATATATCGAGAAAAAGAACTTCGAATCAAATTTGCATGCACTCGATTGAGAATTAATGAGTGGAAGTGAGATAAAGCTTCATTTATGTCGTTTAATTGGTGTGATTATCTAGATAATAGGAAAATATGCCAACATTAAATTTCATTTTTTTTCCTTTCAAAAGAGTTGATTGTGTGACAAGTGATATCTTCTTTTCTGTTATTGGCCAGATGGGATGATGAAAGATATCTTCGCTATCTGTTTCTAGATTTCATTACGATGCTTCGTTTTCCTTTGGAGTTATTATTGCGTGGCCACAATTTGTTCTCCTCATTAGAAGTGTGGGCACACATCGTATTTTCAACAAAAATCAAGAAAAGGAAGAGAACATGGGCCTTATTGGACCTTTATTATGTGGGCCGAAAGCCCATAAAAGATGGGCTCTTCCTTTTTCCCGGCATGAGAAGAATAAATGATGAGATTCTCATAGCTCTTCCTTTTTCCCGTCATCTTCTTCGGTGATCTTCTTACTATCTCGATTCTCTTCGATGAATCCGATGATGGCTTCTTTAGTACGATCTCCGCCGTACTTGACCACTTCTCCGAGCGACGACTTGAAGAATAACGACGGATAACCTTTGACGGCGAAGGTCTCCTTTGGGTAATCATTCTCGGAAGCATCCTATTTGTTTGCAGAGAGCAACGTTAGCTTTAACCCACCATAGAAAAGAGCTTAATAGCAACGCAAGAGAACATAATCTTACGATTTTTGCGATTACAACGCCATCGTCGTTGTCATATGAGACGGCGATTTCGTCCAAGATTGGGGCCAACTTCTTGCAGTGGCCGCACCATGGCGCGTAGAATTCAAGCAGAACTGCGTTACAACGTTAAGAATGTAAGTCCCATAATGAACTAAAAGCTTCACTTACCATATAACATGGGTTTGCTTGCCATTTTTGTCGGAATCAAGAACCATCCCTTGCAAGGTATCGCCGACCACCACCATTACAGGCTCGTCGTTTGCTTCGGGGATAGGCTGGGACTTCCTATACGGTTCGATTTTGCCGTCCTGCGTATAAAAATAGAATGACAAAGCGTAGACTTTCAAGAAATGAACAAGCTTCTATTACTCATTATTACCTTGAAGTCCTTAACCCATGATGATATTTCGCCAGGCTCGACGTTTGTTTTGACGTAGTTCGACTTATCACTTGTGTGGATGATAATGAGAGGAAGCTGATCCTCTTTGAGCCCAAAGAACTAATCGAGGGAAAGAGAATGAATCTCCAAAAAAAAAATGAAACGGAGAATAATTCGATGGAAGGCACAAACCTGAATTGTGCGTTTGCTGGCGGCGATATCAGCCATTAAGAATCTCAAGTCGGGGCCGTTGTGAAGCTCAGCCACGCCTCGAAATTTCGATTCGTAGGCCTCGAAATGCTCGCTGCTGAAGTTGAGAAATAGAATGGCCTGTGTAAGGACAGAAGCAAACTGAGTTCTTTCTCAAGCTAATTAGGGATATGTGGCAAGAATTGTTCAAGAATGCAATAATCAAACCCTAGAATTACCTTATTCGCATTCGCGTTTTTGAAGAACTTAACGACGAACGGGCGATGATTTGGCTCGTCGTCGTAGACAGTTAAGATCGGGACGCTCGCCTCTTGAACGAATTGCACCAAAGCATCGACGTCAAAATCCTGCATAGACATACGTCAACTGATTGGTATAACAACTTTTGAGTGGAGTTGAGTTATATTCAAGTGGGCAGGCAACGCAGAACTATTAAATAGGTATATGCTGGTAATGAATTTTCGAAGCTAGAAAAAAAATGAGTCAAACACCACATACCTGGAAATCCACATAGAGTTCATCGAAAGGCTTGAACAACCTAACGAGCGGGCCCACCGCCGACGAATTTCCGCGAGGAAGGAGTTTGGCGTCAAGGGAAAAGCCAAACTCGTAATTTCCCTGCAACCTCTCGGCTAGGGCCGTGAAGTTTCCGTAATGTTCTCCGGAAAGTTCCGGAAACACGCCAGCCTAATATGCCGTAATAACAACAAAAACGATTCTCTTACATAATGCGAGCGATTTGCGAAGAGTTATAGAGAGGACTTACGACGATGATCTTATATTCGTCGATCAAAGAAGTGACTTCTTCGTTCGATTTAATCTCAAACAAGGCCGGGCCACTCAGCTTCTTCAAATGCGCTGCTATGCCTTCGGCGTCTCTCGGCCCTTCGTATTCTTGGATGAGTCCGCCGCCGTGCCTGAGTACCTTAAGCGCCGGAAAACCTCTGATTTCGAATTCGCCGACGAAGGGTTTATTCTTTTCGTCGGCCGCGTCGATTTTCGCTATCACGATCTGAGGGTCGTTGGCGCTTAGGATCGAAGCTGCCCTCTCGAGCTGCACGAGAAGAAAAAAAAAAATTAAATTCGTTAAGCTTAAAACGTCGAAATTTAACGATATCGGAGATCGAATGTTATACTGTCTTCGTACTACCTACCTCGGGAGCGAGCTTCTTGCAGTGGCCGCACCTGTAAACGATTTCGTCGATACTCAAATGTGGATTTATTACATAGGTAGTTAAAAGATGGTAACTTTTTTTTTCTATAAAACTTAGAAGAAGAAAGAAAAAAGCGAACCATGGGGCGTAAAACTCGACGAGGATGAACTTGTGGGAGGCGACGAAATCGGTGAAATTGGAGCGGTCTAGCGTCACGACAAACTCTTCGTCTTCTGATTCATCATCAGTGTCGTCGTGGGCTATCGATCGCGATAGAATAATCGCAAATAGGCATAAGAAAGTCGAAATCTTGAAAGAGGCCATTGGAATAATGTATAGGGATATTATCTTCTTTAGAATCTTATCAGCCGAACTGAGGTGATGCTTATATAATAAGGTTTTTGCACAAAGTTGTTATGCATGGATTATCATCTGCTGTCAATCGATTATTTCGAAGTTGGAATTTTTGTATGCATGTATACGTTCTTTTGATGACTTCAATGGGATTTGAAAAATATTCGCTGCAAACAACCGATACAAGAAATATTGTCGAATATAGTGTTTGGACTTCTGCTACTACAATATTTGTCTGATTGAATGTATATTGTCCAAGAAAGTAAATGCTACTGAATATCATTAAAATTCGAATACAAAGATCGCATCATCAAAGAACAGGGAACCCATCATCTCTTCAATTCTTGATTCTGTTTGTATTTAGAAATCAGTCCATTCTTCCCTTGAGGATTCTCTCGGTGACTTCAGTTGGCGTACTGTCGTTGTAAGAAGGAAAGGTTCAAGAAATATATATCAAATTCAATTTAAAATTACAAGCAATTGATTTACCGAATAATAATAAGAAGACTTACACAAGGTAGACATGGCCTCCCCAGCCACTCAAGCAATCGCGGTCTACCGATGATAGCAATGCTTGTGATATGGTTTCAAACAGTTCCTCGGGTTCCTGAATAAATTATTGTGAAAAAAAGGCTAAGTGAAATCGAAACTTTCTTGGAACCCTACATCAAAATTAGCGCGATAAATAGGATGTTCAAAGCCCCAATTAAAGCCAAGTGCAAGTAACTCCAAAAAACTAGGACATACCATATCAGGCTTGAACATTGATTCACAGGCACCGTAGAGCGATTCCGATGCAGTTCCAGCGACAACAAAATCTTTGGCGAGTTCTCTACGTTAGCAAAATTTATTATAGGAAAAGGCTATGATTGTCACATGGGACTTCTTCATTAGTTGCCAGGAAATAAGAATTTTGACTTACTTTGCACCAATAGAGTCCATTGTGCAGATGAATGGCTTGTCTTCGTCACCCAATCCAGCAATAACAGGTTGACAAAAGTATGGACCAAACCTAAAACACATAATCGAGGAAACATAATTGGTTTCAACCTAATAGGCATAGATAGTGAATAAAAGCTTAACGTACAAGAATGTAAGAAATGCCCCAATACCAACCTTTTCTCGTAAAGGATAGCAGAAACCAGGCTTGCAAAAGTTTCAGGCTTCATGTCCCTCTCTTCTCTGAGATTATACAGCTTGTGCCGAAATACAAGCCTTTGATACCTTCAGTCCAGTTCAAGAACAATAACATTAACAAACATATCGACAAAGGCAACATGCTTTAATCCTAGAAGAAAAATGCATCAAATCACTACACTTGATACCCAACTCAAACTTTCTGTTAAACCAACATTCGAGATCGAACTAAGTACCATATTATTTAGCTTAGTTCAACATTTTAGCAACTTGATTGAAAGCTCGAACTGGCTCGAATTGAATCATAACTTCAACATAATTGAATCAACACATAGAGGCAGTTCAAGTCAAAACGATTGCTAGCACTACAAACTCTATTAGAGAGGCAGCTTACAGCGTTTGAGCATCAGTGGCAAGTCCAGAGAGACCGATTAAAAGCTTATCGTGAATTTTGAAGATCCTCCGAAAATCAGTAGCTATAGTCTGCAACTGAACACCAAGGCGACGGTCGCTCGCGATAGCAAAGCAATTCTTCCCAACCATGGCAACAAGGGCACTCCCATTATACTCGAAGATCTGCAGATTTCACAATTAATTATCTGAAACAAAAACAAAATGTAATAAGCGATGAAACGAATCCATCACATACCGACATTTTTTCGGAGCTGAAGTACAGATGATTTTTGATTATGAAACTTGAGAAAGGTCTCGGAAGAAAAGGGAAATTGCTCGTTAATGGCTTGGCGAAGGGGACAAACTGTTGAGTTTACTTTTGGTCTTAATGGGCTGATTCGTTGGATTGTTGGGCCTCATTAAAAATATTGTAATTATGGGCTCTCAAAAGGAAAATTCGATATTGTCCAATTTGGAAATTAGAAGAAGTCCAATTTCAAATTAGTCAATAAGTCAACTAAATGGTCAAACATGGAATTTTTGTTTCTGCACTACTACTTTCCGTCTTTCTCGTGCATGTTGCATAAAAGCACTGGTAGATTTGGTTAGAATTTGTGATGAGACATCAACTTTAATAAAATATTTTTTTTCTATTTTATATAATTGTTCTAAATATAGAAGACCACCAAAGTTGACTTACTTTGTATTAATGTCCCCTTCCTTTTGTGTGGACCAGCACCAGCCTTCGTATGGCCTACTGTTAAAACGATCGTTGACGCCTATGATCCTAATATTAAATAAATAGAATATGTTTTCGAGTAGTAGAAGTGATTTCATGTTAGTAACCTGTAACAGTGTGATTGTCTATGCATGTTCTAATATTGTGTCGATGTTTAATGGAACTTCACCAGAAGAAAATGAAAGATCAGGTAATAATTAGCTTATAGTTAATGGATCGAGTTGTAAGATTAATTACAATCGCATGAAATAAAGTCAAACAATGGCTTTGTCTTTACATCAAGAAAACAAGTGCATCAAACGCACCTTTTTGCCATGATAGTCAACTTGGTTCGAGAATGGGCCTTCTTTAATTCGTTCCTATCTATTTAGAATTTCATTAATTGCGATTCAATTCCATGACCATACGGCATTAAATGAATTTCCCCTGGTGTCGGTAAGTGAAGCAATAATTGCATTACAAGACATTGATTTTTTTGTTTCTATCAATCAACAATCTCATCCTAAACCACACAAGTCACAACTCACAACACCGAATATGTACTACTTGGCATTTTGTTAACAATATATGGTAACTTCAATTATACGACACATATATGTATGAAAGCTAGGACTTCTTTTTATCTTTTATCTTTCGCCTCTATTATGACAATTCTTGATTCCTTCACGAGTCACTCTTACCTAATGCTTCAGCCTTTTTTTGTTTTTGTCGATGGTCGTGCCATTGACTTCTTGACTCACAATTCTTGTCATCAATTGGGTAAGTTGTCACAAGAATTAGTGAAAATAGTAATCAATTGAATAGATGAAAAGAAAAATTATAACACAAATATATTCTTTTGAGTAACCTTCGTCGCCGGTGGCTATCGAGATGAACGTGCAATTAAAAGTTTCAATGGTAATAGTATTCCTGGTACGCACTACATGGTGCAATAAAAGAAAGTTAATTATTATTAAATAGTTTTAATAAGTATATCTAAAAATAGCATTTGGTAGTTATTACGAGGTTATGGAAGGTACGTGGTTTAAGTTTTTTTTTTTATTTTTTAATAAATGTAGAAAAAATGTGATTAGTCAATTGATAAAAGAAGGTTTACGCTAGCTCCCTCACCCTTAATATAATAGAATAGATGTGAATGAAGAGGTGCAAATCATTATTAATTAACTACGGAGTGTATCCATGTGGTCATTTTGCATATTATTAAATATTACTTTTACTGACTTTTGCATACCATCAATTGTGGCACTCGACAGTTACATCGACATTATTTCTTACTTATCTGATTAGATAGTTACCAACGTTGTAAGAGAACACTAGTTATCATGTTCGAATGTTTTTCAAGTTTACAAGTGACCATTGTAGTGGACTCTAATTATTGTTTTGGAAAAGCGGAGAGGAAAAATGGAAAACAAAGAACATGTCACTTGTTGGTTCTTTAAAATTTAGTTATGTTCCAGGGAAAAAAAATGGGAATGGGATTATTAATATACTAGAAAGGAATATATACTAAAGCTGGTGAACTCAAGCTTACATGTCGTGACATTCTTAATTAATTCAGGAGAACTTAATTATTTCCGAAATATTCCCATGAGATGAAGAGAAAATCATATGCTTAACGGAAAAGAAGCATATATCGTGTAGCCAAAATAATAATTGTTACGTGCAACAATTAATAATCTTAAATTCCCATTTCGGACAGTATTCCAATTCCAATTCCCTCCTAAAAAACGATGTTTGACCAGTAATTGATAGGTGTCTCGATGCATTATTATTATTAAGATTGATCCATCACTAAAATAAAAATAGAACCTTATTCCCATTTCTGATAAAGGATGGATGAAAACCCTTGTCGTTCAAATTATTACAATCCGAAGGTTCCTTAGAAAGAGACACCGATTAAAAAAATATCAGTTTAAATTAAAGGACACTTATTTCTACTTATAAATACTATTAACCCTTCGAACACACACCATATCTCCAAGTACTCAGCCTCCCTCTTAACAATATCATCCTTCACTAAGTACCTATAGAAGAAGAGATCATCTACGCACCATCATCCATGACGGTAAGAACCCTTATAGATATTTTTTAATAGATTTTCTATTTCTGGGCCACGTAGTAAGAAAGGTAACGGCTTTCAACGTTTCAATGTGGGCGTGTGTGAAAAAATCTAAAATGTAATAAATTACAACATATCTCCAAACTTTTCTCTACCCTTTTTATTGTGTATAGTGATTGGCTCCACACAGAGTCCAAGAGTTGACCAACGCGTCTCTTTCTTTTGCGCCTGTGTTTTGCATGTAGCTAATCTTCTTATAAATACCCTCTACATCACAAGCTTATATCTCACAGCTCTGTTCTTCACTCTTTTCATCGTACTTCCTTAGCTGAAAAGTATTTTCCTGGAAGTTCTTGTGAGAAGGGTGGTTGAGAGTTGTTTGCCAAAACATTCCATTGAAAGTTCTTCACTCTTTCGTTTACTTCAACTGATTCTATTGAAAAACTTGTTTATATTTATCCAAAGATGACTGAGACTAAGCAATCAAATCGCCAAGCCTTTGATGTATCCATCAGTTTGCCTGCCCAAGCTGGCTCCAAGTTCTACGATGACGACGGCAGAATCAAAAGAACTGGTAAGAAATTTTCTTCATAAAAATCCAAGCTCTTCCTTTGCAAAAAAGAAAAACAGAAGGTTTGATTTGTTAACATGGTTGTTCTTGATGATTGATTGCAGGGACTGTGTGGACCGCAAGCGCACATATCATTACAGCTGTGATAGGTTCTGGGGTTTTGTCCCTGGCTTGGGCAACTGCTCAACTGGGATGGATCGCTGGGCCCACCGTGATGTTCTTGTTCTCCTTCGTCACATATTACACTTCTTCCCTTCTCGCCGATTGTTACCGTTACGGCGACCCTAACACCGGCAAGAGAAACTACACTTACATGGATGCTGTAAGAGCCAATCTAGGTAATAAAAAAATCAATCTTTTTCACTTCCTTTTTGCTTTTTGGCTCTTTCTTGGAAAAAGGGCTCATCTTGTTCTTTTTCCCTTCTTTTCAAATTTCAATAGGAGGGTTCCAAGTGAAAGTTTGTGGGGCAATTCAGTACTTGAATCTCTTTGGAGTTGCAATAGGATACACCATAGCTGCATCCATCAGTATGCTGTGAGTATAACCCATAATAACACACATGATATTGAGTTTGGTAATAATGTAAAAAGCTAACGTTACATGTGTTATATTCCCATGAAAAAACAGGGCAATCTCAAGATCTAACTGTTTCCACACAAAGGGAGACGACAGCCCTTGCAAAGTCTCGAGCAATCCTTACATGATTGCATTTGGCGTCATGGAGATCATCTTCTCGCAAATCCCAGATTTTGATCAGATATGGTGGCTCTCAATCGTCGCAGCAGTTATGTCCTTCACTTACTCCTCTGTTGGCCTCGGACTTGGCATCGGAAAAGTCGCAGGTACTTTCCTGGGAATTTGTCTTGAATTTTTTTTCTTGAAAATTTTTCATCTCTTTTAAACTGTGAATCTGCTTTCTTACAGAAAACGGAAAGTTCAAGGGAAGCCTCACTGGGATAAGCATCGGCCCAAACGTATCTGAAACACAGAAGATATGGGGAAGCTTTCAAGCCCTCGGCGCCATAGCCTTCGCCTACTCATACTCTCTGATCCTCATCGAAATTCAGGACACGATCAAATCGCCGCCGGCCGAGCGCAAGACGATGAAGAAAGCAACGTTCATAAGCGTGGCGGTGACCACCGTCTTCTACATGCTATGTGGCTGCTTTGGCTACGCAGCCTTCGGCGACTCATCGCCGGGAAATCTGCTCACTGGGTTCGGCTTCTACAACCCTTATTGGCTCATCGACATAGCAAACGCCGCCATAGTCGTCCACCTCGTCGGAGCTTACCAAGTCTACTGCCAGCCACTCTTCGCGTTCGTCGAAAAGACGGCCACGAATTGGTACCCAGACAGCGAATTCATTACAAAGGAGATCACAGTCCCAATCCCATGTGGTAAGAGCTCTTACAAGCTCAACCTCTTCAGGCTAGTTTGGAGGACGGTCTTCGTCGTCCTCACGACGGTGATTTCTATGCTGATGCCGTTCTTCAACGACGTCGTTGGGATTTTGGGGGCTTTTGGGTTTTGGCCGTTGACGGTTTATTTCCCGGTGGAGATGTACATTGCGCAGAAGAGGATCAAGAAATGGAGTTCGAGGTGGGTTGGTCTGCAAATTCTGAGCGTTGTTTGTCTGATTATTTCCATTGCTGCCGCCGTTGGATCTTTTGCCGGCGTTGTGATTGATCTCAAAAAGTACAAGCCTTTTCACATGGAGTAGTAGAGCTGGAAAAAAAAAGTGATTTTTATTTAGTGTTTTTTCTTATTTTCGAAGTGGATGTTTTATTTATTATGTATATATATTTTATATATATGTGAGATGTATCTCCAAGAAACCTTGTACTGACATGTTCTCACGAAATATTATATTATCAATTTATCAGTAGACAAAGATTTGTTGCCCTTTTTCCAGGATGATGATGGAGAGTGAAAAGGGCCCTTCAGATAAAAATTCAAACTTTGACGCTAAGTTGGGGAAATCAATCGAACTAATTACTTCATTTGGCTCTTTTTGACCATCTCTAAATCTATATTGAATTCAATGTATGCTCTATTCCACCACTAAAACTGATAAAGGAGAAACAAGGAACACTTTAAAGTATGTGAATCTATGAACTACGACCATTCAATGAGAGCCATCATTGAGAAAGATTCGGCAGAAAAAGGATAGGGAAATAGTTGCAGCCATCGCGCACTAAGACACTTTTTTTTCTGTGTTTGAATTAAAAAGAATTTCTAGTAGTGTCATATCCTTGATCTAATATTATAATGGGTTATCTTACATTGTGATCTCTATCTACCCACGTGTTAGCGAAAAATATTGACGATATTCATGAAAAATATTACAAAATGTTTTAGGAATATCCAGGAAAGTTGGAACATTTGAAAAGCTAAAAGGTTGATATTAGTGCGTGGGTAGATGAGATTACTGCAAGTATTTTGGGTTGGGCTCAAGCCTAAAGCAAACTGTTTCTGCTATCATTCTTGATATGAAATACGACATATTTTTCCAGCGGATTCTTGCCTAATCACATGTAATAAAAGATTACAAACATATAAGAACACCACCTTTTTAAAGATTTGAATCTTGTAGATTAGGATGGGTAGGTTGAAGATAATTTAATTTTGACTTGCGAAGTTCCCAAGTTGAAGATCGTCCTATTGATGCTGTCGGAAAACGAACGATCTACCACCGTGGGCGACGAGCTGCCTTCTTTCTCTTTCCGTCTGAACTTCACCGCGAACTCGGACTTGTAAGCTGTTGAAACAGTGTTAGGGGTGGGGGCGTTTTCCCTCTTGCCTTAGTCCAGAGGGTAGTTTCCGTTTTTCAGGTGTAAAGTAGTAAGGAAAATGATGCAGAAATGGCGTGAAGTGCTCAAGGATGCTGGAGCGAGTAGTAAAAATGGTAGAGTATCAGTATGGGTAGATGGAATTAGTTACCTGGACTGTGCGGTTTTCGGCGGTATTTATAGGGTTCTGAGGGGCGTATTTGACTTTCGACGGTTACCTCCCACGTTCTGCGCCATCTAGCGGTTTCCTCCGCGTTCAACGCTCCTCAGCTTGACCTTGGGCGGTTTTCCCACGTTTGGTCGAATGCGTGTGCATGGAGTGGCGTGGCCACGATCTTTACTTCTTCCCGAGGTCTTGAGGGTGGCGTGCCCCTGTCTCGAGGGTATATTCTCCCTGCCCCTGCCCGAGGGGCGTATTTTCCCTGCCTCTACCCGAGGGGCGTATTTTCCCCGCCTCGGCCGAGGGGGTATGTTTCTTAGAGAACTCCTCCTCTCTCGTAGGGCTTCCCGCCTTATTCTGTTGCGGTTGTTTTAACGGTCTCTGAGCGTTTCGTCTGGACCCGGTGAAATCCGGGGGTAACAATAGTCCCCCTCTTAAATAGTCCAAAAGAGTGTAGTGAATTTTGGACGTAAAAGTGGTGACGAAATGCTCAGAGGTGTTGTTTTCTGTTGTTGGTCGCACGTAAAAGTTCGCTCGGGCCGAGGGGATAAATGCCATAGCAGAATGCTCTCGAGCCTGTAAGAAAAGGTCAAGGCATGTGTAAAAAGATATAATCCGAGGGCTTACCGTAGTGCTTTAGAGCCTCATCCGAGGGTTTTGTCTTCATTCCTTGCTCTGTCCGCGAGCATGCCTCGTCCGAGGATTTTTTCTGCCTCTTAGAGAGGGATTTTTCTGCCTCACATGGAGGGATTTTCTGCCTCTTAGAGAGGGATTTTTGCCTCTTAGAGATGGATTTTTCTGCCTCGCAGGGGATGGATTTTCTGCCTCTTAGAGAGGGATTTCTGCCTCTTAGAGAGGGATTTTTCTGCCTCACAGAGAGGGATTCTCAGCCTCACGGGGAGGGATCCTCAGTTTCTTTAAAGGCCTTCACTTCTGTGCCTCCATGGGGAGGGCTTTATGCCTATGGAGAAATATCACAACACGTAATAGATATTGTGTACCTTCTGTCCGGTAGCTTTTTCTTTCTTGATTCATCCGCGAGTTGCTTTTTAAGGCCTCCCTCGGGGAATTAATTTTTTTGATTGCATCCCATGACTTTGTTTTCTTGTCTTTCCCGAGGTTTGTTTTTCCGAAGAAATACCGAGGAGCCGAGTCACATATATATATTTTTATTCAGAAATCTCCCTATGTCCTGTGGAGCTCCATCAGATATATCTTGCTCTTGCCTCCTATCTCGTTCGGGCCTTACTTGGTGTAATTATGTCCGGGCCTTGCTTCATGAGTCTTCCTAATGAGCCCACCTCTGAATCGGGCCCTTAACGGGCTTTGGTTTTCCCTCCAAGTAGGGATGAAGTGGCGCTCTATCAAGCGTTTGATCAGAGATAGCTTTGACGACCAGGATCATTTTAAGCAGGCCTACTCCTTGATGGGCGAGACTATGGAGCTCGTCCTCACGCTTCGAGACTCCAACACGAAGCTGCAGCGTGCCAATTCAAACTTGGAAGCTAAGACCGAAAAGTATGTTCTGGAGGTTGACGAACACAAGGCTCGAGAAAGCTCTTTAGAGGTGAAAATCGCCAAGCTGGGGGAAGAACTCAAGATAAGCCAGGAAAAAATCCTAGAGTGCGAGGCAGTCATAGCCCAACTTGAGGAGAAAATCGCTCGCAAGTATGTGCCGGCGAACGAAGTGGCTGAGAAGTGTTTACTTTGATCATGGCTTCAGAGGGTGTTTGGCCCAGATTCGAGCACAAGGTTTTTCCGAGTCCGAGTATCCATTTGACTTCCTAGATGTAGATGAAGCATTTAGTTCCCTTCCCCTCGACGACTCACTTGCAGATGCTGCCCCAGAGATTGAGGTCCCGAAGGGTGGGCGTGCAGGGAGTGCTGACGCCGGCCGTCCCTAATTGAGTCGGCCTCGGTTGTTTTCCTTTTATTTCTCTATTATGCTAGAACTTCTATTTGATCCCATCGTGGACTAAGTGTTTTGACTTGGTGTAACCACCACCTGCACCTTGACTCTATTGTATTTTGGCGGCGTTCGTCTCTTCGCTATTTTCCGTCGTAATTGTTGAAAATGCGTTTTATCTTCTCTTCCCTAGTCCCAACGCTAACTGTTCACCACTTGATTCAGTAATAATCCCCGTCTAGGCGTTGACGATGGCCTCTCGATGGCTTGTTTGCCCCTCACGTGAAGGTCGCGTTGGCCACTAGGTCCAAACATAACTACATTCGGTGTCTTAACTTCCTTGAAGAGTATTTCTTCCTCCTTAACACGTTCCCCGTATTCAGCCGTAACCCTTTGGCGGTGTTTGATCGGTTTCGACCAGCGTCAAATGAATTTTTTAAGAACTAAACGTTCCCACAGACGGCGCCAATTTGATGCTGTCGGAAAACGAACGATCTACCACCGTGGGCGACGAGCTGCCTTCTTTCTCTTTCCGTCTGAACTTCACCGCGAACTCGGACTTGTAAGCTGTTGAAACAGTGTTAGGGGTGGGGGCGTTTTCCCTCTTGCCTTAGTCCAGAGGGTAGTTTCCGTTTTTCAGGTGTAAAGTAGTAAGGAAAATGATGCAGAAATGGCGTGAAGTGCTCAAGGATGCTGGAGCGAGTAGTAAAAATGGTAGAGTATCAGTATGGGTAGATGGAATTAGTTACCTGGACTGTGCGGTTTTCGGCGGTATTTATAGGGTTCTGAGGGGCGTATTTGACTTTCGACGGTTACCCCCCACGTTCTGCGCCATCTAGCGGTTTCCTCCGCGTTCAACGCTCCTCAGCTTGACCTTGGGCGGTTTTCCCACGTTTGGTCGAATACGTGTGCATGGAGTGGCGTGGCCACGATCTTTACTTCTTCCCGAGGTCTTGAGGGTGGCGTGCCCCTGTCTCGAGGGTATATTCTCCCTGCCCCTGCCCGAGGGGCGTATTTTCCCTGCCTCTACCCGAGGGGCGTATTTTCCCCGCCTCGGCCGAGGGGGTATGTTTCTTAGAGAACTCCTCCTCTCTCTTAGGGCTTCCCGCCTTATTCTGTTGCGGTTGTTTTAACGGTCTCTGAGCGTTTCGTCTGGACCCGGTGAAACCCGGGGGTAACATCTATGAAAAATGGGAACTGATGATTATTCAATGTCGTTGAATTTGGCTGTTGCTCAATGAACTTCAGCCCAGCCGTCATTTGCTATTGATGATGATGATAATGATGATTCCCATATCTACTTGCTTCTGCATCTCATTGCTCATCATAAATTTTCAAATTATAATATTAAACTTTGAATAATAATAGTTCAACAAAATGATGGGAATCAAATTATACTCTACCCATTGGTATGTGGTCTGATCCTTCTGCATCAATTGCCTCCTTGAGCGGCACGTGAAACAGATATATAAGACAATTTTAATGAGATCAAATATACATAATCAACAAACTAATATTTTAGTTTTAATTAACGTGTATATAAATACCGTTCTCTTCGGATTTTCCAACTGCTCGTGTAAAAGATGAATCTGTTACATTTATCGTAGTATATCGTTAATGAGTTCTTACACGTTAATCATATTTATGATATTTCCTGAAAAGCTAAATCTTTTTTTATTACCTTTCGCGATCGAACTTTGTTAACAGAGACTTCGAGCTGCTTTTCTAGTTCAACCAACTCCTCAAATTGCACAGAACTAAGATGATCGCCTGTGTACCTTTGAAGGCCCAGCTGAATATTCAAAGTTTCTTTTTTGCATGCGAGTCAAATCTTTGTACAGTTGTACCTGATCAAATATATGAACGACATATATACATAACGATTATTACGGAAAACACATGCTATTGCTAATTGAATGAATGTACTTGATTTAAATAATTTGCTTATTACATCACAGTATATTGGGACTGCTCCTCCATGGACTTGTTGTTGTTCTTGTATTGAAACTCCCTTACACGTTGCATACCGGCCATTTGCTTCATGCTGTGATTAAGAAAAAAGAAATATCAGTTAGCTTATCGAATTTAGTAGAGAAGTATAGTCGACTTTCGCTAAATGCTCTCAAGAAAATATTAACGAAAAACCCTAGATTTTCTGTTCATATTTCTGGTTTTAGGGGTTTGTACAGTAAGAAAGTTAAATCTTTAGAGTCGAGCGGAAGCTTAGAACATATTAACGAAAAACCATCGTGGATTAAGAACCTTGTTGGAGGTGTGGTGTTATAGTGAAATAGCTTTCCCTTGCTAAAGAGAAGATAACTGCTCATCACAAAGCACACCAGAAAGCTCGTGTGTACATTTTCTTGATCAACCACTTCTTCTTCTCTTCGAAAGCTGGTAAACTTGTCGATCGACTTGTATTGTTCTCTATCCTTTTCACCTCAGTCTTTCCTCTTCCCATGATCAGTAAGTTGGCTTCGACCTTAAAATCAATTACCGATGAACATTTCCATTTGTCAGAGAGGTTATGTTTAAGTTTCTTGGTTAAGTACTACTGAAATGCTAATGAATTAATGAGTAGACAACTGTTGAGAGCAAAAGGGAGAATAGGCCATATCTGACCTTATTCCACTCTCTGCAGATTTTTATAACAGACATTCCTCATGAAATTTTCTCCATTTTCTTGTTGATTATGTACAAAGGACTGAAAGGATTTCTGAAATAAAGCATTTGGTCCCAAAACCCTCACTCGTCATAAATTGACAGAAGAACATCATATATACTATGAAAGTTTCTTTGAAAGTTTTGAATGCGATTTGTAGTGCCATAAACACACGTATACATCTCAAGGTGAAAAGGTATGAAAACTGATCCTACTCGAATTAACAAAAAGAACTCGTATGTTTACATAAATAATAACCTCAAAAGCTGCAAATTTTCCTAAAAAATATCCGATTTCAGCATTCGATCAACCGTGTCCCCAAAACATCCAGGAAAACTGCTTCAGTAGAGTAGATTCATAGCTGTGCCACGGAATATGGACTTGACTGATCCAAAATTTATCTGTACACAAAAGACTAATCAATCATCAGGGTCCATCTCCTCGTCCTGTTCTTCTGATGGAATTACCTCGGCTTGATGACCATCTTCATCAGATTCGAGCAGTAAATCGTTTTCATCTTCTTGCGTTTCAGAATCATCACTATCGTTGTTCTCAAAGGATCTTTCTTGTTCTAATAACCCTTCAGGACATTGATCTTGTTCGCTGTAAAGAGTTTTCAGATGACTTCCCTTTTGCAACTGCAAGACATCAGCCTTATTGATTCCCAGACAAGAACATTCAGGTAGGGGATGGGAGAGAAAAAATTTGGGCTTCGACTGATGAGATTCTCGGACGACCCCTTCTTCAGACGTGCTTTTGTTGAGGTGTTCGCGGACTGCAAGGCTCCAATTACGAGGAGGATGATATAGATGATCACTTGTAGTATTCATGAGTTTGACAAGATATTTCCTGGGAGGTTAAAAAAAAATTGCACCATTATAGGAGGAAAAGCAGTGGATGATGTAGCTTAAGGCTTAGAGCATGCATGGAAATGAATGAAAGCAAACTTTGATAAAATTGATTCTCCGGTATGATGCAATCACAGAAAGAGTATAGCTAAAAAGCACTGATGGACATTCAAGATTCCAGAGCAGATAGAGAAAGAAAGAGTAGATTCGCTTAGAAATGAAGTTTCTAAAAGTTTTGCACTTTTACCTGTCAGGTCTGTATGTCCTACTAGATGCCGATTTGTATAACCGATGCCCCATCACTAAACTGGAAAAATCTGGCCAGCCACTACCATCATTCTCAAAGCCAGGAAAGAAAGCGTCGGCTTCTACAGAAACGATATAATCGAGCGCATCCCATAGCAAACGATGTGCTTGGTCCCTTAAATCACTAGGTGATGGCTCGGGCTCCGAGTCTTTTTCAGCAATCCATCCATACCATCCCTCCTTTTCATGGCGATAAATGGGTCGGTCTGGGGGAGGAGGAAGAGGCCTAGGACGAGGGCCGGCGTTGTCCCATTCTCTTTTAAGTTCTTTTTTGCTCTTCACAGGTGGAAGTTCAAAGGGATTCGTAGGAAGTTGGGTTTCTGGGCCTATAATATTGTCGATCTCCTGCTTACTGCACAGAGAAGTACGATCCACCAAGGTTCCATACATGGAGCGTAATGGGATCATAACCCTTTGGCCACCAAAGTTTTCAGAACCTGCCAAGTATATTCTTGTTCTAGGAGGGTAACCCACAGCTTTTAGAAGGAGTCCAACCTACCATTATAATGAATGATAACAAAATACATGTCGTTTCTTAGACTGGAATGACTAATTCACGTCATGGGATGGTTATATAGACGTAAAAGAGCCAACGGAGTGAATCAGCAGAACGAGTGACGTACCTCTTCGGGCATTAGCGGGCATGAACCGTTCCCTTTTCTGGCAAACGAGTCCACAACTAGTTCTTCTTTTAAGATTCCTTGTTTGATCATCTGTGCTCGACGGTATTGTATGAGTTCTGTATGTACATCCTGCGAAGCAAGTTTCAGGTGTAGGGCAAAACTAAGAAACAATTATAACCTGCTAAAATATGAACAAGTTCCTGAAGTAACATGTACGGAGAATAAGAAATCAATAAAACATGCGACTCCCATTTGAACAAAAGTTTATGGATATTTCAGAAAATATAACCATCTGCACTGAAGAACCACCAGTCTGATCAACAGCCTTGGCTCATATATAGTCAACCAACGTCCGCAATTGAGGGAGATAAGTATGAGTGAGATATTTTGTCACCTGAAAAAGTTCGGCACAGCCATGATAGGCTAGGGTCTCCCTCTTCAACCCCGGATGGTAAGCAAGATATGGTTGACCAGAACCTCTTAGCCTGAAAAATGGGCACGAAAATGAAACATGTTAGATATGGATTGAGAAGCATTTTTGGTACTACGATTTGAGTCTGTTTGCAGCTTGTGCTGTCACAGATATAAAAACGCAAACGACCCATTTTTATCAAGTACTTACTTTTCCACCATCCTCAATGCTAGTTGAATGATTTCTTCACGAAAATGTAGAGCATGAAATGCAACTCGGCACCTGAGCCTTTGGTACTCAACCAAGCTTGCAGGAAGAATAGACTGAAAAGAGGGAAACCCACAGTGGAATCAATAAGGGAAAATCTTCAGAAGTATTAATAATCAAGGTCAAAGCATCCAAAGACCTTTGATGTACCTGCAAGCAGCTTCCATCTGAGATAACTAACCCTATGACTTTTGCAATCTTAAGCTTCGGCAAAACTTCCCTCAAATAAAAATCAGGAGACGAAGAAGCTTTTGGTCTGAGTATCGGATATTTTTTTTGTCTTCTGCCCGCCTGCAGATTGGGTGGCAGGTTCTTTACAACAATCACATCACTTGCTAATGCTGCTATAAACTTTCCTTCATTGTAGAGGTATGAAAAACTATTGAATCTGTAACTGCATGTATTCAATAACAATTCACTATTGAGAAAAGGCCAAAGAGGTGTAACACGTCATCTTAACTTTGATCTCAATTAAAGAGAAACCTGATGTGTTTTGATTGCAGACTTTCTTGAAGCTCGGGTAAAACGAGTGTCGCATTTAGAAGTCTTGCCACTGTAACCAGATCGCAGATCTAGAAACCTAAGATCCTTTAGGCACTTGATATTACGCAAAACAAAAGGATAGTTAAACAAGTAAAAAGAGATATACCGAGTTTCTTATCTTGTCAAAGCCGCCATGAATTTTAGCATAAATGTAACCAGTGTTGCGCTCATTTGGAACTGGTAAAAGGAAATCAATTAATTCCAAATGGTGAACAAGTCAAGTGCTAAACTCGTTATATAGAGAGAATGCTGAATTTCCCATCATACAGACTATGCAGTAACCTATCGTTCCAAACAATATAATGCACACAACCAACCAATATCAGAAAATGTGAATCTAAACGAAAAATCTCATATGCATTACCAACATATGGTGAAATTCTCGGGTTAGCATAAGGCTGCAAAGGTTCCAATGCTTTCACACTTCCCCACAATCTCTTATATCCAGGTACCTAACCAACATCAACAAAACACAAAAAAAAAAAGAAATTCAAAAAATGCCAAACTTTCATTGAATCCTATAGTAACGCAAGGATAAAATCATTATATAGAAAAACTCCACCCCATTACCTTTTTCCCACTTTTGTCAACGTAGTTCAAATCCCCTGAAAATGCCGCCGACGCATCATATTGAATCAATCCAGAACTCGATTTAGCAAGAAATAAATGCACCAAAATCGATGCAAAAGACAACACACACCCTCCAAGTGCTGCCCATTTCAGCTTCGATTTCATTCTAATATCAAACCACGCCATTATCGATCTCGCCCGCCGTACAAAACCCCTACATTACACATCCGCAAATTCACATTCACACACAATACCATAAAATAAAGCATCAATTTTAAATCAGCAGCACCCAAGAAAGCACCGAATAACAGTAAAACTACTGAGCCAAAACAATTAAAACAAGTACCGATAATGATGACGGGTCTGACAACAGCAAAACTGACAAGCTCTAGAAATCAACAAAAACGCAAGAGGCACAACACACTGCTCGTAATCATGACAGACCACCGCCGACCCATCAACTCCGTTTAGCTAAGCTCTGAATGCATTAGTACGAGCATCTCCACTTCACTCCACAGAGCAAAACGTGGGATCCGTCCGAATTGAATTGATTTGTATCGGATCGACGCAGAAATTAAATCGTATCCTCAAATAATCGAGCTCCGTGAGCAAGATTACTTCAACTAGGAGTCGAATATCTTCGAATTCAATAGCCCGATCAAGGGTTCGTTAAAAAAAGAAAGATTATATGCCGAATTGTGTGAACTGTGAAAGTATGTAATTGAAGAAACAGAGGCGAGAAGCTTATGGTAGTGTAGTGCCACCTGGAAATGAATCCAAACAACTCTAGTCTTCACAGTTGCTGGTAATTCCAATTTTTCAATTTCACCGAAAAAGGGCAATATTGTCTTTATCTAATTTACAACACATTTAGTAGCTCAATTTACACTTAAAAAACCCAAAAGCTAATTACATTTTCTTTTTAAACTAATAACGCTTCATCAAACTCCTAACCTGAACAAAACACCACGTCTTAAACAGAGTCCTCTGTTTCCTCCAACCATCAAAGTGCTTGCCGATCACCTTACCATAACTCGGCCTCTTCCTTACAACCTCCCAATATTCAGACAACTTTGGCCTCGTACCAATGTACTTGTCTCCAAGATTCAGCAGCACAATCCTTCCCAAAACAGGGACGAACGCCACGTCAGCCAAGGTGAACTCTTCCCCCATCAAGTAAGTCTCACCACTCTCACTGAGCTTCCCCTCAGCTTCGTCTAAGATCCTCTCAAGGTGTTCCTCGCTCTGCCTTACGATCTCACCATCTTTGAGCTTCTCCTCTGTTTCGTACTCCTCTTTGAGCTTACGGTGGTAAGCCCCCGCCAGCTCGGGGCATTCAGACATTCGGGCGATTATTACCTGCCTTAGGAATTTAGACACAAACTTGAGGTGCTTTGGTGGGACGTGGGCCAGGGTGAAGATTTTCGGGCTCCAACGTTGGATTTTGTGTATCCATTCGATGGTTTCTTCGCTGCTTAGAGAAGATTCGTCGCCTCCAGCCGAGACTATGGATATCCTCTCTATGTACCTGGCAATTTGTTATGAGATGAGGAGGCAGAGAAAAGGAAATGAAGAGACTTACTGGATAATTTCTATGGTGTCGTATAGTATGTGGGACCCGTTTTGGAAGACGGGGAGTTCTCCGCTGGGGTTCTTGCGGAAGAAATTGGCGTCGTAATTCTTCCCTGTGATGGGATTGAAGTGGAAAGAAGTGTAGTCGATGCTCTTCTCTTCGAGGGCGAGCCTCACCTTTTGGCTGTCTAAGGAATATGGATGGTGATACAACTGCATATTTGCAATATATTTCAGAATTTAGTTGAGAAAGTTGTTATCTTTCTCTCCTATTGATATTTGAGAGTTCATGGATATAATATCATCTCCTGCAATGCAATAAGATAGGCTAGTCAATAAGGTTGTAAAAGACAAACAACGAATATGCAAACCTAAGGCGTTTACCACAGCAGAGACTTGTCTGTGTGTGTGTTTTTTAGTATCATTTTATGGGTTCTGATAAAGTGACAGTTTTTGCGGATTCTTCGACCCAATAATTAAATTTTCACCACACTGTAAGTGCAATCAAGATAATGAATGCCCTTCATAATTCAAAAAAAGGAGTTCACTCAATCACAACAGTTTTAGTAGTATAGCTATTAACCAAAGCATTCTAGAATCCAAAAAGGAGATCAGGCAAAAAAAGAAGTCCATTTTGTCAAACAGAAGCACTGAACTTGCCAGAAAGAGATAAAAGGTCATAGTTCATATGCAGCAAAATTTACACCATCACATCCTTAATCACTCAATACATACCTTGTAAAAAGAATTCAAGCAACACCATACAATTAAAAGCAAAAGCAGCAAACTGACCGTAGAAAACTCAACCTAAGAGCAGCTGCCTCTTAAAGTAAGCTTGAACTCGTAAGATTTGAAGGGGTTATTATGGAGTATTGGGAAGCACGTGGAGTGGAAGCAGAATAATAAAAAAGTTTTCCATTTATCCTTTCCTTTCCTCTCTCTCTTGAGCAGCTGGTGATCCACAAAGAACGAAAAAGTAAACCCAAAAAAGAAAAAAGGGTTTTGCTTGACAACGCCAAAGAGAGCAACAGAATCTACACAAATGTTGCCCGAAAAGGACAACGCAATTTGATTTGATCGCCGACAGTAGTAAATGGTAACGTCCCATGATTATTTTTTTTATTACGATATAAATCTTGGATCAAGAGTTCCTTCCGAAAAAAAAAAATCTTGGATCAAGAGACCACACAATTTTCAAGAGATGGAAGTTGGCTATTACCAAATTATATATTTGAATATTGGGCCAATAACTGATAGTGGGTTATTAGCAAATTATATTTATGAATATTGAAACCCACAAGGTTTATGAAGTTTGGCGTGATCCGAAATATAAATATAGTCGATAGATAGAGCTGTCAAATTGGTGGGGCGGGCCAAGCCCGCCATCTGGCGGGCCGGGCCGGGCCGGCCCGCCGTTTGGCGGGCCCTAAAAATAGGAGCCCGCCCCGCCATGCGGCGGGCCAGGCCCGTCCATTTAAAAAAAATAATTAATATTATTTTTTCTAATTTAAAAGTTTTCATTTATTAATAATTTATTATTAATTGTTGAATTTATTAAAAAAACTAGATAGAAATATGCAATTAATTATTTATTAATTAATAAACATGATAATAATTAGATGATTTATTAATTAAATATCTAATTAATTTAATATTTATTATAGATTTAGTATATATTATATAATATATATAATACCTTAAATTGGCGGGCCGGCCCGCGGGCTAGCCCGCCCCGCCCCGCCAAAGCCCGCGGCCCGCGCGGGCTGGCCCGCTCAGGCCCGCCCTTCAGCGGGCCTAAAAATTGCAGCCCGGCCCGCGGGCCGCGGGCCTGATTGACAGTACTATCGATAGAGCTAAATAAGATGCGCAATCATATGATCATGAGTCTCTTATTAGTGGGTTTTAATTTCCAAATTTGGTCAGTAAAGAATTGAAATCAATGATCATCATGCTATTGGTGACCGTGGACCATCGTCTTACCTTCTTTGACAACATCGTTCCAACTTAAAATTATCTTTGTTTCTACTATTAAAAGAATAATGATTTATTTCGAAATCGATAGTCCTTCTACTTAAAAGTAATATTAAATTAAAAATCTCCTTAGTAGCTCTTCCCTCATTTAATTCTTTCACGTCTACCGATAAATATCGTTGCCCTTTATTTCGAACATCAAATACTCCCACCACAAGAAATTTATTACTTACGAGTGTCTTCATTATATATTATCATATCATAGTACTGCAAACAGATATTCTGTTATTTCAGAAAATTGCCGCAAATCTTTTAGTATTGTAATTTGACACGGAAAGCGAAGCTGAATCTCCTTTCTTGCCACAAACATGCAACCTATTACATGGAACTTCCAAAGAAACCGTATGATTTTTAAATAATATCATGAATAGTTCGTTTTCTTTCCCATTTCCGACCATCCTTTTAGCATAATAATATTTTCTGTATCCAATTTAATCAAGAAAAAGCTACAATTGCTTGCTTGTGTAGACTATGTTGGATCGTAATACACGCAGGTCCACCTCACCACAAAGCACAAACCCACCTGCGCAACTAATAAATGCATATCATTTTAAAATGAGTAAAATCAACGAATATACTCCATCCGTCCCGCTAATTTTATCACATTTTTCCATTCCAGCCGTCCCACTAACTTTATCACATTTCCTTTTTTGGTAAAAAATTATCACAAACAATCAATATAATAATATTAAATATTCTTAAAAGACGTGTCAAAATATACACTTTTTTACCTTTTCATTGTACTATATTATTATAATAATCCCACCTTAATATCCGTGTCCACTAAGAAATGTGATAAAAATGATGGGACGGATGGAGTAATATATATATACAGTCAAAAAACCGAAAAACATAGCCAATCTCTATATATCTAAATAATTATTTTCTTGGTGGGCCGAAGAAGGAAGTAAAGTACAGAGGTTACGGCACATGACTTTCCTCTGACATCTAACTGCAGCTCAAAAATCTTACGAAAAAGCAGTCCCCCACACACAACTAAATTCATTTGCATCATCACGAAGGAAAAAATACACCGAAACCTCCCCAAGGAAACGATTTCTTGCCCACACACAATTACTCTTTCTCGTATAAAAAGGAACGATTTTTAGTTAGCTGAAGTATATTGATTAGATACAGACAGCTCCGCCGTGATCAAATGACTCAGACGGCGGTTCCCGGCGGCGAAGATATCTCCGGCGACCGCACGGTGGTGGTGGGCGTGAAGCTCGACGCTCGGAGCAGGGAGTTGCTGACGTGGGCTCTCGTTAAAGTTGCTCAGGCTGGTGATCGTGTTATTGCAGTTCACGTCCTCGACAACAATGGTATTGCAATAAGTTGTGTGTGTGTGATTAGATAGTAAGGCTACAGAGCTATAGTTGTCAAGCAATCATATTATTAACTTGTGAAAATGGTATTTAAATAGAAATTGTGGATAGTGATGGAAAATCACCGCTTCTGTCTCTGGTTAAGGCCTTCGACTCAATTATCGCAGTGTATGAAGGCTTCTGCAATCTAAAGCAGGTAACTTTCTTCCTCTCTTCGTCGAATTATTAATATATATTTTTTTCCCTTTTTATCTGAGAAAAAATGGTGAAAATTCAGACACTAGCAACGTTTAGATAGACAACGATATAAATAAAAAGGTGGTTTAGGTGTGGCATAACTTGAATGTGTTTTTTCAACCTTGTCGGTGGATCTATAGATGCAATGCAACGTAATAAAATTTTTTTCTTTTCAGTTGTGTCACTTCTTATTTCCCAAGATCGAAATAAACAAATCACGGCAACCAATTTTTTCTTTTTTCTGAGAATATGTTTATTATTACAGGTGGATCTCAAGCTGAAGATATGCAGAGGCGTCTCCGTTAGAAAAACCCTCGTCGGAGAAGCCAAAACCTACTCGGCAACCGCCGTCATCGTCGGAACTTCTCAGGCCCACCACCGTACGATTCGATCCAACGCTTCTTCGGTGGCCAAATACTGCGCCAAGAAACTTCCCAAAGGCAGCTGCTCTGTTTTAGCCGTTAATAACGGTAAAATCGACTATCACAGAGAAGCTAGTTCGATTTCCCGCGATAATCCCAAAGGTAATGAATGAAAATCACAGAACCCTAATGGGTTGTTTCTTCTTATATCGGATAATGTAGCTAATCGTAGGACGTTGATCAGAAATCGAGCATCACCACCACAGAAATCGCTTGCTCAGCGCCCTTCAAAGATCTTGGAGCAAGAACGTTAAAGCAGTCAGCAATGGAACTCAAATGCTTACGTGGGACGAAACTGCTTGTAATGAAGAATCAGATTCTTTCCGACCCCTTCAAAGAAGCTGTTCAATTTGTTCCCATGGCTCGCCCAAGCTCGACTCTTTATGTGGGAAGAACTCGACTATCGAGCCTTCAGACAGTAATGGCGACGGTGGTAATAACGATAGTGGAGATCGTTCGATGGCTATAGTACCATTCCATAATCACGAACCTTCGATTTCTTTGCTGTTGAACCAAGTTGTTACTACAGAACAGAAGCCGGGCTGGCCTCTGCTTCGATTACCGAATGGAAAATCTTCTTACAAGTCGAATTTCAGAAAGGTCTCTGTGGTTCAATGGGCTATGCAACTGCCTAACAGATATCGTGTGCCTGTCGAGCATTCCATTAGTTCTGATTTGGATGGACAGAAGAAGATCGAAGTAAGTAGTGGAGAGAGTTTGGCCATTGTCCGAATTGGGACAGAGAATGCTTCTTCTCTGCCATCGCCCGATCACATTGCGAGAACCTTACCAAAAGAACTGCAGAGGTTTCACGACAAGTACTCTGCTACGTGCAGGCTTTTTAAGTTCGACGAACTAGCCTTGGCAACCTCGAATTTTCAGCCAGGTAATGACAACATTGCAATCTTGATTATATTTTCTTGTCAATTATTGGCTTGATGATAAATTTTTTATGGAATTATCAGGGAATATTATAGGTAAAGGAGGGAGCAGTCACGTGTACAGAGGCTCCTTGCCTGGCGGGAAAGAAATCGCAGTGAAAATCTTGAAGCCTTCTGAAGAATCGTTGAAGGAGTTCATCCTAGAAATTGAGATCATTACAACTTTGCATCACAAGAACATAATGTCCCTCTTAGGATTCTGCTTTGAGGATAATAATCTTCTCTTGGTTTACGATTTTATTCCTAGAGGAAGCCTTGAGGACAACCTTCATGGTAATTCAAGTTTATATCTTCATGCTTATATCTTTTTTAGCAAATATCTTTATCTTACAGTATAATCAGGAGTCAAAAGGGAACAAACTTCGTTCGGTTGGAGACAGAGATTTAAGGTTGCAATGGGCATCGCCGAGGCATTAGATTATCTCCATAGCAGAGAAGAAGACCAATCTGTAATACACAGAGATGTTAAGTCCTCAAACATACTTTTGTTGGACGATTTCGAGCCTCAGCTCTCTGACTTTGGGCTCGCCAGATGGGCATCGTCGGCCTCGGCTCACATCACTTGCTCCGATGTGGCTGGAACTTTCGGGTCAGCAGACTTTTTATATTTTTCGGTCGAAAAAAAAAATTGAATGAACTGTCGCATAATAAAGAATGGTCATTACGCAGTTATTTGGCGCCTGAGTATTTCATGTACGGTAAAGTAAACGAGAAGATCGACGTCTATGCATTTGGGGTCGTTCTCTTGGAGCTTTTATCGGGGAGAAAGCCCATAAGCAGCGATCTTCCGAAAGGCCAAGAGAGCCTTGTTATGTGGGTAGGTTTTCTGCAACTTCTATTCATATATTATCATCCTTTGCTATGATTTAACTTTGCTTCGACCTTCGATAGGCCAAACCGATCCTAAATTCTGACAAATTCTTCAAACTGCTCGACCCAAACCTGGGCAGCGAATACGATGAAGAGCAAGTCGAGAGAATTGTATTAGCTGCTTCGTTATGCATTAGGCGGTCCCCACGGGCTAGGCCTCGAATGAACCTCGTGAGTATTCCATTGCAGATTTCTCAAGGGGCAGTTAAAAAAAAATCTGTTTTTTTATTTTGTATTAATGGTTGATGCCTGTGAGTTTTTCTTGTTATTGCAGGTTTTGAAACTACTTGGAGGCGACGTCGAGGTAATAAAATGGGCAAGACTACAAGTGAATTCTCCTGAAGGGATCGAAGGGTTGTTATTGCAAGAAGATGAAGTGTGCTCTCAGTCTAACTTACAGTCTCATCTGAACGTTGCTTTGTTGGGCATAGACGAAGGAGACTCTTCGTCTGCAAGTAGCGTGGAACAGAGCGTTTCCTTGGAAGGTTATCTTCGGGGGAGATGGAGCAGATCTTCGAGCTTCGACTGACTTAATTTTCTTGAAAAAAAATGACGTTTTTTATTTTATTTCTATTACCATACTACGCTCATTCGTTGATGATGGCTAGGATGTGAGGTGGTTATGTCCTTGCTGTTACCCTCCTCCTTCCCTCATTACGGTCGAAATTGCACTCTGTTTTCGTGGGATTTACAGAGGATTTAACCACACCACAGTTTGAATAAATGACTTAATACAGTAATCACTGTTTACTTCATGTAAGAAAATCAAGATTTTACTAGGTTGTTGTTGGTGAATCATGTTGATAACGTTGAAGAAGAAGAGATATTTCAGTGGCACACAATATTAACTCAGCCTCTTTACTTTAAAAATAAATAAATAGATGGCTACAAAAGATTCTTATCCTAAACTCAGACCTCCCAATCTGAAAAAAAAAAAAAAACAGAGGAACTCTTCAACAACCGAAGCCATGGCCACAGCTTCGACTTTCATGGCAGCATCGACAAGCTTTTCAGCGTTTCGATGGAGCAAACATAACAACAGCAAAAAACAACAGTACAAATGCGATAAAATCCCATTTAAAGTATCAGCCCAGCAAGCAGAAGTCGAAGCACAGATGGAAACAGAGCAAGTAGAAGAGGAGAAGAAAACAGAGCAAGGGCCGACTCCCATGAAGCAGCCCAGGCCGGTTGAGCCTCAGACGAACGTGAAGAGCAAGAACATGCTCAGAGAGTACGGCGGACAGTGGCTGAGCTGTACGACGAGGCATGTAAGAATCTACGCCGCCTACATCGACCCTGAGACCTGCGAATTCGATCAGACTCAGATGGATAAGCTCACTCTGATACTCGATCCAACCGACGAGTTTGTTTGGACAGATGACACTTGTACTAAGGTTTACTCTTATTTCCAGGAGCTCGTTGATCATTACGAGGTATGTAAAAAAGAAAAAAGAAAGAAACCTCCTTTTCGACATTGAAGAAGAAGCGAAATAACAGAGTGGAATGCTATTTTTTTCTTTGAAAAAAAAAAAAAAAAACAGGGGGCTGAGCTGACTGAATACACGCTTCGACTGATTGGTTCTGACATTGAACACTACATAAGGAAGTTGCTGTACGAAGGGGAGATTCAATACAATATGAATGCGAGGGTTTTGAACTTTAGCATGGGAAAGCCGCGCGTTGGTTTCAACTACAAAGGCCAAGTTCAAGATGTTTAGAGAAAGGAAGGCAGGGCAGAACATTCTTGGAGGACTTTGAATCAGTTTATGGATGTGTTGTTTCTGAAGCCATTGTGATGTTGTGTTGTACAAATTCTTCATCAGTTTGTCTGAAATCTTCTGCAAAATTCTTTCTTTTTTCGACCAAAACTCTGCGTGTTTTTCAAACTGAAACGAGAGTTTGAATCCTGGCTGGGAAGAAAATCAGCTGGGCCCATTTGTTCTTGTTCGTTCAGCTTTTGACAAGTCCATGGATGCAAGACAATAATAAAACCATGAATATAATATAAGAACCTTCGATGTCCATAAATTTCCATGGCATTCGTTATGTGACGGAACATATTTTATCCAAGTCAAAGTTAATTAGTTTCCAAGAATGTTCTTTTTCTTGGACGTTTGTTTCCATTAACAAATCAAGTCGTGTAGACTTAAAAGTGTGGTGGTGTTTTGTTAGAAGTTAGTACCACATTATTATTACGGCAACGTGGAAGATTATGGATATACAAATAAATAAGAAAGATTGACTAATTTACACGGACATAAAGAAAAGACATCTGATCATCATATATGTTCAAGGACGGCTGCTGTAGAAAAACTCTGGAAATTTTCCTCATTTTAATAATTTCTTTGTATATGTGATGATATTGATGATGGTAGAATAGAAGCTAACTACTAGATCATTATCTAACTATATTTGTGAAAACTAAATCAGATTTTCGGAAGAGTGATTAACTTCCGAGACGCCTTGGTCTACTCTTCTCAATATATAATATTTCTTCTCAGTTGACGTTAATGCTTAATAAATTCGAAATATTAAGCCGCACGTTTTCTGAACAAGTTAATTAAAAGTAGTGAGCTTCACATAACACCAACGTCGTCATTCATTGTTCAGCAAAAAATAAAGAAAAAAAGAAACATAAACTCGAATGAATGTGAAAGAACAAACTAAATATACGTGTGGTATTAGATACATTACATATCAAAAAATCAAATAAATGAAATTATCTCCCACAACTAGTTAGCAGAACATTGATCAGAAACGGACATCATAGTCTTAAACTCTTCGAAATCTAAAACCCCATCTGAGTTCTTGTCGTAGAGTCGAATCATTTCTCCACAATCCCTTCCATTCCTCTTGTCCCAAAACCCTAATCTCAAAAGCACGCATTGAAGCTCCTCCGAAGAAATGTATCCATCGTCGTTCAAATCGTACACTTTAAATGCTTTGAGTAGATCCTCTTCTCCTCCTTGACCTGTTAATAACTGTGGCTTGACCAACGTATCATAAAAGAAGAAGAAATCAATGAAGTCAATGCTCGTTTTCCCCACGAGCTTTTCGATCTCCTCCAAAGGTGTGTTTACGCCTATCTTTTCCAGAAGATGGTGAAGCTCCTTGATGCTGACTAGGCCTTTTCGATCCTTGTCAAGGCTATCGAAGATTCTGTGTAGATCATCTTGGTTCATAGGAGACATGTAATTAATAATGGTACGTAATGTAATGTATGATGATATATCCAAAGAACTATAAGAGATTCTTGTTTGTGGGTGTTTGTAGTTAGCTATACGTGTGGCAAGTTTAACGTCGATTCTTGTCCTTATTTATATGCATGTAAGTAGGGTTGAAGGTAGAAAAACCGTGTTATTGTAAACGGTCTTAGTTGACTCATTAAATGGGAAAAAAGAATGGAACGTTCGGATTTTGTATTATTGATTATTTCCTTCTTACAACTTTCCGTTTTCTTGTTAGGATATCAAAATAACACGAAACATGATCGCAATCAAATTGTAGTTTCATACTTCCATTAACCTTTATATTGAAAAATATATACTGAAGATGACGTGACTGTGAGCCATGAATCGTGATCTGCCTAACCCTAAACCTATATCTACTACGTCCATTAAGGTACTTCCCTAACATTTGCGGTGCGTCCCTAACATTTATGGTGCCTATTATTGGTCCTGTTTTTATTAAAAAGAAAGATTTATCATTCTTTCGTATCTTTAGTTGATTTTATGACAAAATTCCAATAATCTTTCTTTCTTTTTTTCTTGATTGCAATTGCAACACGCACGCGGTTGACGACCGCATAACTCGTCCATCTATTCGATTAAATAAGACAACTTTGTCCGTTTGTTGTATATCACGTTGAGAAAACAAACTGAAATTTAACTATGTCACTATCATACTTTGACAAAATAATGTGTTTGCAATTGCTACTGTATGATCTCTACCGCTAAGATTCATAAGGAAGCAGATTATTTTCCACCTCCAATTACAGAAAAAAAATATGTATAACAATAATAAGAATATGTAATACAGCAAACAAAACAAAAGAATATACACAGATCTTCAATCAAAGTACGGGTAATCCTTGTTTCTTTTTGGCTTCTTCATATCGAGAAAAAAATTATTACATCTTCCTCTTTTCTCCTTCTTGTCTAATCTGCAGATCTGTTCTTTCTCGATCTTAAAAATGGCCAGCAACTTGTTGTACAACCATTGCTCTTCCTGCATCGATCAAGAACCTATTTTCATTAGCTTATGATATGATTATTTAGCCTATAATAAACTAAATCATATTAATAGACAGACGTGTGATCCCATCTTAATCGACAAGAACATCTCAGATTATGGGCTCTGCTCTAAGTTACCCTTTTGCCTTAATCAGATGACAAAAATCAAGTCTTCGATCATATAAAAAGCCCAGGTTCTCACACGAAATTAAGGTTGTAAAAACCCAAGAAAAAATTCGACATACCTTGAAACTCCATAGCTTCGATTACTATTACTACTTCCACCACTGCTTGATCCTCCAATACTACTCCCAAAATTATTACTTGCTCGGCTACTCTCACTATCCGTCGATCCACCCAATTTCTTCTTCCACCAATCCTTCTCACCGCCGCCGACGTTCTTCGCCGCCTCTGGCCTCGGAGAGACTTTCCCACTCCCGCCGCCGCCGTCGCCCACAACCTTCCTCTTCGACCTCAGCGAAGAAAACGGAGACACGACGTTCAAGAAAAGCCCTTTATTCTCAAAAGCCCCCCTTTTCACCTCGTACCTCTTGCTCTCTAGCCTCTTAGCACTCCCACCTCTACGGCGAAGACGATTCAGACCACCGTCGACGTCGGACAACCTCGTACTCTGCTGAGGTTCTTGATTTTCTAACCTGCTATGCTCGACTAGGTCTTTGAGCGATAGCTCGTAGGATGATTCGGGCATGTTCCTCACCATCTCCATGAGCTCCCACTGACCCCTGACGATGGCCTGCGTCCTCGATTCCGGCGATAACGAGGCGTGGCCGCCGTGATATGGGTGGCTCAATAGAGGGTGGGTTGGGCTCGGAGATTTATTGTTCTTCCATAAAGGCGGCGAGTTGGCGCCGGAATTATCACTTCCGTAGGAGTTTGGTGCGAACTGTAACACATCTTGATGATCGCCGATCTTCGAACTGACGATTGGGTCTTTTGCTGGACTGGGCATTTTTTCTTGATCTCTGTTCTTCGAAGAGGATTTTCAGCGGTGAGTTTTTGCAAGAGATGGGACCAAGAAATGAGGTTGTTTGTTGAGGTTGTGTGGGGATTGTGTCATCAATGATGGGATAATACTTGCCTTGCAGTAATATCCAAGGTTTTGTCAATTGATTTTGTGATTTATAATATTGTTTAGTATTATATTTAATGCGGGGAATAAAAGTCAAGATATTCTAGATTGTGGGGCGGGGCGTTTATTTATTTATATCCCTATTTTTTACTTTGGTTTTGTCACTTTCAATATTAAGTAATTTATGGGTTTGTCATTTTTCTACGGATTAGTGCAACATGTGTGTGGCCTTAGCTTCTTTAATTTTTTGGCAATGTTCTATTTGTTTTTTATATATTACGTAAAATTAATCTTAAACTTTAGGACCTTTGCCATAAGGCCACTGCCAATCAAATGATTGATTTGTCTTACTGTATATTTTGTTTTTATTCTTAAAATGTTGGAGGATTTTATTTTTGTTTGTCATCATAGTTTCGGCTTGTTTCTGCACTGAATTACATGAAATGCTGATCCGAAAAAAAAATAGGTATTTTATATTATATAGCCGTCTGCTTTAAATGCAGATATAGGGATGGAAAATTAGGAGAAAAAAGATGTCTAGTAATGAAATATCAATAGGATATTACGTATAGGACTTGTTACGTAAATATTACCTATAATGCACCACACATGCTTTCAATATTGAATCTTTTATATATGGAATAGAGAATAAAAGTGACCACTAACAAGATTAATATAAAAATATTGTTTAATGACGGAGGTTAGATTATTTTCTTGTTAAATGGAAAGTCTATTTTCGTTCCACTCTTCCCTTCTCGTCTAGTTTCGACATATTGTTGAAAATCAAAATTTTTGATGTCTTAAAATCCAAAGAGTTTGATTGGGTTTTTTTAGAAGAAATATTAATTGAATTGTAAGACCATCTCCAACCGATAAACGCATACTCAAACTCAAACGCATTCTCAAATTCAAAATGCAGTAATTCTTCTCCAACCGATCAACTCATTCTCAAACTCAATAGACTATTTTGTAATATTCACTTCCACATCAATTTTTATAAATTTCAATACAACCAATATATTTTACAACTTTATAAATCTGCATCGAAACATTAAATGGAATACAATTAAATGATTATATTGTAAATTGTTCATATAATAATGTTGATGTGATTAACCCAATTTTCTTTCCAACAGTACTGCACATGGGGAAGTGGAAAAATATTAATATTTGTTTCCCTCTCCCACTTGTAACGAGATTATATTTCTCGCTGGTTGATCTCTATAATCTAAATATATATGTCCAGATAGCTTTGGTCTTTTACATCTATTATTTAAATTTAATTCGAACCTAACTTATATATATACATATGATCTTCCTATACAGGCATATATCTATTTTATATTACAATAGCTTCGTGTGACAACTCTGTATTCCACAAGGCTTTTTCATGGTTAAGTCAAATCAAGATATTATATGTAAGCAAGTGGGGCCCAGGTAGAATGGCATGTCTAATAAGAAAGACTTTGGAATTCGGACAACCTTTATTAAAGGAAAGTACAACTTTTTCTGACAACTGATAGTAATAAATATTTAGGGGTTCTTTTACAAGAGTAAAAAATTTATGCGTCGGACCATTTTTCAAACGCATACATGCGTTTTTTTGTTAGAGAAAACTGAAAAATCCCATTTTGGGTTTGCGTTTTGAAATCGATTGGAGTACTTTTCTGATTTGCCTTCCTGTTTGCGCTATCGCTTGGAGATGCTCTAATGAATGCAGTGCAACACAGGCGCTGAAAATATGTGGCATCTAAATCAAAAGGAAAGGAAATAAATAATAAATCGGATGGAAGTGAATATTTTGACATAATTTAACACGTGTCGGATCTTATTAAATTGTTGAAATTGTTATGATTTAAGACAGTGAAGTACGCAATTATTATCACCTCATTCATTGTATTGTAATAACCTAACAGAACCCACACGTGTAATGTCTCTAATGGCTGCTTTGCTATATCTTCTAGAGCTAGACTATCGTAACATAACTCGTCTATTTAAGTCAACATTCCAATATTAGTAACTTTATTTCGTGTAATTCTCCTTAATAAAATGGTGCACGCTTCCCTTCCACGATTATTATAATGACTTTAAGTTTTACATTAACTATCAATTATACAAGACTTTGAAATAGAGAGGCCATTGAAAATATGCTCCCCCCTTGCCTCTTCGTATGTACTTTTTTTTTTCCTCATTTCAACACAAATGTAAAAAATGGGGGAAAAAATTAGTGGTGGACAAAAGGCATGATCCCTTAAAACATGGTTAGCTTTTGTCAAAGGCAACTAACAACATCTTTTTCCTTTTTTGTTACTTTATTCGGACAATTAAGTCGTCTGCCATGATTAGCCTAATCTTTTGGCTCCACAAATAAATGTAGAATTCGATCTCAGGCCAATATCTATGCGATGATGGTTTCCTATTAAAAATGTCACATTAATGTTTCAAGAAAACGTCGCATTAATGTTTACCAAAAAAACTAAAGTATAATGAAAGGGGCCAATAACTGGTCATTCGTTAGTGCCTTCTACACAGCCAAGCCCATTAACATCTTCTATTTGGGTTAATGGGCCATCAATGAGGATCAGTATCATGGATCGGGTCTCGAAGACCTGGTCGGGGCAGTTTTCATTCTAATAAAATCGTCAAGCAAAGTGACATCAATACATAAATACCTACTTGAATAAAATTTTTACTGATAGGTACCCATGTCAGAAATTTTTATAGATAGGTATCCGATTTAATGTTTACCAGTTTCTTCAGTCACCCGGTACCTTCCTCTTCCTGTGTGTGTATGGCGTACCATAACACGTTGATATATGGTACCTAAATGTGTTTATACGGCGTACATTATTGTTATAAATGGCGTACCTAAATGTGCTAATATGGCGTACCATTTTCTCAACGTATGACGTATCACAATACGTTGATATAGGGTACCTAAATGTGTTGTATGGCGTACCTGCGGCGGACCAGGTACCTATCTGCAAAAAATTTGTTCTACTACTACCTACATATAAAAAAAACTGACAGGGTACTAAATTACAAGTTTTTTTTCCAAATGGGTATTTATATGTAAAGACCCCTCAAGCAAATATTGTGTGTTTTATTATTTGCAATATAAATGCAAATAGGGAAAGCGAACAAATATCATTTATGATAAGTACGGGGCTATAATTAAATAAATAAAATTTAATCCATCATTAATAAATAAACCGAAAATAAAAAGTTAATAAAGTATGTATTTTCGTAACTTTTTTGTACGAGTTAGTAACTCATAATAACAGATTACGAGTTACTAGTCCATGCTGGCGGACAAGTAACTCGTACAACATAAATACGAGTTAAGTATATATTAATAGTAAAGGTAAACACAGCCCAAGCATAGTGCACTCCTCGATAGTTGCACCCAGCTTGATGCGTAACACTTAATACCTAACACAAACCCAAAACAAAAGATAAACAATTTTATTAAGATTCCAAAACTTTCACCACCATTATCTCGTATTTGAAACTATTACTTCGCAATGTGGAAAAAAAATAAAAACATAAAAAACTTCGAGGAAAAAATATTTAGGTTTTACAGTGCAACCTTGTCAATTGCAGCACAATACAAAATCTTGCAAACGATAACTCATCAAAAACCGAAAATTTGAGACAGATTTAGGGGTTCCAATGGTGCACCCCATGCCCATAAAGCGACGGCGCTCCACTTTTGATCTCGAACTGGTTAGGTTTCTTTGTGGACGATGAAGGGTTTGACGATATAGCAACGAAACACCCCTCTCCAGCGAGAACCATGTCAACATCGGTATGCGCGTTGCCAGCGGAAACGCTTAGGTTTCTTCGTCGCCGCTCATTTAGGAGTTACTAACGAGAACCATATCTAACTTGTATTCTGTTATTACGAGATACTAACTCGTAATAATACCATACGAATTAACTTAAGCCACATCAGCAGACTGGCGTAGGTAACTCGTAATCTGTTTACGAGTTACTAACGCGTATTAACAGGTTACGAAAATAATTATTTTATTATTACTTTTTATTTTAGGTTTATTTTATTAATAATGGATTAATTTTATTTATTTAATGAAAAAAGCCATAAAGTACCATGTCATGAATAGAACCACGCTATAAGATAATTGCTTTATATTAGTAAATCATGGCCATCATTCGTTTCGTCTCCCGAATGCATCTTGGACGAGAAATGAGAAGGGATACAAAACCCATCTTTGCATCGTGGTAAAATTACGAAGTGGATTACTATTTCTTTCCACACATAGGACATGCAATAGAGAAAGCAATCACTTGCCTATTTTCACGATTCGTAGAATGTACTTATATGGACCCACCACTCATGCATTCTTGTAGCAACACTTTGGATTCACTCGCTTTGTATTTCGAATCTATTCATGATTTGTTTGGAATTGGATCGATAATTAATAACTGGTATACAGAAGAGGTTGAATCTTACACGCAAAAAGAAAAAAAAAATTCCCATTCAAGCGCTTAATTGGCTACCTTTTTTAGGCTCTATACATATAAGGATTTGATATTTACACAAAAAGAAGAGGTAATGTTATTTAAGTTATATTCTCTATGGAGCAAAAGGTTAAGATATTATTACTTTAATGGAATTCAACGAATCCCACTACTTCGTGCCACGGCGTCGTTTGCACAAAAACTATTGTCCCTTCGTTTTTACTTAAATAAGGGCCAAGAATAATAACGATGATGATCAGCACCTTCTTACAGAAGAAGAGCTCTTGCGAAGAAGAAGAGCAACGGCTCTTACGCCGCCGGCGGTTCAGGCTGTCTGCGACTCCTCCCAGCACTGCACACGTGTCCTCGCCGTCACACACTGATCATCAGCGGTTGTCTGAACCTGATAAAGGTTCGCTGTGCTTGCGCTGTCTTGTTGTTTTTTTATCTCTAAGATCGATAAATAATTGTGTGTACTGATAATATGAGAGCAAATATTTTTTTTCCGGATAATTTTCACACGCTCTCAGCTCCCACTCTCGTTCGTGCTCTCTATTTTTTTTCTTCTTACATAATATGCTTAACACACATGCATATATAGTATATTCTAAGGTGGCTATGGGTATCTGATAAGATTTCTTAGACGGCTCAAGATTAGTTTTTTTTTTAAACCTGAGCCTTTTGCTGCTGGCGTCTTTGGCGTATGCTGTGTTTTGTTTTTTTGTTTTTGTTTTCAACTTTGTGTGGATTTGTGGGGCATTGAGATTATTCAACAAATTCCTCCCTTAATTTCTATGCCTTCTGTTCTTTCACTCTGAGCATTTGCTTCAAATTCTCAAACGTACATATTGGTAACGACTTCGTGAAAATATCCGTAACTTGATCCGAACTCGCGACGTGTACTAACAAGTACGTTACCAACAAGTAACGAGTTCGGATCAAGTTGCGGATATTCACGAAGCGATTACCAACAAGTACGTTTGAGAATTTGAAACAGATGCTCGAAATGAAAGAACGGAAGGCATAGAGATTAAGGGAGGAATTTGTTGAATAATCTCAATGCCCCACAAATCCACACGAAGTTGACAAAAAATAAAAACAAAAAACGAAACACAGTAGACACCAAAGCAGCAAGCAGCAAAAGGACAGTTTAAAAAAAAAAGAACAAATCTAAATTGAACCGTCTGAGAAGATCTTAGATACCCTTAGACACATTAGAATATACTATATATGCATGTATGTGTAAGCGTATTATGTAAGAAAAAAAAAAGATAAAGAGCACAGACAAAAGTGAGAGCTGAGAGCGTGTGAAAATTATCAGAAAAAAAATTTACTCTCATATTATCAGTACACACAATCATCGATCTTGAGTTAAAAAAACAACAAGCCCATGGTTCGACGACGACGACGAATGTCATCGCTCACTGATGAGATTGGTTTGGAGGAGTTCGTTTTGTCTTAATATGTAAATAATGGGTTGTCCATTAGTTGTTGGGCTTTCTTTCTGTCGGGAGTGGCGAGCCTGAACCTCGCCGGAGCCGCCGGGAGTCGCCGGAGAAGGCAGCTGGTCGAACCAGTCGAAGAGCTGAAGCAGGAGATTGATTCTGTTGAAGATAAGCTGAGATGCACAGTGGCCGTCGGATCAAGATGGCGCGCAATCAGAGGGCTGACATTCAAAGCTGGAAATTGAGTGCTGATCGTAGGATGAGGCGCGAATTAATCCACGGCTGAGATGAGATGAAACGAGATGATGGGGATGATGAATCTGAGCCACAGGATCAAGATCGGCCGGTGCAAAATAGAATCGTTATTTCACTTATAAAAACGCCATGCACTTCTTGCTGGGTCACGCGCGAAAGCATGGACACGTGGCTCAATACTGGACGTCGGATCGGATAAATCGAATGGCTCTGATTAAATGCGCAACATGCTTAACACATGATCTTCAGTAGTATACATATCAATATTTAGAGTTCGACCTATAATCTTTGAGCGTCCATAAGTTCTTATAGAGTGAGAATCTGAGTGAAGTGTAAACACGCAAAGTGTAGAGGGCACGGCAAAGTGTAACTTTCATGTTGTGATCAATAAGAAACGGAGCTCGGTTGATCCGTGGAGTAGGCCTAAAGACGAGGCCGAACCACGTAAATCTGTTCTTGAGAGTGTGTGAGTTCTTGCTGTTTTTGAGTTCGATTGACCATCCGATTGCTCAGTTCGTTCCAGAATTATAGCATACACTTAAAAGACATTGAAACCTCGTTCGAGGGGTGTCCATTTCCCAACACTTTATGTGTTTTTTCCATGGTACCGTAACTTAATGGTTGCTTGGGACTGAAAAATTCAGACATTACGATAATGCGTTGCTAGTGTAGATATATTTGATTATATCTGTGACCATACTTCTCTATATGGATGTGTTCTAATAAATTGATAGCTTGAAGAATAAGTGCTTCGCTCGAACCAACTCGAGAAACATAAAAATAGCATACGAAATTAAATGAAAAATTCTATCTATTAGAGCATCTCCAACGGGTACTTTATTTTTGTGTAAAACACAAAAATAGAGTACTATTCTACTCCAATGGGACTTTATATTTAACACAAATATTGTGTTGATCAGCAGAGAAACTCTAGATCTAGAGTACGCACAATTTTTAACACAAAAATAGAGTTTTAATTCTATTTATTATATTTATTTAATAATACATATTTTATTATATTTAAAATATTTGATACACTATTATAATAATAAAATTAAAAATAATATAATTTTATTTAATATAATAAAATTAAAATTAAATAATATGCTAATTTTATCATTTATTTAATTTTTAAATATTAATAATTAAAATATATTGACTTTTTAATTTTATGTAATAAAGTTTAATAAGTCAATTATGATAGTAATATATAGAAATTTGATTTTTAGTGTAAAAATAGAGTTAATGGATTGGAGTGAAAACTAGTGTAGAAAATAGAGTTTGTGGGTTGGAGTAAAAGCACTATAGCAACTTTATTATTGTGTAATATTACCTGTATTTTTATGCGTTGCGTTGGAGATGCTCTTATGTGCTTGTGTAGTATATTATCTCGTACATTCTCGTCGTAAATACTCAAATATACGTGTTTGGATCCTATACTAATACAACCTTTTCACGCATCACAAAACTATATATGACACGTAGTAAACTATTATACAAACACGAAACCAAACGAGGTACTACTAATACGCTGATATATATGAGAATCATAAACTAGCAGTCTAAGATGAGATTATTCCCACCCCAAGAAAATCAATGAAAGGAACCTCTTTAGATTTCTGAGATCTGTCTTGGGCTCTACTTTGATCATGATGGTCGTTCGTACTCTTCTTTGCTTCGCCTAAGGCGGGAAACATCTCATTCTCTCCTTCATCATTCGAATCTCGATTTTCTATTGCATGTTTTGAAATCCTATAATAAATATTACTATTGTTGTACCATGAAAAACCACTGGGCCATGAAGAAGCATTACCATTATCGAAACTGATTCTTGAGCCAACGTTGTGTAGATGGTTTTCTCTGATATTCATCTTCCCATGAGTGGCAAAATTCGTAGTTTTTTCCCTTAGTTTTCTTGCCATGATAACATGCCAATGGTTCTTGACTGCATTATCGGTTCTACCTGGGAAAAGCCTTGAGATTAATGCCCATTTGTTGCCGTGTACTCTATGAGCTGCGATGAGCTTCATTTCTTCGTCTTCTGTAAATGGCCTTCTGTTGATTCTTGGATCGAGTTGATTAAACCATCTTAATCTGCAACTCTTTCCTTTACAACCAGACAAATATGTCAAGGAAAACTTACCTCGAAGATACTTGCAATTAGTCATAGTTTTAATGCAAAAGCTTATGTGTGTGAGTTTGTGTGTAAGAGATGACCACAATCGGAATATTTAACCATATATGAACAACACCCTAAGTGAAAATTTTGATGAGGGCTGAAAAGCCCACATGACAGATCAAAAGTATCTTGATTAATTTAAGCCATATAATGATCTAAACCCTAATTTGAAATAGTGAGAAAAAGCTTCATCGTCATTTACACAACATACATGATCTTTTTTGATACATAAAGCACGCGCATATGTGATGATATATAGATAAATACACGTGTGTGTGTGTGTATATACCTGATCTTCCTTGAAGTTCTTCAGCAATGGAATTCCAATTTCGAGGGCCATATTTCTCAACAAGCTGCCGTAGCTTTTGGTCTTCGGAGGGTCTCCAATGTCCTCGAGGACAAGAATTATTATTCCTCATATCATCGTTGGATCGAGCATGTCCGAAAGTTATTGTTTCACTCATTAGAAATTTAGATATTCGATGATCGGAGAGCTTTTTCTATGGATGTAGAAGCTATATCCCGAGAAGAATCTTTAAACCTAAGACATGACAACGAATAGTGAAACTCAAAAGTCGTGCACTAGTATATGCTTTGCTGGTGTATTTTATGATGTCTTCTTATTATCTTGCATTTATATTTATCAACATTCAGTTTATTTTCTACCTGGAGATTACAATATAGTGTCCACTATATTTAGCGAAACTATTAATATATAATAAATATATATATATATATATATATATATATCGTATATGATTTGTTAAATCTACGCTAATCTCGATGATTTACATTTATCAATTAACACTTATCAAATTCCCTAATTTGTATATGTGGTGAGCATTCATGAACAAAAGCATCTCCTTTTATTTTCTATTTTGCTTGCAATAAAGAGAAAATACCTGACAAGAGAATACAAACTATCGATAATAAAAATAAATACCAAACAAAAAACTATTTGCACCTTGAATACACAGGTCGACGGATTCAAGAGGCCGAATGGAGTCTGAAGATGAAAACCCTTGTCTTATGAGATGTTTCTTGTTCGTTAAAACACATTTAATCAATCGAAGTTGGTGAAAGGTTTTATTTAGGAAATATTTGCAATTGTTAGTGATCCCTGATTATTTACCAATATGTATAAATCAACCTGAAAAGAGTCAACACTACTGCGTGTAAATAATGTTTTAACACTCTTTTTTTTTTTATTATTTGTTAACCTTGTCAGTTTATGTACATTAACTTTGCTAAAATTACATTTATATATATTATGTCTACGGATAAAGGTCTAATACTTTCATTTCACTTCGGTGCATTCATAAGCGGACACGAAGTTACTTGCAAAACGGAATACGTATATCTCCAACAAACTAAAAATATTATATATAATATTACCATTTCAATTTTCATGTCTCTCATCTTCTTAAGAAATCACATTAGCAACACACCAACAAACACTGATTAATCCCCCCGCAATCCAACTTTGACTACTACAATTTACCTTTCAACAATTTAATATTTGTAAACGATGTTTAACCCACCTTCTTTATAAATACGATATTCGAACCATTTATGATATTAGGGTTGGGGGATTAATAGCGATTAATAAGAATTACACATGCATACACAAACAATTTGTCTCTGGATTCCACATTTCCTGTTAATATCTATTTAAATCCAACCCCATTTATTTTATATGATTGTATGAATGAGTGTTACAATTGAAGACTAAGCATAGTTCGTTGAAATAATTTTTTTTTTAAATTACCACTCAGAGGGATTAGAACTCGTTGTCGGTTAACAGAGAAAGTGTATCTCGAATTAAGGTGACGTATATGCAATTAAGAAAGTGACAATTTAGCTAACTTTTGAATAATTAATAATAACTAGTCTAAATTGCACACTCATATGCGTGGGCTACACAATGTTTTAAAACGCGTGTTGCGCACTGCGTCGCGTTTTTGTTCCAACAGCGCGTAGCGTAAATAGCGTAGCGTATTGCGTTAGTATTTCGAGCAAGCCGATTTTAATAAAAAAGATAACATCTATATTATTTATGGTCTCATTTTCACAATTTATATAGTATATTTATAAAATTAAAAACACATATCTTTACATTTACTAATTAAAAATAATTTAAATATAAAAAATATATAAGATATATATGTCATGAAATAATAAATAAATTAGATGTGATTATTTATTTTTATACATAACTCACATAAAGTAAATACCATTTCTAATTTAATGGGAATATGAAATAAAATTTAAAACAAAATAAAATATAAAAAGAAAGTTTATGACTGAACTTTTTGCTCGGCTAGCCACTTAGCTTCTTTCACTTTCGTCCGGGAAAGTTCGCACATCACATCACCTATTTTGAAACAAATAAATTTAAAAAAGAAAAAAGTTACGCTTTTTTTTATACGCCTTGGAGCGTTATAATGAAAAAAGACGCGATAGCGCGCATGGAAGCCCGCGATCGAACTACGCGATAGCGCGCATGGAAGCCCGCGATCGAACTCCTTTTAAAACACTGGTGCTACATAATATATAAATCATTTATAAAATATTAAATAGTAAGTACTAAAAATAGAATGGTAAATAGATACATCAAATTGAACGGTTTTTAACTCACCTTCATCATTAATATAAGAAGTATAGGGGTATATATTAATCAAAATTTCAGGAAAGTTTAAAATTAGTAGACAACGGTTTTTTTTTTTATTATTGGGCCAGCCCAGCAAGAGAACAATAATACGGTGTGTTGTAGCAACATATGGAATTCAAAAAGAATTAAAAAATGTGATGTCTTGTTTCCTTACATAAACACGGTTGTTTTATAAGATGATCCATAAACATGACTACTTTCATTTGACCGTAAGATTCGACACCATGCGTTGACATCATTAACCTAACATCATAATCCAAGACGCATAAGTTATATACAAGCAAGGAAATGACAAAAAAAAATGAAAATTAACATGAAGTTATTAATGTCACTTGTCAAAAAGAAACTCAGATTACAGATGACTAATTCAAGATATTTTCTTTTGAAAGACAAAATAAAACCTGACCTTGACCTGAAATTATGACCATTTCACTTTTCAACATGCATATAATTTGATTTTGTCTTACATTGATATATGGGATAACGAAATAATTTATTACCGATTAGATGGTCTACGGTCAATCCTTGTTAATTGACTGAAACTTCCATGGTCATCTCATGCGGCTAAGCCACTCGTATTCCTTTTTCTTATACCTTATTTTTTTCGTATTTTAATTCCGTATTTTTAATTTATTTATAAGTTTTTCACGTTCTTTTTTTTTTTTTGAAAGCACAAAGACCACTTTTTTTTATTTTAAACAAATTTATTGTGGATTCCAAACTGTGTCTTAATTATCTGATGATAATTCAGATATTTAATTACTACAAAATCCTGGAACAGTAGAAGAGATAAATCACACGTCTCGTATTAATACATTATATAGAAGCATAGAAACGTTATTAAAATTTGTTACAGAGGTCTCTTCTATGCCATTCGTTGTCCTATTTCTCATACGTACCGATATCATTAAATATGATATATGCGCGTATTATACACACACATAAACATACGATTAGGCAAACGTGAACCCATCAGTCGTCACCTCTACTTTTCTTCAGTGAACATATATCTCTGTATATTATATTGTTTATAAATCAAAACATAATATGTATAAACATTTTGACAAGTTCAAAGATTCATGATACCACGAAACCTTTCCGAGAAGGGCTTAATCCATAAAATATATAATACACTAGTACCCAAATTGTGAAGTCTCAGCGTCTCTTATTTCTATATAACTAGTTCAGCAACAAATTTCAAGTAACCTCAAGAAATCAATACAAACCCTCTCTACTCCATTGACTAACAAATTAAACCCTTAATTTCAATCATTATTTATTTTTATATACGTATTCTAACAATTCATTAATATAGTAGTAGCTAGATATATCTTTCATCGATCCTTTCTGATCTATTGACCCTACTTTCATCCTTCTTACAATACAAACAACCACCATGGATTTCCCAAAAAGAGAGCTCCAAGGTCCAAGGCCGACGCCCTTGAAAGTAAGAAAAGACTCACACAAGATTCGAAAACCACCAATTGCTCCGCCGCCCGCCGCCGCCCACCACAACCGGCGCGCCCCACCTGCGCCGCCGCCGCCGCCGGTGATAATATACACCGTCTCCCCAAAGATAATCCACACAAACCCTAACGAGTTCATGTCTTTAGTCCAACGTTTGACTGGTCCAAACTCGAAAAACCACTCTCCCTCGGCTCACAAGTCTTCATCTTCTTCTTACGCTTTTGGGGAAGAAGTGCCCAGTAATTACGTCGAGGCCATTTCGCCGGCGGCGCGGTTTGCTTCGATTGAGAGGACAAAGTCGTCGCCCGATGGAAGAAGAGTACAAGTTCTTGGGCAGGAAGTACAAGTCTTTGAAGGGATTGAGTTTAACGGCGGCGAACTTCAGAGAATCAGTACAGGTCAATTTCCTGGCATACTATCGCCTAATCCAAGTGCTCTACCACCAATTCCGCCGAGCTTCTTCTCTCCCCCGTCGGAGAATGTTAATATTATTAACGTTAATAGTAATATTAATAATCCCTTGGGTTTTTTTCCCGATCTGAGCCCGGTTTTGCACAGCAGCAGAAATTACTCGGAAAGTAGTTTCATTTTGCCGAGCCCTTCAAGTTTCATATCACCTTACGGTGTCAACATGCCTTCTCCAAATACTTTAGATCTTTTCAATTCTTTATTTGACTTGTAGCTCTGATTTATAGTTAGATTCATGGATTATTTTTTGTATACACACATACTCTCGGACGGGTATATGTACAATATTATGGCTGACATTATGTTTTTCTTTCTGCAACTCTTCGTCGTAGTTGAAGAAGATCCAACTACATAGTTTCCAACATGCATAAATGTGGGGACTATATGATTGGTTGGAATATTTAATTCATCTTTCTGCTCTTAGTAAATGAAGAAATTAATTTGTGGGCCGCGTTGATGTGCGTGTGTGTTTCATCATTTTTTGGCTCAAAAAGCTTATGTATCTTTTTTGTATTTTGCTACGTTGGTTCGAAACATCAAATCTTCTACTGCTTGTGATTACGTTCAAACAACTTACTATTAACGGAAATGCATGTCATTTTATTCTTGTCTTTTAAAGTTATATACTCGTTGTTCGAAGACAACCTTGATTCCTCATTTTTGGGGTTTATGCGATTCTCTCTACAATCTTTTGATGAATGAAAGTCTAAATGCAATCTATTGACTGATGCCGAGTTGGAGCGGCTGCTGCTTTGACTTTGAATAGATTAATATAATTGCTTTATAATATTATTTTTTTTTACGGAAACGATAGCTTTTATAAATAACAAAGATACAGGGGCTAAAAAGCCCAAAGGGTCTCACCGGTACATCGTCAACCGGGAGAACAAAGGCTCACAGACGAGCAAAACACCCCCCAAAGTGGGGAACAACACTCCCACATGGGGAGAAAAAAGTCCACAAGGGACAAAAACCGACAGAAAATAAAACCCATTATCTACGACCAAGAACTAAAGAACCTATAACAGAAAAAGCTATTAAGCTAAATCTACGATACTCTTCATTTTCACTTGGTCTTCGACTTCTGGATTTTTATCTTCATCGGACTGGGGCTCCACAAGGGAGAAAAGCTCTCAGACACATGGGTCGAGAGAAACGAGCTCCACATGGGAGACTAAAGAGTGGACGGTGGTTGCGGTTGACGGCCGGCGAGGCATAGATGGTGGCGGCGAGGCGTAGACAGTGGTGGCGAGGTTGAGGCGGCGGCAAGACGGAGACAGTGGCGGCGAGGCTGAGGTGGCGCGAGATGGAGACAGTGGAGGCACGGCAGCAGCGAAGCAGAGGCGGTAGCTGGCGGTGGTGTGACGGCGGCGGTGAGGCAGTGGTGGCGAGATGGCGGCGATGAAAACCCACAACAAAGAAGAAATCTAAACTAGAAAAAGAAAAGAAAAAAATAAAAATCGAAATTGCCGCTCCCCGTCCTCGCCGGAGGACGGGGAGCACGACGACTGCACCTGCGCGAGCTGTCCTGATAGTAGATGTGGGAATGGGAGAGGTGGTAGTGGTGAAGGAGAATTATTTTTGGGTTGGGTTGCTGGGGGTTGGCGGCTACAAAGAGAGAGGAGGGTTTCGGGAGAGAGGAGGGTTTTTTAGAGAGAGAGACTTTCTGTGTATTAATTGCTTTATAATATTAAGAACGTATTATTACGGTACTTAAAAAATGGAGCCACCTTCCCACCTAATACACGGAGACGTGCGCTGCTTAATAATGCCATTACATATATAATAGTGTAAATTAAGTTTCAGGCCCAAGAACATGTTTTAAATTAGGTTTCATGCCCCTGTCAGAAAATTCATAATTTTAAGGACCGTTTTTTATGAAATTTAGAGATAAGGACCTAAATTTACGAAATGTTATGCAGTGTACATGAACTGGTATCGGAGATCCATGAAGTGGTACTGTAGACCCACGAAGTGGTACTATAGATCCATGAAGTGGTACTGTAGATCCATGAGGTGGTACTGGTGAACAGTGAAGTGCAGCAGAACACTTAAGTGCTTCTGGAGAAATCGGGTCCTTAAAACTATGACTTTTCTGACAGTGTCCTAAAAGCTAAATGAAGCTTAACATGAGGCCGGCCTGAATTGTAATTGGCCCATAATAATATTAGCATGTAGCAATGATGATGCCTTGATTGAACATTATTATGTAATAGTTCTTTAAAGGTCTGATGCATTTAGTTAGTTACAATACAACTACTGTCAACGGCAGCACTTCTTTTTATTTTTTTTTTTCGGAGGAAGCAGTATTCCTTTTATTTCATACTGATGTTGTCTATACATCCTACCACGTTATTCGTCAGAAGAAAACATACTCATTGATGACGTATAATTCCACGTCAGCACGACGCAATGCAAAGGATGAAGTTTGGAGTAAGTCGTGCTTCGACCCAAAAAAAAAGCCCAGTACAGTCAAAAGTTGGTTCAGGGCATATTTTTCCCTTACAAAAAATGTACTATGAACGAGCTATAAAATCGATCAAAAGTAGGTGACAGTTTTGAGCTATCACGCACGCCCATCTCGTCCGCCATTATCTTCTTGCACATTCGGGAAAATTTCTTAGTTATCGCGCATCCCCATTTAGCCCGGCGTCTGATGGGCCGTGCGCTGTTTTCCTCTGAAGACGCCCCATAGGTAAAACTTGCGCTGAAATCCTGTAATAAAATGGTACACTGGCGTTCCACATTTATTTATCGAAGCATCTGAGTATATAACATCAATGCATTGTGCAAGCCAAGCAAAAACTCACTCCAATATTGCATAGGCAGTTCCGTCGAGGTGAATATTAGAAGCTCGGCATCTCCAAGAACGGCTTTCAATGCAAGTTCTTTGACTATCATATCCTTGACCAGACGATCAAACACAGTTACACTTCAAGAAACATGACACCAGAGGTTAGAACTAAGACGAAAATGTGTCGTCTGAAATGGGTCGTCGGGCAATCTGTGTTAGGGAAAAGGTATAGCTTTTACCTCGTTTCGGATGCAAAGAAATAGAGCGCGATGCTTTCTCCGCTTGGTTCAGACTTCTCGAAACTTTTGGGCCAAACCCGAGACTTGGGATGCATTTCAAAGTCTATCGTGGGTTGAAACTCGCATGCCGTTGCGTACACCTTTTCACATGCTCTGTCTGACAAGTGAGCAACTAGGCCATCTACCCAGCGATCTTGGTTCGAGATATGGAAACTTCCACTATCACAAGTAGAAGAAGAAGCAGCAAATTGCACATAAGAGTCACAATAACTATAGCTTCAAGTATATTAAAGAAGTTGTTTTTACCTCCAAATAGGTATAGCAATCGGTTGAGGATTTCTGTTCTCTGAATCCTCGAGGAACTCTTCTCCATTGTCGACTGTAGGATAGGTTGCAAGTTCTCTCTCTCGTACTTGGGATGGTATAATCTTCTCAACGCTGTCTTTGTTAATACCACGTTTGATTACCTCGCCACTTATCTCATTACGCTGATTTTTGATAAAAGGGACTACATCGCGTTGGGTAGGTCGAGCGAATCCTTTCTCAATTCTTTCCTCCTGCAAAACTACCTTGTTCGAAGAACCAAATTTATGTTTCTTTAAACCATCTACGGATTTGTAAGATTTCTCAGAGGCCCGCCTTTTATCTCCCCCATCAGAGCTTCGTTTCACCTTCGGCGATGAAGAAGCCCGATCACGAGCGTCAAAATATTTTCGCTTCTTAAGAGACTGTCCGTCTGATATATCACCGCCAAGGATACGGTGCTCTTTTTCATTACCCATTTCCCCAAACCAACGCTTCTTTTTCTGGTCCTTCACAATATCCTTCAAGAGAGCGTCATCAGACAGCTTCTCCTTACCAAGCAATTCGCAAGTTTTTCCACTCTTTCGTTCTTCTCTCGCCAAATGTGAGCCAGGGGAATCAACAGTTGACTCAATGGCATCAGCAGAATACCGACGTTGATCTAGGGTATTCCTAGGAATGTGCTCGGCTCGAACAGTTGCTACACCATTAGCCTTTTCTTTAACTCTAGAAGCTCTTTCAATGTCCCCTAGTTTAGATGTATCTCTTGTCAGAACTCGGGCAACAGGATGTACTCTAGCACTAGAACCCCCACAGTCGTCGCATACCCAATCAACAAACTCCTCAACTGTTTCTGGTATCTCGTCAAGGCAGTAGCTGAGACAATGACAATGGAACCAATTGAGTCAAGAAAACAACATTGATAATAATCCAAAATATAAAATAAACAAACAAACAAACGAAGGACGAAGTTTATTGTTTCCTAAGGCTCCGGTCAAAAGGATTTCATGCGAGATAAATAATCGAGAAGAAAACATCATGAATGAAAGAAAAGAGAGACGGCACTAGTTTGGATATGTTGTTACGAAATGGGAATTAAAAAACTAATAGTATGAAAGTCTACCGATGCACAGGAACGTTCAAGCATTCGACGCAATATACAAAGGCATTCTCCCATCCCTCGTCTCCACATTGGAGACACACTGTTCCCTGCTTTGATGAGGACAGAAACGACTTAGTCTTAATAAAGACAGTAATGAAACCAATTCTACGAAAACACCACAGGTATGTGATAACATGAAAAACAGAGATTATCCACTTGCGTTGTCGTGCAAAAGGATTAATGTCAAGACAAACAAATACGAATTCTGAAACTTGAAGGATCAGAACACACTTATCAGATGGCCAATTTATATGCAAGTGTTCGAAAGCTCGAATTACACAACAACAATCATTGAGTATCTCAATCGTCGCACATCATTGAAATAACCGAATGAAACATAAACCTGCAAAATAACCGTTGCAAAGAGCAGGAAGCAAACAGGGGAAAGATCCCAAAGACGGCCAGACACAAGAAAGCTAATATTTTCTTGGAGATGAAAATAAACATTTGGTCACTCAACAAACAACGACATTCAGAATTAAAACAAAAAACATGCATCTATTTGTTTAGTATCAACATGTTCAATGAGTTGTAAGAATCCCAAAATTTCCCACAATCACAACATAGGGCAATGCAGTCATATAAGGAAAGCAACAGAAGTTTACCATGACACCAATGAACTTCACGACACTCAGAAGTGACCCGTTTCAAGCAAAACCGAAGCTTCGATCTTTACTGACTAAAGAGACAGAGAAATTCCCCCTTTTATGATTCTTCAAGTTTGATTCTATGAAAGCTTCAAAAGGTGGGAAATCGCGCATCGAATCTTAAACAAAAAAGTTCAACAAGGTTGAAAAAATTTCGTTCCGAGTTGTCTTTCCAGAGAAGCTTTCCAAAACCCTATGAATGACAAATTGTTGAATAATCTTACGAGAGAGCGAATCGAAAATGATTTGAAAAAGGGAACAGAGTAAGAAAAAACCAACTCATCTACTGCTACTAAAATAAAATAAAATAATAACGTGATAATAATTTGCAGATTTTTTTTTTGAAACTGAATTTCATTCATCAAATAAGATGAACACAACGGTACAATAGAGCAATATTCAAAATGTTACAACATATTTGACTATTTCTATTGCTTAAAAGCGGATGAAAGTACAATGTCCGTTCCAAACCCCGAAAAAGGGGAAAAGAGAAATCCAAAGTCACTCCCACGAAAGGAGAGAAAAGGCTCCCACAAGGGGAGAGAAAAGCTCCCACGATGGGAGAAAAAACTCCTACAAAGGGGAGAAAACTCCAAAAGGAGTGTCTCCCCCGAGGAGAACCCGCCCGGCACAAGCGGCCGAGCGGTGGGTGGTGATGATGGCGACAGCCACCAGGCAAGCCGGCGTCGGGGTGGGTGACCTACGGTGGGAGGCGGAGGGGTGCGCGTCTGGCGGGGAAGACGCGGCAAGCGGAGGCAGAGAGGGTGGCGAGCGGGCGAGCGAGCCGCGCGGAGGCGGAGACGGCGGCGCGTGAAGGTGGAGCGTGGCGGCGGCTGGCGGAGACAGAGACGCCGGCAAGCGGAGGTGGAGCGGAACGTGCCTTATTGAAAGAAAAACAAGAAAAAAAGAGAAGAAAAGACCTCCCCCACCTCCGTTAATGGAGGATGGGGGAGAATACCTGTTCTTTTTGGTGCGGCGGCTTGGTGTAGAGAGATGAGAGAAAACCCTAATAGAGAGAGGCCTCTACTTAATAATTTGCAGATTTTAAGCAATCATTCTACTCTATTTGAGATGAGTCCAAATCAAGTAAAATATTTCAAAACTTGAGAATCATATCATATGCTAACAACGTGTTTGATAGAAAAGGATTACATTTTTCTTTTACCTAAAACGTAAAATTTTGATCACAAGTTAATCTTAATTTTTTCAATCATTGATTATAAATTTCGGAAACGATACTATTGCAAAGCCACTCAACATTAGATCGTGGGCCCATGGACCGACATACCATCCCAACTCCCAATAAAATTGAAATCAATTATATAATCGGTGGCATATCAAAAAGGCAAATGATATGTGGACTAAAGGGTGATATACAATACATGCATCGAATTAGAAAGAATCGAGATAAATTATTTTTCTTCTGTTAATACCATCCAAACGAGATGTCAAGAATGTCACACTTGTGATTTTAATAGATATGTTCGCCTTTTTTTATTTTCACTTCTTTTTTTTTTACCATTTCCCCACTCAATATCTCGCGTCGGAATTACAGTCAAACGACGTGCACGATGCAAAATAAAACGTTCATGGAATCTTGTTTCGTTTGATTTAGGCCTAAATATTATGAAAGATCAATTATAATGCTTAGATAGTATTTAGAATAATTATTGCCAGTCATCACTTATCGTAAAATCCAATGAATCCTCGTTGGACGAATTCCTATAAATGCGGCGTCAGACATATCTCACGTGGCAAGATGTTGTACAGATCGTTACATATGCTCATTATTTCATTTCTCGTAAATGAATCATCATCATTAAAGAATATTCAATTTATGCTAAAGCAATCAATTCTTAAATCTAACCATTCCAACTTATTGCCGGTAATTTTTTTTTTAAAAAAATATCATTAATATGAGATACAATTAGGGTTTTCAACCTTCACATATAAAATGAACCAATAAAAGCATGAGGTAAAAACGCTAGTTTTGACATTTACACTCACAATTGAAAATACGCAAAAGTAAACTAAAAAACAAAAGAACACTTGATTTGCCAAAATTCTCTCCCTATAGTAACACCTTGCCCTCGTCTCAAGAAAAACAATTATAAATAAACTTAAACACCAAGAAATAGAGGAAAATATAATCCCAACCCACTATGTATAGCTTCCTTCAATGGTCTTTTCACCGCACCACCTCGGTTCAGCAACTGATCACTTTTTATTTTTCTCTCTTTTTTTTTTCTACCCTGACCAGAATCTGCTGCTTTCTTACCCCACTTGACATGGCAAAGGAATATTTTATCATCATCATCTTTTCACCGCCACTCTTTAATGCTATAGATCGATTATCAAGATGGATATATTATATACATTGCAATGATTGCTTTCATCACACTTACTCACTGTTTGGCCCTGCCTGTTTGCTTACGTATCATGCATGGAGATCATCTCGTATCCAACTTCTTGATCATCATCGCCGCCGGCGCTTCCGTCGTCGTCGTCGTCTTCCTCTCCGTCGTCTTCATCGTCTGCAATATTCTCGTTACTCTCATTGTTGTTCTGCTGATGTTGGGGCTGTGCCATAATAGGAAGAAGCGGATTTTCGGGTTTCAACCCATACCCGGCCGGGCCAAATGACGTCGTCGTCGTCGGCGCGATGATGGCTTCGGTCCTCGCCTTGTATATAGCCTCAAGCTGATGGAAATAAGGGCAAGTCTTGGAATCGTCGGTGGGCCGTTTCTTGTTGCTCTCCTTAACCTTTTTGTAGTACTTGTTGATGTTCTCCCATTTCTCCTTACACCTCTTTGAGTTTCTACTGTACCCAAGCTTCCCCATCTCCGACGAAATCTCCTCCCACAAAGGACCCTTTGGGCCATTGTCTTGGTCGTACTTTAGGTCTAGGCTCGTCCGTAGATTGATCAACGCTTGCACTTCTGCTTTGGGCCACCTCGAAGAACTCGAACCGCCTCCTGACATTGGGACGCTGTAATAACCCTGTACACCACCGCCGCCGCCGCCGTTGTTGATTTTTGATGTTTCTGAGGTTCTTGCAGTTGGGGTCGTTGTAGTAGTTGTAGCAAAACTCGGCGGTGGTTGTCTGAAAGTTGTTTGCTGCTGCTGCTGCTGCTGCTGCTGCTGCTGCAATGGTGGTGGTGGTGGTGGTGTAGGCTGCGCCTGCACTGTGACCAGTGGTGTGGCTGCAGCGGTGGCCGGGAAATTGATCGGAAGTTGTAGATTATGCTGATCGGCCACCTTCTGCAGAAGGGAGAACACAGCCTCGTCATTAGCAGCAGCGATTTGCCTTTCCTGGGCAAGAATCTCACGCTCTCCATTCATCCTCGCAATTTCTTGATTTCTCCAAGACTCCTCCCTCGCAGATTTATCCCTATCTCGCCTCTCTAAAGCTTCCAAGAACTTCTTCTGCATATCTTCTTGCTTGTGAACAATGTCCCTCATCAAACTCCCGAAATAGTCTTTCCACTTTCTCTTCTTCTTATTATTACCGCCCGCTGCTGCTCGCCTTTGTATGTCCTCGTCAGACGAGGTTGACGATGATGTTGAATTGGACATGAAGTTACTGTTCATCATATGGTGTTGGAAATTAAGGTGGTTGTTGCCATGGTGAGGAGTAATTGCGGTGGGATTAGAAGGTGGGATGATACTTATAGGAGTTGGGCTACGGCTAGTCGATGGAATGGTTGTGTTGTAATTGGCTGTGTAGGTGCTTATATGCGGTGGCAATGGTACAGAATTTGGCGGCCGCGGCGGCGGTGGTGGTGGTGCCGCCGGCGCCGCCGCAGTGGGGGTGGTGGAGTGTGGCGGCGGAGTGTTTTCGAGGGCTTGTAACTGATCGAAGAAACGATATGTCTTGCCGTCAGATTTTGATGAAGCGCGGCCTTCTTTTGTTCTCTTGTGGTACTTGAAAACGTTTTCAAACTTCTCTTTGCATTTCTTGGCGCTTCTTTGGAATCCAAGATCGGCCATCCTTCTGTGAAAAAAGCACCCGCCAAGCACATAATAAATGTAATATTGAGTTTTTGACTTGTGATTATTACCGATATTGGAATGTATTAGAGGATTGAATTTAGATCACATAAAGTAACTGCAAAAGCATCGAGGAAAATGAAATTCGACAATTTTATTCTACAAAATGGTCCCGGATAAAAAAAGATCGCCTCTTGAAAATTCACAGGTGCCAAAACTTATCTTTTTCTGGGGATACATTATTACTGTACTGGGAAAGAGAACAAAAATGAAAAAAGCAACCATGTTCTTGCATAAGCCATAAAGAAGAAACTCATTGAGGTTGATGAAAACACATCCCATTACTCTTCCTTTCTTCAGCCTTTGGTTTTATTGCTAAATAATGATAATAAAAATAGATTTTGCTATGATCAGCCAAGGTTCAAAAACCGATCTCCGATGAAAACCACACCCAGAAAATATAACCTCTAATTAAATTCCCTCGAAAAGCTGCTGATATTAATATTCTTGCGAGAATGAAAGGAAACGAGAAAAACTATTTTCTTTACTCAAAGCAATTTTTTCCGATCTAGAAAGGATGAGACCCTATCTGCACTTTACTGCAACAAAACAATACATAGACATATACTTATGATCTGTGAGTGTGTTGTTTATTGCAGAAACTCAATGATGATTCATTAATACCCCAATTATTAAATACCTGGAAACTTCTTCCCATAATGGACCTTTTAGGCTCGAATCTCTAAAAACAGCATCCATGTCATGACGGATTTGTAGCAAAGCTAATGTTTCTTGTCTTGGCCACCTATTATTATTACCACCGCCACCGCCGCTAGCAGATCCGCCGTTCTCGTGTGGCTGCTCCGCCGCCGCAACGCCGTCCGCCGGACTACCCATCATGCCTCCTGAAACACCAAGCTCCATCGTATATTTACGCCGTATATATGTACAGACCTAACGATCGAGCTTTTTTCTTTCCTTTACTCTTAATCTTTCTTCTTCACCCAGCAAAGCTTGTTCTGTCTGTGTGGCGATTTACTTACCAGCTGCTTAAAAAAACGAAAAATAAAAATCAAGATAAAAAAGTTCACGATGTGAAATTAAACTATAGGTGGTGAATTCTATGGGTTTTTAAATGTCAGATGAGAGAGAGAGAGAGAGAGGGGTGAATTTATTTAATTTATTTCGGTGGGGATCTGCCTGTCAATCTGAAAATCAATACAATAATATTTTGGAAGTATTTGTTTAATTAATTTCATTCAATATTGTATTTCTATGGCCTTTTTTTCAGCTGAGGAATCTCAAGCATATTTTATTTGCCTTCCCTTCACTTCCCTCTGTGCGTGATAAAGAAAATAAGTTGTAGTATTTTATGTATTAATTATGCGAATGAAGATAGATAGATACACATAGGGTTTACTGCAGTCACTGTTTTTTTGGTATTTTTTTACGGCAACAATAAGGATTTCGTCACTATGCCTTGAAAGTTTTACTGTTTATAGCCACGGAAAGACTGCGTGCATGTGTCATCCAATAATACTTCAATTATTTTTTACCAAAAAAATACTAAAATTATTTTTTAATTCACTGATAATATTTGAATAAATAAATGTAGTAATCATGAGAGTCACGAAGAAATAATTTTTCTTTTTTACTTGTTATAACAGACAAAGAGACGATAGTGATAATAAGATGGTTTTTGTCTGTCCAGCTAAAAATAGTTAAACGCCGTCCCATGTACGTCACACTTTGCTTTTTGGATCTTAACGTTCTTTCTGTAATGACTAATTACCCCCTCACGGCCAGCTTATTACCGTTGACCTTTTTTTAACTCCACGGCGGACCGCCGATGAATCTGAATTGCATGGATTAATATTTATTATGTATTTAATTGAAATCTGATCCAATCTCTGAGCATACATAGAATTGGACGGATGTACCCTTGACAGACGCGCAACTTTGTTCTGATGAAGAAAAAGTAAAAGGAGGAGCGTTTTTAATTAATTATAGTTTGAAAAAAAATGCAAATGTCAATATCTCTATTTAAATGGGTGGGAAGTGGGAACCATTAGGAGGAATTTAATTAAACTTAACTATATGGTTAGATATATTGTAGGCCATGTTATTAGGCAGTCATTTATGAATAGAAGTAAATAGGTGCCATTTTCAGTTAGGTTTCTCAACCTACCGTAATAAATGGAACAGGGTTTCATCATATGTATGCAAATGCATTGTAATTGAAATATCTGTAATAAAGCTTTTGATTAATGTGCATGCTTCGTTGTCTGTGGTCTTCTGTCTAGTTGTAACCGATGCTTTTATTTTTCCTTTTTTTTTTTCTATCACGCACGTACATTAACGATTTAATTATAATCCGGTAAATTCTTGATACATAATTTTTTTTAAAATGGACATAATGAATTATATATGTTAGGTTTTTCATTAAAATAATTAACCCATGCAGTTACACAATACACCGAGTCGTTCGTCACATGGCTCAACCAGCTATGACTAGCAAGTAATATAGAACTATATGGATTTATGAAAAAAAAAACTGAAATGCTTTTTATAAATTACGATAGTATGTTGTAAAAATAACAAAGGTTGTACTGTATGTTATAAAACTTGTTGATCCCGAAAAAAGGAATACTACAACCTATTAATAAAAGTGATTACTGTAGTGCACCAGATAGATTCTCGCGATAAAAATAATTATTATATATTAATGTAGCAGGCAATGTAAAAATATGTATATCGACCCGACCCGTGAATATGATAAAACTGATCTTGAAATGATTACGGAACAATCACGACTTATTCTCAACGCGATTGCAATTATTGAAGTTGAAAATTTCAATAATAGATGCTGTTTAAAAATTGATTTATTTGTAAGTACATAACGCAGCCAAAGATATTTCTCTCTCTACAAAACCCTAATCTTTACAAGCAGCCGCCAGCCTTCTCCTTCTCCCCCTCCTCCCCTAGCGGAGGTTGGGGGAGCCCCGTCTTCTTTGTTATTTCTGTTTTTGTTTTAATAATAATAAATCGTGGGTGTGAACACCACCACCCACCGGAGTTCGCGCCACCACCATCTGGGCTCGGAGGTTGGCCTGCAGAGGAGAGGTTGCGGAAAAAAGGTCCGAGTCGTCTCCCTCGACAGGTGTTGCCCTCGTGTGACGGCTTGAGTTGTCAACAGGTTTTGCCTTCATTCCCCCTTGCCACCGTCTTCACCGGCGTGACCAGCGCTGACGTCATCTCCTTTAGCTGCTCAATCATCCACCTCTCAGCCAGATCCAGACTGCCGCCGTCGCTCATTTGCCATACCATCTTCCGCCCGGCCATTTTGGGTCGCGGCGTGTTCTCCTCGGGGGAGTTTTCTCCTATACGGAGTTTCTCCCCTTTGTAGGAGTTTTTCTCCCCTTCGTGGGAGCCTCCTCCCCTCGTGGGAGTCTTTCCTCTCCCCTCGTGGGAGCGTATCATCTCCCCTCGTGGGAGTTCCTTCGGGGCTTTGTTTCTCCTTTTTTGGAGATTGAGAATGGACATTTGCGCTTTCATCGGTCTTCTACGCAATAGAAATAATTGAATATGTTGTAACATTTTCATTATTGCTCTATTGTACTTTTGTCCAGTTGGATTTGTGAAATGAAATCTCTCTTTCAAAAAAAAAAAAATTGATTTATTTATGAAGAGGATGTTGATCATGGACGGTCAACTTCAAATAACTTGACGTTATCTTCATTTTATTATATACACAAGACTGGCTGACCCGTAAATCGTAATATATCCGATAATTTATTTATATATATATATATATCTATATATATATTGCCTATGTTATTATTATTATTTAAAATGTTTAAATTTGTACTATATATATTGTAATGTGTATTCCGCGAATCCAACGTACTATTATTCCATTATTGCAACATGGGATACATACAAAATTGGTGCTCAGTGGGTTTCTTTCTAGCTATAGCCATCAGCCAACATTTAAATACTTAGTTGAATTAAAAATATACACGTGTATGAAAAAATGAAACTTTATTAACTTGGGAATGACTTAGCGGCATATTATCATCGTTCATTATTAGGTTGAGCTTGAAATAAATAAATATAACAACTAAATAAATAAAATTGGCTGGCCCAGGTATATATATATATGTATATATATATGTATATGTATATATATATATGTATTTATACACAAAGGATTACTAAACTTGACAAGTGGTGGACATGTGAAATGAAGACATAAATCATGTGTCTTCCATGTGAAATTAACCTTTTTAGATTTTTATTTCGTGTTAGCTAGTAAAGCTCAACCTAAAGTTATATTCTTGCTTGTAAACTCTTCTACATTATATCATACATCTATATATTCATAACCATATGGTTAAAGACTTTTTTTATCGATCATCTTCCATGTAAACCACATGCCAATGTTTTTATTTACAACGAAGAGTTACTGGTTATTTAATTAGATAATATAAGATAATACTCCTATCTTTGGCTTCAAATAAATGGTATGACAGCTCTCAGTTAAGCACCTTAAGTTAAGGCTTGTCTGGATAGCTATACATGTTATTAGGTAGTAATAACTTCAAGAAACGGCAAAATATGATTTTACTTAAAATTAGTACGTGTGTACTTTATTCATAGATGTTTTAATTTTCTAGGATCAAATAAATCAAGTATTAATCTGAAAAATAGAAAAAAAAAGAATAAAGTAATAAGAGAAAAATAACGATATGAAAGGCAGCTATTAAATAATGTGTGAGGTCCACGAAAGCAATTAGTGCTGGTACCCGTCGCTGTCCAATGGGCCCATATTGGCCCACTCCAAAAGCCCAAAATCAGCATTTATTGAGATTCCAAATGACAGACCAGCAATGCTAACGGAATCAGAATAATATCTTAGTATTATTATCATTATTATTATGATTATTATCATCACAAATATATTTGAACACGCACTACTTGTCACAAGTCTATTTCAATACATTAAACTCTTGATGTAATCTAAGTCACGAATATGGATAAGCTTCCCCTATTGCTTTGATACCATTCTTTATCATATTCCGAAAGGAAAAAGAATATATATACATATATATGAAAAACTTGCACTCAAATTCGCGATATAAATAACGATGTACATGATTTTATTTGTTACAAGTGAAATATACTAAATTATCCTTAAATAAAGCTGCATGGTCTAAAACTCTCCATATGGACCGACTCTTCCAAAGAAAATTTAAAGCCCAGATATAACCCAATAAGGTTCTGGAAAGAAAAAACAGAAACATTATATCGATATGTTGGTCTAATATTTTTTATGTTGATGATGTTAATCTTGGAAGTATCGAACAAGAATTCATCATCATCATGTCTCCCTTTTTTCCCCCTTCCATCCTTCACTCATTTCCAAGTCATAGTTAATCATCGGAAGATGCCCTATTCTGGGTTTATGTGTTAAGACACAATATCATAAAAATCTTCTTTTTATTAGCTTATTAATATACAGATATAAGATCACTGTCCAATTGGGATGAGATGAATACATCAGAAAAAGCCTCAGTAATAACGACAAAGCTGGCTTTGATATCCATAATATTTATAGTTTCTTATCTAAAAACAATGTGACGTACCTTCATATGTTTAGTTCCAAATCCAATGAAGTTCAAAATTATATAGATATACGTAGTTTCCAATGTCAAACTATTCCAAGTCATCAGAATAACCGCCACATGTCTTAACTCAATAAAACCTTGTATATAATGCATATACGTTCACGGACAAGAAGTATTAACTAATTCCACTTAGTTCTGAGACCATCTCTAATAGATTTTCCTCAACCATGTTAGCTCTCACAACACTCTTCTTCTTCTCCATCTTCGTATCCTCGGCAATTCTTTTGCAGAAATGGAGTGCACCCAAGCAAATGGACAAAATCCCAGGTACCTTAGGCTGGCCTATTTTTGGCGAGAGCTTCTCCTTCATATCCGCTTTTTCGAGCCCATCTGGCATTTGTAGCTTCGTCCACCAAAGACAAAAAAGGTATAACATAACAAGTAATGAGCTATACGTAGCAGCAAAGTTTCAAAAGCCAAAATATGTTAACTGATATTCTTTGATATCTTGAAAAAAAAAAGGTATGGGAAAGTGTTTAAGAGCTATGTGCTTGGGAGATTCACCGTGTTTATGACCGGCAGAGAAGCTAGCAAGATTCTGCTAACGGGCAAAGATGGGCTCGTAAGCCTTAATCTCTTCTACACAGGGAAGCAAGTTCTTGGCCCGACGAGCCTTCTTACGCAGAGCGGTGAGGCACATAAGAGGCTTCGAAGATTGATAGGAGAGCCACTTTCGCTCGATGCCCTGAGAAAGTATTTTCCGTTCATCAATAGATTGGCCGCCGAGACTCTTGACGATTGGGGCGGGAAAGAAATCTCTGTTCTTGACGAAGCTTCTGCGGTGAGGTTATGAAGTTGTTCATGTATGCATTTCTTCGAATATTATCAAATCTTTTCTTTTTTTTTTTTCTGGGCTGCTGCAGTTCACATTGAAGGTGATAGGCCATATGATCATGAGCTTGGAGCCCAGCGGCGAAGAGCTTGAGAAGTTCAGATCCAATTTCAAGATCATATCTTCGTGTTTCTCCTCGTTACCGCTAAAGATCCCTGGGACGGCGTTTTATAGAGGAATCAAGGTATTCGAATTTTTGGCTGAGGTTTCTCTGATATGGTAATAAAAATTGTGTTTTTAGTTGTCGTCTTCGTTGTTGTTGTTCTTACAGGCTCGTGATAGTATGTACGCCATGTTCGATTCCATCATAGCTGATAGAAGGAATGGTAAAGGAGGATTTCAGCAAGATTTTCTGCAGTCCCTTTTGAAGAAACACAGCAAAGATTGCTCGGAAGGTGAAGAAGAAGAAGACGATGATAAGCTCTCGGACAAACAGTTGAAGGACAACATATTGACTCTGTTAGTCGCTGGTCACGATACTACAACAGCAGCTATGACATGGCTTGTCAAGCTTCTTCAAGAAAATCCATCTGCATTACAACGTCTCAGAGTATATATATTGACTTGGCTCAAATTGGAATATATATTTGTTTTTCTTTAAAATTCTTATGAATTGAAGCTCATTGGTTCAGGAAGAACACCAGGAGATTGTGAGCAAAAGGGAGGGCGAATCATCGACACTTACATGGTCTGAAGTCAACAGCATGACCTACACTAACAAGGTAATATAATCAAATCAATCTTTGTCTCGAATCTTGATTTTTATCTAAAACTGAACTAAAACTGAACACACACATGCTGAAGGTCATCAGCGAAACTCTTCGAATGGCGACCATATTGCCCTGGTATTCAAGGAAAGCAGCACAAGACTTTGAGATCGACGGTATAAACGAATTCTCACGAGATTCTTGAACTCATGTCGGTGAATCGGCTTAACATCATCAGCCTAAGTTTCTCCTTTTTACCAGGTTATAAAATCGAAAAGGGATGGTCTATAAACTTGGACGTTGTCTCCATACACCATGATCCCAATATCTTCCCAGAACCAGACAAGTTCGATCCTTCGAGATTCGACGTAAGAAGCGCGTGCTTTTAGCAAACTTGCCAAGTGGTTGGATGGGAAATGATTTGTTCGTCGAATTTGCTTTTCAGGCGCCGTTGAAACCATACAGCTATCTTGGATTTGGAAATGGACCAAGGATGTGCCCTGGAATAAACCTGGCCAAGTTGGAACTATGCATATTCGTACATCATCTAGTCATCAGATATCAGTAAGAATATTTATTATAAGTTCTCTCTAAGATATTTGTTGATTTGAGACATCGTTTGATAATTGAAATAAAATGCAGGTGGAAGCCATTGGAGAATGATGACTCTGTCTCGCCAACTCTTGTAAGGATGCCCAAGAACAAGTATCCTGTCTTTGTAGAGTCCTTATAGAACAGAAGCTACCTCATAAATTAATAGATTAGCATGTAAGAAGATGAAAGAGGACACTTGTTATCTTGCTTGGATCCCATTATGAATAACTTACTCTGTTTCTTGAGCAATCTTTAAAATTACATGTTGCTACTCGTACTTTAAAGATCTTCGGAAATGCCCCAATTCGCTTTAAACCACTGCAACGTAGTGTGTAGATGTTATTGAGTAGAAAGAAAAAAGAAAATGAATGGCTCTTCCATTGCCATGGATTCTCCGACACGGACTTCTCTCATCCTCCTCCCTCCAACGTGCGACTCTCTAACCGACTTCAATTCCATGTTCAACAATCTCAATAACCTCATTTCGAGCTCAAACCGTGTCGATGCAATCCCAAGCTTTAAACCCAAAAGAAATCGCTCAAACAAGAGATTTCTCGAATCGAGATTGAATTTTTCCTCAACCACCCTCTCGAATGGAGACAGAATCGAAGTCCCAGAAAATTCCATATCCAAAAACTGGCTTAAACCAGCTACGAGAGACTCCCCTGTTACTCGAGTCCTTTTCAAGAACCTCTCCGTCCTCGAAAGAGCTGCAATCGGCGCTTGTGGTGGCGGAATCGCCGGCGCGTTCACCTACGTCTGTCTTCACCCGCTCGACACGATCAAAACAAAGCTGCAGACGAAGGGAGCTTCAGAGATTTACAGCGGCGCTTTCGACGCCATCGTCAAGACGTTCCAAAGCAAGGGAATTCTAGGGTTCTACAGCGGTGTTTCTGCTGTTATCGTGGGCTCGACCTTTTCCTCTGCTGTTTACTTCGGTACTTGCGAGTTTGGTAAGTCGATTTTGTCCAAAATGAGTAATTACCCACCTCTTTTGATACCACCAACAGCTGGCGCTATGGGGAACATTGTATCCTCAGCGATAATGGTTCCTAAAGAGCTGATCACTCAGAGAATGCAGGCGGGCGCAAAAGGCCGATCTTGGCAGGTTCTTCTGAGAATTCTAGAGAAAGATGGGATTTTAGGGCTCTACGCAGGCTATAGCGCTACGTTGCTCAGGAATTTACCTGCTGGCGTGCTGAGCTATTCGTCGTTTGAGTACTTAAAAGCTGCTGTTTTGAGGGAAACAAAACAGGGAAACTTAGAGCCTTATGAGAGCGTGTGTTGTGGTGCATTGGCTGGTGCAATATCTGCTTCTCTAACGACCCCTTTGGATGTGATTAAGACTAGGTTGATGACTCTGTCTCGTGGTGAGGCCATGAATAGAACTTCAGCTGTTATGTTTAGTGGTGTTTCCTCTATGGTTAATCAGATACTCAAGGAAGAAGGGTGGGTCGGGTTTACTCGTGGGATGGGGCCGAGGGTGTTTTACAGTGCATGCTTTTCTGCTATAGGTTATTTTGCATTTGAAACTGCGAGGCTTACGATATTGGATCAGTACCTCAAGAGAAAAGAGGCTGAGCAATCTGCGGTTTCGCCTGGTATTGGCATTACAGTTGATGATCAAAGCTGATGAATATGAGGGGTTGATTGTTCGAAATATGGTTCTTTTTTAGGTTCACGATGAAGCTTCTTGTCGGGTTAGTTCTTGGTTCGTATTTGAGGGCATTTGAATCTGCTGAATTCAGGACAGTTTGGGTTGCTTTCTTTTTGTCCGTTTTTCATTTTCTGTTATTGGATGATAATGTAGTTTCTTAACTCAAAAGTTTTTCACGCACAGTTATCTGTGATTATTTCTTGAAAGATCAAGAAACACCTACCCATTTCAAATCTCTCTCTTTTCCTCGATCAATCGATCGATTTCTTTACTCCACTTATAAACTCTGCACTTGAAAAAAAAAAGGAATCTTGAATATCGAGAATTCAAGAATGCGTTCATCATTTCTCGCCACGCTCTACTTTTATCAGATCTCCATCATCATCATCATCATCATCTTCTTCACCACAACTAAATCTCTGTCAAACACTTTATTGCCTTCGAAGAGTATCAGTCTATTTGGTTCGGCTATATTGAACGACTCCTCCATCTACCTCACTAAACACGCCGAAAACTGCACATCTCCTCAATCTGTAAGCAGCCATGGAAGAGCTTTCTACACTAACACAGTCAGCTTTCTTGACCCTTTGACGAACTCAACAGCTTCTTTCTCGGTCATCTTCTCCTTCACAATCATTAGTCCTTCGCCTTGCCCATTCGGCGATGGCCTCGCCTTTCTCATCACTTCTAACATCAATTCCTTTAGCCTCTCTGAGGGTTACATGGGCCTCCCAGACGATAACACGCTCGACTATTCAGAAGTTCAAGATTCTTACATCGCAGTTGAGTTCGACACGAGCTTCAACCCAACCCTCGAAGATATCAATGGCAATCACATAGGGATCGACGTGGATAAGGTGAGTTCGTTGGCCTCTGTCGATGCTGCTTCTATAGGAGGCGTTGATCTAAAAGACGGCAGAGAAAAGACAGCTTGGATCGAATACGACGACTTAGAGAAGATGATTAGGGTTTGGACAGGTTACTCGAGGGAGATCAGACCTCAAAATCCAGTTCTTGCATTAGGGTTTGACTTGTCGAAGATGTTCAAGAAGTATATGCACGTGGGATTCACTGCTTCGAATGGAATGGGCTCGTCGTCGACTCACGCTATCCATTACTGGAAATTCAGAACTTCCTTCGACGAACTGCTGCATTCGAAAGCGCCTATGGAAACTGTTGTAGGAAGAAACTGCGACGTAACTTGTTCGCCAGAGGAATCTGTTATAGAGTTTGGAACCTTTAAGTACCATCCTTCTAACAGTCCAAGGATTCTTGTCTTAGCTCTTGTCTTTGCAGGTTCTTTCGCGCTCATTTTACCGATAGCATACATCATCTATGCATATCTTCGTCATATCAAACGCAGAAGGCTGAGAAGGGCGAGAAGTGAGAGGCAAATGCGAAGGTTTCGCAGCAGAAAAATGGCTCCACAAATGCTATCTCTCTCAGAGATTAGATCAGCCACCAATGGATTCGACGTAGATAATATCATAGGAGAAGGCGCCTCAGCCGTGGTTTACAAAGGGATCATCCCACAATGTGGAAATGCAGTAGTAGCTGTCAAAAGATTCAACCATGAAAGAAGCTTGGACAGCTCTTCATCATCATCATCGCCCTCCTCTCGAATCCCATCCATGAAGGAATTCACAGCAATGATGGGATGCTTAAGGCACAAAAACTTATTACATCTCCATGGCTGGTGCTGCGAGGGAAACGAACTGATTCTCGTCTGCGAATTCATGGCCAATGGCAGCCTAGAAAAGGCCCTACACAACCATAGCAGCAATAGCAGCAAAACCCTAACTTGGGAGAGGAGACTGAACATTCTCAAAGGCGTGGCTTCAGCACTTATCTACCTACACGAAGAATGCGATAAGCAGATCTTACACAGAGGCGTGAAATCGAGCAACATATTGCTCGACGGTGAGTTCAGCCCTAAGTTGGGAGACTTTGGCATGTCTGAAATTTACGCCACCGTCCCCGCCGGAAAGATGGGCTACCTGGCGCCGGAATATGCCTTCGCGGGAGCTCCGTCGGAGAAGACAGATGTCTACAGCTTTGGCATCGTAGCGCTCGAAATCACGACTGGTAAGAGGCCAGTGAATGAGGAGAGGTTCGTAATAACGGATTATGTCTGGGAATTGCGCGAAAGGGGGAATCATAATGTGGTTGGCGGGGCGGATCCTATGCTTAAGGGTCGGTTCGACCCGTTGGAGGTGGAGCGGGCGGTTATCGTGGGTCTTTGGTGCGCCCATCCCGACTGTAAGAAGAGGCCGAGCATGAGAGAAGCGCTGAAGATGTTGAACGGTGAAATGGGCGTTGCAGTTTTGCCTTCGAAGAAACCGACTATTAGGGTTCAGTCGTCGGTTTTGCCCGAGGGTTTTGAGGAAGCCATGGCTATGAATGGTATGAGCCATTATGGTGGTGAGGGTAATAATAATATTACTCCATGGTCAACTCCAAGAACACACTTTAGTAGGAGGTAGTTTTCAAGTGATCGTAAGTTTGTGTCAGTTCTAATGTTTTAAGTAGATTTTGGTTGTGTGATTGTAATGTAATATGATGTCGCATTGTTTGAGACATTTTTTTTTTGTTAGTTGTATAAATGAAACGAGAAAATTGGGAAAATAAATGGTATATTGGGTGGACGTAGACGCATTCAACGTTCGGGATTGAAAACCATATTTTTACTAAGGTGCATGTTGGAATTATTCCCATCCTTGGTCGTCCTAGGTCAATTCAATTGCTTGAAATTGTCAAGTCAAAGATTTGAAAAAATCAAAAGATATTATTATTTTACAATATGGATTGTTTCCTTCTTATTAAAGAATGTGAATTCGGTCAAAAGCCTGAAGATAAGGAGGGACCAAAGCACTCTATTTGTAATAACAAAAAAAAAAAAAGCTTCGTCTTGAACCAATTAAGAATTGTAATGTCACTGATTTTAATAATATAACAAGACCTAACTTGGGTTGGGCACTCCAATAATAGGAAGAATGTATATTTGACTTGTGGATTTTGACAAAGACAAAACCAACGAGAATGTTCGATACATTGTAACTCATAAATTATAGAGTGAATGCAATTGTTGATCTTAATTACTATTACATTGCAGGAACCCCTTTGAGCTGCACCCTTGGAGCGTTATCTGTTTTTGTCTTTTTCTCTTTCTCCCTTTTTTTTAATAAAAGGAAAAACAAAATTTCAACTTGACATAATTATTTATGAACTCGTATTAATGTCACGTTTTCCTTGGCAATTATTTTCACTTATTGAAGGATGGGTTGGAACTTGGAGAATCATAAGCCACACACATCATTTCACGACTCCATTTTATATTTTGGTCTGGACTCTTTATATTTAAATAAACACAAATATTCATAAATATCAAGAAAAATATAACTGATACTGAGTCCATCGATTCATGCTCCTTTGACCAATGACACGCTAATAAATAAAGAGCCTACAATTTCGTATTTATTGCCCATAAATAAATTAGAAAAATAATATATAAGTTTGTGAGTGTAATTTGATAATTTATAAACAGCAAGTTGAGGCAATAATCCACCTATCTTCTATCTAATATGCAATGTTTCACAAGGATATATTTTATACGTATAACGACATATTTATTTAATTTTATATGCAATGAATATAGTTAGGTATACCCAATGACGTGGTCCTGACCACGTCGTCCTAATGTTTAGATTAATTATTGGCTACAAATGACCAACATAACACTTATCATGCCAATCTCCACATAGTAAGTATTGTGTAGATCAATTATTATTTATATAATAAAAATACGTTAAAATGTTCAATAATAGTATAGATCGATTAATAAATCTCGGCGTGTCTTATGCGTGTCTGTGGCGTGTATGTGTAATGAAAAACATATTATTTTCCCGATTTCTCTATTTTTTTGCTGTTTTTCCCAATTTCACTTTTTTACTTAGCTAATTACGGAATTAAATGCAAGTAATAATAAAGTTTTATTCCTCTTTACTTTCTTGAACAATTCATACTCTCTCTCTCTCTTTCACACACACACACACGCACACGTTCTAACAAAGAACCAAATTACACGGTCCAAATAGATCCCTTCCCAATATAAGGCCTCCTTTTCTTCTTCTACACTTCATCATCCAAAGAACGAGAAAAAAAAAAGTTGCTAAAATCATCTCTCTAACTACTATTGCTTTTTTTTTTTTTTTTCTCTCGTATATTGAGTCATTGACTGATAGCCGAGCGTTTAAGCTTTTTTTCTGGGCTTGATATTTTAGCATTTCTAGCGATCTTTGGGTCTTCTTATTGCTGTTCTCCTTCTGGGATTTTCTGGGTTTGTCTGAAACCTTCATTATTTGGCAAAATTAGAGAGCTTTTATCTCACTAGTCTTTTATGAACTCGAAAGATCTGTCTTTTCTCATCTGCTATTGAATTGGTCTCTCACACTTAATTTGGAGCTGTAATCATACCCTTTTACATGTGAGCTGCGAAATGCCAGCAACTGATTTTCAGGAGACATCTTCATCAGGCTTTGGATTCTCAATCTTGAGCCGTCGCCGCGATCAAATCTACTCCATGGATTCAGCCCATCAAGTCATCCCTCAAGAAAACGAATTGGAATCTTTCCAAAGAAACGTCGCAGAACGTTTCCAAGACTTAGCCTCCACAGATTCGAGCGAGCTTCTCTCAATTCAGTGGATTCGCAAGCTGCTCGACGCATTCCTCTGCTGCCAAGAAGAGTTCAAGATGATCGTCTTCAACAACAAGGATCACCTAAGCAGGTCTCCCATGGATCGCCACGTGGCCGACTTCTTTGAGAGGAGCGTCAAAGCTTTAGATGTCTGCAACGCAATCCGCGATGGGATCGAACAGATCAAACAGTGGCAGAAACAGCTAGAGATTGTCCTGTGCGCACTCAACGATCAGAGGTGTTACGGCGAAGGCCACTTTCGCCGCGCAAAGAAGGCGTTGGATGACTTAGCCATTGGGATGCTCGGCGAGAAAGATTCTAACAGTACTGTGACGCGCAGAAACAGATCCTTTGGGCGCAACAACGCTGACAAAAGGGAGAGAAATTTAAGCCAATTCAGGTCACTTTCTTGGAGCGTTTCAAGGAATTGGTCAGCTGCTAGGCAATTACAGGCCATAAGCAGCAATCTGCTAGCACCGAGGGGTAATGAAATCGCTTCGACAAATGGGCTTAACGTTGCTGTTTTTACTATGAACTATGTACTCTTGTTCGTTATGTGGGCACTCGTGGCTGCAATCCCATGTCAAGACCGTGGACTGCAAATTCATTTCTACGCTACGAGGCAGTTTTCTTGGGCTGGGCACGTTCTTTCTCTTCACGATAGGATCTTGGAGGAATCCAAGAAAAGGGACCGTAGAAACTCGTGTGGGCTGTTGAAGGAGATTCATGAGATTGAGAAATGTGCTCGGCAAATGAATGAGTTGGTCGATTCTATTCAGTTCCCAGTTATCGGAGACAAAGAGGAAGAAGTGAAGCAGAGAGTGAGAGAAGTCGAGCAAGTTTACGGTGCTTTAGTGGATGGATTGGTTCCATTGGAGCGTCAAGTTAGGGAAGCTTTTCATAGGATTGTGAGAAGCAGAGCACATGGTCTTGATTCGATTGGCTAAGGTAGTCATAGTAGCAGCCCATGATCGATGTTTCTCTTTGTGAAACTACTATTCTCTTGCATTTATCATATGAAGTGTCGTTATTGTATAAAACAAATTAGATCAAGAATCGAAAGGTTTATGCTTTGTTCATGTGATCTGTGGTCGATCGCCTATGATCGCCGCAGCCTTTGGTTTCTAAGTATAATGAAGTTTATCCGATGGCAGTTCGAACTTCATAAAGTTATCATCTTTATCACTCGGTTCATATAAAGTTATCATCTTGAACGATTCTTTATCTCATCCTTGGATCAAACTGAAGTTGTTGTAATGTACCTGTCAAGACGTTTTCAGTCTCTCTGTTGACTTGACCAAGTAGTTTTCTTTTCTCCAATATTTTACCAAATCCTATTCCAAGAAAAGCCCCTCTTTTTTCCATCTTTTTGTGGCCACTGGAATTATTTCTTGAATTGATGATGGATAGCGTTAATTTTGACAATGTCAAGTTGAGTTCTATATGTGGATATGCCTCAAAACTTTCGATTTATAACCACTGATGATGAATAAAATCAAAATCACATCTTTCTTTTCATCAATTTCCAGGACAACATGGCTGGCAATGTACTACTATATTGGCCAAGCCCAGCACAAGACATGTCTGGCATATAAGCTGTTGAGCTTTAAATGCCAAAAGTTGATTCCATGTGTGGACTGTGTATTCATTCATCTTAGCATTAATGTGTGACTTGAACCAAAATTGGGCCCTAATTCTGCTTTGCTATCTTTTTCTGAAAAAACCTTTCTTTCAGATTTTCATTCTGTACATACTGAGGAGGATCAGATAAAGGAAAAACAGGATGGTTTTGTCATGATATCATAAACTAAAGACTAAAAAAAACAAGTGGTGATGATTCCAAAGTAGGATCAAGGACAGCAATATTACAACACCATGATATGATCATCATCCTTAAAGCTACTTTAGATCCAAAAATTGCCTAATTATTGTCGCTAAACCATCATTACTAGCAATACAACAAAGCTAAAAGCACTCAGAGACCCAAGAAATCTCAGCACCTGCGCAGCAAAACAAAACAACATCACTTGTATGAACACTAGCAACACCTAGGAAACTAAAAATCAGTTACCTTTCTCGGACAATCAGAAGTAGGCAACGGTCGAATCGTAGTGGAGTCAACTTCGCCTGTAGGCAAAGGAACCGCAGGATTACTGTTGATAAATGGCATCCCTTCTCTATCGTTATTCATATTAGGACTTGGGCTGATGGAAGCATCGGAGTAAGAATCTGGCGAAGGGCTAGGCGCATCGCTCTCACGGGGAAGAAACGGCCATGGGAACGCCGGCGATGAGGCCACTGTTCCCCCGGGAATTGGAAAATGGGGTGGGATTTCTGTGCGTGGCGATTGTTTGGGAGAATTTGCAATGTATAGCGGTGACGGCGACGGTGAAGACGACGGCGGTGGTGTGATTTTGACTGCTAGCTTTTGGCCTCTTAAGCATTCTTGGTTTGAGCCATTGTTGTTGAGAGAGAAGTAGAAGATTCCAGGGCGTGATACGTGCCACTATTGATGACCATTTTGCAGAATAAAAAAAAAAAAAAAGACCGTCTTTTTAGTGTCATTCTTCATGTCCGTATTAGAGTCAAGCAAATTGTTCTTACAGTGTAAGAAGCGGAATTGTTCTTGGTCAAGATTGTAGCTTGAGCGAAGTTGCAGCCATTGAAGGCTCTTTGGTTCTGGAAAATGTAGAGCTTGTAGCCATCTTTTTGCTGGAAAACTGTTAAAATGCGAAACTAAATACAGGGAAGCCAAAAAAAGAAGTAACAAAGAATCGTGAAAATGAAAACAGAAGTTACTGATAGTGTCCCCAATATGAGGCAGAGGATTTTTCCATTCTGAGACTCCATCAACAACAATTACAGAAGCAGAACAAGAGAGCTGAAGCAGCAAGAAACTGACTAGAGCTATTGCCAAGTGAAATCCCATCGTTTTAACTTAGTTTCTTTTTCTTCTTCAACACTTTCTCCAACACTGAAATGCGGCTTAAGGGATTCTTAGAATGAACTGAGCAGTGACTGTTAGAACGACGTAATGTGAAGGAAGTCAAGGGAAAATATGATCAAGTTGGGTTGGGAAAGATAGTGTGTGGCTTTTTTGACGTTAAGAACTTAAATGCTTGACAGAGGAAAGGGCTTTGGGACATTGGAGTGGAGGGCGTGTCTTTATGACTATTTCATTTTAGTTTATTTTATTTTATTTTATTTTATTTTATTTCTAGGACAGTGTACTAAAGTAGGAATATATTAGTGTACGATAATAACAAGAGGATGCTCACTATGGGTTTTTGATTGGGGACGACGATGGGGGTTATTATTCAAAAATGATTACTCCTTTGATTAAACAGTTCACTTTTGCGACTTTTGACATCGCCTTTTCAGATTTTAAATAATGCTCGTCCACTTTCCCATTTATCTTTTGATACCTAACTTTATGTCATTGAATTACGTAGGTTTAAGATTCTTGGATGGAATAAAATCTTGTTATTTGCTTCTGTTTCTTGTACATAAAGAACAAGAATAAGAAGACGCATGTCGAAATGTTTCTTATTCTTACAAGTTACAACTGAAGGCGTGAAATACCTTTAACAGTGTGTGTGTGTGTGTGAACAGACGCTAAATTTGAAAGGGAAGGACAAACTAAGAATCGCAACAAATGCTACAAGACAAAAAAAAAGCAGAGTCTCAGGGGATAATATCGAAACGTCCTATAATATTTCAGAGAGCAGTGTCACAAGCATGCACGTAGCATGAATAAACCCAAAAAAGGCTTGCTCGTACTTTGAGGAGATTAACTTAATCCATTCGTGTAATAACACACAGAAAAAGAGTTTAAGGGAGTCAAGACATTAACAAATTTGTAATGGATTTTGTCTGTTTCTTCTCTGGCTTCTACTCAGTGGCGTGACGGCTGACGGATTACATAAGTCGTCGTTTATGAACAACAAATATTGCGTTGTAGTATATGATCATCAATAGATAGAGAAATTTAATGAAATCAGAGATGATATAGAGCCCAAATAATCGACAAGGACTTTCAGTCATTGCAGCGTGCGGCTCAGAAATTGGGCTTTATATTTGGGCTAATAAGCGTATGTGACAAGGAGTAATAAGTAATAATTAGAAAAGGTGCATTCTATTGTCTATCTTAATTAAAAATTTTCCAGTGAGAATAAAACAAATATCTAACACTATAAAAAAGTATATATATATGTATATATGTATAGCGCTCACTGTTATCAACTTGTGTAAGTAGATTACGTAAGAAAGGTAACTGTAAAGGAAACAACTACCTATTTGTCTTTGGTGGCAACAGCCCATTCATCGACCATCGTCATATCCCATGCTATCGTTCTTTGCCTTAAATTTCCTTTTTCGCAATGAATTAGAAAAGGTATGCTATGATCACGTTATACATCAATAAACTCGCAAGAGATTGGCACTTTGATTAACGGCAAAATGCTCATAATTAGAAAGTTTGTTAAGATCAACGAGTGAAGGTTTCTTTTGATTTAAGATTGGGTGTGCCGCCATGCATATATTAGGGTTTTATTACACCCTCAAAATGAACCCTACACGCATGTCCAAACATTATTATATGTATATCCCTAGTTTGAGGTTTAGATGACACGAAGTTGAGTTCCTTCCTTCCTAGGCATGAAATTGCATTTGTCAAGATATTATGATGCCACGTGGAAAATAGAAATTACGATGTCTATATATATAAATATATATATATATATATATATATATTTCGTGGGCTGAAGTGAATAATGGAATAAAAAAGAAAAACCTTGAAATCTGTTATGAGAAACCCTTTACAGGTTGTTTCTTTAATTTGCCAAACCATATCCTTAAATTTCACTCGCTAACCTCCGAACATACTCAATTAATAGGACATATCAACAAGAAATAGGATCTTAACTTTCTTTTACGATGAAATTTATCGGAACTTCGGGATAATTAATTATATGTTCCTTTGATACTACAGTTTTTGACTTTTTGAGAGGTACTTGGTATATTTGTTTGATTGGGCACGTGATTAGGATACGTGTTTTGTCCATGCGACCCCGCAATTGTATGTAATTAGTTGGATAATTTGTAATAAAATGGGTCGTTGATCGAGTTGCTCCCTTACCACTAATAAATCATGATGATTATTGATTTTATTAGAACTGCCTCATTAAATCTTGTGGTCTAAATACAATAAAGTCGATGTGTGCGTATACATTAAGTTGACGGGAGATGAAAGAAATATCAAAATGCATATATACTATGAATCTTCCACCGCATATATATTATTAGCCGCAAACCTAGCAAAACATCTTGCACAAGTCTCTTTCTCTCTCTATCTCTCTATCCATTGTAGTATCGATCTCTTTCTCTCTCACACAAACAGATACACACCGAACAGAAACTATATATATGACATCATAAGAAAGCTAGAGCAAACTTTATCCGAAACGGACAAACTTTTTAAACACCCAATCAAAACATCATAAATCCTCAGGTGGCTTTCTTTTCTTGTCATAACCTTTCGATTCTTGTTTCAAACATTTTGTTTCAGTTTCGATATTCAAGAGCCCGTTTGTCATAATACATAATGAAGAAGATTATGTGGCCAAGAAGACTAATCAGAACAACCTCGTCTGTGATCACGACGAAAAAAGGTGATTGTTCATGTGCTTTTTTATCTTTGATCTTCAAGGACTTTGCGTTAATCGATCTCTTGCCAAATAGCGCCGACTCAATAGCATTCTTTCTTGTTATTATGTCGAAAAACTAAACTTTATTTACGATGGACATTTTGGTTGTGCAGATATGAACACGATTCGAAAAGAATCTAAGAAAAGCGTCAACGTAAATGAGGAATATCTTTCTGCTGTTAGGACAAAATCATACGCTGATTTCTTCATAAAAGTACAGTACCTCGTAAACGACTCATCATCATCACCATCTCCTGCATCTTGTAATGAAGACGAAAACGATCAGGGTTTTTCCCAAGTAATCCTTGACCCGACCCAAGAATCCATTACACAAGTTCTCGAGTCATCATCTTTCAGAAGAAAGTCATCTCACAAATTCAAATCCCTCCTCTCAAACTACTTCAACACAAGCGCAGAAGCTTCGATATTCTGCAGCCACCTTCTCAAGAACTTAAACCAAGTACAGTACGATTATTCGATCATCAGCCATATCATGAACGACGACACCGTCGATCTTCATATGACAGAGGATCATCATCGTCAGATCATCAGCTTATACGTAATCTCCGAACTTCCTTCTTGCATAGTCCTAGAAAACCCTTTTTCCAAACAAGACTTCGAAACCATCCACGACAAGCACTCATCCATTCTCCAGCGCTTGAAGTTCAGTAAACGAAGGGTCGCTCGTAAGATTAAGGTTGTCAGATTCTTGAACAAGGCTTCTGGGGTTTTCGTAACATTAATCTGCGGTCTAGTCGCAGCAGCTGCATTGTTCTTAGCTGCACATACTCTCTCAGCTCTACTCATGGCGCCTGCGATTCTGACCATACCTTTAAAACCATTAAAGAAAAAGATTCGAAAGATGAGATTTTTGAAGTACAGTTCCCTGAGAAAAGTCGATCAACAGCTCGACGTGGCTGCGAAAGGCGCGTATGTATTGAATAGAGACTTCGATACAATGAGTCGATTGGTTGCAAGGCTCCAAGATGAGATCGAACACAATAAGATGATGATTAAGTTCTGTCTTGAGAGAAGGGAAGGGAAGCTTTCCATGGAGATGTTGAAGGAGTTGAGAAAATGTGAGTTTGGGTTGAAGAAACAGATTGAGGAGCTTGAAGAACATGTTTATCTTTGCCTCGTTACGATCAATCGGACTAGAGCGCTTGTGTTGAAGGAAATTTCCAAAGATTGATTTATTTATTTTTTTATTACGTGTTGATATTTGGGCTGAAGAAACCGAGAGCGAGGGAGATTTTTAGTTTCATTTGTAAATATCAGTTATTGAATTAGGCCCATTGATATGTAGTAGAATAGGGTTATTCTATTCATTTATTTATTATTATAATTGATACTACTATTGATTTAATATCTCATCTTCACTTGCTTGCTTAATTTTGTGGGTCATAGGCACATGAATGACCGCACACGCTGCAGTCTTAAATCGATGTCCACCAAACACTTACCAAATTATTTATTGAAATTTCAATTAAATATTGCTTAACGTGAATCAATATGCCAACTTCCATTTTCCAACATTCAAGAGTCTGACGTCATCCGTCTTAGATATTTTGCTCCATAATTTAATAACATATTTTTCAGACTGCAGAATATCATATTATAACATCATAGGACGTTATTCTAATGTTGTCTAAGCACAGTCCATAGGTAATATAAGAATAATATTAGTTTCCACTAATGACGCAGAAATTAAGACATTCACATATATGCATGCATGTTTGAGTCGATGCATCCTTATCATCAATTATCTTATATAGATCCTGATTTGCACGTAATATTTCAATATAAAAAACCCAATCCATATCGTATATATGCCCAGTAAAAAGTAAAAAAAGTTGAACTTCTTTATTGATTTAACAGCTCGTTTGAAGTTTCAACCATTTGCACTGAATTAGCAAAAGATGACGATTTAATAAATTAATTCGGGCAATCTCATTTATTTACAGATGTTTGCCTTTTGACGAGCCCACAACTTACTGTAATGATCAGTATCGGAATTCGGAGGAAAATGAGGGGAAAAAATAAAGATGGAAAAAATGAAAAACTATTTGAGAAAGACGTGGAATACTGTCTTGAGTGAGATTATTTCGCATAATTATCGCCAAAATCCCACAAGGGAATCTGAAATTCCGAAAGGTTTTACCTCCATATTCAACTCTTGATTCTTCATATACCTTTTATTTTATTTGTTCAATTGATCTTTTTCAGAAAGTTCAGTGTTAGGTTTTTTGTGGGTAGAGTTTTTAGCTGATACTTTAGATTCTTAACTTGATGCGAAGCAACTGAATTACATTTCTGGGTTGTTTCACATGCCATGAGCTGATAATTCTTTAATGTTCTTGGAAATATCTTCATTTGTTTCTGTGGAGCAGCTCAATAGAGTAACTGGCTATAGTTCTTCAGTGATGGCGTATAAAGTTTTAACCTTTATGAGTTCCTTGGGCTTTAATTCTTGCTTTTACGAAACTCTTTGCAGTTGGTTCTGATGGGTAGGTTTTTAGTTGGCTCTTTATTTTTCCTATATGAATGCTGCGATCTTTAAATCTTTCTGATTGTTTTAAGCCCCCATTTTTGTTTTACATGTATGATCAACGTGACCTTCATATACATATATAAGTGTGTTCATATTCATTTAATTTCTGCTGAAAACTCTGTATAGGCTACTGAAAGAACAGAGGAAAAAAACCTAAGTTGCTGGCGAAAGTGTTGTATTTTTCTGAAGGAAAGGTCAATGAAATGGATGGTAATGCGATTCACATAGCATCAGAAGCGGCTGAAGAAAGATTCGAAAGCAGTAATGACATCAATTATGATACATCAGATTCTGTTACAAAGTCCCGATCGAAAATTCGTAATCCCGACGAAGAAAACGTTTTAAGGATAGTCCTTGATAGCGATACCGATCTTCTTTCATCAGATGGTTCGGGCGATTTTAGTACAACTGATAATAATTCTCCGATTAATGATCACAATCGCAGTCCCTTTGGTCAAGGAGGTTAGTGTTTGTACTTCTTGTAGTTAGTATCATGTTAAAGATCAAATTTATCTTGGTTGCTCTAAGATTTACTCTTTGTGATTTATCTATCTTTTAAGGTTTCAATCACAGCACCACAGCACCCATTCAAAGAAATCTCTTTCTTGGAGACAATGACTTCACATTTTCGAGGTCTATGACAGAGAGTCGAGGTAGTGCTAGGCCCTATCGAAGATTGGATAAGCTGTTTGAACGCAGTAAGGTTGATTCATTGCAATGGCTTTTTATTCGGTTGATATTGGTTTATATCTCTCTAGCGTTTACATTCTATGGAATTTTTTGTTGCACAGAAAAAATTAATTGTGGAGTTAGTAAAGATTCAAAACGACGGGACAGTTGAGGTTGACCTCACGAAAGATTCCCCCGTTGCTTCTGAGTTGTTAGAGCTCCGTTCAGTCGAGGGGATTCAGCCCAATGCTGATTATGTATCTATCGATCGCAACAAATCGATTCCTAAACTTAAGATTGCAATGCTTATAGTAGGAACGAGGGGAGATGTTCAGCCATTTCTTGCCATGGCTAGAAGACTTCAGGTTAGAGATAGTTTCCAGAAAAATTCGTGGATAAGTCGTAATATCATCATCATCAAGATTTATGCGAATTATTGTGATCCAAGGAATATGGTCACTACGTGAGATTGGCAACTCATTCTAACTTCCGTAGCTTCGTCAAGTCAGCTGGTGTAGATTTCTACCCACTTGGTGGAGATCCTCGAATTTTAGCTGGGTGTAAGTAGTTTGAAATCTAAGTTGATTCTCTGATAATTTGTGTTTCTACTCCCTACTTATTGAGAGAAGTTAAATCGCAATCTCATTGCAGATATGGCGAGAAATAAAGGGCTGATTCCATCTGGACGAGGGGAGATATCAATCCAACGTAAAGAAATTAAGGCGATCATAGAATCTTTATATCCAGCTTGCACAGAACCAGATCCTATAACAGGGGAATCATTTAGGGCACAGGCGATTATTGCAAATCCTCCTGCCTATGGTTAGTTATTTCTCTGAAAAGGAGAAATGAACGTTAATTCTTGCCTTTTTACGTGAATCATTTGGAAAACCACTGTTGATGTAATGTTACTGCTTAAATATTATCAGGACATGCTCATGTTGCTGAATCTCTTGGTGTCCCTCTGCACATTTTCTTCACTATGCCTTGGACGTAAGTCTTACACTATTTTCTTCCCCATAATATTTGCTTGAAAGAGTCCAACAATGGCTGAGACACATTTATAAAAATTCAGGCCTACTTACGCATTTCCTCACCCATTGGCTCGTGTACCTCAAAGTGCAGGGTATTGGGTACGTTTTTCCACATTTAATGAGCTTTATAAGTCCATGAATTTATTAAATATCTTGCATATTCCAGCTTTCATATATCCTCGTGGATTTACTGATATGGTGGGGCATAAGAGGGTATATTAACGAGTTCAGAAAGAATAAGCTGAAGCTTTCTCCTATAGCATATTTTAGCACATACCACGGCTCAATCTCCCATCTTCCCACTGCCTATATGTGGAGTCCTCATGTCGTTCCAAAGCCAGACGGTAAGTTTGAGATTCAAAAAATCGCAGGAATTTTTTTTATATAAAAATTCTCAGTGAAACAAATTATATTTCTTTTGTGAAGATTGGGGTCCCTTGGTTGATGTTGTTGGCTACTGTTTCTTGGACCTTGGATCTAAGTACGAACCGCCCGAAGAATTCGTTCAGTGGATGAAGAAAGGGCCCGAGCCAATTTATATCGGGTTTGGGAGCATGGTATGGTTGATAATTACTTCATAAGCAATGCATATAAAAAACTGTTCTTACATGATTGAAATGCTTATATATAGCCTCTAGAGGATTCAAAGCAGACGACAGACATCATTTTGGAAGCGTTGAGAAATACGGGTCAGAGAGGCATCATTGATCGAGGGTGGGGTGACCTTGGCACTCGTAAGTTCTTTCGTTTGAAAAAAAAAATTCCCATCATCCCAGAAAGTACAAATTCCTTCCCATTTGTTATGACGAAAAGCTCACTTCTTTCTTCAGACCCAGATATTCCAGACAACGTTTTCCTTCTCGTGGATTGTCCTCACGACTGGTTGTTTCCTCAGTGTTCGGCTGTGGTAGTTACTTCAATTTTTTCCTTTTTTATCGCTCGTGGATTCCTAATCAGTTGATAAAAAGATTAAATCAATCTCATAAATTTCTTCTTTTACCGCTTGAAGGTTCATCATGGGGGGGCTGGAACCACAGCAACTGGGCTCAAAGCAGGGGTTACAAAAACATTCTTCAAACTGTTTTTGTGTCACATAGTAGATTTTGAAATCGTTCTTACTTTTTTTATACTCTGAGAATTTAAATGCAGTGCCCGACTACTATAGTTCCATTCTTCGGAGATCAATTTTTCTGGGGAGATAGAATACATCAAAAAGGGCTCGGACCATCTCCAATCCCTATATCTCAGCTCACCGTTGACTCTCTCTCCGATGCTATTACATTCATGCTCCAGCCCGAGGTAAGAAACTGAAGCATTTTTTCACGCTGAAACAAAAATTTACTCATGATGAAATTAAATCTTTTCACGACTTTAGGTGAAATCTCGAGCGGTGGAAATAGCTTCGTGTATACAGAAAGAAGACGGAGTAGGAAATGCAGTGGACGCATTCCACCGCCATCTGCCGCCGGAGATTCCATCTCCGGCGAAAACGCCGCCGCCACCTTCGCAGAGAGATTACTGTTATTACGATGGCCCAAATCCTTTGCAGTGGCTGTTCATTCAGATTGGTAAAGTGTGTTCTTGTTCTTAATGATGTACATTAGATTTGTTTGCCTCATTGTTAAGTATAATTTGTATTCTGTTTGTGCGTGTGTATAGGCAAAGCATGCCCTATAATTTATTTTCATTTTCATTTTTTTTTCCTTGGTGATACAAAGGGAGACAGGATGTATGTTGTTACAGTATATTTTTTTTTTCTTTTGCGTAATAAGAGTTTGTACTAAATGAATTACGTATATATATTACCTTATGAATCGCGGAATAATGAACTTTCTATATAATTATTTTTAAATTGATAGTTTCTAGAATACAATAATTCTTTTTCTTATGGCAATCTCGTGGAGGAGTGGGTTTTCCTTATATTTATTGTTATTGTAGTTTCAATCCGTCACGCCACGATACAAAATTTAAGCGTGAAGTTATTAAACGGACATTTTCATTTCACGCCCCATAAGTATTATTTAGGATTATGATACTCTTGGCAAAAAATTTAGTTTTAAGGATCCATTTTCTGCAGTACCACTTCATTGCTCTGACATACCAAAATGTTGAAATTTTGTAACACAAAACCATAATCCGGTACTGGTTTATGATCATATGATACCAGTTCATTTTCTGCAGTACCACTTCATTGCTCTGACATACCAGTATGTTAAAAGTTTGTAACACAAAACGGTCATTTATAGCAGTTCATATATCTTTTATACCATTTTTTTACACCATACAAAATGGATCCTTTAACCTAAAAAATTCTCAAGCAGGGCTGAATTCGAAATCAAACCCTTAATGTGCCTGATTTTGAATTGACCCTATTAAAAATTGCTTTTCATATATTACTTTTTAATACATTTAGAAATTGTAATAGTGACAAAAAATTTCCCCATTTCTTGGGTACAAAGCGAAAGAAAGTTATCTCTATAAAGCAAACTCGTCCTCGTCCATTTCTCGTCAGTTCGTTCCTTCCTTCTCTTTGATTCTATCGGCGGCAGCTTCTGTAGAAAACCGAAAATGGCAATCTCTTTAGCTGCTACAGTTCCCAGAATCATGAGCAAGACGACGTCGTCCAATTCAACGACCTCGAGAACTTCCAATCTCTTCTCGCACTTTTCGTCCGTTCACTTCACCGCCGACCTCAGGGTTTTCGCTTCTCCAAATCAATGCCTTAAGTTTCGGACCCGACCCGGGATTCTAAAGGTTAATTGATGTTCATGTTATAGTTTTCTCCCGAGGGAACTCAAATTCATGTGAATTTCTTATGCTTAAATTAACTTTCTCTCTAGTGGCAAATGTTTGAGAATTCGAATCCTTAATAGATTTGTGGTAGTCGAGTAATACATGGGCTTGTGGTCTGCTGTGTTATTATTGATTATTATCGCAGAAATTAAGAAAATCAAATTGGAGAAGCATTGCTATTAAAAAAATGAGGAAAAAGAGGAGCATTTGGGGACTTATATCATATTAAGGCAGCTCTGTGGAGTTTCTATCACACTTCAGGGATTAGAAAAACCCAAGATTAGGACAGGGCAGTTGTGCTCTTAGTTACCAAGTATAAAGATCTCTTTTACTAGCTAGCCATGGATGGATTGATTATTACTGCAGCATCTACATGTGTTATGTTCAATTCTTGCAAACAAAACATTGGCTCAGGAGACAATTCTGACATTCTCTTCAATTTCAGGTAGCAGCAAAGAAGCAGACATTCTCCTCTTTCGAGGACTTGCTGGAGAATTCTGACAAACCTGTTCTAGTTGACTTCTATGCCACTTGGTAATGCATCTGAGAGTCTTCTTGCAAAACCATACAGTTTCAAAAAGTTAAAGGTTTCATGGCTTGAAGCTACTGTTAGATATAGAACTGTTTTGGTCTAGGTGTGGACCATGCCAATTCATGGTACCAATTCTGGAAAAGGTGAGCGCCTCAATGATAGATAAGATCACGGTGGTGAAGATCGATACAGAAAAGTATCCAATCATAGCGAATCAGTACAGAATAGAGGCACTCCCGACCTTCATCTTGTTCAAGGATGGGAAACCACACGACCGCTTTGTAAGTATTATAATACCTACCTTTATTTCAATGGTTCGAATGCTATAGTTAAGGTTGGATTTCTCGTTTCTGTCTTGAGAAATCATTGCATGAAGCAATGTGTTTGATTTTGCAGGAGGGTGCTTTGAATGCAGAGCAGCTCATCGAACGCATTGAGGCTTCGCTGAATGCAAGTTAAGCTGTAGCTGAGTGAGCAAATCTCTGTTAGCCTTGATGGGCTTTGTATTTTTCTACTTGTTTTTGTAATCTCATCTTCTTTTTCCGTATGGTAATGATAATCCTCCAAAATTGAGGACTTCATATTCAGTTCAAAACTAAACTGATATTGGATGGTCATATATATTACGTCAAAAGGAATGAACTGCGATAGTATGACAGGGTATTTGTTAGGTTAATCTGTATAAATAAGCAACAAATCCGTTGTAGTCTAGTTGGTTAGGATACTCGGCTCTCACCCGAGAGACCCGGGTTCAAGTCCCGGCAACGGAATTTTAATTTTTTATTAATCTCTTATCCAAATTTAACGGCCCAAATGGCCCGTTTATGAGGATAGGTTTAACGGGCCCAATGGCCCAATTTGTCCGCTGAAGAATTTATAAAACGGTCCTAGTCCTATCAGAGAAATTCATCAAGTTTTTTTCATGGAATATCTTTGTTGACTGACTATAGTTAATAGGAATGGAGGAATGATATAGAACAACACAATTTAAACAAATTATAAACGTTTTGATTATTGTTTATTTTGCGATGACAACTAATATTGTCGGCAACAGCGAGCCCCTTAGACACGACAGCATTCATAATCTTAACGAGCTGTCTCCATAACCATTTTGTCCTACTCAAACTTCTATTATTTGTAGTAGATCGAACGTCTTCTTATAAACTACATTTTTCTTATATGAATATGGATTAACTTGTGAATGTCTTAAACAACCCTTAATTTTTTATTTCTAATAATGGTCCTCCCAATCAATCACATGCGTCGCGCAGTAAAAAATTGCAGATCAGATTAGAAAAGATTTTCCTCCGTGAACTCTTAATTCCCTTTCTTTTACTTATTTATATTATTTAGGCATTTCTTCCTCGACCGACACTCCAAGGAGCGTGAAACGCACGCGATGAGATAGCGCTTGTTATATGTGGGCCCACTACTTACATTTGATTGGGTCATCATCATTTCATTTGTACATTACTATCACTATAATTATTTCTATTTAGACCATAGAGAAGTATGATGTCCGAAAGTCCTAAATTCTTTTTTTTTCCCTCTCACTAAATATCCGAAAATAGTACACTTTTTACATGCTTGGACGTCATTAGTACTTAATTTTTTAATCTATTACTTTTTATGACTTCTATTAACAAACTTTAGGTGCCCTCATGATCAAATTTCCCAAGTTTATTGCAGTCCTTAAATTAGACGCTGCCATTCATCTGGAAAAAGTGGTTGTAAGATTTTATTATAAGTAACAGCCACCGATTATTAAATTATTTGCAGGCTGAAATATAAAAATTGATGTATTAAGGTCATCAGATTTATTTAGCTATTAATTCACTATGACAGCATCATTAAACATGTATTAAATGCCTTTCATCAACTCCTCAAGAATCACTAACGATCACGCCTTGCGCAATTCCTGATACGATCGTATAATTAAATAAAAAAATACATTACATTACATCAGATTTAACTTTCAGTTAAATAAAATAAATACCGATTGACTGACTACTGCCTGCAGAAGAAGCATCCAAATGGGTCCGCAATTATTAATATAGCAAAAGAATAAATCAAGAACCTTGTAAGTGCATTTCTAATTATCTTAAAATATGATCGTGAATTATCTTGTGTGTACAGTACACATTCTTTGGTCTTTAAATATCTCGAAATGTACACACACATAGATCTATATATTTTTTACGTAAAATAAATACTAATAAAATCATAAAAAGAGAGAGTAGATCTAACTCCTCAACTTCACATGTCGTTTGTGTGTCTTCGAAGCCATACATAGCAGAAAAGAGAAAGAGAAAAGGTTTAAAAATAAATAAAATAAAATGTGTCTGAAATAAATGATAACTGTCATAAAGAAAATAAAAAGAGTTCAATTGCTCCGTTTCTTGGCTGCAGACCATTGAAGCATTTTTTTTTCCTTTATTTTTTTACAGCTGTGGGTGTGTGTGTGTGTTTTTAATATATTGCAAACATGGTGGGGTGAACCCACCACTCTGACCTTGTCTGTAATTTGTTTCCACAATTTTAAGATTTTTAACTAATACTTTACATAAGATCATTGAACTAAGTGAAGAACAGATAAACTATCGAATTCTTTTTCTTGGATTTGGAGTTCTGTTGGCTCCTATCTATAACTTACACAGTAACTACTTAATGCATCTCTATCCTTGATAACCTTTCTCTTGTTTTTACTCTCCTTTCTGTTAAAAACAGAGTGACGCATTGTCTCACCAAGACACTGTAATTAAAGTTTCATTTTTTTTTGTCTTTGTCGATCGACCCCTTCTTCTAAATCTTGACTGAATGACATTTGATTCTCTGAACAGCTCATTAAGCAAATGCAAGAAAAGAACAGGGGGTTTCATTTCACTCAAGAAAAGAATCACAGACAAAATACCATTAAATAAATAAATAAAGATATATACCTACTATATATAATGACACTGCACATAGATAAAAAGGGCGACAATTGCATTCACCTAATGCAATAATACTTTTTTTGTGAGCGTGTTTTCTTCTTGAGGAGTTTGTTGGTGTATCAATGTCACCTACTCGCTCACTGTGAAGGTTCATTTCTGTTTTTATGCAGAGAAAGAACCATTTGGCACCTCCATTATTAGTTTCTTTTTCTTTGCTTTCTTTGATGTGTGGGGATAATCCTCGAGTGAAATACAATACACTGTCTATTCTTATTTTCTTTCTTGATTACTCTCGCTCTGTGCATACTAAGGTTCAAAGCCTGGAAAATTGAGTGTGAAAAATGGATGCTACAGGGAGGCTTGTGGCAGGTTCACATAATAGAAATGAGTTTGTGCTCATCAATGCTGATGAAGTTGGAAGGGTGAGTGAGGACTTCAAAAAAAAAAATTTAATCTTTTTCTTCGTCCCATAAGCTTCTCTAAATTTCAGGGCCAATCAAAGTTTCTTCTTCTTCTCTCTCTCTCTCTCTCTCTCTCTCTCCGCCCTGCTCGAAATTAGGGACTTGCCCTTTTCCATTACAGTTTATCTTCAGATTCTGCAACGTTGGTAAGCTGCCTGAAAATCTTAAATCAGCTCCGTTCCCATTTGGCAGGTGACTTCTGTGAAAGAGTTGACTGGTCAGATTTGTCAGATTTGTGGAGACGAGATAGAATCTACCGTCGGCGGCGAGCCCTTCGTTGCTTGCAATGAATGCGCATTCCCAGTTTGCAGGCCTTGTTATGAGTATGAGAGAAGAGAAGGCAACCAAGCTTGCCCTCAGTGCAAAACAAGATTCAAACGCATAAAGGGTTAGCTAAAAAATCTTCCTTTTCGTAATTCCATTTCTGTTCTTACGGCAGCTGTTGTTATAACGCATTACTTGTGCGTAGGTTGCCCTAGAGTTGACGGTGACGAAGATGAAGACGAATTTGATGATTTAGAGAACGAATTCGAAGGCAACCAAGACCATCATCACTTCTTCTCAGATGCAGCTTCGTTCGCCCGGCTCGGCCGCACCGGGTCGGGCATCACCACCGCCCACTCCGAGTTGGATCCGACGGGTCCAAACTCAGAAATCCCCCTATTAACTTATGGGCAAGAGGTAAAATTTTCCCCCTTTCTTTTTTCATCTCAAGTTTTCTTTATACAAGTTGGATAATTTAATGCGATCTTTTCGGGGAAAAAAAGGATGACACGATATCAGCCGACAAGCATGCTCTTATCATCCCTCCTTACATGGGCCGTGGAAAGAGAATCCACCCAGTACCTTACACTGATTCCTCCATGACTGGTAAGTTATTTTCTTGTTCGATTATCGGTTGTTAGAAGTGTTTTAAGTTCATTCGAATGATCTTTCTTCAGTGCCTCCTCCGCGAGCAATGGATCCTAAGAAAGATTTGGCGGTGTATGGTTATGGCACCGTAGCTTGGAAAGACAGAATCGAGGATTGGAAGAGGAAGCAAAATGAAAAGCTCCAAGTGGTTAAGCATCACGGCGGAGGCGGTGGTGGTAATGAGCTGGATGATGCTGATCTACCAAAGTAGGCCCCACACTCTTTAATTATCATCTTTGTTTCTTACTTCATGTGATTTACTGTAGTACGAAACTGTCGGTGGACTTCTTGCTAAGAAAAAAAAAATAGATATTGAACATTTTCTGGAATTTCTTTAATGAACGTTTTGTCCTGTGGCTTTGTCAAAAGAAATCCCATTCAACGATTACTTCTGTTAATTACATCATTAGTAAATTTTAGTTAAAAAGTGTTCAACATGAAATGGCTGTAATAAGTATAACGACATGCATGTAGTCTTTGACAACGTCGAATTTTAAGTCCCTTTTTGTCTCCATTTATTAGGATGGACGAAGGAAGACAGCCACTTTCGAGGAAGCTTCCGATCCCTTCGAGCAAGATCAGCCCTTACAGAATCGTAATCGTCCTTCGTCTGGTCATTCTCGGGCTCTTCTTCCACTACAGAATCCTTCACCCCGTCAACGATGCTTACGGTCTATGGCTGACATCGATCATTTGCGAAATATGGTTCGCCGTTTCTTGGATATTCGACCAATTCCCCAAATGGTTTCCCATTACAAGAGAAACCTACCTCGATAGGCTCTCTCTAAGGTAGCAATAGCAGCGAATGTCTTATACGCTTGTTTGCAATCTTAAAACGAACTTACTTTTTTTTTTCTCTCATTAGGTACGAAAAGGAAGGGAAGCCATCTGAGTTAGCAGCCGTCGACGTATTCGTGAGCACGGTGGACCCCATGAAAGAGCCACCTCTTATTACAGCAAACACAGTACTTTCGATCCTGGCCGTCGATTATCCCATAGACAAGGTTGCATGCTACGTATCCGACGATGGTGCAGCCATGCTCACATTCGAGGCCATGTCAGAGACTTCAGAGTTTGCGAGGAAGTGGGTCCCGTTCTGTAAGAAGTACAGCGTGGAGCCTCGAGCGCCCGAGTGGTACTTTGCTCAGAAAGTCGACTACTTGAGGGATAAGGTCGAGCCTACCTTCGTAAGGGAACGTCGTGCAATGAAGGTATTTGTTGATAATTACTTATTTCTTTTTTTGATCGTATGCGATAATAATGTGGAATATTCCGATGTGCAGCGAGAGTACGACGAGTTTAAGGTTCGAATAAATGGATTAGTTGCGACGGCGCAGAAGGTGCCCGAGGAAGGATGGACGATGCAAGATGGAACTCTTTGGCCTGGTAACAATGTCAGGGATCACCCTGGAATGATTCAGGTAAAAAACATAATTAAATGAAATTATTCTTCGTTTCTTATTGCAGTTATAGGTTGTTATTAAAAGTACGATGCGATGAAATCGACAGGTTTTCTTGGGTCAAAATGGAGTTCGAGATATCGAGGGAAACGAGCTGCCACGCCTCATATACGTCTCTCGTGAGAAGAGGCCTGGATTTGAGCATCATAAGAAGGCCGGTGCTATGAATGCTTTGGTAAATTTTTCGCCTTCAATTTGTTTTTGTTTTTTTTTCCTTCTTAGATTAATTTATTCATTCGACGATTTGACTTTTCGTTTTCTCCAATTTTTTCAGATTCGAGTATCGGCTGTGATCTCGAACGCTCCGTATTTGCTCAACGTGGACTGCGATCATTACATAAACAACAGCAAAGCACTCAGGGAATCCATGTGTTTCATGATGGATCCTCAGTCCGGCAAGAAAATATGCTACGTTCAGTTTCCTCAGAGATTCGACGGCATCGATCGTCACGATCGATATTCGAATCGCAACGTCGTCTTCTTCGATGTATGCAGTATATGAAAAACAACTTCACATTCTCTGCTTTAAGAATTGTACCTATCTATGATTAATTTTTTTTCATCTTCTTACAGATTAACATGAAGGGGCTTGATGGGATTCAAGGTCCGATCTACGTAGGAACGGGTTGTGTCTTCAGAAGACAAGCGCTTTACGGATTCGACGCTCCCAAGAAAGCGAAGCAGCCCGGGAAAACATGCAACTGCTGGCCCAAATGGTGCTGTTGCTGCTTTGGCTCTCGAAAGAAGAAAAACAAGAAGGGTAAACTATCGAAGGACGACAGTAAAAAGAAGATGGGAAAGAACAAAGACGCTTCGACGCAGATTCACGCCGTCGAAGAACACATCGAAGAAGGAATCGAAGGTGACAAAGAACTAAAAAAAAAAAAAAAAAGAAAGAACGATTTTTTTCTACCTTTTTCTTTCGGTTATTTGTTTGATTTTTCTCTTTCTCGAACGACAGGAATTCACGGCGAAAAGTCGTCGCTCATACCTCAAATTAAGCTGGAAAAGAAATTCGGACAGTCGCCGGTCTTCGTCGCGTCGACCCTTCTAGAACAGGGCGGCGTACCGCCCGGTGCCACCTCAGCTTCGCTCTTGAAAGAAGCTATCCACGTCATCAGCTGCGGATACGAAGACAAAACAGAATGGGGCAAAGAGGTCGTCAATATATCAAATTTACATATTTCTAAATCTTCGAACTTTTAATTCTTTCTTGATCTCAAATTCGAATTCCAATGTTTTTAGGTCGGATGGATTTACGGGTCGGTCACGGAGGATATATTGACGGGTTTCAAAATGCACTGCCACGGCTGGCGTTCGGTCTATTGCATACCGAAGAGGCCCGCGTTTAAGGGCTCGGCCCCGATCAACCTTTCCGACCGTCTCCACCAAGTCCTCCGATGGGCTTTGGGGTCCGTCGAGATTTTCTTGAGCCGACACTGCCCGATTTGGTACGGTTATGGTTGCGGCCTCAAACCGCTCGAGCGATTCTCTTACATAAACTCCATCGTCTACCCTCTCACATCCATCCCCTTGATCGCCTACTGCACCTTGCCCGCCGTGTGCCTCCTCACCGGAAAATTCATCGTCCCCGAGGTGGGTGGGTCCCACCAAACACGCACACACACACACACACATCAGGGATGGCAGAAATGTCCCATTAAAGACGCATTGGATCTTTCAATGGGTCTGAGTCTACTCCCATTTAGAAACAGACCTTTTACGGGCACCATGGCTGATGGTCTAGACTTAGATTCGTTGGAAGATCCAATGGGTCTTTAATGGGTGTTTCTGTCATTCCAAACTGAAGGTCACGGGTTCAAATCCCATGACTATCGTGTTAGGTAAATTTTGAACATGTCTAACTAGTCCATGGAGACTTAGTTCCATCCACGGAATGTGTCGCGTAAGCTCATAGCTGGTTGGGTAGGGATACTCCAATATTATCAAAAAATGTTTATACATAAATATATATTGTTTTGTATCTGCAGATAAGCAACTACGCTAGCTTGGTGTTTATGGGGCTCTTCGTATCGATCGCGGTGACGAGCATCCTGGAGATGCAGTGGGGAGGAGTGGCGATCGACGACCTGTGGAGGAACGAGCAGTTTTGGGTCATCGGAGGGGTTTCGTCCCACTTCTTCGCGCTAATCCAAGGCTTGCTAAAAGTGCTCGCCGGCGTTAACACGAACTTCACCGTCACTTCTAAGGCGGCGGACGACGGGGAATTCTCCGATCTCTACATATTCAAGTGGACGTCTTTGCTCATACCGCCCATGACGTTGCTGATCATCAACATCATAGGAGTCGTCGTGGGAGTCTCCGATGCGATAAACAACGGGTACGAATCTTGGGGACCTTTGTTTGGGAGGCTCTTCTTCGCACTGTGGGTTATCGTACATTTGTATCCGTTCCTCAAGGGTCTAATGGGGAAGCAGAATAACGTCCCCACGATTATCGTTGTGTGGTCGATTCTCCTCGCTTCGATATTTTCGCTGCTTTGGGTTAGGATTAATCCGTTCTTGGCGAGGAATGGGGTCGTCTTAGAAGTTTGCGGTTTGGACTGTGAGTGAGTTATATATATATATAAAGAGAATGGAAGATGAAGCGTAGCGAAAGCGTTTGCACGACGAGGATGGCGAAGAAGATCGTCAGGTCGAGCTTTTCATGTTATGTGTAGATAAGGTAAAAAAAGATCAATTATTTATATATACTGCTATGCAAAGTTTTCTTTCTTTTTTCTTTCCTGTTGCTTTCCTCAGATTTGCTTCGGTTGTGTTGCAATGTTATTTCAGAACTGGTGATTCATGTACTTCCCTTCTCAATAAAAGTATTTTCTTCATCTTCAGTTGAATATCCCATGTATGTATTTTCTGGTGTAGTAGTATCATTTAGTGAAGCCCAAATATCATCTCAGCAAAATTACTTAAAATATAATTACTTATTTTACAATTTTTTCGGATACCCGCGGGTTGCCCCGACTAATCCGGTTCGCTCCGCGTCGCGTACCTGGTAACGACAGGTGAGGCTCCCAAAGTGGGGTACACAAGGATTCGAACCCGAGACATTTGCTTAAGCGATACCAAGCCGCTTGCCACTTGGACCAACTCTTGTTTGGTACTTATTTTACAATTTAGAATTGCGCAGAGACGTGCTCTGACTGACCATATATTTCCTTTCTTGGATATATATGCAATATTTCATTGTAACAATTCGATTCGGTCTTATATAAATCTTGCACTTGCATTGTAAGAAGCAAAATCAATCTTGAATGAAGACCAGAGGTTGACAAAGGTAAACTTCTAGTTCTAATAGTTTTACCCATCTCGAAATCCTTTTACTATTTCATTTTTTTCATTGTTATCGTTATTTAAAAATATAGTTTCATTTTGGATTCTTGCTTCTTAAGATATGATCAATGATGTAAAGAGTCTCTCTCTCTCTCTCTCTCTCTCTCTCTCTCTCTCTCTCTCTCTCTCTCTCTCTCTCTCTCTCTGTAATTAAGCAAAGCACACGTGCACATCATCGAACAAATACCGACATCCCCTTGAGTTGTTCGAAAGGGCAAGACTCCAAGTCAAACGGTGTGAAATGAAAACCTTTCTGCTACTAATAATTTTTCATCAATTATTCTAAATATTATGATTTTGAGCACATTTTGTTACTGTTCCATTGACGATAATTGTCCAGCATATATATAGATTAATACAGTTCTGTTTCGATTTTGTATCCTCTATCGCTTCGTCGCTCTCTAAAATATATATCTTATCTATTTGTAAGAACCCATTATTTGACAAAAATAAATAAAATCGATATTCAAGTCAGCTCAGCACCCCATTTTATAACAGAAGGGTGGACATATATATAACAATATATACAAGGGATTGTCCGTCCACTTCAGCAAAAGATTTCCTTGTCCCTACGAAACACAATTTTCTTCAAACCTAAACCCCCCAAAAACAAAACCCCTCTTAGCAGGTCAACAAAGTACCTTCTTTCAATTCGGAAATTTATTTATGTGCTTGATAAAGGTGGCGAACACACGAGACGCCGGCGAGGACTCAAGAATCCCGGCGACGGCCGACTCTGAATCCGCCTCCACCTCCACCGCCGCCGCTACTACGATGATTAGGACAGACGATCGTAGTTCTGTGCAAGTTCCGTCGTATCTTTATTACATGCAGCCATACGAGCAGCAAGATTATCTTTTATCCGCCATGGTTCCGCCGCATATGCTCGCCGGCCGCTCAAACGACGACACGTCAGCTATGGTCACCGCCTTGACCCATGTCATGTCGGGTCAGGAAGAGGGTTATTCGGGTCATGTTAGTACTTCTTCGCCAGGACAAAAACGAAGGAGAGATTACAGTGGATTCGTCGGAGATTCTCCTCCTTCATCTTCTGTTAAAATTGGTATTTTTTTTTATTTTTATTTGTTCGTTGATAAATCTTGAATGCAATTTGGTTCTTTCATATGGTTTATTCAACTTTGCGTGTGCGCTCAAAACTTCGTCACGATCTTAATTTCGATGGTTAGCGCTTATGTGATGGAGATAAGCATGGAACTTGTCTTTTTTGTTCCGACTTACGTAATCTTCATATATTATTATTGTCTGACTTTGACTTCTCAATTAATTTATTTGCATAAACTATTTGTTTTCATAATTCGGTGATAAAGATTTTTTTAATTACAGAGGCTGAATCAGGGCCAAGCACTGGCGGCGGCGGCGGCGCACCACGGCCCAGCGACCATCGCCGCGAAACAGAACCCTACCCTCAAACCACCGATGAATCGGCGGGTCAGAACCGCCGGAGATACCGAGGCGTTCGCCAGCGGCCGTGGGGAAAATGGGCCGCCGAGATTAGGGACCCACACAAAGCTGCCCGCGTATGGCTGGGAACGTTTGACACTGCAGAAGCAGCTGCCCAAGCGTACGACGAAGCTGCCCTACGATTCAGAGGCAACCGAGCAAAACTGAACTTCCCGGAAAACGTCAGGGCCGTACCTCCACAACCCCAACAGACCAAAACTCCGCCGCCTATTGCCTCCGCCTTGCCGGCGCCGTTCTTGATGCAGTCTTCTACGGCGAGGGATTATTTGGACTATTCGAGGCTGCTACAGAGCGGTGGAGAGTTCCCATCGCAGCCATCGTCGTCTTTGTTTGATCAGACGCTAACTGCTGGTGGCGGCGCCTCTTCTTTTGCCGGTCTGTATTCTCACGCGCCGGCGAACACTTCTGCTACGTCTAGTCAGCACAGTCCGTTTAACCAAGCGACGGCGAGTGGTGGGTCGTCGTTTCCGATGATGTTTTCGAGCGGACAAACGATACATTTCACCACCACATCGCAGCAGCATGGTCAACGCACGCCTACGACTGCTACTGATGATCAAGCGTTGACTTTTCCGACAACACAGTGGGGGTCTGGGCAGTACAATCCACCATCGTCGTCTTCTTGATTTTTATATGTTTCTGGCTTTCGTGGGGTTTTTTTTTTAGAAATATATTCGATGGAGGTATATGTTGTATAATTGCATTTATTTTAGGGATTCTAGTTCTATTTCTAGATATAGATGTTCTATTTTTTCGGATCTCGTGTGTGAGTTAGGGGCATGATGGTTTGGTTTGGTGCATGCGTAAGCTTTCAATTTCAATACAATTTAGGAAAAATGTAGAAGATTGTCATTAGCCGAGTTGTCTCGATCGTTTCAAGCTTTATCATGAATCATATTTATCGTTTATTTTGTTATCTCTTCTTTATATCGAGTTAGGAAAGGTTATTTATACCAACTTGGTGCTTCTAGATTTTCAGGATATTGTCACACTCAACGTAACGTTAGAATGTCATTTGGTAAGAAAAAGACATGAAAGTCCTATAATAAAGAGAAAATAAAAACCTTCGCTTGTGTTTGGTGAGGTCAGTACCCACGTGGGAAACCACGAGTCCACAAATATATGTGTGCTGATTTCGAACTCAACGTGTTCATTGACGAGGAGGATTAACATGTAGTTATCCGTTAATTATTTTAATTGAAATTACATTTTGTCTGGTCAAACATCAATTATTAGGGTTTTGACTCTACTACGTTGACTTGTTACAACTATTTCTGTAGCTCAGTTTTTACCTACAATTTTTTTCGCTTTTATCAAAATCCCTTTTTTCTAATACAGAAACCTCGCATTAATATGAACGCAGACATTGAATTGATTTTACATGGACATGCGACATCATTAAACTAATAGACTACTTAAAACGTGTGTAATAATGTATTAATCCTAACTAATTGTTCTACGTAATTATCTATATTTTAGTTTGCATTGGTGTACCAAACACGATCCGATAGGCATGTCCTATATGCCCAGTAATGCCAAAACTATTAGGGTATTCTTTACTATACGAGTTGTCTAAGTTGATCTTAAGACAAACCTAAATTCATTGAACACTACGTTAATCACCACACATTTGGCGTTATTACCTCCCTTCAACACTAAACGTGGACGCAGACCAAACTAATTAGGTCAATTTCACTTCTTTGTTTTTCGAATTCAATGTGCTCAATCACTCATGGTTTCCCTTATCAATTAAAGTGATTGGCTGAAAAAATTATTCAGTTTTCCTATATATGGAATGAATCACCATATCACTTATCAGGGGTTCATTAAACTCTCGTATTAATGTAGTAACCAAACGGAATATAATCATGTGATTCATATATGATAACGATTATAACTATTAAAGAGGAACTAAGATGAGCTCATTTTGCATGATAAGCCCAATAATAAGCCCATTATATCCTAGTGGGCCACGAGTTTCTTGTTATGGCCCATTAACCTAACCCATTAATGATAGCATATATTCGTTTTACTACATTTTTCATTTCGTTAATGTATGGTTGCAACTGTTCAAATAAAAGGTCAATAGGACAAGAAAATCCCTCTCATCTCATCTCCTGGCCATATATCAAGAAACTCAGCATACGAAAATCTTAAAAAGAAGCTTTCAAGTACGATAATTCTATCTGTATAAACAGCTAAAACATAAGTACAAAAACTATAGTTCGATCAAAAAGACAACTAATAGAAAGTGTTGTGTCGTTCTTACATTATCGCGCACATACACTTTCCGTTCCCATGGCCAAACTCATCATCTGAATCATCATCATCATCGCTGCAAATGACATGGGCAAATATAAAAATTACTCGCAGTGTTGTTGTCTGAATCCAAGACATGAAATGAAGAGCTTTGTTGTCTCATGAGAATCTGGTATATTATTAAGTTAAACAATTTATTCGTACCTCATTTCGAATTCTCGGATTTCGAAAAGCTCGCCACCTATTGAATCCATCCACTGAACTTTCCTCCTCTGCGCTTGAAAAGCAGAGTCGTTACTACAATCCTCTTCGAACAATGCTCTGTTATCGCTGATATTTCTACGACCTTCGCCTTTTTCAGCATAAAAAACGCCATCCTCTGATTCTGATTCGTACAACTCTCTACAGAGGCCAAACGCCTCCTCCCTATTACTATCAGCATTACCTTCTATTCTTCGATTTCTTCAAACTACTCCCAACTCCTCCAACTACCTTCTCTTCATCGCCCTCAATAGCATCGTCATGAGATGATCGAGTTTCTTCATGTTGGTCGTTCGTGGATCCCGCTTTTGGGGCGAATGGGCTCTCAAGGCCCGCGGCGGCACAACCGAAGCAAGAAAAGGAAGTGCAACCTCCGCCGACGAGACCTTTATTATTTTCTGGAGAAGGAGCCACTTGAAGAACCTCTGTTTCTGATCCTCCTTGTAGTTTTTGTTGTTGTTCCTCTAAAGGGCAATAATGATTCCACGGCGTTACTTTCATGGGCTTTTCTTCTGTTTTCTGTCCCAACAAAAGCAGGGCAAGGCCCTTACTGTAGCCTGAAGCTGAAGACGAAAAGAAACTTCCTCCTTCTACAGTCAATAGCATCAGCTTCTTCTCATCAATCCACACACATCATCAAAGTTACCACATCATTAACAACGAACCTAAATTTCAAAAACATGATTGGTAAAGCATTAAACTTTAAACTCTTGGTGGATGGATTTTGGTGTCTTACATAATCAGAGTACGTCTATGATGATACAAAAGATTCGTTCTTGAACACTAGGAACAGAAGATCGGCCCTTATTAAAGAACAACAAGTTTTGGGAACATTTGAACTCTTCGCTTGCATAATAAAGACTTGGATATGACTTAATAGAAGAGCTGAGGGGATACCCACCCACACATAGTTCTTCAAATGGAAAGTCGCAACATTTCGTTATCAACGGCTTGGCCAAAGATTTCATTCTAGAAAACTAACGAACCGAGCTCAAGTACTACAAGCAAAAGCATCAACTGTAGCGCAAGATAACAATCACGAATTAGTAGACTACTCACAGATCTGAGAGCGATCTGCGAAGGTGTGTACAGATGTTAATGAAGTCTTATGCTTGCAACGTGGGAGATGGAATACCTTTGGGCTTATAACTTGTGCAGATTGGTTCTTTGCTGGCTGGCCTTTTCTCACCGAGAAAGATACAAAATGAATTATTGCAGCCAAATAGCGAACTCAATTGAAAGGATGAGAAAATGAGAAATTTTTTAGGGTGATATGAAGTGACGTATTAATTATAATAGTGATGGCCGATGGGTCCCATTTCCCAGTTGCTGAAATAATGACAAAAATATTAGTTTATGACAACCGAAAACTACAATTTAAAACAGCTACAAAATGAAATACAAATAGTTAAAATTGCTTCCAAAAGATTATCATAAGAGGAAAAATGACATTTCTTTTCGAGGTGTAATAATAATTGTTGCATCGTGAGCTTTTGACTTTTGTACAAGAAAGATGTGCGGTAGTAATTTTAAAAAACAGAAAGATTGCTTTTGTTTGTATGTTAGTGGCTGCGTTATCCTTTTTATTAACTAGCAAGCACTCACTATTTTGCTTTTCCGATAGTGCATGATCATTTTACTTTGTTAATAAGTATGGCTTGATTTGCTTGCATGTTACCATCAATAATATAAACGTGGTTAGATGAACAAAAGAGCGGCAAATATATAACAAAAATCACATCAAAACTCGACATTCTCGTCTTCGAGGAAATTGCGCAAACCTTGATTTAGACACTGTCAACTGTCAAGAAAAAAATTCCATAACGATTTCCCTTCTTTATACGACAATTATTCTATTATTATTGGTAGTCTTTCTTCAAGAAAGAACTGACGTGGAGTACAGTAAAATTGAAATAAACAGTTATCTAATCATCTGTTGTTTGGGCCCATTCTTTAATGAAGCTATTCCGCCCAACTTCCTCAGGCCCATTGCGCTGTCCTGCATGTCTTATATTATATGGTTTGGTTATATAGCAAATTTCGATTTAATTTTTATATTTATGCAGGTGTATTGTATCTATTTTTATAATTTATTTGAATCATTATTTTACCTATATTTCACTAGATTGGTTGGTTGACGCCGCCAAGAATGCTGTGGTTTACATACATACAGTCTTGGCCGAGAATAAAAATCAAGAAATAACAACAACAAAATAAGCCCTCCAACCAGCTATGGGATTAAATATTTATTTTATGGGTAATTCCCACTTGTACCCTCGATTTTACAAATTTTCCCGTTGGTACCCAAAGTTATTTTAGATTCCGCGCGGTACCCCTAACGTTTGTTGAAACTTAATCTTGTACCCTTGAGTTAACAAAAGCAGGGTTTTTTAGGGTTAAATCTGTCAGTGGTGCGGAAATGACCTTAATACCCCCAATTAGATAAATGAAAAAGAGATCAAAATAGAGGAGAGGAATAATTAAGGCAGCGTTGAAAGAAATTAAGCCCCCAATTATCCAATCATCATCGCCCATTCTTCATACAAATCAGGCCCTCAAAATCAGAATTAATCAGACGACGAGCGAAGTAGTTTCTCCAACACCGCACCGCAAACAAAAGGCTTAGGAATCCTCATACAACTGAGCGCTCTGCCGGGTGGAATCATCGCCAGGCCTCTGCATCTTTCCCCGGGACATCGAGATCGAATAGGGCAGTGGCATGGAGAATCATTTCTTTCCCCGGGACATCTCTTTACCTCAGAGAAAGAAAATGGCGAGAACAACAGCTAGGAGACTTTGTTTGAACTCTAAAGGGCCTATTGAGTTATCGAATGATATTAGTGAGGAGTCACTGGCAACTTATGTTGAGGAAGTAGAGGTTGATGAAGAACTCACGTGTGTGACAGATAGTTTTGAGCCAGATTCATGGCATAAGTGGTCAGACAGTATCAGCGATGAAGAGTTCTATTTTGATAAACTCTTCAGCAATGGAGAGTTATACAAAGAAGGGAACTTTGGGTCTGTAGAGCTGAAACCATGGATTCTTTTTATGGATAAAAAGCATTTCAAATCTGTGTTCAAAGAGTATTGCATTCAAGAGGGATTTTCTGTTGTAGTTAGGAAAGCAGACAAGGGGAGATATACATGTGAATGTGCTGCCGAGGGCTGCCCTTACAAGCTTCATGCTAGCGTGTTGGTTGATGGCCATACCTGGGCCATTAAGTCCATTCTAGATGAGCACAAGTGTAGCAGATTGATAGAGTTCAATCCTATGGCTGATTACAAATGGGCAGCTGAGAAGTTGTTGGAGGATATTAGGGCTAATCCTGATATTTCCATCAAGTCATTGAACTATCTTCTACTGGAGAGAGGTACCAATTACAACTGAAAAAGACATCAGCATATCGCATGAAAGACTATGCATTGACACTCATAAATGGAGGCTTTGACACCTCTTATTCGAAGCTTCCTGCATATTGCGAGGTTGTCAAGCAAACTAACCCTGGTTCTATAGCTCATTGTTGTTGGGCCGAGGGGCAGATGTCGACTGAATGTATAGAACGCCCTTTATTATTCAAGTATATCTTCATTTCGTTCAAGGCAGAATTTGAGGGTTTGATAAAAGGTTGTAGAGGTTTGATCGGGGTTGATGGTACGCATCTTAAGGGAAATTATGGTGGTGTGTTGTTGTCTGCAGTGGCCCTTGATGGAAATAACGAGTTATTTCCTATAGCGCATTGTATCGTTATTGCTGAAAATAAAGAGAATTGGTCTCGTTTTTTTACCATTTGAAGTAGACCTTACAAGAAAGCAATAGAATGGATTGGACGATAATATCTGATCGACAGAAGGTGCGTAAAGTGCTATGTTATTCTGTTTTGTTATTTCTACATTACAACTATTTTGTCATGTTTTCGTAGGGAGTTTTTTCCTGCTCTAGAAGAAAGATGGCCAGAAGTAAGACGAAGATATTGTGCTAGGCATCTTTGTGCCAACTTTAAGAAGTCATTCCCTGAGCCTCTTATGCATGCACTCTTTTGGAGAATAGTGAATGCATACTCTGAATTTTCGTTCAACAAAGACATGGAAAGAATGGGACAAAATGGATGTGTAGAGGCAAAAAAATGGTTTGATGAATTAGGAGACAAATCAAAGTGGACACGTCATGCATTTGAGCCTTCTTTGTGTCAAAGTGAGAACGTCAAACTTTGTTGAGTCGTTTAACAATTTGCTAGGGGCTGGCAGATGTAAATCTATCCTTACTCTACTCGAAGGTATTACCAAAAACTTTATCTGTTAGATTACTAATAATTGCTTCTTAATTTTCATAAGTTCTTTTGCTAGGCATTCGAAGGGTGACTATGGTGAGACAAGCGAAGAGACAACAGATTGCTGAAGAATGGAATGAGAATGAGTTATGTCCCAAGGTATCAAGGCAGCTAAAGATTATTAGTGTGGACTCTAGGTCTTGTAAAGTCCTCACAGCTGGCAACGGTGAATATGAAATTCAAGACGGTACGTCATACTTACCACTTTCATTAAACAACAAAAGTTGTACTTGTGGTAAGTGGCAGATAAGTGGGATACCTTGCGTGCATGCTATGAGGGCCATAAACCACTGAGATGCTCTTATATGCCTTATGTAAGTGAATGGTTCTCAGTTAAAAAGTATAAAGAGACTTATGGTTTGAACATTCATCCCATGCCATCTGATGAGAGATGGCCATCGTTCGACCTTCCCAATATAAACCCTCCTCAAATGAAGAGGAGCATTGGAAGACCTACCAGAAACAGAAGAAGAGAACCTGGCGAGCCAAAAAAGGGAAGAAGATCAACCACTGTGCAGTGTAAGAAATGCAAGACCTATGGTCATAATTCGAAGACTTGTAAGGGTGGTCCAACTGCACGAGAAGTGAGAGACCAAGGAGGAATTAGAACCACCTCAAAAAAAAGAAAGAGATGGGACGCACAACCTGGAACAGGTGGTTCTTCGCAGCCCACGCAGCTACATTAGTCCACTTCTTCTCAGCCCATGCAGCCACACCAGCCCACTTCTTCTCAGCCCATGCAGCCATCATTAGGGGTGGGATCGGGTCGGGTTTTTCGGGTTTCGGGTTTTTCGGGTCGGGTTACCCGATTTAATCGGGTAGTGATTTTGAAACCCGAACCCGACCCGATCAAATGCGGGTACCCGATGGTCGGGTACCCGAAACCCGATCGGGTACCCGCGGGTCGGGTTCGGGTTTGGTTTTTTTTTTTACAATTTTTAATTTTTTTTTAAATTTAGATTTTAAGTTAAGTTGAGAACACTAAAGTAAGTTAAACAACATCTATAATAAAATTATTTAAACACTGTCAACGATAAAATTAATGCAACACCATAAAATAATATAATGGCAATAACAAAATAAATTCAAACATTCTAGTAAAGGTATATCAATTCAACCATTCTAAATAAATAATGATAATGCCAACGATAATACTGATATAAAAATAATGTTTTGATTATGATGTTGAATATGATTCTTCTTTTGTTTTCTAGTTTCAGCTTATTTATTTTTTATATCTCAATTTAATACTTTAGCTACACTACATGCAACAATCTCTTTATTAAATATTAACCATAGATATGTGTTATATTTTAACAATTTTAATTTTAAAGAACATGGAGATATATAAGGAATTTATATTAAACGTCTTTATTATTGCTAGGTATTGCTAGCTGGATAGTTTTTATAAGACCATTAATCATCAACCTCCGAAAAAAAAGACCATTAATCATCATTATTAGTTATAAATTATTATGTGTACTATTGATTATATTGTCCCACACCGATGCCTTCACGTGAATAGACTGGTAAGAAATTCTATATAATGACATACAATACTAAGCTAGGTCCAACGCCATATTGATATCCCATGGCTTAGTTCAAATTATATTTGGGTCCAGTTATTTTTATATCCCTTCTATCAGTTGGGCCAAGCCCAACGGCTATATGGGTTTTTTTTTTTTTATTATTTTTGCAGTCGGGTACCCGATCCGGTAAATCGGGTAGCATATTGCTACCCGCTACCCGACCCGACATATAAGATCGGGTAACGGGTTTAAACCCGATACCCGACTTATAACCCGATTTGTCATCCGATCGGGTCGGTTCGGGTACCCGAAATCCGAATCCGAATGCCCACCCCTAGCCATCATCGTCAATTCCATAATCATACCTTCCATTAGCTTGATTATGTTTTTGTATAAATTATTATGTGTTTTGTTATGGAATTGTTTTGCTAGAACTATGTTTTCCTGAACATTTAAGCTATTTTGTCTTATATAAGCTTTGATTCTATAACAATTTCATTTGCTTATTTTCGTGACAACCAATTAAAGCAACCAAAATCAGAAATTGAAAAACATTTCTAATGCAACTAAATAGGCTACTTTGAACAATCACATTATTTTAATCAATTACAGCAACAGGTTACAACTAAACAACCAAATTACATTCTAACTTGAGATTGTTACTTGAACACAACAATTACAGCAACAATCAACATCACAAAAACTATTTTAGACACCCATTGCATACCATTGGCTACACCATCGACCAAAAATTTCACCTCTTCCATATTTTTCTTCAAATCTTCAATTGTCTCGTTCATTTGATACAACGAAGAATTCAATTCCCGCTCTTGAAATTTCTACTGCTCCATCACTACCATAGCTTATGATGTGCTCAAAAGTAAAGTATTACAATTGGGAATAGATCAAGATTCAAGCGACCAACCTCAAAGATCCCATGGAGTTGGTGGGTTGAGTAGTTGTAAAGAGAGGTAAGCCTGGCGTTATCGAGCGGACAGAGTCTCTGTAACGAGGAGGCAACCCTAGAGATAGATTCCACAGTTCAATTGTAAGGAGATTTGGAACCAAAACTATCATACTAATATAATAATAAAAATTCAATCTTGGGATTCTTGACTAAGCATTAAACAGATCGAATCAAATCAAAACCACAAGAAGAGAAAAGGAAAAGGAGAGCCCACGTACCGAAAAGTTGCCTCAGTTCTCCTCCATGGTTTCGATATTACAGACAAAGATGTAACCTCCAATCGTCTCATTCCTCGGCAAAGCCTCCTCTAGCGGCAGTGTCTTGAACTTCTTACTCTCCACCTTTGGCTCTTTATTATTACCACTTCCAGTATTCCCCTTGTTCTTCTTGATTCCATCTTACCCTCGTGCGATGAACACCAATGAACTGTGTTCATCGTCGTTCTTCTTCCCATTCACAATCACACCGTTCAAAAAGCTCTTACCTTTTTGATTACCACCGTAGCTGCTGTTAAGCTCGAAACTCTGATTACTAAGCCCCAAAGAATGGACGATGATGATTGGATAATTGGGGGCTTAATTTCTTTCAACGCTGCCCTAATTATTCCTCTCCTCTATTTTGATTTCTTTTTCATTTATCTAATGGGGGTATTAAGGTCATTTCAGCACCACTAACAGATTTAACCCCAAAAAACCCTGCTTTTACTCAAGGGTACGAGATTATGTTTCAACAAACGTTAGGGGTACCGCGCGGAATCTAAAATAACTTTGGGTCGGGAAAATTCGTAAACTCGAGGATACCAGTGGGAATTACCCTTATTTTATTGTGTGAATATCGATTATATTTAATGTATAATAGATGAGATAATATTACAGAAAAAAAAAAATCATGCAATAACTGAGAGTGGGCTTGGATCAACAGAAGCAAGATCCTTAATCTCATCGATCTCATCAAACGCCGCCATTAATTTCTCATCAAGAGTCAGCCACGCTTCAACTCCATCGCCTTCCTTCGTATCCATCAACCAAAGAACATTAATGAAAGGCCACTCAACCTCACTTCCGCCGTCGCACTTGCTTATCCACGCCGGCCGTCCCCACCCAAAATCAACGCCGTATAGCCCGAAATTGCACCAGCTAGATATAGCCAAGTAATCTGCTTTCTCGGGAAAATCGTTCCACGTTTCCTCTAGGTTCTTACAGTAGCCCACATAACCTTCTTCCCCCTCCATTCTTCCGACGAAATCGGCGTCGACCCTCGCTATGGCGCCCCTCACCTTGTCGAATAGGTGCCTCAGGCCGCCGACGGGCAGGTCGTTCTTTGGCGAAGACGACGCCGGTACTATCCAGACGAAGTTCCCAAACGAAGTATCGGAAAAGGATTGCTTCGATTTTCTCCTCATGTTAACACCATGACTGACAAGGGACAGCGACGGCGAACTGTCGTCGTTGCTATTACCATCGTTGTCGGCCTTGTTGGAAGCGATTATGAACCATTTCCAGACAAGGGCCGAGACAATCTCGACACGCGTCGGTCGTCGGTCGGACGGAGCTGCTGCTAATTCGTCTCTGAGGGTCGAAATGGCAGAAGAATCGAAGACGAACCGTTTCATTACGGTTTTCCCAAACTCGAAATACTGCCTCATGGCGGAGAAGAGATGGGATTCCCTCTTCATAAGCTCGTTGTGTGGGAAAAAGGTCTGAGCTTTATAGTCGGGATAATACTTCTCTTCGCCGGAGCTCAAGTTATTATTGCCGGCGGCGGCGGATGCGGCGGCCCACGCCTTCATGAAGCTGCCTATTGTGACGCCGTCGGAGACTTTATGAAAGAAGAGCGAACCCACCGAAATTCCACCGCAATCGAAGAAGTTGACCTGGACCTTAGCCACGTAGGATCCCGGCCCAGGTTCGGCCCATGTAAGAACGTGAGGTATGTGGGCCCTACATGTTAGAGGATTAGGATTTTCCAAGAACTTTGAGAGGCTCGTTTTGTGTTTGACCACTACGAATAAGATGCCTTCATCGTTGCAGTCAACGCTAAGGCTGTCCTTCAACCGCCCTGCTAGAGGGTAATAGTGGGTTAGGGTTGATGAGAGCGATTGCTTGAGGGAAGAAACTGTCTGAGAAATGTGTTCCTCGGTGTTGTAATAGTTGTTCGTTTTTTCGAGGTTTGGATAGTACAAGACGAGGGGGACGTAAATGGGGGGGACGATTTGGTCGAGCAAGGAAAGGCTGTGGATTTTCCTGGTGGGAGGCGTTGGTGAAGAGGGTTTGATGTTTTCTTCTGAGATTATTATTTCTTGGTCGAGCTTCATTTTCATGCAAGAGAATAATAACGGATGAACGAATGTGTTTTTTAGTTGGGATTGCTAGTTGTGATTTGTATTGAGAGTGCTTTGGCTTTGGGGGGTGGTTTATTTATAAGTGCTGCGTTGGAGTGGAGTGGAGAGCATTGATATGGGTGAATAATGATGTAAGAATTAAAGCATCGAAGAAAGGATTAAGATTAGATTAGATTAAAAGTATAGTTGGTTAGTGAGGAAGATTAAAGGTGTCTATCTATTCGAAAAGGGGATTATTATTGAATATTTGTTTGCATGGAGACTATTGTCGTCGGTAAACTGAAAATAGTCAATGTATGTATTGAGGTTGAAACGTAAGCTAGTTGAACAAATCCGCAATGTTTCAGTCTCAACTTACGCCAACGAACTGTAGTTGTTGATTCATTTATTACGTTTCCATATAAAAGGAGAAAATTACAAGGGGAAAGAATAAAAATAGTTATTACGTATGTGCACGACGTATATAAATTCCATGGACTGTTTTTACGTTTCAAGGATCGATCATGAATTTCTATACGTAAGAAGAATATTGATTTACTTTACTATTGCGTTTTGATTGACCACCACACCAACCCACTACTCACTCTTCAACTCCTTTTTCCACCCGACAAATTAATAAAATAAAAAATAATCTCTTAAAGGCCAACTCGCTAAAACCACTATAAAATGCATAAAATTATAAATATTAATAAATAATTCGAATACATGGAAATAAGACCAGCCCTACCTTTGCATGATGACAGACTAGCTTTCAATTCATTTGTACGCATGGGCTTATTAACACTACAGCAGTTCTCAATGATGTCTCAACAGTTGCATCTTTTGAAAATAAATGCATAACCACAATAACATTTGAAAAACGTGTAAAGATATTTTCATGTCATAATAAAGAATTGATATCATAACTAATAGTCTAACTTAAACGGTAGGTGGTATAACCACAAATACATTTGAAAAACGTGTAAAGATCTTTTCATGTCATAATAAAGAATCTAGATGGCTATTCACACCGCCTCTTTTCCTAGTTACCGCCCCTAAAGGGCTTGAAAATGACATTTTTGCCCTTATGATATTTAAATTAATTTAAAAAGAAAAAACTAACTAAATATATAATTCTGGTGCGAAATACTGAAAACTACATATACAAATAAATTCGAACGATCGATCGATACGGAAAAAAAAAATTTCGATTTAACATTTTAGTACAGACCGATTGATATTTTCGGCCCTGCAGTGCACGGGCCGAACGATATTTTCGGCCGGACTGTGCGCGGGCCGAACAGTATTTTCGGCCCGGACACTGCTTGGCCGAAATTTCAGTTCGGCCCGCACAGGCCGACCGAAATCCAATTTCGGCCCGCACAGGCCCGGCCGAAATCAGATTTCGGCCCGTACACTGCAGGGCCGAAATCAGATTTCGGCCCGTACACAGCACCCGAAGTTCATTTTCTGGTACAATTTTGGGGTCGATACACTCCGAATCAGGCCAAACATAAAACATAAAAGTTGTAGATAATCAAATTGGATTTCCACAGGAATTTGAATCAGGGTCATCCGATTTGTAAATCGGAAGTTATTGTCAAAATCGTACAGACTGCCAGTTTCGGTCGATTCCACTGGCAGATTGCACGATTTTGAGCATAACTTTTGATTCACAAATCGGACGACTCTGATTCAAGTTCCTATGAAAAGCCAACTTAATTATATATAACTTTTGTGTTTTAATGGCGGCCTGATTCGAAGTCTATTGACCTCCAAAATTCGCCCGATTCTAACTTAGGGTTGATGTCCGAGTGGAATCGGCCGAAACTGGCAGTCTACACGATTTTGACAATAACTTTCGATTTACAAATCGGATGACCCTGATTCAAATTCCTATGGAAACCCAATTTGATTATCTACAACTTTTATGTTTTATGTTTGGCCTGATTCGGAGTGTATCGACCCCAAAATTGTACCCGAAAATGAACTTCGGGTGCTGTGTCAGGGCCGAAATCTGATTTCGGCCCTGCAGTGTACTGGCCGAAATCTGATTTCGGCCGGGCCTGTGCGGGCGAAAATCGGATTTCGGTCGGGCCTGTGCGGGCCGAAATCAGATTTTGGCCGGGCCTGTGCGGGCCGAACTGAATTTCGGCCAAGCAGTGTCCGGGCCGAAAAGACTGTTCGGCCCGCACACAGTCCGGCCGAAAATATCGTTCGGCCGGTGCACTGAAGGGCCGAAAATATCGATCGGTCTGTACTAAAATGTTAAATCGAAATTTTTTTTCCGTATCGATCGATCGTTCGAATTTATTTGTATATGTAGTTTTCAGTATTTCGCACCAGAATTATATATTTAGTTAGTTTTTTCTTTTTAAATTAATTTAAATATCATAAGGGCAAAAATGTCATTTTCAAGACCTTTAGGGGGCGGTAACTAGGAAAAAGGGGGCGGTGAATAGCAATCCCCCAAAGAATTGATATCATAACTAATAGTCTAACTTAAATGGTAGGTGGTATACAGTGAGAGCGTCTGCGAATGAAAAATATGAATCGATTGCCTTTCTGCACTAATTAGTGGCTTAAAGGGTCCTCCACTACGAATAAATCCTATCCCTAGACAAGTTTAGAATCACTTTTATTAGTGCTAAAGAACCTAACTTATGGTTGTTTTTCCCTATAATGATTATTTTAGGTTGAATTATTACACAAACTTGGAAATCTAAGTCACTCCAAAGAGATTAAACGTGAGATTATTTAATAAAGTATACCTATACCACCAACCCACTGTTTCCATGCTCAAAGTAATAATCCATGAAAACATATTTAAATCATTACCGTAAAGCCATTTCCATGTAAGGGAAGACATTATTTTAATTACTCTTGCCGATTACTAAATTGGACTGTGGGCCTCATAATGGGCTATGAGCCCAATTATCAACACTTTTGGCCCATTAATTCATATATCCAACGAAGCAACGCATCGTCAACATAGTCTTGATATTTCCGGGGGTGTTTGTTTCAGGTGATCCAACATTACGGTGATACGCACATCACGGTGATGTGGGTATCACCGGAATGTGAATCAAGGTGATATGCCATCAATGTGTTTGTTTTAAGGTGATATTTCATTTTGCAGATCAACGTGATATTGAAGTATTCTGTTTGTTTAATCACTATTGTGTGTAGGGTACCCTATACATATGACTTAAATAATGTGTTAAATTTTTTTAAGGTGATATTTTATGTGATAATCATTAATATATTAAAATATACATTTAATTTATAAGCATTATTTATATTTATACTTTTTTTAAATATAAGTTTTAATATTTTTGAATAACTGAAAGATTTAATTATGTTAATCAGGTAATTATATTTACAATGGCATATAAAGTAATAATGTTAAAATATGAGGGGTATTCTTGTCCATTAAAAAGTTAGATAGATCACCTCATCACCGTGATGTTGGATCACTTAGGTTTGTTGGGGTGATCTGAAATATGAAATATCACCCCATTTTCATCACCTAGGTGATCCATCATTCCGGTGATGACTCATCACCTAGACTAAACAAACACAATGATAAGTGGTAAACGAGAGGATCACAGTGATGTTTTGGAAGATCACCCCAAAACAAACACCCAATAGTAATCTGATCTATAATCCCTGCAATCCAGCGCAGCCCCAACGCCTTGAGCAAGAATCTTTATTTATTGAATATCTATCCCCAAATTCACAAATTTTATTATTATTTTCCAACGCTAAATCATATTTCTTTCCAACAGCAATGCATCAAAACCACTTTGTCATTATATTAAAGAAAGAGTCCACAGGTAAAACCTCCGAAGCTCGCCACCCCTTTTGAGCTGCCTGCAATTCTAAAGAGGCGATGATATGTTTGAGTAGTAGTTTGATTGAGACATTGTGTCCGAGTGACCACTTTTCCTAAAAGGTTAATCTTCTAGGGAGTGCATCACTTCTTAATTTTATATAATTTATTTTCAACACGCCCATCACATTTAGGCTGATTTCTCTATTATCTAGCCTTAGACGTGTAACTCTCATAAATGGGTGGTCGTGAGGATTCGTACCCATGTTGAGGGACCACTCTTTGGAGAGAATAACACAAATAGTATTATTTTTAATAGTGCTGTTACAAAACTGGATAACTTTCTCACCCTATTACACAACTAATCAACTTTTTCAATTTAATTATTAGGATTTTCAGTTTTCACCACAAATCTTTTTAATATTACTTTTTTTTAACACAAATTCTCAACATAATTATCAATAATTATATTTCTAACCAAAATCTTTCTTAACACTTCCATAAACTATAAAAATCTCATACTTCCATCATAGTATCTCAATACTAAGATTTAATATCGAATATATTAATAAGAAAATAAGATCCAAATAACATAAGTCAAAATCAGTAAGAAATATAATCCATTTTATATCGTAAATACTAGATATATGCAAAGAACGGAGATAGACCGCCTGAAAAAAGAACGACACTTATGGCTTGAAAACGTCCACTTTTTATATAGTTATTGGGATAGAAAAGCTACAAAACATTCTGTTCGTCCATACAACACAGTTACTATGACCGCGACTGTTATTACTCCAGTTAAGCAAGGTCGTCGTCCTCGAGTTCACCATGCCAATCTCAAAGACTGTTTCTGTACGTGTGACCATTGGTTAGTTTGTAAGATTCCATGTTCACACGCAGATCTGCAAAAGCTTAGGTGCAGAGTTAATTATCACGCCCTTAAGTTCACTGATCCCATCCGTGAAATGGGTTCAAGATTGGTGCAAAGAATGAGAATGAAAAGCAAGCATTAAATTGCCCTTCACCTAAGGTGGCTACTTTTGTTCCTTCACTTGTGCCATCAAGTTTTTCTGTTCTCTCTCTTCCTTCAATATTAATGGCCGGCACAAGTTGTGAGCGGCAGTTTTGATTCTTTTGCAGCTACATTGTACAAAATATCTTATCTCTTTATTGTTTTCTCAGCTGATGTTCAGCTGTGCCCTTATACATGCTTTGACTAGCTTAAATTTCAACCGTTTCTGTTTTGGCAATTTTTGTGTCTCTGTAACCACTCTTTAGGCAATCTCCATGTTCGATCTTGTTAGACCAATTATCTGCACATGCCTTTGTGTTTATTGATTATAGGTGCGAACCTGATACGCTCGCATTCTCTGGATGTTACTACGGTGGTGGAGATAAAGAAAGGAGGGATCTTGGCCAAATACGCCGGAGGTGGAAAACATTACACGTAATTGGCTTATCTGTGATTTTTATAACAGACGAATAACATTTTCATTAGACATTTATGTGAGTCAGATGATGATCCATGGTGTAGGTTAGCAATCCAGATAGGGAAAGACGACAGGGAAGATGTACCCTTACACCCGAAGAAGATGGACTTTTGTTGAGAGCACTCGGTTATGACAGGGAAACCCACATTTACGTAGCATCTGGGGAAGTGTATGGGGGCGAAGAAACACTAGCACCACTCAAAGCCCTTTTCCCCAATTTCTATTCAAAAGACACAATCGCAAGCTCAAAGGAGTTGGGAACCCTTTTCTTCGTTTTCTGCCCGAATGGCTGCTTTGGATTTCATAGTTTGCGACGAAAGCGACGTTTTTGTAACGAACAACAACGGCAACATGGCAAAAATTTTTTCTGGGAGAAGGTATGTTTTGCAGCTCATTTCTTGGATCTGTTCTCTGAGCAACTGACCGATAATGAATGACCTATATACTGAAAAACTGTTGTAGGAGATACTTCGGACATAAACCTATACTATTCGTCCAAATGCTAAGAAACTGTACAGACTATTTCTCAATCGTAATAACATGACTTGGGAAGAATTCTCTTCGAAAGTTGGTACCTTTCAGAGAGGTTTCATGGGAGAGCCCAAAGAGGTACGGCCAGGCAGAGGAGCTTTCCATGAGAACCCTTCTACATGCATCTGCGAAGAAGATTCATCAGAGGCAAGAGAGAAGTCATCATCTGCTAAAGAAGATTATGACGTAGTAGCTGCTGAAGATTAGAATTCGAACGATGACGACATGGAATTGTTTTCAGACCGTGAATATGAAGATGAATCGATGAGTCAGCAGACGAACGGCGAATCAAGCTTTGAAGATTCTGGACTGTCGTCGTCGGATGAACCCGAGTTGGAGGAGATGCTCTCTGATTAACTAGCTTCTTTTTTCTCTCTCTTTTCGCTGCTAACATGGCAATTTGAGGAGCAACATATATATAGTTTCGGGATTCTAGGAACGTCGTTGTAATATCCGACTTTGCATCGCTTATGTGATGTTGATGGGAGGAGATATAGAAGGCATCCTTGTTAAAAATATCCCTTTTTTTTTGGTATAATGTCCCTTATATATATAAAGTGGAAAAGTTTTACAAATGAGCAGGAGATGAACTCCGCAACCAACCAGTAACAAGCTACTGGCACAATCACAAGATCTCACTACATGAATCAAAACTAACGCCTACCAAGCTACACGCCATATTCTGCGAATGGCCGCGCGATGCAGGTCATACTTCGTGGACGTACCACTAATACGCATGATAACCAAGGCAAGCACACACCCCACGAGCCTGTGAGGCGGCGTGATGATCCCCTCCTTCCAACGCCTGTTCCTTGCCTGCCAGATGTGGTAAACCAGAGATGCAAGAACATCTCGATAAGATGTGGTACTTCCGTTTTGTCAATTCTTTGGGAAACAATGCTTACTTGAAATTGACTTTGCGAGGAAGTCTTAATAATTTAGCGAGGTACAATATTGCTTCATTCCCTCATGGGCCTAAGATGTAGCCCAATCTGTTGTTGGATATACTCCGTGAAGAGCATCTTTCTGTAATTATGTTTCCCAGTTAAGAGCATCTTTCTGTATGAGCATCTGAGATGAGAATGCCTGTTTCAACAGATGATCTGATTGATAAGTGAATTGCTGCTAAACCTCATCACAATTGCGCCAACAAACGATGCAAGGCGGATCGAACGGCATTGGATACGGCCTCAAATATCAGGTAAATATTTTTTCATTTTTCATAAAAATCGTGAGCCCTAGTTCAATTGCTCGACTTTGATTTGCCATCAGGCGAGGTGCATTTCCGGTGTCAAAGCAGATACAGATCACACGAGCTTCCTCATTGGCACGCTCAGCCTGAAAGAGGAAAATGAGGTCTTTTTTCTTTTCTCTTTTATCTTTTCCTAGCTCGGATCCTTAGATTACGACTATATTTTGAACTATTGCAATTGTATTTTCTGTTTTTTTTTTTTCATGAGAGAAAGAGATGTTCATGTGACTTGAATGTTCAGGTGCATTTGGTAAGGCTTTCTTCAGGCGGTACAGAATTGATATGTGAGGGTCTGTTTTCGCATCCTAATGAGATTTGGGATCTGGGATCATGCCCGTTTGATCAGAGGATTTTCTCAACCGTTTATTCTTCTGGTAAAGTTGATTATATTCTCTTCAGCATTATATGAATTTAGTCGCTAGTTTCGTGATTAGGCTGCGATGCAGCTAACTAGACCTCCATGATTCGATACATGTATATGGAATACATATCAAGTTGGTTGCTTGAGGTTATCTTAATATTATGTTTTGATTCTTCATTGTTATCTAATGTAACCTATTTTCCTTGTTTGATATGCTGTTTTATAGGGGAAACATATGAGGCTGCTGTTTGGCAAATCCCTGAATTATATGGGCAGTTGAGCTCACCACAACTGGAAAAGATTGCTTCTTTGGATGCACATAGTGGCAAGATTAGATGGTATAGTTGAGAAGATTAATATTTTGATTCACATATATGTTATGTGTGTAGCACTCTTCCGCAATTTGGGTTTCCATGTGATTTCCGTTAGGAAAATACCCTGCTCAAAATAGCTGGTTATCATAAACCTACTGCTAATCGAACATTATTTGTCGATTAATCGGGCTCGCTGTACAATAATGAACTTACTTACAAAAATACATGAACTTAAATACTGAACTGATTCACTTGCCCTTTCTAGCGCACTTTGGTGGCCTACTGGAAAGCATGACAAGCTGGTGAGTATCGATGAGCAGAATCTCATCCTTTGGGGGTTAGATATTCCAAAGAAGGTTGCTCAGGTATGTTTATATTTTGAAGTTGTTTCAAGTTAGCATCCTAAGTCTTTCCTGATTAGTAGTTTAAGTTTGCCTTGATTGAGGTCTCATAACCTGCTTTCATGGCCTGATACTATTTTGGAAATCTAGGTACAATCTCAAGAATCAGCTGGCATGCTCAACAATTTAACTGGTGGAGCATGGGATCCTCATGACTTCAATAGTCTTTCTTTGACAAGTGATTCTTCTGTTCAAATTTGGGATTTGCGAACAATTAAGTATGTTGACTTCTGTTCACATTATAAGGTCTAGTAATTATTGCTATTTATTATTTTAGAAACGGTTCAATCCACTTGCTTAATTTGGGAATGTTTCATTTGGCTCTCAGGAAAGCCAGTTCTATTGAGCGTTCCCATGTCCGCAATGTTGATTATGACATGAAACAGAGGTATATGCTTGTAAGTATTCTACAAACTTGTGTGAACCATTGTCTTCTCGTATTTTCAATGTTAAACATATTCCGACTTTTTGTTCTTCGTCAGTTACATGCATGCGAGTTTTGTTTATATATATGTCAGGTAACTGCAGAAGATGAGTCTGGCATAAATATATGGGATCGATCTTCCCGGGCACTCGCACTGGCAAGTTTTGGAATAAAATTTTAGTGATTGGGAAAGGAACAAAAGAATCTTTAAACATTGGCCGCTACTTCACTTCCATTTATACGCGTATAATATCTTCCACAGGACATGGACCGTGAAATGTAATCCTGAGTACGAAGGCTTGATATTGGTACTCACTCGCTAATATATTTCTGTGTCAACATTGATATGCTAAGCATTGTCCTCTCTCCACTCCACCTGTGTCAATAATTTTGCAATTCGTTTTCAATGGTGATGCTTATAGAGTGCTGGAACTGACTCAACTGTCAATTTGTGGTTCGCCTCTCCTTTGACCAACGATGATTCTGCATCTGACAGGTCTTGACTTCGATTTTAATTCATTTCTGCAATTTTTTTGTTGGGAGTTGGTTATAAGTTATAATAATGTCAATTTCCTGATAGGTTGTCGGAGTTACCTTCTCGTAGGATAGAACCATTGCTCCACACATACAGTGACTATGAAGATAGTGTTTATGGTAATTGACAAAGCTACAAAAACTCTCTGTGAGGTGTTTGTCTTTGAACTCGAATCAACCTAAACTTTGCGCTTTTGTTCAGGGCTTGCTTGGAGTTCTCATGAACCTTGGATCTTTGCCTCATTGTCATATGACGGGCGGGTAAGTTTTACTTGCCCTACTGTCAATGCATGGAAAAGTTGAACTCCATTATGCCTAACAAACTACCCCTGTTTAAAATTGAATATTACTTGGTCTTGTGACGACGAAAACAGAAGTTGATTTGAGATATTTGGACTCATTCTTATCATCATTCCTCGGGAATTACATGTTAATTCAATTTCCAGGTTGTAGTGGAGTCAATCAAACCTCATCTTCCCAAGTATTGAAAGTCAGGAACGGTGCTATCTACCATGCAAATTATTGGAACATAACTTTTGGTAATTCCTTGTCTGAATTTGAAGTCATGCATGTGTTCCGTATCCTTTGATCCGAGAAATTTGAAATAAAGTGCTGTTGAGACAAGCCAAATTGTAATGTTTTTCCATGATTGAAGAAACTAGCTTTCTAGTTTTGGAATTCATCGGTGGTTTGTGAATTGACCCCTAGTTTGGGCAAAAATAGTTGTATTGTACTCGCTCTATAACAGACTAAAGATTTTAACCTTTCAAAGTATCTTACAATTGGTGGCTTTTTTCTATCACAAGCTATCCTCAACTGAAAGCAAAGTCGCATCGTTATCTTTATGCATACATAAAGCAAGCTCTTTTTCCCCCAAGATCCTATTTTTTCGGTAAGAAACCAAGTTTTAGTATTTAATGGTTCCAAGATCAAACCTTTAAACCCAACCCAAAATGGAAAACCCGACAAGAATCACAACCCACTTCAAAAACGGATATCCAATCTCCCCTGGAAATTCTCAGTCCTCATAATTCTCTCGATCGCACTCCTCACTTACATTTCCTCAACACCCACGATCACCTCAGTTTCCATTTTTGTCCCCCTCAAAAAGTCCATAATCCAAGATACCGTGGGCCGCAACTCCTATCCGACCCGACCCGCAAACAGACCTCTGAATGGTTCGAGAATAGCAGTGTGCTTGGTTGGTGGGGCGAGAAGATTTGAACTCACTGGGCCATCCATTGTGAAGAGGATACTAAAGGTATATGAAAACTCGGATCTTTTCTTGCACAGTCCCTTGGATTCAAACTCTTACAAGTTCGTCTTGCTAAATGAAGCTCCGAGGATAGTCGGGATTAAGATTTTCAAGCCTAAAAGGATCGACGAGACCGAATCTCAAGTTCGAGTTTTGACCGCAAATGGCTCGCCCAATGGTATACAGGTATTCATATTCTTCCCTTTCTTCAATGAGCTCCATGCATGTTTATGATAGATCCAATTTTACGTGAATGTTAATGTCATTTCTTTCCCTTTTTTTTTTTTTTCTATCCGCCGGTGTTCGTAGTCAAATCTTTTAATTCAAGTTCATCTGTCCATCGTTTTACGACCTAATTCGAATAATTTAGTGGTGTTGGTGAGTTTGTCCGCTGGGTTGGTACGTAATGGCAGTTGACCTTCACAAGATATACATCCTTTTTGTGTTGTAGGGTTTGCTTCAATATTTCAACCTCGTAGAAGGCTGTCTAACAATGATCAACTCTTACCAAACAAAGCACAACTTCACCTACGATTGGGTCATCCGAACACGGGTCGACGGGTACTGGTCCGACCCTTTAGACCCCGAAATTTTCGCCCGGGGCAGATACATAGTACCCCATGGATCTTCTTACGGCGGCCTAAATGACCGTTTTGGCCTCGGAGACTACGAAACCTCGGCCATCGCACTATCAAGACTCTCCTTAATCTCCGAACTAGACAAGGCTGGACTAACCCAACTCAACTCAGAATCGGCTTTTAAGGCCCAACTAACGACCCAAAACGTCGAATACGCAGCTAAAAGGTTACCCTTTTGCATAGTGACCGATCGCAAGTACGAGTTTCCCCCGACCCGTTTCGGCGTGCCCGTGGCTGCTCTGTCGAGCCGTGGGCCGCTCAGCGGTGCAAAGTGCAGGCCTTGTGGGCCTAAGTGTATTGGGCCTTGTGTTGGGCCCATAATGAATGAGCTTCAAAATGATTGGAGCTCGACTGATTGGGCTAACGGGACGCTTGTGCTCTGCGATGCTCGCGGCGAGTGGGAACATGGGTGGGAAAAGCTGTTCGATGACGTGGCGGGCGATGACATGGCACGTTTTAGGAAGAAAATCAATGGTTTGAGCGCGGGCGAGTGCGTTGATGGGCTTGAGAAGTTGAAGAAGAGAACCATCCATTGCTGGGATGGGCCCACACCTTCTGAGATATGTAAGAAGGGCGGTTTGAGTTGACTGAAAATAATGTAGCATCATATATTCGTATCACATGTACTGTAAAAAAACATATACAAGATCCTCCGAAATTAGTTAGGCTATGTAGAGCTCAGCTTGGCCATCGATGAAAAGGCTCATGAACTCTTCGCCATCAACAGTTTCCTTTTCGATCAGCAACTGAGCAAGCTTGTGCAGAATATCAATGTGTGTTGTGATGATCTGCTTTGCTCTTTTGTAAGCAGTGTCGACGAGCTCTCTAACTTCAGCGTCCACCACGTCAGCTGTTGCCATGGAGTAATCCTTCTGAGTTGACATCTGCGTGCAAAAACAAAAATTCAATCTTTTTGCAAAAGGGATAAACAAAACCTGCAATTTTTTTGCTTTCTTTGCTTAAAATTTTTTGGTGACCTGTTGGCCAAGGAAGGGATTGCCACCACCTCCACCGATGGCTATTTGGCCAATCTTTTTGCTGAAACCGAACCTTTCGACCATCTGCCTTGCGACCCTCGAAACTTGCATGAAGTCATTCGATGCCCCCGTCGTTACATTGTCCAGTCCATAGATGACTTCTTCGGCAACCCTAATAATACGTTTTTTTTTTTTTGGCAGGATTAGACTGAATTCTCTCTCTTGTAATGAATAGTATGAGGTAGTAGTAAGTACTAAAGAGCTAGGAAGAAGCATCTATCTATGGAACAGAAAACGAACCTTCCACCCAAGGCAACAGCCATTTGGTTTTCAAGGTAGCTTCGGCTGTATAGCCCAGACTCAAGCCTTTCTTCGCTCGGAGCAAAGAACGTGAGCCCACCCGCTTGTCCACGAGGGATGATCGAGATTTTAGCAACTGGGTCGTATTCGGGCATTAGGGCTCCAACCAAAGCATGCCCAGCCTCTGCAAAAAGTGTAATACTTTAGAAGAAAGGCAACTCAAGGTAGGGAGGATATCTTGCTTTTTGTTATTAGTACCATGATAAGCCACTAGCTTCTTCTTCTCATCAGAGACAACGGCGTTTTTCTTCTCTGGCCCAGCGATTATCCTCTCCAAGGCATCAGATATCTCGTCTTTGCTTATTTCTTTTAGGTCCCGTCGAGCAGCGAGGATTGCTGCTTCGTTCATTAGGTTTTGCAGGTCAGCGCCCGTGAAGCCAGGCGTCCTCCGAGCAATCTTTTCGAAATCAACGTCCTTTGCAAGTGCTTTTCCCCTCGAATGCACCTGTAATAGAGACCATCATCATTAGCAGCAGGTCAAAAATGGTATCAATTCTTTCCAATCAAGGCAAAAAGATCATCAAAAGCTCAGATACCTGAAGAATCTTGATTCGACCAGCAACATCAGGCCTATCAACGGTGACCTGCCTATCGAATCTGCCCGGCCTGAGCAAAGCTGAGTCGAGAACGTCTGGCCTGTTAGTAGCAGCCAAAACAATAACGCCCGAATTCCCAGAAAATCCATCCATTTCAGTCAATAGCTGATTGATAGTCTGCTCTCTCTCGTCATTTCCACCGCCAAGACCTGCTCCTCTCTGCCTCCCCACTGCATCAATCTCATCGATAAACACAATGCAAGGAGCTTTAGACTTTGCCTTTTCGAACAAATCCCTAACTCTCGACGCCCCGACACCAACAAACAGCTCGACGAACTCAGAAGCTGCGCAAGAGAAGAAGGGCACGCCAGCTTCGCCAGCCACGGCTCGGGCCAGTAGGGTCTTTCCCGTGCCAGGCGGGCCCACCAAGAGACAACCTTTGGGGATCTTAGCGCCTAGTGCGGTGTACTTGTCAGGGTTTTTGAGGAAATCAACCACTTCTTGCAGCTCTAATTTGGCCTGATCGGCACCAGCCACGTCAGCGAACGTGACCCCTGTTTCCGGCACCTCCTGAAACTTTGACTTTGACCGTCCAAAGTCCATCGGACCACCGAGCCCGCCGGGTCCGCCGGGCCCACCCTGGGCTCGCCTGAATAAGAAGAAAAGACCAGCAAATGCTAGGACAGGGAACAACAGATTACCGATGAAATTGAAGAGCCCATTCCCAGACTCGCCCTCGGAGACGGTTATATCGACGCCGTTCATGGCTAAGATATCGATCAGATCGGGGTCGTTGGGGACTACGACATTTGCCCTACGGCCGTCGACGGCTGTGAGCTGAAGGACGCCGCCGTCTTTGCTAAACCTAACTCTTTCGACCTTGCCCTTCTTGACCGCATTCAGAAACTCGCTGTATCTCCACTGAGAACCCTCGGGGAGGTCGGAATTGGACTGCGCCTGAGGCTTCGGAGCATTCAACGTTAGATTTTGGGCAAAGGGTGAAGATTGTCCTTGTTTCTGGGCCTCGACTTCAATCACTTGTGGCTGCGGCGGCGGTATCGGCGCATTATCCAAAGCCAAAGCTTGTGGAGCGATTGAAGAGAACAGCAAAGCGGCTACAGCAGCATGGTTCTTTATGTTCTTCGACTTCTTTGAGCTGTTGTCGAGTAACGATTTTGGGACGACGAGTTTCCTCGGAATCGTCTTCGGTGTCGGCGCCGAAATGAAGAGCTGGACGCCCGAGAAGTTGGATGAGAGCAGTGGGTTTGCTAAAGGTGAAGCCATGAAATGAAATCTTGATATATCTCTTCTTCGATTTGAACTGAAGATATACTTCTTGGCTATGTATATTATTATGCTGAGAAGAGAATTGGAGAAATTATTTCAAACTTCGCTTGCGAGACAATGTAAACCATTTATTGTGGTGCTGCTTTGATGGTTTACGTGGGCAGAGCATTATCCAGATCTAAAAAAAATAAAGAAAAAATTGGATTTTTATGCTTTTAAGTTCAATTTTGACAAATTAGTGAGGACACGACACAGCTATTCGAGGTTTTGGTAAGAAAACTCTGCATGTTCTAGAAATGTTCTGATATTTTCTTCATCAGATTGTGATATTATGAAGCTTCTTCTGTCTTAAACTATTACACAATCTCAGTTCCATTATGGTAACACATTAACCTTGAAAAAAGGAAAGAAAAAGGGCTCCATGTATTTGCTATAAAGAAACTCAATCACTACTCAGGCTTGCGGCCATAGCTCTTGCTCCACAGCACCTGCCCATCAATGGCGGTGAGCTTCTCATCATCAAGACGTTTCCTCGTTTTAATCGACTTAACCGTTCCCCAATACCCTTTGCTCGTTTTCTCAAGAGAAGCCACAACCACCCTCGCCCTCCTATACCATCCCGCCTTGCCATAGGCATGGTACCCAAATCCACCAGCGTAGCACAGATTTATACCCATCAATTCGCCGCAGAAATCGTTCAAGTGATCGTGGCCCACGAAAACTGCCTTCACATCTCCCGCAGCAGCCATGGTCGTGAAGAAGCCCGAGTTCACAGAGGCTGAGCTTATGCCTTCTTGTTTCACACCTGTGAAGTTCGAAGAATCGAAGCTTGCATACTCGGGCAGTGGAATGTGGAAATATGCTAGCCCAGGTGCTTGACCCTTTTGCGGGTTGGGCTTGTTCGTGTAAATTTTCTATAATCGTCGCCAAAAAAACAGGCGTATCAATTCAACTAAGCTGCCGACTTTTAGAGGGTATTGACGGAATCATTGTAAGGTTAGTTCTTTAGTTACCTGAAGCTTGTGAGATGTGTGCTGGAACCAAAGCTGTTGCGAGGGCTTAATCCAATTGTAGCCTGGGATGGCCGATACAGTCGAGTAATCACCGCTGTCAAGAAAATAAAGATTGAGAATCGATTTGTTGGCTAGTTCTGAGCCTTCTGTGCCGTGGACTTCTAAGTTGTAATTTCCATATCCGTCGATGGAGTCGACGCCTTTGGGATTCAACTGGGACAAGGTGTTCTTCAAGCCGACGATGTGGCTCATTACGCCTTCGCGGGACAGTGTTGATTCTTGGTCGTGGTTCCCTAGAACTGCAGCCCACGGTATGTTTGATGAAATTGCTGGCGAAAATGCAGCGTTCATGGATGATGCTGCGTCAGTTGAATCGAATCCGAATATGTTATCCCCTGCAATTAATCGATAACGAGGAAAGCAATTTTAAAGCCAATCAATACGCACTTTCAAGGTTGACGCATACTGGGATTGGTCTAAGAAACCAGATAACAAACACTTGGCGTGCATCTAACTGGTTCAGTTCTACCGAACGAACTTATTAGCGGAAAATTGGCAGAATCCTACTTCGTAGTACCAAAATTGGCAACTCGCTAATCAATTTTCCAAACCTGTAAAGACGATGAAGTGAGGCTTCTCCTCGCGAATAAGACGTTCGACGAAAGCCGTGGTGTTGAGATCGGAGCAGTGAGGCATCTGCCGAGGATAGACGTCTTCACAAGGCGTCTTCTTGCCATCGGCAAAGTGCATATCGGCGACCTGTAGGATTTTGAACTCCCCAGTTTCGCCGTCGAACCTCAGCTGGGCTTCTGCCACGTGGCAGCATAGAACAGCCGCCAAAATAACAACCGAGACGCTGCTCATCTTCTTCCCAGTACGGCACCTATGATCGTCTTGAGAGATGTGCATAAATCAAGAATCTATGAAAGGAACAAAACGCCGAAGATTAGATAGAGTTGGTGACAGATATATGCCATGACTGTCACGCTGCTGCTTGTTGACATGATTCTTGTCTTCGTCCTATGCCATTTGCAAGACTTTTTTGTCGCTTTATTTCCATTTTTACTCCTCGTCTGTCGTATGTTCCCATCAATGCTCGTATTTTTACTTTTTTTTTTATTTTATAATTTAAATCGGACAACCAAGATTTAAACACCAGCCCACTCGTGAGTTCATTTATTTATTCTTTCTTGGCTGTCTGTAAATTTCGAACTCCTCTCAGCCTACCACAATCAAAGACCTACCACAATCAAAGACTCACATGTCTGTAAATCTTTTTTAATACTGTATAGATTCCTGATGTTTCAATATGATTGCGCATAATGCATCCCAAGACTATCATCATCAAGTTTTAAAATAATCCTCTGTTCAAGATCCATGGGACATGGCACTCGTGCACCATTAATATAACAAGATGAATGAGACGATGTAGCTGCAATATATTCTCTCTGTTTCTTCATCAGTATATACATATACACATCATCGTAATGAGCTCTGTTTCATCCATCAAGCAGTAGACATCTTCTTCTCAAGACATACCCTTCTTCTGAAGTCTTGAGAACAAGAAAAAAAAAATGGCTAACTTTCATCACTCAAGATCCAACAGTTTCCCAACTCAATCTCATCCGACGGTGAGCAGCGTTGAAGACCATCTAAGAAGGATTAGATCGTCTGAAGCCACGTCAGCATCGGCCGATTCTTTATGTTCGAATCTGTCTAGTAAAGCAAGCCCTGTCTCAAGAACATGGTCAGAGTGAGATCAATCATCTGCTCGGTGGTTGTCTTGTTTTAATTGATCTCTGTGGATTCGCAAGGGATGTCCTCTTCTTGAAAAAGGGATCCTTGCAAGAATTTCAATCTTCCATCAGAAGAAGCAGGTGTGAATCTGCTTCGAGGAATGAGATTAATGCTTTTTTGGCGTCGGAGAAAAGGATCAGCGAGAAGATCCGTAAGTTTACCAAGAATCTCACCAAGAGCTTCCATAGGAGTTCTATTTCAGACAATGATCTTCAGCGCATAGCTAGTTTGTTGAGAGAAGCAGACACACTCAATGGATCGGCCCTCAACCTAGTACTGATGTTTATTTCTGGGGAGAAGAAAAGATCGAAGAACAAAAGCTTCTCATTGTTTTCCAAGTTTGCCAAGGCCAAGCATGAGCAGAATTTTTCGTTGAAGCAACTTGAAGAATTGGAAATGAGTATTCACGAACTCGACGAGCGATTGGAAGCATTGTTCAGATGTTTAGTCAAGACAAGGGTTTCCCTTCTCAACATTCTTACAAAACTGAACTGAAACTTAGATTATGTACAACTGTAAAGATCATTAAATGATATCAGAAAGTTTATGCAGATGTTATTATGGCCATGCAATAATCTGTTGTCTTATGCTTATAAGTTAACAGCTTTGAATCAAGAACATAATTTAATCAATCAGTTCGAATTTGTGGGCTACAAACCATGAGCATCCATCCCATGGAAGAACGTGATGCTCTTTCATCATTGAAGCAATTGGACTAACTGGGTAATTAGCTAGCATTAAAGAACTCAAAAAGATGGACTTTTTTGAAGCTTTATTAGAAATTTAGCTGAAGCTAGAGTTTCTCATCTTCATGCCCTAAGCCACACGAAGATGGACAATAAGCATTCGTTCAAGACTTCAAATTCTCAAAGAGCCGACGAAGTACTTTATTTGATCTGCAAGTTTTATTCTCTAAGTAGTGTAAGTACACGAGAGAATTACGTAACTAGTGTTATTTTTAATTGTGCTATTACAAAACTAGATAACTTTTCTCATCCTATTACATAACTAATCTACTTTTACAATTTAATTATTATTATTGTTAGTTTTCACCACAAATCTTTTTAATATTACTACTTTTCACTATAATTATTTCAAATTCTCAACATAGTTATCAATAATTATATTTTTAACCAAAATCTTTTTTAACACTTCCATAAACTATAAAATCTCATATTTCAATCTTAGTAATTAAATACTACTGATTTAATATTGAAGATATTAATAAGAAAATTCAAAAGTTCTCTTTTGAAGAGCATGGCATGGTCAGCTGCAAATGCAGAAGATGTAGACAAGTTTGACAGCATCATGGAGAACATTCGAAAAATAAATGCAGGGGCATATCAGTGGTTGAGAAAGATAGATCCAGAACGATGGACATTTGCTCATGATGGCGGTGCTAGGTATATCTTTTCTTTCTTTTAATCAATATTGATATATTTACTAACACTAATACTGTAGGTATGGGTCAGCAACATCTAATTGGTCAGAGATCATGAATAGTGTACTCAGGGGCGCTCGTCGACTACCTCCCACAACTATCGCGCAAGCTACTTTTTTGCATTGTCTAGACTACTTCCAAGAGCATCGAAAGGAGATAGACCATCTGAAAAAAGAACGACACTTATGGCCTGAAAAACCACCTTTTATATAGTCGTTGGGATAGAAAAGCTACAAAACATTATGTTCGCCCATACAACACAGTTACTATGACCGCGGCTGTTATCACTCCAGGTAAGCCAGGACGTCGTCCTCGAGTTCACCATGTCAATCTCAAAGATCGTTCTTGTACGTGTGGCAAGTGGTTAGTTTACAAGATTCCATGTTCACATGCAATGCAAGTAAGGAAATAATAATAATATTATTATCATAATTACTGTTATGATTATTATTATAATTATTGTAGTTGTTGAATTTATGTTCTCTATTTTCTTTCAGGTTTGCAAGCATTTCAAAGTCGATCCGTGTGAATATGTTCCAGATGATTTTAGAATTGAGATGTTGGAGACAACATATTCTTATCAGTTTGAGTGTCCATTAGAGGAGTCGCGTTGGAATGCTCCTTTTCATCTAGTACATAATCCTTATTTACGTCCAGAAAGAAAGGCCGGACGTAAGCGATCACGAAGATATCCATGTGAAATGGATCGAAAGTCTCACAAGAAAAACGCAAGGAAAAACTATGATGATGAGTTGTGAACAAAATTCTTTAGAGTTGATTTTTGTTGAATAATACTTATTTGAATATTCTATGGTTTATTACAATTTTTTCTTGAGTTTTTTTTGTTAATGCGTCAGATTTCTTAATATATATGCCAAGATGAAGAATATCATCTATGACTGGTTTCCGATGGTAAATGGCGAGAATAAAAAAAAAAAAATACTGAATAAAAAACTTTTTGGGGTTGAATATAATTAATAGAAACTGTTTTACTTATTTGAAATAATTATAGTGAAAAGTAGTAATATTAAAAAAAATTGTGGTGAAAACTGACAATAATAATAATTAAATTGAAAAAGTTGATTAGTTTTGTAATAGAGTGAAAAAAGTTATCTAGTTCTGTAATAGCACTATTAAAAATAACACTAGTTATGTAATTCTCTCGTAAGTACACATGTAAGAACTTTTTCTTAACTTTCTCACCGAGGAATCTGCTGCTTACGTACATCGAAATCTCACACTCGTGTGCATATTTATTTTTTCTAGGATTAAGTATGAAGCATGCCAGCCTTGCACAATAATGATCACATTCATCTTTTTCCTCAGTTAGGAGACATCTAACCTACGCTTTGATCTGCTCAACCATTACAGATTTGTATTCAATGTACAAGTGCTGTAAAGATTCCTTATGTCCCAATATGATTGTATCATTGAGTTTTAAATATTCAACTGCTCAAGATCCGTGGGACAAGGCACTCGTGCACCATCAATATTACATCTGTAATATCTTCTTTTTGTTTCTTCATCAGCCTCTGCTATATAAACAGTGCTCATTGTAATAAGTTTGTTTCGTCAAGCCATAAAAACATCTTTCTTCTCCACGCACACTTTCTTTCTAGCATCGATCTAAATCAGGAAAAAATAAAAGAAAAATGGCAAACTTCCACTCAAGATCCAACAGTTTTCCATCTCAATCTCATCCGATGATGAGCAGCATCGAAGATAATCTACATAGGATCAGATCCTCAGAAGCCACGCAAGGATCAGCAGATTCTATATGCTCCAACTTGTCTGGCCTCAAGAATTTATACGAGGACATAAATAATCTTATCCAAATTTCTTCGATCCAACAAACCCTGTCCCAAGAACACGGTCAGATTCAGACCAATGATGTGCTCGACGATCATCTTGTCTTGGTGGATCTCTGTGGATTCGCAAGAGACGTTCTCTTCTTGAAAAAGGGATCTGTCCAAGAGCTTCAGTCTTCCATAAGAAGAAGCAGGTGTGAATCAGCTTCAGTCGACGAGGTCAACGCTTATTTGGCCTCTGAGAAAATGATAAGAAAAAGGATCCATAAGTTCACCAGCAAGAATCTCAAGAGATTCCATAAGAGTAATTCTTCTCTTTCAGAAAATCGTCTTCAGGGCATAGCCAGTTTGTTTAAAGAAGCAGAGACGCCCATGCATCGGCCCTCAACCTAGTACTGATGTTTATTTCTGGGGAGAAGAAAACGTCGAAGAATGAAAGCTTCTCCTTTTTTTCCAAGTTCACTAAGGCGAGCCGTGCCAACGAGCAGTGTCTTTCACTGAAGCAACTTCAGGCTTTGGAAATGAGTATTCAAGAACTCGACGAGGGATTAGAAGCATTGTTTAGATGCTTAGTTAGAACTCGGGTTTCTCTTCTCAACGTTCTTACAAGATAAAACAAAGCTTAGATTAGATGCTTAGTTAGAACTCGGGTTTCTCTTCTCAACGTTCTTACAAGATAAAACAAAGCTTAGACTATACATACAACTGTAGTTATCTGTAAATGACCAAGAAGTTTAAGACAGATATTTTTGGCATATTTTCCATTGTCTCAAGCTTAAAAATCTTACAGCTTAGCATGTCTGAATGAACAATGTTAGAGATAACAAGCGCTGAATTGCAAATTGAACACAAAGGGGGAGATTGTTAGAGATATTTTATTGTATTCATTTTAGCTTTATGTCTTTGTTCTGTGATCTAGGACCTAATTGTAAATATATCCGACTTGTGGGTATATTAGTTATATCGAGCCCAATAGCCCATTAGGGCTTATGTGTATAAATACCCTAAACGATACATCGTTTAGGGTTGCTGATTCATTAATAGAGTTGACGACTTTTCTGAAGAACTCGCGCGCGCTCTCGTTCCAACTCTACAATCCGTCTCGTGGTATTACTAATTTATTGCTTCCGTTATTCATCGTATCAGGTAATACTAATCCTATGAATCAGATCAAGGTTGGATAAATCGTCCTAACAAACAACCTTTATTTTAATCATATCGGCAAGTCTGGACAACTGACTTAGAAAAGTCTCAGGACGGATGTGAGAATCCCTACAGTAGACTATAATTGACTACAGATATAATAATATTCTATCCGATATAACAAGCTTTTATAAAATAGTTAGAGCATGCGGGTGAATTAAATTGAAATCTTTATCCTAAACCATCGAATTAATTAGATGAACAGAGATGAAAACAAAAGGAAATGCGAGGAAGTTTCCTCCTTGGAATGTTGGTGTTCCTTAGCTGTTGAAGATCAATACAACGAGGTTTCCAAGCATTCTCCTCCTTTCTATTTTCGACATGATTAAAGTATGCAATATTATAACAGTTCATAACAGCAGTGCGCATACTTGTCTCAATATAGAGTATCTTCTCCGATGTTACCCAAAGCTACGTGATTGAATGAAAGAGCTTACTTTTCCTATTCTCATCTTCTCTTCGATCTCCTTATAAAAAAGAACAGTTCTTTCATTCTTTCATTCTCATTTCTTGCACCAAAACAAACACTATGTCACAATCCGACAGCATCAGCCACAACAATTCTCTGACCGAACTACACGAATCCATTAACGAGTTACTACAGTCCCAAGAAACGAAGCTCGAAGTAATCTCCCATGGCCGGAGAAGATGGGCCCACGAAATCTCAGAAGCCACTTTGAAGATGGCCGAGTCTTGCGAATCAGCCAAAGACCTCATCGCCCTCGCTAAAGACCACATCCATAGCCTCCAAACCTCCCTCCGCCGGACCTCCACCGCCGCCTCCGCCGACCACCACGCGACCGCCGGCGTAAAGAGCAACATCACCACGCAGCGCCTTCCTAGGAAGCAGCTCAAGAAAGCCATTTACAAGAGGCTGGACTCGCTCAAAGGAGCGAGCTATGCTCGGATTGGCTCATTATCCAACGACAAGGTGGTTCCCAAGGAAGGCCAGACAAAAACTATGGCTATGATGGCCGAGTTGCTCAGACAAGTAAGGGAGACAACTCTTTCGATGGTTCAAACTTTGCTGTCCCTAATCGCTATGCCCCAACCGAACAAGAAATCGTCGGGGGCAGACAATCATCGTAGTAGGAAAGAGTATGGCTTGTTTGTTAGGGTAAAGCTGACGAGGGTCGATAGCTTGGGATTGTGGGAGAGGTTATGCGATGCTTCTGATGTTAGAGCAGTGATGAGGAGATTAGATGACGTGGAAGCTTCCGTGGATGATATGGAGAATGAGTTGGAGGGTATTTACAGGAGGTTGATTAGGACAAGGGCTTCGCTTCTTAACATACTTACGTCGTGTTAGAATAAATGCTTCTAATTAGATGCGATTGAATGAGATGGTATTTAGTTGATTATTTGAAGGGCTTCTGCGTAGATTAAGCCTTCAAACATTCGTACATTCTTTTTGAATACTATTTGGTATTCTTTTGTTCTTGCTTGACCAAATAATAAAGCTTTGGTGGTTTGTTGCTGTATGTGTACTGTTCTGCAATCGTATCTTCTCAAGAAATTGATCGGCGTACTTTCATTGAAAAGAATGAAAATAGCACAAGAACGATAAATTGCAATCTCTCTCTCTCTCTCTCTCTCTCTCTCTCTCTCTCTCTCTCTCTCTCTCTCTCTCTCTCTCTCTCTCTCTCTCTCTCTCTCTCTCAATATAAAGCATTTGTTTCGACCCAAAATAGCAATTGACCCAAATAAATCAAGCCGTATTCTGAGCCCAATAACTTGATCAATCGTAGTCCGAGTAAATTTGTACTCTTTTAAGATTCCTTGGTAAGTATGATGACATTGAAGTCATGAAGTTAAAAAGATTCTTGGATACCGAGGAATTAGGGGTGAGCAAAAATATCCGGAAATCGGATTCCGATTCGGTATTCGGTTTTCAAAACCCGAAAAAACGGATATCCGGTTTTTGTACTCTTTTAAGATTCCTTGGTAAGTATGATGACATTGAAGTCATGAAGTTAAAAAGATTCTTGGATACCGAGGAATTAGGGGTGAGCAAAAATATCCGGAAATCGGATTCCGATTCGGTATTCGGTTTTCAAAACCCGAAAAAACGGATATCCGGTTTTAAAAAGCGGATTGGATATCCAATCCGATTTATTTTAAACTAAACCGGATCGGATACGGATAGTGGTTTGTCTAAAATTCGGTATCCGGTTTTATACTTAAAAAAATAATAAAAATAGTCCAAAGAGAAAATGAAGGTCCAAAAAGGAAAAAAATCATCAAGTAGAATATTTAAATTTATATTATTTTATTATTGCAAAACACTTTGTCAGAGAATTGAGATAAAAAAAACATAAAAACATTGAGATGCAAGTTAAAAAATTAATGTGAAATTGTGGTATTGTGTTTATTATTTATTATGTAATTTTGAATCATAAATTCACATATTGTGTGAATTACTATGTGTAGAAATTCTTATATTAAAAATTATTTTTTTATTGTGATAAGAAATAAAAGTATGATTTTCAAAAGAAAATAATTAAAAATATAAGACACATAAATTTAAAAACCGGATGCGGATATCCGGTGTAAATATCCGAATAAACCGGATATCCGATTAAAACCGGAGCGGATACGGATACCATTTTTCGATATCCGAATCCGAAAAAACGGATACCCGGTTTTGCTCATCCCTACCGAGGATTGTGAATGCTTTAGTTATTGTGCAAATTACGTTTCAGGCCCCAGAAAAAGTTAAATATGTTTCAGACCTATCAGAAAAAACTGTTGTTTAAAGGACCCAATTTTTATAAACTTTAGAGATAAAAACCTAAATTTACGCAAGTGTTATAAAGTGTATATGATTGTTTTGTGTTATTTCAGTACAATGAAGTGGTACTGAAAAATAATGAAGTTGTACTGTAGAACAATGAAGTGGTACTACGGAACAATGAAGTGGTACTGCAGAACAATGAAGTTGTTATACAAAAATCGGGTCCTTCAAACTATGAATTTTCTGACAGAGGCCTGAAACCTAAATGAAACTTATGAGGGGCCTGAATTGTAAAATCCGCTAAGTTTTTACCAATCTTTTCTTTTCTTCACTTACTTTGTTTCTTTTTAATTTCTAATTTCCATTTTTTTTCTTGTACTGCTGCTGGCAATATGTGAATGCAAGCATGATGTTCCAAGCTGTCATCTGCCAATCTATTCTCTCTATCTCTCTTTCTGAAAAAAAAAAAATTTGAAATTTAGATACATAATAGAAGAACAAAATCTTGGTTTTCAGAAAATAAATACACATAATTAATTTGCTTTTGTAAAAAAAAAAAAGGGAAAAGGAACCGACCATAATTATATGGGTAGGTCCTCGAACCGACAATGAGAGGAGGATGGTACATGCATCCAGCTTGGATTTATGCTTTGATCAAAGAAAAGAAAAATGGATGGCAATCAGCCCCTTACATGGCGCCACGTGTCGTTGGCTGATAGGAGGAGCAGTTTCCGATCTAATCTCCTTCACCGCCCACCATGTCCCAATTTCTCTATCTGATTGTCTTCTTTTCAATATGTTTAGTGCTTGATGATGCTTCATTTCGTAACGCATATGATTTTGAAATTGGAAAACCCTCATGATCGTGCCAAGACAGATGATGAAAGATATTGAAGTTATGCAAAGATAATTGTAATTTCCGGAAACCCAATCATAATTAAGATGTACGAATTTAGCAATTGAGCACAGCCACGTAGCTACACATATAAAAAAATAATAATGGGACATTCACTAGCATATGACATGTCACGCCCGAATGGAGTGGTTGATTAATTATCTTCATCTTTTTTGCTTTGGTTTGGCAATATACAATCAATTAGAACTTTAATACATAGTTCGATACGTAAGTAATTAAAATAAAAGCAAATCTATAGCGTCCATTACGCATTGCATTTTTCCTATTTAAATACCCCCCAACGCTCCCCACTCTTCACATCATTTCCCAACTTAAATTCCAACTTCACATAATAATTTCGCTTTTCTTTTCATTACAACCCTCTCATCAAATTCTTACTAACTACAATGGCTGATGAAGTGAAGTACGATCACGAACACGTGACCAAGCCCGATGAATGCCCTCCCACCGTCGAAAGTACAGATCGAGGGCTCTTTGATTTCGGAAAGAAGGACGACGAAGATAAAAGTGCGACGACGAGAAGATCGCCCACGATTTTGAGGAGAAGGTTCACGTCGGTGAAGAAAAGAAAGAAGATCACAAAGATGGTGAAGAAAGAAACACGAGAGTTTGCTCGAGAAACTCCACAGAACTAGCAGCAGCTCTAGCAGTTCTGTAAGTATTCATATCAATTTAAATATATTTGATCATTTATGTTAGGCGTTAGTTTAATCGATCTTAGCTCTTGGACGATTAACCATCATGCAGTCTAGCGACGAGGAGGAAGTTGACGAACACGGTGAGAAGAAGAAGAAGAAAAAGAAGGGTTTGAAAGATAAGATTAAGGACAAAGTCTCAGGTGACAAAGAAAAAGAAGAAAAACCATGCGAAGACACTTCTGTCCCCGTCGAGAAATACGAGGAGGTTCCACCAGTTACAGCTTACGATCATCCGCCACATGGAGGAAAGAAGGCCGAGGAGGTGGAGACTCCGCCGCCGCCACCACCGGCGGAGTGCGCCACCACCTCTCCGGCGGACGCTGCTGAGGGCAAGGAGAAGAAGGGGTTCTTGGAAAAGATCAAGGAGAAGCTTCCTGGGTTCAAGAGTGATGAGGAAAAGGAGAAAGAGAAGGAAAAAGAAGGTGCATGCCACTGAATAATATGAAATGAAAGCAATACAAAAGTGTGTGATTGGTTCTTGGATTGTAATGATTTGTGTTCGGTTTTGCTCTGTTTGGTGGGGTTTGATTTGCTTTTTATCCTGTGCTTTATCTTATCTTAATTATTCCTGTTTTTTGCATTTGGCTTTTGGGTTGGATGTATTATTGTTGTGTAAATGTGCTGTTCTGTTTGTGGCTTTATATATCCTATGAATCATTGCGAGGTTTCTACTAATAAGATTTTCAGCTTCAACATGATTTATTTACGTTTTCTCCATGTCTCTTGCTTTTTAAGAGAAGCGTAGTATTGTTATTGATAAATACTAAAATAACTATTATTTGGAAAACTCGAAAATAATTGTGACATCTACCCATAAATACCTACTTGAATAAATTTTTACCAGTTTCTTCAGTCACGTCTAGGGGTGTTCGTTCGGTACATACCGTACCGAACTACCGAAATTTCGGTACACCCCTTATAGGTACCGAATACCGAACCGAATATCTCGGTTCGGTATTCGGTATTTACCGAATTTTTTTCGGTAAATTCGGTTACCGAAATTTAAATAATAATAATAAAAAAATCGGTAATAATTAAATTAATATGTATATTACTATATTTATAATTTTATTTTCAATATTAATATAATAAAATATATTTTAATTTTAAAATTTCGGTAATTCGGTATACCGAATTTACTGAAATTCAAAATCTGTACCGAACCGAATTTACCGAATACCGAATTTTTTTTTTTAAGAACCGAATACCGAATCGAAATTTTTTGTTCGGTTCGGTTTTGTACCGAAATTTCGGTATTTCGGTTTTTTCGGTCGGTATACCGAATAACGAACACCCCTAGTCACGTCGTACCTTCATGTGTGTATGGCGTACCATAACACGTTGCTAAAATGGTCCCCGATGTTTACCCTGTGAACCAATTTAGTCCTCGATGTTTTGCGTGAACCAATTTAGTCCCCGATGTTATCGAAAATGAACCAAATTGGTCCCTCCGTCAATCCGACCATCAATTTAGACGGAGAAGGCATTTGCGACGGCTTTAGCGACGGAATATCCGTTGCTAAATGAAAATTTATATAAAAAAATTAAATTAAATATTAAAAATGAGGAAAAAATGCAAAAAAAAAGAAAAAAATTCAAAAAAATAGAGTAAACAATTAAAAAAAGAGAATATTACTAAAAACAAAATAAAAAATAATTAATAGTAAAAAATAAAAAATAATGAAAGTAAAATAAAAAAATAAAATTAAAATAAAAAATGATAAATTAAACATTAAAAGTGAGGAAAATCCAAAAAGTAGGGAAAAAATTCAAAAAATAGAGTAAAAATTCAAAAAAGAGAATATCATTAATGAATTAAAAAATATATAGATATAAAAATAATAATGATAAAAATAAAAAACTAAATAAATTATATAAAAAAATGATAAATATAAATTTAAGATTTAAAAAAAGTAAAAAATAATATATATTTATTAATTAAAAATTAGATATAAAGGAAAACAAAATTAAAAATAAAAAATGACTCTAAAAGTTTACGAAGACCGTCGTTGCCAAGTTAATGAGGACATAATCGTCACAGTTCTCGAATTTTATTCCCGATCTCGTCTTTGTCCCAATTAATTGAGTAATTGATGATAATTCTCAGTCCTTAATTTTGTTTTCCTTTTTATTTAATTTTTAATAAATAATATATTTTACTTTTTACTTTTCTTAAATCTTAAATTTATATTTATCTTTTTTTATATATAATTTAGTTTTTTATTTTTTATTATTATTTGTTTTATATTACTATTTATTTTTTAATTTATTAGTAATATTCGCTTTCTTGAATTTTTACTCTATTTTTTGAATTTTTTCCTTATTTTTTGGATTTTTCCTCACTTTTAATGTTTAATTTATCATTTTTTATTTTAATTTTATTTTTTATTTTACTTTCGTTATTATTTATTATTTATTATTTTTTATTTAGTTTTTTAGTAATATTCTCTTTTTTTTAATTGTTTACTCTATTTTTTGAATTTTTTTCTTTTTTTTTGCATTTTTTCCTCATTTTTAATATTTAATTTATTTTTTTTTTAAATTTTTCATTTAACGACGGATATTCCGTCGCTAAAGCCGTCGCAAATGCCTTCTCCGTCTAAATTGACGGAGGGACCAATTTGGTTCATTTTCGATAACATCGGGGATTAAATTGGTTCACGCGAAACATCGAGGACTAAATTGGTTCACAGGGTAAACATCGGGGATCATTTTAGGTTTTATCCCTACCTAAAATGTGTTTATACGGCGTACCTAAATGTGCTAATACGGCGTACCATTTTCTCAACGTATGACGTACCACAATACGTTCATATAGGGTACCTAAAAGTGTTGTATGGCGTACCTACGGTGGATCGGGTACCTATCTGCAAAAAAATTATTCTACTAGGTACTTATATATAAAAAAAAATATGACATGGTACTAAATTTTTTATCAAATGGATATTTAAGACCCAAAATAATAGCGGTTTCGATAGTCGCACTAATCATCCTTACCATACTTTGCTTCCAAATGCGATTTAAGTATTTATATCAGCGACTTAACAAGGTGAGGTTTTCCGATTGGTTTCCCTGAAAAGCCCAAATAAGCCCAGCAATATAAATAATATGTCATTATATTGTGTTTGATTGTTTGTTTTGCAGCCCGTTTTAATTTAAAGCCCGAATATTAGACTGATGGCCTGTTATAAGTAAACTAGGGAGTAAGCTATAGATAAGTTATAATGGGCCTCTCTATAAATAACTTAAAATTTTAATCTCGGGCCCTTATATGGAGAATATAACCAAACGCAAGAAGACCCGAGAAACACCATAACCTAAAAACCTAACGCTGACCAGCCAATCTCAATGTCGACGCCTCCAAGGCCACCGATCGTCGGCGGACGGCAACCTTTCGGTTTCATGAAGAACGTGGCGAAGAGGAAGCAAAGCTTCGTACAGTTCTTTGCCATGACTGGTATTCTGCTACTGAGCTTCCGATCTCTCGGTCAAAAGTATCGAATTCACGATCTGACTGAGGATAACGAGGCACTTCGAGAAGAGAAGGACAGTCTTGTGTCTCGTATGAATCAAATCAAGAAGAGTTTATTGGCCGAAGCCGACGCTGAGCCTACCGGCGCTTTCGCTGCGAGGCTTCGGCTTCTGTTTGGTGATGAAACCGATTGATAATATCCCTATAGCTTTGTTCGGTGTTCTTTAGCTGGTGAAACCTGCTGGTAGGTTTTCGAGATGCTTGATTGGATTATTGTAATAATACTCAGGTGACTTAATTTACTTGAATTTCGCTTGTTGTAGAGTGAACTCTCCAATGCCCGTTCTTTTGCAAGTAAAGTTAACCTGTGCATCATGGCGCCTCGCCCATTAGATGTTCGATGAATTTACTAGCTTATAAATTTTGCTTATATTATAGTATTCACGAAGCTACTATAGCTCCATGGCAATTGAAGCAACAATTCATCCAATGTAACAATTCATAGTCTAATTTATAGCAAGTGATCTGCTTAGATCATCTGTGGCCACGGTTTGCTAACGTACATTCTTGATCAGATGGGCACCATGAACCATCTCCAATCTTCATTGATCTCATATCTGCAGCGTATAGATTTGTTCGTGCTTCGCCAATCTCAATGGAAGAACGGCTATGTATTCCTTGAGGCTTCTTCCGAACTAAAATGAACAGATGAGTCGAATAGTTTCTGGGAAGTAATGATTTTTAAGGTTGATATTACCAGCGTCGAGCCTTGAATTCGCTTCGGATATTCCTCGACAGGAATGCAATTCGGCGACGAAAACCGAAGCTCGAGTCCGTTTTAGGATTTTGCAATTCGATTCTACTTGTGTGCTTCGTTTTTTAGAGGTAGTAGAGTAGCCATTAATTCAGTGTTGAGGAAGAATTGAAAAGCTTTGATTTACAAAATTACATTTTTCCTTCTTATTGAAGTACAATTGACTTCCAATCCCAATACAATACCCGTAAATATAGGCCTAAAAGCAACCTTTTGGGCCGTGGAACGTAACTGGTTCGCACAAACTCAATTCATCAATCAGAGGAAAATGTCAACGAGCGTTGACTGGTCGGACCTCCACCGCGACCTTCTCCAAGCCATCGCCGCCGCTCTTCCGAGCCTTCAGGCATACGTACGCTTCCGAGCCGTATGCCGAGCCTGGCGATTCGCGGCTCAGCAAACCCCACCGAACCACCTCATCTTCCCATGGCTCATGCTCCCAACCTCAGCCCACGCACACCCGCACCGAACCACGTTCCGCAACCCCTTGACCAGCACCATCACCACCCTAACCCTACCCGAAGCAACGCTCAGCCGCCGCCGCGCCGGATCGTCCAGTGGGTGGATCGTTCTCATCGAAGACTCTCCCGTGATTTTCATGATTAACCCTCTGACACGACGCAGAATTGCGCTTCCGCCGCTGTCGTCCTTCCCCAACGTCGTCAATTTTGACTTCTACGCCTTAGGTATGACGAATTCATCATTCTTTCCTCAATTTATGCAATTTCGCCCAATTTAGCACGATCGGATTCTGCTTTGTTTCTTCTGCAGGAAAGGAATACACCGTGCTATCCCCAAACAATGAGGTTTGCTACCTTAATCTGAAGGAAATGCGTGATTTCTACCTTAAGAAGGTCATTCTCTCAAATGGTCCCCATAACCCTTCATCTGATTTCGTCGCCTTTGGGATTGTGAACAAGTTTGAGAGCCTTGCGTACTGTAAGAACGGAGATGATAGGTGGAGGGTCGTCGATGGGGTGAGTGGTTACAGCGAAGATGCTATCTATCTCGACGGTGCATTCTACGCTGTCAATAAGCTCGGTTCTGTTGCAATATGTGAATTAAGCAACGGTTCTGGTGATTCGGCGAGAGTGAGCTTCATCAACGTGGATCAACAGATCGACGGCGACATGCAATATCTTGTAGATGGGCTCGGCGATTTGCTGCTTATTTCTCGATACTTGGAGTTTGAGATCGACATGGAGCAGTATGCAGAAGTGTGCAAGACAGTGGAGTTTCGCGTCTTTAGGATGGATTGGAGCTCGAAAAGGTGGGTTAGCGTTTCGAGGTTGGATGATGAAGTGCTGTTCTTGGGAGTGAATTCATCCGTGGCGGTTAAAGCAAGTGATTACTTAGGGTGTGAAGGGAATAGGATTTATTTCACAGATGATTACTTGGGAGGAAGCTATGATGGCCCGTTGGGTGATGGTGATGTTGGGATTTATAATATCGGGGATGGGACCGTCGAGCACTTGCCTTGTTATTCGATTACTTCTCATTGGCCTATTTGGTACACTCCATCTCTGGTCTGAGGACCATGTAAGGTTTGTTCTGTTCTAAGATGAGATTTCTACAATCACATTTCTCATATTCTTTTCTCCCCTTCGATTATTTCCTGAACCTGCGAGTCGGCTTATGCAAATTCTTATGTGAATGTTAACAATGACGTCTGATCATTGTCTCCGTATCTTTGTGTGAAGGATGTTGGAACTTGATAAGCTGTGTGTATGTATATAAACCGTTTCGGTTGATCGAGCTTTGCTATATCAGAAAATCCCATTTGTTTTTCGGCTTACTTTTGAAGATCAAACTAAAGAAAAAAAGGATTTGAAAGTCACCATGTACGATAGGTATGGGCATTGATTAGGCGATGCACCTCATGGAGTAAGTGGAGACGGTAGATTCACTTGTTGCTGTATGAAAGATGATCATCCTCGGATGGTCGCTTTCAAGCCCATAATCCAAAGTCAACGGTCGGAATTCCATGTCTTTGTCAAACTCGTATACGAACTGAGGCATCTCAATCTCCTTACGCCTCACCTTGTCCCACAAGAACTCCAACCTCGTCAAGTATATCACCTTCCAATACAGCCTGCAATTAAATTATTGTTTCTTTTTTTTTTTTCTTTTTTTTTCCCAATAAGTACAAATTTTTAGAGTTACCCCGAGAACAAAAGGCGACCAAAGGTGGCTAAGACAAGGCGTGAGTGAAACCCAGGATGAAGAAAATAAAAAGCCTCCAAATTTGCTCTGACATGGCTGGGAAAACCCTCGTAGATCGATCTCAAGGCTGATATTCCAGGGTGGTTTTCGCCTTTGTCCACACACGTATTCACGTACACAATTGAAAACTTCTTTCCCTTTAGAACCGCGAATATCTCTTCGTCCAAGTACTTCTTAACCGCCTCTACGCTCACCAGCTTCGCTGTTTTCATTACATCATGTTCGATCAACGACGATGGTATCAGATGAAAGAAGATGATTGTTGGGTTTACAAACGTCAGTCCCACACCGGCCGAGTGATTGAAAAATAAAGGGTTTATAAGCTTGTGGGTTCACTCCCTCTATTGCCAATTGGTTTTAGAGAGGAACCCCACAAGCTTATACCGGGTCGGGTTTGGGCTGGAATTGGGTCTGAGAAAATCCCTACATGGTGCGGTGAGCGTGGACGAAGGCGTGAGGGTGCCTGCAGACGGGAAAAAATTCTAGCCCAGGTACGGTGTGGGTAGTGTGTCCCCGGCCCCTGGAAAGACGAGCGGTGAAATCTGCGGTGAAAAGCGCTTGGTGCAGGGATTGCGGTAGAAGCGCTGGTGCAGATAATCGTCGAAGGGGAGGCCTGTTGTGTGGTCTTGAGTTTGAGGGGAGGTTTGTTGGGTTTACAAACGTCAGTCCCACACCGGCCGAGTGATTGAAAAATAAAGGGTTTATAAGCTTGTGGGTTCACTCCCTCTATTGCCAATTGGTTTTAGAGAGGAACCCCACAAGTTTATACCGGGTCGGGTTTGGGCTGGAATTGGGTCTGAGAAAATCCCTACAATGATGATGATAGAAAGGTTGATTCGATTACCTGGGAAGAGCTTTCCAATGATGCGTATGAGAGGGTTCCCACGTTTGTCCCTTCCTTGAACCTTGAAAATCTGGAGTTTCTTGAGGAGCTGTTCTTGTTCGGAGAGAGTGAGGTTCGTTCTACTGCAAGAATTCGAAGCCATTTTTGTATTATCTATCTATGACGGCTTTAGGTTTTTGTTCGTCGTACTCGATAGATATATATAAAGCTGTGAAAAAGGTTGATGGTAAGGTAAGGTGGGCACTGGATTAATGATGCAGATAAATAGTTAACTGCGTTGGGAAACAAAAGTTGCATTAAAGGTGGGTTGATTCTTATAATTTTGAATGTTTGCACTTCTTGATTTCAATTTGTTATATTACATTTTGAATTTTGAATAATTAGCATATATAGGATGGGATGGGATGGGAATAGGAATAGAATAAATCATGTAGGATTTCATGATTCATGTAATATATTCCGGTGGTAAATAGTAATGGTGATAGTAATACACTATTTATGGGAAATAAAAGGATTATTATGATATCACCATTGGGTTTGCGAAAGAATATTCGAAGAAGATTCTTCGCACAATTTTGGACTTGGGCTTTAAAACAAAATCTATATAGACGCAACACAGTTTAGTCAGATGATGCCACGTCGGGGAAGTCTGAAACATATCTGGAAAATCTGTCTGAGCTTTCTTGAAGACATATCATATTGAAATGAATATCAACTTTCTTGACACCCATATAGGGGTGTGCATAATTAGGTTTACCGAACCGAATTACCGAAAAATCGAAAATTCGATACAAATCGACCGAACCGAAAAAATTCGGTTCGGTGTTCGGTTCTTAAAAAAAAAATTCGGTAATTCGGTGGTATAGATTTTTTAATTCGGTAAATTCGGTATATCGAATTACCGAAATTTTTAATTAAAATATATTATATTTTATTAATAGTGAAAATATAACTATAATTATATTAAAATATATTATTAATTTAAATATTACGGAAATTCTTTTTTTTTAATGAAAATTTTGTTATTTCGGTAAAAACCGAATAGCGAACCAGAAAATTTGGTTCGATATTCGGTTATTAAGATTGGCGAACCGAAATTTCGGTATTCGGTTCGGTTCGGTTCGGTTCGGTTCGATTTATACTGAACGAACACCCCTGCACCCATCAACTTCAGATGTTGCAGCAACATTTCAATTTGTTGGGCCTAACTTTAGCCCATCAGATAAATATTTGTTAATTAAACAAAAGAAGAAAAAAAATGAATATTTGGTTCAGTGGTTGGTGGTAATTAAGATAAAGCGAATCTATGTATACATTTCTTATTTTTCTAATCTTAACCTCGTAAAATTTCTTGTTTCTAGGAACTATGTGCCTTCAAATTTATAAAAACCCAAAAAACTATTAGATAAAGCCGTGGATGGTCGATGATCAATAATTCTTTGGGTGATACTCCCTCCGATTATAATTAGAGGTCGTTTTACATCTCTAATTTTGTTTCTAATTAGAAGTCGTTTTACAGATTTCAATACATGTTACTATATTTTAAAATTTATCATTTTTATGTGACTTTTTAATATTACAATTTCCAATAAGCATTCAAACAACGTGTGTATAATTAAGGGTCAAATAATTAATAAATGGAAATTAGTTATATTAAATAGAGTTAAACAATTAATTAAGGGTATATTGTGACATTCCAGTCTATTTCTTAATTCTGTGAAAACCCTTAAACGACCTCTTATTATAGAATCAGACGGAGTATAATACTAATGGTGTAGGTTTGGGAATTAAAGCAGGATAGAATTTTGTAAAAATTGTAAGGATAAGACAAGAGAGAGTTTTAACGAGGGAGGGAATCTTTGTCTGAAAATTAAAAGCCTCTCCTCTGCTGTCGAAACAATGTCCCCAGAGATTCTTTTCTTCAATGTGTAACCCACGCTTCATATTTATTATTGCAACGACAAAAAACAATCCTACTACTACTAACGTACTTTCTATTTACTCCTCTCAACTAACTCGGTTCATTCTTGAATTCGAATTTACCCCTAAAAGGTTAAATCAATAATGGCGTTGTGTTTTTATTAAAAAGAAAATAATACTCAGTGCTCAAAGCCATGATGATGCTGCAAACTTTTCACCTAATCCATGGTACTCAAAACAAGAACATGCTCGATGCATGAGAATATCTCAAACTGGCTTTTTTTTAAGTTGAAAATTATAGTAGATATGATCATAAGAGAGAATGAATCGAAGCAAAAGTTCGATGAAATGTTAAGGGAATTACCTAATCCTTATCAAACGGCCACATATATATAGACGTGCTAAGGGTCAAAACCCTAATATCCCTTTAACACCATGCACAAAGATTGTTTATTATATCCATGGGAGATGGGATGTTGTACCATAAAACAAAGATGAACCTTTCTATTACATTACAAGTCATCCTTCGATATCATCCATGGAGTAATCACTTAGATATTGGCGCGGCTCAATCAGATCAAGACATATACCTACAATATGATCCCATTCGAAGCCACTTTGCTTCGAACTTCAGTTTAACAGTTCGTGGGCATTTACTACTACACCTGAGTGAGCCTAGCCAACATCACAGTGATTACCTCCAAAAATCATTGCCAAGGGCGCTGAAAAATCAGCAGATGATAAAAAACCAGAAAGAAATTTGAATTAGAACAGTGAATGATTGGAGGAGATTGTGTGTGGAGTATGCTAGCAGGGATGCACTTGTGGGGTTTATAAAGAAGAAGAATGAATACACACACTCACTACCCTTTGTTACTAATTACTAATGTTGCAATAGAATTAATAGCAATGGAAGAAGGCATTTAATTCAAAATCGAGAGCATACTGTCTAGACAACAGAAAGGTGGAAGAGGACCAGACACAACAGTGCTGCTGTGCCATTAGGTACATTAAATGATAAAGAGATGAATCCACCCATAAACCTCCCTAATATGTGTATGTGTGTACATATATTATTATATTCTAACTCCGAATTGCATTGAATATGGAAGGAATCTCAACCCATAACCCTATGCCTCTGACCATCTCTTCTCTGAATGTATATTGTACAGTTGTTGAATTAAATTTCATTGTGTATAAGGAAAGTAATGGAGGAAAAATTATGTTCCTTTCTTGCTACTAAGGCTAGGGTGCAGTTCTAATAGAAGTACAGCCGAGTATGGACATGCATGCATGCCCATAGTTGAATTGAAGCCTTGCGAACGAACCCAATAGCTTTCTTACACGCAGTTTAGGCCCATTAACAAACGCCAATATACATACAACAAAGAACAAACTCAAGTTAGAATTATTTTCTTTTCACTCTTTTCCAAAGTCAAACGTCTCTATCCATCACACCACGACCAAATACAGAAATATCTTAAACAAGAACATCATCATACTATACAATACATAGTAATCTTTTTAAGTCTCGGTTAAGCTATAATAAGCTGATTCCCAGCTCGATAATCACTTACCGATCAGACGTCCATGGATAATTTAGCTGCGACGACGACGATGATCTCCATTTCGTTGCCGATCGTCTCTCCATTCAAATCCAAATATGCTCCTCCTCTCCGCCGCCACGTCAGATTCTCCACTCATTGCAAAAGTCTGCTTTTTTTTTTTCTGTAGTCCACTTTCTTTCTAATGTGTCGTTTCATTCGTCGGTGTTCATCATCTGAACCCCAATTCATCCTTTGTGTTGCAGACAAAGGTAACAACGACGGCGAAAGCGATCTCAAGTCTGAATCCTTCGATTCCCCCCTCGTTCCCATCATTTCAAAGGTAAGATTTTTATCGTTTTTTCTGTATGGTTCTGTTGTAAAAACTCAATGAATGAACTTTCCTTTTTTTCTTTTTTCCTTTGGGCAAAGGATGAGGTGATGGGGCTGGTTTTGAGTGCCGTGAACGGAAGTGGTTGGACGACAGGCTCGGGCATGGAAGGCCCAGCGTCGGCTGGTTCGGACTCAGGTTCGGAGACGGGGCGAGCGCCGACGTTCCCTTGGTCGCTCTTCACAAAGTCGCCGAGGCGAAGGATGCGCGTGTCTTTCACGTGCAAAATCTGCGGCCAGCGAACGACGCGAGCTATTAATCCTCACGCTTACACCGACGGAACTGTCTTCGTTCAGGCACAAGACCATAAAACTCTTTAATAGTTCCAATTTTTTCAATCCCAGACATATACTGATGATTGGGTTTTTTTTTTCCTTATCGTTAATTAAAGTGCTGTGGGTGCAATATATTTCACAAGTTTGTGGACAATCTGAATCATTTCCATGACATGAAGTGCTACGTTTCAAGCTTCAACCCCAATTCAAACAGCACTACTACAAACTTCAAGTACGAAGAAGAAGACGACAACGACAGTTTTCCACTCATTTGAGGTGAATTTGAATGCCCAGCTTACAATGGTGTATGTTTTATCTGTTTGTAGGCACGACTGAATAATTTTACAGTATGTTAAAGGGTATATTATTACAGATCAAAGAAAAGGGAAACTATAAAAATCAATGCAAGTTCTTTTCATTCTATGTAGTTAAAGCGTCTGGCAAATTAGTCGGGGCACCTATCACCTTCCCGCCAACGTCTGGGAACGTCTCGAATCCAGACAAAGACATGACTTTTCCATCAGAATCTACGTCGAGTGGATATTTAAGAATGTGGCCTTGTAATGAAACGAATTCGTCCGCCGTGTATTTTGTCCAGTTATCATTTGCGACTCCATTCACGTAGTTCAGGCAGTTCAAGCTCTTAGGATCCTCAAAGCACTCGTCTATCTTCCCCAAATGCTCCGCCCATAGTGACATTCTATACCCATACACCTGGGAAAAAAACCAATTCCCATTGCTATAGCTTTAATCTTTATTAATGAGAAGAATGATTATATACCTGGCCATGAGGGTGTGTCTTCTTCTTAGCCCATGAGTGGTGTGGCTGATAAGCACCCATTGCAATCTCTGTATCTCTCGAACCATCCATTGATCGCTGGTTGATATTCGCCGAACCTAAGATTACATACTCGTCGTCCACTATCATTCCCTTTGCGTGTACGTAGATCATAAATCGCCCATGTTTATTCGAAGCAGATTCCTGTAAATGTTTTCAGACAAGATACTGTGGGTCAACGGATGATAGAATCTTGCTCAGAAGCAAAGCGAAAAAAACTAAATATTACAGTCGTTCCATTGGCTGCGGATTCATCTTCGTCGTGGAGCTCACGATTGCCAAGGCAGTAGAAATTTAAGTAATCGGTCGGATGGGCGTTATCCAAGTTAGCGCTCTTTATCTCCCCAGCAATGATCTCGTACATCATTTGCATCGTTTGTCCCTACAAAGACCAAATTTTTTTTTTCAAGGTCTGTCCATGGCAGTAGTCATCATCTATGGGCTATGGCCTTTTTCATTACCTGCCAATAGAGAATTTCTTGCACGGATGCAGAATCAGGCGCGCCTTCGGGCCACATAGGGATAACAACGTAGACGGCGAATCTCTCTTTCGCCCTAATCTTGCTAGCAATTTTGAGCGCCAGTTCGATGGGAATTAAGTTATCAGCGCCTGAAGAGCGAGCAACATAAGACAAAGTCACCGTTTTCTTTTTTCATCTCTTTTTTCGTTAGATTTTCTCGACGCACGAAAGACGTGCATGCGCTTACCTGCATTTTTGTAGGAAGGCCAAGCGTAGGATGACCCGATGAAGTACTGATTCTCTATATAGACGAAGTGCTGAGCAGATCTAATCGCCTGGATATACCCCATCTCAATGCTCCTATCGATCACCAAGTCTTTTGCGCAGACTAGATTCTGCAATTTAAGCAAAAAAAGTTCTTGAAAAAAAAGAGTCGAACGTAGAGACTTTGAGGAATAGCAGAAGAGATTGAGGATTTTACTTGCTCCTCAGCTGCAAGGACGTCCTTGGGAAAACCTTTCAGCGAACCCGAATCGATCGATCTGAAAACCTGATTATTACATAAAAAAAATAGGCCAAAACTGAGATCGACGTTTAGGGCTAAAACTTGTAATGATGATAAGAGTGAGTTCTCAAACCTGCACATGCCAGTTTTCGGGATCATCTTCACTGGAAACCCACAAAGAAGGGTGATCGTTAGGGATTAACGACGAAGGACTCATTATCCACGATATTCGTTCGATTTTGATCAGAGCGTCGTCGTGCCAGTGAGATATCCTCTTGAACTTCTTCCCAAATTCAGACCACCTCGTCGCCCTTTTCCACCTCTGCTCGAAATTCGTGAGCACGTCGTACGCCGCTGGGCCATCGATTCTGCAGTGCAAGTCGTGCCAAGGTTGCCTCGGGCCCTTACTTCCAGGCTATAAGACAACGCATATTAACAGATTATTAGAGAAAATACATCATTTTCATTAAAGGATCGGCGAGAGAAAGAGTCATTCGAGATATTTCTTCTTACAGCGAGTGTTGGATTGTGATAATCATCTTTAAAGACGGTGTCGAGGCCACGGAATAACCTATGCTCGGGAGTATCGTAGCGTCCGTCGCAAAGATCCAATCCACCGATGAACGAAGTTATCTTGCGGTTATTACCTCTGCCCTGCGTATCGACTATAACGCATTTTTGGTGATGCGTATAAAGGGTTCCAACGACCTGAAGAACAGATCGAAGGTAAGAAACTCCTATTTAGCGATTATCTTCTATAAAAGCCAACAAAATCTGCTCATCTACATAATTTAGGACAACATGCCTGCTGCTTGACAATGCTGAGCTTACTGCTTGCGTATCGAGGGGAAAGCACGCATGTCACTGAGGAATGCTTGAAAAACTTCTTCGTTTCCTCATCGTGAGTTTGCATTACTCCAGCCTGCGCCAAAAGAGGAAGATTAGAGCTACGCTATTCTTCGATGAAAAATGTAGATTAAGATTCAAGATTCACACGTAATACCATATTAATGAAAAACTTGTTGTGCGAAGTCTTGTCGTCCCAAACCAATAACAGAACCCTAACACCTTCTTGAGACTTGTATTTGAGCAAATCCCCCAAACACAATTCCCCGCCCTTAGGCAAAGGCCTAGTTGGCTCTCTCACGAGCTTCACCTTGTGATAAATCGACCACCCAACGATGTAAATCAGATGATGAGCCTCTAATATCGCGTGGCATATGTCTTCCCAGCACTTGCCGTGCTCGAAGGTGGCTCTTCCACCGTCTAACTCGATTCTTGGAAGCATTTCGTCTGGACAGTGTGCGTCTTGGTACAAGGTAACTTTGCTGCCGTGGCGCATGGGGAAATAACTCTGTTTAAGTTCGTAGAACCCTTTTTGGTAGGTGGGATTTTCCTGGCAAGGAGTGAATGTGAGCTTGACGTGTATGGCCGTGTCTTTCTTGGGGGGTTTGCCTGAGGGGGAGATTATTGGGACCCACTCGTCGATTTTCCGTACAGAAAAGAGGCGCTTTGCCGACACGGACGCGCTGCCGATGAAGTCTGCGCCGAAGACGTCGTTGTCTTTGACGAGGAATTCTATCTGTGATAGGACGATGTTTTTCAGAAATTTTTGTAAGAACGACCCACCATTTATCTGATTGACTACATCGATCTTATCGACGACATCTAACGAACACTTCCCCTCCATAATTGCACAAAAAAATCAAGAAGTTCGGATAAAAAAAGAGTTCGCAGCTTTAGTACCGTGGAGACTGGGTGAGCTAGAGGGATGTTGAAATGTTCTTTCCAAATAGGATTCTGGGAATTGGATATCACGCGCGTCCGAGCCACGCGAGCGCCGGCCAAGCAGACGGTGACGTATGGATCGCTCGTGATGATTTTTCCCTTCCGTCTATGTTCTACGGCGGCGTCGCCTTCGTGTCTGAACGGATTCCGACAGCACTCGAACGCCGTTAGTACTCGCCGGAATCTTTCGGACACCAGGTCCATGTTTGGGAGACTTCTGGCTTCGACGATGTTGAGGTCGAGGTCTCCGTGGAGGTAAACGACGTCGTTTTCGTCGGCCATCGTTGATTGTCAGGCGGAGATACTCGCCGCCGTGCGTGATTTCGATCTCCGCCTCGGGGAAATGGAACGGAAGAGAACAGAACAGAAAAGAGAGTGGCGAAGTTACGAGGGAAAGTACGCTTCCTTTTTTTTTTTATTTCTTGTCAGCGTTTGACGAGGCTGTCAGGTGTTGGGTTGTGAGTTGGGGTTTTGTTGTCAGATCGGACACGTGGAAGAGCCTGATTGGTTCCATGTGGGCTATCGTCGGCATGTGAATCTTGTGATTGCTTGTTCTTGAAGGTTTTGATGATTCTTGTACTTTGATTGAATCGAAAGTGTTCGTAAACTATGTACCCACTACATCAAATACATCGACATACAGAACATAAATACAAAAGAAAATAGAGCATACATACATATAAAATAATAAAATTAAACCCAGTTATATATGTTCACATCTAACATATACATACCAAGATTCTCACTAGTTCAATCTGTTTCGAAACCGTACAGGCGGCCTTCAGTAAAACATAGGCTCTTTCTTGCTTATGATAGCTAATCAAACATTGTCGCCAACACATTTTCATGTAATAAAAAGGTATAAATAATAAATAGTGTGATGATAAGTAACACTCTGCTTTTGCTTCGAAGCTCAACTCCACCATTAGACCAAAGTCTCTTGATGATTAGAAGAGTCATTGCCGTAATCTTGTGAAGGAGACTGAGGAGGCTTTATCACGACGCTTTGTCCGAAAGCCACGGCCTTGATGACGACATAGTGAAAGTTTTTATCATCACATAACGAGGAGATTAGTTGTCCGAGGAACTAAATGCTCTGTTTTTATTACATACAGCGAACAAAGCAGAGCACATGATGCTGAATCCAGGGAAGTGAAATGGTGGCTTGTCCGATAGGAATAAAGCTGTGGATCGTACGAAATTTTTCATTACTGCGACCATAGATTTGAGGCTGAGTGATTAAGATATGCCTTTACCCGTTAAAGGGCTGAAAGCGAGGGGCGAGACGATGTTAGAAAACGAGCATATGCCCGTAATACACCCTTGAACCTTCCCCTGTTCGCTCGGCCCAGTTTGCTTAGAGGCGATGCTTCGTAACTGTTTTAAACAAGGGTCGAATAAATATCAACCGAAAAATGATGATTTGAGGGCGTAGCTTACGCATGGTAGAGCAAACGTAGCCAAGACGGTGATGATCGCAGCAGCGTAAGGAACCTACATGCATGTTATCCTATGATGTCAGCTTTGTGTTAGAGCAGAGATTGTGTAAATAAAAACGAAGTTTTTTCTTATGTTTACCCAAGGCGCCCAAGCAATGCTGTAGAGTATCATCTGCAGTTTAGTTTAGAGAACAACTCTGAGTTAGACGTATATTCCTTCCTATAGATTATGATGTTACTGTGAGATTGCTAAACTGTTCTTACATGAAAACGGTGAAAAAGAGGCCTATGGAGAGCATCTTCTCTTCTCCTACCAGAGGAGTTAGTACGGGCATGATAATGAGCTGTTGTTGTTGTAAGCTTTTCTTTTAGAGCCAAAATGTTCGAATGGAACGATAAAAGAAAGACAAATATCTTCGAGAAAGTACGTACCTGTGATATCGATCCTCCAATCCCTGCTATTATCATCAGATCAGCAAATTGGTTCTTGTTGAAGTGAAACTGTGCCTTCAAGTAATACTGCAGCAGATTTAATGTTCAATTTCAGTCAGACATATCTTTTTTCTTTCAAATCCAAGTCAGCTCAATAATGTAAGCAAAAGAGATGAGATGAACGACGTGCCATTAAAGAAGCATAGAGCCCAACATCTCCAACGTTAAGAAAGAAGGCGACAACAGCTGCCTTGGCAAACGTTGGGCTGCAAACACACACATTAAGAAGTGTATGTATTGCGAATCGAATTAGTAATGATTTTGCTTAAAGTACAACTAACCTATTCCTCAACAAGCATACGGTGTCGTCGAACGAAGGAAGATTGTCGAAAAGCTTCCATTTCTTCGAGGGAGCATTTTCAAGGAGACAATGAGTTTCCGAGCTCTTTGGACAAGCATCGACTGCCATTTTAACTGATTCTGGTAGGAAAATCCTCATATATACCAGCGCAACTATGGACATTGCAGCAGCTACCTATAATATATAATAACAGAGCCAATTATCAACCAATAGTTGGTTCATTCTCATACAAGACTTATTATATGTATGCGATGGTAAAGTCGAAGGGTACTTGAAAAGTGGCAGAAGTTGAAAGGAAACGAGTCGAAAGGTTTCCAAAGACGAAGGAAGACGAGGAAAAGCCAGACATGATTCCGAAAATCGATGCCCTTCTATTTTCAGGAACATTATCTGCCTGTAAATCATCATTTTTCAATACACTTACCTTGTCGGCTAAGTTAATGAATGTGATGTAATAATCTTTCATTACCACGTATGCAAGGGCAAGAAACTGAACGCTGCCCTCGGTAGCCATGGAAATGACGGTTTTGAGCACGTAGTAAGCGTAGAAGTGGTACTTTGTCCTGCTATAACCCAATATCACTGCGCCAACAAAATAATATTATCAGTAATTAAGTAAGTCGCTAGGATTTACCGATGGTAGCGGAAACATCAAGGTTCGTTTTATATTAAAGAAAAAAAAAGGGATCTTTGTCATGAATCATACATAGTTTCCTCTGATTAATCTCCAAGAAGAATCCACGAAGAAGATGAAATTATTACCTAGAGGAAAGATGGAGAGCGTCAATGGGACAGTGAGCAGCACTTTTCTTCCGTAAGTGTCGGACAAATTCCCGACAAATGGCATCACCACCAACGATCCCAACCCAACAATCTGTATTTTAAGCAGATATTATTTCTTCCATCAAGTTTCAATTTTTCTCATTTAATTCAGTTTCTATTTCGTTAAATCGCTATCTCAATCCTAGAAAGACAGGTGGGAAAATGATGATTAACGGATGCACAGTCCATTTCAGTGAAGTCGAAATAGAGTCATCAATCATCATGTACTAACAGTTGCTCGCGAGTGAAGCAACGTGCTGGAAATGGCAAAGGGAAGGTGCGTTTTTCTTTTTCTTTTTCATCGGGAAAGAACAAATAACATACAAAAGTGCAAAATCGCCTGTAACTACTGACTAACATGAAAACGCTCAAAGACAACCTTATATTATGTAATGTCTGAACATGACGGATTACTTATGGAACAATGTATAATGATGAGAGGAAACATTATTAAAGTACGTAAGTACATTATTATTATTATTAAACATACCGCTTGTTGAGCACCACTTAGATAAATGGCCAAGGAGCATTCGTCTTTCCCTGGGCAAAGAGCAAACATGGTGACATCTGTGATCGCTGGAACGACCATGAAGTTAGCGAAGCAATACAGAAAAACCGTCATGAACAAATGCCCCAATCCGTACATCATCTTATTCGACGACGACATATCTCCTTTTATATATATATATACTATGTTCTCTATTACCCTCTTACACTAAGCAAGAAAAGAATAATCACTACGCCCAGCTAAGAGTGATCTTCCCTTCTTTTATAATATATCACTGTTTTAGCATGCACGAGGCATGAGAAGATGGCGAAGAAACGGTGAAAAAAAGTAGAAGAAAGAGAAAACAAAACAAAACTGGAAAAAGAAAAAGTGTTCGATGGATTGGTAGAAAAATCGAAAGGTACTATATGTATATAAATTGGAAACCAATATAAACAAGGATGGTGTGGTGTGTTGTGCTTTGCTTGGGGAGTGAGAGAAGTATGATATATGTTATATAGTGGCGATGAAGGGAAACATTGGGCAGACAGAAGTCAAAGAGTAACGGAAGTGCGACGTTGAAGTGATGCGTAGCTTGTAAGTTCATGCTATTGCTGTTTGCTAAGGCGCAAGGCTACTAGCTAAGGGAATTATTAGTAACGATTAATCATTTAATTTACTATAACTATCCCAAAGTGTGTCATAATTCCTTACGCTTTAAAGCGTACAAGGTTGAATAAGGTGGGTCCGGTCCGGTCACAAGCCTTTATCTAAGAGGCTTTTTTTGTAATAATGTCCTTTTTTTTTTGCAATTTCAATTCGTTTTTGTTTGTAATTAATTATAAGGTAAAATCCTCCTAATGGATTGTTGAGTGGGGCAGGAATCTAATAGTTGTCGGTTTGTTCTTGAAGTATGTTTTGTAGTCGGTTATTACAAGTATTATTTTAACTTTTGTGGTATAACTAGAAAATTACGATACTTTAACATATTCTCCAAGGTAAAAAACTTAAATTACGACTCAACATATTCTCCAAGGTAAAAAAGTTACGAACTCTTCGAATATAACGACGGATTTCAAATATAGTACTTCAAAGTTCAAAGATGGATTTTGGACTTCGTATCTTGTGGAGTCCTAGCCCATGGGATTATACTTTGGGCCCATTTTATTCAATTTAACAAAAACCTTCCAAACACAATTAATTTATATTGGTGGAAATAAATTAATATATCAAGGTCATTCACCGTGAGAGGTCGTGAATAGGAAAGATAATCAAGGTGATTTTTTTTTACATAAACTTGTATAAAACAACACCTGTAATTTGTGCTAACTCGTAAAGAACGAACTAGATCTTTTCTTTGTTTCCCATTTGGAAGAGCAAGAGATCTATTTATCAAATATTGTACACTATATGGATCAAAATCAAGAAACCAACGAATAAAATAAATGATATCTCGGATATATCGAAAGTAGGAGAAAAGAAAATCAAATTTACAATTTCTTTCCTGACGACTTAACAATATCCAATTGAAGCGGCTTAGGTTGAGCCATCGTCCTCCTCTTCCACAGATTAATCTCTTTCCTCCGCTCACAATCACCGCCGCACCGCACGGGCTCAACGGCCGTCATCATAGGCGACGAAAACGGAATTATCACAACACCGTCGCCTTCATCATCTTCTTCGTCGGAGCAATAATAATAACCCCTGGCGCAGCTCTCTTCCACCGCCGCAATTCGGACAGCGCCGCCGCTGGTCCAATCAAAATCCGCCAGCGTGTCACGGCTGCTCGCGAACCTCCTCACCTGGTTAAGGCACGGAGCTCTCGCCGACAAACGAGCCTCGAAATCGACGGCCGACGACGCATCGGATTTTCTCCTCGACGACGACGAACTGAAGAGCTTACTTATATTCCCAAGTCGCTTCTTTTTCGAATAGTCGGGAGATTTCGTTGACTGGCTGATCAATTTCTGACGAGGGTTCAAATAAGATAGGGACTTGGTCAACGCTTTCTTCTCCGAGTGCTTCTTCTTACACATCTCATGCTTGTGCTTAATCTGTCCCATGCAAGAGATTTTCGGCGAGGTGGGCTCTTGGGAATTTCCATGGCCGCCGCCGACGTAATTCTTGGATTTGTCGTCGGGGATGAATGGTATGATGGTCCCTGAAAAACCCTTGTTGTTGAGGTGGGAATTACGTTTGATATGATGATGAAGATGATCTCTTGAGCCTGGGCTGTATATATTAGGAGGGTTTTGGAAAGAAACTGCTGCTTGTGAAACCTTTGGCAAGAGCTTCAAGATCTTGTTTATTGATTTCGTTGTTGGTGGCTTCTCCATTTTAATTTTAAGGGTCTGCAAACAAAAATTATTCTTTTTCTCTCTACGAACTTTATGGCGTTATTTATATATATGTATATACCGTGTAAGAAGTCGCAACTTGCATGCGTGTGAATATAGTGTGTAATGAAATGAAGCGTTACGAAATTGACTTTTTTTTTCAGGGAAGATAAGTCGTCAAATTGGGAAGGATAGGAATAAGCTAAAACAACGTTCTTAATTGGGCATTAAATAAAATACAGTTGGGAAAGCGCAGTTTCCTCGAAGCCATTCAAGATCAATCATTTGATATTTTTCCTTATGTAGGTGGTTGACGATTGACTGTTACAAAGGCTTTGATTGTCTTATTAATTACATTAAAAATTTCCCACCCGATAACAATATTTTGGACTATTAAATTTGCTAAATTTAATCATTATTTAAGAAAAATAGAAGAAGACAAATTGGACTCCAAAATTAAAAAACGTGCTGTGAAGTAAGCCAACTTGACATGCAGCAGCTTGGTATGGATTGTACGGCTACAATAATTGTCGTTATTATCATTTTAAATTCCAATAATTTTTTTCGCCATGAAGATTGAAATTTCCTCGTTCACGTTCCTATGCACACTAGTTTTGACTTTAAAGCTCGAAAGATTAAAAAGATAAAGAAAAAAATTAACCAAGAAGCCCATCACGACTATGAAATTTTGAACTGTTGCGATTAAGCTCGATTTGGCAATAATGAAATTCTGAAACAAACGGCCGTTAATTTAGGCTAGCCCACTATCTAACCCATCGAGATAAAACTAAATTGGACTTTCTAATTTTCTTTTCTTTTTTTTATAACTGAGATTAGTTTCAAATAATTCATCTTATCTACGAGTTTTGAAGTTTGAACGCCAACTCTTGCAATATATGTTTGAATTTTAAAATAGGGTTAATTTCAATTCAGGCCTGTCATAAGTTTAATTTAGAAGTCAGCCACTGTCAGGAAAAATTTTAGTTTAAAGGACCTAATTTCTGTAAATTTTAGAGATAATGACCTAACTAAAATAAGTAGTATAAAAGTTATATGAACTGGTATAGGATGATCGTGTTATATTACAAACTTTTAATATATTGTTATTTCAGAACAATGAAGTGGTACTGTAGAAATCGGGTATACAACTAATTTTTTTCCTGACACTAAATGAAAATTATGGCACGGGCCCGAATGAAAATTGCCCATTTAAAATATCAGAAAAGAAAGAAAATAGTACCCTTTAAGAACGTACGCGCGAAACTAAAATAGGCAACGTTATGGTTTCGTCTTTTCACCCTTTCCCAGATTTAGCTCACATTCTTCCTTTTTTTCCCCCACTGAGAGTGACGCTAAACCTTCAACAAACCTCCATAATTTCCATCCGAACTAACAAATTTCGACATGAAAATTCCGAAGGGGAGGGGAAGCCGACATCAAGGCAAGAGATCCTCCACGGTGGTTTTGGTGTTGTCCATGCTATTAATGCTGACGGTGGTTTTGCTGATGCTTCTTGGATTGGGAATTCTCTCCTTACCTGTTGGCTCAGAGGGAGAATCGTAGCCGATCCGAGAACAGATCAAGCTGAAGCGCATGGCATTATACATGTACTAATGTTCATATCATATTTGATTATTTCGTTGGGTTTGATAATTTTAGCTCGATTATAATTTTTTCTTGGTGGACGAAACAGCAAAAGAGAAGGAGAAGGTTTGGGAGAAAGGGGCGAGCAATGGACGGAGATACTGTCATGGGAGCCTCGGGCATTTCTGTATCATAACTTTCTGGTTACTTTTTAACCCTTCTATTAGCTCCTTTTTAATGTTTTTGTGCATTTTTTTTCCTTCCTTCATCCGTTTTCTTAATCTTTTCCCAATGGTTGACTACTTTCTCGATGCATACAACACTGAAAACGGGGGTCAGCGCATAGCAACCATGCTTATGTATTTGTATGTGCCTAAGATTTATATAGGGGTCATGATATGATAATTTCCTCTTCCGGCAAGTTGAATTTTGCCACTTCTGTGAAATTGCAATTTTCCTTTGTGTCTCCAATACAGATCAGATGTTGAAGACGGTGGCGAAACAGTATTCCCTGCTGCTAAAGCAAACTTCAGCTCTTTACCGGGCTGGAATGAGAAGTCAGAATGTGCGAAGAGAGGCCTCTCTGTGAAACCAAAGATGGGCGACGCGTTGCTTTTCTGGAGTATGCATGCAAATGCCACTTTAGATACATCAAGCTTGCATGGTCCGTATCATTTTTGTCCATAATTTCCTTATGTTTTGGCATCGCATTCGTGAAAGCCACGATTATTAGTAAATATCTCAGTAAAACACACAATTTGATGCTAAATCTTCCATAGCAGACAGAGGATAACATGAGATTGAGAAAATATTTGCTGATTGTTATGCTCTGTTCCCAGGTGGTTGCCCTGTTATCAAAGGGAATAAGTGGTCTTCTACGAAGTGGATGCATGTTGGCGAATACAAAGTCTAGGACATCATTACATCTCCTACTTTGCTGGAGATAACGGCTACGGAGAGGATTTCTTCCAATGGGTATTTTCACCTGAATCAGAGTTTAAGATCGAAGCGGTTCGAGATCATGCCCTGCGTCTATAATTTAACCGTTAAGGTACGCAAATTATAAAAGAGACCACCTTTCTCTGATCTGAGGGTGGTTTCGTTTTTCCTTCCCACGAGTAACAAATTTATTGAGTACAGCTTTCAGATGCTTGTAAAATCATTATGATTTGAGTTGTTTTCTGAGACGAATTACTCTTTTATTTTGGAACATACCGAAAATTTTCCGGTTAAACTTCTATTTGTTATACATACATCGATCGCCGATTGTTCTTTCTAAGATATACGCATACTACTACGTAGCAATATATAAGTGAAGGGCATGCCTTGTTTTGTATTTTTCGGACGACAGCACTCTTTGGCATTGGACTTTGTTGAGGAATGACGTTTGCAATTAGAATTATGTTTTTGTGTTATATTCAAACCATTACAGCTCTTTTGACATGTACTTAGTTGATTATACCGTGTGTTTTCCCTTCCCTCGTGCTATAGTTCCCAAAAGCTCTGTTAAATTAATAAGTTTCTTTCAATTATATTTAATATATTTCATAAATGAGTTGGATGTATGTTATACCTAACTCATATAATTATGTCTTTTGATGAGTCATAATATTCTCATTATGGTTGTCATGTTGTAATAATGTGTTTGTGTGATGTGTGTTTTATTGTCTTTATGTAATTATTGTGATGAATATATATGTATATGCATGATGATGAATGTTTATGTATGTTATGAAATGAAGTTCTAAGACGTATGGTATTAAGATCTAAAGCATCTCTTTTCCTCTTTTCATCATAATCAATTCTTCATTTAAGCTTCAACCTATTCTATACATCAAAATTACAACATGGTATCAGAGCATTCTTCTCGAGGGACTTGTGAAAAAAATATATATATTACACCGTAGAAGAAAGCAACGAAGATGGCGAGCAACTCTCTAAGCACGGGGCCTCCGGTTTTCAATGGCGACAACTATCACATATGGGCGATCAAGATGAAGGCATATTTGAAAGCGCTATGCCTATGGAATGTGGTCGAAAATGATGAAGAACCACCGGCATTACGAGCAAACCCGACGATTGCTCAAATGAAGAAGCACGAAGATGACCTCGCGAAAAAACCAAAAGCTCTCACATGTTTACACTCGGCTCTCTCCGATACAATCTTCACAAGAATTATGACTTGTGAAAATCCAAAAGAAGCTTGGGATAAGTTGAAGGAAGAGTTTGACGGAAGCGATCGTGTGAAGAGCATCAAACTCTTAACATTAAAAAGAGAGTTTGAAATGTTGAAGATGAAGGATGGAGACTCGGTGAAAGATTCCTCTTCCAAGCTTTTAGATCTTGTTAACAAAATAAGGTTGACGGGAGAAGAGTTCAATGACGCAAAGGTGGTGGAAAAGATGATGATAAGCCTACCATCGAAATTTGAAGCGAAAATTTCGGCTATCGAAGAATCATGCGACCTCAAGACTCTATCCGTTGCGGAGCTCATTAGCAAGCTTCAAACTCAAGAGCAACGAGCAAACATGAGAGAAGAAGATACCACCGAAGGAGCTTTTCCGGCCTTTAAAGTGAAGATCAAAGGAAAACAACTAGTAAAAGAAGGCATAAGCCAAGATGAAGACAAGGATGATGAAGATCAAGGTGCTCAAAATTACAAATACAAAGCAAAGCCGGTCCGATCGTGTAAATTATGCTTTCGAAACAATCACGTCGAAGGTGATTGTTGGTACAAGGAAAGAGGCGCAATCCGGTGCAACTATTGTAAGAAAATGGGGCATCTTGAAAGGAATTGTCGGCTTAAAAAACAAGGCAACGTTCAACCACAACAAGCCAACGTCTCCGATGATCAAGAAGAGGCTAAAGAATGGCTCTTTATGGCGACTCCCGAAGAGAAAAGTGAGCAAACATGGCTCATTGATAGTGGTTGTACAAGCCACATGTGCAAAGATGAAAAGATGTTTGTGAGCTTGGACAAATCTATCAAGACGAATGTACGACTAGGAAATGGTAAGGTTATTCAAGCCGAAGGGAAGGGATCGATACCGGTCGAAACAAAACGAGGTACAAAATATATTCCCGAAGTTCTTTTTGTTCCTCATTTAACTCAAAATCTTTTGAGTGTCTCAAGAATGATGGAAAGAGGATACTCTCTTTTATTCAAAGACAACGCATGTGTTGTCTATGATCCGAATGATGTGATTTTAGCTAAGGTGGCTATGGTTGGAAAAAGCTTTCCTATGAAGCTCAATGAAATGTGTGAAGATGTTAATTATGTTTCACATGATGGAGACGATTCATCTCTCGACTCGTCTATGGAGTATGAAAAATGTATGCATGCTATGTTGGAAAATTCCTTGCTAAAAGAAGTAACGAAGCATGATGAACGGGAACATGCTATGAAGGAGGAGATGGTGATGGACGGAAAATTTCAGATTCAACATTTGGTTCTCAATTCCTTAAAGAAGTTTAAAATGAGGAGGAGCATGCCGAAGCCAAAACTTGCCGTTCACGATGAAGCCGCTGCAAATGTAGAAACTGTCGAAGTCAAGTTCCATGCTATTCGACGAGCTAAAAAGGATGATAAGGTAAAATTCGATCAATGTCGTTCTCACGATAAACATAATGATATGATGATGAAGCCATTGCCCAAAGGAAGGCTCAAACGTCTAAGTGTCGTTTAAGCGTAATGAAGAAACTTAAGGAGGAGTGTTAAATTAATAAGTTTCTTTCAATTATATTTAATATATTTCATAAATGAGTTGGATGTATGTTATACCTAACTCATATAATTATGTCTTTTGATGAGTCATAATATTCTCATTATGGTTGTCATGTTGTAATAATGTGTTTGTGTGATGTGTGTTTTATTGTCTTTATGTAATTATTGTGATGAATATATATGTATATGCATGATGATGAATGTTTATGTATGTTATGAAATGAAGTTCTAAGACGTATGGTATTAAGATCTAAAGCATCTCTTTTCCTCTTTTCATCATAATCAATTCTTCATTTAAGCTTCAACCTATTCTATACATCAAAATTACAACAAGCTCAGTACAAGCACAACTGCTTTCCCCTCGACAAGAAACCCAAACTCATTTCTGGAAAACCTAACTGAACACCGTCGACGCGAGTCAACGTTACTGACCTAATCGCCACGTCACCATTCTCTTACAGGCCAACTCCATAAATTACCAACCCCACCCCAAATCCCACCATCAAACATTTCTTTTGAAAAAAAAAAGCCAAAAAGAAAAAAACTCATCTTTTTAATCCAAAAAATGGCACTACCAACAACAGCTCGCAACTCGGTCGGAGTCCTCGCCATCGGGTACGCAGCCCGCGACCCGTTGGGGAAACTCGCCCCGTTCCGCTTCGCCCGTCGCTCCACAGGCGATCACGACGTCCAGCTCAAAGTCCTCTACTGTGGCATCTGCCACTCTGACCTCCAAATCGCCCGCAACGAATGGCTCAACTCCCGCTACCCGGTCGTCCCGGGCCACGAAATCGTCGGCCGAGTCACCGAGGTGGGCCCCGAGGTTCGTAACTTCTTCCCGGGGGACAATGTCGGGGTCGGCGGCTCGTGCCGCTCGTGCCCGCAATGCGCAGATGGCTCCGAAAACTGTTGGATTTTATTAAACCAAGTGGGCTTTGGGCCCAAATGGGTATTAACCCATTAATAAAATTCCGTTTCGGTTTTAATTAAATCGGAAAGCTATCGAATGTCTAAACGAGAAATCGTTGAAAGATTTCGAATCTATGTTTCACGGGGATTCTAACGAGTATTAATACGCTCAAAACCGATATCGGGTGAATGAGAAATTAATTTTCGAAGTTGGCCCAATAATCATTAAAAAATGATTGGTAGTGTTTAAGTGGGGAATCAAGTGTCCCACATTGGTTAGACACTAAGAAAATCTTCACTATATATATAGAAACCCATGTGGGTTTATTCAAAAGGGCTTGCCATGTGTATAGCTTAAATGGGCTTGTGGGCTTAAGTGGGTTTAAGTGGGCTTGAGAAACTTGGGTGAGTTTTGGCCCAAATAACAGCCCGGTGCGAGTCGGTGCCTCGCACCGACGAGCACCGAGCACCGAGCACCGAGCCCGTGCCCGAGCCCGAGCCCGTGCCCGTGGCCGAGGCCGAGGCCGAGCCGAGCCGAGCCGTGCCGTGCCAAAGTGCGCAATGGGCGCTTTGAGGCGCGCACTTTGCACTTCGCACGACGCATCGGAGCGAGGAGCATTGAGGAGCTTATTTAAATTTTTCCTCCGGTGGGCGGCGACGGTGACGGTGCCGGTGACATGGCAGTCGAGGTGAGGATGATTGGGTAGCCCAGATGTGATGGCTTGATCCATTTGATCAATTGGGCTGAAGTGGGTTGTTGGGCTAATTCGGCCCAACTCAAGGTAGTGTCGGTCGGCCCAACTAGAGGCGTCGGTAGCCGCCTCGGGCCGTCGGTCGGAGAATCGGGCCGCCGCCGGTGGGACACGCCTGAGATTCGGGCTGTCGGCCCGAGAATCGGGCCTGTCGCGGGCCGGTAAATAAACCGACAGTCCAATAGTTGCAAAATGTTGCAATATAGTCCCTGGAAAATTACAGAAGCAGCCTAGCAAGTTCTCGAATTTGCGGAGAGGTCCCTGCGGGAAAAAGTCTATAAATAGACCCCAAATGAGTTGGAAATTTCATTCACTTCAACCCACACAAATTACATCATTCACTCCCAACTCCCTAAAATCCCGAAGCAAGAAATAACTCGGTTTCGAGTACAATTCGCCAGAAATTCTAGTCGTTGTGCTGCGATTATGAATTAAGAAAAAGGTCGTTGTATCTTGGGGACGATCGCTGCTAACCGAAAGTACTGGTATCGGGGCGATTTCGTCTTACGGACAGTGTGTCCAACACACGCCTCGACTACGTCTACTGTTATGGATAGTCTTCATCAACTCCAGGCGTATTTATTCTTCATGCTGTGTACTATAGTTATCACATATGCCCTAATCATTATTTGGGTACTGGCGAACTGCACCTGCGTTTGAAGAACACTCCATTTTCCGACTATCTACTGCCGAAGTTTATCTATTGCCAAAGCTCTCTGCCGCCGACCAGACGCAACCACAGAAACAACAATCGTAAGACGAAATTTATTGTTCGTGATTTGATCGATGGCAACCAACGCAGCAACGATCCCTACCGGCAACCATGTCGAACGTCCTGCCAAATTCAACGGGACGGAGTTCAAACGCTGGCAACAAAAGATGATGTTCTATCTCACTACTCTCCACCTCGTCCGTTTTCTGAAAGAAACTGCCCCTTCGGTGACTGAAGTCGCTCCACCAGCTGAGGGTGAAAACCCTAACGACGCAGCTTACGCTGCCCGTGTCGCTCAATCTGAGCAAGAAAGGGCTGCGTTAGACGCATGGAATCATAATGATTTCATGTGCCGCAATTATATTCTGAATGCCCTCGACGACTCCCTATACAACGTCTATGCAGTGGCTACGACTGCGAAAGAGTTGTGGGATTCGTTGGACAAGAAATATAAGACCGACGATGCCGGACTGAAAAAATTCATCGTCGGCAAATTCCTGGATTATAAGATGACCGACTCTAAGCCGGTGCTGGACCAAGTCCGTGATCTGCAGCTGATTATTCACGATATTCATGCTGAAAATATGCAGATCAGCGAAACCTTCCAGGTAGCTGCGATTATCGAAAAGTTGCCGCCTCTGTGGAAGGATTTCAAGAATTACCTCAAGCACAAACGAAAGGAGATGGGGCTTGAGGACCTGATTGTGCGGCTTCGGATCGAGGAAGATAACCGAAAGAGCGAAGCCAAGAACAAGAGGGGCGGTATGGAGGCGGGAGCCAACTTGGCCGAGCCGAGCTATGGAAACAAGCGCAAAAGGCCAGGTCCGCCGCAAAAGAAGCAAGACCAGAATTCGAAAAGAATTAAGGGCAACTGTTATAACTGCGATAAACCAGGGCATATGGCCAAGGATTGTCGTAAAAAGAAGAGAGTTAATAATACTCGGGCGCATCTCACTGAAGAGAAGCAGCCGGCGAAAGACATGTCGGAGCTAGACTTGACTGCCGTCGTGTACGAGGCAAACGTCGTGGAAAATCCGAACTACTGGTACATCGACAGCGGAGCAACGCGCCACATCTGCTCCGACAAAGAAATGTTCTCCACTTACACGCCTATTTCGGGTAGGACGCTCTATATGGGGAACGCGGCGACGTCCAACATCGTAGGATTGGGACGGGTGGTGTTGAAAATGACTTCAGGCAAGGAAGTGACGCTTGTGGACGTGCTGCATGTCCCAGACATCCGCAAGAATTTGGTGTCCGGCGCTCTGCTTAGTAACGTTGGATTTAGACAAGTGTTTGAAGCTGGAAAATATGTACTGACCAAGAATGGTCATTTTATTGGCAAAGGTTACCTCGAGAAGGGCCTTTTAAGTTATCTGTAATGCCTGTAAAACGCGATATTAAGATCGCTGATAATAATAAAGCCAGTTCTTCTTACTTGGTTGAGTTGTCTAATTTATGGCATGGTAGATTAGGACACGTGAGTTTAAACAAACTGAAAAAGTTAATAAGTTTAAACTTACTTCCACAAATGGAAATTGATTCACAACACAAGTGTGAAATCTGTGTAGAAGCAAAAATGGCCAAGGCACCATTTTTATCTGTCGAAAGAAATAGTTCACCATTAGAATTGATCCATACTGATATATGTAATCTGAAATTCGTGCAAACTAGAGGTGGAAAGAAATACTTTATAACATTTATCGACGATTGCACGAAGTACTGTCACGTGTATCTTTTAAGTGGTAAAGACGAAGCTCTTGATACCTTCAAAAGATATAAGAATGAAGTTGAGAATCAACTTAACTCTAAGATCAAAATAATAAGAAGTGACAGAGGAGGAGAATACGTGGCACCGTTTGTGGAATTTTGCCAAGAACATGGTATTATTCATCAGACGACGGCGCCATATTCACCTCAATCAAATGGCGTTGCTGAACGAAAAAATAGAACTCTCAAGGATATGATGAATGCGATGCTAATCAGTTCAGGGTTACCTCAGAATTTGTGGGGGGAAGCCATATTGTCATCAAATCGCATTCTAAATATGTTGCCACACAAGAAACGGGATAAAACACCGTACGAATTGTGGAAAGGTAGACAACCTTCCTATGGATATCTTAAAGTGTGGGGGTGTCTAGCAAAGGTCGAAGTACCTAAACCAAAACAGGTCAAGATAGGACCGAAAACGGTTGATTGTATTTTCATTGGATATGCAGAAAATAGTAATGCGTACAGATTTCTAGTGCATAAGTCCGAAATTCCAGATATGAATTCTGGGATGATTATTGAATCGAGAAATGCTGTTTTCTTTGAGAACATCTTTCCAACGAAGGAAAGAAATGAAATAAGTTGTAAAAGAAATTATGAATCCGTTAAAGGTTCTCCTTCAGAAGTTGAGGAACCACGGCAAAGTAAGCGTAAAAAGGTGGCCAAATTATTTGGGCCTGACTTCCTAACATACATGTTAGACGATGAACCTAGGACAGTGCAAGAAGCTCTGTCGACTCCAGAAGCTCCATTCTGGAAAGAAGCTGTAAACAGCGAAATTGAGTCCATAATGCAGAACCACACTTGGGAGTTGGTAGATCTCCCAAAAGGGTGTAAACCTTTAGGATGCAAGTGGGTCCTTAAAAGGAAATATAAAACCGATGGATCAATTGAAAAATATAAGGCTCGTTTAGTAGCCAAGGGATATTCTCAAAAGGAAGGATATGATTTCTTCGATACATATTCACCTGTAACGAGAATTACGTCAATACGGGTCCTATTTGCTATTGCAGCATTGCATGATCTCGATGTACATCAAATGGATGTAAAAACGGCATTCCTAAATGGAGACCTTGAAGAAGAAATATACATGGATCAGCCTGAAGGGTTTGTAATACCTGGACAGGAAAACAAAGTGTGCCGACTCGTGAAGTCGCTTTACGGGCTTAAACAAGCACCGAAACAGTGGCACCAAAAATTCGATATGACTATGTTATCGAATGGATTCAAAATCAATGAGTGTGACAAATGTGTTTACATTAGGGGCACACCCAATGAATTCGTGATTGTCTGTCTTTATGTAGACGACATGTTAATCACGGGAAGCAATCAGAAAATGATTGTAAACACGAAAACTATGTTGAAAAATCATTTCGATATGAAGGATATGGGTTTGGCAAAAGTCATACTAGGGATAAACGTCTTTAAGGCGTCCGAAGGAATTGTGTTGACACAATCTCATTATGTTGAGAACGTGTTAAAGAAATTTAATGCCTTCGATGATCCTCCGGCTAAGACTCCTGTAGATATAAATCTACATTTGGCTAAAAACAGAGGAGAACCCATATCACAACATGAATATGCTCGAGTGATTGGCAGTCTAATGTATTTATCGAACTGCACTAGACCTGATATAGCATATTCAATAAGTAAACTCAGCAGGTTTACGAGTAATCCTGGGAGTAATCATTGGATAGCCTTGAGAAGGGTGCTGAGATATCTGAAGCACACTATTAATCATGGCATACTCTATACGAGGTATCCAGCAGTTCTTGAAGGATACTGCGATGCTAACTGGATATCTGACAGCAAAGACTCCAAATCCACGAGTGGTTATGTATTTACCATCGGTGGTGGAGCAATCTCTTGGAAATCCTCAAAACAAACGTGCATAGCTCGATCTACGATGGAATCGGAGTTTATTGCACTAGACAAAGCCGGTGAAGAAGCAGAATGGCTTCGGAATTTTTTGGAGGACATTCCTTGTTGGAATAAGCCTGTACCGCCTATTATGATACATTGCGACAGTATGGCCGCAATTGGTAGGGCACAGAATAGTATGTATAACGGTAAGTCTCGACACATACGTCGAAGACATAATACCGTACGACAACTGATCTCTAGTGGAATAATCTCTATTGACTATGTGAAGTCTAAAGAGAACATAGCAGATCCTTTGACGAAAGGCATTGCTAGAGATCAGCACTATAACGCAGTAAGGGGAATGGGGCTTAAAAACCACACACCCAAGAACAAGCTCGGTGGTAACTCAACCATGATGAGTGGAGATCCCACAAACTTGGTTCAATGAGACAACTAAGCTGAGTGTAGTTCAGTAGCTTACTTGATTTTTTTTAAGAAGCTCATTCTCATAAGCTGCTCAAGTAATTACCCGATGATGTGTGGTAAAGGGTAAGCAATGTTGTTTTTAATGATGGCTATACCTGATGGTGGAGTATTTCGGGATACTCTAGGATTAAAGTCCTAATAGTCGATCACCTATATAAGTGAGAAGTGGGGCCGCTTTAATATAACACTTATGAAACCAAGATATGGTCCAAGGCCGAAATGGACACAACGTGAGAATCGAAAGAAATAAGATTCGTCACTGTGTGTACGCTGTTGTCTTAATTTACACAAAAGCTGTCAGTTCAAGACATCATGTTCACTGAACAGCGAGTAAATTCGATTGCGTTTTCACTAGGGAAGGTTCAAAGCCACAAGCTACCTATCCCGATGCAGTGACGAGTTGTCGAGTTTTTCTTGCAAGAGTCAGCATGCATAGCATTTGCATTAATTTCCATTCATGTGGGGGATTGTTGGATTTTATTAAACCAAGTGGGCTTTGGGCCCAAATGGGTATTAACCCATTAATAAAATTCCGTTTCGGTTTTAATTAAATCGGAAAGCTATCGAATGTCTAAACGAGAAATCGTTGAAAGATTTCGAATCTATGTTTCACGGGGATTCTAACGAGTATTAATACGCTCAAAACCGATATCGGGTGAATGAGAAATTAATTTTCGAAGTTGGCCCAATAATCATTAAAAAATGATTGGTAGTGTTTAAGTGGGGAATCAAGTGTCCCACATTGGTTAGACACTAAGAAAATCTTCACTATATATATAGAAACCCATGTGGGTTTATTCAAAAGGGCTTGCCATGTGTATAGCTTAAATGGGCTTGTGGGCTTAAGTGGGTTTAAGTGGGCTTGAGAAACTTGGGTGAGTTTTGGCCCAAATAACAGCCCGGTGCGAGTCGGTGCCTCGCACCGACGAGCACCGAGCACCGAGCACCGAGCCCGTGCCCGAGCCCGAGCCCGTGCCCGTGGCCGAGGCCGAGGCCGAGCCGAGCCGAGCCGTGCCGTGCCAAAGTGCGCAATGGGCGCTTTGAGGCGCGCACTTTGCACTTCGCACGACGCATCGGAGCGAGGAGCATTGAGGAGCTTATTTAAATTTTTCCTCCGGTGGGCGGCGACGGTGACGGTGCCGGTGACATGGCAGTCGAGGTGAGGATGATTGGGTAGCCCAGATGTGATGGCTTGATCCATTTGATCAATTGGGCTGAAGTGGGTTGTTGGGCTAATTCGGCCCAACTCAAGGTAGTGTCGGTCGGCCCAACTAGAGGCGTCGGTAGCCGCCTCGGGCCGTCGGTCGGAGAATCGGGCCGCCGCCGGTGGGACACGCCTGAGATTCGGGCTGTCGGCCCGAGAATCGGGCCTGTCGCGGGCCGGTAAATAAACCGACAGTCCAATAGTTGCAAAATGTTGCAATATAGTCCCTGGAAAATTACAGAAGCAGCCTAGCAAGTTCTCGAATTTGCGGAGAGGTCCCTGCGGGAAAAAGTCTATAAATAGACCCCAAATGAGTTGGAAATTTCATTCACTTCAACCCACACAAATTACATCATTCACTCCCAACTCCCTAAAATCCCGAAGCAAGAAATAACTCGGTTTCGAGTACAATTCGCCAGAAATTCTAGTCGTTGTGCTGCGATTATGAATTAAGAAAAAGGTCGTTGTATCTTGGGGACGATCGCTGCTAACCGAAAGTACTGGTATCGGGGCGATTTCGTCTTACGGACAGTGTGTCCAACACACGCCTCGACTACGTCTACTGTTATGGATAGTCTTCATCAACTCCAGGCGTATTTATTCTTCATGCTGTGTACTATAGTTATCACATATGCCCTAATCATTATTTGGGTACTGGCGAACTGCACCTGCGTTTGAAGAACACTCCATTTTCCGACTATCTACTGCCGAAGTTTATCTATTGCCAAAGCTCTCTGCCGCCGACCAGACGCAACCACAGAAACAACAAAAACTACTGCCCAGAGATGATCCTCACCGCAACGGCAGGGACAAGGAAGGAAAAACGACCCACGGAGGGTATTCAGACATCATGGTATGCGACGAGCACTTCCTCTTGAAATGGCCCGAGAACCTCCCCCTCGACAGGGGGGCCGCGCTGCTCTGCGCAGGGATAACGACATACAGTGCAATGAGGTACTACGGGCTAGACAGGCCCGGACTTCACCTGGCCGTTGTCGGGCTGGGCGGGCTCGGGCACGTGGCCGTGAAGTTCGCCAGGGCTTTCGGGTGCAAGGTTACGGTTGTGAGCGCTTCGCCTCGGAAACGGAGGGAGGCGATTGAGGGGCTCGGAGCTGATGATTTCGTCGCGAACGATGATCTCGAGGAAATGGCGAGGGCCATGGGAACCATGGACGGGGTTATGGACACGGTGTCGGCGGCTCATGCAGTCGAGCCTCTTATGGGGCTGCTGAGGCCTAGCGGGAAGTTGATCGTCGTCGGGGCGCCGGAGAAGCCGCTCGAGGTTCCGGCGTTGGGGCTGATCTTCGGCCGGAAAACGGTGGCGGGGAGTTTGATCGGAGGGGTGAGGGAGACGCAGGAGATGATCGACTTTGCGGCCGAGAATGCGATTTTGCCCGACGTTGAGGTGATTGCGATCGACTACGTTAACGAGTTTATGGATAGGTTGGCCAGGGGTGATGTCAAGTACAGGTTTGTGATTGACGTCGGCAACACTCTCAAGGCTTGAATTGAATATCCACTAGCATCAACAATAGGTGTACGTACCATCATATTATTACTACGTGTCTGTTGTTTTACGACCGATGATAAAATGTAATAAATCTGCAACCACGTACCCGATTCGTACAAGCCGAGGAAGATGAAGAACAACTTGTACGAATATCCATAAGATCCGAAGATAAGATGCAAGTTTTCCGACTAGGCTAGGGCTTCGGTTACACAAGAGTGTACAATTGACCTAAAAATCAAGAAAGCTACTACAAAAACCACCCTATGAGTTCCACTACCATCTTTCTCCTTGTCTTTCTCTTCAGCTGTCCTTTTCCATGGCAAGTCCTCCACCATCATGATTAGATGCTTTCTCCTTTCCCTTGGATTTATCTCTGCCAACACTCGCCGCCTTCTTCTCTTTTACGATCCGATGAAGTTCTTCAACGTCTTTTGTGATGAGATCCAAAGGACTTAGTAGCTGGAGATCTTCATCTACTTCCAAATCGTCCTGGAAAACTCGACGTTCTCAACGTATTTCGAATACAAAAAAGGGGAAAAAACATCCAAGTATTTCTTTCTTACACCTATCAAGTTTGCCTCCATTTGAAGATACTGTATTCCTTTCTGAATAAACGTCATAAGCGCGCCAGGAGGAACAAGATTGGGGTCAACGTTACTTTTGTTTATCCCAGCCTCATAGCCAAGAGCAAATGCAGAATGAGTTAAGCCTGAAATGAACGAAGGAACATGCAACTACAGAATTTGTTCTTCAACTGGAAAAATGGCAATTTTATTCAAATTCAAGTGTTGAACAAATTTAATTCAATTAAACTCAATGCCACTAAAAATATCAAGCTAAGAATCGAAAATTAAACTAGCTAAGCTCACACGGTCGGTACCAAATCTCACCATTATTGCCCATTTTTTCAACATAGAATTGGAAAACCAAAAAAAAAAAAAAGGAAAGAAGTGAAAGCGAGGTACCTGATTCGTTGAGGTATCGAAAGATTAGATAGTTCAATTCAGCCGAAGTCATTGAAAAAGCCATAGCTGCAAACTTCCTCTTTATAATGCATGATGAACTTCTCTTTTCTGTCTCCCGATTTTTATACTTGAGCGAGGGAGAAAGCGGAAAAAGTTCCACATTTATTTTTCTACCATTTCCTCCTCCCCATACAAAGTCAATTTACAGATTTGTAACGTTTATTTCGAAGGAAATAAACTAATGTCGAGTTACTGAAATGCCTTTTTCGCCCTTAACAAACCAAATCATGTATGAAAATGTTCTTTAGTTATTTGTTCTTAATATTACGTTATTTTTCATAGGCCTGCAACATAGCCCAGCACAAAGCCCATTTAAGGCCCTTACTAACCCATATCGGTTTACTACCCAACACATATCTGTCTTAACTCCGCATTGTAGTCACATTGATTTTTTTTAAAAGAAATATTAATTAATTATTTCCCCCATTTGCTGTTAAAAAATCTACCAAAATCAGAAAAAGGGGAAAATGTCGGACAAGATCGAAGAAACCCCAGAAGAAGAGACACCATCCCAAACTGAAAGCGAAGCCGCGAAAATGGCCGAGACAGAACAACCACCGCCGCCGCCTCAATCGTCAACGACCAAGGCCGACGCCGCCGCGCACGTTTCCTTCAGCATTTGGCCTCCATCCGACCGCACGCGCGACGCCGTGAGGAACCGCCTCATCGAGACCCTCTCCACGCCGTCGATACTCTCAAAGAGGTACGGAACCTTATCGCGCGAGGAGGCGGAGGAGCTGGCGAAGAAGATCGAGGAAGAGGCGTTCGATTTGGCCGGGAAGAACGCCTCCGCTGGCGGCGATGGGGCCGATAACGACGGGATCGAGATCCTTCAGGCTTACTCGAAGGAGATTAGCCGGAAAATGCTCGACACCGTCAAGGCCAGATCTGGCGGCGTAGACTCCGCCGGGGTAGTGAAGCCGGCGGAGGAGGAGGATGTTGGCTCCACTGCTCCGCCTCAGAGCGAGAAGACAGAGTCTGTCGCCGCCGACGACGAGTGAAATGGCCAGTAATGTTAGCTCTTTTTATCCTATTGTTTTTCCTTTTCATTTGATGTTTGTCTGATCTAATCTGATGTGATGCTGCTGCCTTGTAGTATATTTTGTGTCCTTGATGTTGATGATGATGATGATAATGCTGCATTGTTTCATTACATGAAGACTTCCATGTCCACCTGCATTGCAATATCATCTGTGTAGTAGACAGTCAATGAATTTGATGTTATATTCTGTAGCTTTCATCTCTGCTATTATCCTAGAAGTAGAACAAGGCAATAGCAATACAAGGGATTAAAAAGGTAAGATCTATATGCTTTCATCTCTACTATACCAACGAAGAGGTCTCCATCTTAGTGTTGTACTCTTGGCTTTGTCGGTTATACGCCATCTTCGAACGCATAACTTTGCCTTTGCCCGTGCAAAGCCATGATTCGAATCCTAAGCAACTTCGAATTGTTGAGCGTGAAACCTGTGTGCTACGTTTTCTTCTATCCGATGCTTTTTTAATAGGACAGTCCAGAGATTTGTCCAAGGTAAGATTCGGGTTGTAAATAAATCGAATGAATTTTTTTTGGTTCGAATTCAAAACTTGGTATCAACAAAGAATACGAATGCATATTATTTTAGAATATGAATATAATAAGTATTTGAATAAATATTTTTAAATCATAGGATTTGAACTGGGCATTCCAGTGGTAAGAATCAAATAGAAATAGAACATCATGATATTCGCGACTTTTGACTCAGTTCCGCTAAGAAATCTTCTCTTACACAAGTAGGTTGGTGCCTTTTGAATGACGTGAGCTTCTAGCTCTCTCGCATTTTCTTGCCCCACGACATAAAATTGCATTACATGTCAAAAAATTTGTACAAACTAGGGCTGGGGAAAAATATCGAAATACCGAAATACCGTCATTATCGTATCGAATCGTATCGAAAATATCGAAAATTTTGGTATACCGAAGTTTTTGGTAAGGTATGATACCGTACCGAAAATTTTCGGTACGGTAATGGTATGAAAGTTTTTAAAATTAGGTATACCGATTATACCGAATACCGAAATACTAAAATTTTTAATATTATATATATATATATATATACACACCTACATATATTATATTATTTCAAAAAATATAAAATGAAAAATTAAGGATCTTCATAAACTTATTTAGCCCATAAATTATTAACTTATACACAACTTTCTAAGATTAGGCCCACCATATTTTACTTGTGTAACTCAAGTAACGTTTAATTTTTGCCTTTTTAATATTTTTTTTCAGGATTTTGAAAGCGTGAAGATGCAACGCAATTACTTTTTGTTAATCTTCACTAATTTTTTTAATATAGCCGCTTCGTTCCAATTAATCTGTATATAAAGTTATATTTTGTGGTTATGTAAATTTTTGTCTTACTAAGGAGACTGGCTAAAATATGTAAATTATTTAAGGTTAAAAAATCTTTTTTTTTGAAAAATTTGGTATTAATAATCTATCTTATTGGGGCCTAAGGAATTTGAATTGATTAAAAATTCCAAAACAACGAATTAACGAGTTACGAGACATGCATGGTAAAAAACTCTCCGTGTGAATGGTATAGAAGGTATGATACCGATACCATACCGAAATATCGGTATGATACCGTATCGAAATTTAAGGTATACCAAAATTTTGGTATGGTATTGGTATGATTTTTTTGGATACCGAAATTTCGGTACGATATACGGTATCACAGTTTTGGTACGGTATACCGTACCGAACCACCCCTAGTACAAACGACTAAATAGCCATTGACGATGCATTTGGTTATAAAGAATTCCAAATGTCACCAAAGCACTATAGCAGTTGTTAGATTTTGACACGTGTTCTAATCGGAAGAAACTGGAAAATAAACGAAAACTATTCTAATATGTTTTTATCCCCAAAAAAAGCAAACAAACAGACTGGGGACAATAGAGTAATTTCGCAATTATAAGTAAATAAAGGAGGGGGCGCGTGCGCTGCGTTCACTACTATTACTAATTTCCACGTCGTCTTCTTCGAATTGATCGAATACCAAAATTACCAATTTATTTTCTCTAAATCGATGAAGAGAATCATCTCCGAAGAAGGCAGAGACGTGGACAAGAAGAAGCGCAGATTATTCGGACATGGCTGTGAAGCCGCCGCCGCCGCCGACGTAGAGCTTGACGACAACTCGCTGTACGAAATCCTCAGCCACGTGGATCACGGCCGTACGTTAGCAATATCCGCCTGCGTCAGCCGCCAGTGGAGAAGCGCGGCGCGCGACGAGCGCGTCCGCGAGATGGTCCGCATGAGGGAGAGCATCCGATTCGGAACCCCTGCGGCGGCGCTCCGCCGCGTCGGCGTTTACAGATTTCCAGAGGCTGTGTTCTGTCGCCGGTCGGCTGGGCCGCCGCCGCATCGTGGGGCAAACTCTTCTAGCAGTGGTCCGAGGCTCGGCTTTCCTCGCCGTGGGTGGTCGGCGCCGTTGAAGGCTCATTAGGTGAATTCATCATCGCTGTCGTTGAAGTGTCGTTGAAGAAGAAGATGGATAATTTATATTGATTGATTGCTTCCTTGACGTGTTTATACATAAAATATACGTACAATACATGTTTGAATCATAATTCATACATACGTACTTATCTTGTTTAGCTATATACTCGCTGTGTAATAAGAGCATCTCCAATGGTGCTGCAAAATCTGAAAATTACTTAAAATTTGCTCCAACCGTACTCGATAATCAAACCCAAGACGTTTTCTACAGTTTCTCTCCTCAATATAACTCATATATGCGATTGCCAGCAAACTATGCGTTTCTACTTTTAAAAATTACTTATAAGTCCTTTTTTATGTTTGTAATTACATTAAAAAGCAGTTATTGTACATGAAATGATCCAAGGTTTTTAAGACCGGACCGGACTGCCCGGTTCCGACCGGAAAAACCGCGAACCGGTCGGAATTCCGGTTTGGTTCCGGTCCGGTCTATTATTTTTTTTAAAAAAAAGAAAAAAACGAAACGGATAAGTAAAGAAATCGGAGCAGCGCCAGCTCGATGGACTTGAGTGGGCATTCGGTGCAGACGCGCCAAGCCGTGGCCAAAACGCGCGCGCGGAATTGTGCCTGATTGCGGAACAAGCCAGCACACGAGCCTGGCGGAAGCCACTTGCGCGCGCGCCCGACTTGGCCAGCGACATTGCTCGCGGCATGATGCCATCAGACAGGCTAGCATGGCATGCGGGCCTTAGACAGATTGACATGGCTAGTGCATGAGCCAGGCTGGCACCACATGGACGAAAGATGTGCATGTGAGAGGCTGGCATGTCATGGTTAAAAGATGGCTTTAACAGGCTGGAATCACATGGGCAGTTGATGACTCAACCAAGCACATGGGCGAAAGTGCTTTGTCCCGCCAAGAACATGGGCAACATGCCTTTGTCCCAAGTGGTCGAGATTCCTTGTGTCCCACTAAGAACATGGGCAGCATGGGCGAGATTCCTTGTGTCCAAGCCATCTCAAGCACCTGGCCAAGTAGTCAAGCTAACACCTCACATGGGCGAGATTCAATCAATGCACATGGGAGGTTGGCTTGGCTCGAGTCTATAAAAGGCCTTAGAATGCATTTTGCCAAGTATGAAAAATTTGATGTAGTAACTTGTAATACATTAAGTGTTGTGCGAGTGTTCCTATAAGCTAGGCGAGTTTTGTAAACAAGCAGCTTATTATACGAGTCTTTTAAGCTCGTGCCGGGTTTTTCCCCCACTCTGAGTTTGGAGTGGGTTTTTCCGTAAATCTTGTGTCATCTGTCTTATTCGTTTCTTGTTGGTGTGAGATCGAGTGAGGCAAACACGAGAGCTTTAAGTCCGAGGCCAAACTTTATCAAACGGGCCGAGTACGTTGGGTTTGGGGTGAGCGAAGCGATCTCTCGACGCTTATTTCCGCACGCAAACATAAGAAAGTGAAAGGCTGAGTAGCAAGGCTTTGGGCCGAGCCAAGCTATTGCCGGTCTCGAACCCCAACTTAGACGCGAAAAATTCTAAGTTAAAAAGGGTTGTGACAAAGTTGGTATCAGAGCGTAGTCCGTGAAGGGAGGAGACGTTTGCTACACCAACCCCCAAAATCTCGACTACACTTAAAGCAATGGATAGCAGCAGCGAGGATACACTCGTTAGCTTCTCGTCGTCGCTGCGAAGGAGAATAAATGAGCTAGAGAGAAAGCTCTCAGCATGCGAGCAAATCGTCCAGGAAATTCATGCTGCTGTGCCTGACGATTTGGAAACTCAATTGCAGACTGTGCATCAAACCGTGAATGACGGAGCTGCACTTATCGGCGAGCTGGCCACAAAGTGCGATCACACCATTGGCGCGTCCGCACATGCCGCCGAAGTCACTGATAGGCGCATAGCCGAGCTCGATGCGGCCAATGAACGTCGTTTTGCTGAAGTCATCGCAGCCAACGGTCGCAGGTTTGCGGAAGTTGATGCTGAGCTGCGATACTTAAGAAATCAGTTTGTCCACATCGAAGCACCTAAGAGCTCAGGGCCGAAGTTGCCCGAGCCAGACACCTACAATGGCGTACGCGACGCGAAGAAGTTGGAAAATTTTCTATATGATATTGAGGGATATTTCCAAGCAGCTCAAGTAGCTGAAAGTAACAAAGTGGCAGTGGCATCTAGATTTCTCACTGATGATGCCAAGATTTGGTGGCGGACCCGACAAGGTGAGGTAGATGGAACCCGCGGGCACGGATCGAAACTTGGGAAGCCCTGAAAGCCGAACTTAAGACCCATTTCGCGCAGCAAAATAATGCGTGGTTGGCCCGAGATGCTTTGCGAAGGTACAAACAAACGGGCACGATCCATGAATATGTCCAAAAGTTCCATTCTTTGATTCTCGACGTCCGTGATATGTCCGACGCTGATAAGTTGTACAATTTCATGGCTGGGCTCAAACCATATCCACAAAGTGAGCTAGCCCGACGGAATGTCCAAGACGTCAACACGGCTATAGCTGAGGCCGAAAGGTTGAGGGATCTTCCGAAGCCGGACTACGAGAATCCTAAAAAGGGACAGAATAACGGGCAGCGGCCGAATGGATCTAAAGTGAAGATGGGCAAAAAGAGGAAGTACAATGGTGTTCATAACAACAATGGGTCGAAACATGTGCAAAAGCGACCGGATAGACAAGCTGAGAAACAGCCGGTCACTGACCCAACCAAGAAGTGGACGTGCTATATATGCAACGGTTCTCACAAGTGGTATCAATGTCCACAACGATCTGCCGTTAACGCTGTCGCAGCCCAGATGAGGGGCGAAGCTGGACCGTCGGGTGCAAACAAAGATGAGCCTCAGGCCAACAAATTGCGAGTGTTGGCCACACTTCGGCAGGACAAGTCGGGTAAGAACAAACTCATGTATGTTTCTTGTCTCGTAGAAAAACTGCCCACTATGGCGATGGTGGACTCGGGAGCGACGCACAATTTCATGTCTCTCGAGATGGCGAAGAAGGCTGGGCTTGCGTTGCTCAACCGACCTGCCACCATCAAACTAGCGAATGCCGCATCCCTGCATGTGGAAGGTAACGTTAAGGCCAACGTAAAGATCGGTCATTGGGAAGGCTCGGTGACATTTATCATTGCTCCACTCGACTTTGAAGTCATTCTTGGGAACGAATTCTTGGTGGATGCAAAGGCCATAACGATACCCTTCCTGAGCGGCATGATGATAGCTGACGAGGCACAGCCGGGCTTCATCCAGGGCACTTTTCGATATGGCGAGACAAAGAACGAGGCAAGGTGCTCGGCTATACAGCTCAAGCGTGGCCTTGGCCGAGGCGAGCAAACTTTCCTTACTGTTGTGCGTGAGAATGAATCTGCAACTCCACACGTCCCGCCAGTTGAAATACAGGCCATTCTTGAAAAGTTCGAAGATGTCATGCCCAACGAACTGCCTAAAGAACTCCCACCGAGGAGGCCCACTGATCACCGAATTGAGTTGGAGCCTGGAACGAGACCTCCAGCGCAGGCGCCTTATCGCATGAATCCAGCTGAACTGGAAGAATTGCGGCGCCAACTCGACGAACTATTGGATGCGGGCCTAGTCAGACCCTCGAAGGCACCCTTTGGCTCGCCGGTATTATTCCAACGCAAGAAAGATGGCTCGTTGCGATTTTGTGTTGACTATCGGGCGCTCAACAAGGTGACGGTGAAGAACAAGTATCCGATTCCGAATGCGTTAGACCTCTTCGACAAGTTAGCCAAGGGGAGGTACTTCTCAAAGTTGGATCTACGATCGGGATATTGGCAAGTTCGAATTGCTGAAGGGGATGGGCAAAGACCACGTGCGTGACAAGGTACGGGTCATATGAATTTTTGGTGATGCCTTTTGGGTTAACTAATGCCCCTACTACATTTTGCAATCTGATGAATGATGTTCTATATGAGTTTTTGGACAAGTTTGTGGTCGTCTATCTTGATGACATCGTCGTGTATTCGGCGAATCTGGAGGATCATGCTAAACACCTGAAGGTCGTGTTGGAGACCTTAAGGAAAAATCAACTCTACGTAAAAAGGGAGAAATGCGAGTTCGGTAGCACCAGGATCAATTTCTTAGGCCACATGATCGAAAATGGCCAGATCGAGATGGATAAGGCCAAAGTTCGAGCTGTGATGGAATGGCCACGACCAAGCACCGTTACGGAGCTGCGGTCCTTCCTGGGTGTTGCGAACTACTATCGACGCTTCATCAAGGGGTATTCAAAGATTGCTTTGCCCCTGACGGACCTCTTGAAGAAGGACGTGAAGTGGGATTGGAGTCGTAGCTGCGAAGAAGCCTTCGAACGACTCAAAGCTGCATTGGCCAGCGAACCTGTCCTGAAGCTGCCTGATTTTGAGCAGCCATTCGAAGTCCACACTGATGCGTCTGGTAAGGCACTTGGCGGTGTACTTGTGCAAGGGAGACACCCCATCGCCTACGAGAGCCGAAAGCTCAAAGATGCTGAAACGCGCTATAGCACGCACGAGAAAGAGATGACCGCGGTGATTCATTGCCTCGGAGCGTGGCGCCGCTATCTTCTTGGCTCTAAATACACTAATGTTAACGTGGTCTGGCGGTAAAGGTCTGGGCTGATTTTCAGGTGGGCTTGGGTTCGAATCTGGGAGAACACATAATAAGATTTATTTTTCAATTAACTTCTGAACTCAATATTTTACTTTTATTCAATTTTAACCACAGATTTAAAGATTTTGACATTTCACAATATAATTAATTTTTAACCACCAACATAATTTACTTTTATTTAATTTTGACTATTAATTTTGTAAATTTATTATGGAAAAACTTTATAAATACGTGGATATTACTTATATATTTGATTGATTCATTTTATAAAATATATGTACTATATTTAAAGATACCGGTTTGACTCCGGTTTGATTCCGGTTTTATACCAGTTAAACCACTAAACCTTAAACCACTAAAATTTCCGGTTCGGTTCGAAAACCCGGTTTCAGAACCTTGACATGATCACGCAACACGAGGTTGGAGAAAAAAGTTATCACAGTTGCTAGGTCATTCTTTTGCTCTAGTTTCATTATTTAATTTATTAAATTTTTAATTAAATTAAAAATAATATTGTAGTCTAATTTGTAAAATTATGAAATATGTGGGTAATATTGAAATTTATAAAAAAAATATTACGGAAGTGAAAATTGCATAATATTGGTTTGAGTTTGAGAATGAGTTTAACTGTTGGAGAAGAATTACTGTATTTGTGTTTGAGAATGAGTTTGAGTTTGAGAATGCGTTTTTCGATTGGAGATGGTATAAGAATTATTATATTATACGCATACGCATCTGTTTTATTGATTTCTGATACATAAGTTAAATCCAAGATTTGTCTAATTGTTATAAGTCATAATTATCTTACGAATCTATGATATTTACTTTCAATTCACGATTATATCAAATACACCAACTTATAAATCTATCAGAAACCAAGACAAGAACCAAGGTCCTATTACACAACGGAAGAAGTAAAACATTGCTGATTTCTTACATTACGACCAAACACGAGCTGTTGACTGATGAATGCTCGTACCCATTGCGTTTGAAGTGAGATAAATCCTGCCATGACTAATGGCTCTTGAATCTTCAATTCAAACTAGTTGAATCTTGCTGTTAGACTTGCTAAAAGAATATAGAAATGAAAGAAAAGCTGGGACAAACTAATCTTTGAATTTGATTAGTAACCCTTTTTTCTGCCCTTGATTCAAACTATATAATATCTTAACCCGATTTTCCCAAATCAAAAAATCAAACGAATACGCTGCTGAACGTTTCTCAGTCAAATTACACATCTCACGCCTCGCTGTGTTGCTTTCTGGTTGGGCATTCATGCAAGAATCTGCTATATATATGGCCTATATATACGGATGAATGTATCTTCGTCATAATACTATAAAAATCTCAGCTTTTGTTCTTTTGATTTTAGCAAAAATGGCCAGTCTAACAAAGCATCTCCTTTTGTTCTGCACACTTCTTGTTATTCTCAGTTCGATTTACCCTTGTAATGAAGCCCGCCATATGAGAAGGGACGATCACTTAAGCTCTCACGATAGAGGGATCATGAAAAAGTTAAACGAATTACCATTGGAAGCACCGAAAATCACAAGTGGGCATCAAGAAATCATCAACTCCTTAACATTAAGAGGAATCAAGAAGTCTGGTCCGAGCCCTGGAGCTGGCCACTAGCAGATCATCATCATAGCTTTCATTTTGAGACATTATTCATTCCTTCCGTAGTTGTTATTGATATACAGATAATAAACTTCCGACTAGTGAAGCTCTTACATATGAAAAATTAGCCTGCTGTGAAGTTGAACCATCGACTTGTCATTGGTGAAAAAAGATTATGTTCACATGTTTACTTGTTTCTTTTTCTTTTGTTTTTCTTTTTTTGGGCTTTGCTTGAAACAAAGTTTTCGATAGCTTCTGCTCAGTCTCCTTGAAGACCACTCACTCACTGTACGCATCCCAGAATTATTTCACAGCCTAACTCGAGACATCATTCATAATAATAGACTAAAGAAGATACTAAACACTTTCCAATTTACCAACTTAATTCCCTCCACTTGCTCAGTCACCATTAATTCTTATCATGAATTTGTCCTCTCATCTTTTTGTGGGGCATTTCATCTGAACGTTGGGAGGATATTGCACAGAATTCATTTAAAGATTCGATTTTTAAGCTGTCTGTCTCCTCCATGGATATCAATCAATTTTGGAAAGTCCCATTCTCTTCACAAGGGCAGCCTCAGTCTGCTCCATGCTGCAGATTCCATTTCTTTCGGCAATCCCAGACATGTAATTCCTTACCTCTTTTCGCACCATCTCTTGCATCACCGACAAGAACTCCGCCTGGAAGAACTGATTATCTTGCTGACCCTGCGGTTGAACCGGCGGAGCCGGCGCCGGCGGGAGTGGGGCCGCCGACGAAGGATGAGTGGGAAACAACGGAATAGGATGGTGGACAAAAGAAGGTTTCACCGCCGCATGTTTCGGGTCTTCGGATGATCCTATACCGATACTCAGCTCAAGGCTGAGCGACGACGTGCCAGTCTCAAAATTAAACCGACCCGAATGGCTAGAATCGCTCATATCCGACCCGGACGGACTACCCGGGTTGAAACAGAACCCAGACGCCGCCGAAACATCCGTACAGCAAGGGCCCACGCTGGCCGACCTCTTCAGCGGATGCCGAGCCGCCGGCTCGGAGGTGTCGAAACCGGCGAGCTCCTCCGCCGACATGGAGAGGCACTGCTTGCGCTTGAGGGTTGAGTTCCAGTGATTCTTGATGGCGTTGTCCGTACGGCCCGAAAGCAGCCGGGCTATGGTGGCCCACTTATTCCCAAACTTGGCGTGGGCGCGAACGATCGCCTCGTCTTCCTCCGCCGTGAAAGCTCGGTGCTCGACCTCCGGCGAGAGCTGATTGCACCACCTCAGACGGCAAGATTTGCCCGATCTTCCCGGGATCGACTTGCTTATCAGAGACCAGTTCCTCGGCCCGTGCTTCTCCACGAGGCTCTGTAGTAGATCGTCTTCTTCGGGGCTCCATGGGCCCTTGATCCGATCCGTTTCGACTCTCAAGGATGATGACATACTCACTCTCACTGTAATCGTATCGCTTGTTAGTGAAGAGACTTTTTGGCCTCGTCCTTGAGCTAATTAACGAGAGACGCATCAATTATTTATAGTCTGAAAATAAAGAAGATAGGGTTGACCGGTTGTAACGGTAATTGTCACCGGGTAGTTGGGTTGTAGTTACTATAGCAAAGCACACGCGTGGTCAATAAAAAATGGCACTTACAGCGTTGTTTTCGTTAAAATTAAAAAAAAAATTCGAGTTTTTATCCAAATTAAATTTAGGAGGTTTTCTTTTGACTAAGCCAGCTGGACAGCATAAAGCTGAGCTGGCACAAAACGACAAAATAGTTTTAAATCGTTACGGCCAGCCTGTTCTGACAAATACAAGCGGCTCTCTGAAACTTTCGCACTCTTTAGTGAATGAATATCTATGATTCGATACAAATTTATAAAAAGGGTATTTAAAATACAATGTCTCGAAATGTGAATATTATTAATTAAACTGGAAATGCGCAACAAAAAATAAATAAAAATAGAAAAGTAACAATAATGATAACATTAATAATAGGGTTAATTAAAGTTCAGACCCCAATAGCATATTTAAGTTTGGGTTCAGGCCCCACTTGAATTTAATTTAGGCTAAAGGACCTAGTTTTCGAAAAGTTCAGTGAAAACTCCCTAAAGGCTGCAAAAGACAAAAATATCCCTGACATATGCGAAATTTACAGGATACCTAAATGATCCGTTACAGCTGTCGAGATAATTATAACAGTTTTGGGCTTAAAAAAACACTTCCATTCATTTGGATAACAAATTGTCTGTATTGAGTACAATATCGCATATATTTTGTAATAACTTTATCAATTATAATACCAATACTAATAAACGAATAAATCAGACGAAAATACCTAAATGATGCATATTTAACTCGACATATGCCAAATCGACGAAAAAAATACTTAATATAAATGTGATGATATAAGACCCGAAGATATCTCCACGATTGTGATGATATAAGGTGAAATTATCGTTAATTTGATCATAAGTGTTGATAAATTTCAGATATTAGTGACGTTAATTGTGAGAAAATAAATGTTTTCCGTATAGCAGAAAATACCACGTTTCTTTTAATAAATAACAAATCATGTTGCAAAAGTAACATATCATTCAAAAATAATACCGCTTCCTGCAATAACACATTCCTTACACTCAATCGATCGAAAGAAGAAATTCATGTTCCAAATTTGATCCAATCTCGACGTTACTAACAGCACAAAGTTGTACCGGCTTCAATTTTTAATGGGTCTTCATACTCAAAGAGAATTTTCGAAGTTCATAAAGCACAAAAGCTTCAAACACAATTCGGAAATTTCATTTAATACGGTGAAATCTCGACTTTAATGACCAGATAATGTAAATTCGACACAATTTCATCATGGGCCTTAGTTATCGACAATAATTATTGATGTTAATCATGGAATAATGAAGAATTTTGATGAGATCTAAGCGGACGTTTGCTAATTAAAATGATTACACTTCATGCTTTCTGGGTAACAATTCTTGGAACAATAATACCATATGTCTTGATGTTTATAACAAATATTTCGGCAAAACGAACATATAGTGAGAAAATAATAACGACCCGTCACCCGTAAATAACACATGTTTAGTGCCCCCAAAATAATGGTTTTAAGCTGAAAAAACATACGTTTAATAAGCTGAAAAATTCATGTTTGAAATTCGATCCAATCTCGACGTTACTAACAGCAAACGTTGTATTGGCTTCGATTTTTCATGGGTCTTCATAATTAAAGAGAATTTTCGAGATTCATAAAGCACGAATGCTCCAAACATACGTTTAATACGTTGAAATCTCGAGTTTAATGACCGAATAATGTAAATTCGACACAATTTCATCATGGGCCTTAGTTATCGACGACAATTATTGATGTTAATCATGGAATAATGAAGAATTTTGATGAGATCTAAGTGGTAAACGTTTGCTAATTAAAATGGTCACTGAATAACACTTCATGCTTTCTGGGTAACAATTCGTGGAACAATAATACAATATGTCTAGATATTCATAACAAATATATCCGCAAAACGTAACATATAATGAGAGATTAATAACGACTCGTTACCCGTAAATAACACGTTTGCCAATAAAAAGTTGGTCGGTAACATTTTCTTTATTCTGAGTAACAATTCACGCAATTTGGGTAACATTTCGTTAAGAACATTCTAGGAGTTTCTAGAATGTCAGAGATATTAGCAGTACAATAACACATTGCCTGCAAATAATACCACATATCTGATAAAAATAACAATATACGCAATATTTATAACAAATTTGTAGCTACAAGTACCACAGAATAGCTAATCAATGCCACATTACTATTTCGATTAAATTTCGTACATAAATTCATTTCGTTCGGTTATATAAGATTGAAATTCATAGAAATAGATGATATGATGAAGCTAAATCACAAAATTTCTTTAAAAGACACGTTTTGCGAATGTTGATATCAATATGTGAAAGTTCAGATAAAATATCATGTATAAATATAGCTATTCCTTCACAACATACACTAGTATCTCTTAATGAGACATAACATTACGAATTTTATCACAAACGTATTCAAAGTTTAAAATTAAACCACAAATATCATTTTATATGTCGTAAATCTGTATTTGATACATCTCGAAGTTATTTGTTAAGGAATTTTAATAGGATGGTTCGTTATCGTCACCTGTACCAGATTGCCCGCATTTAATACTACATGTTTGCTATAAAATAACAATGCAAACCTAGCGAATAACGTGTTTACAGATTATGATACCACATAATAGGTTTCCAGTGCCACATTACTAATTCGATTAATTTCGTTCATAAATGCACATTGATCGAGATTTACAAGATTAACAACTTGTAAATGTATGATTTGATCCATTTATCACACCAAATTCCTTTAAAAGCCACATTGTTCGATGAAGGTGGATGATAGTGAAACGAGCCAGCAATTTGTAACACATAAACAACGTTCAGTAACATAATTTAAGTAACGCGGTAACAGTTAAATAGTTTTTAGTAACACAGCTCGATACCATATTGCCAAAATCCCCAAATCCCGCTCAAAACCACAAATCCCGCCCAAAATTGTTGCGAATGCCACCAATCTCCATACACACATAACCCTAAACCCCAGTACGATAACGGCAGCAATTTGTAACACATAAACAACGTTCAGTAACATAATTTAAGTAACAGATAACAGTTAAATAGTTTTTAGTAACACGGCCCGATACCATATTGCCAAACTCCCAAATCCAGCCCAAACCCCCAAATCCCGCCCAAATCCACAAATCCCGCCCAAAATTTACCATGTATCGTAAATCCCCAAATTCCGCCCAAATCCCCAAATCCCCCAAATCCACAGTAATGTTTATTGTTTATTTAGTAACAACTCATGTACTTTTAGTAACACTTTCGATAGAACAAGTAACACTTATATTTTATTTAGTAACAGTTCCACGTCAAATAAATCGAAACAGGTCTGCTAAAAAACATACCACATCAATACATATGAAAACAAAAGTAGGCCGTAGTATAACACTTCAGATAAAAAAAAGTAAAGGTTCGATTTCATATAGTAACAGTTCCATGCCAAATTATCGAAACAGCCTGCTAATAAAATACCATATCAATACTTATGAAAAACAAAAGGAGATCAGAATATACCACGTCGGATATTCCAAGTAACTTTTGAGGTAGTAACAATTAAGTGCCCCAAATTATCGTAACAGGTCTGCTAAGAAAAATAAAATAACACATCGATGCTTAAAACAAAAATACATCATAATATACCATCTTAGAAAATCCAAGTAATGTTTCTATTTCATGAAGTAACAGTTCTGTGCCAAAAATTATCGAAACAGGTCCGTTAAGCAAAATACCACAACAATACTTTTGAGAAATAAAATTAGGTCATAATATACCAAAAATGACCAAATCGATTATAAGTTACCTTTTGTATCATGATACACTTTGTTCGTACGTTTATAAGACGAAAACATAAATCAGTAACAAGAAGGCATAAAATAGTAACACTTATTCCAGATGAATCTATGCCTTCCATACGACCACTTTCACACAACGTACGTTTCAAAATTGATGAGGTGACGATTGTTCAAAATTGACAGAGCCTATGAAATGCCCAAACGATGGGTACCTCGAATACACAAAGATTAGCTGCAATTGCTACGAAAATATAGTTCGATTTGGCCCGTTTTTTCTCAAATTTCAAACCGTATAAAAATTCATCAAAATTCATACATCGTACTTCAGCAATATTGATAAGTTAGAATTTTACCTAATACTACAACCTGTAAACATATGTTATCGATCATTAGTTGTTCAAATATCCTACGTTTGTGCTTATAATTTGTACTTGACAGGTATTATGGAAAAAGAGCTTGAAATATGAGGAATCGATGTGGAAATAATGTGGAAACCACCCGAGTTCATAAGCCAATTTGCGTGGAATTGTACACATCACCATCAAACAACAAATTCCAGCTCAAGACATGCACGTGGAGCCACTTTGAAAATAAAATACTGCAATGGGGTACAAAGATTACATTATTGGAGTGGAGTGACCCACTTGCTTTGAAATGGGATGGATGTACACGCAAGGAAAACCAATAGCACACAAGGTCAAACTTGGTGGATTCTTTTTGCACTTAAGCGTGGCTCATCTCCCAATTTTCGGCTGAGAATTGACAAATCACCCAAAAGACCGCTTGCCATGTCGAGAAAATCGATTTTTCTTACTTCGATCACTTGGTATTTTAAGCCTATAAATGGATCATCTTGAAGGACAGATTCGGGGGGAGAGCACAGAGCTGAAAAACACAAACGTATATCATATTCCATCCTTTCAAATATTGCTTAAGGCCACCTGAAATAAAATTCGGCAGAGCAACCAACACAGGCATCGCAGCCCGGGCTGCCGTGGCTTTGAATCATCAAGGTCGCTGCTCTTCGTTCGCATCACACAGCTGACGTCTCCCTCACGCTGAACGTCCGAAGGGTTGAGAACTCGACGGCGTCTGTGCTGAAAAACCCGAGGAGCTGCTGCAAAAACAGGGCAGATTTGGTGCTTGCGTTGTTGTGACAGAAGAAGCAGTTTCGGCAGAAAGCTTATTACGGGAGCTGCAACCGAGGTGCTGTTACGGGCAAATCAACTAGGAAACTAAAGGAGCGCAGCGGGACAGAAGCAGTGACAGAATATCGGGGCTGTGACAGAGTTCCTACGAAGCTGAAACTGGAACTGAACCGAGGCCATGTGACTGAAAGGAGCTGAAACAGAAACGGGGCAGCCGCTGTGCAGACGAACGCCAGGAGAGCTGAGACGAGCCCACCACCTGTTCGGCGGAAGTACTGTGAGGGTGTATTTCTATCTTTTCTTTTACTGTTTTAATTATGTGTTTGTTTAAATCGTCGTTATTGTCGTTAATTAATATGTGTGTTTAAGTCTCTATGTGATTAAGGCCGTAGTAGGCCAGATTATGAATTCGTAATATTGGTGTTCGTATTTTATTTAATCATATGAATTGCGTTACGTATTTCTTGTTTGCGCTAAATGCTTGCATGTGTCTGATCATCATATGCATGAGTCTTGATTGGTTTATGAGACTGAGTAAGTGATTAAACCGGTTAGAACAATAAACAAGGAGTACCACGACGTAAAACCGACCAGAGATGGAATTCGGTTTCGTACGTGTGGTTACCGAGACCTTAGGCGCCGAAAGCGTTTAAACTCGGGGAAACTCATAAAGCCGAATGCGTGCGGAGTAACTACAGTCATATAGGGATATAGTTGATTGGTTCACTCTTGCATAGGGTTGCTATACACGCGAGAGCGGGTAGTACGTACTTAAGGAATTTCTACCTTAACTAGATTTATATTTTTTAGATAAAATCGATCGCATGAATACGTAGGAAAATTTTGTGCCGAGCACGTGCCTTGATCACATCCGTCGTCAATTTATCCATTTGCTATCTTGTTTATGTTATTTGTTATTTGTATTTTTATTTCTTTTATTAAATCCACAAACTATAAATACTCGTCTTAGTCTAAATTAAAATTTGGAATAATATCTTAAATTAATCGAGCTGTCCTCGTGGATCGATACTTGGACTTGTCCATTTTATACTACTTGCACGACCTAGTACACTTGCTAGTATTCGAGCGTGTCAAGTTTTTGGCGCCGTTGCCGGGGATAGCGGAAATATTAATTTTAAAATATATTCTGAATTTTAGTTTAAATATTTTTATTTCTATTAGTATTTTCTAAAAAAAAAGAGTTTAAAAATATTTATATAAAATATTTATTTTATCTTGATTATTATCATCATTATCATTATTATCGTTGTTGTTATTATTATTATTATTATTATTATTATTATTATTATTATTATTCTATATTAATTTTATTAGCCATGTACAATCACGTCTATTATTCTTCAGCGACAGATCTACCTATGTATGGAGAAAATGAGGTCAACGACAATATTGCAGCAAAGTTTGAGGCGATTCATCGGAGGATGGACGAGATACAATTTCAACGCTCACAGGACATGCATCATGTTCATCACAGTTGGAATTCAGACGTGTTCTACGATGATCCATACTTCGAGGAGCCACGAGAATTTCATAATGAGCTGTTTGCTCCACTTGAAAAGGAGAAAGCCGCATGGGAGATAGCGTTCGAAAAGGCGATAGAACAGGACCGTAGAGCTGAAGAGCGACACCGAAATTTCGATGCTGCTTTTATCGAAAGTTCTAAACAGTTAGAAGCATCAATGCGGAGTTTAATGGCCCAAGTGGAGAAGCTTAAAATTGAAGAATCTGAATACGAGCAAGAAGCGCTCTCGAGCCACACAGAGACAAATCCAGAAGAAACCATTCAGTTGGTTTGTGGAAAGACGCTAGAACCAGTGGAACCAAATGAAGTTGACGATGAGATCGCACCTGAAAAAGTCGATCAACCCGCAGAGGCTACTGTAGATTTCGTTCCATCAGAGCCGAGTCCACCAGTCTGGATTCAACCGCCTTTTTCAACAGTGTCACGAAAAGGAAACCAAGATGATTTGTTATCAAAGAGCAGCAAAATTGACGAACAAAGGATGATAATTCTCACCGAAGAATGTTCAACATGGATACAGAAGAAGCCACCAAAGCTTAATAATCAGGGGAGTTTTTATATTCCACATTCTATTGGGATTCCTTTATTCTCTAACTTATGTTATATAAGTGTGAGCATTGACGTGACGCCTCTTTCATTTTTCAGAAAATTGGGACTCAGTGAGCCAAAGCCTACCTCGACGATTCTCCAAATAGTAGATAGATCGATTACATGTCCACGAAAAACTGTACTGGCGAAGTGTTCTTCGTTTTTCAAGGAAATATCACCTGGAGAGAACACCAACAAACCGAAAGACCTCCAGCACAACAAGGAGGAGCAAGAAACTTTCGATCCAATTTTACGGGATTTTATGAAATCAACAGATCAATCGAAGAGCATAGTCACCGAGGAATTTGCTAAAATGTTGGTATTCGTTGATTTTGACATTAGTTGGGATCCGAAAGTCGACCTATGGAGAGAGTTTAAAGATTGCAACCACAGGAAGCTATATCACTCCGGGATTAAACTCCTCTCCAAAAAGCTTAAATCAAAATGTTCAGTACTTCTTCTGAACATACGGAATCGTCGACCATCAATGCGAACATGTGTCGAGCTAACGACTATAAAAGCAGCGCTTCTTGGGAGGCAACCCAAGTACTATCTACGCATTCTCTTATCTATTGCATAAGTGTGTTTTCCTTTTAATTTATTTTCAAAAATTCGAATCACGGTGCCGCCTAGTTATGTTTTCTCGCAGGGTCATAGTCAGTTTGGGGGTGGTTTGTTCGCAGAAGTAGCTCTATCCTGAAGGAACTGAAGTCCTCTCACAACTCGCCCAAGTCGATCTATGCATTATTCAGGGCAGTGTCACTTAAACTCTCTCTTTACTTTAAATTTCTACACATTGAGGACAATGTGATAATTAGTTTGGGGGTGGGGTGACACATGCTATATTTGATATCGATCTCTTTGATCTATTAGTTGGTTTAACTGATCAATGTTATGATTTGAACGTCACTTATGAAAACTCCTGTCAATGATGAAAATTTTTTAAATTTTGCTTGTATCGAGATAAGATTCAGCTAATTGTTTGTGAAAGTTCTGCGTGTTACGTGTTTTGATATTAGCATGATTATCTGACCACATTAATTGCTTCAGAAAAATAGTACGTATCATGAGACACAAACCCAGAAATATTGTGAGTTTTGAGCCAAAAAAAAAAAAAAGAATGAGCAACACAATACTTGCTCGATGCATTTTTCATGAGTGTCACGCGTAGTCTGATTATTTCGAACTTGCTTTGTTATGCATGTCAATATCACTTTGTGGATTTTTGTGTACGAATATGATAAAGGCACTTAAGATGAGTCACTGGCCTAAATATCTCCGCACCCAACATATCTATCAATTAGTGAGCCCCTTTGAGCCTTATTAGCTTATTTCTTTGATTTGGAGCCACGATATTTAGCCACATTATCCCTTTATTTTATCCTTCATCCTCGAACCTTTGTCAGCATGTTAGCTTACTAATCGCTTCAAAGTATTGAGTCTATTAGTTTACAAGAAAGACGATTACGGTGTGTTATATCCGGTTGTGGTAGTATATTTTTTTTTTTTTTTCTTAAAAAAAAAAGAAAAAAAAAGAGAAGAAAAAAAAAAAAGAAGAGTGATCGAAAAAAAAAAAAGAAAATTATATATAGTAGAGGTTTACGATAGATTTTTACAGTTATTTTCTTGAGTTCTTTGTTATAGTTTTAATTATGTTTTTATAGTCATACGAGTTTCCGCTATCTGAGTCATACTTTTTGTTGGTATAGAGCGTAGACGAGGAAAGCGATTTAGTGACTAACATGCTTGACTTCTTTAAGCCCACTTATCTCATATATCACACCTTTATTACCCTAAGCCCCATTACAACCATTTTTAAAGACCTTTTGATTCGTACATGAGATTTACTATGTGAATATGATGTGATATATTTGCAAGCTTAGAGTAATATCATTATATGTCGTGAGTTGAGCGTTTTTATACAGATCCCAATTAAACACTTCGAGCGAATTGAGCGATCCATGTGAGAGTTGTCACTTGATACGTGTTACGATTTGGAAATATTTTTGTGCTATGATATGATTGCGAACTATCATTTCATGTCTCATGTTTAGCTGGATCATTCATTAGCTGATGGCGATCTCGATCGATTGTGCTTTTGATTTTCTGAGAGTAAACATGAGAATTCATTTAGTGACGTCGTAAAATCCTAACTTGATTTAATTCATTCCGCTTTTATGATCGAGGACGATCATAGCTAGTTTGGGGGTTGTTGATAAGTTAGAATTTTACCTAATACTACAACCTGTAAACATATGTTATCGATCATTAGTTGTTCAAATATCCTACGTTTGTGCTTATAATTTGTACTTGACAGGTATTATGGAAAAAGAGCTTGAAATATGAGGAATCGATGTGGAAATAATGTGGAAACCACCCGAGTTCATAAGCCAATTTGCGTGGAATTGTACACATCACCATCAAACAACAAATTCCAGCTCAAGACATGCACGTGGAGCCACTTTGAAAATAAAATACTGCAATGGGGTACAAAGATTACATTATTGGAGTGGAGTGACCCACTTGCTTTGAAATGGGATGGATGTACACGCAAGGAAAACCAATAGCACACAAGGTCAAACTTGGTGGATTCTTTTTGCACTTAAGCGTGGCTCATCTCCCAATTTTCGGCTGAGAATTGACAAATCACCCAAAAGACCGCTTGCCATGTCGAGAAAATCGATTTTTCTTACTTCGATCACTTGGTATTTTAAGCCTATAAATGGATCATCTTGAAGGACAGATTCGGGGGGAGAGCACAGAGCTGAAAAACACAAACGTATATCATATTCCATCCTTTCAAATATTGCTTAAGGCCACCTGAAATAAAATTCGGCAGAGCAACCAACACAGGCATCGCAGCCCGGGCTGCCGTGGCTTTGAATCATCAAGGTCGCTGCTCTTCGTTCGCATCACACAGCTGACGTCTCCCTCACGCTGAACGTCCGAAGGGTTGAGAACTCGACGGCGTCTGTGCTGAAAAACCCGAGGAGCTGCTGCAAAAACAGGGCAGATTTGGTGCTTGCGTTTGTTGTGACAGAAGAAGCAGTTTCGGCAGAAAGCTTATTACGGGAGCTGCAACCGAGGTGCTGTTACGGGCAAATCAACTAGGAAACTAAAGGAGCGCAGCGGGACAGAAGCAGTGACAGAATATCGGGGCTGTGACAGAGTTCCTACGAAGCTGAAACTGGAACTGAACCGAGGCCATGTGACTGAAAGGAGCTGAAACAGAAACGGGGCAGCCGCTGTGCAGACGAACGCCAGGAGAGCTGAGACGAGCCCACCACCTGTTCGGCGGAAGTACTGTGAGGGTGTATTTCTATCTTTTCTTTTACTGTTTTAATTATGTGTTTGTTTAAATCGTCGTTATTGTCGTTAATTAATATGTGTGTTTAAGTCTCTATGTGATTAAGGCCGTAGTAGGCCAGATTATGAATTCGTAATATTGGTGTTCGTATTTTATTTAATCATATGAATTGCGTTACGTATTTCTTGTTTGCGCTAAATGCTTGCATGTGTCTGATCATCATATGCATGAGTCTTGATTGGTTTATGAGACTGAGTAAGTGATTAAACCGGTTAGAACAATAAACAAGGAGTACCACGACGTAAAACCGACCAGAGATGGAATTCGGTTTCGTACGTGTGGTTACCGAGACCTTAGGCGCCGAAAGCGTTTAAACTCGGGGAAACTCATAAAGCCGAATGCGTGCGGAGTAACTACAGTCATATAGGGATATAGTTGATTGGTTCACTCTTGCATAGGGTTGCTATACACGCGAGAGCGGGTAGTACGTACTTAAGGAATTTCTACCTTAACTAGATTTATATTTTTTAGATAAAATCGATCGCATGAATACGTAGGAAAATTTTGTGCCGAGCACGTGCCTTGATCACATCCGTCGTCAATTTATCCATTTGCTATCTTGTTTATGTTATTTGTTATTTGTATTTTTATTTCTTTTATTAAATCCACAAACTATAAATACTCGTCTTAGTCTAAATTAAAATTTGGAATAATATCTTAAATTAATCGAGCTGTCCTCGTGGATCGATACTTGGACTTGTCCATTTTATACTACTTGCACGACCTAGTACACTTGCTAGTATTCGAGCGTGTCAAATATCAGATAAATCCTACGTGAACACGTTGAAATTGATTGGTTGATGGGGTAGTCGATTGTGCTTGATTCTGCGAAAACTGGGTTTCGATTAGCCGAATATATATAAAAATGCATAAAAAAACAGTTTACTATCGGGAAGTAACATTTTATCAGTTTAAAGTAACGTGTTTGGTTATTACGGTAACAAGTCGTCAGATCTATGTAACGTAAATATCGCGTCGAATACCACTTCAGAGAACCCTTTACGAAGGGTATTTTAGTAAAAATATAGTTTGGGCCTTTACCTTTGAATTTTTTAAAAAACTGGTCCTTTAAACTAAAGATTATTCTGACAGGGCCTGATCACTAAATTGAAACTTTTCTAGGGCCTGATCCGTAATTGCCCCTTAATAATAGTTTTAGGTGCCTACCAACAAGGTTAGGTTCGAATTTCCACATCGAACAAACAGAAATTACGGATTAGTCCCACGCAGCCGTTTACAGCTGTTTCAGATATATATTGATTTATTTTATTTTTACTATCTTTATATCATCATAGAAAATGAAATTATTAGTATTTTATCACTGATTTGTCACGTGGTAAACCTATCCCTATTGTTGTCCTACTCGTATATCCCTCCCTCCCACACGTGTCAATTCATTCGCTGCAAGGTAAAAAATATTTATATGCAGTTAGGGGACGAAGTTACCACAGTTCCAACATTACTCGTTGGCGTTCTTTTTTATTTTTATTTAACTATCCATATCACGATTCCTTTTCGTTCTTCATTTAAAACGTTAGTAAAAAAAAGTACGAAGTCAGAAAAACTATTCGCCTTAATGTTGAAAGTGTGGAACATCATGTGGGGGACAAAAGACATTGAAATTAAAACGTGCCTATGCGCTAGTGCGCACATTATGATTTCGTTAAATAAATTTAATGTATATCAAACAATTACCTAATCTAATTTGTCAAGATAAATAACTAATAGTACTTGTTTTAATTTAATTGGTTAAAATTGATTATCCTTTTTAAACAGTTATAATTAGTTTGAGTGACGTGGCGTGAGTATTGACATCAGACAAAAATAGATATGCGTGCGAACTGAACCTAAACTGAAACGTCAGATAGCAATGATGTCAAAACCTCCGACACGCTCGCAGCTCTAATCAGTGCATGGAGCGCCACGTCATCATATTGTTACGTTGGCCTCATTCCCCATCTAAAGGCGGTGTGTCCTAAAACGCACTTTCAAAAAATTTTCGTATTTAATATTTATTTTTTGATACTCATTGCTGGCTGTAACGCATCTCTTTCACCTCTCCCGATAAATAACACTATAATATGTTATAGGCACCTTTCGTTTTCTCTGCCTTCTTTATCTGTTTTAGTTAGGCGAATATTAATAAACTTAATAATATATTCTGAGTTGTTATTCTTATTATTCGTTGTTACTAGCAGTTAAGTGATTATTAAGTCGAACAAAAAGTAATGAGTTTCCCATGACATTAAATATTGTTCCAGCCAGTCACATTATAAGGATATTGCCCACCAGATAAACAAAATAAAATAGGTATTTGTATGATTGTTTTCTAATATAATTATTACATATATTCAGAAAATCCCGCACTTTCTGGTTATGATTGTAGGTAGTGGATCTGTGCCTTATTCAACAAGACTCTTTCAGACTTTTCCACCATTTTCCGTTAAACTGATTGGTTTCTTTAACTGATTGATCTTTTTAAACACTTTTTTCTATAAATAAAAAATAATCCGTGTAAGTGAATAACAAAGTGATATCTATCTACTTAGATGCTTATGGATCGTTATATATAATTAAAAAGATATTCCTAACCACTGATGATGTTCTTGAATTTATATAGAAATCGAAATCACTAAGCATCATCGTATGAAGATATTTCTTAATTTCCAGCATGCATATATACCATAGGTTTTGGCAAATGGAATGGCAAAAATCTCACCAGAAAGCTCGTGGAACAGAATTTTAATTTAATTTAATTTCAACCAAATGAAGACCGATAACGTCGACATCTACAATAGTACGAAAAAGATAAGAACAAAGACGACCTACTACTACGTACGTAGCAATCTTAACCAACAAGTTCTTTCCGACTTTTGACCATAGTTGCTTTCTTAAATAAAATATCAAATCATACAAAAAAAAATTATAATTACGACAAATACCTAATAATTGAACAAGTCACGGTTCAAGAGATACATGAAAGATCTCAAAGTACATGGATTTTTAGCCTCGTGTAGAAACTATGAGTTGTATGGCCTTTTAATGTGATGGATACAATTGACAGAGACGACAATATATTTATCAGACCGAACGTTAATAATTGTACTATTTTTGCTGCTCTATCTAACTAATCAGTTGATATCTTTATCTACATGGCGATCTACCCATCTAATATGATACTTTATAGTCGCGTTTCTAATAAAGTCTCGCATGGAAAACAACCTCAACCGTATATTAAACATCAAGAATCGTACTGAAGATTGACCTTTTTCGGAAGATAGTCGTGGCAGTTAGAAGTAATTTGTCCTTATTACATAACCTAATGTCATAATAATTTTGGTCGGCTTATTGATTTTCTCATCAATCAAGTCTTATATATTAATAATTGGTGGAAACAACAGAAAGCCGAAAATGAAATGATAAACGTGGCATTAGTATGATTCCACTTACATCTCAGGCCCAAATAATAACAACTGAGAATTTTCTTCGTTATGGCCCATAAAATTGATGGTTACATAAAATCTTGATGGGCCCATGAATATCATCATCACATCCACCAAAATCACACTGAAATTTCCGAGTCTTAATTGATTCAGTGTAGCTTTAGCTCAACGTATTGAAACCTTCTACGTCATGCCACGTTATAAAAACAAGTGATAGCCTATAAAAAGAAGTCCCAACTAACCACAAAACTGGGACAATGTAGTAGTTCGTCCAAGTTTATTACGAATGAGTTGTTGTAATGTAATACGACTCAGAGTCAGAGTCGTAGTCAGAGAGATAGAAACAAAACAGCTCAAAAGTGGGGTGGTTGTTGTCCCTTGTCTCCTTATTACAATAATTCCAAACCCAAGTAGAAAGAATCTTCCTCTATTTCATTACCCACTTCAAATAATTTTGAACCCCATTTCTCTCACGTTCTATTTCTAAGTCTCATCGTCATCATTATAGCAGTAAATGATACAAAAACCCTTGCTTGGAAGAAAAATATTAGTCTCCTACACTTTCTTGGTGGGTGTGGGGACAAATTAAAGGAGGAATGTATCCATCAGCTCTTATCCGTCTAATGCTAATTATTCTTTCCCACTCATCTCTTGTAAGAACTCAAGAAAATGCTTTGTCGTCTCAATCTCAGCCCAAGAGCATATTCATATTGGCCGGCCAAAGCAACATGTCCGGCCGAGGCGGCGTCGTCAACAGCACTTGGGACCACTTCGTACCTTACGAGTGCGAATCCAACCCTAAGATCCTTCGCCTGAACTCAGCTCTCACCTGGGAAAACGCGCGCGAGCCCCTCCACGGAGACATCGACGTGAACCACACGTGCGGCGTCGGCCCAGCCATGTCATTCTCCAACGTTGTCTTGGCCAGAGATTCCGGGATGGGCACCATAGGCCTAGTCCCCTGCGCCGTCGGCGGAACCAATATACACGAGTGGAGGCGCGGCGGTCGTTTGTACGGTCAGATGGTGTCTCGAGCCAGGGCCGCCGCGTACGGCGGCGGCGGAGGGATTCTCCGGGCGGTTCTATGGTACCAAGGAGAGAGCGACACGGAGAGACTCGAGGATGCGAGGACTTATAGGAGAAGAGTTGAGACGTTCTTTAACGATGTAAGGTCTGATCTCAACATGCCTTCGCTGCCAATTATCCAGGTATTTATTACTGTGTCTTAATTAATGACGACTGACTACACCTCTAACTGTCTTAATTTCTTGAATTTGGTGGTAATAAAATTGTTTTGTTTTTCTCCTTCTTCTTGAAGGTGGCATTGGCGTCTGGGCAAGGACCGTACACAGAGAAGGTACGAGAAGCTCAGCTTGCGATAGATCTACGTAACGTTAGGTGTGTGGATGCTAAGGGACTTGGGCTCGAACCTGATAAACTGCATCTTACGACGCCGTCGCAGGCTGAGCTCGGACAGATGATGGCCGAGGCTTTTCTTCAGACCAACGCGCCGCTGCCAGTCAAGAGCGGTGCGGCCAAGGGTTCGCAGAGCTTTTTCTTGGACTTGTTTTTAGGGAGGGTTTTTGTTAGTGCGTGATATAAATAATTGTTTGAACTATATTGACTGAGCAATACCATAGGGTGGTTGAAGAGATAATCGGTGTTACTATAATTATCCGGGAGAAGGGCAACTTCTAGTTTTTTTTTTCATTTTTTTTTAATTATTTTGGTTGTTGACTATAAATTATACCTTCCCGTGATTCAGCTTTTTGTGTTGTATAACATGGGGCAGGTTTCATCTGATGTGATAAGGTAATTGGTTGGAGAATGTGGTGTTAATTAATATCGAAAGAATTTGAGTTTCAAAAGAAAATGTTGGGATGGGAGGTCTCATATTTTTCAAAACACTTCGCTTTCATAATCAAGTAACTAAGACCTTACATGTACGATGTTGAAGTATGTTTGCGTATCTAGGAAAAACTTTAGTTATCTGAAAGACACAAGCGTGTGACAAAAAGAAAAAAAAACAGAGTAAAGAAGCCTGAGATGAAAGCAAAGAACAACACAAACACATTATTCATCGCCCTTAATCCACTTTGCTTTGAACGCAAGTTTGTGCAATAAAAGGGCTGTCCAAACCCAATAGAGAATAATAACAAGCCCATTATTAGATCAGTCAAAGTCCGAAGTTAGTTACAACGAGAAATAGGTGGTGAGGTGTGGTATGGAATGGAAGACACCACGACATTCATGCATGGCCATCGTTTTTATTACATCGAGGGGCGCAGCAAAAACCTCGGTTCTATATCCAAAATTAGCTGTCTCCCCATCCTTTCCTTAATTCATTCCACCAACCTATATAAACACACAGTCCCCCATCATTTCTCCTCGTCCTCTCCCAGCCATTCTCCACACCACATTCTTGAAAATAAAGGGGAGGCCTAAACAAAACCCTAATAATAAGCCTACCTCCATTATTTCCAATAATACCAACATGGGGACGACTCATAACAAAGCCATGCTTTCCCTTGCATCATCATCAATGATGCTCCTCCTAATATCCTTGACGATGATGTTGTCTCTCTCAACGACGTTCGGTGAAGCCCACTTCAAATGGGAAGAAAACGCATCCAAGAGCAAGAGCATAATCATCCTAGCTGGGCAGAGCAACATGGCCGGGCGAGCACCCATAAACTACGACCAGCCGCCGCTGCCCTACAAGCCCAGCAACTCCATCCTTCGGCTCACCGCAGAGCTCAAGTGGGAGATGGCCCGAGACCCTCTCCACCAAGACATCGATTTAAATAAACCGTGCCGCGCTGGGCCAGGATTGCCCTTCGCCAACAAGGTCCTCGAGGCAAACCCCAACGAAATCTTGGCTTTGGTCCCATGCGCAGTGGGCGGAACTGAGATTAGAGAGTGGGCCCGCGGCCAAAAGCTCTACAACAACATGATTTCTAGGACTAAGTCTGCCCTTGCCCTCGGCAGGGGGGAGGTCGAGGCGCTCCTTTGGTACCAAGGCGAGAGCGATGCAGATAACCTCGAAGAGGCTCGGACGTACAGGGAGAGGTTCGAAAAGTTCGTCGCAGATGTTCGCTGCGACCTTGGGCTGCCTTCACTGAGAGTCATCATGGTGAGTTATAAAATATATATGTTCTTTCTAGTATATGTACGTATGTATGTATATATATATATATATATATATATATATATATGTCATGATGATGAGATTATTGTTTGCGTCGTATGATTAATAGGCTGTAGTAAGCACGGTGGACAACATCACGAAATTGGAAAACTTGAGGGTACTGAGGGAGTCCCAATTCGCTATCAGCCTTAAGGATTTTGCGCGCGTGGACTCGTTGAACTTGCCCACATTTGAGATAGCGCACCTCGACGCCGTAGGCGAAGCAAAGGTCGGCGAAATGATGGCCGCAGCTTATCTCGACCTCAAGAAATGTTCTCCTGCTGCTTCTGCTGTTGCTGAGGTAAGTAATAATTAGTTTTTCCTCTTTTATTATAATTATTGTTTTGGAGAATAAATCGATTGATTCTTGTATTAGGCACTCGCACTATATGATATATACAATGTGTAAATCTTGCATATAATCTATTATATGTAGGTTTCTGCTAGCCACTCAGATGCATCTGCTGAGGCATCTGTAGCGATAGGCACGAGCCCATTATTAACGGAAGCAGCCCCATCAACGGAAGCTGCGGCTAAGGCAGTCGTCGGCGAGAAAAGTCGTCAAGAAAGCGGAGGAGGGTACTGAAACAAAGTGAAAAAGAAGCATGGTTTTCTTACATCTTGAATGTGGTTAAGCGAATGTAATAAAACTACCAAGTTTAAGATCAATGAAAAATCTCAATTTCATTGCCTTATATTTCATATCTTTCCAACTAGCTAATATCATCCTAACACACACATTATAAGCACATTGTTTCTGAATTTTCTTTGAAGTACAATCATCACAAAAAAGAAAGAAACTACCAAATTCCAACCTCCACAAACCCTAGCTCATTAGCACAAGCCCTAAACATGCCCACGGAGTTAAACCCGCAAGCCACCTCACCGTCTCGAGAGACCGCAATCAAGCCCGCCTTTCCGCGACTATTTCCCAGCCTCTCGCCGACCACGTAATTCACCGACTCGTCGAGGCTCGAGCCCTTGTACTCCATAACCGCAGCCACGTCTCGGGCCAAGGTGCCACGCAGGATGGCCTCTCCCTCGCCCGTGCATGAAACTGCGCACAATTCGCACGCGTAAGTTCCCGCCCCGATTATCGGCGAGTCTCCTATTCTGCCGGACATCTTGTTCATGAGTCCGCCGGTGGAGGTGGCGGCGGCGCACCGGCCGTGGCGGTCCACCGCCACGCAGCCTACGGTCTCCGGCGAGTAGGCAGAGATGGGTAGGCCGTTCATTATTTGGAGAGGGCCGTCTTTTTCGCCGGCCTCTTTGGTGCATCGCATGGCAGTTCTTGGTACTCTGTAGTCAAACTGTGGGGAAAAAAAAGTGCTATATTTTTTTCTTAAAGGTATTTATGGAAATTGAGGGGTTCTTCCTAAAATAATGTGATAAGAGGAGATAACCCTCTAATATATTAAAAGTGGGTTTTTGAGGGTTAAAATTATCCGACAAGGATATAATGAAACCTGAACAAGATTGAAATCTTTGTTTATATTGCTGAAAACGTTGAGTTTAGAGAGACGACAAACCACGATCGAGTTGGCTTCTTTTGCCTGTTTGAGCATGGCAATGTTCTCCTCGGTAATGAAGTAATCATTGTCCACCATTTCCACACCCTACACACAACCCTTAAAATTAAATAAAAACATTATCTGAAAATCGTCAGAAGTAACATAATATATATGTTAATAACCTTTTGTTCGGCGAAACTTTCGGCGCCGGAAAAGGCAAGATATGAATGTGGAGAATGATCCATTACAAGCCTGGCAAGTGAGATAGGGTTCTTAACCCTAGTAATCCCAGAAACGGCACCATATCTCATTTCGGGCCCATCCATGATGCTAGCTTCCATCTCCACCGTTCCTTTCTCGGTTAGCACCGATCCACGGCCAGAATTGAACATAGGGTCATCCTCCAATTCTCTCACCTTCATGGATACATCATCATCGTTAACAAATTTAAACTCAGAAATTGCAAACGTTAGTGAATCTTTAACGTCATGAGACTTACGACGAGTTCAACCACATCGATGGCCGAGGAGTCAGAGTCAAGAGCGGAGATTCCCAGGTTAAGACAACGTGTGAGGAGTTCTTTTGCTTTCTGTTGACGTTCGATTGGGAGGTTTGGGTCCACACCAGCACCACCGTGAACTGCAATAGCCCATCTTCCCATTTTACTTAAAGTTCTATATAATTTGATTCCAATCAAATATCTTGATTCTTAACGCGTGATTCTATGAGAATGAAGCGAGGACGCAGACATATTTATATAGGCGATTAGCTCAAGATTATCTGTGATTGGGATGGAGAGGAAGATCAATCAAAGTCAAACTTGGATAGGAAATCTTTTTATCCTTTTTTTCTTTTTGTTTAACTGGTGGAGGCTTTACTACATACGGATAATCGGATCAAAATCTTCGTTCTTAACCTAAGTGTTTCGATTTGAATTACGTGTTTAATATGTCATTTGGATATATTTGTTTTTCCTATACATGGAGTAAATATATTCCTTAAATTATGTTATTTGACCTGATACACGATAAGTATTATCATTGGTGGACATCAGTTTTTATCCGATGACCAAGCGACACATAACGTTATTCCAAATAAGACGATGAGCTTGGAATTGGTCTTCCTTAAATTCGTAAATAAATATAATGGACAATTCAATAAACAAACGCTGCTTATTTTATTTGTTAATGAGAGTAAGTAAAAATAAAATGTTTAACCTAGCGATATATTGTAGCCCAAAACCTAATAAGGCCCGTCCAGCAAAGCGTACTACTGCTACAAATAAGATGAGAGCATCTACGCCGCCATGAAACAGGGAAGAAGATTCGAGTTTTTCCATAGCCCTTCCTTCCCATGAAAGGAAATAACTCCAAATCAGACGATGGCGCCATCAGGATCTTGGTGGCTGATGCTCGTTATTTCCTTAATCAAGGGAAGCAATTGGAAGCTCGAAAGGCTGTAATAATAAATCTTGTCCATCTTCCTTCTTCTCTTTATGCGTTCTAGGGCTTTTCTTGTGCTGTAGAATAACCTATTGATTCATCTTCGTTTATTTGGAAGATGACTGAGGCTGTGCGGCTACAAGGAAAAGAAGCCGTGTTCCGTATTCTTGTTCGCAGCGGAGGACGTCCGGCGGCTTCGATCGCCGATCAATTTGTCGCCCTATTTACAGAATGTGCAATGGCCGACGACAGAAGACGTTTCGCGGAGGAGGGATATCGTTGCCGCCTCTGTTTCTGCTCAGTTGTCATAAAGCAAGGCAGTTCTATTCGGTGCGTGAATTGCGGCGCTGTTATTACCAATGAAGTAATCTGAACTTTGTTTCAGTCGGTCAAAAGTTATCTTATTAGGGTTCCGTTGCGATCGATGCGACTAGTTCGGAACTTAATTGGATCGGGTCTATCATTATTTTCATTAATTATTATTACTTATGAAGAGTAATAATTCAGACAATAAATTTTTTGGTGAATCTACAAAAAATATCCATTTATATAAAAAATTTGCAAGTCATTACCCATGTCAGAAATTTTTTTATATAATACCCGTTTGACTGTGTGTACCATTTTTCCAGTCTTTACGTACCTTTTTATATGTGTATTACGTACCACTTCACGCGTTTATACGGTATCTATATCGTTTCTATACGCCATATTAATGTGTTATATAATGTACCATTTCTCACTACATTATGCACCACAATACATTTCTCTATGGTACCTAAATGTGTTATATGACGTACTTTGCGGCGGGACGGGTACCAATATGCAAAAAGTTTATTCTAATACGTACCTACATATAAAAAAATACTGACAGGGTACTAACATGCAACTTTTTATATAATTAGCTACTTTTTTTTTTTTTGTAAATTTTCCTAATTTTTTTAATTTATTTGAAAACGACCCACCTTGAAATAGAAGAACGAATAATCTACACTTATGCCCTTCAACCCAGAAACAGTTCTTGCTTATTATTACAGAGCAAGCCCTCGACAAACTTGTGACATTATTAATTGTCCAAGGCATGGAGACCTTTAATTTAAGCGAAGGTTAAATTATTAACTCATATATATGTCATCCAAAGCGCAACTATATAGTTTATTTGAACCTGAGGATCGGAGCGAGCAAATTGGCCACTCCACTTTGGACGTTGATATGTGTTTCCATATCACGTCATTTTCTTGCATGTACATATCGTCAATCAATTCGAACCTGGTCATCGTCACGCTCGATTGTTATATGTATGGTTACAAACATTTATTTAATCAACTCATAACTTTAGCATCTTAGATTAGACGGAACTTCATCCCTCAAATTCATTACACTTGGCAACCTATCATTGACGTATCGCCACGCACTGTATAGTCGGCAATGTAAGAACATGGTGCGTCGTGACAACGCAAGATTTGTACCGAAGTGGAGTTTAATCAAATTTTGATGAGCTAAACCTAATTAACTAGACATTATTTAATATGCCATGCATGCTTGCTAATCATATACTGTGTAGATATGAAATTGCGTGACACGCGACGCAAAACTCCATCTCGATTTCTCATATATATTGCTTATGTGGACCATCACATCCACGTGGAATAGTTTTGTCTTCAACCTCATGAATAATTTATATTTCCACATTAATGCCACGCGTGCTTAATAGATGTCTAATAAATAATGGTGGTTACATGTTACATTGTCGGCTGAGAAACTTATCTATTCTATTTTATTAAGCCTCATGGCTTTGGGTGACTCCAATTTGGTTTGTAAATTGCTTAATTTAAGGAATAAAAACCACAAACTACACAATATTTATATATTTCCAAATTTGTCCTTTTATTTTTAGTATTATTATTTCATAATTAAATATACATAATATTATATAGCACCCACATAGGGGTGTGCAAAACTACGTCTATCTACTTGACTAACAATCAATTTAGTTATGAAAAGAACTGAGGAGGCGTGACCGGCGACGCAAAATGTCGGCGAATTTATTTATTAAATATATAATGAAGGCCAATCAAGATTGACGGTCGAGGATATATAATTATATATGCACTTGCACACACAAATCATAAGTAAAAAATGCATATATGCTTGTGTCCACCAAATATGTTATCTTATCATTTGCTTTAGATAGTTAAAATGATTTAACTTTAATATACTTTTATTAATTATTTCTCCCATTAAGTTAACGCACGTGGACCCCCCTCTCCCTACATATATACATATATTATATATTCTATTTTATTAAGCATGCGAAGTGAGTATAAATTGTAGGTCAATCAATTTTCACACAAAAAAAATTAATTTAAAATATTATCCACTATTTTTTAATTACTATGTTTAGTTAATTCATCGGGGTCTTTACACATAAATATTCATTTGGATAAAAACTTGTAATTGAATACCATGTCAGGATTATTTTATATGTAGGTACATAATAGAATAAATTTTTTGTACATAGATACCCGATCCGCCGCAGGTACGCCGTATTAGCACATTTAGGTACCTTATAGCATTGTATTGTGGTACGTAATACGTTGAGAAAATGGTACGCCGTATTAGCACATTTAGGTACCATGTAGCAACCGTATAGGGTGTCGTATAAAGGCGTGACATGGTATAATATATGGAGTGGCCAAACACAACATAGTACATTACAATAATGCTGTAATTATAATAATTATATTAACAATTTAGGATATCAAGTCGGCTATGTATACAGATATATATAAACTATCTGATACATCTGTATCTCACCACCACTTGCCAAAGCTTCATTCTCTTGCACTCCATGTTATCTTCTATATATATATATATATATATATATATATATATATATATATAAACATAAGAAGAGAACTATTAATTATCCTCCCCGAATCATAACCTAATCCAACTCAAAACACCGATAGATTTATAATTTTATTACCGCAAATATAAGGAGTATACCTAAGTGTCTTGGCAACATGGAAGGTGCTTGTTGCACAACAACGACGACGACTACCTCTTCATCGAGCAACGAAAACCCTAAACAACGTAGGACGAGGAATCATCAGCTCAGCCATGAAAAGCCCTACAAAGGTATAAGGATGAGAAAGTGGGGTAAGTGGGTCGCCGAGGTTCGAGAGCCCAACAAGCGGTCGAGGATATGGCTGGGCTCCTACTCCTCCCCCGTTGCAGCGGCGCGTGCGTACGACACGGCCATGTTCTACCTCCGAGGACCCACCGCGAGGCTCAACTTTCCAGAATCTGCGTTCGAGGACTTGGAATTAGCTGTGGGCGGCGAGTTGTCAGCCGCAGCGATTAGGAAGAAGGCCACGGAAGTGGGTGCGAGGGTCGACGCGCTGCAGAGAGGGGGTTCTTCACGCGCCGGGTCGGAGGGCGGTGGTGTAGTGAGTCGGGTTTTGTTGAAACCCGACTTGAATGAGTATCCGCCCAGTTCAGAGGAGAATTAATAGCCGAAAATCATGCTTGTTCTTCTAAATTACCTTATCTATGGCCTTCTTTAATTTTTGTGTGAGCTCTACTTATAAGATGTATAAAGATGTACATCTGTGAATTAGGATTTTGAGGTTTGATGAAAAGTTGGATTTGTTTTTCTGCTATTACATAATTGTTAATTATAGCCTAGATAAACGGAGAAGGCGGGACCTGTAATAATCCGAAGGATTATGTGTTCTTACATAATGGTTAAGTTGGTAATTGTATAAATCTAATCCCCTTGTGTTTGATAATTGCTTTTTCTCTCTTTATAATCATGCATGTTTTGTGTTTAAATTTCTTAATTAATTGTGCCACTGTTACATCGAATGAATATAATCGTTTCATGTTGGTCGAAGTTGCAAATTGTATGATGATGTAAAGAGAAGGTGTATGGCCTACCTTGCCTGAAACTGCTCATTCATATCAATGGAGAGAGAGAGAGAGAGAGAGAGAGAGAGAGAGATGACGATGATGATATGATAAGACGATAAGGTGGAAGTCTAAGAAGGGCACTTGTGTCTCATCGCACAAGTTTATTAATATATATCGCGATTATGTTATTTGTATACATGCATCACACAATTTACGGCTCGTTTGATACCCGTGTATACATGGGTATACATGGGTATCACATGGGTATCATTAAATTTGAACTTGTTTGTTATCATTGTAACCATATACAAGCCGGGTATATCAACACACACCTATTACACGTAAATCATTGATAACCCTTGCTTAAACATACCCATCTCATAGATGGTTATAGCGATACACGGTTTCGTCATTTCAATTTTGCCCTCATCCTTTCTCCAATAATTTCCAACAGACAAAATCGAATTTCTCTGCAATTTCGTCAGCGACTCACGCACATATCGAACTGAGGGGCGCCGCACGCTTTGAGGGCTGGCCATTGGTGAGCTTCGGAGAGATCGAACTCTCGTGCCCTAATTTGTTGTGCCATTTCGTCAATTTCCACCATTTCCCGGAGCCAAAGGTTAATCAAGCCGTTCTGACCCCAATTACTGGTAAGAAGAACACACATCGATTCTTTAGAAATGAGAAGAATCAATTTCTCAAGATTGTATATTTAGCTCAACTGCGATTTGGGAGTGGGTGAATTTCATCCAATTATCTTGAATTGCAGTTATGGGTTGGCTTCTTACGCAAAATTTATCTGAGATGCTGAGGACGGCGACGAAGTAGAGGAGAAGCAAAAAAGTCATTACGATTGAACTCTTCTTACAAAAGATGGAGCTGTTCTGCTTTTACAGCAAGAAACTCATGCGAAGAAGATGAACTTTTTCTTTATTTTTCTTTTTTTTAGGACGAATATTTTTTATATATATAAGGGCAATATTGTCATTTACTTATATTTAACTTTCCTATACACATCTCGAACACATATATCAAACAGAATTTATATTATTACACAAATAATCAATACACACATATCAAACATATTAAAATACAATATCAACAAAATCCTTGTATAGCCATACACAAATAATTTATACCCATGTAATCCATAAACATGGATATCAAACGAGCCCTTAATCGCTTAGGGGCGGTGTGGCTATATAAACATATATTTGAATATATTTAAATGTAGAAATAAACCATTTCTAAAAGTAAACTAATTCAGATTTTTCAATATTGAAATCGTTCGTATATGAGTATTGCAAAAGATGCCTTCCGCCTATGGGAATGTAAATTTGTAGTACGTTAAGCCCCATGGTTTGAGTTTGAGACTATTAATTAAATAACTCAATCCAATTGTAATAAGATGTTCTTAACTTTGACAGAAGATTTCTGTTTCTTATTTTTTTTTTGTCTTACATTACATATTGCGTAGGGAGGGTGAGATTTGAGAAGGTGGCCTTTGTGAGCTATTAGGTTGTTCTATAGATTAGTGTCCCATTAATCCCACAACCATCTTTCAATTTCACCCAAACCCACGCCACGCCACCCCACCCCACAAATTTGTCCCCTTTTCTTTCACTCTCTTCCTATCTCATATCATCTTCCAATTTTTAATTTATCCCTTCATTTGTTGTCTTAGAAGGTCTTTGTTCAAATCTCTGTTTCTGGGATTCATCTCTCTGTATTTTGGCTGAGCTAAGGAGGAGAAAGAGAGGCGGGACTGTGGAGTTTTTGATATCTGTTTCAAAGGTTTGATTTTTATCTCTAACCTTGGACAAGAGGTGTTTTAATTTTTACCAAAGCTCATCTATTGGGCTATTTTCAGGCCTCGGCTATAGATCTGTTATTATATATCTGCAGCTCGTTTGCTGGTAAGGTTCTCAGATTCCTTTTATATTGATCGTGGACGAAAAAAAAGTACCATTGTATTGCAATATCTTTGAGCTTTCAGTTGTGTTAATTCCTGGAGACTGAAACATGGGTTAATCTCCTGTTAATGTTCTCTATTGATGTTTTTTGGTAATTCATAATTTGATGTACTTGAATATGCTTATGAAATCTTTCTTCAAACCTCGACTGTGGTTTATTTAAAATGTTTGTTCCTCAGTCATCTTTAATATTTTCCGCCACTGAGTGAATGATCCTGCCTTCATACCGTTATTGATCTGCATTTAACCAAAAACCATCATTGAGTTCATTTGATCCTTACATAACTGTTCGATGATTCTCCGAGTAGTTTCTTAATAAAGATCCAACCTTTGCTTCTGTGTGTTGGTCCTCTTGTTGAATTATCTGTAAACTGCTGCACATATCTTCATCAGACTTCCGCCTAAAATGTGACTGAAAAATTAAAAAAAAAGAAAAAAAGACAACGCGCCATTGACATTGAAGTTATGTCCTTGCAGATTTGCTAAACCGAAACATATTCTTAACAGACGAAAAAGGCCTGATGCAATGGCAAAGGAGTTCTGCCTTGCCTGAAAACGTTTTCTTCGATAATGGCTCTTCATCAGTTGATCCTATCGCAACTATACAGGTGCCATGGAACAGCTCCGTAACGTCTGAGCAAAGTTTTCCAGGACATACATCTCCCTTGGATTTGAACAATGCAGCGATTAAGGTTTAGTTTAGGTGAATCTAGTTCTAGTTCTGCACAACACCAAATTGATCATAGTGTTAGAGCAAAAGCAGATTCTTGGAATTTGAGCTCTGAGTCTTTTGAAATTTCACCGCTCTAATACGCTTTCACTGGACGGTAATAATAACGCACAGTTGCATTCTTATGGCAATTGCCAAACTAGTTCTGGGAGATTAATTTTGCCAGGTTTGATCGCTAATACCCTTCCTATGGATTTTAATGCAAGTTTAGGTCGAAAATGGCTATTTACGAGACCCCGTCAAGGTCAACAGCCATTTAACAGAGTATCAAACGAGCAGATGCTATTCAATGGCACTTCTAATTCTTCGAGCCCAATTTTTCCTGAATATCTGCACACATCGCGCAAGAGAAAAGCTCTCGAGCTAAGCGTAGGCCAATCTTCTATAGAAGGGAGTTCGAACCACTTTGAGAACGGTGGATCGAGTCAGTGGGGCTCTCATACCGATTTGAGGGGTGGAAACAGCGCATTGCCTAGACAGCAACATGGTTTTTTCATTGGTTATAACAGATCTGAGAGGGCTAATTCAAGGCTCAGGCTTGGCAATATGGATGCTATCATATCTTCGAGCCACCTCCCTTTATCTTCGTTAGGACCAGTTCGTAATGACCATGTTCTTGAATCTAATCAATCCCCTTGAGTAGAAAATTTTCGCCTTTTAGGGCGAACATTTCAGTATACTCATCGTCCCCTGCATAGAAATCTCCCACATTCTGCGCTGAATTCTGCATCTACCGTAAGATTTGGCAGTTCGTCGATGTCTGAAGAATCTGATGCAGAAAAGATCCTTAGAATTCGATTGCTCCTCATGCTCCAGAGATTCAAACTCTAAATCAAAATCCCGCAAATTTGAGCTCGGCGCGCAGAAATGCTGCTACAGCAAATCGAAGCGTTGCATCGTCTAGGGTCTCTAATATTGCGCCTCATGCCAGGTCAGCTTCGTTGGCGAGGCGCCTTAGCTCCACCAATATAACGCTCGAGGTAAAAATCTTTATATATCCGTTGATTCCACGTGTATGAAATGCAAAAAGATATATCCTTTCAACGCATGTATGTACGTTGATTTACATACTTTATATGCCTTGAAAGGAAACTAACGGTTTTTTTTTTCTTTTTTTGGTATCATTTCGATTAGCATTGAATATTTTATCCCCGTTCGGTTCAGGATGTTATTTCCGTTGATTCGGCACGTTCTATGAAATGAAAAGTAATTTCCTTTAAACGCATGTCGATCAGTCTATGCATTGAATTTCATACTCTGTATACCGTGGACTGAAACTAAACCCTCATCTTTTTCTTTCTTTTTCTGTGTCATTTTGATTAGGATTTTCGCCGTCTCCTGGAAATTGTTCATAGGGATGAAGATCTGACGAACGAGGTTAGATTTTCCCCCGCTCATTCTGTCACTTCATGAAACACTGAGAGACAGAAAAAATGATAAATGTAAACTAACAATTATTTTGCTTGCTACCTTATTCGTAATAGGACGCCATGTTTTTGGAGGAGTCATTCCTTGCGATGACGGGCACGCAAGATAGGTACAGAGACATGCGAATGGATATCGACCACATGTCTTATGAGGTAATAATCTACAGCCAATGTGATCATTCATACCCACGATACATATATCTAAGAATTCATATAATTTTAGCTTTTATATATCTCAAGGAACTGCGGGCATTAGAGGAACTCATCGGAGATGTGTGCACAGGCTTGGGCGACGAAGCCATAAATGAGCATACGAATCAGCAGAAGTACGTTGATGATGAAAAAACTCGAGACAAGAACGAGGGAGAACCATGCATTATTTGCAGGGTGTATATACAGAATTTTCTTGAACATTATAGTATACATGCATAGATACGAGGTTATAATCTTGCTTGTTGTTCGTTAGTAGGAGTATAACGAAGGGGAAGGAAGACCTCGGAAAACTAGAATGCGGGCATGATTTTCACAGAGACTGCATTAAACGGTGGCTCATACGGAAAAACCTTTGTTCCCATTTGCAAAACTAAGGGATTAAATGTCTGAAAAAAGCGAAAGATAAGGAAAGAACTCAGTGGGGTTCTGCTGCTATATATCAATATGGATCATCTCAGTATGAAGTGTGATGGTTCAGCCAAATGGGACTCCAATTTCTTTCTTAATGACGGCCAAATTGTAGCCAACAAGGAAACTAGAATAGATCGTTGAACTATGAATCTATTGCTTGTTATACATTATTTAGTCGTTGAAACTTGCTGTTTTCTTTCTTAGAAGTTAACAGTAATGGGCTCGATGACAGCCGAATGAGAATGAGCTGTACGTACCTCAACTTAACCAATATATTACCGACTTGTATTGTTTACATACACAAGTCAATGAGTAAGGTTAAGGAGAGAAAAATGCCATCTTTGTAGTACAGAACAGAAACATGTGCATATGATCTTCCTTTTTATAGGCTAGAAACACTTTCTGGGCCACAAGAAAAGATTAAAGTAAGCTAATCCTAGACCTTTAATTCTTATTCTCATGTAGGGTTTTTAGGCTTCATTGTTAAATATAGATCTATCCAACCTTGCGTTTGCGTGGTTAGATCAATTGTTTAATGAAAAAGAGAGAGCACCAAGAGAAAAAAGTACGCTTTCTTGTTTGTGAAAAAAACTCATTTATTATCATGCGCGTGAAGTCGATGAGTTCGTTTTATTTATTTTTTTCTCCCTTACAACGCCACTTGAAGTTGTTGGGATAACCTAGGGAGTTGTGCTTTTGATATATTTATTTATTAGTGTGAAGTTGCTCGTAATCTTCTTCAAGGGTACTAAGGTGGGTGGAATCCACTAGGATAAGGAGATGAATGAAATCAGAGAGGGTGACTGACGATGATGTTAGAATAAAAAAAATATGTGGTCTGACTTTGTATACTTGTTGACGATGACGATATAACAGGGTCACATAGTAGTTAATGTTAACTTGGAGGTTCTATTTGTAAATATAAAAAGATTACATCACAATTAAGGCGGGATGATGATGATGACTTAACAAAGATTAAAAACCTGCATAAGAGTAACTCATCTCAGACCATCACTTGCCAAAATAGGAAAAGTATACACAAGCCTTCTCATCTCATCTCCCAACATAGAAAAGATCGATCCCTTTGTACAGATTCTAAATCTTGACAACAACAGCCTTCTTACATCACATCACATCTCAAACATAAACACTACTTCTTCATCATAAACTTGACCGGGCAAGCGTGTGAGGTGTGCTGTTAGTTTATCAGGATAGAGCAGAAAGAAAACATTATAGCCCAATAAAGCTTTGCATCATTATTACCCGTAAAGTTTGAGTTTTTATCGGAAATTTCCCATCGTAGATGGGTTCTCGAATTAAATCAAAGAGAAGCGAAGTAACGCCCTAAAGTTTGCATATTTTTTCGAAAGGAACTTTCTTTTTTTATTTGTGTGTGCTTATCTGATATTTTTTTAACTGGTAATGAGATGGCTGATCTTTATGAAAGCAATGATTCCGAAGACATGTCTTCTTTTCTTCAAATTCTTCTCCACAATTCGTCGTCGTCGGCTGCAGCTTCAGACAGCGCCGCCGCCGTCTACTACGGCGGCTTTGGGACCGCAACGGCGGTGGCCGAGTCTTCAAGCAGCATCAACTTCTCAGATCCAACATGCATCTTTCCTAAAGAATCTGATGGCATGAATTCTTCTAGTAAGGTAACAAGAAAGTTGTCTTGAATGGGCTCTTTAGCTTTTTCTTGATTATTTAGTTCCTCTAATCTGCTAACCCTTGCAAAGAGCTTGTCATTGCATTTTCCGTCAACTTAGGATTTGAACCTTTAAAAAAAAACACTTTGTCCTTTCACTCTTCATGCATCTGTTGATGAAATCATGGAAAAATAGGAGTCTCAAGCAAATGAAGCTCAGGCAATTCCACCACCTCCACGTTCTTCGAAGAGAAGTCGAGCTGCAGAGGTTCATAATCTGTCCGAAAAGGTCCGTCTTTGTCTGATTACAGTTTTGAATTCATATGGACTTCTGCAATAATAATCACCATATGCTTATTATTGGTGTTATGTGGAACAGAGGAGGAGAAGCAGAATAAATGAGAAGCTAAAAGCCCTTCAGAATTTGATTCCCAATTCTAACAAGGTAATAATAACCTTTTTTTCGCCCTCTCATCTCAATCGAAATCCTCTTTTTCACTTTCTGTTATGCTCATCAGACGGACAAAGCCTCAATGCTCGATGAGGCCATCGAATATCTGAAGCAGCTACAGCTTCAAGTTCAGGTTCTTTCTCCAACTACTCTCTCTCATGTAGGGATGTCAATGAGCTGGTTCGGGCTGATAATGAACATACCGTTTCCATATTAAATTCTCGTTCTTAATATCATCCCCACTAATTCACCGTTTATGATGAATTGGTTCGGGAATGAGTAATCATCGTTCGGGGATCGGTTCCTCGTTGGGGATTCGGATTCCCCATGTTCATGTATATTCAATATTAATTTTTTTGCAACAAAAAAATAAACCAAGTAATATAGAAAAATGAATATGTAAAATATGATGTTGGAGTATAAAAAAATTGATATAATATGTGATTGAAATACGAGTGTATTGTGAAGAATATATATTGAGAGTAGAATTTTTTTTTTCTTTTAAATACGTTCCTTAATATGAAAGGAAGATCTTTGAAAATTCTTGATTCAAATTAGTTTTTCATAGTATTTATTAATAAATCTAATCGAGGAATGGGTGATCACCATTTGAATCAAACTGGGCCGGGTTCGGGGCCGGAGATGGGTGGAAAAAATGATTATCATCCCCATCCCGTCCCCGCTCATTCACCAACGGAGAATTACCGTCAACTCCCCATCCCCACTTTGACCGGGGATTCCCCAACCCATAGCCTCGGATCCCGACGGAAATGGTTTATCGTGGAAATTTTGCCACCCCCTACTCTGATGGCACTTTCTTGTCTGATTCAATATACTCTGTTTTCTAACATGTTTACCAAACTCTACCCACAGATGCTGACTGTGAGAAATGGATTAAGCCTAAATCCCGGGTACTCACTTGGATCCCTTCAAGCAATGCTAGCAACCTCCTCAGACGGGATTGAGCTCAATGAAGGAAACAACACAGTTACAAACGGATGTAGCAGAAACCCCAATACAATCGTTCCTACTTATCAGAATGTTTATATGATACAGAACAGTTTAGAGGCTGCTTATCATCCCAGCAGCTCAACACAGCAAACTCTAGTTCGCTCTGAACCGCCGATGATGCAAAACCGTTATGGATTGCTCAATCACTTGGCCAACACAAAGGTGTGACAGTGTTATAATGGCACTACTTCTCTTTCTTTCTTTGTTCTTTTTTATGTGATGATGATCAGATTTTATCCGCTGTGTAGGATATTTGCAGGGATGAGACGATGTCGAAGATAAAGTTCGATGCTAGCTGCTCGGGGAACAATTCTTCGCCGGGCGTTTCTTCTTCGTAGCAGCCTTAAACTATGCTAACCTGGAATTGTGTTAATAATGCTTGTGGCTTGGCTTTTGTTAAAGAATGGATATTTGAATTTATAAACAAACTGGCGATGCATTACATACATCTTGAACTTTCTGGTGACTGATTGAATAATGTAATGGTATCATGGATGGATTTGTTTTACGTTTAGATTTCTTTTTATGGCCCGAATTAATTCGGACCAACAAGTGTTCATCGCTAAAAAACCACGTGTAAAATAAATGGGTATATTATTTTTCAGGCCCAAAAATATTTTAAAATAGGTTTCAGATTTTTTCAGAAATATTAGTTTTAAAGGACTTAATTTTCTAAAATTTAGAGATAATGACCTAACGTTATACAAGAGTTACTTCAGAGCAATGAAGTGTTACTAGGAACAATGAAGTGTTATTGCAGAACATGAAGTGTTACTGCAGAACAACAAAGTGTTACTGAGGAACAATGAATTGTTACTGCAGAACAATGAAGTGTTACTTCAGAAATCGGGTTCTTAAAATTAAATTTTTTCCGACAGGCTGAAAACTTAAAAAATTATGACAAGGGTCTGAAACGAAATTTGCCCTAAAATAAAATAATGGAATGTATTACGTGGGCTTGTTGACGCGACTATATTTGTCTTTGATGAGAAAACAGAGGATACAAGGAAATAAAACAGAGAAAACGAAAGAAAGAAAGCGATTCACCCACCCCATCCCAAAGACTGAGGAGGAAGCTCAATCAAACAACTCTGATCCTAGATTCATTCAAGCCAGAACCATTTTGGGTTATACTTGCTTCTTAGCAATTTTCGAATTAGACCATCCTTGATGCATCCGTTTAATTTTTCCGCGTCGAGGTCTCTCGCACGTTTAATCGCCCGGCAAAAACTATGCCAGAATAAGAAAGCGAATTATTTCAATTACAATCAGACTCGTAGCTCAAGTAGAATTGCTGGCGGTCACGCATTTTCTGCAGTTGATGATTTATCCAGGGTTTATCGAAGCCCCAGGTTAGCGGATCCTTCCAAGGATTTCATCCAAAAGAGGGGATTTTTGGGCTGCGGCGACGGCGAAGAGGGAAATGTCTTGTCGAAGGTGCACAAAGAAAGGCGTGTTATGGGGTAAGATACTTTGAATGATTGGGTTTTTCGTTATGCTATTAGCTGTAGTCGAGATAGACTTGAATGTTAAATTCATCATACAGTTTTCTGGGTATGTGAGATGGTTCTTCATTTGAGACAAATGTGAGCTTCTAAGGTTTCCTATTGTTTTGCTCTCATGAGAGTTGATCTTTTCTACCTGTTCTTGCATTTGAAAAGTAGCCTTTTTGCTGTTGTGTTAGATATTCACCTGAACAGCTATACGACGTGGTTGCTGCTGTCGACATGTACGAAGATTTTGTTCCCTGGTGTCAAAGATCCGAGGTTATTCGTCGATATCCCGACGGGCGTTTCGATGCTGAGCTGGAAATTGGCTTTAAGTTTCTTGTCGAAAGTTATCTATCCCACGTAGAGTTAAAGCGACCAACATATATCAAGGTGAGCTTCATTTGTGTGTCTCATCTTTCTTGGTTTTGCAAGTTGTGTGGTTCATGATTTCCAGTGAGGATGAATACTATGGTTAGTGACATACCCTGGTTCAATTGTACCCTTCACCAAGGGACATCAATTGTTGCAATTCTTACCTCCAAGGACTAGATAGTATCTCCCTCTTTTTGGACATCCCATTTATCTCTGTTTTTTGGTAACTTTTCGCAGACAACTTCATCACAGAGCAACCTTTTCGATCATTTGATCAATGTCTGGGAATTCAATCCCGGGCCCACTCCAGGAACGTGCGAACTTCATTTCATGGTCGACTTCAAGTTTCAGTCACCGTTCTATCGACAGGTGAGAAATCCTTTGTTAATTCTTGATCCTACTAGTCTGTTTTTAACTATCGATCGCTGCTGCTGATTGGCATTTGGAATTTTGGGGATGGCAGATTGCAAACATGTTCTTCAAAGAAGTTGTATCTCGTCTAGTCGGTTCTTTCAACGATAGGTGTCGACTGATATATGGACCTGGGAAACAAGTACTTGAACATACTTACTGAGCAGAGAACACAGAAAAGATTGCCAAGGATTGACTAATTCCTGTTGAGTTCTGTAGTTTATGGGTTGTCATTTCTTCTTCGGAATAGGTTGATAAGTAAATATGTCCAATAATCGTATATTAATTCTGTGTATTTTGCCAAAGATTGTTATTTCCCATGTTGATACTTCATTGGAATTTCATCTTTGTTCAGTTAAATTTCTGTATTTTCACGTCGACGTGATTGTGTTTTGCCGTGGTGATGGAATAAAGGATAGGGTAGACAATACACATTAATATCTTTGGAGTTGCCAAGATCACAATAGCAAATAATGTCACCAAGATATGGGGATAAATCTTTATTGGGATTCTTCATGCATGCTCATATATTATCTCGCATGTATAAATTTATAAACGAAATGAATATAAATGAGTTGACAAATCAACCACGCCAAGAGAACACGTAACGTTATGGATCAAAGATGACGAATTTCAAGAACACAAATTCCTATTTATGAGATAAACTTGACTTTAAGCTACTGCTTAATATTAGAGTGACATGGATATGCATGCATACGCAAAAACGTAGACGATCGTAATAGTGAATCCTCCATATTAAATATATTTGAATTTTTTATGAAATTAATCCGCGATAGCGAACGTGGCGCACGAAATCATCTGTCCCACAATTACGCTCCCTCTATATCCCAAATTGATCAGATCCGTTAAATTTTAAATCCTGCGGTTCAAAAATTTTCTTTTTTATTTATTAATTTTTTAATTCTATATTCCACCAAATCATAAAATCATCCTTATTTCATGTGATTTGTACGAATAAAAATAAAAAAATCAATTTATTCCTTTTTTTATGCTGATCAATTTGATATTCAAAACATATATTTTTCGATAATCATAAAAATTATTTTAACAAAGTGGGACAGAAAATGGGATAGGGATTGTGGGACAGATAATTTCAACAGCAAACGTGTAATACTTGGCCTTGTAGTCTTGAAGGCCAATAAGACAAAGGCCACATGTCGGGCCAATAGGAGAAAGGCCAAAGTGTAGAAACACGACACGTCTTGCGAGCAGCACGCTTCTTATTATCATTTGATCTTTGCGACCTTTACATAGGGGTGTTCAAATTAACCGAAAAACCGAAAAAACCGACCGAACCGTAAAAAACCGAACCGAAAAGACCGGAACCGAAAAAAACCGAACCGAATTGTAAAAAACCGAACCGAACCAAACTAGAACGGTTCGGATATCGGATTAGGCATACGTAAAACCGAAAAAAACCGAAAAACCGAACTAAAATTATCATACTACACTAAAAATAGAAAAATATCAAAAATCATTTGTTTTCTCACAGAACGTAAACAACACAGTAATATAATTTTATTGGTACACTTTTTTCCATTTTTAGGTGAATGTTTTCCTCACGAATCAAATACTATTTTTCTCCAAATAATTTTTAGTATCTTCAGATGAATGTTTTTATATTTTGGTTAGATGTTGTTCCATTTTCATGTTTTTTTTTCCGGCCTTTGAATTATTTTGCTACATGTCACGTTCCATAAATCTTTGTTTTTTAATAATCATAAATTGTTTTATGTATTTTCAGCTCATAATATTTTTTTGTTGATATTAAATTCCTAATCGAAAAACCGAACCGAAAAAACCGGAACCGAATTATAAAAAACCGAACCGAACCAAATCAAAACGGTTCGGATATCGGATTAAGCATACGTAAAACCGAAAACCGAAACACCGAACCGAATTTTGAAAAAACCGAACCGAACCGACCGATGAACACCCCTACCTTTACATGTGTGACATGACATATATGATTTGAGTCTTGAGAATACTACTATATTATATATATATATATATATATGTGCGGCTTTTGTTTGATTTAGTGAAGAGGTTTCCATTGTGTGACACGTAAACTCGATTTCGATAATACGACAACGAGCCCACTTTATACGTACATGTCTTTTTGCTTTTTCTTTTATTATTTTAGGTTTCTTATGGAGTCGCATAAGAGTACCACGTGTCTATTCGTTCCGTACAATCCACGTCGAAGCCAATATGGGCCGAATACGGATCCTGGCCCAACTGAACCGACTTGTGTTGACATATATTACTTTTTTTAAATAGAAATTGAATTAAATGCAATAATATGGATATGGACGCCACGAGCGACTCAACCTACTTTTTACAAATAAAGATAACTTAATGTTGTGAAGACTAAAATTAAGAAGTCAAACTTGAATTAATGAAGAACCAAAACTAACTCTACAAGATTTCGTGAGATTTGGAATATATTTAGCATTACTATATGTAATAAATGAAGATTGGTAACGTAACAATGGAAAGATAAAATCTCGTTTGAATAAAGTTTCTCATTTATGATATTTTGCCCCCAAAGAAAACAATTAATTATTTCTTCCTTCTTCTTTGTCGGCAATATACACGAACCTTGTTCATCTATATAAACAAAACACACCACACTCTTCCACACCCTCTCCTCATTAGGGTTCTCTCGCTCCTCATATCACTCATATAACACATCAAGATTAAGCGAGGAACTCATAGCTTAATTAGATATGGACAATGTACTTGGAATAATAATGTCGTCGTTGTTTAATCTTCATGCCCTTGTCATCTTTCTCACGATGGCTTGTTATTACACCTTTTCTCGTATGTGTGCTCGTCTAAGAAATAAGCAAAACCTAGCAAAAGTTCATCATCAGCTTCCTCCTGGTTCAATGGGCCTTCCTTTCTTTGGAGAAACTCTTCAACTCTATTCTCAAGATCCCAATCTCTTTCTCTCCACCAGACAAAACAGGTTCGAACTCGAACATTACCCCTCTTTCTGAGAAATTGTAGGGAGTTTGATTAGTACTACGTAGGTGCATGTTTGTTTGTCAAGAGTTGATTGTATTGCTTTGTTGTTTGGGTGATTTCTTTTCTTTCTAAGGTATGGAGAGATATTCAAGAGCCACATACTAGGTTGTCCGTGCGTGATGCTATCGGGCCATGAAGCGGCCCGATTCGTCCTCGTTAAACAGGCCCATCTATTCAAGCCCACGTACCCTAAAAGCAAGGAAAATCTAATCGGGCCGTGGGCCATATTCTTCCACCAAGGCGAGTATCACGCCCGCCTAAGGAAGCTCGTACAAGGCTCGCTGTACCCGGCGTCGATTCGCAGCATCGTCGCCGACATCGAAGCGCTGACGCTCGCCGCATTGAACTCGTGGGCCGACGATGAAAAATCCATCAACACTTTCAGTGAGATGAAACAGGTTGGTTCGTATATGTTTAATTTCACATTTATTGCATGAATATCAATCAGATATGCTAAGCTTGCTTTAATGGCCGCGTTTCTGTTACATTTTTTTTTTAATTTTTTTTGCTTTCAGTTGTCTTTTGAAGTAGGCGTATTAGCCATCTTCGGACACCTTGCGCCGAGGTACAGAGAAGAACTGAGGAAAAACTACATGATCGTCAATAAAGGGTACAATTCGTTTCCGACGAATTTACCAGGCAGCAGCTACAGTAATGCGAAGAAGGCGAGGAAGAGGTTGAGTGAGATTCTCAACGCCATCACTAGAGAGAGGAGAGAGAAGAGGTTAACTGAGAAGAATCTCATAAGCTGCTTTCTCAATCATAAGGACGACGAGGGGCAAAGTCTGAGTGATGATCAAATCGCTGACAACATTATCGGAGTGCTCTTCGCTGCCCAAGATACCACAGCAAGTGCCATGACGTGGACTATAAAGTATCTCCACGACAACCCGAAAGTTCTAGAAGCCGTCAAGGTAAAGAAAGCTTCCATGTTCTCTCATAGATCTAATTTATTTGGTCTGAATGAATGGATTATTGAATATATATGTGCTTATTTGCAGGATGAACAGAAGAGAATCTACCGTTCGAACGGCAAGGGACGGAGCAATCTGACGTGGAATCAGACAAGGGAGATGCCTCTTACCAGCAAGGTTGTGTTGGAGAGTTTAAGGATGGCAACGATTATTTCTTTCACCTTCAGAGAAGCAGTTGCTGACATAGAGTACAAAGGTGTGAGCGAGTTTTCGAAGTGAAAACGTATCGTTGAATCTCACTGATACATAATCATTTTCTCAGGATACCTTATTCCAAAGGGATGGAAAGTCATGCCTTTGTTTAGGAGCATTCATCATAATCAAGATTTTTTCAAGGACCCTCTTGTTTTCGATCCCACAAGATTTGAGGTACATATATATAGACTATACAATACACAGCAGCAATATTTACAATTTTCTTAGCTATTTAATGATTGAAAAATGCAGGGTGTAATAAAACCTAATACGTTTATGCCGTTTGGGAGTGGATCACACAGCTGCCCTGGCAACGAACTCGCCAGGCTAGAGATCCTCGTTTTACTTCATCTCTTAACGTCTCGATTCAGGTGTGTATTTATAGACTTGTAAGCATATGTGTGTTTTGTGCTAATGATGATATATATAAGATGATGTTGTTTATAGGTATGAAGTGGTGGAATCTGAGAGTGGAGTTCAGTACAGTCCATTCCCAGTTCCATTGCATGGCCTCCCTGCAAGATTTTTCAAAGAAGAATGAATTATTTTGAAGATTTCAGCCACTTAGGTTGTTTTCTATTCTACATAATTTGTGAAACATGCCCAACAAGAAAATGTATTATATGAGTATGCCAAGGGCATTGATGGTACATATTCTTTATCCTTGAGCAGGAAAGAAAGATGCTATTTCTCTTACTTTATTGGAAGCCTAGACTCGAGACTCAATTTGAAAATGGAAAATCTGAAGTGCAAACTCAGACAATCAATCCTATTGTACATTTAGAGTTAGACGACAGTGGTCCAAGGTTATTCAAAAGATGTCAACAACGCGACTTTATATTTGAAAGATGCAATTTTTCAACGTTTCACATTTAGCAAATGTATGGAATCAAGAAGCTTTTGTCCCATCCATGACAGGTGCCTTGTGTTGCTTGTTTTCTTGCTAGGATGATTGAAAGACCATGTTTTGTAATGATATAGTCAACAATCTTGTTTTGAGATGATCCCATTGTTCATACATCACATCTATAATAGGGCCACTGATTTATTCTTGAATTCCCTCACATCAACACTAATCAGGCCGAAACAGATGAGGTTCATAAGATCGTATCCGTTCGTTGAGAACTCACCAGCCGAACTATTTAATGTTCTGCTTTCACACAAAATCTCCACACTTTGGTCCAAGTTTTGTCTTTTATTAACACCCACCTCACCAAACTTGTTCTATATATTGTCCCTAGCTTCCTTCACTGTAATAGCACCCTTCTGCTCTTAGTCATAAACAGCCATGCCCACCATCGCTAAAGCTACTCGTTCCTTTCTATTCGTTGCTTTCGCTTTCGTATTGCCCCTGTTTTCTTCTGCAACCTTACTTTTCCAGGTACTTACTTGATATCTTTGCATACCTTTACAAACATCAATCTGTGTTCTTGATTATAGGGATTCAACTGGGAATCAAGCAAAAAAGGAGGATGGTACAAGTCTTTGCTTAACCTCGTCCCAGACTTGGCTAATGCTGGCGTAACTCATGTTTGGTTGCCACCACCTTCACAGTCAGCTGCCCAGGAAGGTGCAATAAATACGTATATTTATGATGTCAATTCATTTCTTACAAGACATTAAAGGACTAAACTTTATTGTGTCCAATTTGTTTTCTAAGGTTATTTGCCGGGAAGGTTATACGATCTTGACGCGTCAAAGTACGGAAAAGGGGACGAACTGAAAACGCTAATCAACTCTCTTCACGAAAAGGGCATAAAAGCAGTCGCCGACATTGTAATAAACCACCGAACCGGCGAAAAGCAAGATTCTTCAGGAAAGTACTGCATCTTCGAAGGCGGGACCTCCGACGGCCGTTTGGACTGGGACCCATCGTCAATCTGCAGCGACGACGAGTACTGCGCCGGGACTGGGAATCGAGATTCCGGCGAGAGATACGGCGGCGCGCCGGACGTCGATCACCTGAACCCTAGAGTTCAGAAAGAGTTGTCCGATTGGATGAACTGGCTCAAATCGGAGGTAGGGTTCGATGGGTGGAGGTTCGATTTCGTCAAGGGATACTCTCCGAGCATCACCAAGATTTACATGGAGGGTACGAACCCTAATTTCGCCGTGGGCGAGCTGTGGAATTCTCTGTCCTTCGACGATCAAGACGGCCATAGGAACGAGCTAGCGCGGTGGACTGAGAACGGCGGCGGGTCTGTCACCGCCTTTGATTTCACCACCAAGGGCGTATTACAAGCGGCGGTGCAAGGCGAGCTGTGGAGATTGAGGGATTCAAATGGTAAGCCGCCGGGGTTAATTGGAATCAAGCCTGAGAATGCAGTGACCTTCATCGACAACCATGACACTGGCTCGACTCAGAATCTATGGCCATTTCCTTCTGATAAAGTGTCTCTGGGATATGCTTACATACTCACTCATCCTGGGATTCCAACTGTGGTCAGTGAAGTGATCTATTTATTACTAAGAAACTGAAATCTGTGTCATTGATTCGTTTCCTTTTTATTGGGATGCAGTTCTACGATCACTTTTTTGATTGGGGTAAGAAGGATGAGATCACTAAGCTGAGTGGGATTCGAACGAGGAATGGGATTACGAGCACGAGCAGCGTGGAGATTTTGGCAGCTGATGCTGATCTTTACGTGGCGAGGATCGATGGGAAGGTGATTGTTAAGATTGGGCCGAAGAACGATCTTGGAAATCTGATTCCTGGGGATTTCAAGCTTGCTATGTCTGGGATTGATTATGCTGTTTGGGAGAAATAAACATGAGGCAAAATAACGCCGGCGAGACGTGTGTGTGTGTGTGTGTATTACTGTATTAATTTTTAGTACAACTGTTGAAGCTGACAAAAAAATAAGAGTTAATTATGATTCAGCCCCTATTCATGTTTAAAAATCGTGTTCAGCCCCTGTCAAAAAAACAATTAGTTTTAAGGACCCGATTTTTCATACCACTTCATCGGTCTGTGGTACCACTTCTTTGTTCTGTAGTACCACTTCTTTGTTATGCAGTACCACATAATTGCTCTGCAGTACCACTTTATTTTTCTGCAGTAAAAATGAAGTTGTACTGCAGAACAAAAGAAGTGGTACTGCAGAGCAATTATGTGGTACTGCGGAACAAAGAAGTGGTACTACAGAACAAAAAAGTGGTACCACAGACCGATGAAGTGGTATGAAAAATCGGGTCCTTAAAACTAATTGCTTTTTCTGACAGGGGCTGAACACTATTTGTAAAACAAGTTGCAAAATTCGAAAATTAGTCCCCAACGGTCGTATAGAACCTCATCAAATTTGAACACCTCTCCAACAATCAATATCCCGCTCCTCTCTCTCTCTCTCTCTCTCTCTCCCTGCGTTGTAAATGGGTGCCAATCACAGCCATGAAGACATTGGTCTATCAGATTCAGAGTCAGAATCTGAGTCCGAATCGAGAACCCATGAAGAATCCGAACAGGAAGAAGCATTTGGCACGCCGTCGTCTCAGATCTCCGACCACAGTGCATCCAAGACGCCGTCGTCAATCGAAGAAGTTGAGTCGCGCCTCAAAGCACTCAAACTCAAATACAATCAAAACCCTACTCCTAATTTGAGAAACGCCGTCAAGCTATACCGCCACGTTGGCGGACCCACTGTCAAATCCAAGTGGGTCGTCGCGGAAAAGCTTATTTCTTTCGATTTTGTGAAGGGAGATGGTTGCGACGAGGATGAGGACGAGGACGACGAGTCTGAATCGGATTGGTGGATTCTGAAGGTTGGGTCGAAGGTGAGGGCTAGGGTTGGTGAAGATCTGCAGCTGAAGGCGTTTAAGGATCAGATGCGTGTGGATTTTGTGGCTAATGGGGTATGGGCAGTGAGGTTTTTCACTGCTGAGGAGTTTGAGAATTTTCTGAGGAAGTATAAGGAATGTCTGTTTGAGAATACCTATGGATTGGAGGCTAATGATGCAAATAGACTGAAGGTTTACGGTAAGGACTTTATCGGGTGGGCTAATCCTGAAGCAGCAGATGATTCGATGTGGGAAGATGCCAAAGAGAGTCCGTTACCAAAGACAGCCTTTCAAGGCCAGGATTTGACTGAAGAATTTGAGGAAGCTGCAGTTAGTGGGTGCACAATTCAGAGTCTGGCTTTGGGTGCTTTGGATAATAGTTTCTTGGTCAGCGATACTGGGATACAAGTTGTGAGGAACTATAGTCATGGTATTCAGGGGAAGGGCATCTACGCCAATTTTGACGATGAGCGTTTGAGTGGGAGAAGTGGTATTGGTGGTGGGAATGCTACTCATACCACTCCAAGAAAAGCTTTGCTAATGAAAGCTGAGACAAATATGCTCCTCATGAGTCCAATGAACGACGGGAAACCTCACGCTAGAGGTTTGCATCAATTGGATATCGAGACTATGAAGGTAGTGAGCGAGTGGAAGTTTGAGAAGGACGGGGCTGAAATTGCAATGAGGGATATTACAAACGACAATAAAGGTGCGCAGATGGACCCCACTGGCTCAACTTTCTTGGGCTTGGATGATAACAGATTGTGTCGCTGGGATATGCGCGATCGAAATGGAATGGTGCAGAGTATCGTCGATGAGAGCACGCCAGTTTTGAATTGGACTCAAGGGCATCAGTTTTCCAGAGGAACTAATTTCCAGTGTTTCGCGACGACCGGCGATGGGTCGATAGTGGTTGGATCACTTGATGGGAAGATTAGGCTGTACTCGACTAGCTCGATGAGGCAAGCCAAGACTGCATTCCCAGGGCTTGGTTCACCAATCACTCACGTGGATGTTACGTTCGATGGGAAGTGGATTTTGGGGACAACTGATAGTTACCTAATTCTCATATGCACTTTGTTCATGGATAAAGATGGGAAGGCAAAGACGGGCTTCGCTGGACGAATGGGGAATAGGATCTCTGCTCCGAGGCTGCTGAAGCTCACTCCTTTGGATTCTCATTTGGCTGGAGCAAGCAAGTTTCGCAACGCTCAGTTCTCTTGGGTACGTTTAATGTTTTAATCTTCATTTTTCCAGCGAATAATGGGTTGTTGTGGGATTTCTTGATTGTAGAAGTAGAATGAATAAACTGTGCAATAATCCATACAAGTTCGAATCTTTTTCTTGCTGAAAGTAATGCATTACAATGCCTCAGGTGACTGAGAATGGGAAGGAAGAGCGTCACCTCGTTGCAACGGTGGGCAAGTTTAGTACGATATGGAACTTCGAACAGGTGAAAGATGGATCTCACAAATGTTATCATAATCAGGTGGGCTTGAAAAGCTGCTACTGCTACAAAATTGTCCCGAAGGACCACTCGATCGTCGACAGTCGCTTCATGCATGAGAAGTTTGCGGTGAGCGACTCTCCTGAAGCTCCGCTCGTCGTGGCAACTCCATTGAAAGTCAGCTCCTTCAGCATATCTAGCAAGCGACTGCAGCTGTGAACCGAACTAATCAGCTATCTATCCGTTGTTTATGTTAGGTTTATGCTCTATATGTTTCGATTCCTAGGATTGAGAGACTTGGTTGCACCTAGCAATCTTAATATTGTTGTAGTAGTTATATTCCTAAGTTTGCTGAACTTATAAATTATAATCGTGCTTTTGTTGCTTCACTTCGACTACTGTTATTCAGACAAACTTTTGCAGTATCTTCTGGTTTTATTCTTGAACAGTTAGAGGAGACATTAGTTTCTGCCATAACATCGTCATCGAGTGTACGTCGTCAACGGTCAATGTATATTATATAAATTCAAGTTAGCTTATATACATAAACAAATGCTAAAAGCGCCTGTAGCTCAGTGGATAGAGCGTCTGTTTCCTAAGCAGAAAGTCGTAGGTTCGACCCCTACCTGGCGCGCGTCTCTCTGTTTTCTGTTCTTTTATTTTTATTTTTATAATATTTGAAATAATTTTTACCGTAATTTTCAAATTCAGTGATGCTGATGGCTCAAACTAGGTATGTGATAACGAGGTAACAGACACGAATAAAACAATCACCTTGATTATAAATATTACTACACCTTGATTATAAATATTAACCGTGAAAGTGAACGAAACATATGATGTCATTAAGAAGTGAAAACTTTTTCCTGAGTAACCTCATCATATATTCGCTCTCCGTTCATTCTTACAGCTCAACCATCGGCCGGCGTCGTCCACAGCACTCTTTGTGAGCAAACGCTGAACAATCGGAAATTGTGTTTGCTGGTAATAAGAGGAGGACTCAGCTCAGTCCGCTAAATCTTTTTCATGCTTTGGTAACGTCTTGAATGTGTTGAGAGTGGCTTTTGCCAGGTGGAATAAAGATCAAATCTTCCCATGCAGAGTTTCCATCACTTATCTGCAACAACCATTGTTTAGTTTTGCTTTGTGAATTTATCCCATTGAACATGTAAAGATTGTATTTACCTCCATCTTCTTGAGAACATCTTCCAAACTACCAACCTGTTAGAAGATTATCACGTGATTTCTTTAAGTATGGTTTTGACTGTCGTATACTTGTTTGGTAAATAACCATAAAAATTCTAGGTTGTTTAAATTTACCATAATGTGTTGAGAAACTGCAGTCCCTCGAGATGCCCTTGATACCGAAGACAGTGCTTTCTCTATATCTTCCTGTTTCATTCAAATTGACATTTTTAGGGCAATTCATTGGACCGGGAAATTTTAATTGTTGTAGTAATTGTGATAAAATATCAGTACCTTCTGAAAGTATATGGGGCAATATCTCTTGTTTTGCTTCTTCACAACTAGCAGATCTGACTGGAAAAAACAAGTAAACAAATTTATATCAAAGAATGATAGGTTTTGCTACGAATAATTATGAATACCTGGAACACAGGAACTCCATCAAAACCACTCTTGGCTTCGGATTGTCTTAGCTGGGAGATGATAATGGTAAGTGAATCCCATGAACAATGAAGATAATGGTTAAAACATTTAGCAAAGACTCATACACATAGATCGAGTGAATTAACATGTAACAGAATCCGACTATGACAAACCTCCAAAGCGTTCTTTATTTGGACAGGATCAGGTAAGAACCTGAAGGCTATTCCTTCAACTTTCAAAGCATATACCTATAAGAAAGAACAGATGCAATCAACGGGACTTTGTCAGATCACACTGATTCTAGTCTTTTGAAAAATATTGTCACTTCAGTTTACCAAATCCTCAGATTGTAAATGATAGATAGAAGGGAATAGGCGATATATGCAAAATCGAGGACTTGCAAAGAGTAACATGTTTCTAGAATTAATGCTAACCAACCAAATTCGCAATCCTTTTGGGCAACAACATAAGTGGAAAAGCAAGACTCTTTACACTTGTTCTAACCTTGTAAGCAGAGTTCTTGATTCATACTGAAAAAATTGCAAACTTTTACCAAGATAAAAGATCGAGCTGAGACGCTCACCTGATCAAGCGTTATGGGCACCACTTTAGCTCCACCTCTAAACTCACCTCTTCTCGACCTCACCTAATATCAAATTCAAACGAAAACACCGCAACGCCTCAGCTTAAAAAGAAAGAAAACGAAGGGGAAGAAAAAAAAAATATAGGGCCTCTCACCTGCGCAAGAAAAGCTTCAGCGTCTTCACGTCGAAAGCACATCAGCCCAATCGACTTAACACCGTCAGGATCAGATATGAGCACAAATTCATTGTTGGTGTTGCTCACAGTGTACACCGACGTGCCAACTAATCTCTTCGCCACCTGCGATGCTTCCGAGTCTCGCCTACCTTGAGACTGCGACACGGCCGCGAAAGGCGGAGGATTAACAGCGGACGGTCGCTTCTCGGTAGCGGCCTTCTTGCCGGAAAGCCGATGGAGGAAAGTGGATACGGCGAGGAAAGGATTAAACGGCGCTAGGCCCGCCGACGAGGAGGGCTTTGGAGGAAATTCCATTGTCGTCGTCAGTCACGCTCTGCTTCAGCTGCTTGTGGCTGTGAGAGTCGTGGTCGAATTTTCTAGGGGAGTATTTAATTGGGCCTTCGTAATCATACAATGGGCCTCCATAATCATATATTGGGCTTAAAATGGACAAACTATTGGGCCCGCGCCCACCCCATTGATAAGCCATGGTCATGTTTGCATTAACTATGGCCAGCAAATGGTCAAATGATAACGCCACACAATATCACAAACAATATGCTTTTTCTCATCCCTTGCATTTATTCCTTGAGCAAATCCCGTGATCTCTCCCTTGAGGTTCAAAAGCTGCTTCTGAGCAGCTGAAGTTAAAGAACTTCAAAAAGACTACTTTTTTTTCTCTGCCAACTTTGATTGAAAGAGTTGGACTGTTCTATACGTTACTATATCGCCAAACAAAAGAAAACATGATCATCACACCAACACAAATAACACCACCATGGTTCCTCCTCCCCCTCAAGCTTACTGCAATGGCAGCAAACCTTGCATGTTTTCCACGCTTCTTACTACACTGTGCTTATTATTGCTCCCATCATCGTATGCAAACCATGGATCATCATCATCATCGTCCCTTTGTAATATTACCTCTCCCCAAGACATATGCAAAGAGACATTGTTTTCCAACACTTGCTACGCCAGCCTAGTCCATCACCATGCCTCGAGCCACGGCATAAAGTCTCAGCTTCATGGAATCTACAGACATTCGACGCTGATAGCACTCGCCGGAGTATCGAAGGCTGCCACCGGCGACTTCTCTGCGAACGGATCGATAGAAAATTTCATCGTCGAGAAAATGACCGGCGATCGTTTAGCCCTCTCAGCGCTGGAGAGCTGTCAACTACTTCTCTCCCTCGCAGAAGTCAACATAAACAAATCGCTGTCTTCAATCTACTCGACGTTCGAAGCTCGAGACGACGTAAGAACTTGGCTGAGCGCAGCTTCGACCGATCTGCAAACTTGCGTAGATGGGTTCGAAGATCTTTCCTCCAACTCCTATGTTGCGGCGATGAAAAGCTTCGTTCTTGATATACTGAAGAGCGCCGTGGAATATACCAGCAATAGCTTAGCGATTATGACCCTAATCAGCAGATGCTTCGGCGGCGGTTTAGTGCCAGAGAAATTCTTTTCCAAGGAAAGGAAACTTCTGCAGTCGACGAGCATAAACGTCGACCTCGTCGTCGCGCAAGACGGCTCGGGAAATTACAGCGCAATAAACGACGCCGTAAACGCAGCGCCTGAGTACAGCGATAAGAGGTTCGTCATCTTCGTGAAGGGAGGCGTTTACTACGAGAACGTGAAAGTTCACAGATCAAAGCAGAATTTGATGATGATAGGCGACGAAAATTCTGATACGATAGTCTCGGGCAATCTCAGCGGCGATAATGGGATAAGCACTTTCATGACAGCCACTTTCTGTAAGAAGCTCATACACAGTTTTTTTTCCCCCTGCTAAGTAAATGCTCATTCTTTCGTTCTTCTCACAGCTGTGTTTGGCGATGGATTCATCGCACAAAGAATAGGGTTCGTAAACACAGCCCAGAAATCCCAAGCAGTAGCGCTGCTATCGACGGGCGATCGATCAGTTTTCTACCAATGCCTCGTTGAGAGCAGACAAGACAGCTTATACGTTCACTCGAATCGACAGTTCTACCGCGAGTGCTTCATCAAAGGGACGGTGGACTTCATCTTTGGGAACGCAGCCGTGGTGATTCAGAGGAGCATCATATTTCCCAAAACGCCCCTCCACGGTCAGGCGAACGTCATCACTGCTCAGGGGAGGAGCGACCCCAACCACAACACGGGGATTTCTATACAGAACTGTTGGGTTCGGCCCGTCGAAGGAGAAGATCTGATGGGAGTGAGGACGTTCTTGGGAAGGCCTTGGAGGAACTATTCTAGGACGGTTTTCATGCAGAGTCGAATGGAGGGCTTGATCGATCCCTTGGGATGGTCGCCCATGAGGGATCGAATTGCGCCGAGCACTATTTATTACGCTGAGTATGAGAATGAAGGGCCTGGCTCGAACACGAGCGGTAGGGTTAGGTGGAGTGGAGTGAGGGTTAATCTTAGCAGCGATGAAGCTGATATGTTTACCGTGAGTTCTCTGATCCATGGAGACGAATGGTTGCCTGAAACGGGTGTTAGCTTTCAGTCGGGCCTCTTGTAAGAAACTGCGCTTGCTTCATGTAATAATGATGTGATATTAGGATCAGTTAGTACAAAACGCCTGATGTATTTGGATGCTTTCGTGGTTCTGTACTTGTCGGAAAAAAACATTTGAAATTACTGATCGAACCAGCGTTTTCTAACTAAGGAAGTGTTGCCACAGGCGAATCATGGTATCCAGTGATGCTTGTGATTCTTATCCTTGTGATGGGCTGCGTAGATTAAAATGAACAAGAAAGATGTTGAATAAAACTATCGGGAATAGAACCTTCGATGTCTGAGATTTTTTACCTGTCGGTGTCCTATGTTTCTTCTGTAGTTCTTCTTCTTCTTGTACTTGAACACTACCACCTTCTTGTCCAATGCCTATATAAAAGGTCATTGGATAGGAGTATGTGATGAATATAAAGAAAAGATTCTGAAAAAAATGGATTCCTTACTTGCTCCTCAACAACAGCCTGTACAACTGCATTTGGCACAATCGGTCTCCCTATGTAAGCACTTGTTTTCGTTCCGACTAGCAACACTTTGTTGAGGGTAATCTGTAACATTAGGGGTTTTTCTGTATAGAATCAGTACTGTAAATGAACCGAGAAACTGCTGTAAACTTAAAAATCAAAGAAAGCTCACCAACAAATATTCAATAGAAACATCGATGAGATCAAATATTAGAGGACGTTTCTATATCTTCAACAGGTGGGAGCTGTCTTACTTACCTTGTCATTTACATTGGCTCCGTTTAGCCTCTGAGTGTAGAGGAAGCGTCCAGGGTGGACAATATATTGCCTAGATCCAACCTAAGCAAAAAATTCAGGGGAAAACAGTAACTTCTAAACGCAGACAAAATCATTAAGGCTCATACAATTACGAAAGATTAGGTCAACTTCAAAACTCTTCCTCACAAACAAACAGCACATGGCCATCCGATGAACGAACCTAAACATAGTGCACATTGGAAAAAAAAAAAAACAGATAATCCACTACAACAACCAATTATGGTAGAACTACAGCCAATTATCCTACCATCACAACAGCGAAAACTTCCTCACGCTTAGGATCCTCTGCTTCAGCAACTTGCTCGCCCTCTGTTTCTGTTGATTCCTCAACTTGGGCTTCTCTCGCTGTCTCCAAAGATTCAGATTCGGTTGATTTGGCGACGACGGATAACGCCGCCACGCTTCTGTGTGAGCTCAAAATCAGAGAAGACGACGAAGCGATCGACTGAGCAAAAGAAAGATTGGTTCTTCGAAGATGCGCAATCGATAGCGACATCGAGATTGGATTGTTAGACAGATTCCGCGTGGTAGCCGAGCACAAAGATAAGGTTGCCATTTTGTACTCACCGTCAGTCAGCTTCTCTTCTCCTCAGCTCAGCTCACCGTATGTTCGATGAATGTCTCTGTCAGCCTCGGCATCCTATCAGTTGGCTTCGACATTTTCAGAAGGACCATTTTACCCTTCGGAAACGGGTAAAATGGGCCGACCCACGTTTTGCTTGAGCCCATATAATTTGTTGATCCATTCGTGGAAGCATTCTTAATTTCTTACTGACTGATATAATAGGACAAGCTACCACAGAAGTTATGGTTTCATTTCAACAGTGAAATTGCAACCCTACAATGTCACATACAACGAACAGTGAACTACATTATATATAACTAAACAGAGTTCCCAAGTTTTCTCCCAACAACAACAAAAACAACGTTCAACTCAAAAGTGACAAGGGAAAAGATCAATCAAACAAGTGTCTGAGAAAATTAATCTCCAGCCTCGGCCAAAGTGTTCAATAACATCAATCCTCCTTGTCTATGGGGTGGTGATCAATGGCGGTTGGACTCCTTCTGCTCTCTTCACCTCGGTTCGACGGCTGTGTGCCAACTCTCAAAGGTTCCTCATGGCTCGAAGCTAAGAGGAAAACCACCATCACCAAAGCCACGAGGATAAAGATGAGAGAATATTTGGCGCCGGGATTCGATTTTATGAACCCCATTAAAGTCGGGCCAGAGATGTGTTCTTGCGTCACCCTTCCTTCTCTGTAGCCTTCGAGGAATCTCGAAACTTGGGAGCCTACGTCGTTTTCGCCGATGCTTTCCAACCCCTTAACCTGTTTGATCGAGGATGAAAAATTGCGGGAATTGTTTAAGGCAGAAAGATACATTGGTGGTGGAGTATATAGGCAAAAACTTAAAGTCGTTTGCTTACGGTGTAATATTCTTCATCGCCGTCCCATACAACCATCTTTGGGAGGTGGGCTTTCTTATGGGCTTCGAACGATTCGGTAAATTCTTCGAACTGCTTGACACCGACGTAACCAAAAATCAGATCACGGTTTGCAGAAGCAGCGGATTTTAGAACTTTTATCACTCCCTTTGTTTTCTCGTCACCTTCGTCCTCCACGATCGTTAGCACAACCTTCCGTTCATCGTCTTTCAGCGACTTGAGGGAATCTTGATTGATGGGCAGCACCAGTGGTAGCAAACTCTGTGTTATGTAATCTTCGATAAATTTTTCTGCAGTTCGAGAAATATAGAGATACATAAAAGTTTCACTGCTAAGGCAAAATGATGATCACTTGACAAGCTAACCTTCAAACGGTCCATAAAAAATGCTCTGTTCATTGTATATGGGATGGATTGCGACCAAGGCAGGCGTCTTGTCGAAGTCATATAAGGTCATGATATCCTCCGAGAAATCCTTGGCTACGGAAAACCATGCTTTCTTCTTATACTTGACACCCAAATTAAGTATCTTGGACTCATCTAAACCAAAGCCAATAAATATAGGAAAATTTGCACCAGCTGCTTCTACGTATTCTTTGACAGCAGAGTCAGAATTCAGAACAGCAACGTCAGGAGCGACGAATTTAGTCAAGTACTGGACAAGTTGTTCCGCTTTTCTCGGTCCATAATATTCAGTGGAAACTCCATAGGTAAAAATCTTCAGAGTCGGGTATCCACTGCGTTGAAAAGAAAAGAAAATTAGAAAAACTGTGGTCTTTGGAAGTTGGAACCAATAAAGAACAACACCCTAAACAGACATTGAGAGGCTTTAGGCCTTATAACATACTCGATATCATGCTTAGATGCAAGTTTTTTGTTCTTCTCAGCATTAACTTTTGCTACGATTATGAGCTGCTTTTGTCGTGCTAGAGTTGGGGCTGCTTTATCCAACTGCAGAGGAATTAAGTTACATTTGTCAGTCTTATTTGCTTATAACTAACGGATAACGATCTCAACGTAAAGCAGATGAAGTCATGAACTAACTGGACGATGAAGACATGGATCGACATGCATTCAGAAACGAAAGACTAACTATTATTAATGCATCCAAATAAGGAACATTCTTCAGCTCAGTTAATCAGAATCAATATCTTCAATTCGAAGCTTATAGACAGGTGATTGATAATCCGAGGCTAAATAGCATCAATACAACATCTGAGTAGCAGCCAATCCCAATAACAGATGTCGATTTAAGGTGCAAAGTTAAACCTAAACGAAATCAGATCGAAACCTCGGGAGCTAGACGCTTGCAGTGACCACACCACGGCGCGTAAAAGTCGACGAAGATATAATCGAATCTAGAGATCGCGGCTTCGAAGTTGGAATCGTCGAGCTCCAATACTGCCCCATCCAATTTGAACTGATCTTCCGACGAGTGGGTCGGAGATACAATAACAATTAGCGATAGCACAACAAATAAGCTTTTAATCTGCAAAAGATAGATCTTTGGGGAAGATGAAGAAGCCATTGATTGTTTGACGGGGTAATTGTCTGTGCTACTAATTGCAAGTTTACTATTATAGTTTTAAAAATAAAAATATAAAGTACAAATAATATTGCCAAAGCAATTTAAACTTCTCGATGAGTAAAATACACAAACACTTAAAACGCATCAAGCACCTCTTTTTGTTTTCCAAAGGCCCCAGTCTTTATATACTCATGAAACTCCTAACATCGCGTCTTTTTACACACTCTCCCTCCAAAACCTCGTACCACTCTTTCTCATACTTGCGCCTTTTCCGATTCCCAGCGCCACGTACAAAGCCCACCGTTCGTCTTCGTTTTGATTATCGCCGTCGCTTCTGCTTATCCTCAAGCAGTCCTGTAAGAGAAACGATGACGATGTCCACATCACAGAGGAACGTTCACGTTAAGGACCAGATTGATCTGACGGCTAAGGAGAAGCAGATATTCGACTGTCTTCTCAAAGTTCTGCAGCACTTTAACCTTCAGACACAGCTTCGTGTAGCTGGAGGTTGGGTTCGGGATAAGGTTATTTTCTTCTTTTCTTTTCCTTTTACCTCCGAAGACTCTGCCTTTACTCGTTTCGTTTGATTTTTGTCTTGATGATGCTGTTCGTATCTGTCTGATATATTGCTAAAGCTTATTTTTTTGTTGGGACAGCTGTTGGGAAAGGAGTGTTACGATATAGACATAGCCCTTGATAACATGCTGGGGAGGGAATTCTGTGAAAAGGTGAACGAGTTTATGTTGTCGACGGGCGAAGAGGTACGAGGAGTAGGCGTGATACAGAGGTATGCATTGGAATGTGATGATTTTGATGTTTTATTTCACTGATTAGTCATTGTTTAGCATTCGTTCCGTGTCTCTTTTTCTATTGTTTATCTCAGTAAGATCATCCACTTTGCTTGTTTTAGAGCAGAAATAGTGCGTAATGTTGTTTGCTGCTTATTATTTCACAGCAATCCTGATCAGTCAAAACATTTAGAAACAGCAACGATGCGCCTTTTTGATGAGTGGATTGATTTCGTCAACTTAAGAGCTGAGGACTACAGTGAGACCAGCCGTATTCCAACTATGGTAAATGCTCTGAAACGAGAAGTCGATGGATTAATCTCGCTTTTTTGCTGTTAAATGTCGAAAAGGATATTCCTTCGAATTTTATTGCAGAGGTTTGGCACAGCTGCAGAGGATGCTTATAGAAGGGATTTAACAATCAACAGGTACTTATACCGATGTAATCATGGTGTTCACTTGCTCTCATGTTTAGTATATAAGGTCGTAAATCTTGGTGGATCTAAGTTAGATTATGATGAAGTAGAATGCTGAAATGTCCATAATACCCTGTTTGGCACCATTTTTTTTGACATTGTAAGTTTATTCTTCTATGAACCAACAGCTTGTTCTACAATATTAATACAAATTTGGTGGAAGATCTCACTGGGAGAGGTAACACATGCTTGTTTTACCTTGGCATATTGTTTGCTGTTCTCTTTTTATACTTATGGTAATTCATGTTTTTCCACTTTCTAAATCTCAAATCATCCTCATGTAGGCATCTCAGACTTGAAAGCTGGAAAAATAGTAACCCCTCTACCGCCAAAGCAGACCTTTTTAGATGATCCACTTCGAGTTCTCCGAGCTATCCGATTTGGTAATTGACACAGTATTGTTATCCATCCATAAAAAATTTAAATCATAAATAATCAGTTCAAGTTTCACTTATATTACAAGTTCGTAGGTGCTCGGTTTGGATTTGAGCTAGATGGAGACTTAAAGGTTGCTGCTTCAGATAATGATGTGAAATCTGCTATTGCTAGTAAAATTAGTAGGGAGCGCATCGGTAAGGAGGTATCATTTTCTCATCTTACTTGCAAGGACATGTCTGTACATCTACATACAAAATCTTTCTCTTGCTTTTTCGTCCCTATGCCTATAATCTGTTTTCCGACTTTTCAGGTTGATCTCATGATGTCTGGTAAACAGCCTGTTCTCTCAATGACCTACATATATGACCTGCAGCTATTTTGGATTATATTTAGCCATCCACCAGACACAGAACATTTGTCTCAGGGAGGACTCGAAAGGTCACATTTTTTTTATCGAAGATCTTAATTTCTTCATGCTTTTGAATTGATTCATGATTATCTCTCCTTACAAGAAAGATCTCCGTTGAGTTTGTGTTTTATTTGTTTTATGAACAGGGTTTCTGTTGAGTATGTGGATTTCTCATGGAGGTTATTACATTTAATTGGTTCCTCCTCCTTCACGGTTAGTTTCCAATTCATCAGATTCTATAAACTGCATGGAAAAAGGATATTTACTTTTTTTTTGCAATCGTAGGATGACCAACGTAGGCTAGGCCTATACGCTGCACTGTTTCTGCCCTTCAGAACTGCTGAGTACACAGACAAGAAAGGGAAAAAGGTAACATACTTTTTCCTGTTCTCTCATTCGGCTTATATATGAATAAAGTCATGGCTTGTAACACTCTTTGCATCTTTGGAATAGATCCCAGTTGTTAGCTACATTTTCCGCACTTCTCTCAAGCTGAAGTCTAATGACGCTGATTCGGTATGTGCGACTTATGCTGATTTTAGTTGGTATATTCGGTTGATCGTATATCCTTAACAAAGTTGGTTTCTTGCAGGTTATAAAAATGCATGTTGCAGCTGATAAATTCTTATCCTTGATTCCTTCAATCATGTCGACTGAGAAGCTACAGTCTATTGAAGTTGATTGGAAAAGACAAATTATTGATGTTCCTGTCTCCGCGAAACTCAGAATTTTGGCTGGTATGCAAATTGGTTTCCATCATTTTTACGAATCCACGCCACTTGCCATTAAAACCATATTCGTGAGATAAACGGCATAACCATATAGGATCCATATCTTTTGATTTGCATGGTAACTTTTAATCCTTTCTCAGCTCAATTTAAAATTCCATATTTATTGCCTTCAATAGGGTTTGTTCTTCGTGAAATCAAAGAGCTCTGGCGCCCGTCGCTGTTACTTTCCTTGCTGTTACACCCGAATGATATAGGCTCGGGTGACAAAACAACCAACGAGGATGCAAAATTGAATCAGAGAAGAGATACGTTCGTCAGTGTTGAAAACGCAATCTTGGATATGGGTACTTTCTTAAATTCATATTACGTTGTGATAAGATGGATCTTTAGATAGTTCATAACTTCGGTTTTCTCTCCATTAAAACAGGCTTGGACAAAATCTGGGAACTGAAACCACTTGTAAATGGGAAGGACATCATGAGCATCTTACGCATCAAAGCAGGGCCAGATGTGAAAGAATGGGTATTTCTTTCTCTTTTTCGTCTGAAGTTTCAACCATCTTTAATCATAGAGAGCACTCATCGAATGTCCATTCTTTATTTCGTACAGCAAGAAAAGTTGATGGAGTGGCAACTTGCAAATCCAAGTGGATCTGCAGAAGAATGCATTGAGTGGATGAAGCAAACTCATCAGCCCAAGCGTGCAAGAACAGAGTAGCTTTGCTCTTAGACAATCTGCTGAGATTAGTGTTAAAGACAGTTGACGTTTGTTTGCATGGTCTGAAATTTTCCCATCTTCATGGCTTTTCTTTTATTGTTTCTTTTCTAACATGTTATGCTTGCAATAGAGAAACACAAAACATCGAGTTTCTTAACATATATATTTAAATGTATAAATGTAATATGATCAGTTCAGAGTTAAGACAACAGTCTTCCTCAAAGAAGTCGAACGTTTTGCACTTTTTTGTCTTCGGAAATAAAAAGTAAATAAATAATCCAAGTAATGGTTGAAAGTGAGTAAGAGTGACGCATGTCAACACTGAAGATTACATTTTATATAGCCGATTAAGAGAGATCATCGGCCCCAAAGTCGTCCTCTTTGCTGCTGAATCTCAAAAATCCCAAATTTCGATCTCTCTGTGCAAACTTCCTCCATCGCTGTTCCAATCAAGGCCGACGCCATCCGTTTTGCTTCCTTCTGATATTCGTTTTTGATCGTTCGCCCGAAAACCCAAATCAGAAAATGGAGCCGAAGAAGCTCAAGAGCAGAAAATTTCAGAAAAATCAAGAAGAAAGCGACGTCCCCGACAACCTCAGCTGCTTACCCGACAGCATGCTTAGTCATATACTCTCGTTCCTCGACACAAAGACGGCGATCAGAACATCAGTGCTGTCCAAAAGATACAAGCTTTTATGGACATCGTCGCAGCGCCTCGATTTCAAGCTGCGCAGATCGCCGCTGGACACCTCCGATCTATCGTGCGGCCGTCTTTCCTGCGTCGCGCCGCCTTGGAAATCGAGGGCGAACTCTTTCAAGTCTTACGTCAGCTGCGTTTTGCAGCTAAGGGAACACAGCAACCTCACTAGCTTTACGCTTTCTATGCTCGAAACTACGAGCAATGGCTTCGTGGAGAACTGCGTCGACTACGCAGCGAAGCACAACGCCCAGCACCTAAAGATTCGTATCGGTGTTAAAGATGGGCCCATCGCCTTGCCCAAGGCGCTGATCGCTTCTTCGTCGCTGATCAGCTTGAACCTCCACGACGCCATCTGTAAGAGCATAGAGCTTCCGAGTTCAGTTTCTCTACCCAGCTTGAAAGAACTGAGCCTCAAGAAATTCGAGTTCTGCAATGCCAACTTCAGCGAGGAGATCTTCTCCATGTGTCCAATTCTTGAGAAGTTGGTCCTTACCAAGTGCTGGATAAAGCCCGGCGACAGCTCAAGGCTTTGGACGTTAGCTGTCCTTAGCTTTCGATGTTAGAAATCAAGTGTTGGAGGAGCCCTTGGAGGTGCTTCCATGAGCAGGCCATCAATGTGAATGCGCCTAAGCTCGCCTTCTTTAGGCTGCAAGGGCATATCGTTAGAGTAAACTTTACGGAGTGTTTGTCTAGCTTGAACGAAGGAAGCGTTCTTCTTTCCTTCCCCAGCGCCATTGTAAGCGAAGAAGAAGATGGGATGATCGAAAGAAAGAAGACAACCGCCGAATCTTGCATTGATTTGCTTCGTCAATTGCGCGGCGCTAAATATCTCTCCATATCGTTGACGGCAGTTGAGGTATCTGTACTACTATATCGACATATTACTATAGATGAGCTATTCGTAATGCCCATTTTAATAACGAGAATAGCGCTTGATGAACGTTTCTATTTTCAACTTTGTGCATAGATTCTCTCCACTCTTGCCGATCTGCAGCCTCATACTGATTTTATTTTCGAGAATTTGAAGTATATGATGATCACGGTCGGGAATAAACGTGCGAGGGACTCTATTATGCCTATTCGTATCAATGAGTTTAGGGGCAAGAACACTACTTATGGGTTCCTCTCATCGGATTATACAAATAAGGTACTACGCTTGTTGATATTATTGTAAGAACTAGCTAGAAATGCTTCAGACGCGCAAATGTTGATTTAGTTTTTCGTAGTTATTGTTGATAAAACTTGTCCTGACAGGTAAGTATACAACCCTCGACTGAGAGTTTGAAGCTCAAACTTGGCGGAAAGTCTGGGAAAAAAGCAGCTTCTGTACCAATGTCGAAGAAAGTCCTTTGATTTTTACTCGAGAGTTCCCTTCTGCAAAGATTTTGGTACCTAGACTGCGAAAGGTAATGCAACTTTCCTCGGGGCAAGTATAGTGCGGAGGAGAAGAAGACTATGAAATTTATTCGATTGACTAACTAACCTTGGTAATCCTCGAATTCGCTGTTTTTTTTTCCCATTTCTGTCCTAGTCTTGCGACGAAAGCGTGATATATTTACGAACTTGTCATCTTTAACTTATCTGCGTCTAGGATTTGTTGCAAGCTTCAAATCCGATGACTTCATTGTATATTTTTATATGCACCTGGTAATAAATACATGAATAGGAGTAGGAGGGGCATTCAACTCATCATCACAGATCGGTTCTTTTAATCATAAGAACTCGTCTCCTTCGACCTATCCAACTAGTCGTCCATGGAGGATCTCTTGAAACAATTCTATAACCAGCGTTCGAATACAACTTCTGCGCTCCATAGTCATCTTCGTAAGCCCTTAGGACAAGATGCTTGAAACCCCATATGTTAGACAGAGCATCGCAGGCTTTTAGCAACGCCGTGCCCACTTTCTGCCTTCTGTAAGGATAATCGCACGTTAGAACTCGGCCCATTGCTTTGTCAAGCTTGAAAGTTAATCTTTTTGACTGAACTTAGTTACCTGAATTTTTGCGAAACTGCTATTCCCGACACGTAAAGGTACTCCTCTGCCCCCGAGAGGTGATGTAATACAGAATCTTCTCTATAAACTGTAACATCAACAACTCCTACGATCTCTTTCTCTGATTTAAGAGTATCATCTGCTGATTCAGCTACTAGACAGGCATATCTGTTCATCACCAATACATTCTGTTTTAGCCTATACTTCTAAGCTTTAGGGTAGCAACCTTAACAGATATAATCTCAACGTTCCCCTGTTTTGTTTACCTGTCAGAAGGTGAGTTCCTTAGCCTGTAAAGAAGCCCCGAGAGCACCTCAGCCTACACATTGCATTTGAAGTGAAAACATTTCCCATGTTGGAAATCACCTCCACTTTGCATTTTGAGGCAAATTTTACCTTGAAGAAGTCGAAAAACAGATCGTCGAAGAGAAACATGGGCTCGTGGAATGCCTCGGCTTGAATGGTGGCTACTTTTTTCATTTCTTCATCTGTCTCGATCATTCTCCTTACTTTCCAGTTTTCATCGATAACGAGAGAAGCAATCGTCGTTTTGTCATTTTCGTAGGCGTCGATTTGTTGATCGGTACTAATTGGGGATGGTGAAGAAACAGAGCAGCACCGTACGTCCCTTGCATTCTTCCTACTAGAAGGCGATGCTCTGTTACTAAAGCTTATTACAACGTTGCGTGGGCTTCTCTTACATGAGCGAGGAAGCTCTTTGAGTGATTCTTTGGTGAGAATGACGTGATTGTTGTGCAAATAAGTCGCCATTTTCTACCTCATCAGAGAATCTACAGTTCAAGAAACCGTTTTTATGTGGAGTTTTTCAAAGGATTTATAACCATGCATCTTTGAGAAAGACGGTCACTGTTGTGAGTGACATCTTTTTTATTGAGTTCTGAAAATTCAGAAAAATAAGAAATAATAATACTAAAATAAAAGATCGACATGCGGTGAACGATATCGTCCACAATTGAGTTTGTCGGATATCATTTTCTCCACAAAATCGGATGGATAAGATTAAAAACGTTGTGGGCTGTGAAAAATGGAGAAAGCCCATATATAGTTGGGCTTACTATAATATATATGGGCCTCATCTATAGGGTAGATTATTGAGCCTTAGCCCATATAACACTCCTCCGCGTGTCGTGTATGTATATAATATATATGCACCGACTAAGGCGACGCAGTGCAACGTTTTCTTCAGATGATGCTTTGTTGGTGAGGACGAAGAGATTGGCCATTTAACGACTATCTTTATAACATTGTGTGGGGATGTTTTTCTTGGAAATTGCGTCTGTCTTCTTCTTACCAAGAGAAAGTGACAGAGCTTGAAAACAAAAGCTGCGTGTTCCAAAATATATGTACTGTATTCACATGGTTTCATGTTCATCGTACTTCGGACCAAGTATGTTTGTCTTCTTGCTATAATGTTCATCAGCATGGAACCTTCACCGTTCATTTTCGACGATAGGCCCCTTGACATAGCAGGAATTCTGGGATTTCTAGCTATATATTCTTGGAAGAAATAATCAGCCTGATTGTTGAGATTCTAAGTGGGTTTCGTCCCACATCGGATAATTCAAGCTCTTGAAACTAGTATATATATAAGAGGCTTTCTCCTCCTATTACCAATTGGTTTTAGGAAGGACCCCTCGATTTCTAATACTGATCATGCATGCATGCATATGTTTCTGGGTTTTACTTTAATGGGTGACTGATATGATTTGCAGCTTAAGCCTTAAGAAATGGAACAAGAGATGACTGGATTTTATGACAAAAAATAATACTCAATATATTGAATCAGATAGGATGAATGACAACATTTTGTGATATACACAACATATTGAATTTATTCAAATGCAGCTGAAGCAGGCTTGGGTGGATTCTTCACGAAAATGTCGAGCAGCTCATCAACAGTGATGAACTTAATATCTTGATATAGATTAGATGCCTCAATCTCACTCTCAGTAACTTCGAAATTAACAGTCACCCCTTTGATGAACACACTGTGGAGGATAGAAACTGGTATGTTGTCAGGATCTGGCAAAGCTGCAAAAAGAGATGGTTGAACAATAACATACATTAAATCTTATACAAATCATTTAAGCTGCAACCATTTGTTATATCTAAGGAAATAACAGCACTTCAGAGAGCAATCTACTCACTCTGCGAAAGGGCGACGATATCTTCTTCGGCCACATGAACCCTTTTGAAAGTCTTCCCAGTTTTCTCCTCCCACATGGAAATCAGCTCAAGTTGGGAGATGATGTTTTCTCTGGGACGATATATTACCTTACGGTTGCATGTCTTTGAATCTGTAGCCACTTTGATGGTAAAAATCCCAATGTCTTCTTCGTAGTTAAACACAACTGCATCAGTACAAACATTAAGCTCAGCTGAAGACAAATTGGGAGGTATACTAATCGCTATGCTTCTTTAATTACCTTTGGCTTTGCCATCTCCATATACGGTGATCTCTTGGCTCTGCTCACTAGGACGAAGCAGATAGTTCACAAAGTAAGCACCATAGCAGTTCGCTGAAACAAAAGTGTATGGAATATTTGCTTCTTCAACTGCCCTTCTAATCTTCCTTTTCTTGTCAAGAAAAGCTTCGAAAGGTGGCAAAACGCTTACTCTGTCCTCTTCAACCCCAAAATCAGATGGCAGAAACCTCTGAAATACATCGTAAGTTGTCTTAATACCCTTATTTTCCTTAGTAGCAAAGATGAAGAAGTAAATGCATCTTCCGTCACCTTTATGTTACCAGCAAGCTTGATGGCCTCGATGATGTTTAACTGGTCAAGAACCTGAGGATAAGCCAACGCAGAGATTACGACGTCAACTTCCTTAACTGCCGAGACAAGCTTGTCGCGATCGTTCAACTCTCCCTGAAAGAAAAAAAAAAGTATTGTTAAATATCTCTCATATCAAGGTAAAAGAGAAAAAAGAAAAAACAAACGATGATATTATGTAAATAGTACCTCGACTATAACGGCTCCCATGGACTTGAATTCGTCGAGCAATTCAGTTTTATTGGATTGTGGTCTTGAGTAGACATAAGTAGGATGTCCTAACTTGATGCTTGCCCTTACCATGTGCCTGCCTATGTACCCACTCCCTCCGAATATAAGAATTTTATTTGTTCCATTTACTTCCGCCATTTTTTTCCTTTATGGTTTTTCTTTGTTTGATGTGTTTAGGAGGTTTGTGTTATAACGCTTATTGCATTTATAAGCATGAACTGATTTCTCGGCCCTCTGACGTGATGAAATATAGACTTGTCAAAGGACGAAGGTGATGGTTATTAGCTCATAGTTGTTGAAAAGAAAAAAATGTACTACAATTCAGCGAATTTACAAGTCGACTTGCATAGTTTTTGGTATCTATATATTAGGTGTAGATGCCTATTTTTACCAAGAACAATTTTTAGGACTCCATTTTTTAAATAATAAAAAAGCCGCCCCGCTTGCCTCGCTCGAATTATTACATTGGGTCCCACTTTTTACCAACGCAAGCGTTCTGTTTACTGCCTAGGAAAGTCAATAACGACCCTTCGAAAGCATGGAGGAAATAGCCAAAGAATTCGTCCTACTAATAGGCATCGACAGACCACGAATTACGAAAAGAAAAATGGAAAGAGAAAGCGAAACAAGTTATCGTGTTTTTTACCTCTAGAGAAAAAAGGCTCTTCCAAATGAAATGACCGTGAACATCACAGTTGTTAAAAATTGTGACTATTTAATTTGGTAAAAGTACTTCGTTTTCACAGGAATGAAACTTGAGAAACATTAAAAGTTATTACATCCTTAGTTAAACTATAAACTTTAGTTTAACGGTCTTTCGTATCATGTGAAGTGGTGTTGGAAGACCTTAACTTTCCTAGTTGATCGTCCTTCAATAAATGTGTATGGTTGCGTAAGCAAACATGTACACTCCCAATACAGGAACTTTCATTCGACTTTTTTTATTTACTAGGTTTGCCCCCGTGCGATGCACGGGGTAATTTTCTGTCATGAAAATTGAATAATTATTCAATTAAGATAGATAATATCTTTCAATTATATACATCAATCACTCCATTCGTAGTCATAAGCGGAAAAGTCAAAAGCGGAAAAGTAACTCCTTAATTTAAATATGGTGAAAGAGGTTTTCATCAAATACAATCGTATTCATAATAAACGACGATAGGGTATGTTGGTCGATGATGTTGAAAATACCGTGGTATACTATGTTGGTGAACCCGTTATCTTCTACTTCGTCTTCTTGCTCATAATATGCTCATAAGAGAAAGGTTAAATCTCTTTTCCTAAATCATGCATATCAGTTTCAAGAGCTTTAGTCTCACATAACATAAATGGTGATTCTCGAATTGGCTCCATGATACCATGTTGTAACATTACATTTCAGATAATCTCTTCCCGAGCAAAAGTGCCCACTCTTAGACTCCATATTTTATGTTATCATTCATGAGATAAGACACCAGCGTCATCCATAGGATGCAAATCAAATTCGAGTCCGATACCTTAATTCTTTGGAAATGCATAAGTTTGTTTGGATCTTGTTGTGAAACTTCGTAAGACTGATGTAGTGTAAGACTGCAAACAACTGTAAGATTGCTTATTTGCGCGGCTCCACTTATAGAAGGCTGCAATAATTTGTATGACTGCAAACTTCGTAGGAGTGCTTCAATATAAGACTGCGAGTTATAAGACAGCTTAATTGCGCTTTGACGGAAATACGTGTTCTTTGACCCCAAGTCGTTGAAACTTCCTACATGAAATATCAGTCTTTTATGCTCCAATATTTTATTGCATAAAAAATCGAAGAATAACAATATATTAAAATATACTTCATAATATATTACATATGATGTATTGTTTTATTTTTTATTAAATAAAAGAATGAATAACTGTAGTCGAATAGTTGATTATAACATTATCAGCTACAAAATCGATTAGATTGTATTATTCTGATAGTAATCGAAAATGAATAAGAATATTCAGTTGTTTAATTAAATACAAATACAATACTATGGTGTTCCGACTATAAATACAATATACTATAATATGTACAAAATAATATAATACAATATAATATAATATTATATAATATAACGCAATATAATATATAACATAACATAACTTCTACAATAAAATATAATATAACATAAGATACATAACTTCTACAATATAAATTAATGTAACATAAGATAATATAAAATAAGTGTACGACTGCGAACTTCATAAGATTGGCGTAACTTGTAAGAATGTACGACTGCGAACTTCGTATGACTGCAGTGATTTGTAGGAGTACGACTGCGAACTTCGGAAGACTACTTCAGTTTATGGCTACGTACAATGTAAGACTGCTAACTTGTGCGACTGCAATTTTGGAAGACTGCCGTGATTTGTATGACTATATGAATCCGAAACCATTAAATATGTGTCCACATATAAGGCAATCTTCCAATAGATAAAGATCTACTGACGTTATCAGCATAAGACAATAGCTGAAAAACGCCAATGTTCAGAAGCTAACTAAGAAACTAAATTACAACACATTAAGCGGTATGGAGAAAATAGGCGAACAACGCCCTAAAACCCATTGGATTCATTCCCATCCAACTCTAACATTGTAGTTTCTTTAAAAGAAATGTTCACCAATGAACCGTTGTTCATACAAAATGTATTTCGATATCTTTTGACGTATCCCTGAGCACTCGCCTATCATTTTTTGTTGTTTAAAGCGCACAATCTCGTACAGACCTTTATTCAAACAATTGAAAGACCTTTCTCGATGACGGCACAAAGCAACATTACGTTGAGAAACCCACCTTTTAACGCAGATTTCTATGTCCCACGTCCCAAATTCTAGGAAAACCATGAATGAGGTTAATGAGAACAAAAAAGTAATGAATCTTGTATCAAAAATGGGACTTTACTACCTCTAGTGAAAACTTCACATTTTTTCTGCTAGTTCTTCAAGCATTAGAGGTCGGTCTGAACAGCTTTGACACGGCTAGCTGTAAACTCGATGTTCTGCTTTAGTCTCCGTATGAGCCCGACTAACTCATATGCAAACCACGAATCCTGGAAATGGGATTTCTCTGAATCAAACAAAAGAACGGTTGGATCGAAAAAAGCTCGCAAAACAAAAGCGATTGCTTCTCTCAGAAGCATGAGCAGCTGAAGGTAATTTGATAAAAAAAAATACAACTACAACAGCATTACCCCGAAATCGCCCAGGTTCATAAAAATATAAATAAATAAAACAACGATGTCTTCTTCCTATCACAGTGCAAGCAATATTTCACACTTGACAGAAAACGAATGCATCATTTTCACACAGTCCTCACAGTCATCAAGATGACAAATACCCAACACCCTTTTCAAATAAAAAAAAAACTCGAGCATCTTGTTACCTAATCATGGATCTGAGGTGGACAACTCCAAAGGCAAGTGAAGTTGAGCAGAAAAAACTTGGAATCTTTTCCCAGTAAACAGAATTGAAAACAGTGTCCACGCCACTTACCCACACTTTCTCCAACTTACAGTAGGACTTCAATTTCATTCTGTTTCGAAAAAAATAAATTTTTCGTAAAAAAAATACTTTTTATATTATAATATCTAATTTAGATAATGTCAAAGAAATCTCCGTGGTCGAGGACGGGTCTATTTCGTCCCTGTTAATTTGAAAGGGATGAAAACGAAGACATGGATTCTTCATAAACTTATTGTGGTATTTTATTTTTATGTAAATTAATAAATCAAAATTCACATATATATTTAGTTTTTATTTTCTAATTTCTGTTTTAAATGTTGTTAATAAAAAAATAATGAATTCACAGCTATTCTTTAATATATGTATATATAACATAAATATGAATACCTCGATCAATGTATAAACTATATATTATATTATCTATAGCCGGAAAAAACAAAGATAATTTACGTAACATCCATACGACAAATCTTATATTACAAAGAGTTGCTCTTACAAACCAATAGTGATTCATCGCAAAGACAACATTCCTATTTCCTTCCACTCACTGTATAAAGAATAATAAAGGAGCACCTATCCCATTCAAGATTGTATCAGGCATTAATGTTCCAACTTATCAGATAGAGTTGCATTTTAAATTATTTTCCAACAATAATTACTATATACTGGACACGTGACCCGACTCTCGAGCTTGGCTACACGAAAAAAATCTTGACCAATGCCTGAACAACTAACCAATCGTAAACATTAAAAGTGAATCATACTCAGAAGCTGAAACTCACATCTGAAGCATTGGGGATTAACTCTCTGAAGAAGATACCCTTCTTAATGTAGAGAGAGTTGATATTATATCCATGAGACGCGACACCTCGGCCTGAAAATGATAATCTGCAAAAGCTTAAGTATATACATGGACATATATTCAAATGGAAATAAATCGAAACCAAACATACTCACATCAGTTAAGCAACATTCACAACAAAGAGACTCCCAGAAACTTCACTAAAATACTTACGGGGTGCTAATGATCAAAACTTTCTTATCCTGCAAAGGAAAAAATATATAATGTAATCAACGCATTCTATCGATAAAAATTAGTAATATAAGCAAAACAGACATAAATCTCGAATAAACCAGACTTAACATCCAAAGTAAAAACATAAACAACACAAAAGTAAATAAGAAACACCCGCACGCAACACACACTAAATCAGAATTTGCGCATCACAAAGAGAGATAGAGGTAAAGAATCTCACTGAACAAACACACAAACCCACTATCATACACGACAGTGAACAATCAAACAAAAGCCATGTGTGCCTGTAGAAGAACAATCAAATAGATTTATTCGCCTTAGAAGGGAATTCATTATATTTTGCGACCAAATTGGAATATTCAGATACAATATTATAGTTAGCTACCATCTGAAGCTGGTTTGGGAGGACCCGAGTCCGATCCGCCTGCGACGGGAGAAAGTCATGCTACCATGCGACCATTGGGCTGATACTCCATTGCGTCGTTATCGAGGGACGCAACAGTGTCAGACTGCGCATTTGTGCGACCATGATGTCGTCAGGCTGCATTGGGATAAGAATGTGAATTATTTGCTCATGGGACTTCGTAAGGCTGCACCTAATAATGCGAATTTGCACGACTGATCTATTTGAATCCATTGATCTATGTAGGATAGATAGTGCACCATCCAATGTATGTTGTTCACGTTCATAGGGAGCAGGATTGGTGACGCATCTCTCCAGTTGCAAGATGGCAATCGGATAGAATTTCCAAGAACAAAGCGTCTCACTTCGGTCAGATCAGCAGATCCATCGACAACATGAAGCAATTTCAAGAACTGGTTGAAATTTGTGTTCATGAATGCGAGAGTTCTTGAGAGGGTTGGTACACCTCAATTGCATAATCCGCGCATATGTTCATCGACATGATATCTGTTATTCTATTCACATTATCTTTCATTCATGAAATTATATTATATGTTTATCATATTATATCAGACACTATTATACAATATTATATTATTTAATATTATAGTGTGTTATACTATATGATATTGTTTTATGAGAAAACCGTATTATATTATGCAATAATATTGTGTAATATTTCAGTATATTATATGGCATGGTATTATGTTATGTTATATTATGTTATATTACTTGTAATATATTGTTTTATAGTATAATATTTTTTATATTGTATTATATTATATTATATTTTACTACAGTATATTATATTATGTTATATTATACTATAGTATATTATATTATGTTATATTATATTATATTATATTATATTATATTATATTATATTATATTATATTATATTATATTATATTATATTATATTATATTATATTATATTATATTATATTATATTATATTATATTATATTATCTTATCTTGTACTATATTGTATTATATTATACTATATTTTATTATATTATACTATATTTTATTATGTTTTAAACTATATTATATCATATTAAATTATAATATATTACACTATTATATATGTTATATGCAATACTTTATACTATAAATATTATATTATATAATTATATATATATGTTATATTATGTATGAAGTATTTTATTTTACCTTATATAATATTATATTATATTACTTTATATAATTAACGTAATACAAATATTAAATTATATTACATCATATTAGATCATATCATGTTAAAATTATATTATATAAACTATTTATATCATATAATGTTATATCGTATTATGTTATATTTTTTATATTTTATTAAATTAAATTCATTATATCATGCAAGAATCTTGGCCAGTATGTGAATGTAGTTTTCTCACAGACCCAATGTGTGTTGTTCACAGTCACATGGAGCAGGACTGCTGACGCATCTCTCCAAGTGTTGTTCACGTTTGTCTCGTTAATTTCAGGTTCAAAGTCGTTGTCATGAAAATTGAATAATTATTCAATTAAGATGGATTATCTCTTTCAATTATATATATAGCAATCATTCCATTCGTAATTAAAAGCGGTAGAGTACTACAACTCCTTAATTTAAATACAGGGAAACAGGTTTTCATCAAATACAATGTAGTCATAATAAACGACGATACGATACGTTGGTCGATTGTGTGGAAAACACCGTGGTATACTATGTTGGTGAACCCGTTATCTTGTACGTCGTCTTCTTTGATGCTCATAATATGCTCATAAGAGAAAGGTTAATTCTCTTTCCTAAATCATGCACTTTCAAAAGCTTTAGTCTCAGATAACATAAATGGCGATTCTCGAATATGCTCGATGATAATATGTTGCAACATTACATTTCAGATACTCTCTTTCCGCGCAAAAGTGTACCATTCTTAGACTCAATATTTTATGTTGTCATTCATGAGATAAGACATCAGCGTCATCCATAGGATGCAAATCAAATTCAATGTCTGATACCAAAATTCTATGGAAATGCAGAGGTTTGTTTCGATCTTGTTGTGAAATTTCGTCAGTTGCTTTAGTGTAAGACTGCAAACAATTGTAACACTGCTCTTTTGCCCGACTGCACTTGTAGAAGGCTGCAAGAATTTGTATGACTCCAAACATCGTTGGACTGCTTCAGTGTAAGACTGCGAACTCTGAGCGCTTAATTGCGCTTTGGCAATTTTGGAAGAATGCAGTAATTTGTAAGAGTGTACAGACTACGAACGTCGTAAGAATGTCGTAACTTGTAAGAGTGTACGTCTGCGAACTTCGTATGACTAAAGTAATTTGTATCGAACTTCGTAAGAATACTTCAGTGTAAGGCTATGTACAAATGTAAGACTGCAATCTTGGAAAACTGCAGTAATTTGTATGACTATATGAATCCGAAATCATTTAATGTGTCCACATATAAAGCAATCTCCCAATAGAAAAAGATTTAACATTAACGTTACCAGCATAAGATCATAGCTGAAAAACACCTATGTTCAGAAGCTAACTAAGAAACTAAATTACAACACGTTAAGCGGTAAGGAGAAAATAGTCGAACAACGCCATCGTCCAAGCTATGGCTCTTCTTTGATGCTTTGTCCAGGGATCGATTGGGATAAACAATGGACTTGTATCAAACAACGCCCTGCCATTGTTGCTATGGTAGTCTTCTATTGGAGGCCAGAAGATGTTGATGCAAGATCTGTTTAAAAACGAAAATGATTAAGAAATTAAGAAGTCGTTGTTACACAGCTATTAACGATAAGGTCTTTGTAAATGGACATTAAAAAACTCGCCAACTCAATCACAACTTTTGAACTATAAATAGTACATGCCTTTGCTAGCGGAACTCTCACAATCAACATTGGCAAGAAATGAAATCTTAGTAAAAAAAAATGGAATTAGTACTATAAACATATCATGCATAAACCAACAAAAATAGTTACAAAAACATCGTCCACGTATTCTAATCACTGTACCTTCGAAAGATCTTCGCCTGGTGCCAAAAATGATTCCACGTCCCACGTGCAGATTGAAATGTAGAACAAAAAAATCTACTATCCCCAAATGAACCTGTTTCACACATAATTGGCTAGCAAATCGAAGATACAAATAAAAGCGTCAATTAATAGTAGATCTTAAACAGGTCCTGCGCAACATTAGCTTGTAATTACCCTAAGGTCAAATCCAGATCTCATGTCTATGCAAGACGATTTCCAACTCTTGAAATATTATAAATAACGTGCAACAACTTATTCGAAATATGCAATTCTGATGAGGGAACAGAAAAAGGTTACGATCTCCAATGCCGTCACATTATGTGTTTTCTTACGACTTTTTTTTAGTAAAGACATGATTGATTATTGCAATAATAAAAGGCTAAAAAAACTGTAAACCGCGGACCACTCTTGATTGAAATTGGAAATTTACCCTTGGATTAAATTTTGATCTTAGGCATACCAAGGAGAGCCTTGCTAATTCATCTTTCTTCTCTTGCCACTTTAAAAGCAATAAAAGCCATATCTATTGCTCTGTTCTTTAATGATGATCGATATGTTTCCTTTCGCTGTTTGCAAGAGAATAAGCGGGGAGAAAAAATGAAAATCATTAGTTCAAGAAAAGCATAATCACCGGGATAAAGACATTGTTCTTGCCATATGGGATCAAAAACAACAAAAAATATCAATTAAAATAGTAAATACTCACCGAGTAATCAAAACATGGGTGTGCCCTAGTCGATTGATTATGGTAAGATCAGGCAAAGATCAACTTGGCCCTTTATTCTCTCCCTAAAAAAGCATTTGATTGCAATCTCCAAATATATATCTTTCTCACGATCATCTTGGCATCAAAGCGGTTGAAATCTGCCTCGGCTCTACCACATTTTCGATAATGTTAAACAAAGAGCTCCATCAATAAAATCAATCCTTCATGAGAAGGTTAATATTAGTAGTATAGTGTTTAATGAACCTCACATCTTGCGATATATGCCCCCTCTGATATAGTAAGTAATATTAAAAAAATATCAAACATAAATAGGAATAAAAAAAGATCCAAGGAAAGAACCCAAAGGCGACATAGCGATTCTTGAAGTAAACCACAAGTTAAAGATTAAATCACAAAAGATCCATAAGATGAAAACCCCTCCACCGGCGTGAGTGAAGACTCTTTTTGGGCGAAGAAGGACGGAAGCGGAAGGGATCGCATGGATGGCGAGATCACGAAGCCCAATCCAGCGTACACGTCAGCAACCTTACTCTCCGGCCTCCACTCCGCTCTCCCGAGCGGTGGCCGTCATGCGAGCAGAAGTTCGATTAGAAGAAAATGACCTCAAAAAATATAGAAGACAAGAGCAGAGCAGAGACAATTTATTACGTAAGAGCTTATATATGGCTGGATAATATGACAAACTCACTGAGATGATTAGTTGCAAACTGCAGTTCGATGTCGTCTCGAGAGCGTGAATGGAGGAGCCATAACGCCCGCGTTATTACTTTATTTCAAACAAACAAACAAAAGCATATAATGTAAGATTAATAAGGTATAGAAACCTCATTTTATAAGCTAAATGATCTTTACTCACATGAGATTGTTCAGAGGTAGCCTTAAGGAGTTATACTCTGGTGCGAACAGATGTGTTCTTCCCACAACTCTGTTCAATAGGGCTCTCAAAGTTAGAAGATCAGCTTTGAAAATTAAAAAATGTAGCACATAGGTATTGTTTGCTGATTAAGCTTGCCAATATATACCAAAACTGGCATTTATAGACAGTTTCCGAAATCTCAAAAGGCACAACAGAAACTTGACAATGATAGCGAATATATACGCTCGAAATAAAAGTAAAAGAACTCACATTTAAGTAGACTGTTACGTCTATGTTTATTATATCACCCTCCTGCAGAAGAAAAAAATGACGTAGAAAAATGTAAAGGTAAACATAAATTAAATTAGCAGTAGGAGAAAGCTACAGAACACAACATACGACCTGCAATTGTCGTGAATCAGGTATTCCATTCATTAACTGATGTGCATACACTATTAGGAAAACCACCGTACCCTAACGGCGAAGGATATGCCCTAGCGTCGATGATCATTTGATGCACCGCTTTATCAATCTCATTCGTAGTCACTGACGGCTGTTTTTCAGAAATGAAAGAAAAAGTATAAGCCAATAATGGTGCAACATTTCAATGTTTCCAACGAATTATAATTCAATCGAAAGAGCTAATTGGTTATTCTTGGAAACTACCACTTCTTACCCGAACTAATGTTCCTGCAAAGTCCACCACCCGAGCAGCAAGTTCACACGCAGCCCTCATACGCGCGATACCTTCAGCATCATGAATTTGATGCTCGCTCGCTATTTCGGGCAAAGCTTTCGAACCAACATAAGGGGGTTTGGGAATATGATTGGGCACGGGCAGTGATGGTGAAACCTTTCCATGGAACAAAGGAGGTCTCTTTTCGCTGGAGATGAACTTTGAAGCTCACGTTCTCTGTATTAAAGAAACCTAGGCATGTTAATATACACAACCCCCCCAAAAACTAAACAATCCCCCACATAAAATCTTCTACAAATGGAAACCTTCAAAGCAGTAAAGCTGATCCTCCTCCGTCGCCGCCGTAACCCTCAAAACCACCCCAATAACCCATCGCCGCCGACGACCTTTCAACAAAACCAAGGCCGGCGCCGCAGTAAGAGAAAAGCAGCAGTCGTCGTAGACGTATAGCCTAGGAACCTCGTCGGAATCTCCTATCCCATTGCACCTCGTATGCTGCCAGCCGTCGCAAACGTCGCACCACCATCCTCTCGCCGTCGTCGTCCTTGGCAACGCACCTACACCTCACCGTCCAAGAATCCCAACCCCCTTCGTACCTCAATCCGCCGCCGCCGTCGAAGATCCCGACGGCCCTGAAGGTCACCTCGACCCCCGACTCGATGTAGCCGAACAAAACCTCGCCGTCGTCGACACATTCCAAGCCCACCAACTCAGTCACTTCTAGGCATTTCATCGAACAGTAGGTGTCCCTCATCGCAGTCTGAATCGCAAGCTTCAGATCGCTAACCGTCGCATAGGTCGGAACCGACATATTCCCTGGTCTTATTAGCGTACTTCCACGGAAGCTCGCCGTCCGGATCGGCATCAATCGAGCTCGTCGCCAGCGCACAGATGAACCTCAGCGACTGATCATACTCATCCCTGGACATCCACTCCTTGGCGAACACCTTAGAGTTGAGCACCGCCTGAAACGCCGACCTCAGCCCTTCGCCGTCTCCGCCGCCTCCCAGGAGCAGATTCTCGTACAGGTATGCCATATCCTCTATATGTCCGAACCCATCAGATTCTGATCTCAACCATGCCCTACTCGCAGCGAGTTACCTCCCCTGCTCGAAAATTGGAGGAAGAAGCCTTCTCCTTGTGGCTCATCTGATGATAGTATCTCTCGGCTCTCGCTAGCGAAGAAACCTCAGACCGTCCGCCGAAGCTCCCATCCTGGCCGACCTCGACCACCCAGCAATCGACGACGCCGGCTTGGGTGGGAGAATCGAAAGCCTTCCCCCAGTCGCGGGCTTCGACGACCCACGAACGATTCTTCTTACCCTGTTAATGAAAAAACTTTTCGTTTGGTTGGACTCTTCGTTTTATGAGCATAGTCTAATAAGATTACATTTATGGCATATGAGCGAGTGTACTTTATTAGGCTCTTGGACTGCCTCTGAATTGAATTTTAAAACCAGAGATAAGATTATCAATCAAATGCAACGAATTTGGTCCAAAAAAGTAGACTGTTTAAATGCAACGTGTTGCCACGTGTCATCACAATAGGGTCCCTATCCTACTTTTATATTATATAGATTTTCAGGGAAACATCTATTTTATTATATTAAGAGTGAGGGGATAGGATATACCGTCAACTGGTCTGCCTCAATGGACCAATCAGATGTTTTCTACATATATTAAAAAAATATAAAAGACTTATTAAACCACGTACCAACCTTATTATAACTACCAATTTCTATTTTTAGTATGTTACTTATTAAAACTATTTAATAATAATTAACTTTATTTTATTGCGCACCCGTAGAGTGTGCCAGAAATACTACTTTATCTAATGACCGTTGAATTCCAAGCCATGATGAGATAAACAAAAGAACTCGTCTCACTTTGACATAAACGGAAATCATTCCACTTGTTAAGTTTATCAAAGTTTGCGTGCCTATATTTTACAGAAACCGGAACTTATTAAGTATAACGGAAGCGTAATAGTTATATGATGCTTCAGAAGAAACTCCCAAATGACGTCATGCTTTCGTCATAAATTGATTGGATGCAAATTTCCGCAAATTAACAATTAATATGAACTTTGAGGTAACATTGGTAGTTTAAATTTATCTTTGACCATTTCGATTGAGAAGAATAAAACAATTTAATGCGCACGCCTAAACAAATTTTAGATCGCCGATGATAGAGGAGATGCAACTAATGTAAGTAACATATACTAATTATAAGTATTGATAGTATATATGTATGACAATAAAATCATTGGGGAACTATGCACGTGGTCATCTTTCTTGGTATATGACTAATGATGGGATATGAGAGTGTAGAGGAATGGAGCAATATGCTTGCTGATTAATTCTTCAATATACGTTTCATGTGCAAATTCCCAAGAAAACCCTATTCTAGAAATAGATAGATATGTTATAATATTAAACGGTACGCATTTCATGATCATTTACACGATATCTTATCAACTTCCAATGGCATGCGCAGAACGAACTTCTTTAATTGATTGACTTGAGAGAACCAAACCCTCCACACAAATTTATGATCTAGGCTTCAAGAATCTTGAATTGTCTTCTTCCTTAGCTTTGCAAGTCAATAATAATATACATATATATGTATGTGTAGAGCAGCATATAAGCGTCCATGCACGCCCATTTCACTTGGAACAAGTTCCTCCATTCCCATTATCTCTATTATCGCTTATATTTATTGAAGTAGCGATAATAATAATGCCTGACATGAAAGCAATAGTAGCATGCATTAAGGGCAATGCTAATAATAAGAGGATGATAGCACCAAAAGGCCACTTTGTGGTGTACGTAGGCGATGAAGTGAAGAGATACGTAGCTCCCACGTACTTGTTGAAAAATCCCATGTTTCAGAAAGTGCTCGACGTTTCTGCCGAAGAGTATGGATTCCATAATAGAAGCCAAATAATTCTGCCGTGTGACGAAGCTGCATTCAGAAATCTCATTGCTGAAATACTATCATCAAAGCGTTGTAAGTATACCTTCATGTCTAGCTAGAGATTTCATTATTATTGCTATATATATATAGTGAGGTTTATATGTTTCGGCCTTGTCTGTTAAAGCCGGTTAGTGTCAACAAGTGTAATAACCAAGTCGAGTAGGGGTATGTTTAGAATAGAACTAAGTTCTATTCCCATGCGTTGCATGTAAATTAACTACGGAGGTATGAGGATGTTTGAAAATATTTCTGAAATGGACTTCTAATTTGAATGTCCATTTTGAGAAGTAAAATTTTGGTAAAAAATTCGAGATTGACTTTTAAAATAAGTTATTTCTTTAAAAGTCCATTTGAGAGAAACAACTTTTAATCACTTTTTAAAACTACTTTCGGCCACTTTTTTAAAAGCTCATTCCCACCAAACACTAAAAATAAATAAATTTACATTTCATAAAAGTTACATCTCAAAAAAGTTCATTTACCCGATGCACTTATGATTCAAAAGTGGAACCAAACTAGCCCAATGTCCAATTATATCCCGTCACTCGATTATGTTAAGCGGAATAGTATTGATGATTTATTTAGGGGATTGCTATTCACCGCCCCCTTTTTCCTAGTTACCGCCCCCTAAAGGGCTTGAAAATGACATTTTTTGCCCTTATGATATCTAAATTAATTTAAAAAGAAAAAACTAACTAAATATATAATTCTGGTGCGAAATACTGAAAACTACATATACAAATAAATTCGAACGATCGATCGATACGGAAAAAAAATTTCGATTTAACATTTTGGTACAGCCCGATTGATATTTTCGGCCCTGCAGTGCACGGGCCGAACGATATTTTCGGCCGGACTGTGCGCGGGCCAAAATCCGATTTTGTCCCGCACAGGCCCGACCGAAATCCAATTTCGGCCCGCACAGGCCCGGCCGAAATCAGATTTCGGCCCGTACACTGCAGGGCCGAAATCAGATTTCGGCCGTGACACAGCACCCGAAGTTCATTTTCAGGTACAATTTTGGGGTCGATACACTCCGAATCAGGCCAAACATAAAACATAAAAAGTTTTAGATAATCAAATTGGCTTTCCATAGGAATTTGAATTAGGGTCATCCGATTTGTAAATCGAAAGTTATTGTCAAAATCGTGTAAACTGCCAGTTTCGGCCGATTCCACTCGGACAGCAACCCTAAGTTAGAATCGGGCGATTTTTGGAGGTCAATAGACTTCGAATCAGGCCGCCATTAAAACATAAAAGTTATATATAATTAAGTTGGCTTTTCATAGGAACTTGAATCAGAGTCTTCCGATTTGTGAATCAAAAGTTATGCTCACAATCGTGCAATCTGCCAGTGGAATCGACCGAAACTGGCAGTCTGTACGATTTTGACAATAACTTCCGATTTACAAATCGGATGACCCTGATTCAAGTTCCTATGAAAAGCCAACTTAATTATCTACAACGTTTATGTTTTATGTTTGGCCTGATTCGGAGTGTATCGACCCCAAAATTGTACCCGAATATAAACTTCGGGTGCTGTGTCAGGGCCGAAATCTGATTTCGGCCCTGCAGTGTACGGGCCGAAATCTGATTTCGGCCGGGCCTGTGCGGGCCGAAATCGGATTTCGGTCGGGCCTGTGCGGGCCGAAATCAGATTTCGGCCGGGCCTGTGCGGGCCGAACTGAAATTTCGGCCAAGCAGTGTCGGGGCCGAAAATACTGTTCGGCCCGCGCACAGTCCGGCCGAAAATATCGTTCGGCCCGTGTACTGCAGGGCCGAAAATATTGATCGGTCTGTACTAAAATGTTAAATCGAAATTTGTATATGTAGTTTTCAGTATTTCGCACCAGAATTATATATTTAGTTAGTTTTTTCTTTTTAAATTAATTTAAATATCATAAGGGCAAAAAGGTCATTTGCAAGCCCTTTAGGGGGCGGTAACTAGGAAAAAGGGGGCGGTAAATAGCAATCCAGTTTATTTATTAGCAGAAAGTACGCGGTAAGAATACCGTATTTGCACACTTAACCATTATATATTAATAAAAGAAAAAAAAAATACATTTTCTTGTATGGCTGACGAGGACGAACTCGTTGATGACGCAGTCAGCCCTGGAGCCCACCGAGATAAAGCAATTGCAAGATATATATATATTATATATGTATATATATAGATATATATATAGAAAATATATCAGCGTTAAAAACATGTTCGAATATAGTTATAAATGTATACTCGTATTTATCGTTAATTCGCCGAGGAAAGCTTTATCGTGTAATATTATTCAAATCAATCCGAGTGCAAAGCAACCAAACCATAGTTTAATGCACAAAAGACACATCCCACCGTGTATAAAAAAAGCAGGTCAACAAAAGCAGTATATGGAAATGTCAAACCACAAATATGCCTCCGATTAGGGTGAAAGATGAGCCGAGCCGGCTCGTGAGCTCGACAAGCCGGCTCGGCAAAAGCTCGGCTCGAGCTCATTTAAGTTGAGCTCGAGCTCATTTAAGTTGAGCTCGAGCTTGAGCCCGGATATAGTGGCTCGAAAGCTCGCGAACAGGCTCGCGAACTTTTTTTATTATTTTTTTATTTTTATATTAATTTATATTAATTTATAATATTAATAAAATATTATTTTTTTAAATATTTTTATTAAAATCTCGAATTTTTTTTAAAATTTTTAATTTTGTTTATATTTTTATATTAATTTATATTATTTTTATTAAAAAGCTCGAGCTCGAGCTCGATGAGCTTTGTGAGCTCGAGCTCGACGAGCTCATCTGGCTGTAACCGAGCCGAGCTCGAGCCGTGAGGCGTGAGCTGAAAAGCTCGACGAGCTCGAGCTCAGCTGTAAGGGCTCGAGCTCGAGCTCGAGTCCAGAAAATAGCCGAGCTCGGCTCGTTTACAGCCCTACCTCCGATTATTTAATAAAATTCTTCCGATCCACACACTGTTAGTGCAATATAAATATACAATCTTCTAAGCTAGCTCGATATACGGTCAATCTCTTACGACACATCCCACAGAAAACAGTAAAAGAAACCATGCCAATGGACGATCATCATATAGTAATTAACGATCCAAAAGGCCTGATACATTATTTGGGCTGAAATACTATATCAAAGCGTTGTTAAGTATTTTCATTTGTCTAGCAGTTAGAGAAATGATCTGTTTTAATCTCGTGGGTTGTATAATTGTGAAGTTAATAATATGTGTCGTTGTCTTCGTCTGTTAAAGTCGGTTAGTGTCAAGAAATGTAATAACAAAGTCGATCAGGGAATGTTTAGAACTAAAGTTGCATTCATTCGCTGCGTTCAAATCATATAATGAACATCATAAACTATTAAGAGGTATATATAGTGTTATCCCCATATTTAATCGGTCAATATTCGAGTCTAACCGAGACGGGGCGCCAAATGTCTCCCGCGAAAATACCTCCCGAGGCGAGAAACATCTCCCGTGGAAAAGGTCTCCCGACGACAAGCCCGCGAAAACACCTCGAGGCGATCAAGGCCCGAAGAAGCGCTCGCAAGGAACGACACTTTTCTAAGTTACAGACCAAGGCCACCACCTAAGTTCCTCAACGTGTAGACCAAGTCACTTGTATATGGGACATAAGTGGGTGGTTATAGCACCCCACTTTCTCAATCATGGGACACTATATTAGTGTACTGTACGGTCTATATATATGAGCTGGGAGAAGGGAAAAGAGACGTTCCATCATCTCTAACTCTACCAACTCTCTCATCTGAATTGCCTCTCTCGAAGACATGCGACAAAGAAAAAGCACCTACGAAGGATGCGTATCTCATAGCCGAACTCATTACTCTTTCTCTAATTATTGATTTATCTTATTTCTTTTACGCTTTAACACCGACGAATAATTATCTGACTTGAGCGTCGGAGGGGCGTCGCCGAAACGGTGCCCTTTAGCCCGCTTTTTCGTGACGTTTTCAGGGATCCGCCGAAGACGAAGACGGCGGGCTCGAAGCGGAGGACGGACCGATACCTTCCAGCGCACTATTGATGCTAGGGTCGATTTTTCGGTCCGCATCAATTGTCGCCGTCTGTGGGAAACAGATAAAAAAATAAAAGTGCACTTGGAAGAGACCGGAAAATCTGAAGCCGTTTCGAGTCCGTCGCGATCTACCGCGTCTAGCCCGTTGCAAGTTAGGAACTTAGGATATCTACCAAACCCGCCATGGGACCACCACCTCGAAAACCAGCAGTGGCAAACGAAAAATCAGACCCTCGAGCAGTTACAAATAAGATCCGAGTTAGGCTGTTGCAGCACACTAGCATCACCACACCCGAGCGAACGATCCTTACACCGGTATCGGCGGTCCCGAGCACAGCGACGAAGAGCGCAACGTCGAGGCTCAAACAGACCAGTCGCCTTCATCGACACTGAGAGAAGGAGACACAAAGCTGACCCAAGCGATGATATCGCAGATCTGAGGCAAATTCGCGCTAGCAAAATGAAATTTCGATGGCAACGTTCACAACCCACCGCCTCATCTCTGATGCGGTTCATCTATGTCCCTCCGATCAAACACAGCCCGCAGAGAAAGCCTTGTTAGGAAGCCTTCCATACAAGGAATCACCTTTTGCATTTGAGAATTTACTATGATCGCTGTAATGGAGGGCCAAATCACCTTGAACATAGAAAACCCAAACCTCTCAACCTCGACGAACCTGACGAGTCGGGCCGTGTCACGCGAAATTAAAGGTAAAGCTTTACATTCTTTGATGGCTAACTGCTTCCTCAATGTTGCCCAGACTTCTCGGAGCTGAATCGCCTCGTTCGAGGGAGTGGGAGAGACGATCGAATTAAAGTTCTCCCGAGTCGTAATCGCCGGAGTTGATGCTAACGAAACCACCCCGAGACTGATCCCCTTAGACCTGATGACGACCACGGCGGTTTCCCCATCGGCCGTCGCTGAAAATCCGCCGTCGATCGCGGCTAGGACCCGGTTGTAAGTTTTACTTATGTCTAGGGGTCGATTCAAAATTACTTTGTCTAGTGGGCGAATTCTATCATTTCTTTGGGGAGCCATCATACTGTGAAACTTAAAATCTGGGGTAGTTCTGAAAATTTATTAAGATGTGAGATATTGGGGTTACGTTGGGCTACCCGTGGGCCTTATTATGCACGTTGGGCCACTAGTTTATTTCCCTAGCATTCTCCTTACTATGCATTAGACCTGCCGTGGTGATTTTTATTGGGCCGCGTGAATTAATTACATTCGATGTTAGAGCTATCTTGATTTCTTGCTGGAAATAACTTTATGCCGTTATTATTGCTGAAATTATGAAAAATACATCGAGCTGTTAACATTCTTTGCATGGGATGACTCTGGCATGAGCTCTGATAATATATGCTTTTGAATATCGATCTTTATTGCTCGGTGGAATAATAACAACACCGACATGTTCAGACTTAATCGCAAGTTCACCGTTTCCTTTGAGCCACTTTAGTGCAGGGATCTCTCGGTGCTACACGACCCACTCGCGCCTATCATAACCACGCTCGAGGGATCGAACAAATTCGACGAACGCCACATGAATCTGAATAAGCCTGTGGGAATCGGTGCATTCGGGCAACAGGCCTCCTGAGCCCACAATTGTGGCGGACATTAAAGTCCAAGGATGTGGCACGAAGACCCGACCTGCTCGGGATAAAAACTCCACGAATTTCGCCCGAAGACCCGACCTGCTCGGGATAGATCTCCACGAACCGAAGACCCGACCTGCTCGGGATAAAAGCCCACAAATGTGGCACGAAACTTGCGAACTCCCTCCCTCACAATTGTGGCTCGGAGCCTACGCATACGAATGCACCGCCCACGACTAACGCCAACAAGCCGACTTTAAGGAGGAATTTGAGAGCGGTACAGATGAACGCTTGGGACACCGTCGGTATGAATATTTATCCTTTTCAATATTTATATGTTAACATGATACTTAGGAAGGTCGATGCTCGGGAAGGACGTATGTTATACTCGAATATTTTACCTATACTACGCCCAAAAATCACTAACACTCTTTTGGACTATTTGTGAGGGGGACTATTATTATCCCCATATTTAATCGGTCAATATTCGAGTCTAACCGAGACGGGGCGCCAAATATCTCCCGCGAAAATACCTCCCGAGGCGAGAAACATCTCCCGTGGAAAAGGTCTCCCGACGACAAGCCCGCGAAAACACCTCGAGGCGATCAAGGCCCGAAGAAGCGCTCGCAAGGAACGACACTTTTCTAAGTTACAGACCAAGGCCACCACCTAAGTTCCTCAACGTGTAGACCAAGTCACTTGTATATGGGACATAAGTGGGTGGTTATAGCACCCCACTTTCTCAATCATGGGACACTATTATTAGTGTACTGTACGGTCTATATATATGAGCTGGGAGAAGGGAAAAAGGGACGTTCCATCATCTCTAACTCTACCAACTCTCTCATCTGAATTCCCTCTCTCTCGATGGAAGACATGCGACAAAGAAAAAGCACCTACGAAGGATGCGTATCTCATAGCCGAACTCATTACTCTTTCTCTAATTATTGATTTATCTTATTTCTTTTACGCTTTAACACCGACGAATAATTATCTGACTTGAGCGTCGGAGGGGCGTCGCCGAAACGGCGCCCTTTAGCCCGCTTTTTCGTGACGTTTTCAGGGATCCGCCGAAGACGAAGACGGCGGGCTCGAAGCGGCGACGGAGCGATACCTTCCAGCGTACTATTGATGCTAGGGTCGATTTTTCGGTCCGCATCATATAGTATTGAATTTATATATGATTTATTATTTAGCAGAATAAGTATATGTTGTATAAAAACCGTAATGAGAGAACTCGGACCAACACGTTATTGTTGCTCGAGACTGGACCAATTATTACGCACCCACCCAAGATTAGCCAATTATTGCCCGTGGGAAGATGCTTCATCGTATAGTCTCGTACGATGATTACGATACTTGCGATTTACCCACCCGATCATAGGATTCTAGAAAATGCGCAAATCTTTTTGCGAATACTAAAAATTTAAAAACCCTCGAATCTCGCGTGAGCTGTTGAGCGAGCGAGCCAACCAAAAATAGATCTAAACCGATTTATTTAACGTTTGGTGTTTATCGATTTGTAATTAGGGTAGCCAAAATTTTCGTTTGTTTTTGTGTGGATCTCGATGTCTGTTTATCGACAGACATCAAGAACAATTGATAATTTATTTGCAGGACGTTTGATCGATCGATCGATGGCTGATACATATCATGCCGAGATTAGGACGTCAACGTATGTGCCTCTGTACCTTTTGTGTGAGGTACGTTTCTTCTTTCTTTACGTAAAGCCGGAGCGTCGATCGTAATCGTCTCGGAATTGCGTAAAGCCGTCTCGGAATTGCGAAAACTCGTTCTCGAGATGCTCGAACCGACCGCTAAGTGCGTCGAAGCCGCTGCTAAACATGTCGAGCCGATTGCCAAAATCATCGAATCGCTGGTCCACGCGGCGCGCAAATTCGTTATACTGCTCCGACGATGGTCCATACCCGTGCGATGGCCCATATCCGTGCGATGGCCCTGGCATTGGCGGCGATCTCGGCGGCGTATGGAAGTTGCCTCCATGCATGGACGGCGGCTCGTAGTCATCGCCCATGCCCCTCTTCGTCTTGCCGTGATCTGATAGAGAGCTGAGGGACGGACTCTGCTTCGTAATTGGGTTCGTTTGTCGCCCGCCGGCCAATATGTCCTACTACAGCCGCACGACGACTGCACCTAACTTCCACCCCGTCCATCAGTAGGCTCGCCACCCTATCGTACACGTCGTCGTGTGGCGCGGCGACCTCGAAGTCGCTGTACCGAAAATAATCGGCCTGCGTCTCTTCTCCAATCGGCACTAGTAGACCTCGTACATCGGACCCGCACACCGTCTTCGCAACATCCACCAACTTCGGACATCCCTTCCGGGGCCAATTCCTCGTGACCCACCGGCATATACGCGGCCTCGCATGCTCCCACTCTCTAAGTTCAGCATATTTCTCAGCGATTGCCGGTATGCATTCATATGCTAATATCTGAAGACAAAGAAAAAATTAATCTTAGCAAAGAGACGAAACCCTAAACTCACAAAGTCATTCAAATATAAAACCTAGGCACTTGTGTGGGTTTTCCTCTATCTACAACACTTGTGTGGGTAAAAGCCTTCATTGTAAACACTTTAGTGAGAGAAAGAGTGAGTCTCTATCTACAACACTTGTGTGGGTTTTCCTCTTTGCACTTAGGCACGTTCAAGCCGAGGGTTGTCCGACACTTTGCTTTCTTTCCTGAGTGTTTTGGGAGGCTGACCTAGTAAAGCACGTGAGGGACTGCTTAAAGGACTAGGTGCCGCACGGGAGCTAGCAAGCCAAAGTCTAGGTCCGTGACAACGGGCTCGAGTTTATATCGGGCTTTATTCAAATTCCGTTTTTGGAAACTGAACAGGATATAGTTGGATTATTGGACCCTTATCTGGCCTAATCCGACAAAGTGAACGCACCCTTAACATATTTGCATAGAATGTGCTAAATGTTCGTTATAGTAATGTACATACAACATGATAAATATTTGTCATTTTATATACGTTCGGAAGGACCAAGCAACAGGGCCTAACAAAAAGAATCCAAGCCCAATTAAACCCAAATCTTAATTTTTTATATACGATAAGACCCTTAAATATCTCAAACGGGAAGTCGCCGCTGGAACCCTGCGCCGCGTTTCGTCTTTCTGGTGAACATCGTCGCCGGTAAGCCGATATAATGTCCGCATCTATCGTATATAGCCCAGGTCTCTCCGGAATTCGGATGTATGTTGTGAAAGAGATGTCGTGATCATTTAACGTTTGGTGTTTATCGATTTGTAATTAGGGTATCCAAAATTTTCGTTTGTTTTTGTCTGGATCTCGATGCTGTTTATGGACAGACATCAAGAACAATTGATAATTTATTTGCAGGGCGTTTGATCGATCGATCGATGGCTGATACATATCATGCCGAGATTAGGACGTCAACGTATGTGCCTCTGTACCTTTTGTGTGAGGTACGTTTCTTCTTTCTTTACTTGGATATTTAGATCAGCATCGAAGCTATTATTGTTTGTTTGTGTGTTAGCAGTTATGCGATGACTATTTTGACCCTTATGGACCTGGTGGAGTAAGAACCATCTATAGAAAAGAAGTGTTGGACGAATCAGGAAAGGAGGCGACACTATGCTTGGAACGCTACAATGAAAAAAATGTTTGTTGGGATATTTTGTTTTCTTTGTATATGTCTATATAAATAATGTAATTTTTGTTCTTTAAATATTGTCTTTTTGGTTGTTTACTCACAGAATACAAATTATACTCTGGTGGAGGTAGTCAAGCTCAATTTCTGGGATCATGACAATTACATGATATTCACGGCCCGCTTGGATTCTGCTGGAACTGAAGGACTAGTTTATTTTCGAGGTGCTGTTGATGCGTTTGGTCAGGTTTTGTTCTGTCAGATCAAGGTTGATTTTTTTTTTCTTTCTAAAACCTACAGCAGTTATTCATGGATTGATTACGGTGGTTGATTTTATATCTTTTATTTATTTATTCAAGGAGGACGGTGATGTAGGAGTTGAAATGCCCCCTGAACACGATGAGGATTATGACCCATTTGCACCTGAAAATCGTTGGCGTCCCCCATGGTATAGACAGTAGTTAACCCAAGCCAAGAATAATAATTCTTATTAACGCTTGTCTAATAGCCGAAAAGAGTAATCACTTGGTAATAGTTTTGATTGTTTTCTGTTCATGGGTTTGAACAGCACAAGTTCCGACGAGGATGATTCACCAATTGGTGCCGACGACTGTGAAAGGTCTGGTCTTGAAGAGGATGGCTCAGCTGCAGCAGATGCCAACCGTGGCTCTTAATGATGCAGTTCTGGTCTCTCTAGTCTAGTTGTGGTGGTGTGTTTTTTTTTTTTTTTTTTTCTCATGCTCTCTGTTATTCTGGTCTTTCTAGTATATAGCTGTCGTGTGATGTCTTTTTAGTTCATATGAATTCCATTGCAGTATTTGAGTTCTCGTGAATTGCAATTATTGTTGCTCTGATTTGAAATTTGATAGTTTTGAATATTTTTTAATGATAACCAATACGTAATAAACAAATATAATCAACTTCCACGATCTTGTCTTACATCATAGATTGAAGAATTGGTGAACATAGATTGAAGAATTGGTGAAGAAAAAATGTCGTGAAAGTTTTTTTGCGTTAGAGGAATAAAAAACTGTACTTTTTGGTTTTTTTTTTCCTAGTGGCAAGGAACAAAACATATGTGGCCAATTTCTCCTCAAATGCTACTGGGCTATCTTCTTGTCTTTATGCTGGGAATGACCATCAGCTGCTTTTCGTTTGGACCTATCAGTAGCTGCACCTCCAACTCTCTTGTGCTAGACACATAGATGTTGGGAAACAACCAAAAGAAAACACAATAAAATATGTGAACATGATGTTTAAATAAAATTGAACCCGCGTAACGCACCTTCACCAAATCATCCATTCTAGGACGAAGAATTGGAATCCAGAACTCAACAAAGATATCAGAGTCGAACTCTATGGCCACGTAGCCTCGAAAGCCAAAACTAATGCCGTGAGAGTTTTGGGCGATCACGTACTGGCGGTCACCATTCTCCCTCTTGACCGTGAACCCACCAACCAACAACACACAATGATAACTCTTCCTCGAATCAAAGCGAACTCTTTCATCATTGGTTGGGCCCCCATAAACCACCTATACGCATTTGGATGTTAAAAGTCTAAGAACAATAAGCAGATACCAAAAATCAACTACCTACAACGAACCTCTGTACAAGTTTTGAAACTATGGTATGATTTCATTGTCGTGATCACTGGGTAGGTTTTTAAGACTTCGATGACATCGTCTTCTTTCACTTGTTCGTACCAGTCCAACCTTTTCCTAGCAGCCTGGACAAAACAAAGCTAAATATAACGCGTTACTGTATATTTAAAATTATGCACTCACGTACCCTATCAGAAAACTCTCTGATCATGTTTCTTTCTTGCGTATTCACACATGCCGAGTGGGATGTTAACCCGACTTTTTGTGCGTAATACAACACACAAAGTATGTCGATCCCCATCAATCCCATTGAGCTCTTTCGCTTGCCTTCCAAATTCTTGAGTCCTTCGAGACCTGGGCATATGTTAAGTAGATGATCGAAGCACTCCTGAATATCAAAATAGAGCCTTCCGCCTGCTGGTTCTCCATTGCAAATCCTATAAACCATTTCAATAGCTGCGATGGTCTGTATATAAGTGCATGATCCTGTGCTCCCTTGGTTTCTCACAAGAGAGAGATGGGTTGACAATAGACTGAAATCCAGTGGGTTGCTTGGCCCAAAATGCTCAACGAGCTCATCATACATTACTTTATAGAGGCCCCTGCAGTCATAAAAAAAAAACCAGATTATTAAAATAAATGACATCAATAGAAAGATCGAATCATATAATAAAAAATGAAACCGAATCACGTGAATATAAAATAGTTACCTTATTTCCTTGTCATACCTATAAGCAGAAGACTGCATAAAAAGTGAAAGGTTAAAAACTAGAGAACCAACTAAAATCGTAGAGCATAATGTGAATATTAAATTTCAATTATCTTACGTGTTTTTCGGGCTCCACCATGATGGACCCAAAGCTTACTAGCTACAGCCTGCATCAAAACCAAGTTGGGTCCAAAAATACATATATATTTTATATATCAAGACATAATATATGCTATATTTGATGTTTATAAACTACGAAGTCCCAGAACACTATAATTCATTTCAATATATCTATACAAAACTATCAATAATTATTCAATAAGTTCAAGATTACCGCCCTTATCAGAAGCCAAAAGTACAAAACAAACAAGTCAATCAAATAGACTATAAAAACTCAAATACAAATCAACTATATAATCTCATGCTTTTTTCGACCCCAAAGTAATCACTTGAAGAAATCTCAAATATCCACGGTGAAGTCGAAATATAATTGGACGAACTGATGTAATTTCTAATTTAATTTGATTGGAGGATGAACTTATTTTATCTCTATTGTAAAACAAAAGAAAGAAAAAAGAAATAAACCTAGCACAAAGAGGTGTCCAAAGGGAGGTTCACCGGCGAGGCCGCCGGTAGTCGTAGGGCCGCCCTTGGGGAGGAGGGACGCTGGATGTGGAGAGGGCTCCTCTGCTTCAGCAACGTGCTCGCCCTCTGTTTCCGTTGATTCCTCAACTTGGGCTTCTCTCGCTGTCTCCACAGATTCAGCTTCGGTGGATTTGGCGACGAAGGATAACGCCGCCACGTTTCTGTGTGAGCTCAAAATCAGAGAAGACAACGAAGCGATCGACTGAACAAAAGAAAGATTGGTTCTTCGAAATGCGCAATCGATAGCGAAGTCGAGATTGGATTGTTAGACAGATTCCGCGTGGTAGCCGAGCACAAAGACAAGGTAGCCATTTTGTACTCACCGTCAGTCAGCTTCTCTTCTCCTCAGCTCAGCTCAGCTCAGCGTATGTTCGATGAATGTCACTGTCAGCCTCAGCATCCTCTCCGTTGGCTTCGTTCGACATTTTGAGAAGGACCATTTTACCCTTCGGAAACGGGTACGGTGGATACTTTCGGCCCAACTAAATGGGCCGACCAACGTTTTGCTTAAAGCCCATATAATTCATTGATCCATTCGTGGAAGCATTCTTACTGAGATACAATAATAGGATTAGGACATATAACAAACAGCGAACTACATTATATATAACTAAACTGAGTTCCCAAGTTTTCTCCCAACAACAAAAACAAGGTTACACTACACAACTCAAAAAGTGATCAAACAAAGAGTGTGTCTGTGAGAGTTAATCTCCAGCCTCGGCCAAAGTGTTCAACAACATCAATCCTCCTTGTCTATGGGGTGGTGATCAATGGAGGTTGGACTCCTTCTGCTCTCTTCACCTCGGTTCGACGGCTGTGTGCCAACTCTCAAAGGTTCCTCATGGCTCGAAGCTAAGAGGAAAACTACCATCACCAAAGCCACGAGGATAAAGATGAGAGAATATTTGGCGCCGGGATTCGATTTTATGAACCCCATTAAAGTCGGGCCAGAGAAGTGTTTTTGCGTCACCCTTCCTTCTCTGTAGCCTTCGAGGAATCTCGAAACTTGGGAGCCTACGTCGTTTTCGTCGATGCCTTCCAACCCATTAACCTGTTTGATCGAGGAAGAAAAATTGCAGGAATTATTTAAGGCAGAGAGATAAATACATTGGCGTGGAGTATATAGGCAAACGGGCAAAGTTGTAAGTCGTTTGCTTACGGTGTAATATTCTTCATCGCCATCCCATACGACCATCTTTGGGAGGAGGTGGGCTTTCTTATGGGCTTCGAACGATTCGGTAAATTCTTCGAACTGCTTGACACCGACGTAACCGAATATCAGATCACGGTTAACAGAAGCAGCGGATTTTAGAACTTTTATCACTCCCTTTGTTTTCTTCGTCACCTTCGTCCTCCACGATCATTAGCACAACTTTCCTTTTATCGTCTTTCAGCGACTTGAGGGAATCTTGATTTATGGGCAGCACAAGTGGTAGCAAACTCTGTGTTATGTAATCTTCGATAAAATTTTCTGCAGTTCGAGAAATATAGAGCAAGATAAAGTTCACGGTTAAGAAGAAATGATTATCCATGTCAACTTGACAAGCTAACCTTCAAACGGTCCATAAAAAATGCTCTGTTCATTGTATATTGGATGAATTGCGACCAAGGCAGGCGTCTTGTCGAAGTCATATAAGGTCATGATATCCTCCGAGAAATCCTTGGCTACGGAAAACCATGCTTTCTTCTTATACTTGACACCCAAATTAAGTATCTTGGACTCATCTAAACCAAAGCCGATAAATACAGGAAAATTTGCACCAGCTGCTTCTACGTATTCTTTGACAGCAGAGTCAGAATTCAGAACAGCAACGTCAGGAGCGACGAATTTAGTCAAGTACTGGACAAGTTGTTCCGCTTTTCTCGGTCCATAATATTCAGTGGAAACTCCATGGGTGAAAATCTTCAGAGTCGGGTATCCACTGCATTGAAAAGAGAAAAAAAAAATTAGAAAAACTGTGGCCTTTGGAAGTTGGAACAACCAATAAAGAACAACATAATATACTGAATAAACATTGAGAGGCTTTACTTTAGGCCTTAATAACATACTCGATATCATGCTTAGATGCAAGTTTCTTGTTCTTCTCAGCGTTAACTTTTGCTACGATTATGGGCTGCTTTTGGCGTGCTAGAGTTGGGGCTGCTTTATCCAACTGCAAAGGAAATAAGCACATGAAGTCATGAACTAACTGGACGATTAAGACAAAGATGGAAATGCATTCAGAAACGAAGCATCAACTGTTGTTAATGCAATCAAGTACGGGACGCTCTTCAGCTCAAATAATCAGTATCAATATCTTCAATTCGAAGCTTATAGACAGACGATTGGCAATCCCACGCTAAATAGCAGCAGTACATCTGAATAGCAGCCAATCCCAATAACAGATGCCAATTAAGGTTCAAAGTTAAACCTAAACGAGAAACCAACCTCGGGAGCTAGACGCTTGCAGTGACCACACCACGGCGCGTAAAAATCGACGAAGATATAATCAAATCTGGAGATCGCGGCATCGAAGTTGGAGTCGTCGAGCTCCAATACCCTCCCATCCAATTTGAACTGATCTTCCGACGAGTGGGTCGGAGATACAGTAAAAAACAGCGATAGCACAACAAATAAGATTTTACTCTGCAAAAACCAGATCTTCGGGGAAGATGAAGAAGCCATTGATTGTTTGACGAGGTAATAGTTTGCGTTTACTACTTGCTAGTTTACTATTATAATAAAATAAAAAAACAATACAAATTATATTGTCAATGCCAAAGCAATTTAAAATTCTCAATGAGTAAAATACACAAACACTTAAAACGCATCAAGCACCTATTTTTTTCCAAAGGCCCAGTCTTTATATACTCATGAAAGTGATGAAACTTCTAACTTCGCGTCTTTTTACATACTCTTCCTCCAAAAACTCGTACCACTCTTTGGCATACTTGCGCCTTTTCCGATTCCCAGCGCCACGTACAAAGCCCACCGTTCGTCTTCGTTTTGATTATCGCCGTCGCTTCTGCTTATCCTCAAGCAGTCCTGTAAGAGAAACGATGACGATGTCCACATCACAGAGGAACGTTCACGTTAAGGACCAGATTGATCTGACGGCTAAGGAGAAGCAGATATTTGACTGTCTACTCAAAGTTCTGCAGCACTTTAACCTTCAGACACAGCTTCGTGTAGCTGGAGGTTGGGTTCGGGATAAGGTTATTTTCTTTTTTCTTATACCTCCAAAGACTCTCCCTTTATTCGTTTCTTTTGATTTTATCTTGATGGTACTGTACTTTTCGTATGTGTCTGATATATTGATAAAGCTTACAAATTGTTGGGACAGCTTTTGGGAAAGGAGTGTTATGATATCGACATAGCCCTTGATAACATGCTGGGGAGGGAATTCTGTGAAAAGGTGAACGAGTTTATGTTGTCGACAGGCGAAGAGGTACGAGGAGTAGGCGTGATACAGAGTTATGCATTGGAATGTGATGATTTGATGTTTTTTATTTCAATTATTAGTCATTGTTTTGCATTCGTTCTGTCTCTCTTTTTCTATTGTTTATCTCTGTAAGATCATCCACTTTAACAAGTGTAGATAAAAATTGAATAGTATAAAAATGAAACAGAATTAATTTACACACTGAAATACCATCGGTATTTATAGAGGTAAAAATACTAACGGTTAACTCATGCTAAACCTTTACTTAACGGCTATTAATCAACACCTAAACAGGGAGAACAGGGAGAGACAAAACTGCTCCTCTGGTCCTCAATTGCACATTAATCTTTATCAGCATCTTTCATCATATTCTTGTTTGATCTAATACCCTCCCCACAAACTGGACGATATAGATTAATAGTGGCCAGTTTGGACAATAAAATCTGCATCCGAGGTCCTGTCAAGGGCTTTGTAAACACATCCGCCAGCTGCAACTCTGATCTGATTGGTAATAATTTGATTGCACCAGCTTGTATGTGATGTCTGATGAAGTGAGCATCGATCTCGATGTGCTTGGACTTCTCATGGAATTTGGGATTCGAGGCCAGCTGGATTGCTGAATTGTTATCACAGAAAATATTAGGTACATGTAAAGAGGAAAAGCCAAGCTCAAAAAGAAGTTGTATAAGCCATAAAATCTCATCAGTTAATGATCCTAACGCCCTATATTCCGCTTCAGTTGAGGATCTTGCAACAGTAGATTGCTTCTTTGCCTTCCATGAGATCAAAGAATCACCTAGAAACACACAAAAACCAGTGACAGATTTTCTGGAATCTGAGCAGGTTGCCCAATCTGAATCTGAAAAACCTTTAAGATGTGTTTGTGAATTAAAAGGAAATAAAACTCCCTGTCTTTATCAATTGCGCATTGATCTTTATCAGCATCTTTCATCATATTCTTGTTTGATCTAATACACTTTGCTTGTTTTAGAGCAGAAATAGTGCATAACGTTGTTTGCTTCTTATTAATCCACAGCAATCCTGATCAGTCAAAACATTTAGAAACAGCAACGATGCGCCTTTTTGATGAGTGGATTGATTTCGTCAACTTAAGAGCTGAGGACTACAGTGAGACCAGCCGTATTCCAACTATGGTAAGTGCTCTGAAACGAGAAGTCGATGGATAAATCTCGCTTTTATGCTGTTAAATGTCTAAAGGGATCTTCCTTCGAATTTTACTGCAGAGGTTTGGCAATGCTGCAGAGGATGCATATAGAAGGGATTTAACAATCAACAGGTACTTATACCGATGTAGTCATGGTTTTCCTTTGCACCATTTTTTTGACATTGTAAGTTTATTCTTTTATGAACGAACAGCTTGTTCTACAATATTAATACAAATTTGGTGGAAGATCTCACCGGGAGAGGTAACACTTGCTTGTTTCACCTTGGCATGTTGTTTGCTGTTTTCGTTTTATACTTATGGTAATTCCTGTTGTTCCACTTTCTAAATCTCAAATCATCCTCACCTCATGTAGGCATCTCGGACTTGAAAGCTGGAAAAATAGTAACCCCTCTACCGCCAAAGCAGACCTTTTAAGATGATCCTCTTCGAGTTCTCCGAGCTATCCGATTTGGTAATTGACACGGTATTGTTATCCATCCATTTAGAAAATTTAAATCATAAATATTCAGTTCAAGTTTCACTTATATTACAAGATCATAGGTGCTCGGTTTGGATTTGAGCTAGATGGAGACTTAAAGGTTGCTGCTTAAGATAATGATGTGAAATCTGCTATTGCTAGTAAAATTAGTAGGGAGCGCATCGGGAAGGAGGTATGATTTTCTCATCTTACCTGCAAGGACATGTCGGTACATCTACATACAAAATCTTTCTCTTGTTTTTCGTCCCTATAACTTTTAACTTTTTTTTCCGATTTTTCAGGTTGATCTCATGATTTCTGGTAAACAACCTGTTCTATCAGTGACCTACATATATGAGCTGCAGCTATTTTGGATTATATTTAGCCATCCACCAGACACAGAACATTTCTCTCAGGGGGGACTCGAAAGGTCACATTTTTTTTCACCAAAAATCTGAATTTCTTTTGAATTGATTCATGATTATCTCTCCTTGCAAGAGAAACCTCCGTTGAGTTTGTTTTTTTTGTTATATGCATGGAGTTTCTGTCGAGTATGTGGATCTCTCATGGAGGTTATTACATTTAATTGGTTTCTCCTCCTTCACGGTTAGTTTCAATTCATCAGATTCTTTAAACTGCATGGAAAAAGGATATTTACTTTTTTTTTGGGGCAACCTCAATTAAATCCACATTTCCAAACTTTTTATCAACTAACTCCCCCTTTCAATCTACTTATTATCAAACTCCCTAAATCAAAACATTCCTACACATCACTACCTATTTACCCGAAATGACGATTTTACCCTCAGTTATTATTTTTTAAACCATTTCTTCCCCAAATCAACACCCACGTAGCTTTTAATTTCAGGCATCATCTCCCAACTAGAAAAGCTCCCCCGGCGACGGAAAAGCCTCTGCCCGCACCGGAAAGCTCCGAGCTTTTGCCTAATTCATCGTGGATTTCTCGGTCCAGGTAAGTTGAGGTAGGTTTTTGTTGTCTTTTTAACTGTGGGTTATCCTTCGAGCTTCTTGACCTCTAGCGAACGAAATTGAGTTAGAGAACACTCTGATGAGGTGTACAATGAATGTTTGTGGCAGTAGCATGGACATAAATTGGGTATCGAGTTGTGGGTGTCGCGATTTTGGTGTCGAGCCGTGGGTGTTGCAATTGGGCGTCGAGGTGTAAAAAGCTGAGTTCTTCTCCTGTTTTCTACTGTTAGCATACTGTGGGTGTCAAGAGAGGTTAGTATTTGCTTAAGATTTGGCTAATTTATCTGTTAAAGCAATTTATTATATGCAGTACCAAAGTATATTGAATTACAGTACCCACATTTCTTTTATGAAGTACCTTTTGAAGGTTTCTAGCAGTATCATATGGTAATCGTTTGTTATTTTACTTTTAGCAGGTAACTTAATACGAAGATATGTTGTCTACGAATGTCTTTGGTGCGCTCATGTTGTTTGCATGTGTGGAATATAAGAAGATCACATATTTATTGTTTGACCAGTGAAACGGTAGGTTATGGAGCATTCTTTTTGTTGGTATGTTGCCGATATGTTATCACATATTCTTACGACGATGATATGATGTTGGTGTATAAATGATATTAGTATTGTCGATATGTTCGATATTAATATTGTTGGTGGATGAATCATATTAAAATTGTAGATATATTGATATCAATACTATTGTTGGATGAATACTATTAATACTGATGCCGTATTATTGATGGTGTTCCAATAAAATTGTTTGTTGGAAGTTCTAATGCCTTATTTCCACAATAATATACGTATTTTCGATTAATTAAAAACGTGGTACGCAAAAGATACTACAAGTAACCTACTCACGGTACTACATTATCATAAGCTATGGTACTATAAATATCTATATATGGTACTATAAATATCTGTATATTGATACTACAAATTGGGGAAGGAATTCCTATTGTTAGAAACGTGGTACGAAAAAGATACTACAAGTAACATACATATGGTACTACACTATCGTAGGGTATGGTACTATTGACATCTATATATTGGAATTACAAACATATGTATATTGGTACTACAAATTTGGGCAGGAATTTCGATTGCTAGAAACGTGGTACGAAAAAGATACTACAAGTAACATATGTATGGTACTACACTATGATAGGGTATGGTACCACGACCATCTATATATTAGAACTACAAACATATGCATATTGATACTACAAATTTGGGTAGGAATTTCAATTGCTAGAAACGTGGTACGAAAAAGATACCACAAGTAACATACGTATGATACTACACTATGGTAGGTTATGATACTACGAACATCTATATATTGGAACTACAAACATAATTATATTGGTACTACAAATTTGGGTATGAATTTCGATTGCTAGAAACGTGGTACGAAAAAAGATACTACAAGTAACATACATATGGTACTACACTAGCTTATGATATGGTACCACAAACATCTATGTATTGGTACCACAAATATATGTATATTGGTACTACAATTTGCGTAGGAGTTTCATTAGTTAAAACGTGGTACGGAAAAGATACTACAGGTAACCTACTCATGGTACAAACTAGCTTATAATATGGTACCACAAACATCTATATATTGGCACTACAAATATATGTATGGTGGTACTACAAATCAGGATAGGAATTTCGAATATTAAAAACGTGGTATGGAAAAGATACTACAAGTAACCTATGCATGGTACTACACTAACATACGATACGGTACGACGAACGTATATATATTGGTAGTACAAATATATGTATATTGATACTACAAATTTGGGTAGGAATTTTTCGACGTAGTTCGGGTTTTTTTTGGTCCGTGAGTGCGTTACGATAGTTAATGCTACTAAGTTGATCATTTTGTATCAAATAGTCAAGATGCTGTAACAATATCAAATAGTCAAGATGCTAGTCCGTGAGGGGCGTCGTTCGGGTTATTTCTTTCTACTTACATGATGCTAGTAACAATATCTTACCACATTGTCAAGATTTCACGTTGCCATATATTTAATTTTTGTTATTTGTCGCATTATGTAAGCTCTAAATCCTTAGTGCTCAAGATTCTACGTGTTTTCGACAATCGAACGATGGGCACGAAAAGGTACTATAAACGACCTAATTATGGTACCACGAAAGCATAATCTATGGTACTGCAACAATCCGCATCTAGGTACTACAAACGTCTATGTATTGGTACGACAGATTAGATTTGGCGTATTTCGAAGCGCTCGCACGACACAGAAAAGGTACTACAAACGACCTAATTATGGTACCACGAAAGCGTATAGTATGGTACAGCAAAACTCCACATCTAGGTACCACAAATGTGTTTATATTGATACTACAAATTAGAGTTGCGTATTTCGACGTCGTTCGTGTTACTTTTTGGTCCGTGAGTGCGTTACGATAGTTAACGCTACTACGTTGATCGATCATTTGGTATCAAAAAAGGCGGGTTAACATTTACAATCAAGGATTATTACATTGATATTCCAACTTTCTTTCTACTTACATGATGCTAGTAACAATATCTTACCACATAGTCAAGATTTCACGTTGCCATATACTTAATATTTGTTATTTATCGCATTATGTAAGCTCTAAATCCTTAATGCTCAAGATTCGACGTGTTTTCGACAATCGAACGAAGGGCACGAAAAAGGTACTACAAACGACCTAACTATGATACCACGAAAGTATATACTATGGTACTGCCACCGTCCACATATAGGTACTACAAACATCTATGTATTGGTACCACAAATTAGATTTGGCGTATTTTGAAGCCGCTCGCACGGCACGAAAAAGGTACTACAAACGACCTAGTTACAGTACTACAAAAGCATATACTATGGTACCGCAATCGTCCACATCTAGGTACTACAAACGCTATGTATTGGTACCACAAATTAAATTTTGCTTATATCGAAGCCGCTCGCACGGCACGGAAAAGATTTTGTGTATACTACAACTTTTCACATCTAGGTATTACAAACGTCTATGTATTGGTACCACAAATTAGATTTGGCGTATTTTGAAGCCGCTCGCATGGCACATAAAAGGTACTACAAACGACCTAACTATGGTACCACGAAAGCATACACTATGGTACTGCAACCAACCACATCTAGGTACTACAAACGTCTATGTATTGGTACGGCAAATTAGATTTGACGTATTTTGAAGCCGCTCGCACGACACAGAAAAGGTACTACAAACGACCTAATTATGGTACTACGATAGCATATACTATGGTACTGCAACCAACCACATCTAGGTACTACAAACGTCTATGTATTGGTACGACAAATTAGATTTGGCGTATTTTGAAGCCGCTCGCACGGCACATAAAAGGTACTACAAACGACCTAATTATGGTACTACGAAAGCATATACTATGATACTACAACTGTCGTCATCTAGGTACTACAAACATGTTATTTCAGGTACTACAAAAAAAAACTGGAACAAAAACAAACAAATCAGAGAACTAAGGATCAACAGCATATCAGTCCCAAAACACATATACATAACACTCAAACAGGTGGAGCGTGCAACTAAGATCGTCCGTAAGTGTCGTGGCAGCCATGAAGCCACGATACAATTCAACGTCGACTTCATCAAGATACCTCGCACGTGCTACCAGTCCGACGTGTATCGATCCATGGACAATGCATTATGTACCCCGCAATCCACGCCCTCCAGATTCTGCTCCCTCGTCGACTCAAACATCGTGATGTCATCTCGTAATTCTTTCTCGATTTTCTTGAGCCGATGGGTTTTTTCAACTTCGGTGCCATTTCTGCATGCGATAAAAACGAGAGAATCAAATAATGAAATTACGGTACCAATTAACTATGTAATACGGTACCAAAAAACATATACAAGCACCAATTCAATTATCGTACGCAAAAGCAACCGAGACTCATACCAAGACAGTCACAACTTTACATCTAGCAGGGAAATTAGAAGCTAACAAACCCTAATTTGAATAATACCAAGTTCCTAATTTGAAGAACAAAATAATTAAACCCTAATTTGCCATAAACCCCAAATTCGAGCCGTAATCACAAAATTAAACATAGCCCGACATTAAATCCTTCAGGAAATGAACTATGAAATCCCTAATCTCTACATTAACTCAAAAATGCCACAAAAAACGAAAAATTAAAGTAAAAAAACTGTGTCAAGAGGCCGTTTTTACAGTATACCGTTCTTACAAGTCGAATAAAGGTGTGAAGCCCTAAGAATCTCGCTCGCTGCTCGTTGTGAAGGTGAAGCTGAGATTCGTTCTGCTTTTCGTCGTCTGTTGTTCGTCGTCGTTCTCTCTGTAAGTGAATTCACAAGGTTATTTTGCAATATTTATGTTGGGTATATTTGTCCATTAGGTAGCTATGTGATATAATAGTTTGAAATGGGGAGTTTAGTGATAAATGAATTGAGAAGGGGGAGTAAGTTGATGTATAGTTTGGGGTAGGGGGATTTATCTGTAGATTTGCCTTTTTTTTTGCAATCGTAGGATGACCAACGTAGGCTAGGCCTATACGCTGCACTTTTTAGCTATCAAAGTGCCCAGGAGACCTTGTTTTGCCCAGGGCTTATTATCCGTCCCCTGAGGTCCTGCAGCTCCCGATACACTGTAGAATATCTTGCTTTATTGGCCCCTTAATTTTAAATTTTTTTAAATAACTTAAAATAAAAACTTAGGCTGCGTTTAGTATACAAGACGAGAAAACAACATACAAATTTATCTTTGGATAACAATCTTGGATTTTATCGATGAGGAGTGTTCACTTTCCACTTTTAACATCACCGATTAGATTATTATCTAGTTTAGTTACTAAGATAAAAAAATTAGTTATCTCCAGTATAACATGTAAATTTACAACTCTAACCTCAGATTCATCAATGTAAATCGACCGAGAGGATCTTCTGGGTTTTTTTATTGACCACCCGCGACCTTGAAGAAGACTATCAATCGATCGAGGATCTTCTAGAGTTTTTAATTGGCCACCCACGCAGACTTGAAGAAGACCCTTGCGATGCCATGGCGAAGGTGCTGATGGTGCAGAAAAAATATCGCCGGCGATACCTCTCAGATACGGCAATTGCACCGCTTTGGTCCTCCATGGCGAAGCCTGAGAAACGCTCTGTCGGGAAAAATCCCTAACGGTATGTGGGTTTGAAGCAATTAGATCTCTTGGATTTTGGGATAACAGTTTCGAAGGCTCAATCACCCAAGATTTTGGAGAATAACTTCGAAGTCGTTAACTCATCCTCTAACTTGCGAGATTTGCTAGGCTCCTCTCTAGCCATTGTCGTCCTTGTGTTGTCTGGCGTATTTTCCTTCTTCCTCGTCGCAGCCAACGATGAAATCTGTAAAGTTAGATCTGTTCAATTTGACGATAATAAATGAGGGTATTTTTGCCTTTGAGAAATAGGTTGGATAAATAATATGGCATAGCCCCATCAGGTAACTTATCTTGTATTTGTAGGATTATTAGCACGGTGCCACGATCTCACAAATTTGACCAAGAGTCGGGGCAAATCGGGCGATGATCTTGCGAGCCAAGAGTGTCGAGGCGCCCGAGAACAAGACTTTTGGGACCGGCCACGCTTGTCGCGTGCGGGACGTCGATCTAACCAAGCGAGGCCGAGGCATGTAGCACCCGTTAGGCAGGGGGACGGGGCTAATGAGGTTTACCACGATTATTGGCCCATCCGGATTCGTGTAGAACCTTCCGGAAGATCGTGGAACCGTGCGGAACATTGCGGGGCATTCTAGAGAGTCAAAGAGGTCCAAGTGTGGAATGCTATGGAACTCTCTAGAGAGGAATATCTCTTGGGATATTCCTAGAATAATCTAGACTGTAAATAATAGCCGTTGGATCGAGTAGATCTTAGCCGTCCATCGGGTTGGACAACTTGTATATATAGGGGCTTAGAGTAGTTCATTTGGATCCATCGAACAAGTGGTAAAAGCCTTCATTGTAAACACTTTAGTGAGAGAAAGAGTGAGTTCTCTATCTACAACACTTGTGTGGGTTTTCCTCTTTGCACTTAGGCACGTTCAAGCCGAGGGTTGTCCGACACTTTGCTTTCTTTCGTGAGTGTTTTGGGAGGCTGACCTAGTAAAGCACGTGAGGGACTGCTTAAAGGACTAGGTGCCGCACGGGAGCTAGCAAGCCAAAGTCTAGGTCCGTGACAAGTGGTATCAGAGCCAAAGTTAGCAACGATGGCCGAGACAAATGCGCAAGTGAACGAGGAGAGGGGTCGTGAGTCGGCTCCTAGCCAAGGTGGGAGGAAGAAGCGGGATCAATCGAAGGCACGAGACCCTTTTCCGTGGGAAGGCACCATCACGGAGATGGGCCAAATTGTTGCAACCATAGGGGGGCGGCTCGAGGACGTCGAGGGGAACGTGGAAACTCTAGAGGAGCACGTTCATGAGGAGCTCGACAAGGTCAAGGCCGACATTGAGATGGTTGTGACGGTAAGGGATACTGTTGAGACCTTGCAGAGGCAGGTTCTCAAAGAGTTCGAGGCCACCAAGGAGGAGTCGAAGGCATTGAGGGAAGCCAACGAGGTCTTGAAGGCCGAGAACGAGGTCTTGCGGGGCGAGATGGCCAAAATGAGGGAGGCCATGGATTCGCTGCAAGAGCAAGTGGCATTATGCCGAAGGTTGGCACTAAGCGGGGGAGGCAACAGAGCTAGCTCGACAGGGGGATCGACTAGCCAAAGGCCTATTGATGTGCCAAAGCCGTGTGGGTTCAACGGCAAGCGAGACGCCAAGCTAGTGGAGGACTATCTTTGGCGAATGGAGCGGTACTTTGAGGTTCTAGGCATCGTAGAGGAGGCGTGCAAGATCCGTACCGCAAGCAACTACCTCACCGAGACTGCGGCGTTATGGTGGAGACGTGTGCATGCCGACATAGAAAGGGGCGCGCGTGGCTTGGACACGTGGGAGGAGTTCAAGAGGGAACTCAAGCGCCACTTCTATCCCGAAAATGTGGTCTATGAAGCAAGGAAGAAGTTGCGGGAATTGAAGCACCGAGGCTCAATTCAGGCATACGTGGATGAGTTCACGATGCTAACTCTTCAGATTCCTACCATCACGGACGATGATAGGTTGTTTTTCTTCATTGATGGGCTACAAAGTTGGGCTAGGCAGGAAGTCCAACGTCGGGGTGTCAAGTCGGTGGACGAGGCCATAATGGTTGCCGAGTCACTCATGGAGTACCAGAGGGAAGCTCCAAGGCGCGAGCAAGAGGGCTCAGCCAAAAGTGGGGGAGAGACCCATGTTCGTGAGCGGGACGCGGGGCGATCACCTAGTAGAGATCGGGGATCCACGCAAGGCCGACGAGACTATGAGGACAAGAAGAAAGCGTTCGTGCCCAAGGGGGGTTGCTTTCTATGCAGGGGGCCTCATAAGGTGTCGGAATGCCCCAAGAGGGGAATGCTCACGGCCATGATTGCGCAAGGGGAAGCGCAAGAAACGGAGAAAGCGCCCGAGCAGAGGCTTGGGGCTGCTCGAGTCTTGAGTGGTGAGGAGGCCATTCAAGTATTAAATGCCATGGAGGTCAAGCTACCACCTGTGCGACCATGCGAGGGGCGCATGTTCGTCGAGGCAAAGGTGAATGGCATGGAGACCAAGGCATTACTCGATACCGGGGCAAGCCACAATTTCGTGACGGAGGCCGAGGCCAAGAAATTGGGGCTTAATATTGGGGCCTTCAAGGGGAGGGTCAAGATGGTGTCCGAATACACGACCGTGCGCGGGGTAGCTCGAGCGGTGAATCTACAAATTGGTGCTTGGGAGGGCCAGACAGACTTCACGGTGGTGCCGATGGACGACCACACACTCGTGTTGGGCATGGACTTCATGGGTAAGGCCAATGCATCCTTATGCATATGCATAGCTCGTTGTATTTGTTTGGGCAGGACGGAAAGTGCTCGGTGCCCATAATGTCCGAGGAGGCAATAGGCGAGACCGGTGAGCCGAGACGCATGGCGAGCATGCAACTCGAACAAGGGTGTGCCAGCAACGATCCAAGCATGTTTGGCACAGGGGTGCCAGTCGAAGCCAAGGGGGACTCGGGGAGATGCGAGGACGCTGCTCACACCAACAAAACGGCTGAAGTAGGGACTCGGCCGAGAGGATTCAATTCGCGTGAACAAGTCAGGGCCATGCCAAGGAAGTTGAGGACTTCGGAGGGCAATGGGGGCAAGACTAGGCATCCGAAGGGGCCAAAGCATGAGATGCGGAGGCACGGCAACGGGGACGTTGCCGATTTGGGTGGGGGAGGATGTCACGCCCTCACAAATTTGACCAAGAGTCGGGGCAAATCGGGCGATGATCTTGCGAGCCAAGAGTGTCGAGGCGCCCGAGAACAAGACTTTTGGGACCGGCCAAGCTTGTCGCATGCGGGACGTCGATCTAACCAAGCGAGGCCGAGGCATGTAGCACCCGTTAGGCAGGGGGACGGGGCTAATGAGGTTTACCACGATTATTGGCCCATCCGGATTCGTGTAGAACCTTCCGGAAGATCGTGGAACCGTGCGGAACATTGCGGGGCATTCTAGAGAGTCAAAGAGGTCCAAGTGTGGAATGCTATGGAACTCTCTAGAGAGGAATATCTCTTGGGATATTCCTAGAATAATCTAGACTGTAAATAATAGCCGTTGGATCGAGTAGATCTTAGCCGTCCATCGGGTTGGACAACTTTTATATATAGGGGCTTAGAGTAGTTCATTTGGATCCATCGAACAAGTGGTAAAAGCCTTCATTGTAAACACTTTAGTGAGAGAAAGAGTGAGTCTCTATCTACAACACTTGTGTGGGTTTTCCTCTTTGCACTTAGGCACGTTCAAGCCGAGGGTTGTCCGACACTTTGCTTTCTTTCGTGAGTGTTTTGGGAGGCTGACCTAGTAAAGCACGTGAGGGACTGCTTAAAGGACTAGGTGCCGCACGGGAGCTAGCAAGCCAAAGTCTAGGTCCGTGACAACGGGCTCGAGTTTATATCGGGCTTTATTCAAATTCCGTTTTTGGAAACTGAACAGGATATAGTTGGATTATTGGACCCTTATCTTGCCTAATCCGACAAAGTGAACGCACCCTTAACATATTTGCATAGAATGTGCTAAATGTTCGTTATAGTAATGTACATACAACATAAATAATTTTGTCATTTTATATACGTTCGGAAGGACCAAGCAACAGGGCCTAACAAAAAGAATCCAAGCCCAATTAAACCCAAATCTTAATTTTTTATATACGATAAGACCCTTAAATATCTCAAACGGGAAGTCGCCGCTGGAACCCTGCGCCGCGTTTCGTCTTTCTGGTGAATATCGTCGCCGGTAAGCCGATATAATGTCCGCATCCATCGTATATAGCCCAGGTCTCTCCGAATTCGGATGTATGTTGTGAAAGAGATGTCGTGATCATTTAACGTTTGGTGTTTATCGATTTGTAATTAGGGTATCCAAAATTTTCGTTTGTTTTTGTCTGGATCTCGATGTCTGTTTATGGACAGACATCAAGAACAATTGATAATTTATTTGCAGGGCGTTTGATCGATCGATCGATGGCTGATACATATCATGCCGAGATTAGGACGTCAACGTATGTGCCTCTGTACCTTTTGTGTGAGGTACGTTTCTTCTTTCTTTACTTGGATATTTAGATCAGCATCGAAGCTATTATTGTTTGTTTGTGTGTTAGCAGTTATGCGATGACTATTTTGACCCCCGTGCTTATGGACCTGGTGGAGTAAGAACCATCTATAGAAAAGAAGTGTTGGACGAATCAGGAAAGGAGGCGACACTATGCTTGGAACGCTACAATGAAAAAAATGTTTGTTGGGATATTTTGTTTTCTTTGTATATGTCTATATAAATAATGTAATTTTTGTTCTTTAAATATTGTCTTTTTGGTTGTTTACTCACAGAATACAAATTATACTCTGGTGGAGGTAGTCAAGCTCAATTTCTGGGATCATGACAATTACATGATATTCACGGCCCGCTTGGATTCTGCTGGAACTGAAGGACTAGTTTATTTTCGAGGTGCTGTTGATGCGTTTGGTCAGGTTTTGTTCTGTCAGATCAAGGTTGATTTTTTTTTCTTTCTAAAACCTACAGCAGTTATTCATGGATTGATTACGGTGGTTGATTTTATATCTTTTATTTATTTATTCAAGGAGGACGGTGATGTAGGAGTTGAAATGCCCCCTGAACACGATGAGGATTATGACCCATTTGCACCTGAAAATCGTTGGCGTCCCCCATGGTATAGACAGTAGTTAACCCAAGCCAAGAATAATAATTCTTATTAACGCTTGTCTAATAGCCGAAAAGAGTAATCACTTGGTAATAGTTTTGATTGTTTTCTGTTCATGGGTTTGAACAGCACAAGTTCCGACGAGGATGATTCACCAATTGGTGCCGACGACTGTGAAAGGTCTGGTCTTGAAGAGGATGGCTCAGCTGCAGCAGATGCCAACCGTGGCTCTTAATGATGCAGTTCTGGTCTCTCTAGTCTAGTTGTGGTGGTGTGTTTTTTTTTTTTTTTTTTCTCATGCTCTCTGTTATTCTGGTCTTTCTAGTATATAGCTGTCGTGTGATGTCTTTTAGTTCATATGAATTCCATTGCAGTATTTGAGTTCTCGTGAATTGCAATTATTGTTGCTCTGATTTGAAATTTGATAGTTTTGAATATTTTTTAATGATAACCAATACGTAATAAACAAATATAATCAACTTCCACGATCTTGTCTTGCATCATAGATTGAAGAATTGGTGAACATAGATTGAAGAATTGGTGAAGAAGAAATGTCGTGAAAGTTTTTTTGCGTTAGAGGAATAAAAAAGTGTACTTTTTGGTTTTTTTTTTTTTCCTAGTGGCAAGCAACAAAACATATGTGGCCAATTTCTCCTCAAATGCTACTGGGCTATCTTCTTGTCTTTATGCTGGGAATGACCATCAGCTGCTTTTCGTTTGGACCTATCAGTAGCTGCACCTCCAACTCTCTTGTGCTAGACACATAGATGTTGGGAAACAACCAAAAAGAAAACACAATAAAATATGTGAACATGATGTTTAAATAAAATTGAACCCGCATAACGCACCTTCACCAAATCATCCATTCTAGGACGAAGAATTGGAATCCAGAACTCAACAAAGATATCAGAGTTGGCCACGTAGCCTCGAAAGCCAAAACTAATGCCGTGAGAGTTTTGGGCGATCACGTACTGGCGGCAGTGACGGACCCAGACTTCAAGGATTGGGGGGTCAAAGGTAAATATGCTAAAATTGGGGGGTCAAAGTTGAATATGCTCAAAGTAAAAGGACTTCAAAAAAGACCAAAAAATGCACCGTGTAGTAATCGAACCCCCGTAAGGGCCTTGAGATGACTTTAACTACATGACAGTTTCCACTAGGCTAAGCCATATAATATGATTTTAGGTATATACTAATAGCTCTTAGATGGTTCGGCCGGGGGGTCAATGGCCCCCCCAAGCCCCAACGTAGGTCCGTCCCTGACTGGCGGTCACCATTCTCCCTCTTCACCGTGAACCCACCAACCAACAACACAATGATAACTCTTCCTCGAATCAAAGCGAACTCTTTCATCATTGGTTGGGCCCCCAAACATTATATCCCATCACTTGATTATGTTCACGGAATAGTATTCGAATATAGTTATAGATATATACTCGTATTTACGGTTAAGTCGCCGTGAAAGCTTTATCGTGTAATATTATTCAAATCAATCCAAGTGCAAAGCAACCAAACCATAGTTTAATGCACAAAAGACACATCCCACCGTGTATAAAAAAAAGCAGGCCAACATAGCAATATACGAAAGTGTCAAACCACAAATATGCCTCCGATTATTTAATAAAATTCTTGTGATCCAAGATTAATGAAAACACACTGTTACTGCATTATAAATAAAATATACCATCTAAGCTAGCTCGATATACGGTCATCTCTTACAACACATCCCACAGAAAACAGTAAGGGAAACCATGCCAATGGATCATCACAGTGATTAACGATCCAAAGCGTTGTAATGTATTTTCATTTGTCCAACAGTTAGAAATGTCGGGTGTCCGAACCCAATCTCACGTCGATTAAGTAAAGAGAATATGAGTGGTTTATAAGCTTATGGGCTTACTCCCTCTATTGCCAATTGGTATTAGAGAGATACCCCACAAGCTTATTCGGGCTTGGGCTTGGGCTGAAATTCGGTCGATAAAAATCCCTAGAAGAAAAATGATTTGTTTTTATCTCTTGGGTTGTATAATTGTGAAGTTAATAATATGTGCCGTCGTCTTCGTCTTTTAAAGTCGGTTAGTGTCAAGAAATGTTTATACATGATTAGGGAAGTTTTAGAACTAAAGTTGCATTCCAAAATGTACATAAACTATTAAGAGGTATATATAATATTCAATTTATAGAGATTTGCTATGGTGCCCACCTACCGTGAGCACCATAAGCAAATCTCTCAATTTTTTGCATTTTTCGATTATCAACACCACAAAAACCTCTGTAGATCATCTCATATCAATTGCTAACCTAAATCGCCTTCTCCAACACGTTAGTATTTAAGAAATCATCACCGCGATACGTCGTTTGAATAATAAATAATGAATTTTCTTAAATACTAACGTATAGGGGAATGAAACTTGAGAAACTTGAATGTTATTACATCCCCATAAACTTCAGTTATAACGGCCTTTCGTATCATGTAAAGTGGTGTTGGAAGTCCTTAACTTTCCTATTGATCGTCCTTCAAATATATGTAATATATGTTATGAAAACGTATATAAGACACATTGGGATTTACAAAGAGCTTGTCGTTTTTATTTCTGTTTACAAAGTTGTAACTCATAATATTATTATTGATTACAATATATGGGACTAAGTTTTCACATATGTAATAAACATCTATGCAAAACGTATATAAGACATTTTGAAGCTTATACCACGAAGTAGACGCTGCTTATTACCGCCCCCCAAATATATTATTTGATTCCTAAGTTAAGATTATTTTGTCATTGATAACAATATGTAACAAATGTTCTTAAAATTTAGGAAAAAACATTTTAACGATTATACGAAGAACTAGATGTTTTGATTTCAATGCATACTTTGATCTAAATTTATTGTTTTTTCATGAATCACAATATGCAATTTTCAGGTATATAATAACCATATTATGTAAAACGTATATAAGATATCTTTACAATTTTACCAGGAACCTAATTGTCGCTTATTTTGTTTAAACATTTTTGACCCCCAAGTTACAACTTCTCATTCCGTCGCTGCTCTTAAGTAATTCATGAACACTTGTCAGATCTGCACTTTCCCTCGGATTCCTCATTTGTCTGAATGAAGACTAAGACTTAGGAGCAATGTGTCCGAAAAGCTTATCCTTCCTCGAAAAAGTCGTGCCACACTAGCAAAGCCACTTATCCCTACCACAGTGCTTTTCGTGGGTCTTCAAGTAAGCAATCACCGAAAACTTCTTGGCGTTACATCTGCTGCAAGTGTACGTCCCATCGAAGTGCGTCCTCTTGTAATGATTCTAGACGCATTGGATGGTCTTCAATGGCTGAAACTTCTTGTGCTCTTTGTTTCTCTTGCAACCCACGAATGGGCAAGAATACCTCCTTACCAGGACAGGCTCGGAGCTAGGCTCGGGGTGAGGCTTGGCTAAGGCGGCTGGGGTTTTGTACTCATCTCCGTGGCCCCTCATATGCAGGTTTGCATCCCTCTTAAACCCTTTCCCATATATGGCGCAGAAATGTGTGTGTGGGGCGAGGATTTCGTCCTTTTTCTAATTGGAGGATTTCGTAAGAGCCTGGCGGCAGATGCTCACCTTCGTCGCCTTCGTCTTCGCTCTTCATCTCATGGTCTGAGTGATCTTCCACTTTGTTCACGATTGGAGCGACGAGAGAATTCCCGGGATTGTTCACGATTCCGGGGAAGGAAGGAGGCTTTCGGCGGTTGAGATGAGCTGAACAATGATCGAAGTGAGGTCTGTGGTTATGAGCTGCTGCTGCTGCTGAGCCATGAGCTCGTCTGACTCTGACCGGCCCGAGCAATGGCTCCTACGGGCGACGACTGTGTGGACCATGTTTTGGAGCTCGTGGATCTTTCTCTCGAGGAAGGAGAGGTTATTGAGAGTTGCCATTGGGTCCCAGGTTTGCTCGATCCTTGGGCATCAGGCGATTGTTTAGGATTCTGAGGTTGTAATGGTGGGTCGAAGCCCGAGAAGTTAGTAGCTCTGTAATCGAGAAACGATGAGGTTTAGCCCTTTTGAGATTGAGTTGAGAGGTTGATTTTGTGGGGCACAGTTGTAAGGGTTACCACGTAACCTATCGTCTGGGTCCATGTTTTGCTTTTTCCCCTTGCAAAAAGGAGATGACAGATGGCGAAATTTAGCCGGCAGTGAAGTGGATTCTCATATACTTGAAGGGTACTCTAAGCATTTGTTTGGAGTTTGGCAGAAACAGTGATACTCTCGTTGGCTTCGTCGATTCAGACTACGCAGGTGATCTCGATAAACGACGATCTCTTACTGGTTATGTATTTTCTATTGGAGGTTGTGCAGTTAGCTGGAAAGCTACTCTACAACATGTAGTGGCGTTATCTACTACTGAAGCAGAATACATGGCGATTACTGATGCGATCAAGGAAGCATTATGGTTGACAGGGTTATTCAGCGAATTAACTCAGAATCAGAGAGTTATTACTATTTTCTGTGATAGTCAAAGTGCGATTCATTTGACCAAGGATCAGATGTATCACGAAAGGACTAAGCATATTGATGCCAAGTATCATTTTATTCGAGATATCATTGCAGATAAAAAGGTATTTATCAAGAAGATTAACACGAAGGATAATCCTGCGGATTTGTTTACGAAAGCTCTTCCAGTTTCCAAGTTCAAGCATTACTTGGACTTGATTGATATTTCAGAAATGGTGAACTAGCCCGTCGGGGCTATGGTGGGAGGGAGACAGAGACTAAGGTATTACTAAATCAATGTGAATTTGCGACATTTCGGTCAAGGTGGGGATTTGTTGATTGTGACCTACATGTTGACATATTGAAAAAGAATAGCACATGTGGAGTTGAATAGTCAATGAAGAAGAAGAGAACAAAGGTTTTCAGCAGTTGTAAACAAACAGACTTTCTATTTTGATAAATCAAAAAGGAACAACACGCGTGAAATGATTTTCCATCTAATGAGCTAAGCAGTTACGTCAAATGAATTGCTTTTGTGCCTATAAATAGGCAGTGTACGATGAAGGGAAATGACACCACCACACAACAGATCTTCTATCTCGTCTCGTATCATTTTTTTGTGTAGTCTACTCCTATTTGTTGTAGCTACTTTTGTATCACGTCAGCGTACGTGTTTGTAATCACTCCACATAATAAAGAAGTTCTACCCCCGGTCCGTGGACGTAGGTCATTCTGATCGAACCACGTATATCTCGTGTTCACTTTCCAAATTTATTTTTTTCGTCTCTTCTATTTTTATCGTCATTTTTTGGGCAAATAATTATCGGGGATTTCCGCATACGCTAACACTATCAATGTAATAATATCAAATGAATTTTTATTCTAGTTGTTCTTTACACGTCTCCATCTCAATATTTATTTAATTTCCAGGCTCTTAGGATTCATTTTCACGAACGATTCCCTGCATTGGTCAGACTCTTTGTCGTCGGCGCTCCATATTGGCTGGCGGGGAATGTTTATCTACGATTCCAAATTGTAGAAGATGCGGAAAATGCCTGGCGTCAACTGTCTGGAGAAATATATGACCCTACGTTGATTGTTATGTGTTTTATTATTTAGGGTAGATTTACATTGTGCTTTCTACCAATGGCAGTTGTAGCCATGGATCCAATATTTTGTCCGAACGAACTTGTGTTGGAGCGTCGATGCCACCATTTCCCACACTGTAGAAACGGTGGTTACTGTAACTTTGTACACCCTCATACTTGAGATAATCCAGTTGACGGGAAGAATAAGAAGAAAACCCAATGCTGATCAGAATAAGGGTTTTTAACTGTGTGTTTTTGTGATTGATTCTGGTGATTGATTGTTAAGCTGTAAATCCCCTGAAGAAAAACTTAGTGAACAGCATCAATATATTTGCTTCCATTCAGTTTACTTTTCATTCTGTAGAAAAAAACCACATTTTTTCTCATAATATCTTAATGTGATTGATGGTTTTATAAAAAATAATACGTGCATGGGGCTTTAAAGACTTATAGTTAGGACAGCAATCTTTTTTTTTGGTATAATGTCCCTTATATATATAAAGTGGAAAAGCTTTACAAAATGAGCAGGAGATGAACTCCGCAACCAACCAGTAACAAGCTACTGGCACAATCACAAGATCACACTACATGAATCAAAACTAACGCCTACCAAGCCACACGCCATATTCTGCAAATGGCCGCGCGATGCAGGTCGTACTTTGTGGACGTACCACTAATACACATGATAACCAAGGCAAGCACACACCCCACGAGCCTGTGAGGCGGCGTGATGATCCCCTCCTTCCAACGCCTGTTCCTTGCCTGCCAGATGTGGTAAACCAGAGAGGCAAGAACATGTCGATAAGCTGCATGGAGAAGATGCTTCCCTCGCCAACGGGCCGCGCTCAATTTTCGGAACTCGAGGCGATCCGGTTAATTGCGGATACTTTCTTACATATGGAATGTGCAAATTGCAGACATTCGAGGGAAGATGCAAAATTGTACAACCAACACAACATTGTATACATGTATTTTATTTTATTATCATTTCCAGATTCTTTATGTATCATTTCACACCCCATTGCACGAGATAAATGAAATGCAAATCGTATATAATACTATATATACACGTTCACATATTATGATACACGAAACAAGATCCGTAAAAAACGTTGCTATGTTATCCCTACCACTTTTTGTCCATTTTGGACATTTTGTCCACTAATATTTAAACATTTTGTCCACTTATTATCATTTCCACTGCTGAGAATAAGGGTTTTCTGAGATTTCTTGTTTTTTGTCAATTTATTCTGGTGATTGATGGTAAGCCATAGAATGTAAATACCTAAAGGAAAAACTACCGTGAACTATCAATATCATTGGCTTCCATTCTATCAGTTTCCTTTCCATTCTTCAGTTTCCTAGGTGCTCAATTTGGTTGATTCAATCACAAAATATATATTAATTATATTTAAAGATACCGATCATTTTGATTCCAGTTTTATACCGGTTAAACTACTAAATCTTAAACGACTAAATATTCCGGTCCGTTTCAAAAATCCGGTTTCAGAACCTTGCCTACGACACGTCCAATCCAGGTAAATGAATTTTCTTATACTTTTTCTTTACACGTCCATGTCAAGATCTATTTAATTTCAGGCTGTTAGATGAGAATTTCATGCTGAACTCCCTGCTTTGTTGAGGTTCTTGACCGTGCGTTCTCCATACTGGCTTTGGGGGCACGTTGATCTCGAGTTCCCAACTGTTGATGATGCAGAATATGCCCGGCGTCGACTTTCCTGAAGAACGTACGAATGTACGTAGGTTTTACTGTCTTTTATTATTTATGATATTTTACAGTATGATTTTTATCAATCACAGTTGTACACATGGAGCCATGGTTCTCTAGTGCGGATCAGACGTCAATGTGGACACGAGCGATACGGATCATTGCATTATCGCGGGGCGGTCGCGGGCGATACGCATTTTTTTTTAAACAAATTGTAAATTATATAATTTTTTTGCAATTATACCAATACTAGTTGTGAAAAAAGTAGAAAACACATGATAAGGTTTTACATATGTCACAAAGGTTTCTACAAATATTTAATTCCATGAAGAGTGATGCGGCATTACGAAGTCATCAATATCTTCATGGTATGGATAAAAGTCAGAATAAGGTCTTGATAGCCCATCATTGGACCGATATGGCTGACCAAATGATATGTCACGATAGTAGTATCCAAATCCTGGATAGTCGGCCGTACTATTTGTGCTGTTTGATGATCCGTAATCAATGTGACTTTGCCGAGAGGGAGTTATAAAATTTCACACCTCACTGCACGAGATAAATGAAATGCAAATCGTATATGATACTATATATACACATTCACATATTTTGATACACGAAACAAGATCGGTAAAACCGTTACTATGTTGTCCAATACCACTTTTGTCGAGTTTGGACATTTTGTCCACTTACTCTGGCAATTCGTCAAATGACTAGTAGTTATATTCTCTTCTATAACACAAGTAAAAGGATAAAGAAAAAAAGCAGGAATATGAAAAAGCTTTAGTTGGCCGAGATGGCAGTTGTCGCGGCGATAGCCACGATACATCGCCCTTGTTAATCCGCGGCGGCCGATAAATCCCCGCAACAGCCGTTACCTTGCCTAGACAAATCCGTCGCCGTTCCAACCCATCTCTCTGGCACGGCGGCGGCCGAGTCCGTTCCGGCTCGGCCGATTCGGCCGATGTCGCGGCGATACGGTGAACCATGTATGGAGCCAAGGTTGTGTCCTAACGACCGCCTGTGGGAACGTAGGTGTCACTTTTTTCCAAACTGTAGAAATGGAAATTCTTGCAGGTTTCTACACGTTGAGACTGGAGAGAATCCAATAGATGGGAAGAAGAAGAAGAAGAAGAAGAAGAAGAAGAAGAAGAAGAAGAAGAAGAAGAAGAAGAAGAAGAAGAAGAAGAAGAAGAAGAAGAAGAAGAAGAAGAAGAAGAAGAAGAAGAAGAAGAAGAAGAAGAAAGCCCACTGCTGAGAATAAGGGTTTTGAACTGTGTTTTTTGTCAATTTATTCTGGTGATTGATGATAAGCCAGAGAATGTAAATCCCTAGGTGCTCAAAATTCCAGGTTGATGAGCATGTCTGAATAGTTTTAGAAAAAACCACCTTTTTTCTCTTATAATATCTTAATGTGATTGATGGTTTTAGAAGAAAAACGTGCATGGGGCTTTATATACGACTTGCATGAGCAGAAACTTAGGAAATACGTCCCCCAAATTTTCGTCAACAGTTAATAATTGACAAACCTTGTTGATTTTCATTTTTGTTTGCATTCGGAAGTGAAATACCAGGATGCATAAAGATATTAGATCACGTTGTTATTTTGTTAATTTAGAATTTGTTAAATGGGGTGAGAACTTGTCTATGATTTCAAAGATTGCTTCTTTTTTTATGATACAGTACAAATAGCACAAATAGCAGCCACTTCATGGATAAGATTCCCACACGTCTCTAAATGAAGATGTCCATACAACACGATTAACATGTGATTGTAATGATATTATGACTTTCAAAGTATGACCTCCCACTACGTTCAAAACCCTACAGAGGATTTTTTATTATATCAGAAATATATTGTAGTCTCTCGTTTTGATGAATATGGGTTCTGTGGAGAAAAGAAACAAAAATACGACTAAAATGTCTTTTCATGATTATATTCGATAGTCAAGATTACTCTGACGACGTTACGATATTGCACAATACCATGAAATTTGAAAATCAACAGATATACCAAATTTTTACCGTATTGGCAGATGGCTCAACATATTGCTATATATATATATATATATATATATACTAGAAATATAGAGCCGCGCATAAATGCCCATATTGTCTTCTATTAGTATGTTTTTTATCAATTTGTCATTTAAAAATCTAATCACATGTTATAGATTTTAACAAAATATTTTCTTCTATGAATATACAATATTTATTAAATGGTAATTTAATAATCTAATCGTATGTTATAGATTTTAACAAAATAGTCATATTAAGATAATTTAGAAACTAAAAATGCATGTCAAATAAATTCAAAAGACAAAAAAACAATTCAAGAAGGGGCGTAATCCTAACGCTCATATGTTATTACATTATTCAATAACAATACCCTAGTTGCATACTCCAGTAGTTTTCAATTGTTTAGTCGGTCTCAAAGACTCTTGTATATCTTAATGTAGATTTCAACAACACGATTTCCTACGATTTAGGGTGGTTCAATATTTAATGTTTTCAAAGTTGCTCCCACAGTTTTCAAATGGATGTTATATTATGCTTCTTTGTTACTCTACAACTTCAACCACGCGTACAGATTTTACACCAACTTTTCATATACTTAGCAACTTTATAGACCGTATTTTCCATAAAGTCCATTTTAAACCTAAATTTATATTGAAAAACCTAAGATATAGTATTAACCAAATATCATACGGGCTTTGCACGCAACTTTTGTTTTATAGTTGGGATAGTTTCTTATACCACTAACTTGACTTAAGGGGCCGAGGTAGGGAATAGTTTGATATTAGGCCAAAAGTTAAAATAAACAAAAATAAAGTGATAATATAATACATTACAATTACTTTACGTTCTCTACACAAACAGGTTGATTCCAAACTGAAGTTGGTAATTAGAGATCTCTTTTGTTGTGAGAAATTAAATGATTCAATACTCACCTCCGATTCTTTGCTCTCCGGTATAGTAGAATTTCTTTTAAAATATATTCTCGAATTGTGGATATACATACCATGATTTTTTATCTGCTTTGCTATAATTTTTCTTGTCTAATGATTAGGAATGAGAGTTATATTTATGGGCTAAGTTAGAACTATTTATATTACCGGTGGAATATCAAAAAAGAGTAATTCTATTGGCACCCACTAAATTATTATTTATTTACACCCCCTTCTTTTATTATCACCCTTTATTTATGACTCTCATTCGACTGACTTACTTATGTCAACTCTCTCTGTATATGGAAATTAAGTAAATAAAACTCATCGAATATTTCCTCTTCTTTTTTGGGTTTGTAAGATGTATATATGTTATTATATAGGAAAAGAATAGGAGAAACATTCATTTATATAATATGTCTGTTATAATGTTTAGAAAAAAAAGAGAATTGTCCGTACTTTAAATGAAATTTTCATTTCTATTTGTATACATTAATAATAAATATCCGTATTATATTAATTTTATATTAAAATGAGATAATACTAATACGCTTGGTTAATTCTAAGTTGCGTATAAACTTTAAGTTAATATCTAATATATAAAAATATATCAAAGATTAAACACCTGATGTTGAGCGGAATGAGTTAATGCGAAATAAATTGAACTTAATTATTCTTAAAAATATGGTATACATGTTGAAAAATACCTGGAATTTGCAAGATTAGTTAGGATGGTATTAATTTTTACAAGTTTCATGTATTTTCCACCCTTAGAGGGGTGTGAATAGTAGGACCCATAAAAAAAAATATTCCACCAAAAGACATGATTATAATAATCCATAAACATGATCTCTCCTATTAATTAATCCTAGAATATTGATTTGATTAATATATTACTTAAATGTGGTTCACTAAAAAATATACTTATCTACACTAACATCCTACCGAAATAAACTATACAAATAAAATACCCACTTAAATTTAAAATACCAAGTCAATAATACAACTAAAACATTTAAGAAATAACAATCTTACACATCGATCCTAATTAATACATTGGAAACTATCTAATGAAAATAGAATCAAAAATGACGTTCAGAATAGAAGTGATGTACTGAACAATAACTTCATTGCATCTGATGATTGTCAATTGCCATAATACCTATTTATGAACTATTTGTGAATTTAAATAAATATGGTCTTATATTGTTACCAATACCCCTTAAAAGCATCAAGACCCCTTTTTCTCTTCATCATCCTTAAAAGCATTAAAATAATATAAATTCTACGACGTCGTTTTATTTATATAGGTTATAGGCTATCATTATCCTACGTTGTAGATTTCGACTACCAAATTCCCTGTTTATTTCTTCATTCGCATTTATAAATACTACTATATATATATATTAATATTTATTAGTGCGAATGGGTTTAAGGAATAGTATTCGTCGTAATCTACTAACCTATTAAATAGGTTACTTATGGCTAATGATTTTGGGTAACGTGTCAATCAAACATTAGGCTTGCATGACTTTATCGGTTCGCGGGCAGACACATAAATATAACCTTCGTGCCATATGTTCAAATTACTTCATAAAGTATATGAAAAACATGTTTTTTGACTAACCAAATCTTTTGCTTGTATATTCTATTTTGGTCTTCTATATATGCTGATGAAAGCGGGTGAATTATTTAGTTTGTAGATCAAATATTAATACTTTTGGGTTTTTGACTTTTGCTATGTATAATGAGCTAAGATGGGCGTTAAGTTAAAATTGTATATCTTATATATTAATATTTAATGTTGCGTGGCCCTCATCTGGATTTTTTTAAATATTCAGGTTATTGGACGGATAATGGGTTTCGAATGTTTCAACAGGTGTCAGGTTTGGTCAACCCCACCTCAAAACTGCCCACTGTCTGGCACGGGTCACCCAAATTATTTGTGGTTCGGGATGGGACGGGTTTTTTTAGGCGGAGCGGGCGGGTTCCAGATACTAGCAAACCCGTTTCAGCCCAACCCGTTGTCATCTCTATTTGGAGCACTATTGTTAACGTGTAGACCATTATAAAGTGATTCATACATTACGAAAAGGTCGGAAATTCGTCGTAAGCTTTCTGTCAACTGACAATCGTCGTTGCACAAGACTTGATACCGAAATCTCCGTGTTCTTAAAATTGTGATGGGATTCCCGCCGTATTCACTGAAAATAATAAAAAAAATACACCACCCAAATTCGACCTCGCCGCTCCCAACTTAGGATTTTTTCTTTGTTTTCTAATATGTAAATTTTATTTGTCTAACTTATCTTCACCACCAATTACTTGAATGTAAGATGTATGATTTGATGAGTAAGTTAGTAAAAAATGTGTTCATTAACTAAACTTATGGGCATTTGCCGCTCGAAATTTTCTAGTATATATATATATATATATATATATATATATATATATATATATAGTGAACTTAATATGTCTCGGCCTTGTCTGTTAAAGCCGATTAGTGTCAAGAAGTGTAATAACAAAGTCGAGTAGGGTATGTTTAGAACTAAGTTATATTCCCATGCGTTCCATAAATCATATAATGTAAGTAAACTAACTACAGAGGTATATATAATGTCCAATTATTATCCTATCACTCGTTAAGGGGAATAGTACTGATGATATTTATTTATTTAGCAGTAAGTACGCGTAAGAATAACCGTAATGAGAACACTCGGACGAAACTGGTTGTTGATCGATTTGACCTATTACGCGCCCAAGATTAGCGTATTTACATACTTAACTACCACCAAATAATAAAACAAAACAAAACAAAAAAAATACATTTTCTTGTGTGGTTGATTGATGACTTTGATGACGCCGTCAGCCTTGAACCCGAGATAAAGCAATTGCAATATTCTATAACTTATAGCAGCGTTAAACACATGTTCGAATAATTTTAAATATATACTCGTATTCATCATGAAGTCGCGGTAAAAAGCTTCACCGTGTAGTATTATTCAAATCAATCCATGTGCAAAGCAACCATCGTTAAGCATAGTTTAATGCACTAAAGACACATCCCACCGTGTACAAAAAGTAGCACGCCAACAAAGCAATATACGAAAGTGTCAAACCACAAACATGCCTCCTATTAATTAATTCTTCCGATCCAAGATTAAAGGGAAACACACTTGTTACTGCAATATAAATATGCAATCTTATAAGCTAGCTCGATAAACAGTCATCTCTTAAAATACATCCCATAGAACGCAGTAAAAGAAACCATGCCAATGGATCATCATATCCTTGCAGTCCTCCTCGTCTTTATTCTCTCAACATCATTAATATCTGCTAACTCACTGTCATCAGACTTCCCTTTAGCAAAGCCCAACTGCGGCGAACAACGTTGTGGAGACATTTCGATCCCATACCCTTTTGGCCTGAAAGAAGAATGTTACCTAAACGTATACTTCTCAATCACTTGCAACAAAACTTTCCATCCTCCCAAAGCTTACTTGATCAACACCACAATAGAAGTATCAAACATATCCCTCCATGGACAGCTTCGAGTCCATCCGTTCCTAGCACACGATTGCTACGCAAGAAACGGCTCACAAGTCTTCAACAACGATCCATGGTTAAAATTGCCAGACAAATACTACACAGTCAACAGCACTGCAAACAAGTTTACCATCGTGGGCTGCGATACCTATGGATTCGCATATGGGCAAATGTCAAATAACCGAAATTTCGCAGCGGGTTGCACTGCAATATGCGAATCAAAGGCCGACTTAGTGGAAGGATCTTGCTCGGGGATAGGATGTTGTCAGACTTCGATACCTAAAAATGTGTCCTCAGTGCAGTTGGAGTTGGAAAGCTATGAAAACCATACTTATGTGAAGGACTTTAGCAAATGCAGCCACTGTTTTCTTGTCGAGGAAGGTGCTTACAGATTTTCGCCCGACGATATTTCCAACTTGAGTAAGGTGATGACCAAGTTTCCGATGATTGTTGATTGGGCTGCTGGCGAAGAGAATTGTGAGTTTGCTCAGAGAAATAAGACGACTTACGCATGTAAGAGCGGTAACTCAGATTGCTACGATCCTGACAATGGTTTGGGCTATCGTTGTTCTTGTAACAAAGGTTTTAGAGGAAACCCTTATCTTATCAATGGCTGTCAAGGTATATTTGATTATATCTATGTATTTTAAAATGTTTTCTTATCTGTGAATTCGCTGGATTAGCTAGGGTTAATTCCTTTGCAAGATATCGATGAGTGTAAAGAGAATTTGCACAACTGTGAAAAGCTGCACTATTGTTCGAACACACAAGGTAGTTTCAAGTGCAGTTGTCCGAAAGGGTACAACCATGGGGATGGCATCAAAGGCTCTCGAGAATGCTACCGTGATAAGTCATTCGAACTCAAACTTGTCGCTGGTTAGTTTTTTTTTTTTTTTTAAAAAAAAAGAGAACTCAAAGAACAGTTCAGATTATTATGTCAGTTCACGTTTTACACATATTTCTCGTCTCATAAAAAGTTGGTAAAAAACATATTCAGGCACATCAGGCAGTGTAATAGCTTTAATACTCTCGGCCTGCTTCGTATACTTCGAACTGAGGCGAAGAAAGATAATAAGGATAAAGCGAACGCTCTTCTTCCAAAACGGCGGAATTCTGCTGCGAGAAAAGCTCAAGAGAAGAAAGCAATCATCCTCCTCATTATCGCACGACCACGAGGCGAAGATTTTCACATCTTCAGAACTCAAAAGAGCCACACAAAACTTCCACGAGTCCATGATTCTAGGACAAGGAGGCTATGGAGTTGTGTACAAGGGCTCGTTACAAGATAACCGCCCGGTTGCCATAAAGAAGGCAAAGGTCGAAGTCGATCCCAGCCAAGTCGAACAGTTCATCAACGAAGTGATCATATTATCTTGCATCAGCCATAGGAACGTAGTGAGGCTCTTAGGCTGCTGCCTGGAAACACAAGTCCCACTATTAGTGTACGAATTCGTCGACAACGGAACTCTGTACGAAAGCATACATAACCATGCGAAAGCCCGCTTTCTTACATGGCCCATAAGGTTGAAGATAGCTTCGGAAACTGCTGACGTTCTTTCGTATCTGCACTCAGCTGTTTCGACTCCAATCATTCACAGGGAAGTCTGCAAATATACTCTTGGACAAAAGTTTTAGGGCTAAAGTTTCAGACTTTGGAACTTCGAAATTAGTTCCCACGGATCAGGCAATGTTGTCCACGGTGGTTCAAGGGACTTTAGGCTACTTAGATCCCGAGTATATGCAGACGAATCAACTCACAGAGAAGAGCGATGTTTACAGCTTTGGAGTCGTTCTTGTGGAGTTACTAACGGGAAGGAAAGCTTTGAACTTTATTTATCCCGAGGAGGAAAGGAGTTTAGCACATTACTTCCTCTCGGTTCTCAGACAGGGAAGATTGTTTGAGATCGTAGAAGAGAATGTAAAAATTTCGTCGGAAGAGGATGATAGGGATGAGATTGTAGCCGTCGCCATGCTGGCAAAGAGGTGCTTGAATGTGAAAGGTGAAGATAGGCCGAGCATGAAATATGTAGCAATGGAACTCGAAGGACTGAGAATTCGAAGCAGAAAGGAACTATCAAGTGGGGAAATGGAAGATGAACAAGAAGGAGGATCATTCTCTGCGTTGGAAGTTGACGATTCTGTTGCATTTGATAGCTCTATTGCTACAATTTGAATATGCATATGTTGCATTCATCGACATTTTATTGTAAGTACTGAAATTACACCGATTCATACCATTGCTGAAATACTATCAAAGCGTTGTGATGTATCTTCATAAGTCTAGCAGTTAGAGAAATCATTTGTTTTAATCTCGTGGGGTGTATAATTGCCAAGTCAATAACATGCGTCGTCGTCCTTGTCTGTTAAAGCCGGTCAGTGGCAAGAAATGTAATAACGAAGTCGATTAGGGAATGTTTAGAACTGAAGTTGTATTCATGCGTTGCATTCAAATAATATAGCGTGGATTAAATATATTATTATCCAATTTATATACTATTTCAATTAAGTTAAGCGGAATAATATTGATGATTTATATTTATTTTCGGCGAAGATTGATGATTTATTTATCTAGCTGAAAGTATATGTTGGTATGAACACCGTAATGAGAAAACGCAGGACCAACACGTTGTTATTGCTCGAGTCTTAACCTATTATTACGCACCCAAGATGTGGGAAGCCTCATCCTATAATAAACTAAGTCTGATACGATGAGAGCCAACGATAATAAGATTCTAGAAAAAGATGTGCAAATCTTGACTTGCGCATTCCAAATATTGTAAAAACCCTCGAATATCGGGAGTTTTTTGTCAAATAGGATTAGTTTTGTGTGAAATTAAAAAAAAAAAAAAGAATTCTAGGTTTTCTAATTAAAAAAAAGGGGATTGGGTATTTAAAAAAAAAATCGAAGTGTTTCATTATGATTTTGATCCGCTCGACTGAAATTTCATGTCGAAATAAGATGTTAATCGATGGGTTCGTGATTCTTACATATATTAATCTCAAATCTGGATGAATTTTGGTATTTTTGAGCCTGAAATCGACGTTTTCGAACAGCAAACGACTTATTCAAGTATTTTATCGAACTATTCGAGTGATTCGTATAACATTCGGATAGAAAAATAGCACTTATTCGAGTAAAAAAAATCGAATTAAAAATTCGAATAAATATTTTTTAATTCGAGTTTTTTTTACTCGAATTAAAAAATATTTTGAATTAATTCAAATTTTTTATTTACTCGAATAAATGCTATTTAAGTTGGGGTATTTCGGTAACTTTCGGTCCACTCCCTTTTGTTTAATAAAAATAGGATCCGCTCCCGTCAATTAAAATAACCCCAAATATCGCATGAGCTGTTGAGCCAACCAAAAAAAGATAAAAACCCATTTATTTATCACCTCCAAATCCCACCGACTTATTCCTCCATGCGATTTCCCTTCACGATTTCTTTCATCGTTTGGTGAAAAGAGATTTATCTTTTTCCCTTTTCCTCTCTTCCTCTACTATATATATACCAATTACGTCCGTACGTAAGTACAGATTACGAACGACGATGATATCATCTGCTACTAAGAAGAAGAGGCAAAGTGCCGTCTACCATGAAGAAGGAAGAGAGTATAAGTTGTCGTTGTCCTCCTCGGTCGCGCTGATCCCGGGCCTTCTCGACGAAATCGCAACGCTGTGCATCCTCCTCGTTTCTGCCGGTTCCTCCCGTCGTGCCGAATAGTAGCAAAGGGTTGGAATTCGATACTAGCGAGGAACGAGCGCATCTCCACCCTCCGAAAAAAGCTCGGCTTCCGAGATCAGTGGCTCGTCGTGACCTACTTCGAAGAAGAAACCGAGA